>OZ010793.1:410729860-412192360 GCA_963932465.1 Maratus speciosus | reverse complement strand
GTTAGGGGGCGCTGTAATTGCGATTTTTGTGCGATTTTGAATATTGCACCATCGAAAAGTGTATGAAGTTATGCGTAGAATTGAACCAAAAAAAATTTTAAGTTCTTGTCTATGGCAAGGTTGTCCTCCCTTAATTTGTAAAAAAATCGCTCGTAGAGGGCGCTGTAATAGCGATTTTTGTACAATTTTTGTGCCATTTTGAATATTGTACCGCCGAAAAGTGTATGAAGTTATGCATAGAATTGAACCAAATTTTATGTGTTTATTTTTGGTCATGTCACGAAGGTCCTCCCTGAATTTGGAAAAATTCTGCCGGAAGGGGGCACTATAATTGCGATGTCTGTACCATTTTCATTATTGTACCATCGAAAAGTGTATGAAGTTATCCATATAATTGAACCACATTTTTTGTGCATGTTTCTGGCTATGGCAAACAAGTCCTCCCTGAACTTGAAAAAATTCCGAAAGAAGGGGGCGCTATAATTCCGATCTCTGTGCCATTTTCATTATTGTACCATCGAACAGCGTATAAAATTATGCATACAATTGAACCAAAATGTTTGTGTTTGTTTTTGGCTTTGGCCAACAAGTTCTCCTTGAATTTGGAAATATTGCGCGGTAAAGGGGCTCCGTGCTAGTGATTTTTGTATAATTTTCGTGATTTTTCGTAGTTCTATTGTGCATCGGCGGCTCATGCAGCGGCGGGAACTCGTTTCCTGCTATGCCGGCTATTCGTAAACAGCTGATAACGACAGAATAAGGAAAAATTAATAATTTTAACTAATATCATGATATAGATTAACTCGTTGTTAGTCCGTTTAATTGACTTGAGCAGAAATTTAAGATGAAAATCAAAGTTGGTATAGTATTGAACTAATAATATTGAAGTATTAACATGTGTAACTAGGTTTTGAAATATTAAGATCTATAAGATAGAAGAAAGTTTTGGGATTGGCACATCCAACTAGTTTTAAATTAAATAACGCGCTTTAATGAAATGTGAAAATGCACTGTGTCAAAAGACTTTAAAAAAAAAAGAAACTTTCGTATGACACCTCATTTATCATTGTGCGTAGAAAAAGAGCTGTTGATACCAGAAATAATATATATCTACCCTATATACTCTATAAAATTCGAATGAAACGAATTTATGAAACAAACTGACAGCACCGTGCGAAGATAAAACTGCGCCCGGGGCAAAGTTCCAATTCGGTGCCCCCCCCCCCCCCCTTCTCTTTGTGAAAAATGTCACAAAATTGAAAAATGTAGAAACACAAATAAATTCAATTGAATACATATTTCGCGTTTTTTTTTTTTTTTTTTGCAACTTTAAAAGGTTAAATTTTAACAACTAAATCTATACTTATATAATATAATATAATATAATATATAATATATACTCCTATTATAAAGAGGAAAAAATTGTTTATTTGTCGGAGGTAAGCTCAGGAACTACCGAACCGATTCCAAAAGTAAAGGTATCAAAATGATGGTGTTAGTCCAACTTAGAACATAGGCTATATCTTATGTCTGTGCCACTACCCCAAAGGGGGTGCAGGAGCAAAAAACGTTCTAAAAATGCGATTTTTGCGTTACTGAAGGGCCTAGAAATATGAAATTTGGAATATTAGTTACTTATAAGATATAAATGATGTCTAAGAACAGTTCTTAAACAATTCGAAATTTAAAAGGGGTGAAAATGCACAAAAAGCGTTCTAAAAAACGTTCTAAATGGTAGTTTCTACATAATCTCAGGAAATACGAAACCGATTTAAAAAGTAATGGTATCAAAATGATAGTGTTAGTCCAACTTACAACATAGGCTATATTTTATGTCGGTGCCACTACCCCAAAGGGGGTGCAGGAGCAAAAAACGTTCTAAAAATGCGATTTTTGCGTTACTGAAGGGCCTAGAAATATGAAATTTGGAATATAAGTTACTTATAAGATATAAATGATGTCTAAGAACAGTTCTTAAACAATTTGAAATTTAAAAGGGGTGAAAATGCACAAAAAGCGTTCTAAAAATCGTTCTAAATGGTAGTTTCTACATAATCTCAGGAAATACCAAACCGATTTTAAAAATATTGGCGTCAAAATGATAGTGACAACGTTTGCTCCAAGATAGGCTATGTTTTATGTCGGTGCCACTACCCCAAAGGGGGTGTAGGAGCAAAAAACGTTCTAAAAATGCGATTTATGTGTTACTGAAGGGCCTAGAAATATGAAATTTGAAGTATCAGCTACTTATTAGAATATAAAGGATTTCTAAGAACAGTTCTTAAACAATTCGAAATTTAAAAGGGGTGAAAATGCGCAAAAAGCGTTCTGAATGGTAATTTCTACACAATCTCAGGAAATACCAAACCGATTAAAAAAATAATGGCGTCAAAATGATGGTGAAAACCCTTGCTCCAACATAGGCTATGTTTTATGTCGGTGCCACTACCCTAAAGGGTGTGCAGGAGAAAAGCATTCTAAATTACGGTTTTTGCGTGACGGAAGGGCCTTGAATTGTGAAATTTGGAATGGTAGTTAGTTATAAGATATCAATGATCTCTAAGGACATTTCCTAAAAAAGTCGAAATTTAAAAGGGGGGGGGTCAAAATGCGCAAAAAGCGTTGTAAAAAACGTTCTAAATTGCGATTTCTAGCAATCTCAGGAAATACTGAACCGATTTCAAATATAATGGCGTAAAAATGATGGGGACAGATCTTGCTGCAATATAGGCTATATTTTATATCTGTTTCCACCACCCCAGAGGAGATACAGAAGCAAAATGAGAGAAAAGCGTTCTAAAAACGTTCTAAATGCCGATTTGTCACCAATATCTCAGGAAGAATCAAACTGATTTCAAAAGTAATGGTAAGAAATTGATGTTGACAGCCTCTGCTCTAACATAGACGCTATTTTAAGTCGGTATCACTATCACCTAGACGTTGCAGGAGCAAAAAAGCGTTCCAAATATTCCTATTTTTGTGATCGGTAGGGGCTGGCAACTTAAAATTAGGCAAGGAACATATTTATTACATATAAATGATCTTTAAGAACAGTTTCAAAAAAATTGGAAATTTAAAAAGGGGTGAAAATGCGCGAAAAGCGTTCTAAAAACGTTCTAAATTGCGATTTCTACTCAATCTCAGGAAATTCCAAAGCTATTTCAAAATTAATGGTTGCAAATCAATGGTCACAGTCCCTGCTATAACATAGGTTATATTTTATGTTGCTGTCACTACCATCTGAGGGTTGCAAAAGCAAAACATGTTCTAATTTGCGTTTTTTGCATAACTGAAGGGTCTAACACTTTCAAGTATGGCATGGCATTTACTTACAAGATGCAACTGCTTTCTAAGAACTGTCGAAAGAAAATTTCAAATTTAAAAAGATGAAATGAGCGAAAAGTGTTATAAATTACAATTTTTATGTAATCTTATCAAATACCAAACCGATTAAAAAAATAATGATGACAAATTTTTGGTGATAGAACCTGCTCAAACATAAGCTATATTTTATGTCTGTGCCACTACCACTAAAGGGTTGCAGTAGCTAAAAACTTTCTAAATTGCGATTTCTGTGATACTGAAAAGGCTAGAAACTTTTAATATGGCATGGTAGTTAGTTATAAAATATATATGCCCTCGAAGGACTGTTGAAAATAAATTCGAATTAAAACGGGGTGAAGTGAAGGGGAGGTGCGAAAAGCATTCTAAAAAAGTCCTAAATTACGATTTGTACTAGATTTCAGGGGATATAAACCAAATATAAAAGTAATAGTTGCGATCAATGGTAACAGTCTCTGATTGTACACAGGCTATATTTTATGCCGATGATTCTACCACCTGGGGTTCACAGGAACAACAAATGCTCTAAAAAAGGCCTTTAAAAGCTTTCTAAATTACGTTTCTGTGGAATATTAGGAAATAACAAACCAATTTCAAAATTAATGTTGGCAAATTAATGGTGACAGTTCCTATTTCAACATAGCCCTTTATGCTGAGAGAGGTGGTAGGACTTGGAATTTGACATGATGGTTAATTATAAGATGTAAGAAGATGGTTTCTAAAAAATTCGAAACTTCAAATGAATACTGAAATGAGCGTATTAATTAAGCATAAAAGTTTCAAAATATTTTCTAAATTATTATTTATTTAGATTTATTTCGTTTCATTAATTTAAGCCTCATTTCTGCCTTATGCAGTGTAACAATGATGTTTAATCAAACTGTGTTTTAAATAGTAATTCTTTTAATTATTTCTAAAAGTAATAAGTACCTTTTAATAAAATAAAATATTACCATTTAATAAAATAAAAATTGAGTTAGTACCTTTTAATAAAAATTAGACATATAAATATCACTTGGCATATTTCAAATATTACGCGAGCAAAGCCGCGGGATTTGCTAGTAATCATACTCCTATTATAAAGAGGTAAAAATTGTTTATTTGTCGGAGATAAGCTCAGGAACTACCGAACCGATTCCAAAAGTAATGGTATCAAAATGATGGTGTTCGCCCAACTTAGAACATAGGCTATATCTTATTTCGGTGCCACTACCCCAAAGGGGGTGCAGGAGCAAAAAACGTTCTAAAAATGCGATTTTTGCGATACTGAAGGGCCTAGAAATATGAAATTTGGAATATTAGTTACTTATAAGATATAAATGGTGTCTAAGAACAGTTCTTAAACAATTCGAAATTTAAAAGGGGTGAAAATGCACAAAAAGCGTTCTAAAAAACGTTCTAAATGGTAGTTTCTACATAATCTCAAGAAATACAAAACCGATTTCAAAAGTAATGGTATCAAAATGATGGTGTTAGTCCAACTTAGAACATAGGCTATATTTTATGTCGGTGCCACTACCCCAAAGGGGGTGCAGGAGCAAAAAACGTTCTAAAAATGCGATTTTTGCGTTACTGAAGGACCTAGAAATATGAAATTTGCAATATTAGTTACTTATAAGATATAAATGGTGTCTAAGAACAGTTCTTAAACAATTCGAAATTTAAAAGGGGTGAAAATGCACAAAAAGCGTTCTAAAAAACGTTCTAAATGGTAGTTTCTACATAATCTCAGGAAATACCGAACCGATTTAAAAAATATTGGTATCAAAATGATAGTGACAACGTTTGCTCCAAGATAGGCTATGTTTTATGTCGGTGCCACTACCCCAAAGAGGGTGTAGGAGCAAAAAACGTTCTAAAAATGCGATTTATGTGTTACTGATGGGCCTAGAAATATGAAATTTGAAGTATCAGCTACTTATTAGATATAAAGGATTTCTAAGAACAGTTCTTAAACAATTCTAAATTTAAAAGCGGTGAAAATGCACGAAAAGCGTTCTAAAAAACGTTCTAAGTGGTAGTTTCTACACAATCTCAGGAAATACCAAACCGATTTGAAAAATAATGGGGTCAAAATGATGGTGAAAATCCCTGCTCCAACATAGGCTATGTTTTATGTCGGTGCCACTATCCCAAAGGGGCTGCAGGAGAAAAACGTTCTAAATTGCTGTTTTTGCGTGACGGAAGGGCCTTGAATCGTGAAATTTAGAATGGTAGTTAGTTATAAGATATCAATGATCTCTAAGGACATTTCCTAAAAAAATCGAAATTTAAAAGGGGGGTCAAAATGCGCAAAAAGCGTTGTAAAAAACGTTCTAAATTGCAATTTCTATGCAATCTCAGGAAATAATGAACCGATTTCAAATATAATGGCGTTAAAATGATGGTGACAGATCTTGCTCCAAGATAGGCTATATTTTATATATGTTTCCACTAACCCAGAGGAGATGCAGGAGCAAAATGAGCGAAAAGCGTTCTAAATGCCTATTTGTCACCAATATCTCAGGAAGAATCAAACTGATTTCAAAAGTAATGTTAAGAAATTGATGCTGACAGCCTCTGCTCTAACATAGACGCTATTTTAAGTCGGTATCACTATCACCTAGACGTTGCAGGAGCAAAAAAGCGTTCCAAATTTCGATTTTTGTGATCGGTAGGGGCTAGCAACTTAAAATTAGGCAAGGTACATATGTATTACATATAAATGATCTTTAGGAACAGTTTCGAAAAAATTGGAAATTTAAAAAGGGGTGAAAATGCGCGAAAAGCGTTCTAAAAACATTCTAAATTGCGATTTCTACTCAATCTCAGGAAATTCCAAAGCTGTTTCAAAAGTAATGGTTGAAAATCAATGGTGACAGTCCCTGCTATAACATAGGTTATATTTTATGTTGCTGTCACTACCATCTGAGGGTTGCAAAAGCAAAACATGTTCTAATTTGCGTTTTTTGCATAACTGAAGGGTCTAACACTTTGAAGTGTGGCATGGTATTTACTTACAAGATGCAACTGCTTTCTAAGAACTGTCGAAAGAAAATTTCAAATTTAAAAAGATGAAGTGAGCGAAAAGCGTTGTAAATAACAATTTTTATGTAATCTTATCAAATACCAAACAGATTAAAAAAATAATGATGACAAATTGTTGGTGATAGAACTTGCTCAATCATAAGCTATATTTTATGTCTGTGCCACTACCAGCAGAGGGTTGCAGTAGCTAAAAACTTTCTAAATTGCGATTTCTGTGATACTGAAAAGGCTAGAAACTTTAAATATGGCATGGTAGTTACTTATAAAATATAAATGCCCTCGAAGGTCTGTCGAAAATAAATTCGAATTAAAAAGGGGTGAAGTGAAGGGGATGTGCGAAAAGCATTTTAAAAAAGTCTTAAATTACGATTTCTACCCAATTTCAGTGAATATAAACCAAATATAAAAGTAATAGCTGCGAATCAATGGTAGCAGTTTCTGATCCTACACAGGCTATATTTTATGCCGATGATTCGACCACCTGGGGTTCACAGGAACAACAAACGCTCTAAAAAAGGCCTTTAAAAGCTTTCTAAATTACGTTTCTGTAGAATATTAGGAAATAACAAACCAATTTCAAAATTAATGTTGGCAAATTAATGGTGACAGTTTCTATTTCAACACAGCCATTTATGTTGAGAGAGGTGGTAGAACTTGGAATTTGACATGATGGTTAATTTTAAGATGTAAGAAGATGGTTTCTAGAAAATTCAAAACTTCAAATGAATACTGAAGTGAGCGTATTAACTGAGCATAAAAGTTTCAAAATATTTTCTAAATTATTATTTATTTAGTTTTATTTCGTTTTATTAATTTAAGTCTCATTTCTGCCTAATGCAGTGTAATAATGATGTTTCATCAAACTGTGTTTTAAATAGTAATTTTTGAAAAAGTAATAAGTACCTTTTAATAAAATAAAATATTACCTTTTAATAAAATGAAAATTTAGTTAGTACCTTTAAATAAAAATTAGACATATAAATATCACTTGGCATATTTCAAATATTACGCGAGCAAAGCCGCGGGGTTTGCTAGTAATATTATAAAGAGGTAAAAATTGTTTATTTGTAGGAGGTAAGCTCTAGAACTAACGAACCGATTTCAAAAGTTATGGTATCAAAATGATGGTGTTAGTCCAACTTAGAACATAGGCTATATCTTATGTCCTTGCCACTGGCCAAAAGGGGGTGCAGGAGCAAAAAATGTTCTAAAAATGTGATTTTTGTGTTACTGAAGGGCCTAGAAACATGAAATTTGGAATGGCAGTTACTTATCAGATACTAATGATCTCTAAGGACATTTCTTAAAAAAAAAATCGAAATTAAAAAGGGGTGAAAATGTGCGAAAAGAGTTCTAAAAAACGTTCTAAATGGCGATTTTTTCGCAATTTCAGGAAGTACCAAACCGATTTCAAAACTAATGATGTCAAAATGATGGTGACAACCCTTTCTTCAACATAGGCTGCATTTTATATCGGTGCCACAACACCCAAAGGGGGTGCAGGAGCAAAAACCTTTCGAAATTGTGATTTTTGTGTTACTCAAGAGACCAAATACAAGGAATTTGGCACGGTAGTTACTTATTAGATACAAATGATCTCCAAGAACATTTCTTTAAAAATTCGAAATTAAAAAGGGGTGAAAATGCGATAAATGTGTTCTATAAAACGTTCTAAATGGCGATTTTTAAGCAATCTCAAGAAGTACGAAACCGATTTCAAAAATAATGATGTCAAAATGATGGTGGCAACCCTTGCTCCAACATAAGCTATATCTTATGTCTTGTGCCATTACCCCAAAGGGGGTGTAGGAACAAAAAGACGTTTGAAAACGCGATTTTTGTGTTACTGAAGGGCCTAGAAACATGAAATTGGGAATGGTAGTTACTTATATGATAAAAATGATCTCTAAGAACATTTATAAAAAAATTCGAAATTTAAAAAGGGTGGAAATGAGCGAAAAGAATTTTAAAAAACGTTCTAAATGGCTATTTCTACGCAATCTCTTAAAGTACCCAACATATTTCAAAAGTAAAGGTTGGAAATTGATGATGATAGCCCTTGCTCCTACATAGGCTCTATTTCATGTCGGTGTCACTGCCAGCTAGGGGTTGCAGAAGCAAAAAACGTTCTAAATTGCAATTTTTGTGTTACTGAAGAGCCTATAATCCTGAAATTAGGCAGGCCAGTTATTTATAAGACACAAATGATCTCTAAGACCATTTCCGAAAAAATTGAAATTTAAAAGGGGTGAAAATGAGCGAAAAGCGTTCTAAAAAACTTTCTAAATTGCGATTTCTACTTAATCTCAGGAAGTACCGAATTGATTTAAAAAGTAATTAGTGTGAAAACGAAGGTGACAGCCTTCGCTCCAACATAGGCTGTATTTCATGTCGGTGCCACTACCCCAAAGGGAGTGAAAAAGCAAAAAAACAATCAAAATTGCGTTTTTTAAATACTGCAGGGGCTAGCACATGAAACTAGGCATGACAGTTACTTATAAGATATAAATGTTCTTTAAGATTATTTCCTAAATAATTCGAAATTTAAAAGGGGGGGGGGGGCGAAAAACGTTCTAAAAAGTATTCTAAATTGCGATTTCTATGCAAGCTCAGAAAGCACCCAACCGATTATAAAAGAAATGGATAGAAATTGATGATGACAGCTCTTGCTCCAATATAGTAACTATTTCATGTCAGCGTCACTACCACCTTGAGGTTGAATTTTAAAAAACGTTCTAAATTGTGATTTCTGTGATACTGAAGGGGGTAGCAACTTTAAATTTGGCATGGTAATTACTTATGAAATGTAAATGCTCTCTGGGAAGAGTTCCTTATAAATTTGAAATTTAAAAGGGCTGAAAATGAATGAAAAGCGTTCTAAAAACGTTCTAAATAACGATTTCTACGCAATCTCAGGAAATATAAACCGATTTCAGAAGTAATGGTTTCAAATTGATCGTGACAGTCCCCGCTCCAACATAGCCTTATATTTTACGATGTTGTCACTACCACCTGAGGGTTACATGAGCAAAAAATGTTCTAAATTGCGTTTTTGTGTTACTGAGGGGGCATTTTAAATTTGGAATGGTATTTACTTCAAAGATGCAAATGCTTTCTAAGAATTGTCGAAAGAAAATTCCAAATTTTAAAGGATGAAGTGAGTGAAAAGCGTTCTAAATTACGATTTTTATGCAATCGTATGAAATACGAAACCGATTTCAAACATAATGGTTGCAAATTGATGGTGATAGAACCTGCTCAAACATAAGCTATATTTTATGTCGGTGCCACAATCTCTAGAGGGTTGCAGAAGCAAAAAAACTTTCTAAATCGCGAACTCTGCGGTACTGAAAAGGCTAGAAACTTTAAATATAGCATGGTAGTTACTTATAAAATATAAATGTCCTCTAAGAACAGTCGAAAATAAATTCGAAATTAAAAAAGGGGTGAAGCGAAGGGAGGGAGCGAAAAGCATTCTAAAAGAGTCCTAAATTACGATTTCCATGGAATCTCAGGAAATAATAAACCGATCACAGTAGTTATTGGTTGCGAATCAAAAGTGATAGTCCCTGATCCTATGCGGACTATATTTTATGCCGGTGTCACTACCACCTGGTTGGCAGGAACAACAAGAAAGCCTTTAAAAACATCTAAATCCCGTTTTCTATAGAATATTAGGAAATACCAACCGATTTCAAGGTTTATTTGGGCAAACTAATGGTGACAGTCTCTGTTTCAACATTTTTCAAGACATTCTATTTCAACTCTACATCGAATACATGTTGGTGCCAGTAACACCGGAGAGGTGGTTGACTGTTAGACAGGAATTTTGTAATTTGACATGATGGTTAATTTTAAGATGTAAATGTGTTAAGATGGTTTCTAAAAAATTAAAAACTTCAAATAAATACTGAAATGAGCATAAAAGTCTCAAAATACATTCTGAATAATTTATTTGGAATTAGTTTTAGTTCTTTTTATTAATTAAAATCGCATTTCTGTCTATTGCACTTTTATAATGAAGTTTAGTCAAACTGTGACTTAATTTGTAATTTTTGAATTATTTCAAAAATTTTTCTTCTAATAAGCAAGTAATATAAAAATTTTGTTTTAAAAATCAATTCCTACTTAGGTCATCAAAGAAAAATTTAATATAATCCCTTAAGCTAATATTAGTTTTTGTTGCATTAAAATATCTCAATTTGTTGATTTTCAATAAGCCAGTAAACCCTATTGGTTTAAAATGGAAGTCTATGGGAATTTGGCGAAATATTAGAGATATCGACAAGTTGTAGTCACTTTTGGCGACTCATTTTGGTCGCTAAATTTGGCTATATATCGCCAAGTTGGCGACAAACTTGGCGGTATATGGCGACAGAACAGGATCTCCCCTTTGGTAACCCCCCTTATAGTTATGAAGATGCATTAAATTCTGTTCAATAACCAATGGCCGCCATTTTCTCCCATATAAAACTAAAATTAATTAATTAAAATTTAATTAATGAATTAATATTTGAAAAAAAAAATTATTAACGTCAATTGTCATCCAGTGCAAGTTTTAAAATTTTTATTTCAACTTGATAAGATGAATAATAAGTAATTTATTAACGATTGAAAATTTGAACAAGATATATATATATATATATATAGGGAGAGTGTGAACTAATAGTAGGAATTGAAAAAAATATTTATGCAAATATCACTTGACATATTTCAACTATTACGCGAGCAAAGCCGCGGGATTTGCTAGTAACTTATATTTTAGGAAAGAAGATCTGGAAAATGGATGTGGGAAAAATATATCTAACAGTCAGTATAACAGTTTTCAACCCATTTTGGATTCCAAAAAAGAAGCCACATGCTATTTTGAGAATGTATGCTTTTGTCACAAAATAATTCCCAATATGCATACATATATTTTTTTTTACAAAAAAGAAGAAATAAGCGAGGTTGATAGCATAAATTTGGCACTCCCTCAATTTCCGCGCCTGGGGCGACCGTCCCCCGCTTCGCACGGCCCTGGCGACTGATTAAATGCCTGATTATGATTTACAGTTATTTCTCCTAAAGTATGGAACTTTTGGCGGTGAAATTAACTCCAATTATCCGTATAGATCCGCTATCCGCAGGTTTCAAAAATGGTATTAGAATTTTAAAATTTGAATTCGTATTCGAGATATTTTTTTTTTCTAATTTTAATGACATTTGTATAATAATGGCATATTTCTCCTAAAGTGTGGAACGTTTGGCGGTGAAATTAACTCCAGTTATTCGTATAGATCCACAGGCTTCAAAAATGGTAGTATTAGAATTTTAAAATTTGAATTCGTTTTCGAGATATTATTATTTTTTTTTTTCTAATTTTAATGACATTTGTATAATGATGTCAAGTAGTTTACTCCATTTTTGTGGGGAAAAAAGGGAAAACACAGGGATTATTAAATTTCTTTTTCGTCATTTTCGATTTGAAATTGAAATTATCTTTCATTTTAATCGATAGTGAAGACAACATTGTGATTAAATTATGTTTTCCAGAAAAATAAAACATTTTTTCAAATTTTGATCATCCGGAATCAGTTTATTTTAGAAACCAAAAATCGTCTGTCACTTTCAAATTCCATAGACGTAAAAAGGTTTTCTTTTCAATTTTAAAGAGAAAATGACATCGGTAATCTTATAAACAGAAAGCAAATTTTAAAATTAGAATTAAATGATCACGTGTTAAAAACAGAAAATCAGGAAAGGAAAATCAAAATCTTTACACATAAACATTAAAAAAGTATGAAAACTTTAAAATAAAATTATCACACGAGAAACGAATTTAAAGGTGATAATTACGTCATATGTAAAAGGCCCAAACATTAAATATCGTAGTATTTAAAATGCGTAAAATAATTTACACGTGAAAACTTTTAATGGTGAATATTAGGTCATATTTAAACAGCTCAAATAATATTTCCAAATACTTTTAAGTTAAGTAATATACCCTTGAATCTTAAGAAAGAAAAAAAAAATTAAAATAAATGAATTATTACATGAGAAATGCATTAAATAGGGAAAATTACGTCATATATTAATACGATACATTTAAAATGATTTTCATTCCAGAGACTTAATCTGACGTCACATGGTATAAAAGTAGTGCGGCAAGCAAATTTGTTTATATATTGCATTACTTAATGCAGCATAAATACAGGCAAATTCTGCATAAAAATATAACAAAATACTTTTGATTGATTTTGTACGAATTACTATTAAATAAATACATATTAGAAAATTCGGATATTCTTAAATACAAACAATATACAGTCAAACCTCGTTATCCCGACACTCTAAGGACTAGAA
Organism: Maratus speciosus; assembly: GCA_963932465.1. Taxonomy (NCBI): domain Eukaryota; kingdom Metazoa; phylum Arthropoda; class Arachnida; order Araneae; family Salticidae; genus Maratus; species Maratus speciosus. Next base: position 412,179,646 of record OZ010793.1, on the reverse strand, counting down.
GAAAAAAGTGTCGTCATAAGCGGAATGTCGCGGTAGCCGGAGTTGGAGAAAAATATGTTTATAAAAAGCTGTATTTTTAATTCATAATTGTTCTTGCAGTTTTAAGCAGCAAAACATTATTATTACACAAAATAATCACAAAAACAAAATTGAAAAGAATAAAAAGCAGATTTATGGTGACTTGTTTTTTATTCTTGCATGAAATATTGAGGAATTAAAGTTTGCTTATCCCTATATGTGCTTCCTACAATTCTTGTTTCAATATTATACAATGAATTGTAATCAATATCTGTTGTTTCAGAAATGGATGTTACATAATTTCTGATCGTTTCAATTCAATGCAGTGCTTCGGTTTTAGTCAGACGAAAAGCGGCGTGCTACCACATGAAAGCGTCGCCTGACCAGAGCAAAAAGACGGCGAGTAGACTAATACGTGTCTATCTGGAGCTCAAGTGGGTCATTCATAGTGTGTGGGTTTATTTATTCAGATAAATGGTCGAAGTAAAATTTCTCATTTATCTCAATCGGTATTTTAGACACTTTTGTGAAAAGTTTGGCTAAGACGTTTCTGACCGCTTAATTTACGTTCTTATAAGACGGATTATGAATAAAGGACAATTTTCATAAACCGTCGGGATATCCGGAGTTGAAAATTATTCAACGACGTGAAATCCGGAGTTTATGTACATTAAAATCATAGAAAATCGGGACTTTGAAAACCGGACGTGATAAGCGGAGTGACGTGAAAACCGGATGTCGGAATAACGAGGTCCGACTATACATTGTAAAAATCATAGATTAACATCCAAGATCGGACATTCCCATAGAGCGTAATGGTAATGCGATTGCGATCGTAGCGCCCTTAGTGACAATGGGGAAGAAACTCCCCCTCCTTGTAGTATGCTTATTATTGAGTATCTACCTTATTGTGATCTTTTTTTTTTTAATGTTGCATGTTTACGTTTTCGATAGAATCTTACACCGATACATGAGCATAGAATAGACATTCTATTTTATATATCTAATATCTATTCTATGTTCATGCACGGATATATGTTTTTTTTTTTCTTTTACATGATTAGTGAACGGTTTTAAGTGCAACGAATAATAGGTAAAAATTTCGTCTTGAATTCTATATATCAAAAGCAATGGTGTAATATAAAAATATACGAAATGTTGAACTACAAGTCCCAGAAAACTTCATAATTATTCCCCTTTGGCAGGAAAATTTTTATAGCCCGTGTTTTATAAATTTACGAAGTTTAACGTATTAAACAATCGTTACAATAATCTTTTAAAATTTATGCATTTTCACTTCCTTACAGATAAAATAAAAATATTGTTTTTAATGTAAATAACGTATAATCAATTCAATAATGTTTATAATATTAACATATAAGAAATAATAATAATAATATTACAGATTAGGAAAAATTCCTTTCGACAAATTTTTAGAATTTTATAAATCTAAAAGTTAAAAATAAATAGAGGTACTGACATTACACTCAATAAAATTTTATTCGATATGAATAAATTGACACAATACCTGAATTTGATTTTTTACAATTTAATCTTATAAACTTACATATTTGCATTCTTAAAAGAATTTTCTGGCGGCTTTCTTTTATATTATTAGTCTAATTATCATTTTGTAAGTTAAAAATGAATGAACAATACAAGTACGGTAAAAAAAGAAAAAAAAAGCAGCTAAATAAATAAAGCAAGCATGAATAGAATATCGTCTGACACCTGTTTCGTTTTAGGAACGAATGGATATTCACACCATAGAGGATAAGCATATTTCTTCAACATAGGTAAATTTCGGACGTTTGTTAGTTCTCCCCCCCCCCCCCTCTTGCCGATAGTGACGCTAGTACTGTTGCCATTACAGATTTTGCCGTAAATGTCCCATCTTGGTCCTTAATCTATGGTAAAAATAACCTGAAAATATGCATGGTGGCGTATTGAAATCAGAGAAAAGAATTCATGAATAAGCTATACATGTTCTTGAAATACCTAAAACTTGATCAAGACATAAAATATAAGCGTATAATTTCAAAATACAATACTTTTCAATACGTGGATCTGAAGGCTATTTCAGTTTTTATAACCTCAAACCTAAAGGAAAAATATTGTCCATAGCTTCGTTGTAAAACTCAGGAAGTTAGCGTCATTTTTAACCTAACCATTTTATACAAGCTGATTTTCAAATGTGTAATTGATCTTACTTATCAATCCCGAAAACTGATGTCATTTATTACAACAGCGATGGATGAGGCCAAGCTAACCGAAAAATGTCCATTCAAACTGAAAAGCATGGCAACGCGATTACAGAAGATAGCCGCGCCGTTATACTGATAACATTATTCAATCTTCCGTAACCTGGTAATATTTTTTAAACAGGGCACATTAGCATGTTTTCAGAGGCTGAAAACCTGAACGGGGGTTGGCGGGCGTAGCTAAAGATATAACTTTTATGTAATAGTTCCGATACAGTTTGTAAATGTATTTTTTCTTTTCTTTCGCCCGTCCGATTGAGCTCAGCATGTTCAAGCAACGAAAACTCCAAGTTCTAGTATGAATTGATCAACGCAAAATTCTTCTTGGGATTACTGCAATCGGATAAAAGTTTTCTTAAATTTGATATCGAAATGAAATATTATTACCGTGAAGTAGTGATATCTAGTACGTTATCAGATGAATGTTTCAACATTTTTGGATTATCTGTGTTCAAATAAAATTTTAAACTTTATTTTAATTTTTGATGCATTTTTTCCATGAGTACAAACGCCACTATCTTTTTCCCTCTTGAAAGCCAGGAAATTTCATTTAAGAGTGATATTTAGTTAAATGATTAGAATTTTTTCGTTCATAAATAATTTAGAGCTTTTTCTTTCCAATTAGATCCAAGAAATGTCTCCAATAGCTGCCTTATTACGAAGCATTTCACTTTCATTTTAACTTGGTTATTTCGTAATTTCGGTTTAAACAAAATGAACTGTTGATAATTTTTATGAAAACTTGGATAATTATTTTTGTTTTTTATTTGTTCGTGTAATATTTATATATATATAAAAGATAATCAAAGATTAATCTAATCTATTTAGTTTTCTTTGAGAACTTTTCCTTTAACTTAGCACTTGCCATTTCCCGAAATTAAAATGGAAAATGTAAAATAACTTTTATTTGTCGATTCAATTTTCCTAAATATGGTGTCGTGAATTATCGAAATTTGAAACACCATTGCAATAAATTATTTCAGTAAAGAACATATTATTGATATTATTATTAGCAACAAAGTGGTCGCTGTTTTTTTTAAGGAAATGGTTAGCGGTGTTATAAATAATACAAAGAGACCACTCAATATTTTTAATCTACGATCGTTTGTGGAAATCTTTAATCTGTTTTTTTTTTCCCCTCTCAATTAAAAATTTTAAAAGTACGCTTATATGCATATTTTATTTAGCACCAGCGTGCAAAGTACAGTTTTCAAATTAAAATAATAATGAAATACAATGTAATACAATTCAAAAGTATTTATTAATCGTGGACATTCTGGCATGTAAATAAAATGTACCAGTAACACAGTTTTTACTTTATTTTTCTTTTTGTTATTTTTGTAATTTATGCTAATAACGCAATTCATTGTGCTTGTAATTACAGTATTTAAAATCAATGGTTACCAATGATGTTCTTAAATTCGGTCTGTCTGTCAGTGCTCTAACTCGCGTAATTATAGTGCGATTGCCATGAAATGGATATATGCTATTGGGTATCACTATAGCATGTTCGGTATTGAAAATTAAGTATTTACGGTTCATTTACAGGGACTCTCAAAAAAATTCCGTTACATTACGGTCTATGGGGGGAAGATCGCTTGCGGTGAATTTTAATGATATTACATTATTTTAAACATATTGGAATTGATATTTATCACTGAGGTGTACTACAAGGTTCTTACTATAGAGCATCGTGAGCATAGAATTTATTGTTCATTTACAGGGACATCCAAAAGAATTTGGCTATAAAAGAAAATACCTTGTATATACCTTGTATATTGTTACCTGCTATCTCCATAAAAAAATTCATGCTACAATGGAGTAGATTATTTACCTTTTTGAAAATAGTAATTATATCATTCGTTTTTATTTATTTTTGAGCAGGACGAAAAACAATCGAAAATATTATCATCTATGGCAGCGATGGAGAACCCTTTTACGTGCGCCTGTCAGAAATTCACAAACAATATCTATTAACATTGTAACGTGCCACACTTTTACATAAAAAAATAATTTATATTTTGTTTATTACTTCTGTGAAATACTGGTTAGTAGAATCAGTCGCTGTCATGCATTAAGTAAACTAGAACAAAAATTAAAGTGCAATTTTCTGTGTATTGAAATCGCCCATTACTTTAATGAAATTCTGATTAGGAAATATAATTCATTTAAGTGACACATATTGTAAGGAAAACAAAATACGAATTTTTGTTTTAGTTGTTTTAAATTTAATATTAATGCAGCATCTAACTTGTAAGTATGCAAGTTCCAAAAATAATATATATATATATATATATAATTTATTAGTGCTGTTTTTGCTGCCGTGCATTTCGTGGCGAATGATTTATGTGTGATTTATATTTTATTTGTTCTTATACACATAGCATAATTGTGTCCGCTTATCACTTTATTGAAATGCTATCATGAAATTCATTTGAAGAATTCTTGAATGAAATTCTGTTTAAAATTCATATAAGAAAGAAAGTATTACCTGTTGAACATGCGGCACAGCATTACGGTAAAAGAAAATTTTCTGATGTGTTAATTCGTGCGAAACTTCCATAATTTGTAATTGTCTGCGAGCATTAAATCAAATTATATTTTTTATAACAAAAAGAAAAATTAATTTCATCTGTATTATGATTGTAAAAATTCATTTTTAATTTTTTCACGTGCCAGAAAAATTGTTGTACGTGTCACTTCGGATGCCATAGGTTCGCCACCCCCGATTTATGGAAAATTGCAAATTTCAATCTTCTATCATAACTGCTCGATAAACAAGATACTCTTTCGATGTAATGAATCAGACAGTATTCAATAATACTGGGAATTCCGAAATTGAATTCTCTGGTGGATATCGGTCTTAAGAAAAGTCTATTTGTTATTTAAGTCGGTTTTATATCTTTAATAATTGCATGTTATGCGTAAAATCGTTGGATATTCATTAAGAACAAAATTTGTGAAGATAAATCAAAAACTCAACTTACCTCAGACCAAGCAGTAATTTCACTCTTAATGTCCCCCAAATTCCAGTATTGATTGTTTCTCGGATTTTTCTAGTTTGCATTTTGCATTTGTCCTTTAATGATTGGGATGTTTTGGATGCATTTGTCTCTTTGCTTTTATATTGCTCATCCTGATGAATAAGTTTTGTTTAAAGAAGAATCATATCAGATTTTTTTTTCGTAGTTTGGTACTTCTTATATTTATTCTTCATGAGAAATTTCATTCAGGCAGCTTCCCGTTAGAAAGAACTTTCAGTCACCGCACACATTCTAAAATACGACGCATCCCGTTATGCATGTTTATCTGCACCGAAGTGAAAGTATCATAGTGTTTGTCTGGTGCAATCTTTAAAATTTTCGATATTATGTAATGCATTTTTTCTTCCTCTTTCGTCCGAATGTTTGCTTGAACTTACGTAAATTGACCTGCGTGTTACATTTTTCTTTTCGAGTTCGCTGGCGCAAAGTGACGAATTTCTCTGAATTCCTGGCCCAAACTCGAAATTTTTTTCTGTTTTTCTGTTCTTTCTTTGGAAAAAAGCTAATAGAATGGAAATTGCCTTTCTAAATAACTGGGGAGTCTGTGTTTTATGAAACGTATATTTCACGGGTATATCATGCAGTGTAATTTTATGAATCTATGTGTGCGAAATTCAAACCATTCATTATTTAAAAAAAATAAATAATAAAACAGCATCTCCTCCTTCCCCTCAAAACAGCAAAAGGTTGCAGTTAAAATTAATCATGTTGGAATGGTTCGATTATAAACTGTTTCTCTCATTTATTAATTCGACTGGATTAATGGATTCGGTTAAATATCAAACTTTTTTTTTTTTTCTTTTTGTATAAAGGAAATATAAAATTGCTTATTCTGTGTTAGCTTTTTCAAAAATTCTTAAATGCTTACGATCAAAACCCAATGATATATTTTTCCTTAAACACAGTCCATTACAGAACACTAAAAATTATCGCCAGAAAAGATTTTCAGCGTATATCGTTTTAAACAATGAACATAATTAATTTTCAAAATATTCAGCATCTTGATGGCATGAACTAAAGTGAACTGTAATGCCTTTATGCAGTAAAAGTCAGCTCAACATATTATAAAGACATCGACATATAATTATACAAAGTTGTACGTAGAAAAAAATAACCTTTGTTTCCGGGTTTTGGCCAGCATTTTCGAAAAATTCGTCAGAGTTTTGTCCAGCGGATCCCTGCACCTTTGAAACACAAAAAAGCCAGACCAACTTGTACAAAACTTCAAAAAGCTTTCTAAAGAATATTTTAATAGCCCCATTCTTTTGATTTTTTTTCCTTTTCTTTTGTCTATCTCTTTCTTTCTTTTTAAGAAATTGAAAAATTATATTTCAGATGACATTCATGTATAACTCAACCGTGATATATTAAAAAAACAAATAGTTAGACAAATGATAGCCTGATTAAAATTACTTGCTATTAAAAAAAAAAAAAAAAAAACTTTTATTCATTTAATCAGAACAGTAAAACTTTCTAATTACGGAATCGCAAAAAATCGGGTAAAAATTATGGTTTAGAGAGGTTTCAGGCGCAACAGGTGGCATTGTATGACATTGTATGTATCGTATGGTCCTTGAATTTTTTTTTCGTAAGGCAGGATTCCGTCATACATAGATTCTGTTTCCACGAGTTTTACTGTATTTTAATGTAATCGATTTCGGCTAACACATTTTAAGAAAATATACTAAAAGATCAAAATTTAGGTTATTCTATTCGCGTTCCATTTATTATACGAGATGTTACAATTTTCTGAAAATCTGACAGACATATCCTTAAAATTGTACGCACAACTTACAAGGTTAAACGAAGGTTTTGAATAAAATCATTTTCAAAATGAACATTCCTTGTGGTATAAATGGCAATAGCTGAAGTTCTTTTCATCACCATTTCTGTTCTAAAATGAAATGTTTAATAATAGTCAGTTATAATAAGTAGTAATAATAATAGTTAATAATAGTAGTAAATAATAATAGTAGTCAATAATAATAGTAGTAATAATAATAGTCAGTAATAGTCAGTTATAACAGTCAGTTTGTAATACTCTTTCCTAAAATATTACAAACTGGCAGACCCGCCGGCATTACCCAGGCCCGTGATAATAACCTGAAATATACCTGAAATCAGTGTTGAACGATGTTATATTTTTAAACAGAAATCTTTCCAAATGAACCTAAAGTTAACCCCCTCTGCCTTTGACAGCGTACACCCTCGAATTTGTATGATTTTATATTTTTAAACGAAAATCTGTCCAAACGAACTAAAGGGTCCGTTATAATGATTTCCGATTTTATTTTATTTCTAGCCCCACCAGTGGCTGAGAGGTTCTGCTCTCAAAGCTGGTAGACGGGAGGTGCTGGGTTCGAACCCACTCGCGCCCGTTGGCCTAACCGTTTCGGAGTTTTCGTGGTTTTCTTCGAAGCCTTGGATTTCCCATGCGTAAATACGGGTTAGGTTCCCTTAGAAAGACCCGCACGGAGGGCACTCCCCCTAGGGCCTATATCCCTCGAGTAGATAATCGGCCGTCAAAAACCAACCAACCGATTTTATTTCTGACATTCAAATATATTAAATTTTCAATAATGACCGAAAGTTCATGAGAAAACCTAAATATCACACACACCTCCCTCTTTTAAAACGTGGATATCATAGAGTTGCAAGATGCATTTCTGATGTAATACAATTGATACCTGGAGAATAAAGGGAGGTATTGAGGGGGGGGGGGGGGGGGGAGAAGTCTGGTAAATTCTCGGAAGGACTCCCAGAATATATTTTTTTAATAGTAAATATTTTTTTTAAACCCAAATAATGTCATTGGAACCGGAAAAGTAGCAGGAATAAGTGGGTATTTTTTGTTGTTTTGTATTTCTATTTGGAAAACGGAGGCCGAATTTAAAATCTGTAGAAAAAACGTGAAATGGTTATTCAGAAAATAATTTTTCTTGAAAAGATAAATGTTAATACATATTTGTTAAAACAGACATCGTTAGAATGGAAAAAGCACCATCAATATGTGGGTAGTTTTTTTCGAATTTCGATTCGAAAAGCGGATCGAAGTACGCAATTTTTTAAATTGGTGTTGGAACCGGAATCCAATATACTTGAAAAGTGTTTATGAATTCGGTTTGTCTGTCTGTTCTCAACTCGCATAAGTATAGTCGGATTGCCATGAAATCGATATATATTATGTGGATTTACTATGGCATATTCGCTGTTGAAAGTGAAGTGTGTACCATTTACGGTTCATTTACAGGGATTCTCAAAACAATTCTGTTACATTACTGTCTATGGGGAAAAATCGTTTGCTGTTGTATTTTAACGATATTGCACTATTTTAAACATATTGAAATTGATATTAATCACTGAGGTGTACTACAAGGTTCTTGCTTATAGAGCATGGTGAGCATAGAATTTATCGTTCATTTACAGGGACTCCCAAAAGAATTTGGATACAGAAGAAAATTAACAATAATTGAAGTACTGAAGCCTATGAACAATAATTTTTGGAAGTGCGTTTTCAGTTGTGGTATGCGTTTGTTAATTTAATTATTTTTTAAATGTTACTTCGTATGTATAAATTCTGTAGATCATATACAGGGCTGCATAAAAGTTTTCAACAAAATCTGTTTATTGGCGGAAATTGCTGAATGGAAATTTTCAGCTGTACTATGCGTTTAAATGAACAAACTTTTAGCATACTATGTAGTATACATACGTATCAATAGATCATATACAGGGCTGCACAATTTTTTTTTCGTGACTATTTTTTATATAATTACTAAAATTTATATAGTATATCACTGAGGTGTTCTGCAAGGCGCTTACTGTAGAATAGGGTGTGCATAGAATTTATCTCTCATGTTTAGGGACACACAAAGGAATTTGGCTGCAATACTGTCTGTGAACAATAATTGCTGGAAGTGTGTTTTCAGTTGTGGTACGCGTTTTTAAATTTAACTAACTTTTTGCTTATTACTTGGTGTGTATAAATTCTATAGGTCATATACAAGACTACACAAAATTTCTCAAGTACATTTATTGACGAAAATTGCTGAATGGGAATTTTCAAGTGTGCTATACGTTTGACTAAAATAACTTTTACCATACTATGTTGTACACATATAAATCTGTAGCTCATATACAGAGCTGAAAAATAATCAGACTATTGATAGTAATTGCACAAATTGACTTTTCAAATGCGTTTTACAAATTGTTTATTTAGACATCATTTTTCGCCTTAGTAAACTGTGAAGTTTTGTACTCGGAATGTATTGGAAAGTGTTTCATAATCTATGCACGCATGATTTTTCGTTCTTTTTTTTTTTTTTTTTTTGTTTTTTTTTTTTTTTTTGAGATATCTGAATGAATTTTTTTTTACAGCTGTTATATATTTGTTGATAAAAAACGATTTCATCGATGTGTCACATAGCCGCTCGTTTGTATTTGGAAAGCCTTAACTATCACTAAAGGCAAGGGTGTAAGAAAGGGAGGGGAGGGGCTCATGAAGCTCAAGCTTTCTTCATTCAAAGGACAACAATTTTTCTAAAAGGCACATTAGTTGTAAAAGGCTTTCTGTCTTCTATGTTTGATATCTATCTCTGAAAACAGCTCTGTACACGTACAGAAATACCATAAATATTATAAATACAGTAAACTCTGTCTAAGGCGGAATCGATCGGGACCGAGAAAATTTTCCGTAGTAGACAATATTCTGCCTTAGACAAATTTTACTCTACGTCTATGGATTTGCAGGAACTTGAAAATCTTTCCGAGTTAGACAGATTCCGCCTTACAGAGAGTTTACTGTATATATTTTAAAGCAAATCTGCAGATCATTGGCCTCAACGCCAACTCTGCAAGACACATTCTTATTTTAAACTCATTATTAATGTTCCGCTCGTTTCGCCCTTTTAAATTTTGATTTTTTGGGGAATTGTTCTTTAGCGAGCATTTACATCTTAAAAGTGAGTACCATGCGAAATTTCCAATTTCTACTCTCCCTCCCCCCTTCCCCTCCCAGTATCGCAGAAATCGCATCGTTTTAGAACGTTTTTTGTTCTTGTGCATTTTTTTAATTTCGAATTTTTTAGAAATTGTTCTGTGCGAACATTTACATCTTAAAAATAATAGCCTTGTCAAATTTAAAGTGTCTGTGCCTAGCAATTCCGAATAAATCGTAATTTAGAACGTTTTCCTCTCATTTCATCCTTTTAAATTTTGAATTATTTAGTTAGAAATCGTTCTTAGCGAGCTTTTGCATCTTAAAGTAAGTCCCATGCAATTTTTTAAGTTTCTATCCCCAGCAATATCACAAAAATCCCTATTCTCTGAATTTTAGAAGGTCATTTGCTAATGCACCACTTTGGGGGTAATGGAACAGACATAAAATATAGCCTATTTTGGAGCACAGACTGTCAACATCATTTTGCCACCATTAATTTCGAAATCGGTTCGATAGTTCCAGAGATTACACCTAGAAATAAACAAATATTTCTTCTTTATAAAATTACTATAGTTTTGAAACTATTCTCAACCTGCAGTTTAATTTCTTTTATATTAGAATTACTTGTCGTTTCAAGGGATTTAACTCGAATTGTTACGCGATATACGATTACATGTTCTGACGCAACAGGACTTTTGTGAAAATAATTTATTATATAGGGTGGGGAAGGGGGGGGGGGGTCCGCTGAACCCCTTCATTAATTTGATAATCGTAATTCACTAGAATTCAGTATCCTAAATGGGAGCTCTCTTTTCAAATTTCTCGTTCGCATTTAAATATTTTTGCATGATTTTTGTTTTTGTATATATCTTAGATCGATGTCTTAGCGGATACTTTTTCGATTTTGGTTGCAATTTTTTCACTTCCGGAACGCAAAATAAATAAATAAATTATTATTTAAATATATTGAAATGCGAACGAAACATTTGAAAAGAACAATCCCATTGGTTTGACATTATAGCTAGCGCATGCAAAGTAGGCTCTTAATAATTAGTTTAGACGGTTATTGTCATAATTAATTGTTATTATGAATATTTTCTTAATTATTGGTTATCTTATTGTTCAATTAATTTGAAAATGACTACTTGAGCACCTCCCATAATGTTTTAATTGTTACGCCATTGCTGAAGAGTACATTCGGCCTTACACGGGGCCACTAATTTTCCTATATCCATTGAACTTTTCCCGCAATCTATGTTTATGTTCGATTAATGCTGATTATTTTTCTTTATGGTTTTATTTCAAAAATTAGTTTAAAAGTTAAACTTTACCATGCGTTTCGAAAGATACATTACTTTTATAGATAAAATGAAAGTTTGTTCATTTACTTGCAATTTGAATTTCGAATTTCTTTTTTCAAGATTATTGTACAAAGTCGCAAGTTTTGATTTTAGAAAATCTTTGAAGTTTTCTAGGTGAAACAGTGATGAATTGAAGGGATGTCCTGAACAGCCCCGCCCCTCCCCCATTTTGATATTTTAAAATAGAGAATATAAACTTGAAACTAAGAAATCCCCTTTTCCCTCCCCATCCAAAGGAATTTTAAAACCTATTTAACAGTGTTGTAGTTGGGAAAAAAATATTTATGGGAACTCACCTTTTCATAGAGTAGATGTTGATGCTACCCGATTTTTGCTAAGCCAAAATCCAATTTAAAACAGTTAGCCAAATGCCAACTTTTTTCAATTAACAGTTATAATTATTACAGTAGACTTCCGAGTTTCCGAGATGGATCAAGCTCACCTCGGATAAGCGAAAAACTCGGATAAACCAGATTTACACAAATCGTCACAAACTAAGGAGATGAAATAAAAATTTTCACTTTATTCATTCATTTTTATTGTACTAGTAACATTTCTTTAATCTACATTTCTGTTACGTTTAAGAAAAACGGGGGATGAAATTGTTTATTTGGAAAAACCCTTGTTAGTTTTTTGTTTGTTGAATGTCAGTATTGCTGCAGTATTACGCTACTGCATAGCTACCAATTTCTAAGATTTTTACTTACCACTAAAATTTACTAGTAAATTTTGCCTAATTCAATCGCCGAAATATAACAATTGTCAACGATTAAATATGGCAAAAATTTATATTAATTTTTACAGGTAACAAAACCGTACACATTGGCAGCTATGTGATTCTGTTAGTGTCATGAAAATTGCAGGTATAGCCTCTACTTTCTGCCCAAAGTATTAAATAGTCTTTTTCAATAGAACTTACACCTTTGGAATGGATCACTTTCTTCTGATGGGCTGGTAGCTTCTATTATTGTGAAACAGCCATTATAAATGAAGTGTTAGGTGAAGATAAAAGAGCAGTCTTAAAAAGTTAGAACTCTGATTTTCTGGTCAGAATGGAGGGGAAAATTGCCACAATTTTTTTTTTTTTTTTTCAAAAAGTCCACCAGAAGAAAATAACTCAGTTAAAGCGGCTTATGAATATAAGTAAAATGGATCTTCTTAAAACTACCATACATTACCGTTTCGCTTTAACAAAGAAAACAAGTAATATAAAAATTTTGTTTTTAAAGTCAATTCCTACTTAGGCCATCAAAGAAAAATTTAATATAATCCCTTAAGCTAATATTAGTTTTTGTTGCGTTAAAATATCTCAATTTGTTGATTTTCTATAAGCAAGTAGGTTTACAATGGAACTCTATGGGAATTTGGCGAAATATTAGAGATATCGCCAAGTTGGCATCACATTTGGCGACTCATTTTGGCCGCCAAATTTGGCGATATATCGCCAAGTTGGCGATATTTGGCGACAGAACAGGGTCCCCCCCCTATGGTAACCCCTTAATGAAAATACTTTCATTGACCTTCCTTAACCAATGGCCGCCATTTTATTTCCCATGCAAAACTAAAATTAATTAATATTTGAAAAAACTGTATTAACATCAATTGTCATCCAGTACAAGTTTTAAAAAAATTATTTCAACTTGATAGGAGGAATAATGAGAATTTTATTAACGATTGAAAATTTGAACAAGATATATATATAAATAAATAAATAAAGTGAGAGTGTGAGCTAATACACTGCTCAAAACAATTAAAGGATATTGCAGTTTTATGTGGATTTTGTATCTGGTAAACTGTTTAGCTGATTGATACATGGTCGACAGACATAGTAGGTTATATGAGAATAAATTACACATGTTTGGCAGAAAAAAATGCATTTTATTGTGCATTTGTGTACTAAAGGAAAAAAACACAATTTGTGCATATGAGAAAAAAAGAATAAGAAAAGGTGTTTTCTTCAAAGAAAATCATTTTCAGTAGGGGGTATGGTTTCCACGGGCGGCGAGTAACGTTGAACACCTTTGAGACATGGACTCAATGAGGCTATTAATGACGAGTTGGGGTATTCTGCCCCACTCTTCCAGAAGAGCTCTTTCCAGTTCTTGGAGAGTTTGTGGGGGTTGTTGGCGGCCAGAAACTCGTCTTCCTAGAGCGTCCCAAACGTGCTCGATTGGATTCATGTCTGGAGAACACGCTGGCCATTCCATTCGAACGATTCCTTCCTCGAAAAGGAAATCCTCCACCAGGTTTGCACGATGTGGCCTGCAGTTATCATCCATTAAAATGAAGTTATCTCCGATTGTTGCAGCGTAAGGGACTACAATAGGTCTGAGGATCTCATCCCTATATCGGCGACCAGTCAGAGCTCCATCTCGAATGATGTAGTGGTCAGTGCGCCCGTCAATGGAGATGCCACCATACACCAACACTCCTCCACCGCCAAATCTGACACTTTCGTGCACGAACGCAGGATTATTCCTACTGCCACGGTCCCTCCAGATGAAAATACGCCTATTATCCGGATGCACAGAAAAACGGGACTCGTCAGAAAACAGAATATTGCTCCATTCATTTCTCCTCCAGTTGACATGCTCGGTTGCCCACTCCCTGTGGTCGCGACGATGCCTTGATGTTAATCTAACACATACCATCGGTCGGCGAGCATACAGACCTACAGCATGGAGCCGGTTTCGGACAGTCTGAGTTGAAATCGTGGTGCCTGTAGCCGAGCGAAGGTGTTGTTGGAGAAGAGTAGCGTTCATGGTTCGGTGTCTCCGAGCTGTTAACGCTAAATACCGATCTTCATTGGGCGTTGTTGCCCGTCTACGACCTTGCCCTGGTCTTCGGCCTGCACATCCACTCTCCAAAAAACGGTTCCAGATCCTGGAAATGACACTTTGTGACACTCCAATGGCTTGCGCTACTTCGGCTTGAGTTTGGCCCCCTTCTAACCTACCAACAATTCTCAAAGCTTCTGAATCTGTCAAATGACTTCGCTGAGACATCGTACTCATCGAAAGAAAGCAATCACTGAATGCCGATCATCCTTGTCTTCATTCTCTTTTATCCAGTTGAAAGTCAAATTTCATTCGCTGCCGCTGAAGCGACGTTTTTGACATCGAACACAAAATTTGCATACTCCACAGTTTGAAAACCAGAAAAATTTTCATTTGTGATTCTCTTCTTCTATTTTCGGCAAAAAAAATTTCGTTTATATCTTTATTTTATATAAAACTTCAAATATCCTTTAATTGTTTTGAGCAGTGTAGTAGGAATTGGAAAAAAATTGTGCTCGTTCGCGATGTTTTTTTTTTCTTCTTTTACGGTAACAAACCAAATATTTCTGGGAACGGCATTCCCACCCAACTACAGCACTGCCTATTAATGTAAAAAGCAATACATAAATTTAACAATTAAGAAGTACTAATCTTTCTTATTAAGTATGTCTTTTTGTCACAAAGGCTCTGTTTTTTCCCTGACTTCCATTTAATATAATTTTTAAACACATGAACGTTAAAAAAACAAAATTAAGTTAGTAAGTTCTCCACTGCCCACCTTGTGAGCAGCTATGTATCTATATTAAATTTATTATACGACGCAAATGATAAAATTGATAGAGACAAGATTGTAGACTACTTTTCCATAATAGCCTTTAAATATAGGTGTAATTTCCTTTCATTTAGGGTTAATATCGGTTTGTGTGTCCCTAAAATATGTTTTTTGCAGGTTAGGGTCAATGAAGATTACTTTGTCGGGCTTCAGGTTGACTTCAAATGAAATTTTCGGGTTCCTAATCCAACCTATCCAGGATTCCTATGCGCAGATTAATTAAAATTGACTCCACCCACCATTGAGAAAAGAAACAATATTGAAATAATTACAGAATTGCTACTTTTTTTACAGTGATATTTCTCTCTATTCTAAAAAAAAGTAACTACCGCTGTCACCGCCGCCGCCGGTTTTGAATTTTTTGTGACCGGAGGTCTTTCTTCGTTAATATTGAGAAAATAATGCATGCAAAAATATGAAAATCGGGAGTGTTATACAGAAATGTTTGATAAACACGCTGATGTAGACAGTTTTCAAATCGAAGAATTATTTTAAGAGATATTTAATACTAAAGTTGGACAAAATCGTTCCACTAAAAAAGTTTTATAGTAGCAAAAACTATACATCGGAATTTAATACTTTTTAGTTCATTTTATACGTTATAATTTCCCGGTGTGCCGAATTGATTTATTTTTTTAATTTGACTCATTTTTCGAGGTTTTATATCTATTTTTAATTCAAATTTTCAGCATTGCGAGAGATATTTTTTACAGATTTTAGAAAGTGATATTAATTTAAACTGTTGCCAACTGTATAAACAGCGGAAACAATAATGTTTGCTTAAAAAATATATATATATATATATTTATACGTGTAATAAATTAAAAATTTATTTACACGTGACTATTATAAACAGAAAAAAACATTTGGAATTAGAATTAAATAATTATGTACAAAAAGCAGGAACTTATTAAAAATTACGTCATAAAAACTATAATTACACGTGAATTTTAAGAGAGAAAGGAATTTGTAAAATAATAAATTTATTAACATGCGTTAGAAGTCTTAAATAGGAGAAATTACGTCATATTTACGTCACATTACAGTTATTACATAAAATGAACACAAAATAATATTGCAAAACGGTTTAAATTTACAAATTGCGCTAGACATTTATTTGATATTTTGAGAGGATACTTTTCAACTATTTTTCTTAGGAAAGCGCAAATAATATTTTATTTCTAACACAAGTATTTTCACGTGAATATTAAAAAGAGAAAGAATAGTTTGGTCAAAATTACGTCAGATTAAAAACAATTAATTTAAAATGTCTCATTTAAAAGAACTTTCTTTTCGCTTTGTTAAAAAATACCGGGAGACAAAGATTCTGTTTACTTAATTCCTTTTATATTAGCTTATTTTGAAATGTTGTTACACGTGTCTACGTCATCAAGTTATTTTTATTTCGACGTTTTATTTGTATTTTTATTAATGTTGTACTAATTTATATATTCTTTCGTTATTTAAAATAAAAATTATGTCAATTTGTATAATTTGGCGAGTGGTTTGGCAATTTATATAATTTGGCGAAATTAGTCGATGGGATAATCAAGTAGTACCGCAGCGGATTTGGCAAAATTTCCCCAATCAAGGAGAAATGAATAGAAATCCATTTATAGGGAGATCGCCACTGTTTTTTAAATTATAATTCAATCTTTCGAAATCTTTTTAAAGCCGATCACATTAGCGTGCATTTAGAGTCTGCGGTGTCTGGACGGGGGTTGGCGAGCGTAGCTCATAGAGGGCCAAGCCCCCTAGTAGTTTAAAAAAAAAAAAAAAAAAAAAAAAAAAAAAAAAAACCAGTTACTCTTAGGTTGCGTTCATGTAACATTTGCTACAAAAAGTCATAAATTATTTCCCTAGGCTTTCTTAATAGCCCAGTGGTAGGGGAGCAAATAAAGGCCGAATTCGGAAATAATTAGGGGAAAGCTGGAAATTGTTTTAATCCCTTCAGTTTATGTCTAGAATGAATATGCTACGTTTCCCCCCTCGTACTAGGTGAACGTTAGGAATTATACATTGATTTATAGTCAAAAAGCACGTTTTTTATAAATACCATAACACTATCTCGAAATCACTATTTCAAAAATATTGTTAATGCAAATGTTGTAGAGCTTAGAATTCTGAATAAAATGAGTACCTTAATACTTTTGTTGAATTTTAAGGTCACAATTCTACTTTAAAGTTTTAGCACTGTGGTCAGAGGGTTGAACTTAGAATTAATTAGGGGAAAACTGGAAATCGTTTAAATCCCTTCAGATTAGGTCTAAAATGAATATTCTATGTTTTCCCCTTCGTACTAAGTGACCGTTAGGAAATATATACACATTTACATTCGAAAAACACGTTTTTCTTTAATATTTTTAACAATATCTGAAATTGCGACCTTAATTTTGAACAAAAATATTAATGTGAGTATTCATTTTATTCAAAATTTTAAGCTCTACAACATCTGTATTGGCAATTTTTTGATATAGTTAGCTGTTCTGAGATATTGTTAAATTAATCTGGTCTCTCCTATCTTGAAGCTCTTGATTAGTGATTAAGGTAAAATTTTGAAATGGAATTGCGACCTTAATTTTCAACAAAAATATTAATGTGGGTACTCATTTTATTCAGAATTTTATGCTCTACAACATTTGCATTGACAATGTTTTTGATAGAATTAACTATTTTGAGATATTGTTAAAAATATTAAGGAAAAACATGTTTTTCGAATGCAAATACGTACATATTTCCGAACGCTCACTTGGTACGAAGGGGGAAAACATACAATATTCATTTTAGACCTAATCTGAAGGGATTAAAACGATTTCCAGCTTTCCCCTAATTAATTCTGAGTTCAATCCTCTGACCACGGGGCTAAAACTTTAAAGTAGAATTGTGACCTTAATATTCAACAAAAGTATTAAGTGTAGGTACTCATTTTATTCAGCATTCTAAGCTCTACAGCATTTGTATTGACAATGTTTTTGAAAAAGTTAGTGATTTCGAGATAGCGTTATGGTATTTAAAAAAACGTGTTTTTTTTTTTACTATAAATTAGGGGTGCACAACCTTTTTAAGAGAAGGGCCACTTACAAAAATGTTTGGGTTGCCGAGGGCCACATCAGTAACACAGAGAACATTCTATATCGGGGGGGGGGGGGGGGTTAAGGGGTAATAAGTCTTTATTGTTGATGAATAATTATTTTTTGCCTATAATAAAAGTTAACAAACGGAAATAGATAAATTGTATGAAGGAATGCAGTGTTTCTTCGCATCTGTATGAATAACCATTTAAGGGTCCTGTCCCTGCCGGCGAACACACTCACGAGCTAATGCTAATCCTATGGGAAGGGATTTTTCTAATATCTCGTTTAGAATGAGATTAGAAATTTCGTTATAATTTAGAATGACACTTTCATTTTCAGAACCGGTTTTGAAAATGAAAGTAACTTTATAAAAAATATCTGCGACCAAAATCAAAAAAGTAACCAAGGTGCGCTGTAGAGACGGACCTTGGCTATCCAATGCAAAAAAAATTATTTAAAAATGTCAAAATGCAAACGAGATATTAGAAAAATCCCTCCCCATAGGATTAGCATTAGCTCATAAGTGTCTTCGCCGGCAGGGACAGGACCCTTAACACTTTATGAAGACTAACGGTTCCTTCTTGACAAATGGTAACTTGAAGAAAAAAAATTACACAAAATTTCTAAATAATTGAACATTATTGAAAATTATAAAAAAAAAAAAAGAAATTATTGAAGAATAACTTCATATAAAAGAAAAGGAAACTTATTTTTGAAATAACAATGCATGATGGACTTAATTATGCTATTTTTTCTGCGGACTATTAACAAAACTCGTTTTTTTTTTCTTTTGTCAATCAAGTGCGACTGATTGACGAAATTCGCGATTTTTTATCAACAACCGATTGACAGATTTCGCGGTAATTTTCCATTGCCGATTTGCAAAATTAGCAATCTTTTCAAACAATCAATTAGCGATACTTGCGATAAATTGACGCAATTCGCGATTTTTTTCAGCGATAATTTTTTTTAATTTCGCGATTTTTTTTCCACAACGGATCAACGAAAATTGCGATTTTTTCTGCCCCCGATCGAATTATTTCGCGATTTTTTTGTTCTGCGATCGATCTTCGAAATTTGCAAGTTTTTTCCCATGAACGATTGACAAAATTCGCGATTTTTTTCATAAGTGATTTGCGAATTTTGCGATATTTTACGTGACAGATTGACAAAATTTGCAATTTTTTCCCAATGACCAATCGACGAAACGTGATTTTTTTCCTGATATACATTGATATAATTTGAGATTTTTTCTGCGCAATAAATTGGCGAAAATCGCGATTTCTTTTACGAGCACAATCAATGAAATTTGCGATTTTTTTCCTGCGACCAATGGATTTCTATTTCATGATATTTTTGGGGACCAACACACAAATTTTGTAATTTTTTTCCATGAGCTATTCACGAAATTCGTGAATTTTTGGGGAAATTCACGATTTTTGTGACGAGCGATTGACAAATTTCGCAATATTTTTGCGACCAATTGACAAAATTTGAAATTTTTTCTATCAATTGTCAAAATTCGTGATTTTTTCCGCGGCAGATTGACAAAATCGCGATTTTTCCCAGTCGATCAACGAAATTTGCAATTTTTGTACCTCATCGACAAAATTCGCGATTTTACTGTGCTCGATTAACAAAATTCGTGATTGTTAACTGACTCTGATGAAATTTTGAATTTTTCCCGTGCGAGTTGACGAAATTTGCGATTTTTTTCCCGCAATAAGCTGGCGAAATCCGCGATTTTTACGTAGCCGACCAAGAAAGTTTGAATTTTTTCCGCAGCTCCTCGACAAAATTCGCGATTTTTCCGCGTCCGATCAACGACATTCGCGATTTTTAACTGACTCTGAAGAAATTTTGTAATTTTTATGCGACAAATTGATGAAATTCGACATTTCTTCTCGTGATAAATTGACGAAACTCGTGATTTTTTCGCAGCCGGTCAACAAGATTTGCAATTTTTCCGTACTTCATCGACAAAATTCGCGATTTTCTGTGCCCGATTAAAGAAATTTGACAATTTTCCGTGCCGAGTCGACAAAATTCGAGATTTTTCCTCTCGCAATCAACAAAATTCGAAAATTTTCCGCGCCCGATAAACGAAATTTGCGATTCTTAATTGACTCTGACGAAATTTGTAATTTTTCCTGCGGCAAGTTGACAAATTTCAGATTTTTTCTCACGATCAACTAACAAAACTCGCAATTTTTCAGCAACCGATCAAAGATTACATAACCGACAAAATTCACGATTTTTAACGCGTTCGATGAACGAAATTTACTATTTTTAACTGACTCTGATGAAATTTGCAATTTTTTTCAGAGGCAAATTGTCAAAATTCGCGATTTTTTCTCGCGATAAACTAATAAAACTCGAGATTTTTCCCCAGTTTATCAACGAAATTTGAGATTTTTCTGCGACTCATCGATAAATTTCGCGATTTTTTCGAACTCGATCAACGAAATTTGCGATTCTTAACCTGCTCTGATGAAATTTGCAATTTCTTCCCGGTGCAAATTGACGAAATTCGCGATTTTTTCCTACGACATATGGACAAAAAATTGTAATTTTTCCAGTTATAAATTGACTAAATTGTGTCAAAAAAACGAAGAAATTATATAAATTGTGATCGCGGGCCACAAGTTAACCCATGGCGGGCCACTTTTGGCCCGCGGGCCACAGGTTGTGCATCCCTACTATAAATGAATGTATAATTCCTAACGCTCACCTAGTACAAGGGGGAAAACGTAGCATATTCATTCTAGACCTAAACTGAAGAGGTTAAAACAATTTCCAGCTTTCCCCTAATTATTTCCGAATTCAACTCCCTAACCACTGGGCTAGGCTGTGGTCTTCAACAAAAGAAAGGGTCTGTGATAAACATGTCAGGCATTCCCTTATGTGGATGCGCTAAGAAAGACTGATCATTCAAGGCGAACGACAACGGGGGCACTGTAGCTGGTTGTAGTCTGTTCGCAGCTTTAGTTTATAGTTACCCTGTTAGACCAGTGGTTCCCAAAGTGAGGCATACACCCCTACAGGGGAAAATTTCAAATTTGTTACTCACGTATTCGCTATCGGTTTCTCTCCTTTTCTTTTTTTGGAAAAGTAATGTTGTGGACTAAAAATAAATGAAATACAAACAAAATTTAAAAAAGCAGTTATTTTTTTTTATTGAACTAGGGGGCTCTGCCCCTTACGAGCTACGCTCGTCAACCCCCGTCCAGACACCGCAGACTCTAAATGCACGCTAATTTGATCGACTTTAAAAAGATTTCGAAAGATTGAATTATAATTTAAAAAACAGTGGCGATCTCCCTATAAACGGATTTCTATTCATTTCTCTTTGATTGGGGAATTTAACGCCAAATCCGCTGCGGTATTACTTGATTATCCCGTCGATCAATTTCGCCAAATTATATAAATCGCCGAACCACTCACCAAATTATACAAATTGACATATTTTTCTATTTTAAATAACGAAAGAACAAATAAATTAGTACAACATTAATAAAAATACAAATAAAACGTTGAAATAAAAATAACTTGATGACGTAGACACGTGTAACTTACTTAAAGTCGTTAATGTGACATTTACGATCAACCATTATTGCCATTTAATCTTATAGTTTGGCGAATGATGGATTTTTGGTCGACGGGATAACTAAGTAGTACCAAATATACAATCGCTGTTTTCGCCTTTGATTAAGTAAAATAAGTTAAACATTTCAAAATAAGCTAATATAAAAGGAATTAAGTAAACAGAGTCTTTGTCTCCTGGTATTTTTTAACAAAGCGAAAAGAAAGTTCTTGTAAATGAGACATTTTAAATTAATCGTTTTTAATCTGACGTAATTTTGACCAAGCTTTCTCTTTTAAATATTCACGTGAAAATACTTTTGTTAGAAATTAAATTTTATTTGCACTTTCCTAACAAAAATAGTTGAAAAGATCCTCTCAAAATATCAAATAAATGTCTAGCGCAATTTCTAAATTTAAACTGTTTTGCAATATTATTTTGTGTTCATTTTATGTAATAACTGTAATGTGACGAAAATATGACGTAATTTCTCCTATTTAAGACTTCTAACGCATGTTAATGAATTTATTATTTTACAATATCCTTTCTCTTTTAAAATTCACGTGTATAGTTTTTATGACGTAATTTTTAATAAGTTCCTGCTTTTTGTACATAATTGTTTAATTCTAATTCCAAATGATTTTTTCTGTTTATAATAGTCACGTGTAAATAAATTTTTAATTTGAAGCCAACATTATTGTTTGCGCTGTTTATACAGTTGGCAACAGTTTAAATTAATACCATTTTCTAAAATAATGTAAAAAATATCTCTAGAAATGCTGAAAATTTGAATTTAAAATAGAAATAAAACCTCAAAAAATGAGTCAAATTAAAAAAAGAAATACAGTCTGCACACCGGGAACTTCAAACATATAAAATGATTAAATTCCCATGAATAGTTTTTGCTCCTATAAAACTTTTTTAGTGGAACGATTTTGTCCAACTTTAGCATTAAATATCTCTTAAAATAATTCTTCGATTTGAAAACTGTCTGCATCAACGTGTTTATCAAACATTTCTGTATAATACCACCGATTTTCATACTTTTGTATGCATTATTTTTCTTAATATTAATGAAGAAAGACCTCCGATCACAATAAATTCAAAACTGACGGCGGTGACAGCGGTAGTTACTTTTTTTTAGAATAGAGAGATTTCAAAAATATTCCCAATAAAAAGTTTAAAATAGATTCAGCACCAGAATAATTATACCAATAATATTTTAAAATATTTTGACCTGTTTTCTCATTAAAATTTACTGTAAACTTTCTGGTACAGTGTTTTGCAATTTTTCTAACGCTTTCAATTATTTATTGAATGAGCTTTCTACTTCTATTTGCTCTGTTGTATGTCACTCGAAGAAACTTTTACACGTGAGGCTACTTAACAGTACACATTAATTTGACTGTGTTGAAAGTATTTGAACGAGATACTACCAACTTTATAAAATTTATCATTCTTTTAAATAGCATTAGAAGAGAAAATAGGTATATAGGGTATATCTATGGCTTCAGAGTAGTCATCCTACACAATAAGTAAATTTACATGATGACATATGCATTTTAAATTTTAAAATTAGGTAATACATGGGAGACAATTAAAGATATTGAGAAAGGGAGAAAACAGAGAAAATATGTTGAGATAGAGAATAATGTCAAAATGAGAATCTTGAAATGTTTCTTGTGTATTGTGTTACCCATAGAAAGAAAATTAGTGTCCAAAGCTTTTCCAAAACTCTTAATAAGTTGCGAAAACGAATTGTAATATATGTGTGAATGTTATGAGTTTTATTGTTATGTAAGTCCCTATTAAAATACAGACAGTATAACACTTTTCTTTAACATTGAGATAAGTTGGAAAAGAACAACAAAACTCTTTTTTACTTACCCATCATACGTAGTATAGGGCAAGTCTTGTAATCGTTTTAAAAACCGAAAAAAATTTTGAAGGATTTATACGTTTCAGACACTGGAGATTCCAAAAAACATATTTTTAGAAAAAAAAAAAATGTTGCCGTCCATCCGTCTGTCTGTCTGTGTGTGTGTAAACGCTCTATCTCCCGAACAAATTGAGATAGAGACGTGAAATTTGGTGTGTACTTAGTATGTAATAATGGGAAGAAGCCTATTGAATATCAGTAACCTCGATTATCCGGCACTATTTTTTTCAGACTCTCAAAATATTCGTTCTGATAAAAGGTATATAAAAGCTTTCGAGATTGTTTATTTTAAGGAGTGAATATAAAAGACAATAAAAAAACATAAATTTTGCATAAAAGATGAAGTCGATCGGATAATTAGTTGCTGAGATATTTGTAATCCTATTTTTTGGAAATAATGAATTTATTTCTGTTTAAAAGGAAATATCTTTCGATTCCTTGTGATTTTTTATATGTATTTGTAGTATTTTGTTAGTCATTTATTTTAGCTTATTTTATTTAATAGCAGATTGTATAAATTATAGATAATATCATTATTAAATAGTTAGATGTATCATGAAAGAGATAAAGTACATTTTCTCCTAACTTTAGTGAATTCAAAGAAGTTTTATTTGATTATGTAGATTGCAGTGCATGCTTTTCATCTGATACATTTTATGTTCTTTTCATTATAGAAATCTTCATAACGCTGTACTTAATAGGAAGATAGAGGATATTTTCAGCATAGTAGAAATTCATAAGCAGTATAACCTGCCATTTGGAGACATTAATATCAGGGATAAAAATGGCAAGGTAAAAAATGTTTTTTTATATAAATTAATATTTTTTATTTAATTTCTGAAAAATAATGACAGTGGCTTTTTTCTATAACTTATCAGTAATGTGATTATAAATTATTAATTATTATTACAGAAAGTTTATTAAAGTAAAAATTAATATGAATTGATAAGTGTCAACTTCCAACAAAGGTGGTTGAACAATTTTTTTTAATGCATGTTTTTAAATAACTTTTGAATGGACTATGATTTTCATAATTATTTTTTTGTTGGAAAGGGATTGTTCTGGTGATGGTCCTGTATCAATTCCATTAGGATCTAAAAATGTCATGTTTTTCTTTTTGCCTGTTTTCACCTTTTTCTTTCTGTGATATAAAAAGTTGGTAAATTCATTGGCACCAATAGGGAATTCTCTAATAATGGGTATTACCTATGTTATTTTGAAAACAATTTTGTAAACCAAAGGAATTATTAAAAATAGGAACTTCCATTACTGGAGTAACACAGTAGAACCCAGTTAAATCGAAGTATCAGATAAATCAAATTTTTTAAATTTCCCTGCAAATTGAAACATATTGTAAAGAAACCAGTTATAACAAAGTTCACAACATAACAAAGTTCACAACATAACAAATAATTTTCAGCTTTTTCATAAGCAGTTTCCACTGTATACTAACCATTGCAGGAAACCCAGTTCTACATTGTAGTGTGAAAACCCTGTATTTAAAAAAAAAAAAAAAAAAAAAAGTTTATAGAAATGTTAACACCTTCATGAATATGCACGCTAGGCTCATACAAATGTTAAACAAAACCCGTTTAGTCATTTGTGTTGGATGCTAAAATCCTATGTCCTAATTCCCTATGACTTATCACCTTACTTATTTCATCTTATAAATCACTCTTCTGTTGCTGGTTTCCTTTGTTTATTACATTATAGAAATAAACTTACCTTCTATTATAAAGCATAATCCATTTCAACTTTCTTCCTTTTTTTTTTATTATCTAAAATACATTTTATTTACTTTTAAAAAAATTTTATTTACCTAAAGTATTCATATTAGCTCATGGCTCTTCTTTCCACACTTCATACATGCATGTTCAATCATGACTCTTCTATTTTCAAAAGTAGTTTTCATGGATACTACTAGATGGCATTATGATCAAATGCAACTATATTTCTCTTTCCTGCAGTGCATATCATCGCTTTACTTCCGAGCTTTGTTCTAGAAGCCCGAAGGAACAGTTTTGACGTGCATAGTAGTTTCTTTGGAAATGTCAGCGGTGGATAAATACTTCAGTATATTTCCATTCAGCATGATTGTTCTTTTAGTTTGGACTCAAGAAATGGGAAGTTCTCAAGTTCTTTCATTGTTAATTAGTTTAGCGTTCTTTTGACAACTTGTTAAAGTTTTACTTGATTTGTTTCTAGTCATTTACTTCTTGATTGAACTATCCTTTTTTTATGAAGTGCTGGAAAACTTCATGTGATAAAGATATGTTTACTTAATTTGTGGCAAGTTTCTGGTGAAATGTGTTTATACTTATCCTGCTACAGTGACAGGCCATTTTGAGCGTTTTCTTTTACATGGATGATTACAATGCAACATTATTTTATTATTAAATTTATTGTTGGCCCCCTAATTATGCCCGCAACTAAGTCTTCACAGGAAAATATGAATTCAAACATGTTCTTTAGATACTTTAAGAATTCATCAAGAATTTCAGTAGATATTCGACAAACCGTGTGCAATCGAAAGCATCCGGTCACTGCCCCTTAATTTTTGGACATCAGTGTGTAATTGTGTATAATCAAAATGCATATTTATATATAAAAAAAAAAAAAATCCTTTTTGGTTGCTGAATATTTGGTATTGGGTCAAATCATTATTTGTTACATCCCCACTGTAATCTAATGTATATATGAACTGTAATAATAACAAATTTGTTTTCCTTTGTTCCAGACTGCCTTGGATTATGCTATACAAAATAAAATGACACTTGTTGCCGATTACTTAAGAGAAAATACTGCTGTATTGAGTGTGAACCTTGAGAAATAAGATCTCCTTGCCACCAAAAGGATTATTATTGACTTATGAACATTTTTAAATGTTGACATGGTTTTATATTATAGATTATATTTTCTTCACCTGAAATAAATTGGGAGTATCTTCAGCTTATGCCCAAGTGTTAAAAATTTGAAGTACAAGAAATAATGAAATTGCTCAAATGTATTGCTTAGAATGTATATTGTTTCATTTTTATTTTATATCAAGTTGTAATTTTTAGCTGAATCATCAGATATTTTTCTAATTATACCTTTTTTTTTCTTCTGTGTATGTAAGTTTACATAATTTAGTTTTGTTTGCTTATGCAAGGCTTTTTGTATAAGGTTTTGATTTGTGCTAAGTTGCCAATTTTTATGTATTTTCTATTATTTTTAGTTGTATTTTTAAGTAGTTCTTTTACCCTGTATATATGCATTTTTTTCCCCTCCTGATTTAATTTTCAAATTTTTATTTTCTAAAATGTTCTTTGCTTAAAACACTTTCAAGAAATAATAGAATTTCTTATATTCTGTCTTAAATATTAATGTAGAATTAATATTTATCTTTTTCTTATTATTTAAGGGATGGGGTGTCTTATGAATGTTAAATAGCATTTTTTGCATACTTAATTGCATTTTTTAAAGTATATAATTTTAATTTATTTTGTAGTATCTAGTTTAAATTTTTAAAAAATGTCTAAGAAATACTTGTGGACACATTTGTAAAAACTACAGTAAAACCTTCATAATGGACACCTCTATTTAGTGGACATTTAACACATATGATTGTATGTATTAACCTCTGAAAAGCAGTCACTTATGAATAGCAGATGAATTTTACTGTTCTAAAGTATACGCTATTCAGAGATTTTACTCTATTAAGTTAAGGTAGTGAGGGCTAATAAGATATTTTTGGGGTTATATTAATTTACAGGTCTAAAAAATTGCAAAAGGTAAACAAGAAAGCTTGATTTCAGTCATAGAACTTTTAAAATTTATCGAAGTTTACATGATATTTTCATAGTACAATCATTATTATAAAATGACAATGCCAAAGTCTTTATTGACTCAAAATAGTCTGTTTATCTGATAGTTTTTATCCTAATTGCGCCTGTGCATATTTTTTTTTTAAATTTTTGAATACATTTTTTGATTGATTAAATAATATTTTTATTTTTGAATTAACAACATGCAGAGAAAAATCATTTCTTATTAACCCAATTTGTAAGACTATGTGTTAATCAGAAATAAAGCTGTTAATTTTATTTCAAATTGAAGCACAATCACAAAGCAAATCTTAAGATATTATCTTAACTAAAATTTATATTATTACAAATTCATATAATGGTTGCAGAAATTAAAGTAAATACTGTTTTTTTTTTCTAAATATTTCACTGTCAAATTATAAAAAAATATTTCTGTATGCATGACTAATTTGTAATAATGTCATTCATTAGCTAAAATGTAACAAATATTTGACACGACTTTCAGCTTGCCTGCATAAAAAAGATGTATGCATTATAAAACTAAAAGCAGAAGAGTTATATACTTGAATGGCGATTCTTGTTATAAAATTTAATTTTTAATCCTTTGATTAGTAATACACATACTAGTCACATGTAGTATGTCGAAATTTATTAGTCTAAGGGGTTAACAAGTAACCACATGTTAACAGGTCCGTTTCTTGTTACTCCACATTGGCTAATAGAATACAATTACTTGGTGTAATAAGAAAATACTTGAGGGCTCAGCCCCTTGCTCACTAACGCTTGCCAACCTCCATGAATTGTTACGCAATTCATATTGGGATCGCTAATAATGAAATAAAAATGCATTTAATCAAAAGTTTGGCACTGTGACTTGTTGATCATCATTGAGAAAGTTAAGCGAACAGGAAATTGACGCCGTTTAAATTTAAATGGCATGTTACTGTCAGATGGGATCCTTCTCCTTTCATTTTGCCTATAGTATTGAAAATCACGGCTTAAATTAATTTAAAACTATAATAAGACGCTATAATAGATGCTACGCATCACGCTACCAAACTGTAAACAAAACGTTTTCGCCTGTGTCTAAATTCAACCTTGGATCAAAAAGCTGATTTCGCTGAATTCCTCACATCACTGTAAAATGGACCAATAGCAATTGTCATTCATGTATTGCTCAAATGGTTTGCGTTAAAAAAGAGATTTTGTCTGGATTTTGATTTGTTGAGTGGGTTGGGACATGCGACCTTAACTTAACCTCTGAGAATAGTCGCTTTGGCTGTTGCCAAATAGCAAACTACAAATACAGCCCTTTTTAGCGTTATGTAAGAGAAATATATATATAGATAATTAGATTTTTTTTAAAGGGCTAATTATGAAATGTCTTTTTTTTTTATTATTGAAACTGTTCTGAGATATATGGTTTTGTATCATCAATTTATTATCTTTTTATCCCATTCTTTTTATTGAAAATCCCCTTCACGCTAAAGTGACATTAACTCTTGCAGGTATGACTGGACTTGCAATTCTAATGCAATCTTGGTATATAATTCTGAAAAAAAAAAAAAAAAAATTGTAATGACTTTTTTTCTTTGTAGACAAATGTGTGATTAAAAGAGGAAAAAAATCGAGAAATTCCAAAATATCTCAGATGAAACTCTCTCTTTGAAATATAAACTTTAACTAGAAGCCAACACCCACACAAAAGCTTTTTGATGCTTTTTTTTTTTGGGGGGGGGGGATTTATATTAAAAAATTCCAGTTATTTAACAAAAAAAAACAATATTAAAAACAACCATTACAAAAATCATTTTAGAAGTCTTTTTCGAAGTTGCAAGAATGAAAGTGCTGTGATATGACATAGTATTTCTAGGTATTCTAATATATATATGTGTGTCTTTATGTACAAAATTATTATAATTATGTTAATTATTTGTATTTTCAGAGAGAGAGATTTTAATCTGATGAAAGACTGCCTTATTTTGACTGAACTGTTTTTATTAATTTTCATATATTAACAAAAATGTGTCTTCTCTATACAATTTGTGGTTAATTATTATTTCTCCCTTTTTATGCAAAATTGTTTAAAACATGCACCTGATAAATAAAAAAAAACTTTCACATTAACATTTTACTAACATCAGACGATGAAAATACTGTACTGTATCCTTCTGTAGAACTCAAAAGAGAAAAAAAAAAAAAAAAAACATAGTTGTGTAAAAGCAAGTATGGAAATATCAGAATTTGAAAATTTTACAGACAGTAAAATTGTACAGTAAAGAGAGATTTTTTTTTTTTTTTTTTTTTTTTTACACATTAAAAATATCTATATGTTCCATATGTGTATAATTGAATCTTTATACAATTCATTGTTATATATTCAGACATTTTAATGAAAGCAATGTATTTTACAAATTGACTTAACTCTCCAATCAAAGTATGTATTTAAAATTAAGAATATATTGATGATCTTTGCATTCTTGTTGAATTCTATATTTGTGAGTATAGCTTAGTTGATAATAACATGTCAGTTTAGATATATATAAAGTCTTAATTCTAGTTTCTGTATAATTCTAAGATAAATAGATAAAACTTCTGTATTGTATATAAACTTAATAAAAAAAATAATAATAATAAATAAATACAAGAAGTGATGCAAAAATTTTATTTTCTAAAATATTTCAACAAGTGTCAACAAAATTTGTGTGTATATATATATATTTATGTATAACAAATAAAACTCATAATTATAACAATAATTAAATCTGCAAAATAAATATAAGGACATTTACACATAAAGCAACTAAATGAAAAGGCATTAATTTACATCAAACTACATAATTTTAACAAAATTATGCTGCAATGTACTCTCCAACAAAAAGCCAGCTTTAAAAAAGTCAAACTGTACATTAATTGGAATATGATTTTTTTTAATTGCTGATTTATGAATAATTTTATTTAGGATTTTGTAAATATCCAAGTAGCAAACTTTACTATTTAAAATTCAAGTGAGTTTCTAACAAGAATTTATGTTGAGAGCTGAAAATTTGGATTTTGATAATAAATTATGCACTCAAACATTTGTAGAGATTTGAATTTTTCTTTCCTAAAATAACTTAGTTTTTTTTTTTTTTAATTCAATGAGTACTTTCCTTTTTTATTATATTTGTTACAAAAATCCTAGAACAATAAGAGGGAACTAAAATAAACAACCAATTAGCAACCATAACAAAATAAATTACATATACACTGAAATGAACCGATAATTTAAAGTGATATTTCTTTAAAGTATTACAAAACTTTAAGAGGAATGGACGGAAAGAACCTCTGATATTGTATAAGGAACAGAGGTCATTACAAAACATAATTATACGTGACTAGAAAAAAAATATATAATAATAGCAGTATTTTTGTCGAAGAGTGCATTCATTGTACTGGAATAGATAAAAGGCAGTGTGTGTACCATAACTCACTAAACATTTTATTGAATTTGGATTTTTAGATTCAAATTTACAAACATATCACTAGAAGCAAAATAATAAGCAACTTATTTACAAAATACAGGAACAAAAGAATAAATAGTTTATGAAGCATAACATTTACTAAAAGAGAAAATAGTTCGTTTATGAGGAATAACATTTTGAATCATAATAAATAACAGAAAATATATATAATGAAGCATGACCACACTATCAAATTGATGTGTTAACCCTTTCACAACCATACAACAAGTTTCTTGAAATTGAAGTCTTGAGTTATACATATACTAATCTAAATACATTTTTAGCAAATATGTAATACAGAAGAAGATATCTCTTGTCACAGTAGCAAAGCTCTGTTTTAAAGAGGAATTGGTGAAAAAAGGGTTGGTCCAATATAAAAATACATTGCAAGAAACTTTGTCGTTACAAGTAAACCTCTGATATAATACACAAAAAATCAGCAGACTAAAAAAAAAAAAAAAAAGGCCCTGCCCCCACATTCTTATTAAAGAAAATATACCATTTCATAGCATATTTAGACACTAAAGCTCTTGAAATAAGGAAGATCACCATGATACATATGCAACAATAACTTCTCCAATATATGCAGCTGTTTTTTATTGCTGCACAAAACTACAAAACTTTTAGGTGCAAAAGGAGCAGGCACATTATAATACTTTCAGTGAAATGAACTTAGACTAATATGTGATGAAAAGGATTCTCAAACAGTTCATAATATTTTTTTTTTCAAATTCTCCAATAATAAGTAAACAGTAAGAGCAATTATTTTTTTCTTCTTTCATTGCATTTTTTCCTTGATTATTTACTTTAAGTGTGTAAAATATTAGAAGTATAATTAAATATTTCATACTTTTATTTAAGGAAACATAAATTGCACTCTCTACAAGTGTGATAATTTATCTGTTTTTACTAATTTAATTAAAAATTAATGTATTAACATAATTTTATAGTTTGATTCTATTTTTCGCAACCACTCATTTTTTTTTTTATTTTTTTTTTTTTTAATTATGTAATCTGTGACTTTGTTACTTTTGTAATCAGCAAATAAAATTTCGCTGCCTTTAAGCGATAAAGAGATTTTAATTTGCCAAAAAACTGACCAGATTTAGTTTTTCAAAATTATCTAAATATGTAACCAAAAGAATTATTTTTTCTTATCTTAAATGTACCTATGCCCTCCTCTCTGTATCATATATATTTTGTTTGAAAACAAGAATTCTGTTAGAGAAAACAAATACTGTTACAGTACAGTCTGCATTTTTAACTAGTTTAAACTAATACAGTATAACTGTAAAATAGTATCAATTACAATCAACTTATGAAAAACATTTATAGAATTTCTAAATAAAATACTGTAAAAACTTGAATCTATGGTTGTAAGAGGTTGGGTTGCATTTTACAACCATATGACAGTCCTGACGTATTATTCACATAATGATTATGTTTGATGTTAAACAAATACTTAACACAGTTATTTTAATGTTTTAAATTTTCTATTATTTCATAATATATTGTGGTTATGAAAGGGTTAATAAGAAAGGTAACAAAAAGTATGTATATTTTTAATTTAATCTCTAAATAAAAATGTGCTACAGTGCAAGATATTTTATTACATGTTGCAAAGTTTTCTTTAAATTTTTTTAAATAACTAAAATAGAATAGAAAGACACAATGTTAAACTTAATATTAATTTGATAATTCTGTGCAATTTCTATGAACACAAAATTTATAAATCAAATATATTAAATCAAGAATTTCAGACAAACTAAACAATTATAACTAAGAATAAATTTATATTATTTGTAAATGAATTTAACTACATAATGTAAAATATTTTTAAACACAGAAACATTACATACTTAGCGAGTACTTACTTAATTATAACGAATAATAATAGAGAGACATGCACCTATCAGTCACAGATTTAATGCTTTGAATAAATAAATAAATAAAAAAAATGAGAATACATCAAAGCATTTTCAAAGAAAGGTGAAATTTACAACTTTCAATAACAATAATAAATATAACAGGTGAAAATGTATAGTATGATGCAAATAACCAAAATAAATTGATATGAACAACATTATTGCCATTTCATTGAGTTTATCATAACATGTGAAGCAAAAATTAAAAAATTCTACAACTACAGCCCAAAACTTCCTTCACTACAATTCTATTACATATATATGAAAAGATACGAAATCAGTTTACTGTGTAATATAACATTTTCAATTTCAAAGAGTCAACAAAAATTATAGAAAAC
The DNA here is from genome assembly GCA_963932465.1 of Maratus speciosus. Lineage (NCBI taxonomy): Eukaryota > Metazoa > Arthropoda > Arachnida > Araneae > Salticidae > Maratus > Maratus speciosus. The sequence continues at coordinate 412,146,246 of OZ010793.1, read as the reverse complement.
TTAATTAAAAAACTGACAAGCAATATTCAAACTTTTTTATGGGATAACTGCAAGGAAAATTTATCTAAATATTGAATTCAATACAATAATTTTTCAATCAAAATTAATACATTCAAATTATTTTTTTCTGGCAAACAAAAACCAGGACAGTACACAGTTAAAGTACAGCACAGAAATAGATTTTACTTTAAGTAAAAACTGTAAAATGTGTGTGCCTTATTTTACGAAGTCAAAATGTTGATATTTAATATCACAGATTTTACAATACCTTGGCATAGAAAAATCTGGATATCACTTTCTGTAATATATTTTAAAATTTTAATTAGATTCGTTTCTTTTTTCTTATTATCTTGAACTTTAACGTCATTGCCATCAGATGAAAAATATAAAAAATTTAGCATAACTTCTGTCAGAATCATGTTTTTTTTTTATCACATTGCAAAATTAAATATGTAAGGAAATGGTATTAATAGGTTTTATAATTAATCACTTTCTTCCCTTCTTTAAGCTATAAACAAATTTCAGAAATAAATTAAAACATGGCTAAAATTACCAAATATTTAACTGGGCACGAGGGAGCTATATTTGGCTAAGCAGGCCCACTTTTAGCATTAGCGATACTTGTCAAGTTAGCATATGAAAGATAGCATATACAGTGGACTCTTGTTAATGTGTCTCAATTTAAAACATACCTCTAGTTAATGAGGGTAATTTAATTTTCTCCATCATTTCCTATTTGCAAAAATTAGTGTTAAAGACATCACTTAAAATGCACCATTCATCAGATAACATGAACAATTTTTTTTCACAAATTGGACAAGTACAGTGTCCATACTCTTTTTCCAAGAAAAAATCCCACAATAATCCCCTGATGTATTTTCCGGGATGAATAATTTTCTCATGTCAACAATTAACAACATTTTTTAAACCAGTATCATGAATCTTCTCCCCTCAAAATAAAAAAATTTCAAATCTCAAGGTAATCTCAAAAATAAAATTTATACATCACCTATATAAACAATATGAACAGAAATTAAAAGGTGTTTTGTGTACAACAGAGAAGAAACCTGCATCTCTCTCCTTAAAAATTTAGTAAATTGCTGCAAGAATTTAATTTCCACTTTATGATTTTATTACCTCTTTGAAAAGTATTATGAATAATATGGAGGTTAAAAGTGCCCTTTATTTTTATTAAATTCTTGAACAGTTTTCAAATTAAAATTAGGCCCATCAATGCTAATTTGCAACAGATTTGATAAATCCAAATCGGCAGAACCACTCAAAGAACGTCTTGAAGGAAAGAGACATGTTTAGTTCCATGACCTCAATGTTAGGTGTGTTTAGTGACTGAATGGATGCCGCCAGACGTTAGAAAGAGCACAGATTAAATATAACACATGTTATATTCAGGGTTCTTGCTGGCTTTTGACCAACATTAGCGATTTGGGGAATAAGAAATGAAAAACAATAGCCAAATGAAAAAAATATTAGCAAAGTAGATTCTGTGTGACAGAGTTAAAAATCTACCTTTAACCCCTTATTGTATCCCTTTTTTTCAATATGTTGTAAAATAACCTAATTTTTGCAATTGCTTATAAAATAGAAATTTGATTATCCGCTACAGAAACTATTAAAAATAACGACTCATAAATATGTAAATGTTTCAGACATTCTTTCAGCAGTGTAAATAAAAATTCCAAATAGCTGTCTTGATTTACCATTCAGAAAATATACACTAAAAGTTGCTATGGGATTGTGATTGTAACCGATAGAAAAAATTGACTGGCCAATAATTACTTTGCATAAAACTAATAAACAGTATTTTGTTAAATGGCTAATTTCAATGCCGCATTCCAGCAAAACCTTTCTCTATCTGATGCGAGTAATTTTGTTTTAAAATTTTACTGGCACGACACCATCGCATAGATAGAGATTACCTGACAATAGAGAACTGCCTATCACATAACCTTTTCTGTGTCTTTGTTTGTTGCTAAACTGAATTGGTGTTGAGTCAGTATCTCTATAAATAGAGTAATAGAAATGGCACCGTGCAATTGAACTTGAAAAGCGGCATCAATCGTTCAGAAATGCGGTATAAGAATATGAACTGTATTGGTACGTATAACCACACACAAAAGCAGAAATTGAGCACTCGCAATTAGGCAAGTCTGATTGTTCATTTATTCGCCAAATTAGGCATTTTGTCGCGATTTGGTGCAATAGGGAGCGGCAGTGAGAACCCTGATTATATTTAATCTGTAAGAAGGAGTGGCTAGTTTCCAATCCTATATCTTACAATGTTAAAAGGCATGTCTTAGTTTGATTTCATTATGACATCACAAAGCATGCGAATAGCAGTGATTGCCCTCAATTTCCCAGAGTAGCCAATCGTTTTGAGAATTTTTTGCATTATCCCCTGATTTTTCCCTAATCTCGTAATCCCCTGGTGAGTATGAACCCTGAAGCAGAATCGAAACTGCAATTGGACATTATTTTTCCAAAAGAAACTTTGATGTAACTTTTGTTATTGAGAGATCAAGAAACTGTAAGTGAGCATAATGAAGAGAAAGAAAACTTTCTACCACCAAAAACGCAAGAGATACAAAAATTGCTAATGGCTGTTTGTCAATATTACCTATCAAAATGTGATAAAGCAGACTAAATTTTCGAGTGTGTCGCAAAACTGGAAAATGACCATGTAGTAAGAAGAGTTTGTTCAAGTAACACAAATAAATTAAGAGATTACTTAAATTAAAATTAAATTACATAAGTATGGCAATTTCTTTACAGATTTTGTTTCTTTTCTTTGTTATTCTTGGGGGTTAACAAATTGTCCTTAACTTACTTTTTAACTACAATTAAAAATTAAAGAAAAAGTTATTTGTATTTAAGATTTAGTTGATTTTTTTTTTTTTTTTTTTTTTTCAAAAACTAAATTTAATTTATTCAACAAACAAGATTATTTACACCATTCAAATGTTTACATTGCATAATGCAGACAAAAAAATGGCCTCCCCTTGATCCACTAGTCGTCAATTGTGCATATGAGCTACCACTTGATACACATCAAGTTAGTGTATGCAAGATAATGTACATATATATATATATATATATATATATATATATATAATACATAAATCAGCTAATAATACATATAAGTGTATGTTAATAAGTTATTATAATCTCCCTTCCTTTCTTCTAAATTATTTTAAGATATTTTGCATATCATTAATATATAATCATGTTGCTATTCCATGCATGATGTCAATAAATGAAGATAATTTAAGTAAAATTCAGCAATATAAATCAAGCAGCTTTAAATATTAACATTCAGAGACATGCTTATTATCTTGGTGCCCCAACACTTATATACATACAGTAGAGTCATGCTATTCCGAACTAATTGGGACTGAACACGGTTCGGTTTAGCGGGAATTCGGAATAGGCCCATTTCATTAATAATAATCAACGTATTGACTTGTTAAGGCATAAATTAAGTGCGGGGACACCTGCTAGTGTCAGCTCTATATAGCGTTGATTAACTCGTGGTGAACAGGTTCAATGAAAGTGGGAAAGAAAGGCAGTGTTTGAGTCGACGGCTCATCACCTCACCTTACCAATCCTTCATCCCTATCCCTCGTGCTCTGCTCATTATAGGCAATGCTCCATCCTACCCAAAAGAAACAGAACTTTCCTGTGAAGAAGCAGCTTTGTTACGCCAATGTTTTGTTGCCACCGAATGTTACTTCAATACTTCAGCCTATCGACCACTGTGTGTTGCAGGCCATTAAACAAAAATACAGAAAAATGCTGCTTCGCACCTCAGTTGAAGAGGTTGAAAATGAACTCACAATCCTGCAAAAACTTAAGAAAATTACAATAAAAGGTGTGATTTACTGGGTTACGTGGGATAATACCACTAAAGGAGCAATACAAAAATCATAGAAAAATCTCTGACCTACATTGGAATTTATTGAAACAACTTTTACACCAGTGAAAGACTGTCACCTTCTTCCACTAGTCAAGAAAATCCCTGGCTGTGAAGACACAGAAGAAAGCTGTGTTGAGGAGTGGACTGCTGTTAACGAAAATGGCCACCAGGAGTACCGAGACGAAAACATCGTAGCAATGCTGCAGGATTCATCAGCTGAGATCGACTCAGAGGAAAATGAGTAGGTGAATGCTCAAACTGAACTCATATCGCACACAAACGTGGCAAATGCTCTCGACCTCGCCTTGCGCTACGTCAAACAACATGCTTCATCAACACCAAATGATGTTATGTTCATGCAGGGATGGCAAAACATTGGATCCTCAAGTCGATTCAGTCATTTTTTTTTTCAGTTGATTCGTCAGAAAAAAAAAAATCACTGACTTTACTTCTTAAGTGTGTATAAATTACTTATTTTTTGTGTTTATCAGAGATTAAAATTGATTCTACAGAATTGTATAAATGGAGCCGACAGGTACTGTAAGTAACCGGCTTTCATTTCAATTTGGTTTCAGGCGTTTTCATCAAGCTTAGGTTCTATGCATGTCTCTATTTAACTTCTTTGTATAACAATAAATGTATGTTTTTTCACGAACGTCATTTTAATTTTACCTGTTTTCAAGTTTAAAAAAATCGTTATTTTTCTGAACTCTGATTGGAATAGCCGGACTCTACTCTATATATATATATATATATAAATAATTCTTTTATTAGACCTATTTTAGAGTTTTGAGAACCCAAAGCTCGTCATTGAATGTCCTGTTGTAAATAAGCCCCTTTTAACATTATCTTTATTACCTAGTGACTACTTAACTATCAATTTCCATTTAGCGGCATGCCAATCTAAAAGGCTTGGGAACCCCTAATGTACAATCATAAATGTGCAATTTCAACATGGTTCTGACAGAGTAAATTCTTTGAAAAGCTATGCAAATATTTTTTTTAAAAAAAACAGTACATTTTCATTATGAATTGCTTTAATATTATCTCAATAAGCAATGTGATTAAAAATTTGCATGCAATGCATTATGTATTTAAAAAAGTGCATGATATATTAATATTTTTTTAAAGAGTTGTTCCTGTTCAATAGTAATTTTTTTTCAAGCGAGATATCCCACTTTCATATTTTGTATGCAAAGAAAGGAAATACCTGCATAACCTTATGTTATAATAAGGACATAAAAAATGTAAAACAACTCAATAAGTATTCAAATTTTTCCAATTGTTAGTTAACAACAAACATTTATTTAAAAAAATGTAATCAGAAAAAATTCTAAAAACTATTTGAGTTTTTATATAAAAACTATTATCTGTTGAAGGCCTATACACTACCTAAGTAAATAGATAGTAAAGTTGTTAATGCCAATAACTAGAGTTTCTAAAATAATATCTAACTAAGGAGTTCAAAAGTTATTTAAAATGGCATCCGTATTATTTTAATATACTTTTATTTCTAACACATTGAAAAGTATGAGCAAAATCTCTGTGATGACAATAGAATATTAGTGGAATTATTTTAAATACTTAATATGTGAAAGATTTATAACACAAAAGCTATGGTTTACAGCTGAGTTTAACACAAAATTTTATGTTATGAAAAATGATTTTATGCATGTGTTTTTTCATAAACTGTAATACATTTTAAAATGGTAATATTGATCCCTGTCCACTCCAACTCTTATTTATTTTTCTTATGTATTAATTACCTGCATGCTTAGCAAAACAACGGAAACACTCATGACTTAAAGAATTATGTATTGATGATTTTTTTTTAATTTTATTTTGCATTTATATAACAGCCATAAACCACTGCTCAGCTATGTTTAACAAAATGTATTTCAAAAATAGACTATCGTTTTAAATACTGTTACCAGTTATTTAATAGCTAAATATTTAGTGTGAAATAGTAGAGATTAGTTATATTAATTTAATAAGTAGAATAAATCATATTATTTCACAACTAAACTTAAAAACCTGAAACTATAAAAAAAGTGAAACATTAAACCATTAACAATTTACACATATGGAAGGACTTTTACAAATTATATTGCACTATCAAACACCAATACAAAAAATATGAAAAAAAAAAAAAAAACTAATGCTGCTTCAATAATGGAACATGTCAAAATGGATTCAATGACAAAAATATACAATAATTATGAAGAAAAATAACAATAAGCACCAACAGAAATTCATAACCACAGAAACACACACTTATATCCAACATGATTTCTTTTTTAACTACAAAAATAAATCTCACATAATTTATACAAGACCAAATACGAGCAATGCACAAAACCACACTGCTGCATGTACTTTTTTGTTTCTATATTTTCAAACTCATAGACAAAAATACATGTATTGGTATATGAATAAAAACATTTAATCAAGATTTCGATAAAAACGGAATATGAGGAGAAGAATAAGGACTATTAACTAGAAAATTTAAAAGGCATTTTGTAGTAGTTTTTAAAACAGGGACAAAAGCAGCAAGTATAATAAAAAACCCACAAAGGTTTTAAAAAAAACTGTAAAAAGAGGATGAAAAAGACAATATACATATTTAATTTTATCTAGTAATATTTTATTAAGATGACAGAATGAACACCTGACAATACAAACTTGTCCACCATACTTTTAGCAATCTTCTATGTTTCACCTAACCCAGCATTTCTCAAAAGTGGGAACTACTTTTATAAGTCAGAAAGTTTGGCGGACTGCTTGTAGATCTGGGATATTTTCTGCATTTTTTTTTTTTTTTTTTTTTTTTTTTTTTTTTGAGACCACAAGAACACACCTCAAGACCACAGTTTTAAAAACTAAATATAATCGATAAAAAACAAAATGAAATGCTTAGTCATGAATTTTACCACCCATTTTACATTGTAATAAAAGTTAAAAATCACTCGAAACATTTAGAACAGCATACCAAAACAGGGGCAGTTGGTATTCAAAGCAGAAAATCGCAGATCTATGAAAGATATTCATTCCGGTTAAAGACTGTAATGTATTTTTCCTTTTAAGCTAGTAAGTAGAAATGCATTTTATACCTTAGAATACTGAAAGGAGTATGTTAAACATAACAAATAATTAAAAACATATGAATCCTTACCTTAAAAGAAGCACAAATAAATTCACTGAAAAGGTGAAAATATAGGATGTAAAAAATACATGCAGATATAGTTGAATGAAAAAGTTATTAATGCTAAGTTCTTTGATTAAAAGATCTGAGCTCTATGTAATGATTGCAGAGTCATCAGATTTCATATTTATAGTTAATAGTAATAGTTAACATACAGAATTCTAATAAAAAATAACCTTTACAATTTATTGCGAAAGTTGGTACATTTAAACCAATCATAAAATACTGAAGTGGAAATAAACAAAGAAATGAAATAAATATTTTCTAGGAAAAAAATGTGAGAAAATTAGCAATACAAATGCTAAGACATACAAGTATTACAACAAATGTTTTGACATGCCGGTACCATTCTTTTTCAATCATTAAGTTCTCCATAGAAAAATGTTTATCTGGTTCAATAGAGCAATACTCAAATTTCACTGACAGCATTTACACAACATACCCTTCATTTAATATTCTTCATTTAACTATTTTCCCCAAATTTATCAGTATTTTTTATACTCATTACATTACAGTGCTAAAATATGGAAATTCCTTATACAGGTACAAAACTGGATATTTATTAAATGCAGTCAAATAAATTAAAACTTGTGCAGACTACATTTAATAAAATATGATTTTATTAAATGTACTATAAATACACAGAAAAGATTATTATTATTATTATTATTTTTTTTTTAAGAAGCAAGTATTTTATCATGGTTCTTAAACTATCTATAAAATAAATTCTCTTACTTTTCTAGGTTTTTATTGAGCATTTCCAATAAGTTTCCCCAACTCAGCAATAATATTTTTTCATTTTAAAATATAATTTCACCACATTACTGTTACTTTAATCCAAAATAATAATAATTGATAGGAAATTATTTTATGCTTTTAAAATAAAATCCACATGCATATACTAAAATGCATGCTTTTATAACTTAATTTAAGGGGGTCCGGGACACAAAAATCGTCAAAATTTTCTTTAAAAAATTTTATGGCATTAAAAATTTCTTGTGTTTCTTTTTCTGCTTAAAATGATGTTTAAATCATGTTTCTATCTCAATTGAAAAACGAAATATTTTTTGCGTTTTGGTTTGTTTTCAAAATCTAGTTTTCAAGCAATAGCTGTCACAGAAACGAGTTCTTGTGAAAATGGATTTTTCTTCATGAGTTTTTTCACCATTTCTCATATTTGAATTGTTATAAGTCAAGAACTGTTAAAGATAAATGTTTCAAACTTGGAACATGTCTTTTTCAAGTGTTTTACTTTAATTTTGATTTAGCAAATTCGAAAAAAAAAAAAATATTTACTTTTGAAAATGATTTTTTTTAAGGTTACATTTATTTTTTTAAATTTTTACTTTAAATTAATATTTTTAAAAATGCTGAATCAAAAGCAAAACTTATATACAGTAGAGTAAATAGACTTTCCTCAAATCCGCACAGCTTGGGACCAGGGGTTACACAGATTTCAGAATTTTGTGGATTTCTGGTCATTGCTTTTTTTTTTTAATTTTTTAAACAGTAATTTGAATGTAATAATGCAATTGAAATTATAATGAATGCTTACAATATAGTAAAATAATTAAATAATAACAACTGAGATAATTTAAAAAATAATTATTAAAAGGTTAAGTAAATAATTAATAATGTATAATTAAATATGCATAATAAAGATGAGATACACTTTTTTTGAATTATTCAATGAAACCTGCCTCACTAATTCACATCAAAATCATAAAATAACTGAGTTTTATTTCTGATTTAGCTAGACTTAACAAAAAAAGCTTGATTTATACATAAATATATTTGGTAAAAAGACTGCAATTACCAATGATAGCAGCAATTTCTTGAATTTTTCAGAATAAATTTATACTTCCTTCATGAAAAAGCATGTGTTAAGTCATATTAATGAGAATTTCATATTAAAATACATATGGAATTATATTAAAAAAAAAGTCTGTAATTTTGTCCCTACATCTGAACTGAAAGTTTCAAAGTTTACATTTTCGATGATGAGTGGATTTTAGTGTTGCAGATTTCAGAGAGTCTACTATATTTCTGTTTATTTAAATGAAAAAAAAAAAAAATTGAAATTTTACAAATAATATTTCGAGTTATATCGATTTAAATTACCCCACTTTAATAAATTTTAAATAATTTTTTTTTTTTAATTATGAAAAGTTTTATCATCTGATTTTGTTTACAAATGATATGGTTAACCATCACAAAAAAATTCAAAATTTTAACTGAATAAATAAAAATTATTTTAACATGTGTCCCGGAGCCCCTTAACAAACAAAATTTATTTTAGTACTTAACACATGTTCTTTAACAAATGAACTTTTGCAATTTTTGAATCTATATTTAAGATCTATAGAGGTTACTTCTGAAAACTTCTGCTTTTAAATTTCGAATCATGAAGTTTTCATTGGTGTCTTCCTAACAAGTTTTGTTTCTTTTATTGACTCATTCAGGTGCATAGGAAAAGCTCTTGCCAATCGAACAAAGACAATTTTTAAAGCTGCTTAGCTGCCAAAAATTATTATCTTTTGTCTTCAATGTTTGATAACATATTTCTCAAAGAACAATTCAGCATGTAAAGAACCACTATATATATATATATATATATACATATATATTATGGTTCTTATGTGTAAGCCTCAAGGTCAGCACTACAAGTCATTTTTATTTTGAAATTATTTCATTTAATATTTTAAACTATCAATCTGCAGTTTTATTTATTTTGCTGCTAATATTAAAAAGTTATTTCAGATTTAATTTTTCCAAACTAAAACAGATAATGTGAATTTTATTTTTTATCCCATTCATTTCAAATTTTATATTCCTCAATTAAAATATTGATGCATGTATTGTTGAAAAAAATAAGAGTTCTTCTGGTACATTTTCAAACACTAAGCTTTTGTTAATCAAATCAATTTCAGGTGTCAATTAAAATAACAGAAAATTTTATAAGAAGCTGAGTAGAAGTCTATATCTAGAAATGTTTTCCCTGATGACTTAATGAACATTTTTTAAATTGCTCCAATTTTTAAGTTCTGCGCACATATTCACCAATTTTTTCATGTGTTTTTCAAGCTAAATTATTTACACCTACTACAGAACAACATTGCAAGTTGTCTCATTTCTGCTCTTGTAGCAACTGAATGTACTTGAGCCGATAGTAGGACTTCACTCCCTTGGAATATATTTTCTTTTCTGCATGTTTATGGTCTATTTACGTGTACATGATAATACATTTAATAAATGATCCATAAAATATGAAGTTTAGCTGTATTGTGACAACTAGTAGCACTGAATGATAAAAAAGAATAATCAATAGTTCATTATCAGTTTTAAAACTTCAACAGTCAAGTTTGTGTATTAGCAGTATGCTATAGTAGTCTGTAAAGTTACGAATATGATTATTCAATTTTCTTTGTATGCACCATACAATTCTTTCTATTAGGAAATATATTACTCACAGTCTTAAAAATGCCATTGATTTTTAATCATTAGAAAAAATGTAAAAATCTGACACACTGGAAATCAAATACTTGAAATTATTATAAACAAAATACACACAAATATTTTTTCCAATCTTATAAATGAAAAAATTATTTTGAATTATTTTATTAAAGTAATCTGAAATATAAAATATTGATAATTTAATACTATCATACTTTAATGGATTTTATAAATGAAGAATTAAATACCAAAATATATTTATTAAGTATGAAACAAACTGTTACTAATATGAAACAAACATTCATTTTTGTGGAAGAATCTATTCCTGATTTAGCTGTCTACTAGTTTAACTACAGTAAAATTACATAGGATCACATTTAATTACTATAAAAAACAACAGAAAATATATATCACAGTGGATAATGCAGAAAATTTTCATCTTTTTTGTTAAAAATGAATTTTAAGATTTTTTTACAGAAGTTGTTTTACTGGCACAAATCAGTTTAAATAACAGCATTTAATTCAACATACTGTGCAAATTGAAATTTACCACAAAGTTATGTTAGCTCGAATTACAACAACCCATTTGGCAACCACAAAATAGTAATAATTATAACTAAAAATATATTTTTTAAAGTACAGAAGGAAGTGAATAGCATTATAAGATAAATTACTATTCATAAAATGTTTCAGCAATATATATATATATATATATATATATACTGCCCAGTATACATATTTACATATACAAACATTTGTGCAGTAAAAAGTAAGGCAGAGTTTTAAATTAACAATCCTGCACTTTCAGAAGTAAGAAGAAAAAAAAAAATGTGATTCTACAATAAACATAATCAAAATACTCATTAAATAACTAAAGAAAAAAGAAAGAATAGTTTTGATTCACAGTGAAAAAATAATATAATTTATGAAGCTAGTAAAAAATACACAAATTTTAAAATAAAATATATTCATACACATGATTAAAATCATTTTGATGATTTGTTAAATAAGATCTCACACCCAACTGAATGCTACGGGGAAAAACATACATTCTAAATTTTTACCAATTTTTTGAAAAGGGATTTAATTTTGAAGAAAATGTATTGTAGATTAAATGTGGAGAATACTATAAAAAATAAAAAATTGAAAGACATAATCTAGGGCAAACATATTTTTTAATACTGTTGAAAAATTATGTATTATCAAATATTAATGACTGCTTTTTTTACTTTTCATTAAAATTATTTGAAAGTTAAAGTAAAATTATATTTTATTACACACAATAAAATTTCAATATCACTTAGAGGCACAAGAAACAACAATGGATTTTCAACAAAATTCTAATGCTTGTTTTCCTTAAAAATCACTCGTATATGAAGGATAAAATTATCATTTTTGATCAATAATGAGTTAAAAAGACAGTATAAGATTTTTTAAATTATTATTATCTTCAACTTCTGAAATATTACTTCAAAATAAATATGAAAGACATTTGAACATTTTTTAAAATCCTTAATTGACATTTATTTAGATCATTAAATTTTAAAAATAAAACTACTCAATTAGAAAATACATGATTTAAATAAATATTTAATAGGATTTCTTTTCTTCTTTTTTCTAATGTCTTAACATCATAATTAAAATGTCAATATACTGTAGAAAAATAAACTGATGTCTCAAGTTATTTAATATAACAAATTAACACAATTTATTTGTATACAATATATTACATGTTTAACAACAGCTAATGAAAATGCATATCCATGCACAATTTTTAAGACCTATTGTTGAATCTAACAAAAGTATCATTCACCTATACATAAGACATTTAAAAGTGACAGGTTGATTTGAAACTCTGTGATAAGGCATGATGGTTTATTGGGGGCACTGGTTTTCAGAAATCCACTTGAAATCTTTCTGCATAGCCCAATGCATGTGAAGTCCTCCTAATACCACCAATACATGCATTATATTGTGGCTATTAAATGCATAGTCAAACTTACCAGGCAACCAACGCTCTGGAATAAGAGAAGCACTAACAACGGCACCAACAAGGGACCAAAAATCTTGCAAAAATACGTGAAATAAGGCCTACAAAAGGAAAATTGTAGAGAATAATATATTATAAAGATTAAACACAAGTTTAGGCATAAAAAAAAAAATACGACTTTTAGGAACATCTAATAATAAAATTGTTATTTATCAAATCAAACTAAATTAGAAGAAAATAATAAAAATAAAAAATGTATCAACAAAATTGTGGTTTTCTTTTCTTTTCTTATTTTTTTATGTACTATCAACGATTAATGAGTTTTAAAGTCTGCATTTAAAATCTCATGAAATCTTGAAAAGAGAAAGAAAAAAAAATGTCTCCATGAGTGCATTTTCAAACAAATATCAAAAAAGAATTAGCAAATCCATATATAATTTATGTGATAAATGTACATTCTTGATTCATGCACGTACGCATGCTCTACTAAATTAAGTATTATGTAAATAATAACAATTAGAGATTGACCGAAATTTCAGTTTCGTTTTCAGCTGAAAATCTGAGTTTTACCGAAAATTCGGCCAGACTGAAACTATCTGTATTCCAAAAATCTTGTTTCTCCCTTCAGGAATTTTCAACATTACTCACTGATTTGAGATGCATCAGCTCAAATGAGACAGTCTTTATTTATTGCTATGAACTTCACTGTTTGTCATGAGTCATGACTGACTTAAGAAAAATAAAGCAATCAATGCATATATGATTAAACTTTGAAAATGCTTTTCACGTGCCCATTAAAAGCTGCAGACTTAACAGTACAGAAATTTTCTTTAGTTCTGCAGAAGTGTTTCGAATGCTCTTTGACAAAGTTCTATTATTCAGTGTTGTTGATGAATTAATTACATTTTATTTTATATGAAAATAAAAAGTTTTGGTCAGAGGCACAAAGAAACAATTTGGGCCCCGGAGATAAAATTTTCGAACAAGGGCGCTATTTCAAAACTTTTAGGAGGAGGGGTGTGGTAAAGTTTTTTGGGACGAAGTAAGCAAATATTTACTTAAACATATATTTTATCTATATTTAATAAATAGTTTTTTTTTTTTTTTATTAAAACATATTCAAACATATTCATTGTTACTTTCATAAAAACAAACTTATAAGTAGTTAACTTCAATTAATTTAAATGCAAAATATTAAATAACTGAAAAGATGTGTATCTTTAATTAAACATTCATTATTGAATTTGTTCACTATTATTTAACTACATTGTTAATTATTGATAAATTCCTATGATTATTGGTTTGAAACTTATGTACACACACATATACATATAAATGTATGTTTGTTAGAAATGTGTTTCTACATACATATAATTAATAATTATGTATATTTATGTATGCATTAATAACTTTAAAAAATTTCTTAGGTCATTTTCGTTTTTGGCCAAAAATTGGAAGATTACAGAAATTCAGTTTTGGTCGATCCTTAATAATAATAATGTATAAGAAGGATAAATTAAAAACTCCTTTCTTTTGGAAATTTGTTGAAAACATATCAAATGGGGCATAATGAATAATTCTTAATCAAAAACTAAAATTTACGCAAAGCTGTAATACAGAGGCTGGTCACACATTTTTTAGACGATGTATATTGTACTCACAAAACTAAATTACATAAAACTCTTGTGTTTTAAATGTTCTATTTGACGGTCCTTATTCTGAACTATCTTTTGACATTGCAATTTCCAGGATAATAATGCCTTTTGAAGTGTCAGAAGAGGTATTCTATCCCATTAATCCTGAACAGCTTTCCAGAGTCCTATAAGGGTTGTGGGACGACGTTTGGATAATGCAGATTCTAAAAGTCTGAAAGCACAAAAATCCATAGGTGATACATCGGGTGATTTAGTAGGGATATCAGTGAAGGGTATGGCCTTGATACCGGTTTTTTGTTCCATTTCTTTTAGGAAATTTACAGTGGATTTTGATGTGTGACTGCTAGCTTTGTCGTGATGGAGTTTCACAGATTGATGGCACTGTGGGTAAAGCGATGGTGTTTCATTCAGAAAAATTGGCGATAAAATATTTTCCTGATAGTATTTGGAGTTAATCTTGACATTTTTTTCCACTCTCTTTATTTTTAACTTGCTATTATATGAAAAACCAGCAATAATCATGAATCCCTTAGAAAAACTTTCTTTCGATTCTTTGAACCATGTACTTAAATTTTTTCCTCCCCTTTTATGATAATAAATGGCTCTTTTTTTGCTGTAATCATTTAAATACACCCATGATTCATCTATTGTGACAATTGTTTTCCATTTTTGTTCATTATCGCTTTTGGATAACGGAATATGAATATTTCTCTTCGGAAAGAGGGTAAATATAGCCTTCGAACCACTGCTTCATTAAAAATGCCATTTTGAATAAAAACAAAAATCTCAAGCCGCAGACAATAATTTTGACTTTTATAAACACTAGGGGATCGTACCCGGGCTTCCCGGGTTAAAGAATATAGGTGAAATCATTTTTTTAAATTGAAAACTAATAATTTTTTTATATTCCATAATATTTTTAGATTGACAACTTACATTAAAAAAGCATTTTTCATATGGAAAATACGAATTATACAATCAAATAATTTTTTTTAATTCATCAAAAGCGATATTTTCTTATTAGCCGCATGCTAAGAGTTATTTGCCAAGATTTTGCTACTTATGGCATCCTTTTATATTCTGATAATTTCAGAGCTTATACATGTCTGGTAAATTTGTGTTTTATTTATATCATTTTATTTATTTATTCATAGGGAATTTTTTTAATTGATATTAGCCGTAAGAAAATGATGAAGTCTGTATTTTGTTTTAAGGCAAACGGATTAATCTTTCGTAATCGAGCTCCGCGCGATATAGATAAATTAAAAAATATTTCATGCTTGAAAATTGTTTTTAAAACTATAGACAATGAATAAACTGAGATGGACTTTGCAAAGTTATTCCATTAAAAAAAATCCTATTTGGTGATCTAAAAATTTAAATTGTACGATTATAAATATGTTAGATTTGTTGTTTTTTCAATATTATTCTTTTATTTGTTTATAAAAGAAGTATTAATTTCGTTAATTTGTCTTTCACAAATATGTTAGATCGGTGGGTTTTTTTAATATTATTCTTTTATATGTTTATAAAGGAAGTATTAATTTCGTTATGCAAAAATAGTCAGAAACAAATGCTGAAAAATGTTTGTTGCTTTATGTGAAAAATGTTTATTATTATTATGTATTGAAACCGGTACGTGATAAGATAAACTTAAAAAAATCATGCTTAAAAATTATTTTAGAAAATATAATACATCAGTCAATTAAGATAGTTTTTAAACAAATTGCATTTGAAAGTAAATTTTTTCTCTATGTGACGAAAATTGAAAATGTAACGATGGTCAGAAGATTGAAAAATATACTTTATAAAGATACTCTAAATTTTTGTAAAACATTGCGTTTTATCAGTGTGTGATTTAGATTACATTATTTTCAAAAGTGAAGCATTTTCACCTGTGAAGAATTTCAAAGCAGCTGGGATGTAAAAATGACGCACTTCTACAAAACATAATTCAGGTTTAAGAAATAAAATACACGTTTTTTTATAAAATGACGTCATTTGCATCCGCTAAAGCAATCCACTTTTACAATCCAGTTTTAAACTTCGTCTATAGAAAAGTGTGCATATGACGTCATTATCACAGAATAACAGACAATATTCTTGACATAGCCCATATTTTAATTTCAACCTTTTTTTTAGGTTTTATGAGAAAATGGCAACAGAAAGATATCTCCTATTTTCGACTATTTTCCGTTTACTTTCAATGACTTTCAATGAAATGAGGTACTTTTGTTGCCACGATAAGAAAAATGTTATTAAAAACTACAAAAAAATTAATATCTGAAAAATAAATTGAGATACAGTTTTCACACAAATTGCATTTAAAAGAGTATTTTTTTCCTTATACGACGGTGTAAAAATTTAAAATGTGCGATGTTTAGAAGTTTAAAAATTTGCAGTAGAAAAAATTGCAAATCCAAAATTTTATTTCAAATTTCAAAGTGTTGCCATTCGCAAAATGACGTATGCGTTACGCACAGATATGTTTGTCCTTTATAATATAGATAGTACAATTGCAATTATTTCTTTTGCAGCAAACTATTTTTTATTACCGCTAACCAAAACCGTCTAAAAAATGTGCAAACAGCCTCTGTATTGCTTTCCTTCAAAGAATATACCAAAATACACTAGAAAAATATGACTGTCACACATTATAAAACAGCAGAAAAATTACCAGTACAAGAAAAATATTACTCATTTTATAAATGGCAAACACTCACAGACTCAAAACTCTGTTACATTTCAAAAAGATAAACATTAAAAGATAAAAAGCAGCATCAGACTGGATCAGTTACATGAAGAAGATGTAAAGGACAATAAATAAACACTGAGATTGATTGATTGATTGATTTTGTGACGGCCGCTTATCTATACTAGGGATATAGGCCCAAGGGCGAGTGCCCTTCGTGGGGTTCTTTCTAAGGGAACCTAACCCGTATTAACGCATGGAAATCCATGGTTCGAAGAAAACCACGAAAACTCCGAACGATTAGGCCGACGGGCGCGATTGGGATCGAACCCAGCACTTCCCGTCTACCAGTTTCAAGAGCAAAATAAACACTAAGAGTAGTTTTCTTCTTTTAAAACACAGCTGGAAATAGTTTTCAGCTAATGATTTTATCTAACAAACTTTATTTATTCTAACTTTGGAAACCACTAATTTAATATACCTTGTTTCTCCTTGAAATATCTCTTTTCTACTAATTATACATCACTTTTTTTTTTGACAATTTAGGCTATAGTACATACTTTCAAGGCATAAATAATCTTTTTCTGCTTACATTTTTTTGTCATTTGGCCTTTGAAATATTCCTTACCCCACTTTTAAAAACTAATTATGGCATACTGTAGAGAAAATTTATTATTCTAAAAGGAAAGAAGATTTGGGTTTTCGGGATGGTCAAAAGAATGGGTATTCACTAGACAACAAAGGAAAGCCAGGCTGGAAATTTTAATCCCTATTACCTGTATTTTTCCTTTTTTGGGAATACAGAATTGCTTTTGTGCCACTTGAAAGTCATATGAACCATCTCTTAAGCTCTTAAGACTGTCTAGAGGTCTAGACAATAAGTATGCATATTATTGCTGGTGTTTTCATTCTCTTTTTTTCCCTTTGGATTGTAAAAAACATGCAAAAACTATCTTAACACCTTGAAATAACTGTATGTTATCATTCTTCTGATTGTATAAACTGGGATGTTTTGTAAGGAAGAGAAGACGCAACGAGAATATTAAAAAAAAATATCTCTGACTCAGAATTTCGGTTTTATTTTTATTTGTAAGCCTAACCCCACTAGAAATTAGAAGTGCAGTAGAACCTCTTTTATCCGAACCTCTTTTAACCGAAATCCATTTTTAAACATTTTTTTTTTTTTTTAACTATCACATTCCTCGTGTGCAAAATCCATTTTGAAAACTTTTTTTTTTTTTGTAACTATCATATTCTTTGTGTGCAAGCGGTCCTTTCTGAACTATGAGTACAAATAAATATTTTCGATCCCTTTTCTTAGAGTTCCTTTGAATTTAACTTGAGCTCCCATAACCTGTGGAGTGGAATGAAGAAAACGAACAAATTAGCAATTCTGAAGCTTTTGAATGTTTTGCAAAAGGTTTGGCATGGCTGGAGCTGCAGAAAGACTGTGATAACAGTAAACTGATAATACTAAAAAAGACTGTGATAGACCTTCAAAGCAAAAGCAATCGAAATTGCGACAAGCAAAACGTTTTTTCAAACCCTTGTGATATATGTAAAAGGTACTTAATTTCAAAATTAGAATTCAGGTAATTTATTCTTGTTTCTATTTTGCTATTGCTTTATTTTTATTAAGCACTTGTTACCATAATAAGAAATATTGCATATATTTCTCCTTAATCTCAAAATTGAAGCATTCTCGATTATCCGAAATTTTCGATTTTCTGAAAAATGGTTGGTCCCAATTACTTTGGATAATCGAGGTTCTACTGTAAAAGAAAAAATTTCATATATTCTACAGATAATATGAAGAAATTTTTTCAATTTTTTTTTTCTGCTATATTTACGGTGCATCAGGATAAAAATTGGGGAGAAAGTATTATCTGTTGATATACATGTTATGCAGTTCAAAATTAAAGGGCTGTATTGTAGTAGTAACAGCGCAGCGACTTCAAAATCCACTAAGTTACCTTTTGGAGTATTGCTTATTCCTTAAATGCAATGAAAACAGACGCAAATCTAAAAATCCTTAATTTATAATCCTATGTCAATTTATTAGGTGATTTTTCTAATTGGGAATCATTGGCATTTGCTCCGATTATGGAAATTCATGAGTTTGTCATGTAATAAATTGACAAAATATTATAAATCAATGATTTTCGGATTTTTTTCATTACACGCACTATAAAGACCTTCCTTTGCACCAAATTTCAAGATTCTGCGTTAACAGAAAGTATCCTGTAAGTTTTACTCTCAAAAGTACTTCGTATTGACCTAGAACCTTGAAATTTGGTGCAAAACAGGTCTTATAAGTAGATGCATAGAAAAAAAATCCCAAAACCATTAATGTCTAATTCCATGTCGATTTATTAGGAGAGTTTTCCCAATCAGGAATCATTAGCATTAGTCCTGATTATAGAAATTCACGTGTTTGTCATGTAAAAAAAATTGACACAGAATTAGAAATTAATGATCCTTGGATTTTTTGCTTTTCATGTAAAACAAGACTTACTTTGTGCCAAATTTCAAGATTCTAGCTCAATGGGAAGTATCCTATTAAGTTTTCTTCTCAAAACTTATAGTATACTTCCTGTTGATATAGAACATAGAAATTTGGCACAAAGAAAGGTCTAATAGCTCATGTAACGGGGTGGGTGGTGGTGGGGGGGGGGGGGAGACGACACCATGAATTTATAATTCTATGTCGATTTATTTCGTGAATTTTCATAATTGGGATTTCTATAAATGTTGTTTTAAGACTGAAATTTTTACACAATTGTGAGACCATGGGCCTTTTTATCTGATGTTAATTTCAACTTGATAACCTCGGCTATTCCTGAGAAAAGTGGGCTTGACAGACAGATAAACAAAAACTGATCCTATATGTTTCAGTTTTTTGTCTTTTGAAGGATGGAACCCTAATTAGCAAGATGTTTATAGCTATAAACAAAAAATAAGATTTTTGAAAATTTCAACTGCTTTTTTAAAATGTATTGAATTTTTTTCAAGGACAATAAGTATTCATTTTGACCCCCCCCCCCTCCCCCTTCTAATGCACATACTAGTGTAGAGTATGTGTTTCTTATTTTGGAAGGGGAGAAAGACACTATATTGACATGATATTGAAGTTTTCGAAAACAATCCGAAAGCTTTAATCAATTTGGTTTTGAGGAGTATAGACCTTATAAATCTTTCTATTAAAAAGAACAGGAAAATTTTAAATCTCCATTTTCAAAAATAAATTCTTTAAGAATGCATTATTCAGAAAAGATTTTCATAAGATAAACCAAAAATGAACCATGATCATAAATAACATAAAAATGTAGTTTAAATTTAGTCAATATCCCTTCTTTAAATCCAGTAAATTTAGAAATAAAAAATAAACTTGAAAAATTTATTGTTGAATTTCACATCATTATTATAATTAAATTGTTTATAATTTTTCACAAGTTAAAATGGGTTACAAAAGTACACTGGCAAAATAACATTATTTTAATGGATATAAAGTGGTTAGATCCATCTCAGAGAAGGCAAAACAGTCCTGAAATAATAAATATTTTAAAAGTTAGAGGTTAATTATGAAAGAAAGGAAGAAAAAAAAAAACGCTGATAAACCATAAGAAATGCTAAGAATAAGGAAAAATAAGAACTCTTTGTTATAACAAAATATCCTATTATTATTCTAAGAAAATGCAGAACCAAAAATCAAGAAAAAATAGCTGTTCAAAAAAGATTAACAATTACTTTGGATATATCAAATAAAATTCAAATGAATCACAAAATATCAAATATCCTGGAATTCAAAAAATCATCAAATCATATTTTCTGAAGAAGAAAACTATATAGATAGGCCAAACACCCTCTTGAAATGCCATAAAGGATTTAAGAAAAAGAAGAAAGGAGGAAAAACTTTTTTCAAAATGAATGCAATGGCAACAGATCTATGATGGAACAGACAAAAGTTGGATTAAATGGAAAGGCAAAACTAACAAGCATTTGTAAGTAAAAGAATAAATGGTGCCATCTCTCATACTTTAAAAATAAACTTGTCACGCCTTGGATATAAAATTCTAGAAAATGGAAATTTAAAAAAGACTTTTTTTTTACATTCCAGCAGAATCAACATTCTGTCCAGGAGGATTAGCATTAAATTATGACTTTGCATTAAATTAAAGCCAGCATTACATGCTGGTCTTTACATTCTGGACATTTACTCAAATTCATAGAGTTTCTTCATACTACCAGAGTACACTATAATGTGCTTTGAACACATTTTGTGTTTATATTAAACTTACCGCTTAAGCTTTCTACGTTTTATTGCAAAAATATCTTCCCTTTATTTATATAACATATGAACTAAGTTTTGCAATCATGAAAACCTATTAGTATAAGATGGGGCCTTTGAAGGATCCTGAATAACATTGGCTTAATTATAACTGTTCTATACAAAAATTGGATGAATGATATTAGACACTAGTTACTTTCAGCCAGGCTGCCTAAAAAGGTACCTTTGGGGAATACTTTTAAAGGGAAAGTTATCTGAATTGTCATTTTTATGTAACAAAAACAAAAGCCATAAAAAAAAAAAAAGACTTTTCAAAGCCACAATGCTTGGCCATGCAGGATGAAACCTTCTAGCATGATAATCACTGGGCTAATTGAACCCCAGATATACAAAGGAATATGAATAAGTTTATTTCTGAGATGTTTCATATTCAGAAATTTTTAAGTTGTAAGATTTTTATTTTACTATAAAATATTATTTACACATATTCTATAAAATTTCATAAATCAGGCAAAATTCATATACTTTTGGCACATGGTAGATATTCACCATCGGTCAGTATCCTCCAAATACACCTTGCTCGGAATTACAATACAAAAATGAAGATAGCAATAACTAGTCAAAAGCTAAATAAGTTACACACGTTTAAAAAGGTAAAGGTTAATTATAAAACATAACATTTTATCAACTGATGCAAGAAATATTTGATCTCTGGTTAGTAATAAATATAAATAAGCAGAGTAATAGATGTAAATCTGATGAAAGAAAAGCATTAGATAAAAGCCAGCAAACCCAGGAAAGAACTAAAAATGATAGGAAAAGACAAAAGTCACAGAAATAGAATATGCTTAGCCAAAAGAAATCTGTTAGAGGAAAGCTGAAGAGATTTAAGAAGGGCACAAGTAAACAAGATATGTATAGCTAGTATACCTTCATCAGTCATGGAAGATCAGAATCACCAATAAATAAATCCATTCTCAATATTTAGAAACCATTCAAGCTCTTAGATACAATGAAAATCCCTGAAAACCAAACCAAATTTTAAATAAAACAAATTTATTTCACAAAATGAAATTATAGATAAAACTAATTACAGCTGAAATTAGAGAATTTTTACTTAAATAAGAAAGGGGGAGGGGAAACAAGAAGACTATACTTTATTAAAGTTATAATTTCCAATCTATTTAGGTTTAACATAGTTTTTAATTTATTTCAGATGCAAGCAAATATTAAATATTACATAACATTATTTAACTGAAATCAAGGCAAATCTATACTACTAAAAAAAAAAAATAATAATAACTGTCTGTGTATCTGTTGCCGATGGCTGACGAAATTGGTTCCACACGTAGAACCAATGAACAAATACAGGTCATTCATAATGTCACCATTGACCTTTGACTGAAGGTAAACAGTCGAATTATCTTTATGCATAGATGATTAAGCAGATTGGAATTTGTACAAATTGCATAGCATTGGAATTAGTCGAAGGGCCGGGCAGACTGAGGTAAGAAAAAGCAAAAAAGGCCCAGAGCCATAAGTATATCTTTAAAAAAATATATACTAAATTCAATAAAATAATAACTTAAATATGAAAAATATAAAAAGAGTAAAAAAGCTATAATACAGAATTTACAAGAGTAGCCCTAACAGTCAATTTTGACAACCAATGCGATTGAAGAAGGGCAACGAATCAAACAGCTGCAAAAAAGAGCCCAACCGGATGTCTCAGAGAGCTATGAGATGGGTTTTCGCTAGCAGATTCAACATGCAACTTTAGCAGCCAATGAGATTGTAGGAGTTCAGCGAATCGGAATTCTGCAGATCAAAAAGCGAGAAAATCTAGGGAACTTAAATAAGAATAAATGATAAGAAAGAGGAAATTACCCCAGGGCCAAATGCATTGGCAGGAACAATGTCACAGATAGTTAAATAATAAACAGAAGTATCAAAAAGGTAAAATAAATAAATACCAAGATTTTAAATTTAGAAAAACCTCAACGATATGTCTAAAGTAGCTATTGCCTTCATCTTTTAGTGGGTAGGCGAAGCCATCATCTATGTTAAAGATGACAAGCAGTCTTTTTTCCCCAACAGAATTGTTTAAATTATACTGTTTAATAGACCACAACACATCATTGATTATAAGAACTTGATCTCTATAAAAAAAAATAAAAATAAAATAAAAATGCAAGTTTTTTTTAATAACTTGCAAAATAGGCTGAATATTGAGATCTTTATGAATGACATTGTTCTGTAATCCAGACAAATGTGGTTGCTTTGACAATATAGCGTAATGGACGGAAATGAATGACAGAAATTATTTCAGTTGGAAGTTAAAGAAATACGGCGATAAGAACAGAGAAAACTTGAAGTATTTAATGGAATTGCTCTTTTAATAACTAAGTAAAAATAAAAGAATTTTTTTTTTCAAGTCAAAAGTAAATTATAATTACTGTAAACGAAGTTGATATCTGTGATAATAGAAAAGATGTAATATGAAATTAAACAAGCAAAATAAAGCTAAAAGTATAATAATAAACCAGAGTTCAAAATATCATAGAGTGATGAGACACCAGCCAGGATATTTCCTAACAAGAGTTCGTGATTTTCTTTTTTTTCCTGGCAGCGATACTGCTATCGGGCTCAATTTTGGAAATTCCGATTAAAAATATCCTCTTAAAGCTGAGATCCTCTTCTCTTCAATGACAATTAGCCCTCAAAAATACAAATTTTAAATATTTCGAAAAACTTCACGATTGCAGGTCACTTCTTTACATCTCTTATAAAGATTTCAAACTGTTCGGATGAGCAGAAATATTTTTTTTTAAATAAAATCTGCGAAATTTTTTATCAGAAAGTAAAAACTTGGGCAGTTTTGGCACAGCATTGCTCAGCTTCAGCTCATGTTTTCTTTATTAAAATATGCCTATCTTTTCCACAAAATTTTTATGATGGCTTTGAAACCATCCTATTTATAACTGAGAAAAATTTCAAAGAGTTAGGATGATAAGAACTTTATTTAAGAACTTATTAGAAACTTTTTTAATGTTGAAAGACCTAACACGAAAAAAAAAAAAAAAAAAAAAAAAAAAAGAAAAAAAAAAAGAAAAAAAACTTTACAGCTAGCTATAATTTTTTTTTTTTTTTTCCCATGAGCTGAAAAACCATAATTTTAACCAATAAAAATTTCAAAGAGAAAATTTTTGTTTCATTTCAATAAGAACTATTTTTTTTTATTATTATTAAATAAGCCATAAAAAAATAAATAAAACTTCTAACAAGCATTTTTAAAACTAAGTATCAATATTTTTTTACGATTTTTTAAAATAGGCTACAAAAATATTCTTAACTCATAAAACTTTTGACAAGTTTGAACGATAATGAATATTTTCTTTTTAACATGACCCTCCTCCCCCCTCCCTTTTTTTGGCATACTTCAAACTTATGCATCAACTCTGAAAGTCAAAATATGCAAAAAAGAAATACCAAACCACATGTACATTCATTAATCTTTCCAATGCTGTAATCCATTTCAAAAAACAAAAATATTAACCCATTAAAAAAATTAATTCTCGAATTTCATTTTTTTCTGCGTATTTTCCTCTAGGATTAACATTAAGCACATTTTGTTTAAAAAAATAAATCACTCTGAACTTAACATTGCTTTGAAAGTTTAATACAATATATTCATTTTTTACATAATGATCAAGTATAAATTATGTTAAAAAATTTTGAAATTTAGAAGAATAATAATCAGTTTAAAAATAAAATATTTGCACATACGGTAAACACTGCACATTCTTATTTACAGTTATAAGGAAAACTTATTTTTGTGCTATTGCTCTAAAATTTTCATACCGTAAACTAATGATAGTTGTTCTAGTGAAATTTTGGTTTAGAAATAATGAGATTTGGGGATAAAAAAAAGTAAAGGTTAGAACAAAAATGGTACTTTAAAAAACTAAATATCAATTATATACAGGCCTTGGAAACATTATATTTATAACTCATAAAAATTTCAAAGAGTTTGGAGAATAAAAAATATATTTTTTGAAAAATAATTCTTTCTAATTGCTTGCTTCAAAATCCTGAATATGCAGTTGGCTTTTGCTCTAGATCAAGAAATCCCCCCCCCCCCCCATGATGCAATGAGAGTTGTTTGATGTTTCAAATTGCTTCTGATTGATTTTTTTTAAGAAATACATTATTTAGGTTTCAGAAAAAATTCTTATATTTAAATGTCAGATATTAAAACAACACTTTTATAATTCATAAAAATTTCATAGTTTGAACAATCCATTTTTTTTTTTTAATATTAAATGTATTCCATGTAAATATGCAGGTGGCTTTGCTTATATCTAGATGTCCGCTTTGAAAGCATGAAGGAGGGAGGGGGAAACAACAAAACATTCTGTAGGCTACGCCCACAAACAATCTGTCTATTAACACCGATTTGAATTTTAAAAAGGCCAAAAAACACAATGTTCATCGTCTTTGAACATAGAACATGATGCAGAATTCTTTGAGAAGCATTTATCTGGAGAAAAATGGAAAATGTTACAATAGATGAAACTTGGATCTATTTAAATGATTGTAATAAAAATATATCCATTTATTATCATCAAAGAGAAGGGAAAAAAATCATCTTAAAACACGGTTCAATGTATCTAAAGAAAGTTTTAGCAAAGAATTTATGACTTTTGCTAATTTTGCATATAACGGCAAATTAAAAATAAAAAGAGCAAGGTAAAATGTTAAGAGCAACCCCACATGCTATCAGAAACACATTTTACTCCCAATCATAAAATACGATCTCTTTATGCTCAGTACCATCAATCTGCTGAACTGCCTCAAGAAAAAAGCAAGCAGCCACACGTCACAATCCACTGTTAATTTCCTGGAAAAAATGGAACGGAAAATGGGCATCTTTTTCTATTACTCTTCCCTGATATACCTGCTAAATCTCCTGATGATGAAACACACCCATGGATTTTTGGACTTTTAAAAAGTGTGTTATCCAAATGTCAATCTATAACACTTCATGGACTTTGGAAAGCTGTTTAAGAAGGTTGGGCCAAAATACCTCTTCCTAAACTACACAAGGCATTATCATCATGAAAATTACAGTGTAGAAAGGTATAGTTCAGAATAAGGGAACTGAACACTTAAAATACAAAAATTTTATGTAAAATAGTTTTGTAAGTACCACGAAAATAGTCTAAAAAATGTGTGAACACCCTCTGTAGTGCTGTTTAAATTTCAAACAAATGTGTATTACTTTTTTAAAGTTTATTTTCTAGTACCATACTTAACAGCCTGAGTTACAATCCCAACTGAGTACCACAGTCGCTAACTGCAGCTCTGATCAACTTGTAAAAGCAAATGAACAAAATCAGGAAATCATCTTATAAAAAATTACGGATGCACCGAATATTCGGTTCGGTATTCGGCCATGTTACCGAATATTTGGTTTGGCCAAATATCAAACTATTCGGTATTCTGAATATTTGGCTTGGCCGAATAGCAAACTGTTCGGTATGCCGAATAGCAAACTATTCAGCATGCCGAATATTTGGTTTGGCCGAATAGCAAACTATTCGGCATGCCGAATATTTGGTTTGGCCGAATAGCAAACTATTTGGCATGCCGAATATTCGGTCTGGCCGAATAGCAAACTATGCGGCATGCCAAATATTCGGTCTGGACAAATAGCAAACTATTCGGCATGCCGAATATTCGGTCTGGCCAAATATCGAAGTATTTGGCTGAACCGAATACTTGAAAAAAACTTTTAAAACATATTTTTAAAAACCTTATACAACTTCTACGTTTAACAGTCAACTTATAAAGATATTAAGAATAATTAGAAATGGAATCATATTTAAATAAAAGAGAATGTTTTTACATTATTTATTTTCTGTTTGTTAAATAGTTAAGAAAATTAACCAATCACGAGGATTTTCACAAGAATTAATTATGTACAAATGCAAGTTCCTGAACATTGTCCAGTAAATAATCTGTTTCTTGCTAAGATTTTAAGAACAATGTTTGCAATCTTTGAAAATGATTGCCCACTCCAGGCACTTTTAATTTACTAATGACTTAGTGCATTTAAAAACTTCCTTGCTTAATCAAAGGGAATAGAACAGTTACTCTTGCTAAGTTGCCACCATATAAAATTTGAATAGATTGTATTATTTATTTACTTTTACTTATTCCTGACAAACAAATAATATATGATCCTGTACAATTTTTCTTCCAATTTTTAACAATTTTTCTTTGATTTTAAAATGTCTGTTTTAGAATTTAAGAAAATATTCATTTGTTTTAACTCCCAGAAGAAGCCATGAAATTTAAAATTTTATTAATTAAAAATTTTTTATAACTATCCTCTTCTTAAATAACTCAAAGCAGAATTTTTTCAGCATAAAGTTTACTTGAAAAAGCTCTTGTTTATTAGAATAAATGTTTGTGTTTTAAATATTATATAAAATTGTTTTAAAATTTAAAATTTTAATGCCTTTAAACTTTGAAATATAAAAGTATTCGATAAGCCAAATATTCGGTACCGAATAGTTACTATTCGGCTAGCCGAATGTTCGGTATTTGGTTCGCCTGTTGGTCGAATATTCAGTATTCGGTTCGCCTGTTGGCCGAATATTCAATATTCGGCCAAAATCACTATTCGGTGCATCCCTATAATAAATGTTTTATCAAAAAAGGATGCATTTCATTAAGTGCAAAACACACATCTGAAAAATTTGCATGACAAATTAATTCATTCTTCAAGAAAAATTCTGTTTAACAAATAAATTTACAAACTTGGCTTAAGTAATTTCTAAGTACTATTAATCCCAGTTTTCCTGTGAAAAATAAATCAAATTTCTATAAAATAGTTACTATTACCAAATTTTCATTCAACTTTTACAGCCACCTAAACAAGTTAGTAAGATAAAGAATCAGTAATTCAGACGAAAAAAAAGTTCAAATTTAATATATATACTTTTAATTAATTTATTAAGCTAAGAAGTTGTACAAGAAAATACAATTTTCCTTTAGTATACAGCACTAAAACTTTAGTCAGGGAGATAAAGCAAATTCAAGGCATTCAGTAAATGAATTTTCATACTTAACATATTAGTGGTTTGGAATTAGTGGACACAATAAATGAACATGAATGCATATGAACACAATAAAACAATGGGGGAAAAAAGACACTGGAGCATTTTTAAAACCATCATAGTTCAAAAAGACATCTTATTTATTATATTTTTATCTCATTTAATCTTAATAAATGATATTAATTAATAATTATGTTATTTGCATTAAATGATTTTAGACTCATCAGCTTAACAAGTTAAGATTTGAATGAAATAAGTACTATAATGTAAATGCTAATATTTATGCTGTGAATGGATAATTAAAGCAATCCATTGACTGCCAAGTCAAAACTTAAGATAGAAAATTATTAACAAAGATTTAATGTCATTAAAAATAACAAAAAATCTGGAGAAATATGTTGTAAGGTGTGCAAACCAGAGTCAGGTTGAATTTGAAAGAAATTTGGTATCTTTGTTTCTTCTACTTCCAATACTAAAAAGCAGAAAATTGCAAACCCACAGAAGATTTTCATTCTTACAGTAGATTTTCTGTAATCAGCAGTTTGCAAATTTTGACATATTTTTAGATATAAAAATTTATTCACCATTTAAATATTACATGATTTCAATAGATGAAAAAAAGCATGTTTTATATAAAAATATTTTGTTGCTGTTAGAAAATTCAGAATGTACTATTTTGAAATGCTACTATTATCATTAGCTTTTCATTTTCATATTTATTAAGAGTCTATTTTAATATTATAATGAATATATATAAGAATCAAACACACACTGAAATATTGAGTCACAACTTAAGATTTACCTCAGGGTGTCCACCACCATATGGCGAATATCTCACAAGTAAAATAAATACACGCATAATAAACATAGCTGCAAAACTAATACGTCGCTCCCATGGACCAACAGCAAAGACAGCTGCATGTAGAGCTTTCAGTGCAAATGCCGTATAAATGAGCAACAACAAATACCTTAATGGCCAAGGTAAACATCTAACACCAACAAAAACAGAAGTAAACCCACCTGAAAAGCGTAAAAATACTTAGAGATAATAACACTATGCTGTAAAAAATGTTACATGCAAAGAAAATGCTAAGTTTTAAAGTCTAAAACATGTATAACAGTATGGAAAAGCGACATAAAAGTATCAGTTAAAATATATATAAAATAATGAGATTTTAAAAGATATATTTTTAAATTTATAAAAACAATATTTAAACCCTCCACCCCTACACTAAAATATCCAACAATAAAAACCCCTAAGCAAAATTTTTAAACTTTAATTTTTATTTTCAAATTTACTTCTTTATTTGTTATTTTATTTATTGCAATAATATTTAATAATCTAAACCTCCCACTCCCTAAAAAACTGCTTCTCCCTTTCCCCCTCCCCCTCTGGTATCAAACATGCATAATTTAACCTATAAAACCATATAATTTCAAATTTCTTTTTTGACCTGTTTAATACACTATAGTAACAAACAAATGAATAACACACATCATTTAAATTATCCCCTCCTCCCAAATTCTCTGCTTCTCTTCCCCTGTCCCCCCACCTTTGTATCATGAACATCACCTCCCTCACATACACATACACACCCTGCATCTCAAAGAGTTAAAAATCTTTATAATTCTTTTTTTTATGTTCGATTTGTAACTTTGTTGTAAAAAATAAATAACCACACGAATTAATTCTAAATCCTCTCCCCCCAAAAAATGTTCTCATTTTTTTCTCATTGCCAGCCCCCCCCCCCCCCCTTCCCTTAAAAAAAACACACACAGTATAAAATCTTTTTTTTTTTTCCTGCTCAATTTAAACATAAAATATACATGTGATTCACAGGTGAGAATAGCTAACCCCCCCCCCCCCCCAGCCTTTGGGGCAAAAGGATGGAGCAAAAATTTCAAAGAGGATGAAGATTTTTGATGAATGAGATTAAATGAAATTATGAAATCCTCTTACTTCAAAATAAGAAATATTGCAAAAAAAAAAAAAAAATTAAGATTTTAAACTTTGTTGAGTCGGGGTCCGAGGGGAAAGATGAACTTTTGGAGAAAGGAGTGTAATTTTATGCAATTGGTTATTTACTTATTGTTACTAGCGAGCAACAAATAGAACAAAAGAATATTTTCAAGATGTTAAACTTTTTGTGTTGAGAAAGAAGGGAAGCAGACATTTCATGTAAGGGGGGGGGGAGGGATTTTATTAAGGTTGTGTAATAACATATGGAAATCCACCAAAAAAAGTCAACAGATTCAAAATTATCTCCCTTAAACTTTTAAATCAATTTTTTCCACAAAAAAAGTTCGTGAAAAAAAAGGGAGGGGGCTTATATTTGGGAATGGAAAGAAAATCGAAACTGATTAAAAGTGGGTGGGTGGGAGGCTTACAATTGGGATTTTATAGTAATCTACAAAACCCTTTGTCCCTAAGAGTGCGGATTTCACAGAGTTGACTGTTTATCAAAAGCCATGGAAAAGTAATTTATCCTCCTTGTAAAACTGTCAATGTTTGACATGTCTGCTTTTTGGTCATAGTACAAACATAAACAGATAAGCACACTAAAGTCTTCTTGACATGACGTGGCACTAACACTTAAAAACTGAACAACAAAAAAAAAACAAACATTAATGTATGAAAGTAACAACAACAACAACAAAAAAGTCTGAAGCTATGTTTAAATAAAATGATTAATTTTACCACAACTTTGAGTGACCCAAACACCAGCAACATCCCACTGCAATAGCCTGTAATATGTTGGATGACCAGAATAATGATTCATAAATAGGTGATAAATAGAGCTTCCAAGCCAAGGACAGATAGTTGCTGCAGCATGGAAGTAAGGTAACACTGGCAGTGGCATTTCATTCCAAGGCAATAAATTAGGCAGGCTCCATATTGCATACAGAAGTGGCAAACCTTTAAAATAGAAGTATATTTAAAATTGCAAGTTTATTTATTTATAAAAGCTAAGTTAGTATTTATAAATTTTGTGGATATACAGCAATTAAATTACATAATTTTTATGAACCTATGGTGACCACAATGTTTTTAAATCATACTGTCTAATACAATTTGAATTACATGTAATAGCAACAAAGTGATACTTTGCCAGTTTTTTTCCATCGAGTGTAATCTTACCAAAGGGTAAATAACAAGGCTCGAAAAATCTATTGCCCGACATGCCCAAGGCATGTATTATTCTTATCAACATGCCCGAACGGGCATGTATTTTTGATGGCATTTGCAGGCCTGCCAACCTTTGAAAATGAGAAATCGTAGCACACAAAATTAAAATTAATCTGGAGGTTGGTTAGTTTTTTGCAGCCATCTTTTGACATTTGTAAAAGGAATAAAGTTTCAGTCTTTCAACTCAATATAGTTGTAAATTTTTCCTCTGAAAATTTTTATACGATTTTTAGAGTTTCTTCTCGTTTCACAGCGATTTTTTTTACCTTTGTAAAAGGAGTGTGGTTCCAATTTTTTAGCCCAGTGCAGTAAATTTTGACGAAATTCGAGATTTTTTTTTTTTCCTGCGATCATTTCAGGATAGTCACTATTTTGTCCCATAATCGTAATTCACATTTTTTGTATCACAATTCTTTGTTGAAATCTGCACTTTTTACCATGAACTTTTGACGAAATTCACATTTTTTACCGCAATCCTTTGATCAGGGACCCGGAGCTGGAGCTGGAGCCGGAGCGCTCCGGAGCTGGAGCCGGAGCTGGAGCTCTAAATTTTCCCCAGCTCCAGGGCTCCTTTAGTTTTTAATATTCTTTTAAATCTTTTTTTTTTTTTTTTCAGTCTTTTAAATTTCTAGGCTTAAAATATTTCAATTACAGTAGAAGATCTTTATAACGCGATTCTATATAATGCAATTCTCCATATAACGCACAACTTCTCAGATGTAAATAATGAATTTTGCAGGTAAGAAGCACCTGAAATCCCACATCGTAAAAATTGCTACTCTCTAGAAAACTACATTTGATACATTAATTCAACTTTATCTCCTTAATTCAAAACTTTTTAATGAAAAAAAAATTGCTATTATTACAATAAATATTATATTTTTGGAAATGAGTAATATAGTGAATGATTGGGTCCAGGTATAGTTGGACCATGTTTATAAAATAAACAATATAAAATGATCATATAATGCAAAAATTTATAATTTGGATAATTCCTGGTGACAAGAAGTGCAGTATAAAGATACTCTAATGTATTTTGGTATGTTTCAGATTTATATGGTCGTGTTTATAAGGTAAATTTAATGATGTGTGAAATGTGATCCATATAATGCAAAATTCTATATAACGCACAACCTTGCGGTTTTAGGTTTGCGTTATAAAGATCTTCTACTGTACATCATTATTCAGTATTTTAATTATATCATTTTTTAGGTTTTTATTATTATTATTAGTACCTAGGAAACCTTCTCGAAACATGGTAACACTACTTTACTTCTACTTTCTACTTGAACTAAGTGACAACACTATTCGAAAACAAATATGGCCGCCTGTTGTTTGCATGTGTAGTTGTACAATTTTGGCTGTTTGAAAAGTGTAGAAGAAATTTAAGATTTTTGTGTTTAAAATTCCACCAAACTTTCTATTTTAAAAGCAAAAGCTAAAAGATGTCATACTTTCTGAACAAGCATTTTAAGTTTGATGAGAAGAAAAATGCATTTTGTCAGATCTTTAATGAAGGTAGAAAGTATTTGTGAGCAAAAAATTAAAAGTGTAAATTAAAATCTGCAACTCAAAAGCGCGAAGTCGGAGCTGAGTTGGAGCCGGAGCTGGAGCCACAGTATTTTCTCTAGGAGCGGAGCTGGAGCTGGAGCATCAAAAATTGTTCGGCTCCGGGTCACTGCCTTTGATGAATTTTGCGTTTTTTACCAGGATCCTTTGATGAAATTAGTGTTTTCTTTCTGCGATCTTTCAGTGAAATTTGCATTTTCTTACTGATCTTTTGATGAAATTTGCACTTTCTTACTGATCTTTTGACGAAATTCACATTTTCTGTCTGCGATATTTTGACAAAATTCACATTTTTACCATGATTCTTTGATGAAATTTAATTTCTTCTGTGACCAATTGACGAAATTGATTTTTTTTACATCATCATTTGTCGAAATTCACGATAGTTTATCGCAACTGATCGGCAAAATTTTGATACGGGGCTATGCATATACAGTAGACTCTCTTAAATCCGCGACCCTAAAATCCGCGAACGCCTAAAATCCACGTATTTTTTCAGATGTAAACAATGAAATTTACAGTTAAGTTGCAGGAACAAAATTCAAGATGGCGCCGAAATCGGCGGCTACCTCAATGTTTTTTTTACTAAATTTTTTGTTAATCATTCTCTTTTTGGCTATTACAGCTGATTTATTACTAAATAAATTTACATTACTTTTGATATAAATTAGCATATCTATATCAAAAATTCCAGGGTTCGAAATGGAAAAATCCACGAACCGAAACGCTATTTTAAAATTATTGTTCGTGGAATTTTTTTTTTAAATTATAGACAAATTTATTTCTAAACATACAAAGCAGTATAAGAAAAGCATTCAGGACTCTAAATAACAATGAAAAAAGTTACAGTGAGCGCAATAAGCTATATATACTGATAATAGCATTAACACTGTTCTCCTTGCTATCACTAGATGGCAGCATAGGACTTTTGGAATCGAATTGAATCGATTTCATTCGTAATATTTTTATTTTACATAATTATTTTAATAATTACTTTTAAACTAATAAATTATTTTAATATTTTACTTATTTTAATGTTTCACTTTATTGTAAGCATTCATTATAATTTCCCTTGCTTAACTACCAATCAAATTAATGTTTCAAAAATGTAAACAAATCAATGACCAGAAATCTGCAAAATTCTAAAATCCGCACAACCTCTGGTCCCAAGCTGTGCGGATTTGAGGGAGTCTACTGTATAACATTATCAACATTTTGGTTATTTTTGAACCCCCTCCCCCTTACGATATCATACGTCGAACACCGGCCGGTCGGAAAGACAGCTGCCAAAGCCCATCATGCATAATTTTTTGAAATTTTCAGAAACACGTTATGATGTATTTAATGAAGGAGAAAAGGCTTCTATCAACACATACATAGGTACTCGACTTACATATAGTAAATTTTTAATGGAAAACGTTAAATAAGTACCATAATATAAACTTGGAAATTTGATATCAGACTATTTTTTAGCCACAACTTTCACCTATATTCTTTTTTTTTTTTTTTTTTTTTTGCATGGTTTTTTTTTTACTTTTGAAAAGTTGTTTTTAGTAGATATTTCTTTTTTTAAAACAGATTATATATAATTTAAATAACTACTCGCTCAAATTAAAATTAGTCCTTGTATAGCCTTTATAAGCAGGGAGCAAACACAATAGTATACATTTTGTTTACCTATCATTCATTTTTTAGAGTAATTAATAATTTTAAAATAAGGAAAGTCAATTTCTTCTTTCAATGTATCAGTCTTTCTCAATTTATATCTCCTTAAAATTTTTTTATGAAAGATGAAAATTTAGTAAAAAACAGAGTTGAAATAAAATATATATTTAAAGTTAGAACAAACAATTAACTGACAGACAGACTAACTTTTTTTTTTTTTTTTTTGCTGACGGTTTTGCAAAATAAATTTACCTTTATAAATACCTACAACAGCTAATCCGAGAATGAAGCCCCACAGGCATCTAAAGAATCGAAGATTTGTAAATCGAGCAATTCTAGACATAATGAAGGAACATTTTTGATAAAAAAATCTAAACATTTAAAGATATAAACTGTACATATAACTTCATCTTCGTTTAGATCGTGTTATAGAGAAGAAAGAATAAATATGTAATTTTACAGAAGTCTGTTTATCCATACCTATTTGCATAAATGTGAGAATATTAATTTCATATAAAAATTCACCTAAATTGATTATCTTTAATAGTCTATTATTGAAGCCGCATATACATTAGAATTAAATTTTTTCCGGTTAAAAATTGCTTGATATCTAGAGTCTTATCATTCATCCAATTTGTTTTATGCTTTTTTTTAATACCCAGACTCTTTTTCTAAACTCTGACAAAAGATCACAGACATAACGAAGTTATACTTATAGCTTTCTATCGTATTTGCTTTTTTGAAGGGGGGGGGGGGGAGGAAGAGCGCTTAAGAACTTCTTTTTTTCTTAGAATTCTGAATTAATCATTCTAAAGATCTACCTACATAATAAGGCTTGTTACAGAATTTTCATTAGCTAAGAGTTACATCAACTTATACATCATGTGAATCTATTAAATTACTTTTGTAAAATACTAGATGGGAGCCATTGATATTTCCAGACCATTTGCCTACATTTTAAACTTGAGTCATTTACAACTATTCATTAATTTTCTATACGAATTAAAGAAGTTGTTTCCATATCCATGGCAACGGTACCTTTCACTATTGCTTTCTCTAATGCCGAGATACTCAAATTTAACCAACTGCGTTTAGAATCATGCTCATAGAGAACATTTATATGTAAGAGTGGTGACATATGCAATATGCACAAGATGTGTACTCATATTCAAGTTTTTGTCCAAAGTACGATAACTCAGTTTTTCAGTAATAGACGTGGAAGATTTCATTAAACTAACCAGAAAAGCTAACAAACATTGGCTTCCTGATTTGATTTTATCTAAAATTGTCTTAACCAACCAAGGTTAATGTCCAGGATCCAGATAAATTTTTCTCTGTTAGTGAAATTAGATTGACCAATCAGAAGCCTCCATCATTGCAGGCTTTTCGGTGTTTACTGCATGCAAACATCAAAAAGTTTGCAAAAATGCAGGCTTCTGATTGATCAATCTCATCGCGCTAATAGCGAAAAATTTATCTTGATCCTGGCCTTTTCAACGCTCTTTAAATATTCAAGAAAGCTTTGACATGCGTCAGGAAAACGTCACACAAAGCAGGCAAAAGCAAAGAAGAAAAATCATTCATTGGCTCGTTCATATCCCTGAGCCAATGAATTATTTTGTTTCTTTGCTTTGCCTGCTTTGTGTGATGTTTTCATGACGTTTGTCAAGACTTTCTCAAATTATCTAGGAGGCGTTGGCCTATTTCACCACCATGAAGCTATGAAAAGGAGGCGAGCTGACATGTAAATATTACTGTGTGAAAAACTAGATGCCGAAAAACGAGTTCTTTCCACCTCTTCTGCCCTTTTCTCTCTTGACTTTGACCGATAGCAGCCCATTTAGCAGTCTCCAGTGCAAGATGCTGCTATATATGGCGGATGCAGGAGGGAGGGTGTCAGCGCGACCAATGACGTAATAGGCCAGTTCATGACGTTTAAAACGTCACACGGAGTTGGATCATCTTTACACGATGATTAGTACAAAGCGTCGCGCCCATTACCATGTACAGATAATCAACTCCGTGTGACATCATGAACTGGCCTTGTATGTCGTTGGTCACAGTTTAGGAACAGCTTCAAATGACATCATTTATATCTACTCCGAGGCAAACGAAAGAGACAGGCTACTGGGGTGCTACAGCATCTAGAATATATAGTGTGGAAATCGGCTATCCCAGTAATACTTAAGATCAGGGTTGTAATTTTAACTGGTGAAAATTGATTTTGACCAGGACACTGGATAAAAGTGGTTTTAACCATCCAAAATTGGTCAAAACTGTTAAAAATGGTCTTAATTCTAATCATTTTTTTCTTTCCAATAAAAAGCAACTTAATAAGTAAATAAAAGTAACAGGCAATTAAAAAAATAATACATTGATAAGTTAAGGAGGCTCATTAGTAAAATATGCTTATGCAATACAATAAGAAAGCTAGATCCATAATTTCCCTTTCATTGTTAATTGTGTAACAACAGGGAAAAAATCATTCTTCCTTTCAGCTGTTGGTACAGGGGTATCTAAAAAAACTGCCCAGTATTGTTTAAAACTAGCAGCTGATGCTAAAGAAGAGGCAGAAAACAAGTTTGTTTGTAAAGTAAGAAGTTTTGTAAGTGACAATGAAAACAAGATGAAACACAGAGAAGATTTTTAAAATGCATATAGAGACGAACTGTTTATTTCTTATGGATGTGCTGTACATTACTTGAATCTTGTAAGACAGGATATTACAAACACAAAGTTAGTTCAATAATGAAGATGTTATTGAAATGAAAAATTGCAGATGAGCATGGATGATATTGATGATAACATTGTTAAAATCATTAACAATGTAGGCATATACAAAGAAGTAAAACATTTACAAAATCAATTTATTTCCCTTGCTTTAGATAAACTTCAAAAAGAAGATGCTACTATATCTGATGCATGCGACGAATGGTTAAGATTGCGAAAAGAGAAAGATCTTGAAACTTATTCTGAAATGATAGTCTCGATTTAATGAAAATGTTACCCCAGTTCATTTTCTGGCTTATATGCTGAATCCTGTCAACATGGGTAAAAGTATTTATGAAGAGAAGCAAGAAATAGCAAGGCAGGTGTTACACGATAATACTGATCCTACCTTTTTGCACTCTTGTGATTGCATTTCAAGCCATATCCTGCCTTACCATATCCAAAATCCTATTTTTCTGAAAGTTTAAAAGATACAATTGGGCCTGATATCTGATTCGTTGCAATGAAGAAGGTTAAGGGAATCGATATAAAATTTGTTGAATTCACATTACATCTAATGAATTGTTGTGGCAGATCGTCATCAATTGAAAGATTGTTTTCTAAATTTGGAATAATCCAAAATAAATTACAAAACCATCTAAGTCTAGAGACAACCGCAAAACTTGTTACTTGTAACCATTTTTCAAATTCAATACAAATTACATAAAGCAGCTTGTGTAAAAAAATAATTAAAAAATTTGTGTTGTATGTGTATCTTGGTGTTATGTTATTTATGTTATGACTTTTTTAATTTGATATTTGGGTCATTCCATGTCAAATCACCCAGAATTTTCTAAAAATGACACCCGCCATCTTCAATTTTCATAAACTTTGGTGTATTTGTAGAATTTTTAATACTGATTTCAAAAATGTCAATCATATTGAAATTGATCAAACGGTTTGTCAGATATGAGCCATTAAATGTCTTCCAAGATGGCCGATTTGCTGCCATTTTGAATGGCACATGTGACAACATAAAGGTCTATAACTTCTTTCAGGTTTAAGCTAGAACTTTCAAATTTTTTTTGTTCTATTCAGAATAAAGTAAACTTTCATCTAAACAGATTTTTGTGCAATTTATTCCATTAAAATGCTGTCAGAAAATGGCTTTTTGTCATTTTTTAAATTAAAAAAAGGCGTAACTTTAATGGCTGATTTGCCCCATTGTTCCCCCTTCAATTTTCATCTAATTGCATAAATAGGCAGCTCAAAGTGTGTTTTGATGCCCGATAAGAAAATTTTAATGGGCAGTTTGCAGGTGTTTTGTTTAAAGAAGAATTTCAATTTTACTGACCTTCCAAAAGTAACGGAAAGTACAAGATAATGTTGATATTTATTTTATTACCAGAAATATCATACATATTTACATCTAAAAGTTTGATAAGGCTTTATCTTACATAAACATATACATATTTTTTAATATGGCTATAAAGAAGGGGAATCCCACAGGAGTAAATAGGAATGCTAATAATGAATTCCTGCAAGACATAGAAGTATTTTCCTAACAAATTGAAATCTATTGCAACGTTTCAGTAAATTATAAGTAAAAAAGAAATAATGGGAAAAATTCTACAAATAGTCACATTTTATAGCAAAATCATACTTGTATATAATACAAAATATAATTAAAAAATATATACATATTAAGTAAATATTATCGTACTTTAAAATTATGCAAAATAACATTTAGCACATCATACACAATAAAAATGCTATTGAAAACATATCTACATCAATAACAATTAAAAATAAAGATATTTAATAAAATTTGTTCTCTTTATATTTCGATTTTACTTCCTTCTAATTTTATGTTTTGCCTACTTGGTGCTTATTAAAGCACTAAATGCATGACAAATTTTATATATTCTACCATTTGTAGTATGTACCATTTGTCACATGCACAAAGGATATGACTGAAAGGCACAATACAACTGTTATTTTCTGTCCAATAATATGAAGGTGATGGGCCATTGTGGATGCATGAATTTAACAGTTGCATCGCCTTCTTTTTTGTGGACTTTTGACACTAAGCCTATATACCAATTCCATTCATGCTACATAACTTTTAAGAGATGGAACATGCAAAGTCTCTTTAATATTCCTATCAAAAGATGAATCCTATCAAAAGATGAACAAACAGAAAAATTTTCATCAGTATTTATTCTTTTTCCACTTATTAATAAGTTTTCCGTAGATCCATAATATGGCATCATTATGTAGCTTATGCCTGTAATTCTTAGCTTGATCCACACTTATCCCATGTAAGGATACTTTTCTTGGTCTTGTTAGGATGAAGATTAAATAAATGAAAACATTTCTTTTGCTGAATTTACATATGCAGAAAGTGTTCTCTGCGAGCAAAGCATATTGTTGAGTTTTTGCTATCCTCTAAATTGCATCTTAATGCAAGAAGTTCCTTATTTTTGATGGATAACTCATTACGATGGTGGATAGCTTGAGGATTATTTAAATCATAATTTGGATTATTAATATTTAAACTAATATTGTACATTTTTCGTTTACCCATAAGAAAACATCTAACTTAATACAACAAAGCAGCATCATTTATAGTTATAAGATCAAAAGAGAAACTTTAATCTTTTTTAACAGACAACTTTTTTAACATAACAAGTTGTAAAATTCTGCTTAATCTGGTTGGTTGAAAAAATCTCCTGGGAAGTAATTTTAGTCCAATTCATTGAAAATCTCTTTCTGGTAAGTACATCTATCTGGTTGGTTGAAAAAAACCCTTCTGGCAAACCAAAGTGATATTATTGCAGGGCTTGAATTTCAGGGCGGGATGGCGGGATTTGTGCCCAAAATTTTGAAATCCTGCCCAAAAGAATATCGTGGGCGGGAGCCTCCCGTCCAAAAAATCTTACCATTTTCATGAAAATTTTGCATTTTGAAATTACAATCAACTTCCACAAACACGCGAATTTCCCGATATTTTTGCGCGACCAATAGACACATTTTGCGTTTTTTTTTTTTTTTACCATGAAAGATCGTCGAAATTCACGAATTTTTCAAGCAACCGATGGACAAATTTCATTATTTTTTTTCTTGAGATCGGTTGACAAGTGTCCGCGACCGATTGGCGAATTCAGAGGTGATTCTGTTTCGAAAATTATGAAAAATCGGTCATCAGTTCAACAGAAAAATATCGCGAATTTCGACAAATGATCGTCGAAAAATTCAATTTCGTCAATCGTTCGAGGAAAAAATCGCCAATTTCGTCGCAAAGGATTATGAAAAAAAACGCAAATTTCATCAGAGGATCGCGGAAAAACGTGAATTTCGTCAGACTGCGAAAAGAAACTCTAAATCCATCAAAGGATCGCGAAAAAACGCAAATTACATCAAAGGATAGCAAAAGGAACGCGGAAAAAACGCGAGTTTTGGCAAAGGATCGCGAAATAAACGCGAATTTAGTCAAAGGGCCGCTGAAAAAAAAAACGCGAATTTCATCAAAGGATCGTGGAAAAATGCGAATTTTGTCAAAGGATCACAGAAAAAATGCGCATTTCGTCAAACATTGCGGAGAAAATGCAGGTTTCGACAAAGGATCGTGAAAACAGCGCGCGTTTCGTCAAAGGATCGCGACAAAACGTGAATTTCATCAAAAGATCCCAAAAAAGATGCAAAGTTCGTCAAATAGCGAAAAAGACGCAAATTTCGTCAAATGATCGCGAAAAAACGCGAATTTTGTCAAAGGGCTGCAGAAAAAAAATGGAAATTTCATCAAAAAGTAGCGATAACACCGCTACGGTCTCTTTAGAAAACAGCACACACACAAATACCTATATTTATTATTATAGGTATAGTTTTTAATCTGCAATAATATACTGAACTAACTTTTGAAAAATTGGGTTTAACCCGAATCCAATTTACAGGAATCTACACTCAGCCTGAAATCAAACCAAACCAAAAAAAGTGTTTACTTGACCTGCAGCAAAAATAATTAGCGCCTGGAGGGGATTTCCCACTCACTCCCTTCCCATCCCCCGCTGTAACCTTTCAGGAAATTTGCTGTGAATTTCAGGGGTTTTTTTTTTTTTGTTTTTTTTTTTTTTTTTTTTTTTACTCAAAAACACCCGCGAAATTTACGGTTACTTTTTGTGACAGACTGACGAAATTCAGTTTTATGCCGCGCCTTATCGATGAATTTCGCGATTTTATACCGCGGCCAATCGACGAATTTCACGATATTCTTCCCTCGACCATTCGAGGAAATTCACGAATTTTTCCTATGCCCGATTGGCACATTTCACGATATTTCAAGGAAAATATCCAAAAGGGTGCACCAAAAAATGTCTGTATTAATACAGACATGATAAAATAATTAATGTAAGTTTTTAAATAGCATGTAAAATAACAGTGGATTTTAGTTTTTTTTTTTTCCCTCCCAAATAGCTCAACTCCCCTCCATTTATAAATGTTGGTAGGGAGACTCCCCTCCTAAGAAAAACTGAATTTCAAGCCCTGTATTGGTTAAAATTCTGTCTTCTGGAAAGTTCTGGTAATAAATTAACCCAATTAGATAATTTTAGCAATTAATTAATTAGAAATTTCATATTTTGGACAGCAATTTTCAATTTATAATTCAACAATAATTACAGCTTTAATGTTATTTACATTTAAAAAATAAACCAAAGTGAAATAAAGTATATAATTTTTTTTATTTTGAACTAAATTTTAAAATTTTAAATCGCCCATTAAAATTTTTTTAACAGGTATCAAAAACACTTTGAGCTGCAATATTAATACAACAGAGTTAATTTTTTAACTAATTATATTTATTTTGAATGTAGATATATTTTTAATAGTACTTTTACTGTGTATGTGCTAAATGTTATTTTGTATAATTTTGAAGTACGATAATTTTTAGATATTGTATTTAGTTAACAATTGTAATTTTATCATTTTGCACAATATGCAAGTATGATTTTGCTATAAAATGTGACAATTTGTAGAATTTTTTCCATCATTTCTTTATTTAAAATTTACTGAAACTTTGCAATAGATTTCAATTTGTCATGAAAATACTTCAATGTCTTGCAGGAATTCATTATTAGCATTCCTATTTATAATTCCTGAGGCATTCCCCTTCTTTTTAGCCACATTAAAAAAATATATATGTTTATGAAAGATAAAACCTTACCAAACTTTTAGATGTAAATATGTATGATACTTCTGGGTACTTTCCGTTACTTATGGAAGTCGCAGTGGCGTACCCAGGATTTTATTTCGGGGGGGGCTGACTTAAATTTTCATAATGTTCTAAATCTTACGAAACACGTTGCATTGTGTTATAAACAGAAATCATTTTTGTCAATAAGGCCGTAGCCAGAGGGGGGGGGGGGGTGCAAGGGTGACTTTGTTCCGAATTTTCCGAAAATTTGAAAAATTCGGTAATCAGTCCGAAAATTTGGACTTAAAAAATTATCGCGATTTTTGACAAATGGTCGCCGA
Organism: Maratus speciosus; assembly: GCA_963932465.1. Taxonomy (NCBI): domain Eukaryota; kingdom Metazoa; phylum Arthropoda; class Arachnida; order Araneae; family Salticidae; genus Maratus; species Maratus speciosus. Next base: position 412,103,249 of record OZ010793.1, on the reverse strand, counting down.
AAAAAATCAATTTCGTCAATCGTTCGCAAAAAAAAAAAAAAAAAAAAAAATCAATTTCGTCAATCGTTCGCAAAAAAAAATCTCCAATTTCTTTAAAGGATCAAGGAAAAAACCGGAATTATGTCATACGGCCGCAGATAAAATGCGAAGTTTGCCAAAGGATCGCGAAAAAAAAGTCAAATTTCGTCAAATGATAGCGGAGAAAACGTGAATTTCGTCAAATTATTCTAGAGGAAACGCTAATTTCGTCAAAATGAGCACAGAAAAAACCCGAATTTCGTCAGAAGGCCGCAGAAAAAACGCGAATTTCATCAAAAGGTCGCGGAAAAAACGCGAATTTCGAAAAAAAGATCGCTAAAAACACGCATTCCGTCAAAGGGCTGCGAAAAAGAAGCTAATTTCGTAAAGGATAGCAAAAAACGCGAATTTCGTCAAAGGGACACGGGAAAACGTGAATTTCGTCAAAAGACCACAGAAAAACGCAAATTTCATCAAAAAGACGAGAAAAAGCGCGAATTTCGACAAAAAGCCGCGAAAAAACGCAAATTTCGAGGAAGGATTGCGCAAAAACGCGAATTTTGTCAAATGACCACAGAAAAAACGCGAATTTCGTCAAAGGACCACAGAAAACTGCAAATTTCGACAAATCATCGCTAAAAAAACACGCATTCCGTCAAAGGGAAGCTGAAAAAACACGAATTTCGTCAAAGGGACACAGAAAAATGTGAATTTCGTCAAAAGGCCGCAGAAAAACGCAAATTTCATCAAAAAAGACGGCAAAAAACGCAAATTTCGTCAGAGAGCCGCGGAAAAAACGCAAATTTCGACGAAGGATTGCATTAAAAAACACGAATTTCGGCAAATGACCACAGAAAAAAACGCGAATTTCGACGAAGGATTGCGTAAAAAAAGTGAATTTCGGCAAATGACCTCAGAAAAAACATAAATTTCCTCAAAGGGCCGCAGAAAAAACGCAAATTTCCTCAAAGGCTGCAGAAAAAACGCAAATTTTGGCAAAGGATTGCTAAAAAAAGTATGCATTCCGTCAAAGGGAAGCGGAAAAAACGCGAATTTCGTTAAAGGATCGCAAAAAAAAAAAAGCATGGTCACAAAGAAGGGCTACAGAGAAACGTGACTTTCGGCAAAAGACTGCGGAAAGAAGCGAATTTCGTCAAACAGCAGCGAAAAAACAAAAAAACACGACCATTTCCATAAAAAAACGCGAATTTCGCCAATGAGCCGCGAAATTTATCAAAAAGACGAGAAAAAAGCGAATTTCGTCAAAAAAGCCGCGAAAAAAACGCAAATTTCGACGAAGGGTTTCGTAAAAAACGCGAATTTCGGCAAAAGTTCACGAAAAAAACTCGAATTTCATCAAAAACTCGCGGAAAAAACGCAAATTTTGACAAAGGATCACGAAAAAAAAAACGCGAATTTCATCAAAGGGTCGCGGAAAAAAGCTAATTTTGTCAAAAGTTCGGGGAAAATGGAAATTTCGTCAAAGCGTCGTGATAAAAACCTGTATTTCATCAAAGGATCGCGTTAAAAACACATACAAATATCTGTGTTTATTATTATATGTATAGTTTTTAAACTGAAATAATATGCTGAACTTTTTAGAAATCTGGTTAACCCGAACCCACTCAGCCTGAAATTGACCTGAATATAAACAGAGTTAACCCAAACTACAACAAAAATAATTAGCAGCAGCCTCTCCTTTCCCCCTCTGCTGTAACCTTTCAGAAAATTTGCTGAGAATTTCAGATTTTTTTTTTTTTTTAACTCGGACTCAAATCTGGGGGGAAGGGGGGAGGGCACGGGTCCGATCCTGAGACCGTCCCACGTCGAAATCTGTTGAAAAGTGTTAGTTTTTTTTTTTTTTTTTTTTTTTTTTTTTTTTTTTTTTTTTTTTTATACTTTCATTTAAAAGAAAGTCATTATAACATAAAATCTATAAAATTGTTCTTCCAATCCCCGAAACTAAATTCTGGCTACGGTTCTTGTTTAAGAATAAATTAATATTGTAACAAACACAAAATATTTTTTGTATACACAAAATATTTTCATACACATATATAAAATAAAGACTTTGTTTATTATTTGTGCATTGCACAAGTAATAAGGACTTTAAACCGTTCCAGATGAAAAATACTGGCTGCAAAGTTAAGACAGAATAGGAAGATAAGTGGGGGGAGGGGACATTACCGAACTCCAAAGATGTCTTAGCAGTCAAACAAGAAGTCACTGTGTATCTTACAGATACGAGGAAGTAATCGAGTGTTGAAAACAAAAGTTAATGAATATCATTCACAGTCAGCTCTTCCGCACATATATAGTGTGCCTGACTTCCGACTTACCAAAATTCTGAAGGGATTAGCTAAGGTGTCATTATGCACTAATATGGGACTAACAAGAAAGACAAGTGCGATGCATGACAAATATATATATAATTGAATTGATCTAAAAAGTAAGAAGTAAACTTTTTTTACCATTTAATTTGACCATTTTGGCAGGTAAAAGAGGTTTAGTCCCTTCAACCTAGAGGTCTGCACGGGCCCGGGCTTGGCCCGAGGCCCGTACCCGCGGGCCGGCGGAATGGAGGAGAATTTTCAAACGGGCCGGGCCGGCAGAATTAGGACAATTTTTTCAACGGGCCGGGCCGGGCCGGCAAAAAAATTGAACGGGCCTGAAGGGCCGGGCCCGGCCGATAAAAAAAATTAATCGGGCCTGTCGCCCGATATAAGAATTTGAGAGGAGCAGATAAAATACGAGGTCATTTCCAATGAATATGACTTTTTCGAGAAGTATAAATGTGCGTTACGAGCCGATGCGAGTTTAACAACATCAATACAGAAATGTAACATGTCCATCGTAGAGATCGGCATCGTACAGTTACATGATGCCTAATCCCGGGTTTAATTTCTTTCGGCATACTTGTGCCGGGACGGAACTGGTCTTAATCGTTCTCAGGATGTGTAGGACAGGCATTATGTTTTGTAAAAGTATTAATAGCGATAATGAACTTCTGTTAACAGTATCTTTGGAAATGTACCTTAAGGTGGTTCTCATATTTACTGCTCAACAATGCGAAACTCTCACACACATTTTCTGACTCATTTTTAACTATAAAGGCATAAAATTGACAGACTGAGTATTGAAGGCAATTGGGATCAAATAGCGTTTCCATTTTTCATAAATTACGTACAGAGATAACAGAGACTCTTGTCACGTGACTGTACGTTTTCTCCTTTCCTGTGCTATCGCTTCCGGAAATTCGATTCAAAACGCTAACTTTGGCAGTATTTTCTGAAAGTTATATTACTTTTATCTAAAAAAAAAAAAAAAAAAAAAAAAAAAACGGCATTTACATGGTTTCTGAATAAGAATACCTGCCAATCTCATGTGTTTCCGAAAAGAAATGAATTCATAAATGTATCAAAATGTAGCTCCTTTGGATTTGAGAAAAGCCTTAAAAATGACAGAAATATTTTCACAAATCTACCTTTTATTATAAGCTTCAAAAGTTATGTTTTTTAACCCTTTATTCTAAACTACAACAATCTTTTAATGAACCCTTATTTAAATTTTGAAACGTCTGTAGAGACGTTGACTAAAACACACTTTACTATTGTGTGTTTTCTATTTTGCGAACACATAGTAATTTAAAATATACTGTAAAATGTTCCCATAAATATGCACGTAGTATTCATTAAAAGAATCTTAATTGTATGTCGAGAAAAAACGGAATTTTTTGTAGACATTTAGTCGGTCCGGGCCTGTTTTCACTTATTTTGGTACGGGCCGGGCCGAGAACGGTAAAAATGTAAACGGGCCGGGCCGGGCTGGGCTCGGGCCGAACTTTCAATTTTTACACCGGGCCGGGCCAAAATAGCTTTCCTTCGGGCCGGGCCGGGCCGGGCCTGGAAATTCCGGCCCGTGTAGACCTCTACTTCAACACTCCGCACCCCCATATTTCGGTGTGGCATGGAGATGCGACTGAAAAATGAAAGTCAATAAACTACTTTTACAGTCAACTCTTCCGCACCGGATTTCAGATTTAGACGAAATCGACTTGAGATTAGCTGTGGTGTTACTGTGCATTTAACATACCCCTGCATTGACAATCTTGGCGCCCGCCGACTATGGGAAAAATTAAAAAAATCCTTAAATTAAACTACTTTTAGATTTGTCGAATTTATTTGTACACTGTTAAAAATATTTTTGTAAAACAACAGAAACTTTCTGGCAGCAAAAAGTTGCCAGAAACTATTTGTTTTCAGAAAATATCTGTTAACGAAAGAATGCGTTATCAGACGATAGAAATACGTAGTCATACAGGCACTTCATGTTGACAATCGACGCCTTTCCCAACAGTCAAAATCTGTAGGTCGATTCCTGTTGGCGAGGGGGGGGGGGGGGGGGAGGTTCTATTTAACAGAAGAATCGCATATTATAGGTTAGGTACATTTACTATTTACCGATCGATTTCTTTATATTAATAATAATAAATATTTATAGGAATTTCTCCCCCAAACTTTTATAAAATTAATTTAAATAGCTTATTCGCAATAAAATATTTAAACAGTTGAATTTATATAGATTTGTAAATTAAGTATATTAAAGACTGGAATAAGTGAAAGAAGTTATCTTAAACTCCCCCCCCCCCCCCCCGCCAGAATAATAAAAAAATATATATACGATATAAGGTAACTCCCCCCTCCCCCATAAAAATATTTCTTAATAGAATAAATATATGTATTGAATGTGATTTGTAATTAAAAGAACTTTAATATTTATTCATGCAATATTTTTGAAAATTGATTAGGTTAAATTAGTGACTTTGGTTAATTATGTAAATAATATCCTGCCAATTTTTATAATTTTTTCGAATAGAAAGCTTTGTATATATAAATATGTAAAAGTTGACAGCTATGAGCAAAGATGAGAAATGAAAAAGAAGAGCCACTAAAGTCTATATAAACATCACCATAAAAAAAGTATTTCATTCCAGCTAAAGTGATAAAATGAGTTTTCATCCTTCTTAACAATTTACAATGTTTTTCCGTATAAAGTAAATGATCATCAACTAAATAAGAAAAAATATTACAATATAATTTAAATTAAAATGTTAAACAAAATTAAACTTGCTGATTCTGTAAAATGAATGGTTAAAGCTTAAATAGGAATTATTTTCAAAATAATTCACACAGTTGTAGCTCAAAATTTATTTCATTAAAAAGAGTGAATAAAATTTACAAATTTTAACTTAACCACTACAAGTAACTCTAAGATTGTACTAAAAAAAAAAAAAAGCATTTCTTCAGAATCAACATATGGAACGATTAAACAAAATATCAACCACTCCATTTTAAACAACATAGTAAACAGTAGGAAATGTGATAAATTTAAACAATAAAAATATATGAACAGCGTCAGATCTAATAAATATTATTCTGGTTAATGTTAAACGAAAATATCAGTTATCTATAACTATAATAATTAATGCAGCTACTCCGTGTTTATTATAAAAACTATCACTCCAAAACTAATCACGTATGTCAATTGATGACAAAATAAATTTAAAATCTCAATCAAAATTTCTGGAACTAATACATATGAAGTAAAATTAAACTCTTAGTCATAAAAAAGTTAAATATAATAAGTAATCATTCTACAGCTAAGTAAAAATTCAAGATTTGTAAACTAATCATAAACTTAAGATTATTTATTTAACTTAAAATAAACAACCGATCAAAAAATAATCTCCAGCTATTAACAGAATTAGATTAACTAAGTTACTAATGTGCATAAATAAATGAAGTATAAAATAATACTAATAATTTAAGTAAATCATACATTATGAAATAATAATAATAATAATAAATAGTATTGCTTAATTAAGATTTTTAGCAAATAGGAAGTATTTTTCATACATATTGTTACGTTTCGGAAAAACATTGTTACATATTTAAAAGAAGGATGAAAACATACCTTTTGCTATGTTTGTTTTCTAGTATTCCAACTGTAAATCCTAATCATTGAAGAAAGCGGTTCTAATGTCAAAGGTCTGTGTCGCGGGTTCGAATTGTGAAAATGATTCTTAATTTTCTGTTAAAATTTCTTTATGTATTATTCTTTTTCAATTAGATGAACTGCTTTATTAAACGAACTGCCATTTTCAACAGTACACAGACAAGACACTCAAATATTTCAAGTTAGAAGATACGTCTTAGCGTGGGGTGGGATAACCAATGCTTATTGGTCATTCTAAATGACCTTCTAGACGTCATAGGGGATGACCTCCCGTTTTTCTGTCATCCAACATATTATCCTGTCGCAGTGGAAACTGATGGCAAAGAAAACAGAATTTTTTGTTGTTTAACATGAAAATAAGCGATATGAGGATGGAATGACATAAGAAGACTGTTAACGTAATTTTTACTGTCGGAATTCGAAGATTTTTTTCTGTTGTTTTAAGATTTTTTTTTTACAGTGTAGGTCTCTTGAACTCAGTATATATGTTTTCATTTATCGAGTAAAACAGTGATTTCAGTCATTTGAAAATGGATTTTGTGGTCTCAAGTAAATTTGGTCGCAGGACTGAGGAGGATATTGGATTAACAGGAAAAACAAATTCGTGGCATGCCGGAAAATAAAACAAATTTATCTGAAAAAGAAGGAATATCAGCCCTTTTTTCATTTCACTGCGATCTTTTCAGAGGTGGAATGGAGCTGTAACGTCATAACTCCCGTCCCCATCGAATCCTTTGGTGTATGCTGGGGCATCACTGTGCACTAATATATGGGACTAACCAGAATAGCTGCGTCGCAGAAAAAAATTAAAAATTAATCTCAAAAGAAAGAAAAAAAACTGGAATTTTTTTTCATTTCATATTTGATTATTTCGGAAGAGTAAGTAACCCCATCAGCTCCTTCCCCTCATTGGGTATACTGTGGTGTAACTGTGCGTTGATATGAGACTAGCCAGAACGTGTAGTTCGTTGTATTGCAGAAAACAAGTGCATTACAAATTCATCTCAAACAAAAAGAAAAATATCAGCCTTTTTTCATTTCATTTTCGACTATTTTGGGAAGGGTCTGTAACCCATCACCCCCTTTCTACTTCTTTTGGTATAATGTGGTGTCACTGTGCACTAATATGGAACTAAAGAGAAGAGAGTGTCTAGTCTGTTGAATAATAGGAGAAAAAAAATACAAATTTATCTCAAACAGAAAGAAAAAAAAGCAATATTTTTTTATTTCATTTCCGACTATTTCGGGAGGAGGGGGCTGTAATTCCATCAGTCCCCTCCCCATCTTTGGGTATGCTGTGATGTCAATGTGGACTAATATGGTGTTAACAAGAATGGCTATTTCGCTGTATGGCAGAAGAAAAATTACAAATTTATCTCAAACAAGAAAAAAAAACAGCCTTTTTTTCATTTCATTTTCAACTATTTAGGAAAGGGACAACCCATTAACCTCTTTCACCTCTTTGGGTATAATGTGGTATCACTGTGCACTAGTATGGAACTAAAGAGAAGAGAGCAGCTAGTCTGTTGAATGATAGAGGAAAAATACAAATTTATCTCAAACAAAAAGGAAAATATCAGAACATTTTCATTTTATGTTCGAATTTTTGGGAGAGGGCTGTAACTCCATTAACCCCCTTCTATCTTTTCGGGTATAATGTGACGTCACTGTACACTAATATGGAACTACAGCGAAGGGAGCGGCTAGTCTGTTAAATGATAGGGGAGAAAATGCAAATTTATCTCAAATAGACAGAAAAAAATCAGCTCTACTTTTTCATTTCATTTTCGACTATTTCCAGAGGAGGAAGTTGTAATTCCATCAGCCCCCTTCCCATCTTAGGGTATGCTGTGATGTCAATGTGGACTAATATGGTGTTAACGAGAATGGCTATTTTACTGTATGACAGAAGAAAAAATACAGATTTATCTTTAAAAAGTAAAGAAAAAACACTTTTTTATTTAATTTTTCGCGATTTCTAGTTGGGGGGGGGGGGTGGCTGTAACCCCATCAACCCCCTTTCTCTTCTTTGGTGTCAATATGGACTAATATGGAACTAAAGCGAAGAAAGCGCATAGTCTGTTGAACGATAGGGGAAAAATGCAAATTTATCTTGAACAGACAGAAAAAATTCAGCACTATTTTTTCATTTCATTTTCGACCATTTCGAGAGGAGGGGGCTGAAATTCCATCAGCCCCTTAACTAATATAACCTGGACTAATATGGTGTTAACGAGAATGGCTATTTTGCTGTATGGCAGAAGAAAAAATTACAGATTTATCTTTAAAAAGTAAGAAAAAAACACTTTTTCATTTAATTTTTTGACTATTTCGGGAGGAGTAGGGGGGGGGGGGGCTATAACCCCGTCAGCCCCCCTTTATCTTCTTTGTTGTCAATGTGGACTAATATGGGACTAATGAGAATGGTTTGTCCGCTGTATAATGGAAAAAAATTCCATAAAAGAAAGACACCTTTCATCATCAGCACCTTTCTATATCACTTTCGAAAATTTCGGGGGGGGGGGGGCTGTAGCCCCATCAGCCCCCCCCCTTGGGTACGCCACTGGGAAGTAGGTAAAATTGAAATTCTTCTTTAAACAAAAAACCTACAAACTGCCCATTAAAATTTTCTTATCAGGCATCAAAACACACTTTGAGCTGCCTATTTACGCAATTAGATGAAAATTGAAGGGGGAACAATGGGGCAAATCGGCCATTGAAGTTATACCTTTTTTTAATTAAAAAATGGCAAAAAGTCATTTTCTGACAGCATTTTAATGGAATAAATTGCACAAAAATCTGTTTAGATGAAAGTTTACTTTATTCTGAACAGAACAAAAAAAATTTGAAAGTTCTAGCTTAAACCTGAAAGAAGTTATAGACCTTTATGTTGTCACATGTGCCATTCAAAATGGCGGCAAATCGGCCATCTTGGAAGACATTTAAAAGCTCATATCTGACAAACCGTTTGATCAATTTCAATATGATTGACATTTTCGGAATCAGCATTAAAAACTCTGCAAATTCAGTGACTTTTATCAAAATTGGTGATGGTGGGTGCCATGCCCTGGGTGATTTGACATGGAATGACCCATTTGCTAGTGTTATGTTACTTATATTATGACATTTTTAAAAAATGTTAACTTATTTCAAATGAAAATCAAATTTCAAAGTATTTGCTTAAGAGGCGCAAACTCCAACATAGGCAGGGTTGCAAAAAAGCCGGCTAAAATTAAAAAAAGCCACGCCGGTGGCTTTTATTGGTTTTAACCGGCTTTTTTTGGCCAAAATTGGCCTTTTTTGGCTAAAATTGGCTTTTATACAGTGAACCATTTTAATTATAAATGACACATTTTTATGTGTTTTTTAATTAGTTTTAAAGACATTTAATTGAGGTAGAAATCAATATAACCCAATTTTTCAATGAAGACATTAATATTGAAATAAAAGGCCACACCAATTGCTTTCTCTGGTTTACACTGACCTTAACACCTTTTTTTTTTTTTTTTTTTTTTTTTTTTTCCCATTTTTACTGTTTTATGTAATTAAAAAGGACAATGGTTGCTGTTGCTTAGTTATATATTTTATTAACCAATTTTAAGGGATATTATTAAATAGCAACTAGCTTTTCAAAATTCTAATTCAACAAGTTTTATTTGGAGATTTTTTTTTAAAAATTGTTCTCTTTATTTTATGCACTTACATGTACTAAAATTTCCTCAAATGTTATATCCTTAATTTCTCTTTCAACATTGTTCATTCTACGTTTTTAATCTGTCCATATGGACATATCTGGAATAAGTTACATAACAGCTTAGTAGCAGAAAAACTTTTTGCATGTATCATTTTTATAAGTTAGAATATCAATTGCTTATTGCTGGGTGTTCTCAAGTATTATATAAGATAATTTCAGTTATTAAATACATATATACTATTTAGTTTTAATCAATTTTAAAAGTAAATATCAGTATATAAAAATGTCTCTAGTTTGATGTGTGACATTTTCTTATTCTTTAATATAATCTTTAAAATGTGTGGTATGTGTAGAGCTATAATAAAGAATTCCAAACCAATACTGATTTGATGAGTCTGATTTAATGTATTCTACTGAATATTTATATTTTTTTTTTCTGACATAATGCCTTCACAGTTGTATTCTAGCTGTTATAAGGACTTATTTATTTGACAAAATTTAAATAAAATTTTATATTTTTTAGTAGAAAATATTTATAAGTGTATTAAAAATAAATTAATTCAAATTGTATATGAATTATCTATAAACCACCTTTTTAAAAAATAAAAGCCGGCTTTTTTTAAGTGGCTAAAACCAAAAAAAGCCGGCCGGCTTTTTTTGGCCTGGCTAAAAGCCGGCAACCCTGAACATAGGGAAAAAGCTTCCATGCCGGGACTCGAACCCGGGCCATCAGTATAGTGCACTGACGTTCTACTGACTAAACCACATGGAACGATACCCAGCCTGGAAAATTTATCACTATTATATGTTGGCAAGGCTACAAACGCAGCACAAGATGGAACATTTATCATGAGCCACAGACCTGGGGCGAACACGAAACTCAATTAAATCCAGCATCAATGCTAACTCTGCATACAGGAATAAAAGCATGCATATAAGCATAAAACCCTAAAGAATGAAGACATAGGATGAGGTTTGGAGGGTTAGATAATTTTACCGCCCCACACAATCTACCTCTCTTCTGTGGCCACAAATGGACATAAAGTGTAATAAAGAGATTTTTCGTATAACTACAGTTATGAAACCGTTCATGTAGCAAGACACATCTATGACAGACCTATTAGTGGAATAAAATGCGAAATGAATTTTTGTGAGATGTGTCACTTTTCTTGCGGGTGAGTGATATTTTTATACATATCACAAGGGTTTGAAAAAATGTTTTGTTTGTCGCAGTTTCGATTGCCTTTGCTTTGAAACTCTGTCACGAAGTTTTTAAATATTATTAGTTCACCAGTGTTACAGTCTTTCTGCTGCTCCAGCCATGCCAAACCTTTTGCAAAATATTCGAAAGCCCCAGAATTGCTAATTTTTTAGTTATCTTCATTCTATAGCTTACGGGAGCTCAAGTTAAATTCAAAGGAACTAACTCTAAGAAAGGGGATCGAAAATATTTATATGTATTCGTAGTTCGGAAAGGATCGCTAGTTGATAAAGAATATGATGGTAAAAAAGATATTAAAAAAAACCCCTTTCTAAACGGATTTGCACACAAGGAAGGCAAAAGTAGAAAAAAAAAAGTTTTAAAAATGAATTTCGGTTAACCGAGAGTTTTGGTCAAAAGAGGTTCTACGTTCTACTACTAGTAACATTTCTTTGATGTACATTTCCGTTACTTTTAAGAAAAAAGGGGAATGAAATTGTTTATTTGAAAAAGCCCTTGTTAGTTTTTTGTTTGTTGAATGTCAGTATTGCTGCAGTATTATGCTACTGCATAGCTACCAATTTCTAAGATTTTTTCTTATCACTAAAACTTACTAGTAAATTTTGCCTAATTCAATCGCCGAAATATAACAATTGTCAACGATTAAATATGGCAAAAATTTATATTAATTTTTACAGGTAACAAAATCGTACACATTGGCAGCTATGTGATTCTGTTGGGAATAGTTTAGAGAACTGTTAATTTACAACAGTAGAGATATCCAGGTCTGGTAGATTTATGATATTTTTATAGCACAGAGAAATACAATGACAAATTGAGTCTGGCTGCTGCTTTTTGTATCTCTTTTGATAATTTAACTAGTTTACTGTTACAGAACTCAGAAAGGTAATCAGCAAAACAATAAAAAATTCTTATTTTTTTACTATTATTTAAAAAAAAGAAAATGTGTTTCAAAAATCTGGAATTTCCCAAGTTCACATATATTGGAGGGGGCGGTCTCCCCCCCCCCCCCCATAGCAATGCCTCTGCAACTATATGATTCTGTTAGTGTCATGAAAATTACAGGTGTAGTCTCTTCTTTCTGCTCAAAGTATTAAATAGTCTTTTTCAATAGAACTTACACCTTTGGAATGGATTACTTTCTTCTGATGGGCTGGTAGCTTCTATTATCGTGAAACAGCCATTATAAATGAAGTGTTAGGTGAAGATGAAAGAGCAGTCGTAAAAAGTTAGAACTCTGATTTTCTGTTCAGAATGGGGGGGGGGGGGGATGGCCACAATTTTTTTTTTTCAAAAAGTCCACCAGAAGAAAATAACTCAGTTAAAGCGGCTTATGAATATAAGTGAAATGGATCTTCTTAAAACTAGCATACAATTACTGTTTCGCTTTAACAAAGAAAAAAAAAATTGTGCTTGTTCACGATGTTTTTTTTCTTTTATGGTAACAAACCAAATATTTCTGGGAACGGCGAATTTTTTTTTTTTTTTTTTTTTTTTTTTTTTTTTTTTTGCTGCAGTATTACACTACTGCATAGCTACCAATTTCTAAGGTTTTTTCTTACCACTAAAACTTACCAGTAAATTTTGCCTAATTCAATCGCCGAAATCTGACAATTGTCAACGATTCAATATGGCAAAAATTTGTATTCAATTTTAAAAGTAACAAAACCGTGCACATTGGCAGCTATTCTATTAGTGTCATGAAAATTGCAGGTGTCTTCTTTCTACTCAAAGTATAAATAGTTTTTTTCAATCGAACTTATACCTTTGGAATGGATCATTTTCTTTTGATGGGCTGGTGGCTTCAGTTATTATGAAACAGACATTATAAATGAAGTGTTAGGTGCAGATAAAAGAACAGTCATAAAAAGTTAGAACTCCGATTTTCTGGTCAGAATGGGAAAAAAATGGCTATAATTTTTTCCTCATTGTTTTTTTTTTTTTTTTTTTTGAAAAAAAAAAAGGCTATTTTTTTTTCCCATTCTGACTAGAAAATCAGTTCTAACTTTTTACGACTGCTCTTTCATCTTCACCAAACACTTCATTTATAATGGCTGTTTCATAATAATAGAAGCCATCAGTCCATCAGAAGAAAATAACTCAGTTAAAGCGGCTTACGAATATAAGTGAAACGGATCTTCTTAAAACTAACATAAATTACCATTTCGCTTTTTAAAAAAGTGTACTCGTTTGCAATATTTTTTTTTTACGGTAACAAACCAAATATTTCTAGGAACGGCGTTCCTACCCAACTACAGCACTGAATATTAATTTAATTGAATGCGTTTAGACTGATTTCGAGTGACTATTTAGTAATTTAATAAAAATAAAAAAGATTACAAGCTGAAAATGAAGTGTCATCAACAAAAAATATGATTTGAAAGAGAAAAATCTCTGAAGTAGTAAATAAAGAAATTGCTTTAAATGGTTTAGTTAAGATTCGTTAACCTTCTGTATCGTTTCCTTCAAAAGAAGGCACTGTTATTTGTAAAACATATTTGCATTTTGATGATTTGCTTATTTTGAAGCATATATATTTTATATATTAGCTTATTTTGAAATGTTTAACTGATTTTATTTAATAAAAGACGAAAAAAGCCATTGTATCTTTTAACAGCAGCTGATTTTTCCTTAAAATTCCCCAATCAAAGAGAAATTAATAGAAACCCGTTGATAGGGAGATCGCCACTGTTTTTTTAAATTAGAATTCGATCCCCCAAAATCTTTTTAAAGACGATCAAATTAACGTGCTTTTAGAGACTGCGGTGTCTGAACGGGGGTTGGCGAGCGTAGCTCGTAGGGGGCTGAGCCCCCTAGTAATTGACAAAATAGTTACCAGATGAAAAATAATCACATTAACTGAAAGCCTAAAACTATCAAATGTCAGTGTTATCTCCTCAGCCGTTGACAATTTCAACAATCAATCATGCTTACTGACAGTAGGAATTGCTGCTTAGCTTAGAAATAACAGGGAATTGTTTAGGGAAAATTTGGGTCCTTTAAAGGGCCTTTCACAATTTTTTAAATATTTAGACAGGACACTTCATGCAAATTTTCATCTTAAAACAGGGCCCTTCACAAAATTCTTTGTCTTCAAAATAGACCTTTCCCTAAACTTTTCTGTTGCCAGACTTAAACTTTCACAAATTAATTATTTTAAAATAAAATTTAACCTGTCACAAAACAGCTGAAGTCAACAAAGTATCTATTACATACTCTTTTTATGTATATATATAAATAAATTAAACAAAAACCTAATTTGCAGAGCAAATTAAAAAAACAAAATTTCCTAAATTGTTTAAGCCCGAGAAGCGGCAGATATTAAGATATTTCATTCAATTCGTTCTACATTTAATGTTAAATTTTTGTAACAAATAAGCTAAACCAATTGAACATTAAAAAATAAAAATGAAATTTATACAATATAATGCTTTAAACACCTATATACTTAGATTCCGTTCAAATGAAATCGAAACAAATCTTAGACTTTTTTTAAAGTTTTGTATTTTGCATGCACCTTATCATATTATGTACAATCGTCATAAACATAATGCAAAATCTGCAGTACAAATATTTACAACTTAAAAATGGAAAAAGTCTAAGATTTATTTCAATTTCATTTGAACGGAATCTAAGTATATAGGTGTTTAAAGCATTATATTGTATGAATTTCATTTTTATTTTTTAATGTTCAATTGGTTTAGCTTATTTGTAACAAAAATTTAACATTAAATATAAAACGAATTGAATGAAATATCTTAATATCTGCCACTTCTCGGGCTTAAACAATTTAGGAAATAAATTTTGTTTTTTTAATTTGCTCTGCAAATTAGGTTTTTGTTTAATATGTCAAGTTTTTTAATAACTACTGCTTTCAGACAAACACATTTCAAAATTAATGGAGGGTATCATCATCAGGCTTTGATTTGTGCGATATTGCATCATAATTTGTGATGCAATTTACCTATGTAATGTAAAATTCAAAATGTTTCACCAGTGGAGTAATGCAGATTGTTCTAATTTGGTCAAAAAATTACAATCTGAACTTAAAAAATCTGCTTGAAAATGTCATTTTTTTTCCACTATGACGTCATATTCATCTTCTTTTTAATTCTTAAAAAAAAAAAAAAAACTATTTCAGTTTCATGTTTCACGTGAAAATCATTCAACTAAAAATAGGCAAATTATTATTACGGCTTTTGAACTATTTACAACAATGAAGGAAAAATGTTAAATTTTATTAGAAAATGTCTATTGATTCTCAATGAAAAAAGTGAAATTTGGAATTATTAAGAAAAATATTTGAATAATGTAAATAAAAATTAGCCCATTTTACTCTCTAGATTATAATCCACCTATATGCAAAGGCATTTTATGATCCGTTTTGATCCTGACGTCTGGCAAATGTTTTTTACACTTTGAATTTATAATATTACTAGAATTAGCAAAGATTTAAAAATGAGTGGCATCAGGGACAAAAAGGTGGGAAGAAAAAATGAAAAAATTACGATCTCCATAGGTTTTTTTATGTTAAATTAACATTGAGAAGTGACACTGGAAATAAATAAGTATTGCGCTGCCGCGCAATACTTAAATGATCCTGTTAAAAACAAACAAGAATCTATATATGATTTTTACAAATTCACAAAATTGTGGTTAGATTTTTCAATAAAAAAAACTTTACAAATACACGAACAAATCCTGGACAGACGCATGAATAAGGTCAGCGTTCGAAATCCTTGGTGGTCCGCTGGTCCGAGACCACTAAAAATTCAATCGGACCACTAATTTAAAAAATTTAGTGGTCCGCAGGACCAGTAGCTTTTTTCCTTCTCTGACAGGTAAACGTAAATTTTCCCATCCCTGAGAAAACTGCAACCAAACACAAACCACAGAATTTTATTTTATTTAAAAAAATAAATAAAAAAATTGCATTAAAACTTAGTCAGTTGAAATAAATAATTGGAAATAAAATACATAATTAATAATTTTATAGTTTTTGTTCATGTACTGTTTATTTAATTTTTAGCAAATTATAATTTTACATTTTATTATGCTGAAAATTTTGGGTAACTGAAAGGAAGTTTGGTTTATATTCTAATAGGAAGAGGAGGGGGGGGTTGTCACTTAAAGGGTTAAAGGTACATAATAGAATTTTATGTAGCGGGCCAGTGACGATGTCTGTGGACCAGTAAACTCTGATGTTTACTGGTCCTTTGGACCAGTGACTTTTTTTTATCAATTCTACCACTGAAGGTACTAATTATAACTTAAGCATTTAACTTGCAAAAATGAACTGATCATTTAAAAAAGAAAACAATTTAAAAATGAGAGAGCATTTATCAATATTTTTGAGGAATACACTATGGATTGATAATATTTTTAATACAATTGCATTTACTTTCATAAAATAATAGTATTTTGAACTTATAAAAGTTTTATTTAATGTTATTACAAGGTAATTTTTAATCTGAAATGAATGAATACTTTTCTTATAACATAAATGATGAATTTGATTCTTATTTAACCTGTAAATATCAATGTTAAAAAAAAACTGATTTAAATCAACGATTTAAAAAAAAAAATCATTTGATTTAAATCGAACAACCCTGATAAGCACATATTTTTTTTTATTATTAGAACTAGTTTATGTATAAAATAAATAAGCTTATTTTTTTACTATCAATATGCTTGTGACAATTATAGTTGCCTGCAATATCTAAGAACGGCATCTGTTACTCATCTTAGTCACAGTACTAAATTAAAATTGTCATAAGTTGTCTCATTATAGATGTTGCAAAGTTACAAATTATTAAGAAATTATATTCAAAACAAAAAATAATCTTATTTTTAATTTGGTAAAGAGAAGTTCATCAAATGTAAATTTTAAAGTAATAAAATCAGAATTATTTGAAGGACTTTGACAAGAAAATATACAAAAGATTGTTTTCCTGCTTCATTATTTCATCGAAGCCTCATCATCAATAGATTTTGCAGCACTCAATCAGTTAGGCAAATTAGTAATTTCAATTATCTGCAATAAAATTACAGTTTAATTGTATGTAATTAATTGCAGTTAAAATTACATGCCGTAAAAATTCTTGCAGTACTGTAGCTGGCAGGGGCGTGCCTAGCGGGGGGGTGTTGGGGGTGTAACACCCCCCCACTTATTTGGAAGAGTTGGTAAAATTTAGAACTCTCGGAAAGTTAAGAGCACACCCTGCAAAAAGTCTCCTCTCCCGTCGTCAGTCACAGACTTATAATATAAGTAGACTCCCAATTCCATTGTTCTTTCGGCAAGGTTTTGAATCCAACATCTTTTGCTTTCATCGGCAAAAGGGTGCCGTATTTCGGCGGTAATCCCTTTATTGACAAAGCAAAAGTGCGATCAACTCAAAACAAACGCAGACAGGCGATGTTTCGGCGGGAATCTGGAGAATGAAAAACCGGTTTCGCTCGCAAAATCTGCCTTCCATCACATGACGGAGGGCAGAGATGTAGGAGTCAAGAAAAGGTTGCCGATTTGGACTCTACTTATATTAGAAGTCTGTGTCGTCAGTATCATTTCAATTCTCTGTTGTCCGTCTTTAAAGGGGAAAAGAAAGAACTTCTCACGGAAGATTGTGTATTAGGGTTGAGCGAAAAAAATTAATTTTTTTAAATCAAAAACAGGTAGGTGCCAAAAGTTGTATTTATACTAGTTCATCAACTGCGTGGAATTTTATCGCTGAAAACAAATGGCTTGAGTCTGCGCTTTTGGTCCAAAAGTCGAAATTATGGGTAAAATTTGACATTTTTTCAAAAAAATTAAAAAATTCCTATAGCGATGATTATAATTTAAAAGTGTTATTTAAACTTTTATTATTAATGACTTAATATATTTAAACGATAAAACGATATCTTTATTCTGTGTAACTGGAGCAAAACTGACAACTTTTGGTAAAAAAAAGGCGTTGCCACTCTGTTGTGTCATACATCTAATTGTTTAGAATACAGCACTTACTTATTTGCTTTCAAAACTACCCAGGAGGTACGACGTGGAGGTAGATGCATTTCATGTCACAACAGTGCATAGCTTGACCACCCTTCCATCTGAGTACAATGTTTTATTTATATCTTGAATTGTGATTTTTTATCAAAGACTGAACTAAGTTTTATATATATCAACCTAGTCCATCTATTCTTAATATCCACAGACATTGGATGATGCTGCTATGACACTCCTTCAAGTATATTTCTACTGCTTGTGTATGATAAGGCAAGCAGAGTAATGCAGTGGAATTAATGGAATATATTCAGCCGTCTATTATCTTCACCAATGTTGCATCCAGTTAATGCATAGTGATTGGGAATTCTGACCTACAATATTCTACAACGTTTAGGTATTTCATCTTTGAGTATGCCATCATTGACATTCTCTTGCTTTTTTTATATGCCGAGAAGCTTGCTGTTTAATGTGATGGTGATCGTCAGAGATCATTGCAATAAGAATTTGCTCTCGATGTGCAAAGCAAACATTGTCCTAAATAATTTTTTTAGTATTTGTTTTATGCCGTTTTCTGTTATGTTTAGTAGCCGAGTAATTTCCCATAACTTTTTCGATCAATTTTTAAAATGTGGATTACATTTGGTGTAAACCATCCTGCGGCATAAACTTGGATTACATACTTTGTGAGTGAATCTAAAGACTCTTATGGCCAATCAGTGCTTATATAAAGGAGAAAAATTTTATTCTCCTTTGTGAGCCATCTTGCGTAGGACACGTTTCTTCGATTTCTATTCGATAGTTCTTCTGAGCAGTATCTTGAACTTTGCAAACGTCTAGCAGGTATTTCTGGTGTGTGTTGATTACCCTTTTCTCGATTTAAGGAAATAATGTTTCAAAATTACTCTATATGGCTTCAAAAATTGAAATAAGAAGGGAATGGGACGTGGACAAAGATTTTCCTCTTGGTTCGGCGAATCCCTGTTGGTTAGAATCTAACTTTTGTCACCGATCTTGACAAATAAATGATGCAGAGGGAATTCACTGGACTTGGAGGTGGCATATGATCCATTGTAATGGTTCATTCTAAACATGTCCCTCGCAGAATGGATGGCAACGACGAACAGAATTCTCGCCTTTAAATGAGCACTTCTGCCCTTCAGAGTCTCTACATTCACTCAAAAAGTACTATGTAATCAGAGTTTGGTCCAAGGATAGTTTACCATCAATTTAATCCACAGCTAAAGAAGGGATCTAAAAACTCATGGAACTCATTACTCGGCTACTAAACAACACACAAAACGAAATAAAACAAATACTGAAAAAAGGTTATTTAGAACAATGGTTGCTTTGCATACGCAGAGGAATTTCTGATTTCAATGCTCTTTGACGATCGCTATCACATTAAACAGCTAGCTGCTCAGCACATAATAGTTGAATTATGAGAGTAAATGATGGCATATGCAAATCTGAAATATCTACAATCAACTTTGAAGCGGATATTTATATAAATCTAATTCATTGGAAAATTGTTGTGGTAACAGACCCCGAATCAATATGCATTTATCGGATGCAATCTTGGTGAAGATAATAGACGGCTGAATGGATTACATTAATATCATCCCCACTGCATTACATTGTTTGCCTTCTCTTACACAAGCAGTAGAAAAATACGTGAAGGAGATCGCAGCAGCAGCATCCGAAGTCTTTGGATACAAAGAAGAGATGGACTATGTTGATACATAGAAAACGTATGCGTCTTCGATAAAAAATCACAATTCAGTGTATAAATAAAATATTGTGTTCAGATGGTAGGGTGGTCGAGCTATGCACTGTTGTGACATGAAATGCAGCCACCTCCACGTGGTACCTCCTGGGTAGTTTTGAAAGCAACTAGGTAAGAACTATATCCTAAACAACAATTAGTTGTATGACAAAACAGAGTAGCAACGCCTTTTTTTCACCAAAAGTTGTCATTTCTTCTCCAGTTATACAGAATAAAGATATCGTTTTATCGTTTAAATATGTTAAGTCATTAATAATAAAGGTTTAAATAACACTTTTAAGTAATAACTATCTCAACAGGAATTTTTCAATTTTTTTTTTTTTTTAAATGTCAAATTTTACCCAAAATTTCAACTTTTGGACCAAAAGCGCAGACTTAAGCCATTTTTTTTTCAGCGGTAAAATTGCACGCAGTTGATGTACTAGTATAAAGGCAACTTTTGTCACCTATCCGTTTTTGATTTAAAAAAAATAATTTTTTTCGCTCCACCCTATTGTGTATTATTCTGTGTGGGAGGGAGGGGTTGACAGAGAGGGGAGGTGATAGATAGAGAAAATCGCGTTTCTGAAAATTTGAGACTTTCGTGAAAGGAAGGGGGAGGGGGGCGGTTGTTGCAATCTCTATTGTAAGTTTCCCATGTTACATCTTTATCTTTAATTGCTCCCTTCTGCTATGGACTGATTCTTAGAATTTGGTGACTTCTTTGCTCTGGATTTGGCACTAATTATTTGTGGTTGCTGCATTTAAAAGATGAAGTCACGGACACAGAAGAAAAGCGATTTGCAAAAGTTTGTTTTTGTCGCATGATGGCGAACATTTCAGTGAAAATTTTATGCACACACTGTGATCGCGTACACACACATTTCACAGAAAAAAATAAATTTATATCGCCATATAAGAAAATGTATCCGAATGAAAACATAGACCTCCAAAAAGGAAAATGGATGTAATGTACAATATGTAGATACTTCTGCATTTCTATTAGAGGCCTGCATAGTCATATTCAAACAGATCATCCAGATGTAAAATTATCTATTGAAAAGGCTCCTGTATAGCCCTTCCCTCCCCCCTCCAAAAAAGCCGGTTTTATTCTTCAAATTGTAGTAGACACATGAATTTTGTAGACAGGCACACCTGGAATAGTAATCATGCTTAAAGTACATGTTACTCTTTTTGTGAGTGGGTGGGGGCGACCATTTTTAAACCTCATTCGTTGAAAATTTCAAAATTCAATTTGCGGCACAGGCGACGGAGGCCTCCATCGAAGATCGACGAAAATCCTGAAACTGCAGTTCTATTTACACGAGAGAATTATTTTAAAGCAGAAATTTTGAAGGTGGTAGATCGGCTTACAACTGCATTTGGAGACATTCATAAGTTGGTATTTGAGAAAGTTAAACCACTGGCCTGTCTCCTTCCATCTAGGATCAAGTATAGCTCTACCGAGGACATTTCTAAACTATGAAATAAAACAATGATCTGCAGTTTGTTTGATGGTAATACTTACACACAATTTTGAAGGAATATTTTGCCATTGCAAGTACTTTCAGATAATCGAAGGATCGGGTGCTACAGGCATCTGAAGAATCAAAGATCCTGATGATCTCAAAGATGTAGATAACTTGGAATGTGAAATTGATCTCATGTCGTCAGAAATAGCTAGTTCTGAACAGATACAATTGGCGCAGTAGCGCAAAAACTTGTGGGGAAGGATCATTTGTATCCTAACCTTTCTTTGGCCTACAAGTTGGCCTTAATTATTCCAGTAACTGTGGCAAGTAATGAAAGAAGTTTCAGCAGGTTAAAGTTAGTAAAAAATTACTTGCGTACCACCATGTCGGAAGAGCGACTGGACGAACGAGTGCTATTAACCTGTGAAACAGACATAACTGACATGTTGGATTTAGACAGTGTAGCTGGAAAATGGGCTATTCTGAAGAATAGGCGGGTGATAATTTAAAAATGTAGAAGGATAATTTTTAGTCTCTTATACTAATATATATCTTATTTTTATCAAGCAAGATTTGTCTTTATGTATTTTAAAATTTATACACTTACATTACACAACAGCATGCGGTTTTATTTATAGAAACATAAATTCCGAAGTACTTCAATATTCTTAAATTGTTATTTTTGAGAACTGGTTAATGCAATGTACATCCGTACACATTTCCTTTCAAATCGTAAGCAGAATCCTAATTAATGACAGGATTCTCAATTCTACTTATATAATAAAATAATTAAAAAAATTTACACATACTGAATAACAACATTTAATTTCGACTGTGGTTAAGGAGAATGTAGGTGAACACTTAAGACTTTTAGTGATTTTTATAAATCCACAGTATTGTAGAACAGTTGACTCCGTCGCTGAAGGGGGGGGGGGGGGGGGGGGGGCGCTATCACAAAGCCTTTCTCACTCCCGATCTTGCAGTCGGCAAAATTCAGTTCACACCCCCCCACTAAAACAGCCTTCGGCACGCCCCTGGTAGCTGGAACCGGCCTCATCCTATTACTTGACAAAATTTCTGTGTTTGAATGAGTAACTATAATCAATTATATGCAATTAACTTGTAATTACACTACAAAAAATTGAGATTACAAATTTGCCCAACTCTGCATTCAACTATGCGAACATTTGAGGCACTCGACATCAGCATTTCCTGAACATAGCGATTAACTCATCTTTTACAGTAATTTCTTTTTTTTTTTTCAGATATATAATTTTGATATGTTTCATTTTTTATAGAAAACTTAGGGTATTTTTCAGTTAGCCGGGTGCCAGTGTTATATATATACATACATATATGTAAATATACATATTAGAGTGTTTCATTTTTCCAAAGATTTGATTTTCATATGACTTTACTTGTGCCTCGAGTCTAAGTGATATAAAAGATATACAGTAGACTCCCTTAAATCCGCGAACGCCTAAAATCCGCATATTTTTTTCAGATGTCAACAATGAAATCTACAGTTAAGTTTCAGGAACCAAATTCAAGATGGTGCCGAAATCAGCGACTACCGCAATGTTTTTTTTTTTTTTTTTTTACTAAATTTTTTGTTAATCATTCTCTTTTGGCTATTACAGCTGATTTATTGCTAAATAAATTTACATTACTTTTGATTTTGATATAAATTAGCATATCTATATCAAAAATTCCAGGGTTCGAAATGGAAAAATCCACGAACCAGAACGCTATTTTAAAATTATTTCTCGTGGATTTTTTTTTTTTTTTTTAAATTATAGACAAATTTATTTCTAAACATACAAAGCAGCATAAGAAAAGCATTCAAGACTCTAAATAACAATGAAAATTGCCATTCTCCATCCACATAGTGCTAAGAACAAATAATGAAGTATTGATCATACGATCGCTTTACCGCTAGATGGCAGAATACGACTTTTGGAATCGAATATAATCGATTTCATCGGCAATAATTTAATATTTTTCTAAATTTTTATTTTACATAATTATTTTAATAATTACTTACTTTTAAACTAATAAATTATTGTAATATCTTACTTATTTTAATGTTTCACTTTATTGTAAACATCCATGATAATTTCCCTTGCTTAACTACCAATCAAATTAATGTTTCAAAAATGTAAACAAATCAATGACCAGAAATCCGCAAAATTCTAAAATCCGCACAACCTCTGGTCCCAAACTGTGCGGATTTGAGGAAGTCTACTGTATTACCAAATTTCAAGAACATTGGATAATATTTATAGGTTGCAAACTTTGATCACTTTTATCTTAAATTAGTGACATTTCTAATATTGAAGTACTTTGTACTAATGGGCTTCTCATGTGTTTTTTTCATCTTTTGAAGGTAAGTGAACTTTAAAATGGGAACCTTAAGAGAAATTTGGCGGCTAGGAAAGGTGCCTAGTGATGAGTTTTTATTAGCTCGACTCCCTACAAAGAAACAAGTACTCTTAGTTTTATTTACCATCACAAGGAAATGAAAGAAAGACTTTCGGATTTGATGGGCATGACTAGCATATCACAAGATTAAGAATTTCTTAGGTCACAAAGAGAAGATATGAGTTCGTCAGTTAATGGAGTTGACAAGGTTTTCGCCTCAAAAAAAAGAACTAAGTGTGCAAATGTGATAACTACCTCCAAAATGCCCAAAAGATAGAAGTCATCTAAGAGACAATTACAAAGAGGTATTACAATTCTCACTCCTATACCTAGAAGGTTGGTCTAAAAACGACTTCAGTTTCAGGATCCCAGAGGCTCTGCATCAAGCACGGTGGATGGCAAAGGCAGTATATGCACTTAAAATTGTACTCTTCTCTAAACAGCTGAATATTCCTCAACAAGAACTGAAAGGAATGAAAAGAGTTGCGTATTGTGTTAGCATCATGTATGTTCATTTTTGGCTTGAGTCAATTGTAAGTTAATGGGCTCGAAAGAAGGATTTGGATATGCTACAGCTTCTGAACACTTATCCCAGACCTGCCAACATTTGAAAATGAGAAATCGTAGCACACGAAATTTAAATTAATCTGGAGGTTGGTTGGTTGGTTGGTTTTTCATGTTACACAGCTATCTTTTGACATTTGTAAAAATAATAAGGTTTCAGTCTTTCAACTATATATAGTAAATTTTTTCCTTTGAAATTTTTTATACAATTTTTAGAGTTTCTTTTCGTTTCGCAGCATTTTTTTTTTTTTTTACATTTCTAAAAGGAGCCTGGTTCCAATTTTTTAGCCCAGTGCAGTAAATTTTGACGAAATTCGGGATTTTTTCCTGCGATCATTTCAGGATATTCACAATTTTTCCGCAATCGTGATTCACATTTTTCTATCACGATTCTTTGTTCAAATCCGCACTTTTTACCATGAACTTTTGGCGAAATTCGCAATTTTACCACGAACCTTAATCGAATTTTGCGTTTTTTTCCGCGATCCTTTTGACAAAATTAGTGTTTTCTTTCTGCGATCTTTCGGTGAAAATTTGCATTTTCTTACTGATCTTTTGATGAAATTCGCGTTTTCTTTCTGCGATATTTTGACAAAATTCACACCATTGAAACACAAAATCTCAAATCTTCCGGGAGGGGGGGCATTCCCTTCCCCTGGGCCACCCCCTGAAATCAATACTACTTTTTACCACGATCCTTTGACAAAATTTATTTTCTTCTGCAAAATTCACACCATTGAAACACAAAATCTCAAATCTTCCGGGAGGGGGGGCATTCCCTTCCCCCGGGCCACCCCCTGAAATCAATACTACTTTTTACCACGATCCTTTGACAAAATTTATTTTCTTCTGCAACCAGTTGACGAAATTGATTTTTTTATACGGTCATTTGTCGAAATTCGCGGTAGCTTATCGCAAATCGTACGATTTTGCACACTATTTCAAACCTTGCCCCTGAAAGAACCCTGCCCCCTCCTCCTTTCCAGAAATTTTTAAAATGGCACCTTGTTTCTAAGGAAGCGAATTCCTATATATTTACAGAAACACGATTCACTCGTGGTTAATATACATAAAGAGAGTGTTTTAGGTTAAGAAGTTTGTTTTGCAGCCCAGATTTTTTTTTTTTTTTTTTCCATGAGCATTTTTTAATGTCTGAATTTTCAGACTAATGGCCAATTTTTTAAAACTTTCGTAAATGAACTTTGAAATTTTGGAAAATTTCGCAACAGAATCACTCCTGAAAAATATGCTGTGTGGGATAAAAATTGCAACTAGAAACAAAAAATGTGTTTGTGTTTTTTGCAAAAAATCATAGTTTAAGACCGATTTTCGTAGCATCGTAGTTGATAGGTCCAAATCGTAGCAACTACGATTTTTTCGTAGCAGTTGGCAGGTCTGACTTACCCAGATGCAGATAAAAAAAAGTGCTCTCACAGATGTTAAATTGATACAGATACTTTTGGTTTCTTTTAGAAACAAACGTAAGACTGGCTTTTTTGTACGCATGTATTACACCGGCTAATAAGGGAAGTATGACACTAAATTTAGAAACCAAACCTATAAAGAAAAAGGAAAAATCTATTACAAGTAAAAACTTAGTTTTTGAAGGAAAAGACCTGAATCATTTTGTTATTAATAAAACAAAGACTTTCTTTGAATAGTTTGGGATCCACGATGGGACAGAATACTGCAGCGATTCTCTTCAGAAACCATGTGCACGCTCTTATTGTGGTCAATAATACAGCAAAAAGAGAAATTGATCTGATTAAACGAATTGGTCAGGGACAAACAGCAAAAACAATTCTTGTTGAGGGTAGTCGAGCATCACAGTAAAGTCGTCACCATTTGAACAAAGAAGAGATTGCACCGTTCAAAGTTCATTAATATAACACATATTTTGTGTATTATGCTATCTATTAATCTTAGTGTCCAATTATTAAAAATAAAAAAATCATATTTTTTGCCTACATTTACAAAACTGATCAAAGTGTGCAACCCCTAAATATTATCCGATCTTAATGAAATTTGGCATATACAGTGAAACTCGTTTAAGATACGTCCGCTTAAGATACGAATTTCTTCCGGTCCCTTGAAAAATGCCTATTAAACCTGTATAAAATTACCCGCTTAATATACATAAGGATAAGATATGAGCCAGCTTAAGATACGAAGAAAATTTGTATGTTCATGTCAAAAACCCGCTTTATATACGAAACGGTGTTTGTGCAGTCCGTTTACTACGTGTCTTTAGAACAAAAGGGAAGAAGAGCAAAGGATTTCCTCACCAAATAATTATCCTTACATACATCTAGTTTGTCGTTTTAAAAATAATTACGGAAATTTATTATTTTTCCTCTTTGAGTGTGTAATATTTAAATTTCTGTTTTTCAAAGATTAACATGAATTTTGTTTTATTATCTTTTATTTAATTTGGTAGAGAGTATTGAATAAAGACACTTTTGTTTTGTTACTGTACAAACAGTAACACAATAAAATTTAGAAAGTGAAAAAAATGCCATTCTTTATTTCAGAGGTGAAAAAAAAAAAAAAAGGTTGTTCTTTATTTCAAAATCTTAAACTCATATTTTCTAGACTATCTAAAAATTGTTAGAAAGAATTAAAATAAGAGTTACAAACAGTTAAAACATGTTGATAATAATGTGTACTGGCTGCGCATGCATTACTATTCGAGAATCTGTGAAATCCGGATAAGATACGATCCCGCTTAAGATACGAAATGCCCTCGGTCCTTTGATTCGTATCTTAAACGAGTTTCACTGTATGGGTTGTTCTCTACAATACTTGCAAATTTGGCCAGCAGTCTGACTTGAATGATGCATATGTAAATTTTCATAAAAATTAGATAAATGGTAAGAAATCAGTCAATTATTGAAGATTTTAATAGCAACAGAAATTGTTTTAAAAATTTGACTTAACAAAAAAAAATAAAATAAAAATTTGTGGAAAAAATAAAATAAAAAATGTGAGGGAATGACAAGTGAGGGAATGATGAAATAAGACATTTTTACTAGTTGTAGGGGAAAAATGCAAAATTATGAAGAAATCCAAACTGTTTCCTTTAAGAGAAACACTTAATATATAATGTATGATAAAATTAAAATTTTTGATATTTACAAAAAAATGAATATTCTGTGTGAGGGAATGACTGCTAATAAAAACGCTTCCGGATATACTGACTAAAAAAAAATTCTGTAAAATTAACAAAATCTTACACCACCAATTTATGTTGCTGGACTGACAAGTGCTCAAAATAGCTTCTTCTCTGTGAAGGATGCTAGACTGCTACTGCTCATTAGTGGTAGATATTTGAGATAATAGCAATGTGTGAGGGAATGATGGTCTAACATGGGGAAACATATAATTGATTGAGTAGACTATATAATAATAGTAAAAATTAATATTTTTATTATTTTTTGTAATGTACCAAATAAGAACATCATTTTGCTTAGGGTATTTTTAATTATTTTTATTTCTGGATGGAAAGAAATAGGCAATAAAGCATGGTAGTACAGGTGGGGGAAAGGTGAGGGAATGATGTTTGCATGATATATATATTATATTTTTAAATACTAAATTTATTTATTTTTAAATTTTACTCTCTGCCCCTAATAAACTATGTTTAGACCTTCTAATAAAAATAAATAAAAATGTAATAAAATTAAGAGCATTTATATGGCTGGGAAGCACTTTTTGCACTAT
This sequence comes from Maratus speciosus, assembly GCA_963932465.1. NCBI lineage: Eukaryota > Metazoa > Arthropoda > Arachnida > Araneae > Salticidae > Maratus > Maratus speciosus. The sequence goes on along the minus strand of OZ010793.1, from coordinate 412,075,373 downwards.
TGCAGAGAATAACCCGTATATCTTTTATATCATTTAGACTCGGGGCGTAAGCAAAGTCTGCAAAAAAATTACATTTTGTTTTTTGCCTTACAAAATGAAACACCCTAGGGTAGATGCTCCAGTTGTGGCCACATTGGATAAGTTTGTCCAATATTTAAGCTGTGAATTGATGCAGACAAATAATATGCATTTTTACACCTTAAGCAAACACTCTTTTATCATTTACAATCTTATTTGTTTATTTTTTTATAAAATGGGACTTACAAAAAAAATAAATGTGTGAAACTGTAGTGTGTGCTCACATGTATTAAGATTTTTGCTTAGCTGTCAAGTTTTCCAAATCTTTCAATATTAGGCACTTGTTGGGTTCTGTTTGTCCTGAAACAAATTACTATTAGGTTTTATGAGGTAAGCTTCCTCTCTAATGCAATTTCACATTTAAATTATTTTAACAGTTTAATGGGGGGTGGCCAAAACTGGTGCTTTAAATTTGCTATATGTACCAGTTGTGGCCATGGTAGTTAGAAGTGGCAAAATAGGTACAACAAATGTTCCACTTTTGGCCATATGATTCCTTATAGTGAGAATTTTAGCCATTAAATAAATTTTAAGAACATCAGGATAAAACAAAATCAATTTAGTTTTGTTTTATATAGTAATGGCTTCAATAATAATAAAAAAAAAGCATGGCTAATAGCAGTTCTATCAAAGAGATTTGATTTTCTCTATCCAAGAGATAATTTACTTTAAAAAGGACACTGTGCTAGTAACTAAAGAATGATATATTGCTAAAGAAAATATAGTATATTGTGTTTAGTATTGAGAAAACCAAAGGGGAGGGGCGATATGTCCTATATGATAAATAAATTAAAACATAAATTTTGAAAGATTTTATAAATTATAAAGTTCAATAAAATTACAGCATGATTTCTTTTATTTTTCCTAAAGAAATGAAGAAGTTCCATAATTTTTGCCAGATTTCGGGCAAACAGATTTAGAAATACTAAATATTGCGAAAATCTTAACTAGAGATATCTAAATACAAGCAAGAATGTATTTCCCATTATTTAAAAAGAACAGCGTTCATTTTACCAAGTTTAAAAAACACAGAATTCTGTGCTCTTAAGAAATGGCCCAGAGGGAACACTGTTCTAGGATAAGAAGTAAAATTAAGGCCATTCAAAATGTATAATGCCAGCACTACAAGCTAGCAAAGTTTTGGAGCACCAGAAATATAACTCTTTGGTGACGATTCACATGTTTTAATCAATCCACAATCCATTGGATAATTATAAAACTGATTTAAATAGTTAATCTTGATGTCCTACAGGCACTGTTGTCACTTTTATGAATCAAATTAAATATATTTTTTGTTTTTTTAATTGAAATTTTCATTTAAAATCAACATAAGTACATTTTACTTGATGTTTTTATCAATTCATAAAAAAAATTGCAAAATTCTTTTAATATATTAACAAATATATGTGTGGTAAAATAGATGTTGCATAAAAATGCTTTATTTTTACTTATTATCAATTAAAATGTTTGTTAAACTACATGATATTGGAGTGGCCATAACTGGTGCATAGAGATGGCCAAAACTGGTGCAGGGGTGGCCACAACTGGTACAAATTGATATAAATTATTTAATGAGTTATTACTCACAATCTAAAATATTCTGTAGAAAATCAGTATAATTCACAGAAAGACAATTAAATTTGCTAAATAATGATGTTATTATGATTTAATATGCTTCAATCGGTCAATAACTGTAAAATTTCGGTACAGATGTCATATTCGCCCCATATTGGCGTGATTTTTTTCGGTTGCCAATTTGGCAAAAACATCAACAGCATAAACAACATAATCCGGGTTACCACATCAAGCAAAATAACGACACTTTGGCGCAAGTTAAGTACCCGTTGCCTATATGATATTGGCGACAGAAAAAAATTGCGCCAATATGTGGCGAATATGACATCTGTGCCAAAATTTCTATTTCAAATTTTCTCTAAAGGTGGCCACAACTGGAGCATCTACCCTAATGCATATATATGTATGTATAACGCTGGCACCCAGCTAACCGAAAAGGGTTCTAAATTATGTACTGTTCTAAACTATGTAACTAATAACTCTAAACTATGCTTATTATTTTATCTCAATTAATTCATAAAAAAATTTTGTACTTTTTGAAAATCAGTGACGGGGGAGTGGGAGTAAATATTTTTTGTTGCTTACCAGATTTTATCAAATTTGTAAAGCCCTGCAAACCCATTTAAATACTTGTTAGCATACGAATGTATTAAAAACCTTCGTTGGATGCTACACAACGAGGTAAAATGATAAGAGATCATCAAAACATTTATGTCCTCTGAAAATCCAATGCTTGTGCATTTTTCTCTGTTCCTGTCCGGCACTGCTTAAAACGTTACGGTATTTTAGAAAATAAAGCAATAGTAAAATCGTCAGAGTCGACTTTCCTTTCTATAATAAAACAATTGCACGAATAAAGTTATAGGTAAAAATAAAATAAGCAACTGGTTTTATAAACAATCATTTTATCACTTTCTAATAAAATAAGGAACATGTAATCAAGATCTTACCATGAGAAAGAATATTAATTGTTTCATTGTGTAAATACGTAAGGCTTGCTATACATTCCCAGGCATTCATTTGTGGTCTATAGCCGGTATGAACAAATGGATTAAACTGCAAATGTCTAGGCATGGCATCAAAACGTAATAATTTTGTATTTAACTTTGTTTCGGTTTCTGAATTATGAATAACTTTATCACTCGATTCATTTTTTATTTTAAAATATTTCCCCGAATCGATAAAACGGAAATTCACAATTTGGGACATCATTTTTGGAATTAAATTTTAGATGACCATTTTTGAATATTGTTTAATTTTAAAATAAAAAAATCCCTTTTCCGCAGATTCGCGGTGAACTGATCGACCCCTTGTGCTGATTGATTTTGCTCATAGAGGCATACCGGCAGAAAGTAGGAAGGCAAGTTCTGTTCACGGTCTTGAAAACGGTCGCCTGATCACAAGGAATTATCTCTTATGGAGTAGATACTATCACAACAAGGATTTTTGAAATAAAATAATTATTTCGTACTTTTACAATAGAGCAGTTCACATCACGTGACTTTTTCCAGAGAGCAATAAAAAAAACTGTAGGACACATAAATAGAAAAAGAAGGATTGATAAAGGTAGCGATAGCTGTCCTTACAGAAGCAGTAAAAGCCTGTTCGTGACGCCACCTAAATGGGACCTAGTCTGGAAATTTGCTATCCAAACAGCATAGATTAAAGTAGAGCTTCTAAATACACAGGCTGGCTCGTCCGTTTGCCTTAGCATTCCCAGGTGGGAACATGTTGGCTCCAGATTGACCTATTTGGCACATTTGTCGCTGTCTTCGTTGCTTCCCTGAATTTATCAATTTCAAATTTTAAAATTAGTAATAATTTACTTTTAGACAATACAGAAATGAAATCTGATGTTTGTAACTACTTTGTTGAAAAGGATGTGTGCATGGCGAGGGGGGGGGGACTAAAGAACTCAATTTCAATTAAATTTATATTTTAGGATTATCAATAAATAATAAAATGTCTATAAAAATTAATTGCTTTAACTATTTATTAATCAAGTCATAAAATCAATATATATATATATTTGGAATTTGTAAGATTGTATGTATAAGGTTTTCAATAGTAATTTCCAGAAAATTACGATTGTTAAATCGAAACAGAGGGGGGGGGGGGGGGTAAGGGAATATTTGATAATTTGATATAAAAAAAAATAGCAGAAAAAGGAAACTGCATCAGTGGTTACAAAACATCTACCCGAATCCGAATTCTTTGGAATAGCTCATGTACCGTTAAAATAATAATAATAATAAATAATAATAATAATAATAACTGAATGCGGAGGAATTGAACCCCTTCCTTTTTTTCTACGTCCTGAAAGAAAAATTGCCTTACATCTTTAATTAATATTTCATTTATTAAAATTATTATTTATTAATATTCATTTTGCTAGAGGGTCCAGTGCTGAATTTACAGTCTGACATCCCTACCCCCAACCCGCTGGAAGATTACGAATTTGATCTTTAATTATAGTCTAGAAGGGCACCCCTCCTCGGAATTTCAGAGCCCGCAAAGCTTCAGAAATCCCTTCCGAAAAAATAATCGAAACTAAGTTTATTTCTTAAAGAGGGTAGGGAGAGAGAAATTATTATTTTTTTTCAATAGAACCATTTTTTATCATTAATACCTGACTTTTGACCACGGCTCCGCTCACACAGAGTGTAAGATTTGCAGTTCAAAATGAGAATTTTTCCATATAATTTTTTTTTCTTTTTCTTCATAATTTATTTAACTACTAAGGCAACTTCCATCTAAATCCGTTCAGTAGAACTTTTTTAACTATATTCGCATGTATTTAAAAATGTATTATTTTATTTTTCCATATGTTGGAGAGTTAAAATGATGAAGATTGTGTTTGCAGGATATCAACACCAATTTATTAGCGTAAGAAAATGTATTTTCTAAATGTACATTTATCCTCAAAAAATATTTTAATGTTTTTTTTTCCTTTTTGTGTTTATGTAGCGCCACATAAAAAATCAAAAGTGTGCACTTTTGATTGCCCTTAAGAAGTTGGCAATGTAATAAAATAAATATTATAATTAATTTCTGATGCTAACAATGAATAAAATGAAATTAACTGAACAAAAAATACTATTAAAAAATATTTTCTTTTTTTCTTTCTTTCTTTCTTTTCTTTCTTTTTTTTTTTTTTTTTTTTACTTTGTTATAGTTTTAAAAAACTTCTATAAAGTAAAATTGTTTAAAAAAAGTTTTCATGGGTAGCAAGTTTTCATTACTTTAATAATATGAAACTGTTCTTTTCTAAGAGGAAAATGTAATGAGACTCAGGGGTCGAACCAACAAAATTTGAGGCCTATTTAGGGCCCCTTCACAAAAATCTATTTAATAAAACAGGTCCCTTCACAAAGATGAATTTAACAAAATGGACCACTTTATAAAAATAAATTTAATAAAATAGGGCCCCTTCACAAAACTCCTTTTAATGAAACAGGTCCCTTCACAAAATTCTTTTTTAATAAAATAGGCCCTTTGACAAAATCCGTTTCCATAAAAACTAAAAAAGGAAAGATCACAATAAGGTAGATACTCAATAATAAGCATACTACAAGGAGGGGGAGTTTCTTCCCCATTGTCACTAAGGGCGCTACGATCGCAATCGCATTACCATTACGCTCTATGGGAATGTCCTATCTTGGATGTTCAGAGTCGTGTTTCACTCTGTGTTGTCTCCTTTGCGCTCACGCGAGCGGCTCATCGTTTGTGAACAGAATTGTATGAAAGGGATACAGGTGAAGCAATTTCCGTATCATAACGTGAATCATTCATTTTCCCGTCATCATCAAATTTGAATCATTCATAAATTTTTCGTCTGCGTTCGAGAGTATCTCCTCTTCTCTGCTTGTATTTTGTTTACGACAGCGATATACGTCTCGTGTTCTTATATAAAACGATTATCTTGAGCAAAAGTCTTGAATTTGTAATTCTTATTCTCTTTTATTTAGACAAAATGTCAGACAATAAGGATCGTACTTTATATTGTGGTAATCTGTCCGAAAAAGTGACCGAAGACCTGTTGTATGAATTATTCCTCCAGGTTAGTATCGATCGATCTATTTATTTATAAATAAGATTTTTACATTCTAAATCTAGTCTTCTGTTTTTTATTAGAAATTTTCGGTATTACTTGGTTATCCCGTCGACAAAAAATCTATCGCCAAGGCCAAACTATAAGATTAAATGCCAATAATGGTTGATCATAAATGTCACATTCACCTGACTTTAAACTACTAGTTACACGTGTTTACGTCATCAAGGGATTTTTATTTCGACGTTTTATTTGTATTTTTATTAATTTTATACTAATTCATTTGTTCTTTCGTTAGTTAAAATAAAAATTATGTCAATTTGTATAATTTGGCGATATTGGTCGACAGGATAACTATGTAGTACCAAATTTTCTTAAATAATTAATACTTTTAGTTTCTACTTTCTTGCGATTCATCAAAAATATACAATTCGGTTAGTAGAACAGGTTCTACTTAAGATCCTATGACTCTGTTGCTGCAATTTGTACTTATTTTAACAGCAAAAAAAAAAAAAAAAAAAAAATTAATTAAACTTGTGGGAAGGCCTACTTGCTCTTTTTGCCCTAGGAAATAATTCAAGAAACTTCATTTGGTCCCAACTGCAGCCTTAGGATGGATAGCTTTTATGGCCTTTAAAAAAAAATTATTACTGTATATTGTTTTTCTATAAGAACTAATTCTAATAATGTAATAATTTCTAATGTAGGGTAGATGTGCCAGTAATGGACACCCTTAAGGAATTTCTTTAAAAATTATTTTTTTATTAATAGTTATAATTATTATATTCCAGTTTTTTCAATATTATATTAATCTATCAACAATATTTAACCATTCTTATAGCCTCATTTCCCCATATGAATAGAAATTTACTTTTAAATAACAGAAATATATCAAAACACCCAAAAGCCCAGTAATGGACACCCTCTGGCCCAGTAGTGGACACCCTCTGTTCCAGTAATGGACACCCCATAAAAAGTAATAAATATAATTGTTTTTATGACTGTATTTAGAACCAGAATTTAATGAATACCTACTAATGAAACAAAACAGTTATTTTTAAATAAATTTAACAATTAGGATACCAGTAATTAATAAAATATTTGTGATAATCATTTACTGTTTGCATCAATTATTGTAATTATCAAAAGATCGAGGTTTTAGTTATTTTAGATGAAAAGTTTAAAATACTAAATATCAGACAATTACAGCTATCAAATTATTGAAACAGTGGTGGATTTAAAAGGTTAAAAAAAAAAAAAAAAAGTTTTGGAATATTAATGTTTAGTTTTGTGTCACTAATTTTAACAATCTTCCAGAGATTACTTGATCCTATCATTTATAATAATCAATATTACAAATATGAAAGAAATGATATTGTGAGTTGAATATTTTAAATATACTAAATAAAATAATTTCAAAATAAAATTGTAGAACTGATGTTTGGGGCCACTGATCTGCAGATTTACTAGTTTCATGAATATTACCTATAACTTTCATTAATAGTATTACATTTATTTATTTATTTATTAGGAAACATTTAAGACAGAAAATGGATTTTTAATAGCTTCTGTAACTTAATTGTTTTTATTTAAACGGAGAGGGATTAAGCCCTATGAACCCCTCTTTGACTGTGCTCTTAAACAGTATTTTCTGCTTCCTGGCTGGTTTGATTGCCAGATTATAAAATATGTGAGGTATATATATGTACTACATAAAAAAAAAAAATAAAATATTGAAATTTTATTAATCACATAAAATAACTTAAAAGCAGCTATTTATAAAAGTTTTGGTGTTATTACATTTTGGTAAGTATAATTTAAAAATTAAATTTGATTATTTAGGTTTGCAGTTAAGCCAAAGTATTTTATGCACTATAAACATTACTAAAATTGCATTTTTAGCAATGTCTACATGGGGTGTCCATTACTGGAAAATGACTAATTAACCATCCCAGTAATGGACACCCCCTCTTAAAACCTTAAAAAGAAATGAAATTTTATAAATAGCCATTAGTATATAAAATTCAAAGTTTTCTATTGCTACTCAAACAAAAACATTCAAATTTTGCAAGAAAATAAATAATATATAAATTAATTAAACGAAGCCAGCTCTTAACCTCTTCATTAAGATTTTCACAGAAAAACAGCAAAACTTTGAAACATTATTTTCTGCTTCCTGATTGGTTTGATTAAAAGTGTCAACAATAACATAGTTTTATAAAACATACAAGGGGGAATTATAAAAAAAATAATTAAAGCTAAATATTTATTAGTTATTTTTTTATGAACCAAAAACATCAAGGGGTGTCCATTACTGGCACATCTACCCTATATAATTAAACTTTTGTGAAATAAAATTGTGCACACTAAGAAAAAAAATCCAAGATGGCAGATGCGGGAATATATGATATATCTGTTCCATTTTAAGGGAACTGCAAAATCTGGTGTGCCTTCATTTTAAACTTACTTGCATGAACAATGCATATCAATGTTTGTATTGTCACTATCCTGCATGATTGTATGTCACTTCTGAAAAAAAATTGTTATATTACTATATCCTTAATGGAACTATAGGGTCATTCCATGACAAATCAACCAGTGACTCAACCTGACCATTTCGAATTTCAATGAAACTCTCAGGAATCATTCTCCCTGATGTATAAATAAGAATATATTTTTATAACTTTTTTATCACATTAAATTTTCATACAATTATTTATTTAAATTTTAAAAAATCATCATTTTTGGGGTTACATAAATTTTTCAATTTTTAATTTCTCAAGTTCTATCAGGCATACAGAATTTTATGACCCCTCATTTTAAAGAGAAATTTATAAGGTTTAAATTGATACCCACCCAAGTTGACTATGCTCAGTTAAAAAAAAAAAAAAAAAAAAAAAAATTATTATTATTTTTTAATTTAAAATTTTAAAAATTTTCAGATAGTGTTTTTTAAAATTTTTGAAAAAAATGTATGTTTGTTGTAATATTATAAGCTGAAATTTTTAGAGTGGGATCTCAATGGGATCAAGAGTTATGTAATAAAAACTGAAAATTACCATTCAAATAACAATCTAATTCTAGCTATTTTGTTATTTATGTATTATTTGAATCGTAATTTTCAGTTTTTATTTCATAACTCTTGATCCCATTGAGATACCACTCTAAAAATTTCAGAAATTTTAGCTTATAATATTACAACAAACATACATTTTTTTCAAATTTTTTAATTTTAAATTTAAAAAAAATTAAATTATTTTTTAACTGAGCATAGTTAATTTGGGTATGAAATTAAAACTTATAAAATTCTCTTTAAAATAAGGGGTCATAAAATTCTGTACGCCTGATAGAACTTGAGAAATTCAAAATTGAAAAATTTATGCAACCTAAAAAATGATGATTTTTCAAAATTTAAATAATTAATTGTATGAAAATTTAATGCGATAAAAAAATTATAAAAATGTATTCTCATTGAAATCTGAAATGGTCAGGTTGAAAATTGAAATTTTTTGGTTGATTTGACATGGAATGACCCTATAGCCAAAACTGAAATCCTTGGTATTTTTGTTTAAATTGAACTAGGTTCTATGCATTGAAATTTGAAACCAGTATCCAAAGTTTGAAAAGGAAACAGTCAATTGATTTCTTCTATTACACGAGAAACGGTTGTCTTCAAAAATTCATGTCCTAATTTCTGTGAATTACAAGTATCAACTAGTTTGTTATTTCCAAATATGTTTTCTTGAAGTTCACCCCCACCTACAAATATTTTTCTTCATATGCACCACAAGATCAAATCTCATTTTGTTTAATGCTGATTCTAGGCCAATTTGGTAGGACTCGGTCTCCGGTGGAAGACTGGGCGATATTAGGATTTCTACATTGTGATGCATCATTGAGGCTAGACTGCAATGTTGCGATGCATCACAATGTTAGACTAGACGGGGAATCTTGTGATAATAAGCCATTGTTTTATTGCAAAAAAAAAAAAAAATTATCAGTCTTAACAGTTTTTTTTTTTTTTTTTTTTTTTTTTAATATCTAAATTTTTAAAGCTAACTGGGAAATATATATATAGGGTAGATGTGCCAGTAATGGACACCCTTAAGGAATTTCTTTAAAAATTATTTTTTTATTAATATTTATAGTTATTATATTCCAGTTTTTTCAATATTATATTAATCTATCAACAATATTTAAACCATTCTTATAGCCTCATTTCCCCATATGAATAGAAATTTAATTTTAAATAACAGAAATATATCAAAAGCCCAGTAATGGACACCCTCTGGCCCAGTAGTGGACACCCTCTGTTCCAGTAATGGACACCCCATAAAAAGTAATAAATATAATTGTTTTTATGACTGTATTTAGAACCAGAATTTAATGAATACATACTAATGAAACAAAATAGTTATTTTTAAATGAATTTAACAATTAGGATACCAGTAATTAATAAAATATTTGTGATAATCATTTACTGTTTGCATAAATTATTGTAATTATCAGAAGATCGATGTTTTAATTATTTTAGATGGATAGTTTAAAATACTAAATGTCAGACAATTACAGCTATCAAATTATTGAAACAGTGGTGGATTTAAGAGGTAATAAAAAAAAAATGTTTTGGTATATATATTAATGTTTAGTTTTGTGTCACTATCTTTAACAATCTTCCAGAGATTACTTGATATATAATAATTAATATTACAAATATGAAAGAAATGATATTGTGAGTTGAATATTTTAAATACTAAATAAAATAATTTCAAAATAAAACTGTAGAACTGATGTTTGAGCCACTGATCTGCAGATTTACTAGTTTCATGAATATTACCTATAATTTTCATTAATAGTATTACTTTTTTTTTTTTTTAATAAGGAAACATTTAAGACAGAAAATGGATTTTTAATAGCTTCTGTAACTTAATTGTTTTTATTTAAACGGAGAGGGATTAAGCCCTATGAGCTCCTCTTTGACTGTGCTCTTAAACAGTATTTTCTGCTTCCTAGCTGGTTTGATTGCCAGATTATAAAATATGTGAGGTATATATATGTACTACATTAAAAAAAAAATAATAATAAATAAAATAAAGTATCGAAATTTTATTAATCACATAAAATAACTTAAAAGCAGCCATTTATAAAAGTTTTGGTGTTATTACATTTTGGTAAGTATAATTTAAAAATTAAATTTGATTATTTAGGTTTGCTGTTAAGCCAAAGTATTTTATGCACTATAAACATTACTAAAATTGCATTTTTAGCAATGTCTACATGGGGTGTCCATTACTGGAAAATGACTAATTAACCATCCCAGTAATGGGCACCCCCTCTTAAAACCTTAAAAATAACTGAAATTTTGTAAATAGCCATTAGTATATAAAATTCAAAGTTTTCTATTGCTACTCAAACAAAAACATTCAAATTTTGCAAGAAAATAAATATAATATATGAATTAATTAAACAAAGCCAGCTCTTAACCTCTTCATTAAGATTTTCACAGAAAAACAGCAAAACTTTGAAACATTATTTTCTGCTTCCTGATTGGTTTGATTAAAAGTGTCAACAATAACATGGTTTTATAAAACATACAAGGGGGAATTATAAAAAATATAATTAAAGCAAAAAATATAATTAAAGCTAAATATTTATTAGTTATTTTTTTATGAACCAAAAACATCAAGGGGTGTCCATTACTGGCACATCTAATATATATTTTAACCAAAAAGTCTTTTTTTCAGTCAGGGTTGCCGGCTTTTAGCCAGGCCAAAAAAAGCCGGACGGCTTGTTTTGGTTTTAACCATTTGAAAAAAGTCGGTTTTTATTATTAAAAGTTGGTTTTCAGCTAATTCATATTAAATTCAGATTATTTTTTTTTTTTATATAGTTATAAATATTTTCTACTAAAAGAATTATAAATTTCTATTAAATTTTGTCAAATAAGTCTTCACTACTAGAATGCAACAAACAGTGCATTATATCTTAAAAAAATTATAAATATTGAAAAGAATATAAGTTAGACTTTAAACTGGTGTTTTAAAATTCTATATTACATAGCCCCACATCACATATACTACACATTTTAAAGATTATATTTCATTAAACAATTAGCACATCAAAATGGAAACATTCTTAATTCTTACGAGTCCATGTGGAAAGATTACGTTATAATCGTAAAAAGAGAAATTGGAAAAGGGTATAATATTTAAGGAGAGTTTGGTACATAAGTGTATAAAAATAAATCTATACATTCTGTAAGTAAAATTGAAATAAAATTTTGAAAAGTTTGTTGCTATTTAAAAGAGTGCATATGCTGTTCATAATATTGTTTTTAATAGTGAGAAATTGTATTCTTATTATATGATTATATATGATTTTAAATATTAATGAGAAATAAAATAAGACTTGTATATTAATAGCTCTTAAAATTAAATGTGTTAAGTGATAAAACACGTAACTTACTAATCATTGTCCTCTTTACTTTTATAAAGCAGTAAAAATGAAGAAGAAAAGGGAGGGGGGGGGGGAGTTAAAGGTCAATATAAACCAGACAAGGCAGTTGGTATGGCTCTTTTAAAATTTAGCTGACATATTTCCAATTCTCACTTCAAATCACTAGCAGATCCATCTAAGTTTTTTTTTTTTGGGGGGGGGGGTTACTTATTGTATTCTAAATCAACTAAATGTCATTAAAACTAATTAAGAAGACTTTAAAATGTGTAGTCTATAATTAAGATTCTTCACTGTATAAAAGCCAATTTTGGCCAAAAAAAAAGCTGGTTAAAACCAATAAAAGCCACCGGCGTGGCTTTTTTTAAATTTTAGTCGGCTTTTTTGCAACCCTGATTTCAATACATTTACATACGAAGTATAGGTGTAGGTGCAGATTCACGGTTGCCAGTCGCCACGTGGTGACTATTTTTTGGTGTGGCCACTAACCAGGGTTGCTGGCTTTTAGCCAGGCCAAAAAAAGCCGGCCGGCTTTTTTTGGTTTTAACCACTTAAAAAAAGCCGGCTTTTATTGAAAAAAGCCAGTTTTTATTTTTTAAAGTTGGTTTACAGTAAATTTGTTTTAAATTTGGATCAATTAATTTTTAATACACTTATAACTATTTTCTACTAAAAAAATAATAGATTTCTATTAAATTTTATCAAATAAATAAGTCTTTATAACTTCTAGAAGACAACTGTGACAACCACATTATGTCTGAAAAAAAAAATATATAAACATTGAAAAGGATATAAGTTAGGCTCCGAACTGGTGTTTTGAAATTCTATATTATATAGCTCCACATATACTACACATTTTAAAGATTATATTTAATTAAAACTGTTCTTAACTGCTCTGCTCAACAAGCGCAAAATGTTTTGACACATTTACAAATTCATTTTTTAACGGAAAGGTGTAAAATTAGAAAGCCTGACCATGGAAGCGATTTGGAATCGAACTGTGTTTTCCATTTTTTGATCCATCAATTACCTATTGAGTTATAAAGAGATTTTGATCATGTGACAAACATGTTTTTTCACCCTTTTCTGAGTGGTTTCTTCTTTTGTGCGGAAATTCGGTTCAAAACGCTCACTTTGACACTATTTTCTGAAAAATCTATAGCGTTTGCAAAAAAACCCAGAAAAAACAGTGCAATTACATTGTTTCTGAACAACATCTGCTAGTTTCATGCATTTCTGGACAAAAATAAATTAAAACTTATGTCAGAAAGTTGCCCTTTTGGATTTAACAGCCTTAATGACAAAATGTAACACATCAAAATGGAAACAAGGAATTAGAAAAGATGTTTTATTTGAGAAGAGTGGTACATAAGTGTATAAAAAATAGAGCATTTAAACAAGAAAAAAACAAATTCTCAAAATAAAATTTTGAAAAGCTTCTTGCTATGCATATTCATGCATATGCTATTCATAATGTTTTTAATAGTGAGAAATGGTGGTGTTTTTATTAATATGACTATGTATAATTTTAAATGTTTACTAGAAATAAAATAAGACTTGTATATTAATAGCTCTTAAAATTAAGTAATAAAACATATAATTAAGTAACCATTGCCCTCTTTAATTTTATAAAGCAGTAAAAATGAAAAAATTGGCAGTTGGTATGGCCCTTTTAAAATTTAGCTGACATATTTGCAATTCTGAATACAAATCACTGGCAAAATCATCTAAGTTTTATTCCAGTATTAATGTCCTCATTATTGAGAAATTGGGTTACTTATTAAACTGTAAATCAATTAAATGTCATTAAAACTAATTAAAAACACTTTAAAATGTATAGTTTATAATTACAATGCTTTATTGTATAAAGGCCAATTATGGCCAAAAAAGCCAATTTTGGCCAAAAAAAGCCGGTTAAAACCAATAAAAGCCACCGGCCTGGCTTTTTTTAATTTTAGCCGGCTTTTTTGCAACCCTGCCACTAACTTTCAGTATCTAAGTCGCCATATTTTTTTTTTTTTTTTTTTTTTTTTAAGAGTTTTTAAGTTTTTTTTTCTTATAGAAAAACAAATTACATTTGATGTATATTTTGATTTTTATAGTGCAAAATAATCTCACACATTCACAGTTTTCTTTTATATGTACTCTTGTAGGACACAATCAAAATAAGAAATATTATTCTCCTAGTATTCCCCATTACCATGTTTGCTTAGCTTATACATATTTTTTTAAAGGTATATTATATTTAGGGTGTAAAAAAATCATGATATTAAAAAAAAAATCGGATTTTTTTTATTTAAGTCAGATTTTTATGATTTTTTCCCCAGCATCCAAATACTGAATAGCTACCAAGTGTTTAAGGTTTCCAAAACAATTAAACCACTAATTGTTAAATATAATCTATGTTTTTACACTTTAATTAATAAAATTATAATTATTAATTTGTAATTACAGAAATTATAAATCTCCAAATTAGTAGTTTCATTAGTTAGTATCATACAATAATGCTATATAGGGGAGAGTGGTAATGAATGGGCCAATTTTGGGTTTTTAATTTTTGTAATTTTTTGAGGCTCAGAATTGGCTTTTCAGTTACTTTACTTATTTGGTTATATAAAAAAGTCATAACGATTGGATTAGAAAATGTCTATAATGAATGATAATAGAAAATAAAAATATAGAAATTTGGCCCATTCATCCCCACCCATGGGGCTGAATAGGCCATTGAAGGTAATGAATGGGCCACTAAAGACTAAATGAATTCAATGAAAAAATGTGGAATTAATCTTTTATTCACCAAAAATGACAAAATGAATGGTACTTGACATGATATGATCAAAGCATACTGAAATAGTAAGTAATAGTACACAATGCTTATCAAAATTTATGAACATCAAAAGTGATATTATTAAATCACATAATTGTAGCAGAAAAATAACAAAATAATGAGATTATAAGAAAGAACATAATATATACATCATAAAAATAATACATAATACACATTATGATTTAACAAAATTTATATTTTTCAAAATTATATTAAACGACATGGTTGTAACAGGGTTGGAACTGCCTATTAATTGACTATTTAGTGTAAATTTTTGGTATTATTTATTCTACCCATCAGACTCAAAATATAAACAATTATTCTAGATTTATATCAAATTGAAAAATACTGGTAGCTGTGGTCAACAACTGGACAGTTCACCATAATCATTTATACAATTTAAATTATGTTTCTAATAAATAACTGATATTTTTTAGGGTGAAAATGTGCAAATTATTTTTTAGACATCACTATAAACCTATTCTAACTAGACAGTAATTTAATCTAAATCCATTACAGTCAGTTATGTTTCATATTAGAGAGAAAATCAGAAAAAAAGAAAGAAAAACCATATTTCCATGATGAGGGAAAAGGTGGCCCATTCATGACCATGATGTAGTGGCCCATTCATGACCATGATGTAGTGGCCCATTCAGCTCCACTTATACTTCTGGACAGGGTTGTTTGTGGTTTAAACCAAACAGTTTTTTTTTTTTTTTTTTTTTTTTTTTTTAAGAAAACCATGCTGGTTTTTTTCCATCTGTTTTTTTCTCTTTTTTCCTAATGTTTTCATTTATTTTACACATTATTGAAAAATGCAAAACCCAAGTTATGCAGAAGCTACAAGCAAAGCTTTAGAAAAATGATGAATTAATAAATTTGTAAAGTGACAAAGATTTTTAATTCATCAAACTTTTCTTATAAGCTTTAAATCTACATGGCAGACTAGAAAAAAACAAGTACAGTAGACTCCCTCCAGTCTGCGATCCTAAAATCTGCGAACGCCTAAAATCCGCGTATTTTTTCAGATGTAAACAATGAAATTTACAGTTAAGGTGCAGGCACAAAATTCAAGATGGCGCCGAAATCAGCGACTACCGCCATGTTTTTTTTACTCAATTTTTTGTTAATTATTCTCTTTTGGCTATTACAGCTGATTTATTACTAAATAAATTTATATTACTTTTGATTTTTATATAAATTAGCATATCTATATCAAAAATTCTACGGCTTGAAATGGAAAAATCTACGAAACAGAACGCTATTTAAAAATTATTGTTGCCGATTTTTTTTTTTTTTAAGTATAGACAAATTTCTTTCTAAACATACAAAGCAATATAAAAACAAACATTCAAGACTCTAAATAACAATGAAAACAGTAACAGAGAGCTCAATAAGCTATATTAAACAGTAACAATGTTTTAATAAAAGTATGAAACGGAACGATATTTACCATAATTTTACGAATCGGAACTTTATTTATCATAATTTCAAGAACCGGAATATCGCTCTGATTTGTTCCAGTACATTTCGAGCCTTGAAAAATTCCCCTTCATTGTATTTTCTGTAGAATATTAGCAAGTGTAAACTGTAGTGGAATTGTTTACTTTCTTCCGTTCGTTTCCTCGTGTTTCAATATTTATTATTTTTTCAATATTACGTACGCATTTTAATATGTAATTCTGATTAATACGACTAAATACAAGCTTTTTTATGAAGAAAAATATGAATTTACTTCCGAAAAAAATCTAATGGCCCTGTTTTGTAAATACAGTAAAGCGCTTATCTGTGCGTATAGGCGACTGAGAAAAATCTTGAGAAAGAGGAAATGGGCGGAGCGAATGCGCGAAGCAACAGAACAGCCAAATAAGTTTTAGTTTCGTTTTGAGATCGCAGCGTGAAAGTATGCTGGTATTGCAGAGAGAAAAACAAAGCATGCAGCCAGATCTGGTGATCTAGACAAGGTGCTTTATGAACAGGGTTGCCGGCTTTTAGCCAGGCCAAAAAAAGCCGGCCGGCTTTTTTTGGTTTTAGCCACTTAAAAAAAGCCGGCTTTAATTGAAAAAAGCCGGCTTTTATTTTTTAAAAAGGTGGTTTATAGATAATTCATATACAATTTGAATTAATTTATTTTTAATACACTTATAAATATTTTCTACTAAAAAATATAAAATTTTATTTAAATTTTGTCAAATAAATAAGTCCTTATAACAGCTAGAATACAACTGTGAAGGCATTATGTCAGAAAAAAAAAATATAAATATTCAGTAGAATACATTAAATCAGACTCATCAAATCAGTATTGGTTTGGAATTCTTTATTATAGCTCTACACATACCACACATTTTAAAGATTATATTAAAGAATAAGAAAATGTCACACATCAAACTAGAGACATTTTTATATACTGATATTTACTTTTAAAATTGATTAAAACTAAATAGTATATATGTATTTAATAACTGAAATTATCTTATATAATACTTGAGAACACCCAGCAATAAGCAATTGATATTCTAACTTATAAAAATGATACATGCAAAAAGTTTTTCTGCTACTAAGCTGTTATGTAACTTATTCCAGATATGTCCATATGGACAGATTAAAAACGTAGAATGAACAATGTTGAAAGAGAAATTAAGGATATAACATTTGAGGAAATTTTAGTACATGTAAGTGCATAAAATAAAGAGAACAATTTTTAAAAAAAAATCTCCAAATAAAACTTGTTGAATTAGAATTTTGAAAAGCTAGTTGCTATTTAATAATATCCCTTAAAATTGGTTAATAAAATATATAACTAAGCAACAGCAACCATTGTCCTTTTTAATTACATAAAACAGTAAAAATGGGAAAAAAAAAAAAAAAAAAAAAAAAAAAAGGTGTTAAGGTCAGTGTAAACCAGAGAAAGCAATTGGTGTGGCCTTTTATTTCAATATTAATGTCTTCATTGAAAAATTGGGTTATATTGATTTCTACCTCAATTAAATGTCTTTAAAACTAATTAAAAAACACATAAAAATGTGTCATTTATAATTAAAATGGTTCACTGTATAAAAGACAATTTTAGCCAAAAAAGGCCAATTTTGGCCAAAAAAAGCCGGTTAAAACCAATAAAAGCCACCGGCGTGGCTTTTTTTAATTTTAGCCGGCTTTTTTGCAACCCTGTTTATGAATGGTTCAAACAACGTAGAAGTGAAGGTGTTCCTATAACAGGGTCTCTCTGTGAAAAAGCCAAAGACCTTCATAAAAAGTTGAATATGGAAGTTCCATATACTTTTTCTTCAGGGTGGTTAACTCGTTTTAAACAGAGGCATGGAATAAAATATCTAAAGACATGTGGAGAAAAATTATCTGCAGAAGAATTTATTGATGATTTTACCAATCTTGTCAAAGAAGAACAATTGAGCCCAGAGCAGATCTACAACATGGACGAAACAGGACTTTTTTGTCGCAGCTTACCACGAAAAACTTTAGCAACTGCTGATGAGAAGAATCCGTCAAGCATTAAAGAAGATAAGCAACCGTTCTCAGGGATGCCGTAGACGCGCTATAGTGCGTAAATTACGCGAAAAATCGGAGACTGGACACAAAAAAAAATAGCTCTTACGCGTCCCACGGGACGCGTAATTTCGTCAAAAAATCATGTAAAAAAGCCGATTTTCGTCAAAGAAACGCGAAAAAAGCGCAAATCTCATCAAAATATCGCGCAAAAACAGCGATTTTCGTAAAAGGGCCTCGAAAAAATAGCGTATTTCGTCAACGGATTGCGAAAAAAAAGAGCATTTCGTCAAAAAATCGCAAATTTCATCAAAATATCGTGGAAATAAGCGCAAATTTCATCAAAATATTGCGAAAAAACGTGATTTTCGTAAAAGGGCCGCGACAAATTAGCGTATTCCGTCCACAACCTCTGGTCCCAACCTGTGCGGATTTGAAGGAGTCTACTGTAGTTAGTTTTCTTTCTTCTTCTTTTTTTAAGCCTTTTATTTTTAAAAATAGCCAAAATGGCAGATTTGAGCTAAATATACAATTTTACTACTTAGATTGCTTGTTTAGTTAAGATTTACTAAGGATTACATTATGCCTCAATAATGACATAATCATAAGTAATTCTCTCCATTGGTTACTCTTTGTTCTGTATGCTAATGAATGATTGGCTGTGAAGTTTCTTTGCTGTATGGGTATTTGGTTTAGTAAGCCTTTGTTTTTCTTGCATTCCTTCATTGGATTGGGGTTTTGCATTATGATTTTATTCTGTTACCAGTAGGTTTAGCACGGTTTAAATAAATTGGTTAAACAACTGGTTTTTTAGAAAATATCTAATATAATATTTTCTCATTTTTGTAATTTAAGTGCTTCAAATTATTGGATATAAATAATTTCTACTTTTAACCCTCACTATGTCACCATGAGCCATAGTGAATCTAGGTTATATTTGTATGCATGTAGAATGCAAATTGCATGCGTTGATGAACACATCTGAAGCTCTAAAGAGAAAATTTAAAACGTGAATTTAGCAAAGATAAAATAGATTAAAAATGTTCAATATTTTGAATAAAATATTTTCCTTTAAGAAAATGCAGATTATTTACAATTAATAACATAAAATGACCATTAAGATTTCAGTGAAGCTGTAAAAGAAAATTTTCTTGATTGGGGAGATTATCTTTTAAGACTTTTCTCAACTGCTTTACTCAACAAGCGCAAAACGCTGTGACAAATTTACAAATTCATTTTTTAACAGAAAGATATAAAATTGGAAGGCCTGACTATGGAAGCGATTTGGAATCGAACTGTGTTTTGCCAGGGTTGCTGGCTTTTAGCCAGGCCAAAAAAAAGCCGGCCGGCTTTTTTTGGTTTTAACCACTTGAAAAAAGCCGGTTTTTATTTTTTGAAGTTGGTTTACAGTTAATTCCTTTTAAATTTGGATCAATTAATTTTTAATACCCTTATAAATATTTTCGTTTAGCCGGGCACCAGTGGTATATATTATAGATATTGTATATGTACACACACACATATATATGTATACATATATCTTCTATATATGTATAAATATACACATATATGTATATATACATACACATACATATGTATATATAACACTGGCGCCCGGCTAACCGAAAAGTACCATATTTTCTACTAAAAGAAGTAATGGATTTCTATTAAACTTTGTCAAATAAATGAGTCAAATTTTGTCAAATTAATAACTTCTAGAAGGCAACTGTGAAGGCATTATGTCTAAAAAAATATGTATATGTATATATATATATATATTTCTCGAAATCCATATTCTCTATTTCTTCATTAATAATTCTTATTATATAGTACAAGGGACTTTATTTTATACTTCACAGCTTATTATGTCTTTGGTATCCATTCAGTGTGTTGGGGACACTGTATTGTTGTAAATTCATTCATGCTATCACAATTATAGATGATGGTTGGTAATGCTTAATTAATGGTTATATATATATATATATATAGATATATGTAAACATTGAAAAGAATATAAGTTAGGCTCCAAACTGGTGTTTTGAAATTCTATATTACATAGCTCCACATATACTACAAATTTTAAAGATTATATTTATTTAAAGACAAAATGTAGCACATCAAAATGGAAATATTTTTATGTGTCCATAAGGAGAGATTAAGTTATAATATGTTAAAAGAGAAATTAGAAAGGATGTAATATTTGAGGAGAGTGGTACATAAGTGTATAAAAAATAGAGCATTTAAACAAGAAAAAAAAATCTCTAAATAAAATTGAAAAGTTTGTTGCTAAGCAAATTCATGCATATGCTATTTATTCATAATGTTTTTAATAGTGAGAAATGGTGTTTTTATTACATGACTATGTATAATTTTAAATGTTTACTAGAAATAAAATAAGACTTGTATATTAATGGCTCTTAAAATTAATTAAGTAATAAAACATGTAACTAAGTAACCGTTGGCCTCTTTAATTTTATAAAGCAGAAAAAATTGGCACTCGGTATTACCCTTTTAAAATTTAGCTGACATATTTGCAATTCTGACTACAAATCACTAGCAAAATTATCTAAGTTTTATTCCAGTATTAATCTCCTCATTATTGAGAAATTGGTTTACTTATTAAACTCTAAATCAATTAAATGTCATTAAAACTAATTAAAAACACTTTAAAATATGTAGTTCATAATTACAATGCTTCATTATATAAAAGGCAAATTTTGGCCAAAAAAAGCCGGTTAAAACCAATAAAAACCACCGGCCTGGCTTTTTTTAATTTTAGCCGGCTTTTTTGCAACCCTGATTTTTGCGCAGTCTTTTGCCGAAATTAAAGCTTTTAGTGCGATCTTTTGCCAAAATTCGCGCTTTTTACCCGATCTTTTGCCAAAATTCACACTTTTTACGCGATCTTTTGCCGAAATTCGTGTTTTTTCTGCGGGAAAAAATTGTCCGAAAGTTGCGGACAATTTTTTAAATTGATTTCATTAGTGCAGACAATAATTGCCCACAAAAGATTTTTTTTTTTTGTCCACGACTATGTCGCGGTGTTTCTTCCACTGGGGGTATACATGGATCTGAAGTTTGTTGAAAATCCAAGCATTAGTTCTTGAGATATAGCTATTGCAGAAATCACAAAAAACAGCATAGCAGCGCCACCTATTGAGCGATTTACACCAAACTGTATAACATGTCAATTTATGTCAAAGACTAACTGATTCTAAAGTTTGATGAAAATTCGTGCATTAGTTCTCAGGGGTCTGTCCAGACTTTTCTCACAGGGTCCTGTTATTGTGAAATTGTGAAGTTTTTTTTTTTATTTTTGTGAAAATTCTAGTCATAATTTTGTGAATTTTAAATTATCAATGTCTTCATATTCTATCATTCATATATAAAAAGCTAAGTAATATGCTTTTTGGTGAGTTAAACTGCTTACTTACAGGCCAGATTTTATTTTTAAATGACTAAATTTTTAAAAAGTTCAATTTGAAGATGAAAAAATTCTGTGAAAGTTCTGTTTAAGAGACAAATAATTTTGTGAAGGGTCCTGTTTTGGGATAAAATGTCTTGTGAAGGGTCCTGTTTTGGGATAAAATGTCTTGTGAAGGGTCCTGTTTAGGGATAAAATGTTTTGTCAAGGGTCCTGTTTTGGAATAAAATGTCTTGTGAAGGGTCCTGTTTTGGGATAAAATGTCTTGTGAACAGGGTTGTATCGGTTTTAACCACGGCGGTTTAAACCAGTGGTTTAAACCGGTTTTAACTGTCCTGGTCAAAATCAATTTTGACCATTTTGACCACTGAAATTCACTATTCAATTTATTTACTACTAATAAAATATGTTTTACTAGCATATGTTAAAACTAAGTTAACATTTGTTAAAAATGTCATAATGTAAGTAACATAACACCAGCAAATACCAAATTAAAAAAGTCATAACATAAATAACACAACACCAAGATACAATACAAATGTTTTAATTTTTTTACAGAAGCTCTTTTATGTTTTTATGCAATTTGTGTTGAATTTAAAAAACGATTACAAGTAACAAGTTTTGCGGTTGTCTCTAAACTTAGACGGTTTCGTAATTTATTTTGGATTATTCCAAATTTAGAAAACAATCTTTCTATTGATGACGAGCTGGCACAACAGTTCATTAGATGTAATGTGAATTCAACAAATTTTATATCAATGCCTTTAAACTTCTTCATTGCTGCCCACCAGACATCAGGCCCAATTGTATCTTTTACACTTTCAGAAAAATAGGATTTTGGATATGGTGAGGATTCTGCTTGAAACGCAATCACAAGAGGCAGAAAGGTAGGATCAATATTATCGTGTAACCACTGCCTTGTTATTTCCTGCTTCTCTTCATCAATACCTTTACCCATATACACAGGATTCAGCATATGAGCCAGAAAATGAACTGGGGTAACACTTTCATTAAATCGAGACTGTATCACTTTAGAATAAGTTTCAAGATCTTTCTCCTTTAGTAATCTTAACCATTCGTCACATGCATCAGATATAGTAGCATCTTCTTTTTGAAGTTTATCTAAAGCAAGAGAAATAGGCTTAAGTTGATTTTGTAAATGTTTTACTTCTTTGTATATGCCTACATTGTTAATGATTTTAACAATGTTATCATCAATATCATCTTCATGCTCATCTGCAATTTTCATGTAGAAATCTCTGTTTTTAATAAAAGTTGTCAAACATTCAATCTGACTGTTCCACCGTGTTTCCCCTGGAAGTTGGGGTTTAACAGATGCTTCATATTCAGATAGGTAACCTGAAGGTCGGTGGTTGTTTCTGAAATATTTCTGCACTTCAATAACATGCTTCATTATCGAACTAATTTTGTTTGTAATATCTTGTCCCACAAGATTCAAGTAATGTGCAGCACATCCATAAGAAATAAACAGTTCATCTCTATATGCATTTTGAAAATCTTCTCTCATGTGTTTCATCTTGTTTTCATTGTCACTTACAAAACTTCTTACTTTACAAGCAAACTTGTTTTCTACCTCTTCTTTAGCATCAGTTGCTAGTTTTAAACAATACTCGGCAGTTTTTTTAGATGCCCCTGTATCAACAGCTGAAAGGAAAAAAGATTTTTTCCCTGTTGATACGCAATTAACAATGACAGGACAATTATGGATGTTACTCCACCCATCTTGCATTAAAGTTACAATTTTTCCATGAAGCTCATTTTGCATTGCGTCTATAGCTTCAGAGTGAACATTATCTAAAAGGTCACCAGCAAGTTTAACACGATTAGGTGGTTCATAACCAGGTCGTAATTTGGAAATCATACTTTTAAACCATTCATTTCCAGCTGTGTGAAAAGGTATATTGCATGAGTAAAAATACTTTGCTATTTGCACATCAAGGTCTTTTTTTTGTATTGCTGTTGTTGTTGTCACAAATCTTTCTATACTGGGTTGTTTTGTTTTACTTGGAACACTTGGAATCTGAAGGTGATCAGTAGTACTCATGCCAGTTTGTTCAGAATTAGATAAACAAATGCGCTTTGATTGTGAGAAGGGTCTATCGGCGTCATCTAGCAACTGCCCTTCAGCAGTTAACTTGTTATTTTCACATTTTTCTAGATGTTTTTTCAACCTTAATACTTTTGCACTTACAAGTTGACCACATCCTCTACATTTCTGACTTGTAGAATTTTCAGTTACTTCTTCATAAAAGCTCCAAACTGGATCTTTGTGCCTTCCTTTACTATTACTCATAACTTCACTGTATATTCCCACAATAAACAAATACTATAATACCAGAAATAAAATTCGCTTATACCAAGAACAGTTACAAAGAACAAAGGCTTATACCAAGAACAATTACAAAGAACAAAGAACTTTGTGGTTATGCAGTTGCAATTAAAAAACATAAAAATTTAGTATAGTTACAATTATAAGAAAAATATGGTGATTGTAGTTAAAATTATTATAATTATAAACTAATAACAATTTTAATTGCAAACCACTATTATTATTGTTTGTTTTAATTTTAAGATTTATGTTTTTAACTACATGTTTTGTTTTCAACTGCAACTTATGCTTTGTGTTTTTAACTGCCACTTATGCTTTGTGTTTTTAACTGCAACTCATGTTTTATGTTTTTATACAATTGGTTTATATTTTTGCAATTGCATTGTCAATTTTCAGATTTAACTTTCTTATTGTATTGCATAAGCTTATTTTACTAATGAGCCTAATTAACTTGCCAGTGTATTTTTTTAACTGCACTGTTACTTTTATTACTTATTAAGTTACTTTTAATTGCAAAGAAAAATTAATTATTAAAATCAAGAGCATTTTTAACAGTTTTGACCATTTCTGACCACTTTTGACCATTTTTGACCAATTTTGGACGGTTAAAACCACTTTTATCTAGTGTCCTGGTCAAAATCAGTTTTGACCGGTTAAAATTACAACCCTGCTTGTGAAGGGTCCTGTTTTGGGATAAAATGTCTTGTGAAGGGTCCTGTTTTGGGATAAAATGTTTGTGAAGGGTCCTGTTTTGGGATAAAAAATTTTGTGAAAGGTCCTTTAAAGGACCTAAAATTTTCCTAAACATATCCCTGGTTCTTGAGATACACCTATAATGGAAATTTTGAAAAATACAGCATAGCAGTGCCACCTGTTGAGCGATTTACACCAAAATGTCAATTCATGTCAAGGATTAACTGATTTTAAAGTTTGGTGAAAATTATTGCATTAGTTCTTGGGATACTGCTATAATGGAAATTCTGAAAAGTGCAGCATAGCAGCGCCACCTGTTGAGCGATTTGCACCAAAACACAAACAGCACTAATTCATATCAAAGTATATTTGAATCTGAAGTTTGATGAAAATCCAAGCATTAGTTGTTGAGATAGAGCTATTGCAGAAATCGTAAAAAATGCAGTATAGCAGTGCCACCTGTTGAGCGATTTACACCAAAATGTACAAAACTTCCAATTCATGTCAAGGACTAACTGAATCTGAAGTTTGATGAAAATCTGTGCATTAGTTCTGGAGATTGAGCTATTGCTGAAATCTTGAAAAAGGCTGCATAGCAGTGTCACCTGTTGAGCAATTTACACCAAAAACTAATCAGCACCAATTTATATCAGGGACTAACTGAATATAAATTTTTATTAAATTCCGTCCATTAGTTCTTGAGGTAGAGCGCCCACAAAATTTGTGTCACATACAGGCAGATGCACAGACTCACATTTTGTAAAAACATGTTTTTCGGAATCTCTGACCCATAAAACGTGTAAATCCGTCGAAAATTTTCCCGAATCCAATACTTTCTTCTTGTAAAGATAGAAGAAAGTAATAAGATATTGTAAAATTAAACTCACATTCACTAAAGGTTACACACACTACCATTAAACAAAACTAGAGTATTATCATCAACTACCGATGTGGTGACCTTTTGCGTTTTCTCCTTTGAACAAAAAAAAAAAAAAAAAAAAAAAAAAATTAAATAATTAACAAAGCATAGAAATCGTGATTTATAAGTTTTTAATCATGTATAAAGTTGAAAACTTAAAATATAATAATTCTTTAATAACTGTTATGCATATATAATGTCAAACGGGAGGCTAATACTCCTTTTAATTTAGTATAAATGGATTCTTCTACCCGATTTACTTCAAATTTGGTACACCGGTTTATTCTGACAAGGCACTTCCTTGATGAGATTTGGAGGCTCATTGGTTAAGAGCCTACTTCAGTCAAGTATAAAGACCCGTTCGCTAATGCTAATCCTATGGAAGAAATTTATAAAGATATCTCGGTCGCATTTCAATATTTTTAAATGATTTCTTTTGCATTGAATAGTTGAGATTGATCTGTACAAAGGCCGTTGTTTACTTTTTCGATTTTGTTTACAGGTATTTCTTATGAGGACACTTTCATTTTCGGAACCAGTTTCG
The DNA here is from genome assembly GCA_963932465.1 of Maratus speciosus. Taxonomy (NCBI): domain Eukaryota; kingdom Metazoa; phylum Arthropoda; class Arachnida; order Araneae; family Salticidae; genus Maratus; species Maratus speciosus. The sequence continues at coordinate 412,048,958 of OZ010793.1, read as the reverse complement.
AAAGTAAAAGCCTCCTCATAAAAAATATCTGCAATCAAAATCGAAAAAGTGAAAAACGGCCTGCATACAGATTGATCTCAACCGTTCAATGCAAAAGAAATCATATAAAAATATTGAAATGTGACCGAGATATCTTTATAAATTTATTCCATAGGATTAGCATTAGCGAATGAGTCTTTTCATTTGACTGAAGTAGCCTCTTAAGTATAAAGATGTGAAACAGGGGGGGGGGATTATTCCCCCTTAATTTATTTTTCAAGGGGCATTATTCTTTGAAATAAGAGTATAATTTACAATTAGTGTGAATAGCCTGTGAGCTCAATGCCATCAGTTTAACTGGGCACTTTTCTTTTTATTTATTAACTGATCACTGTTACTCTGTGTTAAATATGAAGAAATGCTTTATACTTTGTAATTGTTAAATTGTTAGCGGGTACGCCGATTTAAATCAGCTTGATTTAAATCACTTGATTTATTTTTTAAATCATTGATTAAAATCGCAATTTTTTTTTCGTTAATTTTTAACTATACTCTAAATTAAAATAATCTTGGAAAGAGTATGTGTTATTTAAATCAAACCAAAAAAAAAAAAAAAAAGGTACATTTTCAATGCACTCTGAAAGAATGATCTTTCATTTTCAACAGAAATTCTCTGAATGCTTTTCTTTGTAGTCACCTGGAGAGAAAGGGACTTCATTGAATGGAATAACAAAGGTATCCCAGAGTAAATAGATAAAAATTTCTTTCTTTTGTCCACTGACCAACAGCGATTAGTCACAAATCTGTTTTGCATGAACACTTGGTCCAAAATACTTGAATCAACTGTTACAAGCTCTTTGCTTGAAGTTACAAGTTAGTGAACTGTAGATAGAGAAATTTGATATAGTATAGGACAAATTGGATAAAAAAAAAATAAAAAAAAAAAAAAAAAAATGGCTGTTAGGAAAAGGGATCCCATATGGCTTTATTTTTCAGAGATATCAACAGTTTCAGGCAGAGGTCTGAAAGTTAAATGAAAAAAATGTGAGAAAGAAATGATGGGATTGGTTGCAAGACTGAAAAAATATTAAGAGGTTTATGAAAATCCTATTGATGATGGGTCATGAAAAAGTAGGAAAATTAGTTTTTCTCTACAAAGCATTAAATTTGCTTAGTTACGTTGATACTATATTTCAAATGAAAATCAAATTTCAAAGTAATTGCTTAAGAGGCGCAAAGTCCAACATAGTGAAAAAGATTCCATGCCGGGACTCGAACTCAGGTCATCAGTATAGCGCACTGACGTTCTACCGACTAAACCACATGGCCTGGAAAATTTCTCACTATGTTTCTCTCTGGAATAATTTCCATACATTAATACGTTGATACTTTGTCCATTTTATTCCTTTGAAAATGTCAATATAAAGAATTTGTATTTTAAAAGAACTTAGTTTTTTATTAAAAATTTCATGATTACATTACCTGATTTAAAGTAAATAAATATAATTGGTTACCTTGATAACTTGTCCATTTTTTTCTTCAAAAATGTCAGTAAAGGAATTTGTATTATAAGAGTTTAAAAGAACTTAGTTTATTATTATTTTAATTAACACCAGTTTATAATATGAGCAGCTATAAAATTAGTATTTTTAATTTTATTTTGAGCTTTAAACATGTGAAAATATATATTAGTTTTGTAAAATTGCACAAAGGAGTCACTAGTACTTTATTGGAGGCTTATTCTGGGTTTAGTCTTGCATTTGTTATGAGTAATAATCTTTTTATATATTGTACTAATAACATATAGTTAAAATAATATGTAATGATGGGATTTGTTTTGAGAAATGGTGCATTAAGGCAATGGATGGTACTTTGAATGGTGTTAACCAGTGACCTGGAGCCGAACAATTTTTGATGCTCCAGCTCCGCTCCTAGAGAAAATACCGTGGCTCCGGCTCGGCTCCGACTTCGCGCTTTTAAGTTGCAGATTTTAATTTACACGTTTAATTTTTTGCTCACAAATACTTTCTATCTTCATTAAGGATCTGACAAAATGCATTTTTCTTCTCATCAAACTTGAAATGCTTGTTCAGAAAATATGACATCTTTTAGCTTTTGCTTTTAAAATAGAAAGTTTGGTAGAATTTTAAACACAAAAATCTTAAATTTCTTCTACACTTTTCGAACAGCCAAAATTGTACGACTACACATATGTAAACAACAGGCGGCCATATTTGTTTTCAAATAGTGTTGTCACTTAGTTCAAGTAGAAAGTAGAAGTAAAGTAGTGTTGCCATTTTTTGAGAAGTTTTCTTTCCCTAATAATAATAATAATAGAGCTATTCCATCTCAATTCAGGCAGGCAGTACTGATATGCGTCAATTCACCATCATAGGGCTGAATCCATATCAACTCAGGCAGGGGGGTTACCTTCATAGTCTCAGAAGTTTTTGAATTGAACATATGTTAAAATTTAAGAAAAAGTAAGATACTTGTATATTTTCCTTTTGCCCAAAAAAATTTCTGGCCCGAGATACAGGCCGCCAAAGATGACATCCCTGGCATTCTTTCTCATTCGCGATTTTCGATAAAAAATTTAAAGTGCTCTATCTCTAGAACGGTGCAAGATATTTTGTTGCAGTTTATTTTATTTTAAAGATAATATTCTTCTGTTTAAAATGATATACCCAATTTTGAAAAATGTATTCAACTTTTCTTGTGGCAATCTTTTGAAAAAAAAAATTTTTTTTCAAAAAAATTTTTTTTTTCGAAAATGCCAATCCTAAAAATTTTGATTTTTTTGCTGTTGATCAATACCATTGGGAACTATCTTCACTGTAAAGGAGAACTTCCACTTTTGAGTTTAACAAATTTTAGAAACATTTGAAAAATTCAGAGAATTTTACAGGAATTGTATACATACAGTTCCAGTAAAAGTCACTGAATTTTTGCTTATTTGTATCATATTTGTAAGGATAAGCCTACTATACCTATATCCTAAACAAGTTAGAAATTGCAATATCAAATGTGGCAAATGAGGTGCGTGCATAGTATTAACTAGTTTTATAAATATTCAGATCTTGGTGCAATAAGTGTTACACTCTTGGGCAAAAAGGCATGAATACAAAATTTACTATAATACCATATATTAAATTCAGTAATACAGAAGTAATATGAATTTATCTAAAAAGGACTTAATCGCCATGGCAACCTAGAATCATTGCCTATCATGGTATATCATTGAATCAATTATGTATTATAGGATTTTTAAATAGAATGAAGAAAACTTTTATTAATGTCTTTTATGTTTTAATTTGATTTTCATAGCATTTGAAGTGATACATACTTTATTTTCAATACCGAACATAGTAAAACAATCTCAATAACATATATCAATTACACAGCAATACAAATTATATTAATACAAGTTAGAGTTCAGACAGATGGGCAGACAAATCAAATCCATAAAGACTTTCAACTATGTTGGAATTGTTAAAAACACATAAATAGGTCGGAATTTGACTTTTAGAAATTTATGTCAATAGACGGAAGCATACTTGAATACTTTCATACAACCCTGTATTTTACCTACTATCTTTATATACATGCCACTATTTAGCTAATATTTAATTAAGATTAAAATATCCTTAAAACCAGTGAAATCACACTTCCAGAGATTATCATCCATAGACGGCCATGTATCTAATTCTTTGCGTGGACCTGTGTATCATTTTATCTATATTCTCCAAACATATCTTAGTATACTAAATGTAGTTTGGCGTAAAAATGCATAACTCATTTAAAAATCACCTTTAAGCTACTTTCATTCATACTCAGTAAACCCTTAAGATTTCTTTTGTGTAGCCCTGTATATGATCTACAGCATTTATGCACACAACGTTATATGGAAAAATTTAGTTAAATTTAAAAACTCAAACACAACTAAAAATGCACTTCCAGCAATACCCTTACGATTTCTTTTGTGTAGCCCTGTATATGATCTACCGCCTTTATACACACAACGTAATATGGAAATATTTAATTAAACTTAAAAACTCATATCGCAACTAAAAATGCACCTCTAGCAATCATCGCTAATGTACAGTATTTCCAATAAGGTAAAGTATCCGAAATCTTTTGTGTGCCCCTGTAAACACTATGCACTTTCTATGACACAGGAAATAATTTTTTGTAAACCTCTGCAATAAAGTATGTATCACTTTAAATGCTATGAAAATCAAATTAAAACATAAAAGACATTAATAAAAGTTTTCTTCATTCTATTTAAAAATCCTATAATACATAATTGATTCAATGATATACCATGATAGGCAATGATTCTAGGTTGCCATGGCGATTAAGTCCTTTTAAGATAGATTCATATTACTTCCGTATTACTGAATTTAATATATGGTATTATAGTAAATTTTGTATTCATGCCTTTTTGCCCAAGAGTGTAACACTTATTGCACCAAGATCTGAATATTTATAAAACTAGTTAATACTATGCACGCACCTCATTTTCCACATTTGATATTGCAATTTCTAACTTGTTTAGGATATATAGTAGGCTTATCCTTACAAATATGATACAAATAAGCAAAAATTCAGTGACTTTTACTGGAACTGTATGTATACAGTTCCTGTAAAATTCTCTGAATTTTTTAAATGTTTCTAAAATTTGTTAAACTTAAAAGTGGAAGTTCTCCTTTACAGTGAAGATAGTTCCCAATGGTATTGATCAACAACAAAAAAATCAAAATTTTTAGGATTGGCATTTTCAAAAAAAAAAAAAATTTCGAAAAAAAATTTTTTTTTTCAAAAGGTTGCCACAAGAAAAGTTGAATACATTTTTCAAAATTGGGTATATCATTTTAAACAGAAGAATATTATCTTTAAAATAAAAAGAACCGCAACAAAATATCTTGCACCGTTCTAGAGATAGAGCACTTTAAAATTTTTATCGAAAATGGCGAATTGGAAATGGTGTCCAGGATGCCATCTTTGGCGGCCTGTATCTCGGGCCAGGAATTTTTTTGGGCAAAACCAAAATATACAAGTATCTTATTTTTTATTGAATTTTAACATATGTTCAATTCAAAAACTTCTGAGACTATGAAGGTAAGATTTTTTCTTTGGCTGCCTGAATTGACATGGATCATACCATAGATTTTTTTCAAAATATTACAGTAGTTACAACTAAGTAATACATAAAATTTCCCAATGGGATTTTTCCCCCAAAAATTTTTTTCTGTGGTTACAGCACTTTAAAGTTTACGATAAAATTGACAATTTTCGAAAAAACAGAAAAACGCTTCATTTTGAAACGAACACAGTATCAAAAATATTTAATGTATCCAGTCAATTTATTTTTTACAAATAGTTATTAAGCTGAATTTTACTTTAGCATAGTTTTAAAAAATATAGTGACATTTTAAATTAATTTTAAAAAAATGTTTCTAAGTACTAAAAATGGAATTATTACTAATTTTAAGATTTTTTTTCAGAATGAAAAAAAAATATCTTAAAGCTAAACATTGATGGTAATCCAAAGACCTTTAACGGGGCTTTCACAGTAAATTTTATTTTAAGCCTAAGATGCATGCAACTTTTGCAATTCAATTTTAAATTATGCAAAAGTTCGTAAAATCGCTGCTTTTGAGATGCAATTTCTCAAAAACACCATTTTTTAAAAATCTAATAATATGCTCAATTGATACCTTATTAGTTTCTAATAAATACCTTATAAGCAAATCGTGTGTTTTTGCTTAGAAAATTTTATATGATTTTTTGAAAATAACATGTTGTGTATATTTTTCAAAAGACCAGAAAGTCAAGCTTTTTCTTATTTCACTTAATTTATAATTTATTATGAAATATTGATTATGAAAGTAATTGGTGGATAGGACAAATCAGTAGCATATCACGAGAACTAAATGACATTACAGTATCATTCATGTACTCCCATGGTCCATCAAAAGCATTCCAGTGGCCAGAAGAATCGGGAAAGAAATCTGGAATCGATACCAGGGAGGAAAGAGCATCGATACATCTTGCAACCATCACATTTGGCGAGTGGTGCCCATTAAATTTGGCGAGTGAGGACAATAAAGTTAATCACCACGTTTTAAGTGTTACTCGATGCATTTATCTTTTTTCTTTCCAGATTCTTCAGGCCACAGGAATGCTTTTTCTGGACCATGGGGTATATGAATGATGCTGTAATGTCCCTCAGTTCTCATGATATGCTATTGATTTGTCTTATCCATCAATTATTTTCATAAAAGCACCCAATGAAATCACCGATTTATAAATCGTGCATTGAATAATGTTTTGTTATCTGGCTGGAGGTTTCAACTTTTGTCAATGTATTTTTAATTGTTCGTCCCATATAACCTTCATTATTTTTAATCATCCAATAATGTTTAGATCGTATACCAACAATACATTTTACATTAGCTTATTCTTTCTCATTATTAGCTCTATAGGCTTGAATAATGTTTCTGTTTAGATGGAGTAGAAGGATACTTTTTTAACAGAGAGGATAGTTCAGCAGCAAATGAGACAGAATCTCGGATGGCTCTTATTGGCTCATTTTGGAGATTAAATTTCGTTGCATAATGCTTACATAACCCCCCCTACAGCATCACATGCACTTTTTTCATGGTCAGTAGCTGAAAAAATCCACTTCTTTAGTACAACTTCATTATTTTTGTGCAATCCATCAAAATAATACTTATTTTTAAAATGTGTTCTATCTCCATCTGATATATACACAATTGATTCCAGTGTTTGTAATTGGTACAACTTAGATAATTCTTTTTTTATATTTTCTATAGACACAAACAGCATGAGCTGTATCATGAGTTATATATCATCAGAAACTACAATAAAACTCTATTTCTTTTCTAAAATATGCTGTACAGGTAAATAATGATATTTGCGTATTTTGCCAGTGAAAGCCTTGTACTTCATCTGTCAGGATTTAACTACTAGATATTTTGCTACACCTTTTATTAAAAATTATTACATATTATTCTTTTTATAAAAAATTTAATCACATTATAAATTCAGTGAAATAAAAAAAAGCTCGACTTTCTGGCCTTTTGAAAAATATATACAACAGGATATTTTCAAAAAATCATATAAAATTTTCTAAGCAAAAACACACGATTTGCTTATAAGGTATTTATTAGAAACTAATAAGGTATCAATTGAGCATATTATCAGATTTTTAAAAAATGGTGTTTTTGAAAAATTGCATCTCAAAAATAGCGATTTTACAAAATTTTGCATAATTTAAATTTGAATTGCAAAAGTTGCATGCATCTTAGGATTAAAATAAAATTTACTGTGAAACTCCCATTAAAGGTCTTTGGATTACCACCAATGTTTAGCTTTAAAATATTTTTTTTCATTCTGAAAAAAAAATCTTAAAATCAGTAATAATTCCATTTTTTGTACTTAGAAACAATTTTTTAAAATTAATTTAAAATGTCACTATATTTTTTAAAACTAGGCTAAAGTAAAATTCAGCTTAATAACTACTTGTAAAAAATAAATTAACTGGATACGTTAAATATTTTTGATACTGTGTTCGTTTCAAAATGAAGCGTTTTTCTGTTTTTTCGAAAATTGTCAATTTTATCGTAAACTTTAATGTGCTGTAACCACAGAAAAAAATTTTGGGGGGAAAAATCCCATTGGGAAATTTTATGTATTACTTAGTTGTAACTACTGTAATTTTTTGAAAAAAATCTATGATGGTGAATTGACATGTCCTGCCTGAGCTGAGATGGAATTGCTCAATAATAAAAACCTAAAAAATGATATAATTAAAATACTGAATAATGATGTAATTAAAATATTTTAAGCCTAGAAATTTAAAAAACTGAAAAAAAAAAAAGATTTAAAAGAATATTAAAAACTAAAGGAGCCCTGGAGCTGGGGAAAATTTAGAGCTCCAGCTCCGGAGCGCTCCGACTCCCAGCTCCAGGTCCCTGGTGTTAACATCTTATTGGCAGCTCTTAATGTAAGTGTAATCATTATATACAAAAAAGTGTAAATCAAGTATAAAGATTTATATGCATAAAAAATTTTTAAATACTATTTTCAAGTGTCTATCTGAATTGTATTTATAAGACAATTGAACATGGCACCTTCAAAGTTTAAAATCATGTTGTTAGTTAATTTTAATTTAAAAAAAATCTGATTTAAATCCAAAAAATCCGATTTTTTTTTTAATTAAAAAAAAAAAAATCATGATTTTTTTCATACCCTGATTGCTAGTGTGCAACTCTGTTAACAATTGATTTGATATTTTCTTAGATGCATTAATTTTTAGTGTTTGTATTTTATATCAATGCAAAAACCCTTAACGGGTTAAAAGTTTGTGACGCAGCACTTTATCTTATGCTCTAAGAATTTTAAATATGGAACTTAAAAATAATGATATCAAATTTTGAGTGACGCTATGCTATTAATTATAATCTCTCTATATATTATTTATTTCATCTTTTTATTTTTTTATAATCGCATGTGCAAAAATTATGTTCAATTTAAAAAAATGTATAAAAGTTTATTCATTGATGCTTTAACATTTACACCTCTCATAAATTCCAAGTATGAGTTTTAAAAGATATGATATCAAAATTTTAGTGACGCTTTGATGTGGCTTTAAACGATTTGTTTTAAAATTAAATTTAAATTATTTTTGTTTTGGCTAAGATATATTCACACATCTAACTAAATAATAGTTTTAATTTTCCAATATGCTTTAAATATGTCACTTTCACTGAATTTATATAATGCATTTAAATGTATTTATTTGAATAAATTGATTTATCCTTTGTCCAATGCTATTAAAAATTTAAAATAAGATTTGCGTAAATAATTTTTTTGCCTCATAGTATCCATTTGAATGCATTTCCCTTAGTTTGGATACAATGACGCAAAAAAATTATTTACGCAAATCTTATTTTAAATTTTTAATAGCATTGGACAAAGGATAAATCAATTTATTCAAATAAATACATTTAAATGCTGCGTCACAAACTTTTAACCCGTTAAGGGTTTTTGCATTGATATCATTACTTTTTTGAGGTTATTGAAAAAAATAAATAAAACAATAAACACACACAAAAAAAATTAAAGACCAATACAAAGAATTCATAGTCAGGATTTCAATTCACCTTCAATCTCTCCCCCCTCCCCGCAAAAAAGGATGACCATACTTCAATTTTAAAGAGTATCGTGCAATGAGATTTTTATAAGAACTCTTTGGTAAGATATGGAAGTAATGTACAACATGCATGTTTAGAGGGTATTTCTCTTGGTTTGCTTCAGAGATATAAAAAGCTATGTTAAATTTTACTATATAAAAAAATTACTTTGTTAAGAAAAATAGCAAGAAATATTACTCTTTAAACCTTTATATATATATATATATAACAATCATCGCTCACTTATAAAAGTAATTCCATACATTTATATTAAATCCAAAACTACAAATTTCTGCTTCTCCCTTTTCTCATTCCTAGTGCAAAAAAATTAAACATTCTTTAATTTTATATAAAATAATCTTTCACCATCCCTATTTAAAATTCTTTATTAACAATAATAATAAATCATATAAAATAATCCCCTGAGCTCCGAAGATTCCACTTCTGCTTTTGCACCCACCTCTCCAGCTTACCTAAATAATAAAATCTTTCAAAAATTAGTTTGAAAAAAAAAAAAAAAAAATCTGTAACATTTGTTGCTCACTAACATAAATAAATAAATAAGCTCTAACTTCCCTAATGTACAGTCATGGAAAAAAAAAAGTAAACACCCCCTACTAACTCCTCAACAAATTACCGTAGAAGAAAGTTACTGGTACCGAACGATTGGAAATAAAGTCTACTTTTAAATGATGTATATAAAATTTGCTTAAGGGGTTATCTACATATTAAAACGAACCATAACTTTGTTTTTTTCAATAGCAGTACACAATTTTTACAGCATGAATGAATTCTACACAATTTAATTAGCCTAAAAACAAATTTTTATGCAATTCGTACTATAAGTTCCCGAGAAATTAATTATTTTAAAAGAAACTTATTTTAAGGGCTGTATCCAAATTGAAGTTCGGTACTCGATTGTTAACCGAGAGAGCCCCCTTCTTGATCAAGGCACCTTAAGCGTCACTCAAGCAGTCAATGAAGTTTGCTAGATTACAAGACAGCGTAAGACATTTCAAAATATCTAGTCACTTCTATCATAGACGGCCCCTTAAACCATAATTTTGCCGTTTTTTAAGCATAATTTGAAAACTATTTGGAAGAAAAATGTGAAATTTTGGATTTCTATAAAGCAGGACTTAATAAATCTAAATCCATCAAAAAAATTTTAGGTTACAATTCATAATTTTTTCGAATATTAATTTCATAATTCATATATTAAAATTATAAAAATTGCAAATTCAACGTATTTATGTTTGGGTATGTTAGTATTACTGCTACACAAAAAATTAGCACATTAGGAGCATAATTTCAGGAGATATGAATAAAAATATGAAAATATAATTTAACATTACTAGCACTAAATTTTGAATGTTTATAATTCAAAAACTTATTATTCAAATTACTTGAAATTTGGTGCCTAGGCATAGTTTGAACCGAAGATTTGAAATATCTCGTTAAAATTGGGTATTGCCATTGAAAAAAATGAAGTTTGGATTTGTTTTAATATGTAGATGGCCCCCTAAGCAAATTTTATATACATCATTTAAAAATAGACTTTATTTCCAATCGTTCGGTACCAATAACTTTTGTCAACGATAATAATTTGTTAAGGAGTTAGTAAAGGGTGTTTACTTTTTTTTTTTCCACGACTGTATATTTCAGCTCTTCTCCCTCCCCCTACTCCCCAACATTAAAAAAATTTAAATCTTTATTTTTATACAGAAAATTCTTCTATATAAATTATCCTCCTATTCCTCAAAATTACCACTTTCCCACTCCAGCCTAGAGATTGCAATCTTTAAAGCTTTTTAGAAAATCGGATCTGCAAAGTCTGTTGCTTAATAATAAAATATGCGTATAATCATGTACACTTTTAATTATTTTTCACACAATCAATTGATGTCATGATAATAGTTGTTCTGAGCGAATATTGTGTTGACTGGGCTGTCGTACAGATAGCTCAATTGGAAGAGTGCTGGCAATTAAAGCCAAGGGTTATTAAAGTTCACTGTAATTCAAGATGTTTAACCCCTTCGCGACAAGAGCCCTTTGGTTAATTTTTAACCTTTTACTACAGGTTTTTAAAAACAGAAAATTTTCTGTAATTGAATCACAGAAATGCTCCCATTAAAGAAGGTAAACTTTACAATTAAAAATAAGTGGTGAGAATAATGAAGGATTCTGAACACCTTAAGTGGCTAAGTATACCGGTCGCTACTCCCTAAGGGCTTAAAGATGCTTTTTTGCTATTATAACCTTTAGGATTTACAATATAAAAAAATCTTAATCACTTCTGAGGTAAATAAAGACAGTGGAAAAAAATCAAGATGGCAATGTTTTGATTGGCAAATTCTAAGCTGAGTAATTTGTGCTACAGAATGAAAAAAATATAAAGTTGTAATAATGTCCTCTTACAGATACTAAATCTTTAAGGTTTTTGATGTGTGAACTACATATGAATACAGTAGAAGATCTTTATAATGCACACCTTGGTATGAGAAGTTGTGCGTATTATAGAATTTTGCATTATATAGATCATATTTCATACATCATTAAATTTACTTCGTATATATGCTTTAAATTACATTCCTTGGAACCAGAAAATGTGCAAATTATGAAATTTTACATAATAGGTATAGATCACACATTATTAAATTACCTTAAAGATATTACCTTGAAATATAACATCCAAATATGCCTGGGCAAAATCATTATAAATAGTGGTAACTCATGACTGACAGTTTTGGGAACACTAAATGCATGGCTGGCCAATTTATTCTTTTTCACTATTTTTAATAATGAAATCTTTGCCTTATTTTTAGCAGAATTTTCTTCCATTAAATAAAGCAAAAATTTATAAAAAAAACCAACAACAAAAAAACTTTTGGAAAGCATGCATTTTAGTGCTGCAAGAAAAACCTGTCATGAGCTGCTCTGATTATAACACTCATTTACAAAAAATTTTAATATAATAACAATGTTTTCATTACTCCAAAATAATGTGTTAAAGGCGATAATGTATCATATTTAGGTTCCAAGAAATAGCAATATTTGTAAAATACATGTGCTTCTTAACTGAAAAATTCATTGTTTATATCTGAGAAATACATTACATCTTCTGCATTAAAATTTTTTAGTGGCAGGCTTTTGTGATTGAACAAGGACTGCTTGCAGAGTGCTTTTAAGGATTTTACAATATAAAATTATGGCTCTTGAACTACTATTAATCAAATACAGTAATAGGGATAACAAAAATCATTAAATAGTTTATTTTAAAAAATTACTTGTATTTTCATCAGATATACTGATTATTACTACCATATGTTATGTGTAACATATTTATAAGAAAAGTTTCAACTATTTTCATGAAGTTTTGGATCCCCCCCCCCCCCCCCCCCCTCTGACATACTGTCAAATTTCGCAAGGTTTTTTTTTCTTGTGATGTTCCTTCCCCGGCCGAGAATGGAGCGGGTTTTTTACAATCAACTGATTAATTTTGTTTTTCTTTTATTGCTACTTTTTTATGTTAGTGTGGTGATCTTTCAAATGCTATTGCACAACGAGGCGATAAACGCGCTACTCTGTAGTGGCACGGCAACCCTCCAGTATACAGGTGGAATTGATAAAAAGAGTTTTTGTAGTCGGAATATGCGGAATGTTACAGAATAGTGACTGGTTTAATGAAAGCAGAATAAAAACTTAATATTTAATTTAAGATGCGAGTCAGATTAATATATTAATTGAAATGGTTACTGAGTAATCACTTTATTAGTTTATGCAAAGTCTAATTATCATGACAGCTACAATGCAGCTGCTAATGAAATTTTGTGAAACCAATCTTTTCTAAATAGTAACATGTTCTGAATTGTTCTTATTTACAATTATACTTTATTACCACAAATACCATATAAGGGAGCTGGCTACTTTTATATTTTTTAAAAGTAAATTATTTAAAGCTTTCTTTTAAGCATATTAACTTTAAAATTAAATAAAAACAAGTATCTTACTTTTGCAAAAAAGCTGTTTTATCTCATTTATCTATAAACTTTAATTACTAAATAAGGAAAAGTATCATGATGAAAATTTTTACTTTTAGGAGCTCAAAACAACCAGTCAGGATAAAAGGGTTCATTTTGAGCTAATCGTGATAATTTAAGTATATAAAGTAGAATTTACTATCAGTCAAAAATATGTCCAAGACTGAAATCAGTCCTGAGACTGAAGGTCTTGCACCCATGGCTGTAATCAATTAGCCTAAAAGCATAGCTTCAGGTGTTTTTTCAGTTTTTCTTTTGTTACAGAGATAAACGGCAATAAGAATTTTTTTTTCCCTTTAGGTTAAATTTTATAAAAATAAAATACTACGATGCTTTAATTTTTGAAGCTGAAAAGAGTTGTATAAAAAAAAAAATAAACGAAAGATGTCCTTTTAAGTCAATTTTCGTTTATAATATTATTAGAAACGATTCGCAAATGAATCATTTTATAAACGGGATTGGAAATCTTAATTTTGATTTCGTCATACCTTTTTTTTAAATTGTGCGTTCTTTAAAAATGAAAGATTTTGTTTAATTTCTTTAAAAGAAAACTCAAAATTAAATTATTAATCTATCTGTATTACACTCACATATCACAAGAAATACCTATGATAACAAGAACGTTATTTTGTAAGGAAAACAGTTATAAGTATTGTTGAAAATAAAAACAATTCAGAACATTATACTAATTAGAAAGGATCGGTTGCAAAGAATGCTGTCTGGATAATTAGAAATTGTACTCACTTTCTCCCCTTGGAATACCATTTCAAGATCTTTGATATTTCTTATTTCTTCAGTCAACTTCGCGTATTGCGTAGTAATACATGGCGAAGTCTTATGGCGAATGCGATGAAGTTTCATATCGATACGAGAATTTTCGATATGAGAATTTTTTTTTAAAATGTGAAATATTTTCTCCTTAAAAAATGTTTACTTACTATGAATAACAGTGAAATAAAATACCTATAATTACAAAATGCTGCTCCATTTAAAAAAATCAGCCTAAGTATTTTAAAGCACATAATAAACTGTTTTCGTAGTTTAAAAAAAGATTTATTGCCAATATTCAGATTTTTAACTGTGACCTAAACCGCGCAAAACCGATGTGCAACGTTCTGTCTGCTAGCCCATAGAATAACATGTAATCCGCGATCCTAAGAAGTCCATTTTTTCATGCGGATTATATAAAAATTAAGAGTTTTCCTAGATACTAGGTTAGTCTTATCCACTTCGTCAAAAACAGATTCATTTTATATATTAAGGTTTTTAAAAAAATCTAGACCGTTTCGGAGAAAAAAAAAAAGACAAACTTACACCATTGAAATTGCTTTCAAAATGGGTTTACAGATCTGAAAATATACTGCACGTAGAATTGTAAAAAATTCAGAATAGGATTAGACTGCAGATATAAGACTGTTTAAAAAAAATCAGAACAATAGGACCTATATTTGATGAGTTATTAACAGGCGGCTTTTCGCATTTTCTTTGATGTCGAGTTAGCTGTATATATGAGTTCCGCCTTCTACGATACGATACCATTTTAGGCTTAAGGCTGCGTCACTCGGAATACTACCGTCTTTCATGATCAAATCACTTTTTGCTGTTATTAAGGGGAGACATCAGTGAAATTCTTTGAACAAAATATTTTTTTTTATTGGCTTAAAAAATTCTTTGAACCTTCATAAATCCGTTGGTATACTCAGTTTTTTTTTTTTTTTTCTGACCGTTAGAAATAATTGTAAAAATTCAAGGGAAGACAAGACTGGGATGCCACACCTACTCACACTAATTGAAGACACGGCTAGCATGCCACGCCCACTCACATTAATTTTACTCTAGCATTCGATACTCATTTATTGTATGTAACTAAACTTTACCCAAGTAGACATCAGTGAAATTTTTTGAAAAAAATATTTTTTTTATTGGCTTAAAAAATTCTTTGAACCTTCCTGAATCCATTGGTATACTCAGTTTTTTTTTTTTTTTTTTTTTTTTTTTTTTTCTTCTGACCATTAGAAATAATTGTAAAAATTCAAGGGAAGACAAGACTGGGATGCCACACCTACTCACACTAATTGAAGACACGACTAGCATGCCACGCCCACTCACATTAATTTTACTCTTAGCATTCTATACTCATTTATTATATGTAACTAAACTTTACCCAAGTATTTATATTCACTTTAATTCATGTGTTTGATAAAACACTGCAAGAACATCACACAAATTGGAAGCATCTAAAATTAAAAGCTTTTTGAAAAATTGTACTTTTCAGCTAAAAACCCCATTAACTCCTAAAGTACTTGAGTGATTTCGATTAAAAAATTTTTGTTGGTAAATTTGTTGTAAGATCATATGTGGAAGACAGTTTAAAAAATTTTTAATTAGTTTCAGAAAAAAAAAAAAAAAAATCTAAAAATAGAAAATTTCTGAAAAATTGCCATTGCTCTAAAATAAAAAGTTTTAGTCGCAGAAAAAAAAACTGCCCGCCATAAGTCTTGAATATTATCCATTGAATAGGGATTCAGAATTTCATCAAAATCGTTCTGGTAGTTTCTGAGGAAACAGGTCTTAAAGCTCGCATCTCCCCCCTATGATTGCACCCATTCTTGTCTTTCCTCAAAAACATTTTTTGTAACACAAAGTGCAAATTCAAAAAATACAAGTCTCGCAGTTCAACACAAAACAAAATACAAAAAGTTGGCATCTTTTGAATTTTCATTGAACAATAAAAAGGTGTACAAACATTTGACCAATCATTGATTCTCCCAATGTCTGTTCTGTCGATACATAATCAGAAAACTCAATATGTCATTTGCAAAGAGCGAGAATTGTGAATATTTGTTTTTTTTTTTAATCTCCTGAAAAATCGTATTTTTCAGGTAAAAATCCCATTATTTCATAAAGTACTCGAGCGATTTTGATATATATATATATTTATTTTATTTTTTTTTGTGTGGTAGAGTATAAGATAACAGCATATACATATGTGGCAGACATTTAAAAAATTTTAATAAAATTTCTGGAAAATCGCCATTGCTCTAAAATAAAAAGTTTTAGTCGCAGAAAAAAACCGTCTGCCACAAGTCTTGAGCATAATCCAATGAATATGGATTCCAAATTTCATCAAAATTGGTCTAGGTAAAAATCTCATTATCTCATAAAGTACTCGAGCGATTTTGATATATATATATATATATATATATATTTTTTTTTTTTTTTGTGTGGTAGAGTATAAGATAACAGCATACATATATGGCAGACATTTAATAAAATTTCTGGAAAATCGCCATTGCTCTAAAATAAAAAGTTTTAGTTGCAGAAAAAAACCATCTGCCACAAGTCTTGAGCATAATCCAATGGATTCCAAATTTCATCAAAATTGGTCTGGTAGTTTCCGAAAAAATAGGTCTTATTTCCCATAGGATTGCACCCAGTCTTGTCTTCCCTTAATAAAGCATCAATTTAAATTAAAAGCTCCTTTAAGGAAAATTATCAATGTGAGTACTGGATATTGGAATGCTTCCTATCTTCTTGCAGTAGAATATTTAGCTGAGTGTACTTTTTAGTGGCCCATCTTTATAAAGATAACTAATTAACATATTTTTGGGGGTAATTTTTAAAAATTTGCTTGCATATTTAGGAAAACTCAGTGCAGTATTTTTAGACATGGTCCCTCAAAGTCTCCTTTTTTAATATAAATGGTCCCCCAAAGTCCCCTTTTAAAATAAAAATGGCCCCCTTTCCCCCTTTTAGGAGACTAAAATGCAGTGATGGAAATTGGAAAAAAAAAGGTAGGCGTCAAATGATGACTACATTGTAAATATCTTAGGCAGCAAATTAAAATTTTTAGTTGCAATTTCTAAAATTCATTTTAACATTACTGTTATTAACATTGTATACTTCTTTTAGAAAAGCACAAATACTTGTTTTTATTTAAAATTATTGAAGTTCTTAATCTTCAAGATTATAATAATTGAAGAAACTGTAAAACTGATATAAATTATTTTTAATTAGTGCTACTATATTTAGAAACAGGGGTATGTTTAGGAAAATTTTAGGTCCTTTAAAGGACCCTTCACAAAATAATTTATCTTAAAACAGGACCCTTCACAAAACATTTTATCCCAAAACAGGACCCTTCACAAAATTATTTGTCTCTTAAATAGACCTTTCACAGAGTTTTTTTCACCTTCAAATTGAACTTTTCACAAATTTAGTCATTTAAAAATAAAATCTGGCCTGTAAGTAAGCAGTTGAACTCACCAAAGAGCATATTACTTAACTTTTTATACATGGAGGATAGGACATGAAGGCATCGATAATTTAAAATTCACAAAAATAAGAAAAGCGTCACAATTTCACAAAAACAGGACCCTGTGAGAAAAGTCTGGACAGACCCCTGAGAAATGAATAGAAATATTCACTTAATCATATGTAAAACAAAATTAAAACTTGACAAGAAATCGAAAATAAAATTTTATCCAATGTTGATAATTACAATTGAATTTAGCTAGCTATCAAAAAAAAGAAAAAGCCATATAATGCATCTATCTACATTTGAATCTCGTAACATAAAATCAAAAAGCGTACCTTTTTTTTTCCCCCTAATCGTTAAATAAACATTAAAAAAGTAAAAATAGGCGTCAAATTTGACGACCAAGAATAATTTTATAGTCGTCAAATGCAATAATTTAGTTGCAGTTGACGACTAAAGACTGCTAATTTCGAACACTGCTAAAATGTGTTGGGAGCCCTGTCAGCGCTATCTATTGTTTGAAATTCGAACTAAAATAAATAAAGAATCACAATAAAAAATCTCCTGACATCATACATAACCCTCCTTCAAATAGCATCGATAGATGGCGCTGCAAGCAATAACTGCTAAACCCAGGCTCGATTTTTTTTTTTTTCAGCCTCTCTCTTCTTCCATGCGAAAAAAGGAGATTAAAATGTATTGAATGGATCCCGAAGTATCAAAAATCAGGTTTGGACTGAGCATCTATTGCTCTCAGCGCTATCTATTGTTTGACATTCAAACTAAAATAAAGAATCACAGTAAAAAAAATTCCTGACATCATACATAACCCTCCTTCAAGAATTTTTTTAAGTTCTGTCACCGTTTGCAAGTTATTGAATTTTAAAATCATCGGTCATTTTTGGGACACCCAGTATCAGGAGGGTTTTTAGCAAGTTCGAATTATGGTTTCAATAGCTGTTATTAAATCATCTTCTGACAAATGTTGTCCACAATATCGTGGATGCAAAAGATTTGCAAATAAGTCCACTGAGGGAAAAATCGAAATCGTATTTGTTACTTAAAAACGATTTAACATACTTTTCTTCTTCTTTGGTCAGGGGTGAAAAAGGCAATTGCTTGATTATTTTCGCATCAAGTTTTTTAAGTAGTGTAACTTCTGAAATAGCTGATGCATCACCTTCTAACTTATGTATTGTTGCAGAAATGGGTAAAAGCAGGTTGTGTGCAGTCTGAACTTGCACTCAAAATGTATCATTATCCAGTATCTGTTGTGAGTGCATTTTTAGTATGAAACAGGATGAATTGACTTGTTATGAGTTGCAAATTAAACAATATGACAAATCTTAAGTAAAACAGAATCAAACTTTATTTTTATGTGGATTTAAAAATTAGAATTATAACCTGTAGTTTTTGTTTAAACGGTACAGAAATTGACTAATAAAAGAAAATATGGAAAGTTCAAATATGTGCTATAAAAAAATTGCCTGTTTGACGTTTAAAATTTTCCGGAAAAACAGTGGAAAATTTTCCTCCCCACATCACTATTGAAGTGTAGATGTATTACTTTTAATTAATGGCTTGCAGTTCAATGCATTTTTAATAAATAAATATATATTTTTATTTTATTTAGGCTGGACCTTTAGAGAATGTGACAATTCCGAAGGATAAAGAAGGAAAGCTTCGGAATTTTGCTTTTATTACATTTAAATATGCTGTTTCTGTGCCTTATACCTTAGCACTCATGAATGGCATATCTTTGTATGGCAGGTCTCTTAAATTAGATGCAAGGACTGGTGCAGCATCAGAACACAATCCATATTTAGAAAAGCTTCGACAATATAGGCAAACTGTCAGCCATCAAAATATGCCTACAAACAAAAACTATAATGTGAATCTTAGAGAGCCATATGAAGATCAGGCACGTAGATATGATTCCAGGCAATATGAGTCGAGATCTGAATCTCAGCGAGATTACAATAAGTGGAATCAATATTCACCACAGTCCAGCCATTATAATACTGGGATGCCTGTTACGTATCCTACTCAAGGTAGATTCCAAAACTCGATGCCACAAACTGCATCATACCCTTGTGGAATCAGGGGGCCCTGGCAAAGAAGTCATCGTTAAGATTTTCAATATCATCATACTTTTTCATTATTTTGTAAATATTTTAAACAACACACATTTCTATACATTTAACTCTTTAAAAATTTCATAAATTTAATCATTAAACTTCATTTTATTATTATTATTTCTTACATACTTGTATTATTCATAAATTACTAGCAATTTTTGCATTTAAATTTGATACTAATATGCTGGCTATGTCTTATTTAGTTTAGTACAGTGACTGTTATTCACATTTACTTTAATCACTGATTTTATTTCTTATTTGTTTTTATGACTGATTCAAAATTATGTTTAAGAATATGACTGGGATACAGTCCATATGCCCTAACTTTAAAGCTGAAATGATGTTTAAAATGTTGACTTTTTGTTACCTAAAAATTAAATAATTCATTTTTTTTTTTTTTTTTACATTTATCTGGATTCAAATCCAAGATACAGTAGATTCCCTTATATCCGCAAACCCTAAAATTTGCTTATCATCGCAGATGTAAACAATGAAACTTTCAGTTCAAATGTAGGGACAAAATCATAAAACTTTATTTTTATATTGTTACACATGTATTTTAATATGTAATTCAAGCTTTAGTTATTTATCAAGTCTGGTAAGCTTGAAATAAAACTTACTTATTTTAGGATTTTGATTCGAATTATTAGTGTACTTGTATGAGCAAGATTCATTCAATAAATCAAGAAAAATGTATCATCTGTATTATGTGTATTTTTTTTACACACTATTAATTATTTACATGACCCTAACTTTTAATAATTTAATCATTTTTAAAACTATCTTAATTTTTATTGCTTTAGTTTATTACTTTACTTAATTATTTTAATTTACTGTATTGTAAGCATTCATTATAAAAATTACCGTTTAAAAAATAAAAACAAAGCAATGACCAGAAATCTGCATAACCTGTGGTTTCAAGCTGTGCGGATTTGAGGTAGTCTACTGTATTTGACTTGTTTGAAACATGTTGTAAGAATACAAAAACAGTGTTGATTAAATCTTAATTTGCTCTTGGATTTTATTGTTATTGGTGTTCAAAACTGTAGCCATAGATAAGCTACAGACAAATGAATTGATAATGGTAATTTTAGCTATCTCCTTTTGTAGTGTTTGTAATAAATGGTAAAAATTAAGCTAATAAAACACATAAATTTAATGTTAAATCTTTTTTTTTTCTGTACTACAAATTTTATTCAATTTCAATAAATAAAAGCATTTTATGTATATATTATTTAAATAAATTGGTTATTTTTATATAAAAGTTTTCATGTTTCATTTTTTATGCATTTTGTTTGAAGTTATTGATATTTTTCCTAACATGCATAAAATAAGGTTAATTTTTTCAATAAAGTAAAATGTTATAAACACATATATAATAATCACTTATAAACAGATAAAGTTAAAAAATGCTATAAAAAGTGATAGAAAATCTTTATTAAGATTGACGATCGTTTCGTTGCACAAGCGGCAACATTTTCAAAATCATTCAACGATAAAAAATATTTTCACATAATTTAAAAACAATAAACATAGTAAACAATGTCACGCGACATGATGCATAATGAAAAACATTGTAAAATATAAAATAAAAATAAAATTATCTTGGCTATTTGCGAGCGTGGATTAATTTCTACTATTGTTACTAAAATTACATAGCATCTCTTTCCAAATTTTAGGTAATTCTATGGACACTGAATCATTGTAAATATTCTTGTTGCGTAAAAATATCTCTATTGATTCTCGGATTATGGATGGTAAATAAAATCTTGATGTATAAATTAACTTGCTATTTTTAAAATCGATCTGTAAAGGTTCTTCGCTGTATAATCTGGCAAAGCTGTGGTTCTTCTGTTGTATTTGATGTCTGCTATATGTTCTTTGATTCTAGTTTTAAGTTTTCTAGTTGTCATACCTATATAAAACTGCTTGTTTCCATCTTCTTTAGTGAAAGGTATTTTGTATACTCCCGATAACTGGTTTGACTCAATTGGACCTATTTTCTTGCATACTATATTTCTTAATTTCATAGAAGGTTTTGCGACTAGGGAGATATTGTATTTATTGAGTTTATATTTCAGACGTTCGAAGAAACCAGGAAAATATTGTAAAGTGGATAACATGGAATTTTGTGGATTGAAATTTCTTTTCTTGTTATTCTTTAAGCTCTTAATTAATTTTTCTATGGTACTTTCTGTGAAGGTTGCCTATACTCCATGGTCGAAAGGCTTTAGGAAACTCGAAATGGCAACAGCCAGAGACAGAGAGAGACGATGTAGTTCTTTGGATGTGTTCGAAAAGACGCTCGTGAGATATGTAATCGGGAAGCGTATTATCTAATAATATATATATTGTGTGTGTGTGTGCTGTAATTGTGTTCGTCTAATGTAAATATTAAATGTATTTAATTGGAGCATTTAATCTCTTCAATGTGTTCTTTCTTCACCAATATCGTGGAATACTGAACCGGTTCATCATACTTTTTTCTTTGTATCCATTGTTTCTTGCTATCTTTTATTTATTTCGTTATTTAATTGCACGGGGGTACAAACTGTGAAAGCTCTATGAATAGAATGTTTAAGTGCAGAAACTTTGTATGAAAAAGGTGCTTGAGCATTATGAGGGATAATGGATTGACTGGCTATGGGTTTTCTGTAAACAGAGCATTCTATTCCTTGGTACGTCTTGATTAGTAATACATCTAAGTAAGGTAGCGTACCATTTTGTTCTATTTCCAATGTAAATTTAATTTTAGAATCAAGGATTGGGGTCCCCCCCCCCCCCCCCAAATCCAACGATTATCGCGAATTTCAACAAATGGTCTCCAAAAAAAAAAAAAAAAAATCGTGAATTGTTCGCAGGTGAAAGGGTCGCAAAAAACGCCAATTTCGTCAAAAGATCGCGTAAAAAACGCCAATTTCATCAAATGATCGAGAAAAAATGCAAATTTCGTCAAAGGGTCATTCCATGTGAAATCAACCAATTTAAAGAAAAGTTGTTGCACCATAGTCACAGATTTTTTTAAAATTTTTATTACAGACAGATGTAGTAGTGAAACCATCAAATCTAAAATTTTAAGATAATTTGTGCAATATTGACTGAGATATAGCCTTTTGAAAATTGATCATTTTTACCAAATGGCGGCCATCTTGGATGCTATCCCTATGTCTATAAATGTCCATAACTTGACAACTAATGACTCAAATTTTATATTTCTGGTACCAATTTAAAGCTATTTGTATAAAGAATGCATGTGAGAATACTTCTCACAGTATTTAAATTTGGGTTTAATTTTAATTCCTTTCAGCTATTTTTTTGCATCGATGGCTATTTGAACTCAATCTTTACGCCGCGATGTTGATGCTTTTATCTCTCACCGTAAAGCAAGTTCATTTTTCACCGCCGATATTCATATCTGCATTGGGAGCGGATCGGCAGCTTGCGCATGCGCACTCCGTATTTTAGGAGCACATTTCTGGAGCTCTCGTTTCGTCGGAGCCAATTTGATTATGATGACGTCATTGAAATTATGCGCCGCCCTCTTTTGACGCCGATCGCTGACAGGAGAATCGTTTGGTTTCGTTTTCCAATCAGTGAAACATTTTTAATTCTGCAGCTTGTAATTCGATTTTCATTAATTTCCCGTAAATGTTAATTTAGCTAATCAATTTAAAGTCTGCCTTTTAATTACTTTGTCAACCCCGTATTCATCATTTAAATACTAAAACTCGTTAATTTTAAATTCAGAATTTGGTTTGACGTTGTCTGAAAAAGATGTAGTCTTTTAACGTAGTTTTAGCGGAGCGCCAGCCTGCTGGCCGGCCGTTCGAATGCCGTGCCGCTCTTTTTGGCCGAATAAGTTTGCCGTACTATGAGTTTGATATTTTATTTAAGTGGATATGTTCTTTCTCAAAGTTTAATCCTTTAAAGTTGTGCTGCTCTCATTAAAAGGAATCCCATGGATTTATTCCGTGTTGGCTGCTATTCTTCTTCTTAAAAGATTAGTTCTTCTATTTTAAAATGGTGACCAGAAGCAAGTATTTTCATAACCTTCTACTGCTACTAACGAAAGAAATAAAGAATATTTGTTTTCACCACTTTGCCTCTTCACTGTCTACATTTCAAGTAAGAACTCTCCAGTTTTATTATTTCTTTAACAATCAATAGTAATTTATTAAAAGAACTTCACAACGTGCACTTTAACCCTTTTACGATCACAACACAATTTCTTATCGTCACATTTGGTGCCGTAGTACCTTTCGAATTGCAACAGTGGTTGCTTTGGGATTATTGCAATCTTAAAAATAATGATTCTTGAAGATAATTTTTTTTAGAACTTTTTGTTCTTTTTTTTAAGGATTATGAGAGTTTTGGTTGAAATAATTTAATAGAAGCTACATTTTCATGAAACTTGTTCTAATTTTTGAAAAAATATTAAGATCGTTATGCAAGAAAGTCAAGTAAATTCTTTCTGAGGAATTGTTCTCATTAGTTAAAAAAAAAAAAAAAAAAAAAAGAAAATGGTTAATTTAATTCAAGATTTATTGGATATAATTTATGAAAATATTTTAAAATATTTGATATTCTCATTCTGAAAAATTCTTGAGTTATGCCATTTTTATGTTAAATAGTTGCATTTTTTTCTTACAATATTCTAAAGAATTCATATTTAAATTTTACTATATTTTGTAGAATATATTATTATTCAAATCAAGAAATGAATTTATATAATTACAATATTGAAAATGAATTTTATGTTGTTGCAAATAATAGCAATATTCTGTTTTTAAGAATAGAATTCTGAGGCAGTTACATATTTTTTTAATTGATTGAAAATTGTGGAATTGAAAATAATTTTGAAGAATAATTATTGAAATTGAAATATTTTTACAAATGAATTTATGTTCTCAAATAATTTCAATGATTTGAAATTTGGCAAAAATTGTTCTCAAGAACATAATGTGATATTTTAGGAGGCATGGCTTGTGGGTTATTTTTTTATTTTCTACTTATTAATGGCACTTTAAATGAATTATAAATTTGAATTTCAATATATTTATTTAAAAAAAAAATTGAAATTTTATTGAAGTATTATTTTTAATTCTTGTTGCTGAGAAATTTTGTTCTTCACTTAAAGCTGTTCTCATCTCATTATGCCTATTTTCTCCAACTGAAGTTTGGTATTCTTCAAGTAATTTATAGTAGTAATTATTCTGTATGATTATTTTAAAGTATTGCCTGCTTCTCTTAATAACAAAAATATAATATGAAAATTTATAAACAGTTATCCCCTTTGAAAAGTTCTTAGACTTGCTCCTTAGATGATTTGTGAAATATGCTGTATGTGTAGTTAGCATGTTGTCTTGTGGACTAGTCTGATTTCATCTATAATATTTAAAGAAGTGTTTCTAATATTTAAAGAACTGTTCCTGTTTTTAAATTTACCTGTTGATGTTGTTATAGAACTCTCAGCTAACAAATTGAAAATATTCAAAATTTTCATTGCTTCAATTCTCTTTGGCAAATTCAATTCTTTCACAAATTTATAAGTCTATGCATGACATATCCACATCGACATCATCATACCTTATTCTCATGTTGCTTTATAAAAAAAATAAAAAGAGCAACATTATATTTTTTTTAAATGAAATGGGGCTTCTTCAATCCTGTAACAGTTCTACTTAAAAATTCCATTCACCATAAAAAAAAATTTTTTTTTCCTTGCCAATAGTGAAGATTACTTTTATATATTAACTATCAATAGTTCTTAAGTGATGTGCTTTTTGCCATATTTGATGATGACTGTTCCTGTATATGCTGCTAGAAAATTTTTAATTACCTGTAATGACATTCTTCAGACTTTTCTTCCATTCATCTGTTGCTTACCTGATGAAGGTGGTCAGTGGTTTTGTGCGATATCCATTTCTTCTGGTCTCTTCTTTGTTGTTGCACATGTTATCATGGAAGCTAAAAATTATAAAATTACCTACCTACTTCTTCAAAAGTTTCCTACATCTACAATAGTTTATTTTTTTGTGTGTATGTTTCGTATCCAGCCATAAGATGCCTGGTGGAGATGTTTTTCATTTATAGGCAAATATCCATTTATGAAACCACTTCATTAGAGTTCTTCGGTTTGTGAAGCTACAAATAGTGTTTACTACTTAGTTCTCTTCAAAAAATAAATAAATAAATAACTTTCATTACTGATTATAATACTGTGTCAGTTAACGTTTCTCATGTGAGAGTAAATATCCTCATCAAGTGAAATTGTTGACTTGTATGCTGCTAGAACTCAGTTACTCACACCATAACATTATTCTAAGTCTTCTCAAATCAAGTAAGTTTAAATTTATATTACCTGAAAATTACTGATATATTTTACCTTCGACAAATTTATTTTATTATGCTACATTTTCTCCAAATATTCTAGCAGGTGCAATTAAAAAGTATTCAGAGTTAATTTTTGCTTGTGTGTAGCAATTCATCCTCACATTGCAAAATTTTTGCTCATTGATAATCAAGTGTAAAATCTCATTAATATGAGAAGTTTGTGAATATTTGTTACAGTGTTTATATGCAAGATCAAGTTATTTTGAAAAGTTCTCCATATTTATTTATTTCTTATGTGCATAGTGCCTTTTACTTTAATTTTATTTCATACCCAAAGCCTCTAAGTCTTTATTTTGCCATTTGCCTCATTACTTTAGTATTAAAGAAAAAAAAAAAAAAAAAAAGGATTCGTTCATTTTGAAGATTTTTTGTTTTATGAAGAATTGAATAGTAAAAATGATCTTCATTTTGAAGTTTTCAATGTTTTATGAAGAAAGTGAAATTTATTAATGTCTTCTCTTCATACCTACAAATAATACAAGAATGTCACAGAAAAGCACAATTCTAGATGGAAATTTTTTACCAGCGCATTTATATATATATATAGAATTTTTTTCTATAAATCATCTAGTGAAATTTTTTTTTACAAAAAAAAGTGCTTCTTGACCTCAAATACCGATTATGTCCTATCATACTACATTTCATCATAAGTGCACCGCCGACTTCTCATCCTTCTTCTGCAAAAGTGATTCATGTATATGTCGCAGAAGTATGATTGCTCTGCAGTAATGAGTACGATGTCGTCAGTTAAGTGCTTCAAAGAGAATGCAATGCATTCTCACTTTCTACAAAGTGTCTCGTCATGTTAAAATGTTCTAATGTCATCATGCAAAGATCATCTATTTTGATGATTATTATGTGAATGTTCCAGTTTTTTTCGACAGCACTATACCAGTGTACCACCTCATGTTGTGTTACTAAACATTCAGTGACATCAGTATCTATATTATAAAGGACAAACATATCTGTGCGTAACGCATACGTCATTTTGCGAATGGCAACACTTTGAAATTTGAAATAAAATTTTGGCTTTGCAATTTTCTCTACTGCAAATTTTTAAACTTCTAAACATCGCACATTTTAAATTTTTACACCGTCATTTAAGGAAAAAAATGCTCTTTTAAATGCAATTTGTGTGAAAACTGTATCTCAATTTATTTTTGAGATATTAATTTTTTTGTAGTTTTTAATACCATTTTTCTTATCGTGGCAACAAAAGTACCTCATTTCATTGAAAGTCATTGAAAGTAAACGGAAAATAGGAGATACTGTATCTTTCTGTTGCCATTTTCTCATAAAACCTAAAAAAAAAAAAAGTTGAAATTAAAATATGGGCTATGTCAAGAATATTGTCTGTTATTCCGTGATAATGACGTCATATGCACACTTTTCTGTGATAATGACGTCATATGCACACTTTTCTGTGATAATGACGTCATATGCACACTTTTCTATAGACGAAGTTTAAAACTGGATTGAAAAAGTGGATTGCTTTAGCGGATGCAAATGACGTCATTTTATAAAACAGCGTGTAATTTATTTCTTAAACCTGAATTATGTTTTGTAGAAGTGCGTCATTTTCACAGCCCAGCTGCTTTGAAATTCTTCACAGGTGAAAATGCTTCACATTTAAAAATAATGTAATCGAAATCACACACTGATAAAACGCAACGTTTTACAAAAATTTAGAGTATCTTTATAAAGTATATTTTTCAATCTTCTGACCATCGTTACATTTTCAATTTTCGTCGCATAGAGAAAAAAAATTACTTTCAAATGCAATTTGTTTAAAAACTTTATCTTAATTGACTGATGTATTATATTATCTAAAATAATTTTTAAGCATGATTTTTTTAAAGTTTATCTTATCACGTGCCGGTTTCAATACATAATAATAATAAACATTTTGCACATAAAGCAACAAACATTTTTCAGCATTTGTTTCTGACTATTTTTGCATAACGAAATTAATACTTCCTTTATAAACAAATAGAAGAATAATATTGAAAAAACAACAAATCTAACATATTTATAATCGTACAATTTAAATTTTTAGATCACCAAATAGGATTTTTTTTAATGGAATAACTTTGCAAAGTCTATCTCAGTTTATTGATTGTCTATAGTTTAAAAAACAATTTTTAAGCATGAAATATTTTTTAATTTATCTATATCGCGCGGAGCTCGATTACGAAAGATTAATCCATTTGCCCTTAAAACAAAATACAGACTTCATCATTTTCTTACGTCTAATATCCATTAAACAAATTCTCTATGAATAAATAAATAAAATAATATAAATAAAACACAAATTTACCAGATATGTATAAGCTCTGAAATTATCAGAATGTAAAAGGATGCCATAAGTAGCAAAATCTTGGCAAATAGCTCTTTGCATGCGGCTAATAAGAAAATATCGCTTTTGATAAATTTCAAAAATTTATTTGATTGTATAATTCGTATTTTCCATATGAAAAATGCTTTTTTAATGTAAGTTGTCAGTCTAAAAATATTATGGAATGTAAAAAAATTATTAGTTTTCAACTTAAAAAAATGATTTAACCTATATTCTTTAACCCGGGAAGCCTGGGTACGTTCCCCTAGTATCTTTAATAGCCTTATTCCATATGGCTCTGGACTCAATGAACATCATTTTGAATCCAAAAACATTGCCTTTACCCACCTGCAGTTACACAGTGTTATTATATTTAAAATTTTCTTTTACCTAAGATGTTAGGAGATCCAAGCCACCTAAAATTTTATGTAGGAGATCTTATATGTGTTTATTTTTGTTCATGTACATGCTGATGGCTAGGGCATGATGGTCATCGACATGGTTGTGGACTTCGATATTTACATATATATATATCTAATTTTGTGTTTGTTTAGAGTGTTGCTGATGATTTCATCTTCGTCATTATCATCATTGTGAGCTTAACATTGAATTGTAAAAATTTTGTTTCTATATTATATTTAAATGATTATTTTAAAATTATATTCCGGGTACATGGTATTTTAGTTTTATAAACTCATGATTTTGTCAATTTTTTTTCTTTCATTCTATATGGAAGTACTTAAATTTTTTTGGTGATCACCAGTCTCTCACATTTTAAAGAAAAAGCATGGTATATGTATATTTACCTAACCTCTTGAATCTCATATATATATATATTAAGAATTCTTATGACTAATATATTGAAATTTTTATTTAGTAAGGTATAAAGTTCAAAGAAATTGTGTCTAAGATGGGATTTATGACACTTAATTATGACATGTCTTTTGAATAGCAACTTGTTTTTATGGGATACCTTGTTTGGGTGATTGAGTAGTGAACGACTCAATTACACAATTGGTATCACATACAATTGGTTGTCTGTTTTAATTTAAATGAAATAAAGTTTGATACACTAAAATGATATCATTATGTTTTATGAAAGTTTATTTATATATGGCCATTTCATTTCCTTTCATGTTAAGAGTAATAAAGAAAACTCTTTATTTTTTTAGATATAATTCTAAAATTAAAAAGTCCTAGGCATGTTGTAAAAGTCAAACTACAAAATGTTTCCTGACTTTTTTGTTGCTTTTGTATTTGCAACTTTTATCAGAAGTTAATTCTGTTTTTATTTGGTACCAAGATAGCAAAAATTGTTATGACTAGTCAATGATCTCAATTTTGTTAACTTAAAATATGTTAACACTTTTATGATGATAATTTTATGAGATCACATAGAAGGTTTTGCCAATGTTACTTTATTTTTGGCATTTTTTATTGTATACTTGATGTATTGTATACTTTTGGATTATGAATGTACTTTATGCAATGTATATTCTTTTTCTCTCTCTTACTTTTGGTCACCAATATTTTTTTTTCTAGCACAAATTTTTTTTCAACCGTTAAATCACCAATTTTTTTTTCAACTGTTAAATCACCAATTTTTTTTTAGCACTTCAACTTCAACTTTTACTTTAAATTTTATTGTTCGCATTTAATGATTTTTTATCGCTTTGGCAGTTCAAAATTTTTTCATCCCATTTTCTGTAAGAGGTTTTTGATCGATTTTGCCTTTTACATCTCCTGGTCTTACAAAATTTTCTCGGTGAAGGGAGGTAATGTGAGAATACTTCTCACAGTATTTAAATTTGGGTTTAATTTTAATTCCTTTCAGCTATTTTTTTGCATCGATGGCTATTTGAACTCAATCTTTACGCCGCGATGTTGACGCTTTTATCTCTCACCGTAAAGCAAGTTCATTTTTCACCGCCGATATTCATATCTGCGTTGGGAGCGGATCGGCAGCTTGCGCATGCGCACTCCGTATTTTAGGAGCACATTTCTGGAGCTTTCGTTTCGTCGGAGCCAATTTGATTATGATGACGTCATTGAAATTATGCGCCGCCCTCTTTTGACGCCGATCGCTGACAGGAGAATCGTTTGGTTTCGTTTTCCAATCAGTGAAACATTTTTAATTCTGCAGCTTGTAATTCGATTTTCATTAATTTCCCGTAAATGTTAATTTAGCTAATCAATTTAAAGTCTGCCTTTTAATTACTTTGTCAACCCCGTATTCATCATTTAAATACTAAAACTCGTTAATTTTAAATTCAGAATTTGGTTTGACGTTGTCTGAAAAAGATGTAGTCTTTTAACGTAGTTTTAGCGGAGCGCCAGCCCGCTGGCCGGCCGTTCGAATGCCGTGCCGCTCTTTTTGGCCGAATAAGTTTGCCGTACTATGAGTTTGATATTTTATTTAAGTGGATATGTTCTTTCTCAAAGTTTAATCCTTTAAAGTTGTGCTGCTCTCATTAAAAGGAATCCCATGGATTTATTCCGTGTTGGCTGCTATTCTTCTTAAAAGATTAGTTCTTCTATTTTAAAATGGTGACCAGAAGCAAGTATTTTCATAACCTTCTACTGCTACTAACGAAAGAAATAAAGAATATTTGTTTTCACCACTTTGCCTCTTCACTGTCTACATTTCAAGTAAGAACTCTCCAGTTTTATTATTTCTTTAACAATCAATAGTAATTTATTAAAAGAACTTCACAACATGTACTTTAACCCTTTTACGATCACAACACAATTTATTATCGCCACAATGCATATATGATATTAAAACAATAGTAATTTTTTATTTTAATACTGTTTATTACATTCAAACTGAAAATATCACCCTCAAAAAATGACTTACTGTAATGGGCCATAAAAAAAATGACCCATCATAATTTTTTTTCAAACTTGCTAAAAACATTGCTCCATATGTGTACTTTAAATAGAAAAAAAAATGGAGAGGTAAAATTTTTCGTTTAAAAAAAATAGCTTTTTACACATAGGATGTCACTTACTAAGCAGTGACTATCTTAAAACATGTAAATATCCCTGATTTAAGAAATAATGGCCAAAACTAAATATTTTTTAATCCCTGAATTAATGTAAAACTATAATGAAATATAATCTCATAAGTTTTTTGTAGGACCACTCTCCAATTGCTCCCCCCCCCCCCCCAAAAAAAAAAAAGTCATTGCTAAAAATGTATAATTGAAAAAATTTAACACTGAAGAAAATAAGAAAATAAATAAAGAATATAATGTATAATTGTGAAAAACCTTTAAATGCAATATATATAAATGAGATTTTACTGCATGTGTATATGTGGAATCTATTCAAAACGTTTTCCATGCAAGAAATTCAATTTTTATACCTAAATTTCTATTTCTTACTTTAAAAATTGCTCACTTAAAAAGTTTTACATTTGTATGTGACTTTATAGAAATTCTGCTGTATGCATGTATTTACATCATTCAAGTTGCATTAAATATTCAGATATAAATATGTCTGTTTATTTATTTTCTATTTCAATAAATTTACATACTAAGAATGACAGAATTCATGAAATGAATGCTAATCTTGCATAATCTATTTTCCTTATTATTTGAATTCAAAACATGATGTAATAATGCATCATCTTCTATCCTGATGTAATATTGCATCATGTTATATGTTTATGCAATTTTATCATAATGTATCCAACAAATCTTTTGTTGAAAATTTTTGAAACCTTTTGTGGGTAAGTTTGTTATAAACTGCATTATATATAAAATTTTAAATAAAAAAAATATTTGACATAATTTATGAATTATTGCATCATGTTGTATGCTGATGCAATTTTGGGAAAAGATTGCTGCTGTATCGTCATCTGTTTTCTAATTGGTTGTAATTAAAGTATGATGAAATATTACATCATAATGTACAAAAAAATTTGACTATCCCTTTTAAACATCATTTCTGTTGATGTTTTCAATGTAGTATGCACTGGCATAGAATAGTTATTTTGTGCTTAAGATTCTACAGTGGACATGGAGTGTTTTGTATGCAAGAAACTTGGTGTTTCATTAAGTACTGATCTGATACCTGTTCTTCAATTGTCTTCACGTGATTTGCAGTCAATAAAAAAAAGGTTGCATTATGTAATCCCAGATGAAAAATGCTTTGTCCATGGAAATAGTATATGCAAGGTTCACAAGGATAAATATCTAAAATGGTATATTTTAAGACAGAGACAGTGTTGTGATCCATTTAATAAACATCCAAATAGCATCAGAGCAAAATCACTAAAAACAATATCATTAGATATGTCTAAAACAAATCCAGATATCCTCATTCCAGGAAAAAAATTGTGTGTTTCCTGTTATTCATCAGTAAATATGAAAAAAATGTCTATTGTTGACAGGATAACCACCTCAGGAACAGAAAGCCCCTCTGATTCAGATTTTAATGAACCCACAGTAGTAATAGAACAATGAAACAAAAGTTGTGAATTGTTAGAGTTATCGCCAATAAAGGTAAGTAGGCGTACCTCAAAGAGAAAACTTAATTACATGCAAAAGAAAGTTTCAAAAATAACTAAGTGTGTTGCAACTAAAGCAGCTACAGTATTGAGTGTTGAAACCATAAATAAGCCTCAAAATAGTAAAGACACAACTTGTCCTGACTGCACATCTATGATGGATAAATTATTGGAGAAGTTTACAAACGCATGTTTTAAAGAAAAAGTTCAAATTCTAACACTAGTTCCAGATTCATGGACAATACAGCGAACAATGACTTATTTTAATACTACACAGTATCTTGTAAAAAAGGCAAGGAAGTTTAAAACAACAGAAGGGATGTTATCGATGCCTAGTGGAAGAAAAAGTGTTAAACTGAGTCCAGATGTTATAGAAAAAGTTATTAATTTTTATTATGATGATAATAACAGCCGCATGTGTCCTGGAAAAAAAGATTTCATATCTGTTCCAACTGAAAACGGCAGAATATTAAAACAAAAGAGATTGATTTTGCACAATTTAAAGGACTTATATATTGCATTTAACCCTCCGACTGTCTTGGAAAAGGGCAAAATTGTAATGTTGTTTTCTCTGCGTTTTGTTTTATATGCTAAAAAAAATATTCTTTGAACATTTTATAAAAAGAAAATTAATAACGAATATGAATGCAATCCTTGGAAGTATTAATCGTTGTTCAATGTATTAAAAATACTTTAAATTAACAGAATTATATTACTTTAAATATTGCTTGTATTGCAGTGAAACCTGGAGCTTAGTGAACGTATTAACACGGGCTTGTCAGTGAGGGGGTTAAAGAACAACATGACTTAAAAATTGGATTGTCTAAGTTTTGCTCACTACGTCCAAGAGAATGTGTTACTGCTGGACGCAAAGGTATTCATTCTGTCTGTGTGTGTGTATACCATCAAAATATTAAACTTATGCTTCATGCTATTGTACTATTAATAAAACATAAGATATGATGAGATTACTTAAGTAGAACTTAGCTTTTAATAACTACGAAGTACATCGTGAACGGTAGATGTTCACCATGCCAACAACCTCAAGGTGTTGCCAATCCGTCAAACATAATACAGTGTTGCTACTAACAACAAGAAGAATATCACATTCACCCTCCTTTAATTTTACTTTATGATTAATTCAGTCCCTGACATAGTCCTTTAAGTAAGCTGGAGGTTGTCTGGGGCGAACTGGACGCAATGATACAGTGTCCAAATTCTTTTTAGTCTCATCTTCTGGAGTCATAACAGAGTCCGAATTTATTGGCTGCACATCATCTTCTACTAGAGGATCTTCTTCTGTATTCTCGTCAGCAGGTTTGGGAGTTTCTCCTTTCGGAGCTAAGTGTCTAATTGAAACAGTTGTCTCTCTTCCATCAGCAAGTCTTACATGGGCATAGTCGGGGTTAGCTTCAATCAGCTGCACCTCTTGAACAAGTGGCTCATACTTGCTCATCCGTACTTTGTTCTTCAATAGAACTGGTCCAGGGTGAGTGAGCCAAGTGGGGATGGAGCAACCATTATGCGATCTTCGAGGGTGGGAAAACATTCTTTCATGGGGAGTGGCGTTTGTAGCTGTACATAACAAAGATCTAATTGAATGGAGAGCAGCTTGTATGACTTCCTCCCACTGTTCCGTCCTCATATTATTGGATCGCAAGGCCAGCTGTATGCTCTTCTATATTATTCCGTTATAACGTTCTACCTGTCCATTTCCTGCCGGATTATAAGGTGTTGTACGACTCGTGGCTATTCCATGAGACACTAAAAATGTTTTTAGCTCATGGGACATGAACGCAGGACCTCTGTCCGAGTGGATAAATGAAGGCATTCCAAAAACGGAAAAAATGTTCTTCAGATGTAATATTACAGTTGATGCAGAAATATCACTACAAGGAATGGCAAATGGAAATCTGGAGAACTCATCCACTACTGTTAAAATATAACGATTTCTTGAGACACTAGGGAGAGGCCCTTTAAAGTCAAGGTTCAACCTTTCAAATGGGGAAGTAGCTTTCACAAGTGTTCCTACATTTTTTACAAATCTGGGCTTCAACTCACTGCATACTAGACAAGAATTTGTGA
This sequence comes from Maratus speciosus, assembly GCA_963932465.1. Classification (NCBI taxonomy): domain Eukaryota; kingdom Metazoa; phylum Arthropoda; class Arachnida; order Araneae; family Salticidae; genus Maratus; species Maratus speciosus. The sequence continues at coordinate 412,013,996 of OZ010793.1, read as the reverse complement.
CTTTTCTTACCTCTTCTAAGGAAAAGGGAAGGTTCTTGCAACGAATCCAGTGGTGCATTTGTGTCACCCCAGGATGACAAAGAGAGTTGTGCAGGTCCTTCAAGTCAACTATGGAAGTTAGCACACCTGTTATACGAGATAAAGTGTCAGCAATTACATTTTGTTTCCCAGGACGATAAATAATGTCAAACTTAAAACAACAAGAAGAATATCACAGCTATTCATATCAATCACTACATATCACTGCTAAAAAAACTTGTTTGTTGCATTGAATCTGAAGAATGTTGCACAGGTGTGATAAATGTCCATCTCCTGAAATTTTAAAGAAAGATTTAATGGGTTTAGATGAATTGGAAATGAGTAATGATATTATTTATAAACAGTGGGTATAGACTGATGGAGCAGAATTAAAAAAAGTGATTATGCCTGTTGATGAATTTGTTGATGATTTAATTACAAAACTCCTTGCTTTATGTTCACACCACTTTTTTGCAAAATCACAAAGTTTATATTTCAAGAAAACAAAAGATGAATTGAATACAGAAACTGCTATTATTTCAGCTGATTTTTCTGAAAACTATACTTGCATTGTGCAAGATGCTATTCAAAATATCCATTGGCAAAAAGAACAGGTTACAGTTCACCCCTTTCTTGCTTATATAAGGGACAGTATCACTGATACTGTGAAATCTATTCCTATGTGTGCAATAAGCGAGCATTTAGTTCATGACACTACTACATTTTGGGCTTTTCAAAAAGTAATTGTCAATTATTTAATTTTACAAATTCCACAGATTAAATACATAAAATATTTTAGTGATGGATCATCAGCCCAATACAAAAATTATAAAAATTTTATTAATCTCTGCCATCATGAAGAAGACCATGGTGTGAAAGCTGAATGGCATTTTTTTGCCTCTTGCCATGGAAAAGGAGCTTGTGATGGAATAGGCGGCACCATAAAACGCATGGCCACGAAAGCAAGTCTTCAGCGTCCATTCAAAGATGGTATCTTAAATGCATTTGATCTGTATACATTTGCAAAAGAATATGTTAAAGGAATTGAAAGTTTTTTTATAACAAAATCTGAAATTGAAATTGCCAATAATCAGTTAGCAGATAGGTATGCAAAGGCAGATACAATCGTAGGAACAAGGGTTAATCACAGCTTTGTGCCAATAAATAAAGGCCAAATACTGGTTTCCAGGGTATCAGGCTCCTCAACAAATTTTATTGCTACTGTGAGATTTAGTGAAACCGACAAACCACAAACATTTAAAAGTGAACAATATGTTGCATGTGTATACGGTGTTAATTGGTGGATTGGTAAGATTTTAGATTACTGCGAGGAATTAAATGACTATAAAATTATGTTCATGCATCCTCATGGTCCTAGTTCATCATATTCATGGCCAAAATCTTCAGATGTTTGTTGGATTCCATATGAGCATATAATGAAAGTAGTGTCTACCCCAATGACTGCTACAGGAAGAACATATACTGTTGCTCCAGAGGAGCATACAGCAATTCAACTCTTATTCTTAAACTTCAAGACAGATTAAATCCTTGGTAATTTTCAACAACATATTATCGAGTTCCTTTCAACAATATATTATAAAGTTATATCCATGTAAGTATCCTGTTCTTATTTTATGTAAATATGTTTCATATAAGTTTTATCTAAGTCTTACTTTTATACATATTTGATGTTTTTGTTGTACATTTGTATCACACAAGATTTGTGTACTCATTTTGTCAAGATTTGTTCATTTAAATTGAAATTGGCAGTGAACTGAATAACTAATGTCAACTCATTAATATTAATTTTTAATCTTTTATTTGAATTCAACTTATACATCTAGTATTTCTGCCATATTTCAAAAAAATATGTTTTATGGCTCTTTTTCCTTCTAAATATTTTCCATTATGTATATTTTTTGAGAATTATACATATTATCATTTTATATGAAATAAAAAGTATTGAAATGAAAATTTACTGTTATTTTAATATGTATGTGTTTTTAGTATAATTAACTGCTGATTGGTATTTCTAAATTGAATTATTTATATATTGATGCTCATACATTAATTCATATGCCAGAAAAAAATATTTTTAACCATTATTTGTTAAACCAAAGATACTTACGTGTTTTAAGATAGTCACTGTTAGGTAAATGACATCCTATGTGTAAAAAGCTATTTTTCTTTAATGAAAAATTTTACCTCTCCAATTTTTTTTTCTGTTTAAAGTATACATATGAAGCAATGTTTTTAGCAAGTTTGAAAAAAAAATTATGATGGGCCATTTTTTTTATGGCCCATTACAGTAAGCCAATTTTTGAGGGTAATATTTTCTGTTTAAATGTAATAAACAGTATTAAAATAAAAATTTACCATTGTTTTAACATCATATATGCATTCTTTATATAAATAGCTTTAAATTGGTACTAGAAATATAAAATTTGAATCATTAGTTGTCAAGTTATGGACATTTATAGACATTGGGATAGCATCCAAGATGGCCGCCATTTGGTAAAAATGACCATTTTTTAAAAGGGTATATCTCAGTGAATATTGCGCAAATTAGTTTTAAATTTCAGATTTGAGGGTTTCACTACTATGTCTGTCTACAAAAAAAAAAAAATTTAAAAAATCCGTGACTATGCTGCAACACCCATTGGTTGAATTCGTGTGGAATGACCCAAATGCATTTTTTCAGATTTGAAGGCATTGCAAATAAAATGAATATTTCTTGTCAATTCTCATTGGAATTGAAACATAAAGAACGTATAACACAGTTGTACAACATATTTTAATTATCTTGCAAATAAAATTATGAATTTTAACATAGTAAGTTTGTAGCAAAAAAAAAAAAAAAAAAAAATCATAATGCAATTAATAGCAATTTACTTTCCGAAACGATGCAGATTAAAATAATAAAATTATTGCTGTTTAGCATATTGCAGAATAATTCAAAATTAGTTTCTGAGAAGTAAAATAATTTGTAAGTCACAAAATTAATATAGAGTAAAAAATAATATATAAAAGAAACCTTCTACTCAGTAATATGAATATGTAAAATACTTTATAAAATGTTTTATAGAATTAAGCGTAATTTTTTGTATACTATATATGTGGAGATTTTGCAAGCAACACCTGCATTAGACTGAGTGTCCCCGTATTTTCCGCTTCGAGATTAAAAAGGAAACGAGCCTTAACGAAGCTGTGTGAAGTGGAAATGCAGAAGAAGTAAAGAGAACGAAATGAGTTTTTTACGACGCAGGGTTTTGTTAAAAAAGAACAGAACATATTACGGTGAAATAAGATTGAATATTTACACGACGTAAGAAAATCTGAGAAATATTCAACGACGTCCTGAATTATAGACTTTAAGCTAATTAAAGAACGAGAAGAGTGTTTATATCTGTATTTTTTGTTCATGTGTTCGTCTCAATAAATGTCAGTGTTCGTCCTAAAAGTGAGTTGTGAGTTATGTATGGAGTCTCACCCCCATAAATTGGCGTCAGAAGTGACAGTTAACCCACCAATATGATTAATTAGAGTTATTCATCCTACATATTCAAGCCGGATATTCTTCTAACGGTGAGTTCATTGCTATTATTTTATTATGAAGTTAGTTGAAATACCAGAACTGGAAGTTGCGTTTAAAAACGAACGAACGCATAAAATTAAATTGCTGCATAAATTCCTATTTGATGCTGACGGTGATCGCTCTAATAGAAAGAGAATACGCGATTTTACTGGTTTCGGTTTTCAAACCGACAGCACCGAATTCAAAAATAAAATAACTAAAGTTCAAACTGATTTTTCATTAAATGATCTGATTACAGTGTGCAATCTACTTTGTATTGATAATGAGGGATCTTTAAACGATCTCGCAACCCGATTAGTGACATACCTTTCAGACTTGACCTTACTACAATATAATATTATACAAAATGAAAGTGACACCGACTCGGAACCCGAACTGCCTTCAAATAATATGACTTCAAGTAATAACACTGAATTATCAAATTTTGACAAACAACAGCAATTTCCAGTTCAAAGTTTTATGCCATCGTCTATGAATTTTACTGATATTGAAAGTGTAATACCTCCTTTCGATGGTAGTTCTTTTAGTGACATAAACATATGGTTTAATAATTTTGAGGATGTTACTAATATGTTTAATTTATCTGACTTTCATAAATTCATATTTTGTAAAAGATCATTACGAGGAAAAGCCCAGTTATTAACACAAACAGAATTTCATATCAATTCATATGACAAACTTAAACAACTCTTAATATCAGAATTTAGCACCACTTATAATTCTGCCGAGTTACATGATATATTAAATAAACGAAAATTGCAAGAAAATGAATCAATAGAAGAATATTTTCTTATCATGAAACAAATATGCTCGCGTGGTAAAATCGAGGATTCCGCATTAATGCAATACATCATAAATGGTATACCCGACCCGGTTTTCAGAAAATCAATGTTATATGGATGCCAATCCATTGTAGAATTCAAGCAAAAGCTCAAAATTTATGACAAAATTCGACATGACTTTGAGAACACTAAATTTCGTAAAGTCAAACCTGAAATGCCAATGAAAGAGAAATCCTTTCGACCAAAATCTGATCTTTTTTGCTTTAATTGTGGTTTGTCGAATCATAAAAGTAGCCAATGCAGACATAAAGATAAAGGCCCTCGCTGTTTTAATTGTTCGAATTTTGGCCATAAATCGGCTCAATGTGATCAACCAAGGAGGCCTAGAGTTAAGTCAGAACCCTCCAATGTTTCCACTGTCACGTCGAACACTTTCATGACCAAACAAGTCATTATTTCGTCTGTAAATGTTACATCATTGGTAGACACAGGTAGTGAAAGAAGTTTACTAAAGGAAAGTATTTATCGCAAACTCCCTACAATTTCGAACCTTGAACATTCAACTATCACATTAACTGGATTAGGAAATACTATAATCAAACCCCTAGGTTTTTTCTCTACGAACATTATGATAGATGATTTTAATTATACAACTAATGTTTATGTAGTCCCAGATTATTCCATATCTTTTGATCTTATTATTGGTACAGATATCATTCAACAAAGTATTTTAACAATTTCTGGAAATAATATTTCGATGCAAAAAATCGAGAAAAATGACGATACGTCCAATAATTTTTTGATTAATATTGCTCACGTGTTAGACGATCTTAATCTTGATTTATCTCATATTACCGATGAAACAATACGTTCAAAAATTTCAGAACTTATTCAAAATTATTCCCCTAAAAAAATAAAGACAACTGATGTTAAATTATCAATTCATCTGGAAAACGAAGAACCTGTTACTTGTCCTCCCAGGCGCTTGGCGCAAATAGAGAAAAACTTCGTCGAAAAACAAATTTCTGAGTGGCTCGAAAAAGGAATTATTCGTAAAAGCACTAGTAATTTTTCATCGCCTATTGTCCTAATAAAAAAGAAAGATGGTTCATATAGATTGTGTGTTGACTATAGGAAGTTAAATTCTAAAACACATAAACAACGTTTTCCCCTCCCAGTAATTGATGACATTATTGATCAGTTGCATTCTGCAAAAGTATTTACTACTCTTGACCTTAAAAATGCTTTTTTTCATGTCGAAGTAGAAGAAAATAGTAGAAAATATACTTCTTTCGTAACACATTCTGGTCAATTTGAATTCTTATATATGAATTATGGCCTTAGCGATGCACCGTTAGTGTTTCAAAGATATATTTATAACGTTTTTCGAGACCTCATTAATGAAAAAGTACTTATTGTCTATATGGATGACTTCATAATACCAGCTGAAAATGAAGTCGAAGGACTCCAGAAATTACAACGCGTCCTTACAACTGCATCCGAATATGGTTTAGAACTGAATCTCAAAAAATGCCACTTTCTACAACGAGAAATTGATTTTTTGGGTTACCACATTAAAAATGGTCAACTGCACCCATCCCCCTTAAAAACTAAAGCTGTCCTTAATTTCCCAGAACCTAAAAGTATAAAAGATGTACATTCATTTGTCGGATTAACTTCATATTTTCGTAAATTCATTCAAGATTACTCTTTAATAGCTAAGCCTTTAACAGATCTTCTTAGAAAGGACACTAAATTTCACTTTGGCGACCAGCAACGAAATGCATTTAATCAGCTGAAACACATCCTTTCTTCAGGTCCTGTTTTAAGCATTTATAACCCTAGTAACGAAACAGAAGTTCACTGTGATGCATCTATTGACGGTTACGGAGCAGTCCTCCTTCAAAAGTCTTCTATTGACAATCAATTTCACCCTGTCTATTTTATGAGCAAAAAAACCACAGATGCCGAACGTAAATATTCGAGTTATGAATTAGAAGTTTTAGCTGTCATAGAAGCCCTTAAAAAATTTCGCGTTTACATTCTAGGTATTCCTTTCAAGATAGTCACAGATTGCAACGCATCTGCCCTTACTATGAATAAAAAAGATCTTTGCACCAAGATTGCTCGATGGGCTTTAATGTTAGCTGACTATAACTATACAATCGAACGCAGACAAGGTACATGCATGCGCCATGTCGACGCTTTAAGTAGAAATCCAATATGTATGGTCATTCAAGATAGTTTTACTACCAAAATCATACAATCACAGAACACTGACGAACATATACAGGCCATCAAAGAAATTTTGAAAACAAAGCCATATGACAACTATTTCCTTAAAAATAACGTTCTCTATAAAAATCATAAAGGTATCGATCTGATAGTTGTGCCGGATGAAATGCAGCTAAATGTCATTAAACACGTTCATGACAAAGGACATTTTGGCCGTAAACGCTGTGAAGAACTCCTTAACGAAGAATTTCTCATCCCTAATATGTCAAATAAAATTGATAAAATTATAGCAAATTGTGTAACATGCCTTTTGTATAATCGCAAACATGGCAAACAAGAAGGTGAATTACATCCCTTACCTAAAGAAGAGACTCCTCTCCAAACCTACCACATTGATCATTTAGGCCCTCTTGAAACAACCAACAAAAATTATAAACATATTTTGTCTTTAATAGACGCATTTACTAAATTCGTCTGGTTGTATCCATGTAAAAGTACTTCTGCTACCGAAGTTATATCAAAACTACGACAACAAAGTCATACTTTTGGCAATCCTTCCATTATCATTAGCGATAAAGGTCCTGCATTTACAAGCAAAGAATTTGCTGATTATTGTCAAAATGAAAATATAAAGCACGAGACAGTTACAACTGGCCTTCCCCGTGCCAATGGTCAAGTAGAGCGACTTAATTCCACCATAATTTCTGTAATCTCTAAAATGTCCAAAGACGAACTGACCAAATGGTTTAAACATGTTCCTAAAGTTCAACAAGTCATTAATTCAACTTACCAAAGAAGCATTAAGAGAACACCGTTTGAAATATTATTTGGTACAAAAATGAAACAGAAAGAAGATGTACAAATTATTGACCTCTTAAACAGTGCAGTCGAAGAACAATTTATGAAAGACAGAGAAGAGCTCCGTAAAGAAGCCAAGAAGAATATTCTGGAAATTCAACAAGAAAATCGCAAGCACTATAATTTACGACGTAAGAAACCCCATAAGTACAAGCTTGGTGACCTTGTAGCAATTAAGGGAACACAGCAAGGACCAGGTTTAAAGTTGAAATCTAAATTCTTAGGTCCATATAAAGTAATCAAAGTGAAGTCTAACGACACCTACGACGTAACGAAAATCTCATCAACTGAAGGACCGATAAATACTAGCTCCTGTGCTGAATACATGAAACCTTGGCCTGACAAAAACTGCAACTTAAAAAAAAAAAAAATTTTTAAATCTTTTCTTTCTGTGTCCTATAAACATTTTACAAGTCACTGCTTTCAAAGAAATCCCTATATGATGTTACGCTACTTCAACTATGATGTGCAGATTAATTTTTTTTTTCTTTTCCCCTAAGAACAGTTACTGGTTTTTGTTTTTCAGATTCTATTTTACCACATGTCGCTGCGGCAGCTCCAGATATCAGGACGGCCGCTTGTGGAGATTTCGCAAGCAACACCTGCATTAGACTGAGTGTCCCCGTATTTTCCGCTTCGAGATTAAAAAGGAAACGAGCCTTAACGAAGCTGTGTGAAGTGGAAATGCAGAAGAAGTAAAGAGAACGAAATGAGTTTTTTACGACGCAGGGTTTTGTTAAAAAAGAACAGAACATATTACGGTGAAATAAGATTGAATATTTACACGACGTAAGAAAATCTGAGAAATATTCAACGACGTCCTGAATTATAGACTTTAAGCTAATTAAAGAACGAGAAGAGTGTTTATATCTGTATTTTTTGTTCATGTGTTCGTCTCAATAAATGTCAGTGTTCGTCCTAAAAGTGAGTTGTGAGTTATGTATGGAGTCTCACCCCCATATATATAGATATATACAGAAAATTATCTGTATATCACATATTGCATCATCATTTAAGGATATATTTTTCTATCTCAATCTTCCTCATTGCTTTTTAAATTTTCACATTTATTTACATAATACAAGGCTAAATTTTACTATCTCAAATATTCCTCATCTTTTTAAATGCTGTTTATATTCTCATTTTTTATATTACATTTTTTTATCTTTAAAACGTTAATTTAATCAATTGCCCTTTTATTTATTTTTATATAATTCTTTATTTATTTATTTGTATTAATTTATTCCTTTTCTTTATTTTATTTTGTATTCACTCATTATTTTGTATTCATACTTATTAAGTTTATTCCTATTTTTTCATTCTAGTTTAACTAAAAGTTAATCTAAGTCTTTTCTTGATTTCTTCAACCTTTTTCATTGATTTTATTTATTTATTTATTTTTTTTTTTTTTTTTTGGGGGGGGGGCTTAAGATGGCAACTCTAAACATTATTGTTATTAATCCAGTTCCAATTTATATTTTTCCTTTCTCACATCAGATGGCAGCACAATTATGGGTTTCACTCAGATGCTCAACTGTAGATCACATGTTAAAATAGTCTTAACTTTCTTTTCCATGCTGATATGCAGTAGTTTTGACTCTTAGTATGTCATTCAGGTATTGTGCTCTAATAATTTTTAATATCCTGTATGAGGTGTATATTTCGTTCGATCTCTTAGCTTTTTATTATCTATTTTCTGTAATGTTTGCATTATAAGGAGCTAAATTTTGTCATTTTAGGCTTAATGCCAACAAAATTGGATGAAATAATGCATCTTCTATGAATGAACTCACAAGCTCCTCTGATGATTCTGTGAGTCATTCATAGTTTCTTATTTTACATACTGATTTCATATGTTCATTTCTAAATCATCTTTAGAACTTTATCAATTTCTTCATATATTTGTGATTTCAAATTTATTATTTCAGCATTCTAATAGTATTGCTGCAAATGCGCATGCTATTAAATATGTTATTTTTAGTTTAGTCTTACAACCTTATTCTGGCATTTTTAATGGTACTCCCTTTATCAAGTAATAGGCAATTCTAGCTTGGTAATTATTATAGCTTGGTTTTAGCTGTTCAATTTCACTTTGTTCATTTTAATGCATGTATATATATGTATATACATATGTTACAAATGCAATGCAACTTTGATTTTTCCCTGTTCCATGCTGAAATATTTAAAATATGATTTTAAACTGTAATTTACATAATATGTTCTAATCATCAAAAATCAAAGGATAATACTTTTTGATTAAAAAGATGCATAAGGAATCTTTTTTTTTTTATTTAGTCAGAAAAATATTTTCTTTAAATATTGTTTTGAAAATTTATCATTCACATTCCGTCATTTTTGACGGGGGTTATATACTAGTCTACAATATAATTAAACGAATAGAAAAAGCTCAGGTTCTACAGGAATGTCAGGTCATTGTATGGGAGGAATGCACCATGTCACACAAGAATGCTTTGCAGGCTTTCAATCAGACACTTCAATTTTTAAAAGGCAATGATTTACTAGTGGATGGAGTCACTATTGTATTGTCTGGAGGTTTCCGACAAGCATTGCCGGTCATTCCAAAAGTAACGATGGCAGATAAATTAACACATGCCTTAAATGTTTTCGTCATATCTTTGGAGGCATGTTCGAACTTTGCAACTAACTACAAATATGAGAGTTCATCTGCATGGAAACATATTGGAATGTCAATTTGCTGACAAATTGTTAAATATTGGGAATGGATTAATACCGTATCAACTAGTAATTGGTCTGTTCAAAACCAGTGAAGCATTTCATGACACTGTTATGTCTGTTGAAGAACTCAAGACAAAAGTATTTCCAAATATTCGGCAACATTTTATAGACCATAAGTGGCTTTGCGAACATGTAAATTCTTGTACCAAATTAGGATAGTGTAAATGTTAGAAAATGCTCTTTTGTTTTCAAGAACATCCACCAGATGGCAGCATCAGACAATCTTTTTTATTTGATCTACTGTGACAGACACTCAGTTCAGTGAGTGTTGCTTCTTCCCTTATAGCAGTTGGCAGCAAAATGCTGCTTGATTAAAAATATCCAATAATATTCCAAAGGAATATAATATGATAAAAAAAACTGCAACAAGCCATAGTTCAAAGTATTTCTTTGTGTTTGTAAATAGTCTTATGCATCTGTTTTGTTTTATTGTGAAGTGTGATCCGTACTGTGACCAGCATATATATTATTCTAGTGTATTCAATCTTCTAATAAATGTTTTTTTTGTTCATCCTAAGAAGAGTATATTTCCATTGAAACACATCAAAACATAAAGGTAAAACTTTTAACTTTTTTTATTGTTTACCTATTGAGGAATTTCGTATTCATGCCTTCCATATGGAATAACATTCTAACAGTAAACAACATCAACTTGAAGATTCAAGTAGAGTTACCTAGAGAAGCTGTATTACACAAATCAATAGACACTGTTGTTGAAGAAAATGAGACTGTGCATTACCCTACTGAATTTTTAAACTCTTTGGACCCTCCTGGGATGCCACCACATAACTTGATACTGAAGATTGGATCATCCATTATGCTTCTCAGAAATTTAAATCCTCCAAGACTATGCAAAAGTACAAGATTAGTAGTTAAAAAGCTCCAGCCTTGTATCATTGAAGCAAAAATTTTGACAGGCTGTGCCAAAGGTGAAGATGCTTTCATTCCATCTGATATACCATTTCAATTCAAGCATCTACAAACTCCAGTTCATTTAGCTTTTGCCATGTCTTTCAATAAGGAACAGGATCAATCTTTACATGCAGTAGGAATCACCTTACTTTTCCCATGGACAGTTTTACGTTGTGTGCTCAAGAGTTGGCTCTTCAAGAAATATAGCTTATGAAGCTGCTTTGAAGTAATTGTTTTTTGGTTCATTCCATCATGTATAATTCAAGGTCAGTTTGACATTTTTCCTTTTTATCTTTTATTGTTCCAATGATGAATGGAAATAAGGTCATTTATAGCTGTATTCTTTTACGTCTTATTCATATATTTTTATATTGGGTTTTCATTTGATTCATGTGTATACCACTTCGGCTGCTTTTTTTTAATTGTTTGTTTTATATTGTATGTTTAATTTTGAAATAGTTTTCAAAACAAACATTCTTAAAATTCCGGGTAATGCCAGATACTTTAGCTAGTATTGAATAAATACGCATGTTTTTAGTTCAAGTATAATTCCAAATGATGAAAAAACAAAATCCTAACAATATCTTCACAGCATTTTTTAAAAATTGGTGTTTTTAACCATTTTTTTAAGCAAAATTTCATGTTTACATCAGACAGCATACAATTCAACTAAATATATTTCAATTACCTTTGTACTACATATTACTATTACATTATACTTATATGTGTACTGAACTAGAAGTTTTACAATATCTTCAAAGTTAACTGAAATATCTCAAAGTATGTCAAAAAATACATATTTTTTACAAAAAATAATACCACTTTTTTATATTTGAGTAACTATAAAATAATTACATTATCAAACAGAATTTAGACTCTAGTGCAGAACATAGTGAGTAATAGGGAAATCATTCTGGTAAAATTTCACGAAAATATGTTTAAAACATTTTATATAATGGAGTTTGTCAAACTTGGAAAATGGAAATAATGGAAAAATTGATTTTCAAGAAATTGCATTTAAAGATTTTTTTAGTTATGTTTCTTATCTATAAAATTAATCTAGAAGTTTCATTTAAGTTTTATTAGTGTTTTTATATAAAATATGTAAGAAAAACATGCATAGAAACATTGTTTACATTAATCCTGGCCTTCATACAGATACACCCACTTCTAGTATTTGACTCATTTCTTCCTGTTTATTAAATTGGCTATAACTCCTCTTCTAGTAATCGTAGGAATATTATATTAGGAATATAAAATTAAAACAGATTTGGAATCTTAAAAGATTGCTGTTTCAAATAAACAATAAAAAAAATTTCGGCAAAACAGCCATTTTAATGTAAGCAGATAGATACCTTACAGAAATATAGAATATCACATATTTTTTCTTTCTTCTATCTTAAAGTTCTAGCTTCTATCTCTATATTAAAGTATTAGATTCGTTAAAATTTCCGGTTTTTGACTGATTTATACATTTTAGAACGTCCTGAACATAATTTGACTGTTTTTAGAAACTGTCTGTATGTGACAAAAATTTTGACAATGCTCTATCTCAAGAACTAATGTATGTAATTTAATAAAATTTTAGATTCAGTTAGACCTTGATATAAACTGGTGCTGATTAGTTTTTGGTATAAATTGCCCAACAGGTGGTGCTGCTGTGCTGCATTTTTCACAATTTCAGCAATAGCTTTATCTCAAGAATTAATGCACAGATTTTCATCAGACTTTAGATTCAGTTATACGCTGACTTAACTTTTGGTGTAAAACATCCAACAGGTGGTGCTGCTGTGCTGCATCTTTCCCAATTTTAGCAATATGTCATCTCAAGAACTAATGCACAGAAATTCATCAAACTTCATAATCTGTTAGATCTGGACATAAGTTGGTACTGATTAGGTTTTTGTGTAAATCATATAACAGGTGATGCCGCTGTGCTACATTTTACAAGATAGCTGTAACTCTAAAACTAATGCACAGAATTTAATAAAACTTAATATTCTGTTACACTTTCACAAAAATAGATCCTTATTAGACTGGTGTGGTGGTGAGAGTGTATTGCCAAACAGATGTCACTTTTAGGCTCTTTAGGTTGGGGATTTTGTTTGCAGACATCTAAGAGAGTGAATGAGGAAATTCAACGATTTGTTAGAAAAATGCAATGTTTATATCTTTTTTAAATGCCCCTTTAGAATCCTGATGATGGGCATAGATTTTCACTTAATTTTGGCACTGTGATAGTAAATTTAAAGTATTAACATGTATGAGATAGAAGAAAGTTTTGGGAGTCGCACCTATTAATGATATCTTGTACACCTTATTTTTTCAACAGCAGTAAATATTAGCATATTTTGTAAAATTGTTGGGTTGTGCCAATTAAGTTTTTGTATGCGCTAGACCCAACTTTTAGCTTTTATTACGAGGTCAATAATTACTTTGTATGAGCAACTTTTTAAAGTATGCAAATTATACTAACACTTGACTCTGATTTAGACATTCGATGGCTTTATGAAAAGGGCTTTATTCCTAGGAGTCAGGAAATATAGAAAATGTAACTAAATTTTAAATTTCTTTTATGGGGGGTGATTGTATATTTTAAGAAATTTCAAATATTTATTACTACTGACCATTATTTGTAACTGGTGCTGATTAGTTTTTGCTGTATATCATCCAACAGGTGGTGCTGCTGTGCTGCATTTTGTACGATTTTTGCAATAACTCATCTCAAGAATTAATGCATGGATTTTCACCAGATTCAGTTAGATGTCGACATAAGCTGTTACTGATTAAGTTTTGGTATAAATTGCTTGACAGGTGGCGCTGCTTTGCTGAATTTTTCACAAAAGCTATATCTCAGAAACTAATGCACTCAATTTAATCAAATTTAATATTCTGCTACATTTCCATGTAAATAGATCCTTATTAGACTTTGGTGTATATTGAACAACAGGTGTTGATTTTATATTTTTTGGATTGGAAATTTTGATTCCGGACATCTAAGAGGGTGGGTTCCAGAATTCTGATAGAAATATTGCCATATCCTTGTCTTATCACTTTCCAGGAGTGTCTTCTTTTTCTATATCTTTTTATTATCTTTTATTTACTTTTTATTAATCTTATCTATCTTTCGTTAAACAAGCTTATTTACTTTATTATAACTCTTACTATCTTTATATAGTTATACTTGTTTTCAGTTTAACAGGTTTGTTTACCTGTTATTAAATACCCCTACTTCTTTTTATATCTTTATTAAATATACACTTTTTTGAATTAATACATATCAGAAATAATTGCCTTTACTTACCTTGCTTTATTTCTGTTATTCCGTTTTCATAGGTTTCCAGTTTTGTTTATTCATCATCCTAAGTTCTTGTGTTTATTTCTAAGTCTTTACTAATATCGATCTTCACGCAATCCTGTTCACGTCATTCTCTGTATGATGGTGTTTTTACTGATCGCCACTAGGACTAGATGGCGTCATTCTGGTTGTCTGTACATCGTCATCACAACATTTCGTCATGATGGCTTCTCATTCGAGAACCATCGGCCAGCTGCTCCTTGCATTGTATAATAGACTCGTACTTGTTCAATCGGCAGTATAAATATTTTTATGTTTCCTACATTCAGTACCTTATGTGCTTAAATGTGTCGTCCTCTTCTATGTTGTTTAGTTGTTCGTTTGTCCGGTGACGCCTTCTTACTTTATATTATTGTGCTGTAAGATAGAATATGTCCTTTTAAGTTTATCGTACATTTGTCATATGATTTCTATTTCAAGTTTAATGTGTTATGACTAATCCATATTTCCGAGTTTTCTCCTGCCATTATACATCGTCAACGTAATCATTTGCAGTTTATTTCAACCATGTCTTCGCTTCATAATCAAGTCATTCATACGTTTTCATGAAGGCTATTGGCCATTGATTAAATGCCCTAGTAGTGGGCTCGTTTCAGCTATAGTCATTCATTGAAGAGGCATAGTATTTGGAGTCACAATGTTTTTGTTGTGAAGCAAGATAAGAAAAGTATTTGCATTTCCATCCGGCTAATGATGTCTTCAATAAGAAGTGTTTTCCAATAGTTTATGTTTCACCGTATCTTAAGCTTCCTTCAACCGTATTTTATTTTGTTTAAGAACTTGTTTTAAATTAAAGTTTTTCTGGATCATTGCGCACCACAGAATGATTGATGCCTATTCACAATAGCCATGAAGTCAGATTATTTTTTATTTCCTTTTTGTTTGTGGACTTAAAGTTAATGAATACATTGTGCAATAGTGAAATGGTATATTTAAATATTGTGTTTTATTATAGGTTAAAGTTTATTTCTTGTTTTATCTTATTTAAATAAATGTTAATTTGATTTTAACTTTACTTGTGTTTATTTCACCACCTTACT
This sequence comes from Maratus speciosus, assembly GCA_963932465.1. Lineage (NCBI taxonomy): Eukaryota > Metazoa > Arthropoda > Arachnida > Araneae > Salticidae > Maratus > Maratus speciosus. The sequence goes on along the minus strand of OZ010793.1, from coordinate 411,998,441 downwards.
TTTATTTTGTTAGTTAGTTATTTGCTTTTCAGGATTTCTACTTTTACAGCTTTTTCAACTTCTAGGTTTAGGGACTTACATTTACTACGCATCCACTGTTTAAATTTAATTTTATCTCTGCTGCTGACTTAAATCTTAGCTACTTATAATTTAATTCTTCAAATTCAATGATTTGTTTGGAACAATGCAATACTTATATCTCCTTGTTAAATGCATCCAATTCAACGAACCTTTACCATCTTCATGATGGGCATAGATTGTCATTTAATTTTGGCACCGTGATAGCAAATTTTGAATTATTAACCTGTATGAGATAAAAGAAAGTTTTGAGATTGGCACATCCGACTAGTTATAAAACAGTTTGTCAAACAGTTCTGAAATTTTTTTAAATATTGCATTTAATCACCAAAACTATTTTTTATTTTACCTATAGATTGGAATGTGTACTGTTTATTAAATATCTTTAATAAATATTTTTTAATATGCAGAAAAACAGCTATTGGACTTTTTTTTTTCCATTGCAAGAACTGAAAGTTTGTCATAAATAAATAAAAATATTATTGTAGATAATCAAAAAGAAAGCTTGAATCTCATTTTTCTTTATTAAAAATGAGGCATTTTATATATATCTTCTAATCCATATGAATTTTAAATATGTTCTTCTAGTTAGGTATATTCTAAAGTTCTTTCAAAAAACATAATAATTCATACTGCAATAGTTTTACAATTTTAACACTTTTTAAAAAAGTAAATATACAAGTACTGTAGATTTCTAACTCTTGTATGTGTCAATATAAAAGCCTGTCTTTAGTCTAACAATCTTTAGAGATAGAACTGCCTGACTTACCTAATACGCAATGAAGAAGTTAATGCAACTTGCACACTAGACTAGTGTTTTTCAACCTTTTTTTTTATATCATGGCACACTTGAATGTAGCTCAAATTTCTGCTGCACACATACACTATTATTAAAAAATAAACATAAAAAGGAAGGTTTTTTTTTTTCCGAATTACTTAATAGTAAAGTGATGCCTATCGCAACCTCAACATAAAATAACTTATTATAATTAGTAATAAAAAAAAGTTAGTAATTAATTTTTTTAATTTATTTAGATTTTTTTTTCTGTTCATTGATATTTAACATTTAATGCTATAGATGAGCTTGACAGTTTTAACTTAAGTATGAGAATTTCAACTTCATAAAATTGAATCTTAGACTAACATAATCTTAAAATCTTTTTGTAAGGATTCCAGCTTTGATTGATTTTTGCTTTTGATAGTAGCAAAGGAGGAAATACGACTCTAAAGGCATAACAAGTACAAAATTATTCTTCAGAAATAATAAAAAAATAGCAATCTAATTAATCACCTTTATTATAATTTTATTTATTTATTTTTACACAATGAAGATCCCCTTACTTCGGACCAGTGTTCTGCAGCATAGTGGTTTAAAATCTAGACAGTTGGTTCTTTGGGAAGAAAAGTTGTATTATTTTATGCTATTCAGAAATTCATGCAATAATCCAAAAAACTTTTATTATTAAAAAAAAATCTAAATGTTTCAATAAAAAGTTTTTATTTTTAATTTAGAATTAAAAAAATTAACATAACTTATTACACAATAATCTGTAGCAAATATAGAATGTCTATACATATAAAACTGTAAATGTAATGGGGAAATGCTCAATACTTTTTCTTCTTTATCATGACATTCAAATGGAGTAATTTTTCTTGCTAAAAAGTAAAGAGACATATTTTCTTTTTTACTTTAATACATAAATATTTATATATATAATACAATACCTTTGAAAATCAAAAGACAACAAACAAGTTCTTTGACAAAATCTGACCAAATCTAATAATATATGACACTTTATTTTTAAAAAACTATGAAATTTTATGTAAAATAAATTTATGCATAGTTTACTGCATGTTTATGATCCTGTCTCAACTGCTCTGCTCAACAAGCGCAAAACGTTTTGACACATTTGCAAATTCATTTTTTAATGGAAAGATATAAAATTAAAAGGCCTGATAATGGAATCGAGCTGTGTTTTCCATTTTTTGATAAATAAATTACCTATTGAGTTATAAACGATTTTGATCACATGACAAAGATGTTTTTCTCCCTTCACTGATTGTTTTTTCTGCTTTCTTCAGGAACTTCGTTTCAAAACATCAATTTTGGCACTGTTTTCTGAAAGATCTATTGTGTTCACAAAAAAAACAGCTCGATTACATAGTTTCTGAACAACAACAACTGCTAGTTTCATGCATTTCCGATCAAAAATAAATTTAACTTATGTCATAAAGTTGCCCTTTTGGATTTGAGAACAGATTTAATAGAAGTTAAACTAACAATTTCATCATGTTGTATTGCTTATTGAATGAAATGTAAATTCCACCTATGTTACTAGTAGCAATTGTAGCTCAAATCCAAAAAGGCAACTTTCTGACATAAGTTTTAATTTATTTTTGTTCAAAAATGCATGAAACTAGCTGGTGTTGTTGTTTAGAAACTATGTAATTGAGCTGTTTTTTCCATTTTTTTGCAAACGAAATAGATCTTTCAGAAAAGAGTGTCAAAGCGGGCATTTTGAACTGAATTTCCGTGCGAAGGAATAAAAAGCACTCAGGAGCGGGTGAAAAACGTGTTTGTCACATGATCAAAATCACTTATAACTTAATAGGTAATTGATTGATCAAAAAATGGAAAAAACAGTTCAATTCCAAATTGCTTCCATGACCAGGCTTTCCAATTTTCCCTTTCAATCCAACTTTTCCATTAAAACCAACTTTTCCATTAAACTTTCTGTTAAAAAATGAATTTGTAAATGTGTCAAAACGTTTTGCACTTGTTGAGCAGAGCAGTTAAGAACAGCCTTAAATGCAATACAACCTCTTTCTCAGCGCTGTAACTAGACAAGAACAGGGTGGGTTGAGCCTCCCCCTCCCTAACAACTTCTTGAGCCCTCTTTATACTTCATACTCTTTCAATATTAATATTATCTATATTGCATTTAAAAATTTTTACTGCTTCCATCTATACTTATAAACCATTAAAATAGAGGGAAAAAAACAAGTTGTGAATTAGCTCCACCGAAAAATTTCAATATTTTGCCACAAACTTACATTTGCCTGCTGTTTAATATTTTATTTCTAAGGTCCTGACAAAAAATATTTTTAAAAAATGTTCTACAGTAGTTCAAAAGATTTTTAGATTTATGGCTGTGAAAATTGCTTTTATTAAAGCAAGAAAATAAAATAGTGTTGTAATTTTTCCAATTGATAGAAAAGTGTCCAGGCCGGGATTCTAGTGCTTCTGCTCAGAGCCTAGACTAGTCATGCAAAGAAACGCACAAGCTAATATTAAAGATATGGGAGCATACTTTTCAAATTTCTCACTTACATTTTAATTTTTTTTTTTTTTTTTTCATAGGATAGCTGTAACAAAGCTATTTATTATTATTTATTATTGAGGCTACTTTCACTTTTGGAACTGGTTTCGAAAGGGAAAGTAACTTAATAAAAAAAAATCTGCAACTAAAATCGAAAAAGTAAAAACTAACCCGATTAAAGATTGACCTCCGCTATCCTATGCAAAAGAAAAAAATCAAAAATATTAAAATGCAAGCAAGAAATTTGAAAAGAATACTCTCATAGGTTTAACATTAGCGTGAGAGTGTTTTCAAATGACTACCGTATTTTATGGAAGAAATGCCGCGGCGTTTACGAGTTTGAAAGTTAATTATTTTCCAAGTGCGGCGTTTACGATTTTTTTTAAAATACCAACTGAGTTTCCTTAATTTAAAAATTCACAAAAATATTTAAAATCGGATTTAAATATTTTAAATAAAACTTCAGACATCTAAAGATATTAAAAACGAGGCATCCTACACTGCTCAGAAAATTTTGATTAAAGTTAGGTCAATGTGATGCTGTTGACAAAAGTAGCGTTCCGACGGATGCGGCGTTTACAACGGGTGCAGCGATTACGATATTTTTAAGCTTATTCAGGCCAATTTGAGGAGCGCGGCATTTCTTCCATAAAATACGGTACTGTAGGTGCTTAAGGGAGCAACACCCTTCCTTTTTTAAAAGTAGTGAAACACACCTCTAATTGTACAGAGAGATCTCTCATAAAAAATTTCTCACAATATTACTAAATCCATGTGCACACAAAAATTATAGAATTCCATCATTTCTTTGAAAAAAACATGGGAAATTATTTAATTATACTGCAATGTAATTGCTCTATATAATTATTTTAGTAGAATAAATTGCATAATGTTATGTTAAATATTTTTTCAGTTACTTTTCGATCACTAGGTATATGAATGCAAAGTGCATTCTATAAAGTGTTCAAAAACTCAAGCGCAGTTCATTTAATTTGCACATATGCAATTAGACAATGTAAAACAGATAGTCACTCTATCTGGGGCATGACTGAGGCATGCCCCTATCTGTTGCAAAATGAGAAAAGCCAGCAGATTGTACTAAGCACATCAAACTTTTGACTGAAAGTTGTGTTTATGTTTTAAGAGCCTACTTCAGTCAAATGAAAAGACCCGTTCACTAATGCTAATCCTATGGAAGACATTTACAGACCTGCCAACTGCTACGAAAAAATCGTAGTTGCTACGATTTGGACCTATAAACTACGATGCCACGAAAATCGGTCTTAAACTACGATTTTTTGCAAAAAACACAAACGCATTTTTTGTTTCTAGTAGCGATTTTTATCCCACGCAGTATATTTTTGAGGAGTGATTCTGTTACGAAATTTCCAAAATCTCAAAGTATTCATTTCCGAAAGTTTTAAAAAAATGACCATTAGTATGAAAAAAATCTGGGCTGCAAATCAAACTTCTTAACATAAAACACTCTTTATGTATATTAACCAGGAGTGTATCATGTTTCTGTAAATATTTATACAGGAATTCCCTTCCTTAGAAACAAGGGGGCCATTTTAAGAATTTCTGAAAGGGGGGGGGGGGTTCGTTGAGGGGCAAAGTTTGAAATATTGTGCAAAATCGCACAATTTGCGAATTTCGTCAAAAGTTCATGCTAAAAAATGCGGATTTCAACAAAGAATCGTGATAGAAAAATGCGAATTACGATTGTGGGGAAAAAATTGTGCATATTTTGAAATGATCGCGGGGAAAAAAACCGCGAATTTCGTCAAAATTTACTGCACTGGGCTAAAAAATTGGAACCAGACTCCTTTTACAAATGTAAAAAAAAAAAAAAAAAATCTGCGAAGCAAAAAGAAACACTAACCATCGTATAAAAATTTTCAGAGGAAAAAATTTACTATATTGAGTTGAAAGACTGAAACCTTATTCTTTTTACGAATGTCAAAAGATGGCTGCATAACACGAAAAAACAACCAACCAACTTCCATATTAATTTAAATTTTGTGTGCTACGATTTCTCATTTTCAAAGGTTGGCAGGTCTGCATTTATAAAGATATCTCGTTTGAATTTAAATATTTTTAAATGATTTCTTTTGCATTGAATAGTTGAGATCGATCTGTACAAAGACTGTTGTTTACTTTTTTGATTTTCTTTACAGATATTTTTAATGAGGACACTTTCATTTTGGAAACTGGTTTCGAAAGTAAAAGTATGCTTATAAAAAAATATCTGCAATCAAAATCGAAAAAATAAAAAACGGCCTGCATACAGATCGATATCAGTTATCCAATACAAAAAAAAAATCATTTAAAAATATTGAAATGCGACTGAGATATCTTTATAAATTTCTTCATAGGATTAGCATTAGCGAACGCGTCTTTTTGTTTGACTAAAGTAGGCTCTTAATTGTATATAGTTGTGTCATGTGTTCATCATTAATACAAATGTGTATTGTCTCCCCAAATGAGTAAGCTTTATTAGTTAAAGATGCTTCTGAATGATTTTGAAGCTATATAGAGACAAGAACCAGGGACATAGGTGAGATCAAATCTTTTCTTACCCCCTTTTATGCCTTTTATGATTAAGAAAGTCAATTCTGTTTTAGCTTCCAAATTTGGTATGCAATTTTTGTAAAGCTGATATTTTAAATCTATCTTGACCTTGTAATGAAATCAATATTTTGTACTTTTAGAGTAGAGGATAAGATTAAAAATGAACAATACAATTATCTAAATATGTATTTATACTAGTGGACCCACTTGAGGCTTTTGCACAGCAATCTTTGAGATTAGTTACTGATACACTTTTTCCTCATTAATTTTTTAATTAACTGCAATTTTGAATAAAACATATTTTAATGAAATGTGAGTGTACTATGTTAAAAACTTGTCCAAAAAACTTCCGTATAATTCCTCATTCATTGTTTTGTATGTGTATAGAAAAAGGGATGTTGACATCAGAAATAATATATGAAATTCATATTTTAATTATTGTAATTGTGACAATATGGGCAAAGAGGGCCCTGAATGAATACCAAGCTCTGGGTATGTCAAATGGGCATATTGTGTTTGATAATGTTAGTTTATTAAAAAAAACTTTAAATATATGTCAAAAGCAGAAAAATTGTGACTAAACTTAGGCAGCATCATTTCAGACTGCTTGGCATTTGCTAAGGAACAGAGTCATTTTTTTAAATAAATAATCACAAGCAATGATTGAAGAAATGAAACAAGGTACATCTATAATAATAAGGAAAGAAGTTTGTGTGTGAGTGAGTGTGTCAATGGTGTTCTGAAGAGACCACTGCACGTAGAGCTACAAAATTTCAGGGGAAAGGTACGTTTATATATGAAGTTTTGCACCTCAAAGCCCGATTTTTGATTAGATTTTTTTTTATTTTCTTTTTTATCAGATTTTTAGCACTTTTTTTAAGTTTCGAGGAGATTTTTCCACATTAGTGAAAAGAATATGGTTCCTTTCTTTTAACCCAATATAGTAAATTTTGTTCTCTTTTCAAAAAAATTTATTCGGAATTCGTACGGCGATTTTTTAATTTTTAGCGATTTTTTTATGCGATTATTGAACAGCAGTTAATGCATCTTCATACCTATAAGGGTGTTACCATATGGGGGACGCAGTTCTGTCGCCAAATACTGCCAAGTTTGTCGCCAACTTGGCAATATATCGCCAAGTTGGAGACCAAATTTAGTCACCAAAAGTGACGCCAACTTGGCGATATCTCTAATATTTCGCCAAATTCCCATAGACTTCCATTTTTAAAACAATAAGGATTACTTGCTTAGAGAAAATCAACAAACTGAGATATTTTAATGCAACAAAAACTAATATTAACTTAATGGATTATATTAATTGTATTTAAGGTAATCCAAGTAAATTAAATTATGAATAAAAGTAACATCAAACAATGCTTAGCATGCTTTCCCAAACATAAATTTTAAGAGAGCCCGCATGTCGAAGGAATTAGATTTGAAACTTTTATCCAATTATAGTAAATTTTGACTTTCGTGATTTTTTAACTTTTTGAGATTTTTAATTCGATTTTTACGTTTCTTCGCTATCTGCTGCAGTTTTTTGACATTCCATTTTTTACCTAAAGTACATTCTGCCCTCATTTCAATAAAGTTTATTTGGACTTCGTATAGCAATTTTCGTATTTCGGGAATTTTGTATGTGATTTTTAGTGTATTTTAGTGATTTGCTACCATTTTTCCACATTAGTGAAAGGAATCAACTTGCAATCTTTGAACACAAAATATAATTTTTTTTCTCTTTTCGAAATTTGTGCAGCGATTTAAAATTTTCTTGCGATATCTTATTGTGATTTCCAGAACTTTTTCGCAATTTCTGCTGTTTTTTTATGTACCCGGGCAACGCCGGGCAAGTTTGCTGTATGTAATAGAGATGGAGTGTTATATTTATCATGCAAAATGGTACCAATCACACCACATGCGTAAGAGGAATAATAAAAATATTTAAAAATGTCTCCAATGAAAAATTTCAGAGTCACAAAAAAAAGTTCTTTCCAAATGGAAGAAGGGGAAATATCAGTCACTCAGTAAGGAATATGCCCACCTCGGACACTGGTGCATATTTTGCATCTGTTATTAATGCTGTCTACTAAACTATTGGGGAGTCCTTTGGGGATATTACCCAATTCCTCTCTCAAGGTGTTTTTCAGTTCTTGCGAGGCTCGGTGAAGATGCTTCTTTGAGAAACATGTAGGTCAAGAGTATCCCAGGCATGCTCTACAGGATTTAAGTCTAAAGAGTAAGTAGGACAGGATATCTTATAAGTTCAATATTTTCACATTCTAGTGTGTCCAATATTTCAGCAGTCCTGTGTGAACGCGCATTGTCATCCAAGAACAGAAATTCAGGGCCTATCGCATCCCTAAAAAGATGAACATAATTCAGAATACGTTCTCTGGAATACTGCTGTGACATAACAGCACCTCGCTCAAAGATGTGAAGCTGTGATCTGCCATTGCGCATAATGCCTGCCCACACCGTCATGCTTCAGCCATAACGATCACATTCATGAACATTCTGTGGAGTGCTACATGTTCTTCTCTCTCTCTCTCTTTACAAACTAACTGGTGGCCAGAATCACTTGTCAAAGTGAAGAGGGGTTCATCAGAAAACATCACTATGGACCACTGTTGCTGACCCAAACATTATGTTCCTTAAACCAACGCAATCGTTCTCAACGATTCTGTGGTTTAAGTAAGATGCATTGAAATGGCTTAGGTGCATACAAACCAGCCTGATTTAATAGCCGAGAAATGGTTCTGTCAGATACAAGTGTACCAGTAGTATTTGCATAGTCTGTAGTTATCTGACTAGGAGTGAGATTTCTGTTCCTTTTCGCCACTAGAGATACATATCGATCCTTTTGATCTGTGGTATTTCTTCCATGACCACTGGCATGCTTTCACATACACATTTCCACATTCAGCGGCACTTTTAAATTGTGAGATGACACTTTTTGATTTGACACTCCCATTACTGTGGCCACAGTAGGGACATTTCGAACTACTTTGAGCTGTCCACAATCATAAGCACCCAAATGATCTATTGCACACATATTGTACTTAATTATTGCCGTACCACATAGAATTTCACAGAAATAAATTCAATAACCTATGATACTATTTTCGTCAAACACCTAATTGCATGAACTTTCGTATGAATAAAGAGCTTTTATGCAGATAACAGGTTCTGCCTTAATACGACCTCTACATTTAATTTTACTATGATTGGTTGGCTGATGGAACACTACATTACATTGCAATAAACAGTTGTTCTTTAGCAATTGTCAAGCAGTATATTTCCTTTTTAGCAGCAGCCAACTGTGTCTCCATTGCTTAGAGGGTTTTATTTTTTAACATATTCAGGAGACCCAAGTTTGATCCCAAGCAATGAGTTCTTTTCTATTTTTTGCCAATAATGATAATGGAATGTCAAGTTTTTAGAAAATAAACAAATTAAAGATGCACTAAATAGTGATTTTGGCCAAATACTGAATATCTGGCATACAGGTAAGCTGAATACTGAATATTTGGCTAGCCGAATAGTACCTATTCGGCTGGCTGAATACTCTTATATTTCAGAGTTTAAAGGTATTACAAAAAGTTAAATTTTAAAACAATTTTACATAATATTTAATACATATACTTCCATTTTGACAAACAAAACATTTTTACATGTAAACTTCATGCTAAAAAAAATAAAAATCCAAGTTTGCCTTGGAGTGAGATGCACTGTATTTTTGATTGAATAAGTGTATTGTGATGCTGGTTTTCTGGGCAAAAATTGTCTGTCTTGATGTCTATTATCACACTTGAAAAAAAAAATTTCCCACGTTGTTTAGAAGCATTCTGCTTGTGAAAAAGCAAGAAACAGGTTATTCACGAGAAAGTGTTCAGGAACTTGTACATCATTAATTCCTATGAAGGTAGTCATTAATGGTTAATTTTCTTAAGTGATACTTTCCAAAAAGCAAATAAATAATTTAAAAGCATTCTCTTTTATTTAAATACGATTCTGTTTCAAATTATTCTGAATATTTTTATTAATCGACATTTCAAAGTAGAAGTTGTGTAAGGCTTTTAAAAAAAAATTTTTAAGGTTTTATTTAAGTATTCTGTTTGGCTGAATATTTTGATAATAACTTTTCATCATTAAAAATAAGATGTTTTACTAAATTTTCAAATGTAAAACAAAAAAAAAAAAAAAAAAAAAAAATTGCAGTGTGATGTTTTATGTTTGTTAAGATTTTGTGTTTTAATTTTATAAACATGTTTTTAAGCATTTGGGACAGGGTTGTATCGGTTTTAACAATGGTGGTTTAAACCGGTTTTAACCATCCTGGTCAAAATCAATTTTGACCATTTTGACCACTGAAATTCACTATTCAATTTATTTACTACTAATCATGTTTTACTTACTAGTGTATGTTAAAACTAAGTTAACATTTGTTAAAAATGTCATAATATAAGTAACATAACACCAGCAAATACCAAATTAAAAAAGTCATTACATTACACAACATCAAGATACAACACAAATGTTTTAATTATTTTTTTACGGAAGCTCTTTTATGTTTTTATGTAATTTGTGTTGAGTTTAAAAAATGATTACAAGTAACAAGTTTTGTGGTTGTCTCTAAACTTAGACGGTTTCGTAATTTATTTTGGATTATTCCAAATTTAGAAAACAATCTTTCTATTGATGACGAGCTGTCACAACAGTTCATTAGATGTAATGTGAATTCAACAAATTTTATATCAATGCCTTTAACCTTCTTTATTGCTGCCCACCAAACATTAGGCCCAACTGTATTTTTTACACTTTCAGAAAAAAAGAATTTTGGATATGGTGAGGATTCTGCTTGAAACACAATCACAAGAGGGGAAAAAGGTAGGATCAATATTATCGTGTAACCACTGCCTTGCTATTTCTTGCTTCTCTTCATCAATACCTTTACCCATCTAGACAGGATTCAGCATATGAGCCAGAAAATGAACTGGGGTAACATTTTCATTAAATCGAGACTGTATCACTTTTATTTAGAATAAGTTTCAAGATCTTTCTCCTTTAGCAATCTTAACCATTCATAGCATGTATCAGATATAATAGCATCTTCTTTTTGAAGTTTATCTAAAGCAAGGGAAATAGGCTTAAGTTGATTTTGTAAATGTTTTACTTCTTTGTATATGCCTACATTGTTAATGATTTTAACAATGTTATCATCAATATCATCTTCATGCTCATCTGCAATTTTCATATTGAAATCTCTGTTTTTAATAAAAGTTGTCAAACATTCAATGTAACTGTTCCACCGTGTTTCTCCTGGAAGTTGAGGTTTAACAGATGCTTCATATTCAGATAGGAAGCCTGAAGGTTGGTGGTTGTTAGTATTTCTGGACTTCAATAACATGCTTCATTGTTGAACTAACTTTGTTTGTAATATCTTGTCCTACAAGATTCAAGTAATGCGCAGCACATCCATTTGAAATAAACAGTTCGTCTCTATATGCATTTTGAAAATCTTCTCTCATGCATTTCATCTTGTTTTCACTGTCACTTATAAAACTTCTTACTTTACAAGGAAACTTGTTTTCTACCTTTTCTTTAGCATCAGCTGCTACTTTTCAACAATACTGTTCAGTTTTTTTAGATGTCCCTGTATCAACAGCTGAAAGGAAGAAAGATTTTTTTCCCTTTTGATACGCAATTAACAATGATAGGACAATTATGGATGTTACCCATAGGCGTATCTTGGGCTCTAAAACTAGGGGGGCAAGAGTCTCAAGATTACAGGGTACAAATTTATAAACCTCCCCCCCCCCCCCCTTTATCTATCATGCAAACTTAAATTAAATACTTAAAAGCTTTTACATTTAAATAAACTTTTCAATATTCAACCACATAAGAAAGCAGGGAAAGATCATAAATTGCACATTTTATGTATTTAATGGAATATTTTAAACTATTGAGCGCACGATCGTTATATCTTTTATCTCTGATGCAATCTTCAATTCAAAAAAATTTCAAACAAATGCTAATAAAAATTTGCCAAAACCTTGGGCTTTCGAAGATTTTTTTAAAATGATAGTGATGTTTAGGGATGTTGTTGAGATAAATACGCTTAAAGCCTTCAAGGTGTCAACAAATGAGAGAAGTTTATTAAAAAAAAACTGTTAGATGGTATTCGGATTGGAATGACTCAAATTCTGTGCCACATTTTAGGGTACACGGAATAATTTTAAAATTCACATCAGTTATAGATTATGAAACATTTTCCAACATTAAGAATGAAATGAGATATCTAAATAAACAATTTAAAAAACACAGAATGTAGTTATCAATTTTCAACAGCTGCTGTTCATAACAGGTAATGTATTCGAAGTCTTTGGGCAAGCTTACGATCTATAGAGCTTTAGACATACCATATAGTGAAACTAAATATTAAATCAGCTAGAAAACGCATAAAACTACTAAAACGTTTTTTAGGGAATTGCCATTTATAGAAGACAATGTATCAATATCCTTTTGTGCAGTCATAAATATGAATGATACAATAAAATTTGGTTGAGTTGAAACAGGCGTATCACAGTTGAAAGTGCATTTTCAGGAAACGATTCCATAAATGCTAATGCGAATTTTTTGGAGTAAACATGTATCTTTATACAATTCAAATACAGTAAAACCTCTGAATAATGGACACCTCCAGAGCACGGAATTTGTCCTTAATTCGGAGGTGTCAGCTATTTAGAGGTAAAAATGTACACGTATACATAGATATTTGGGATTGAAAAAGTGTCCGCTAAACAGAGGTATCCGATATTCGGCAGTGTCCGTTATGGAGGTTTCACTGTAGTGTAACTAAAATTTAATTCAGCTGGAAAATGGGCAACACAACTAAAAAGGCACTTATAGCAATTAACATCCATAGGCGGCAACATATCCAATTTCTTTTGCGCAGTCGTATGAATTTATTTATTACAAGCATCTTTTAGTATAATAAAATATAGTGCAGCTGGAAAATGCCTAGCACAGTTAAAAACACACTTTAGGAAATCACACCCATAAGCTGAAATGCTTAGGATTTCTTTCGTGGAGCTCTGTATATGATCTATATAATTCATTCTCATCACGTAATGTACTCAAATTTAGTTTAAAAACACGTATCGCAGCTGAAAACGCACTTTTAGTAATCCTGTTTTATAGTTAGTTCTGTAAACGAACTACATACTACAGTGATCAAAAAATATCTGGAATGCTTCATTTAAAATATATCTAATAGTAGATATCATTAGGACCTGATCAACTCTTAAGGGAGCACAAAGGCGATGATGAAGGCCCCCTTTAAAAAAAATGCATTATAAATATGGAAAACATCTTTATGTGCAGTTCAATATTTAAACCATAGCTTTATAAAAGAAATAATACATATAGACACATGTAAAAATGCATTAAAAAGTTATAGAAAGGTAAAATCTTCTGCACCATATGCTATTTTGAGTTAGTAAAACTCTAAACCTAAGGGACTGAATGAAAAATGTTTGATATAATAGCCGTTCTTCTCTTAATTTTCGAAATTTATGTTGCATTTTTAGGTGCGTTCGTAATTATATAAATACGTAGCACCTATAGTTGTCGTTCAGTCCGTCCGTCTGTCTGCCTGTCCGCATGTAACAGAGCAAAAACTACCCAACCGAATGGTCTGAAATTTTAAACATATGATTGTTGCAAAATTTTGTCGAGCCATTTCAAATTTTATGAAAATCGGATGTATAGTTTAATTACAGGGACAGTCAAAAGTTTTTCTTTACATTACGGCCAATGGGAAAAATTATTGCAAGCGCATTTTAATGATGTTATAGCATTCCAAATGGTCTGAAATTTTAAATATATAATAGTTGCAAAATTTTGGCGAACCATTTTAAATTTTATAAAAATCGGATGCATAGTTTACTTACAGGGACAGTCAAAAGTTTTCCGTTACATTACGGCCAATGGGAAAAAATTATTGCAAGTGCATTTTAATGATGTTACAGCCTTCCGAATAGTCTGAAATTTTCAATATATAATTGTTTCAAAATTTTGTCGAGCCATTTCAAATTTTATGAAAATCGGATGTATAGCTTAATTACAGGGACAGTCAAAATTTTCCCGTTACATTACGGGGAATGGGGAAAAAAATATTGCAAGTGCATTTTAATGATTTTACAGACTATGCACTTATGAAGTTAAAAAATACATACATTCAGTACAATATGGGGTGCAAAAAATAATTATAAAACTAGTTATAGTACGAACGCACCTCATTTGCCACGTTTGACGAGCAATTTCCAACTTGTTATTGTCGTTAGTGAAATTATATAATAATTTAATTTGCATCATTGGTAAAATTTTTCCCCCTATGAACTAACTATAAATGGAATTTCAGATGAGAACATGTATTTTGGGCCCCCCAGAAAATGTGGGTACGTCGCACATGTCCCGTGTGCCCCTGTGACCAGGTCCAGGATATCATTTGAAAACTTTTATCAAACATTTTTACGACTTCTATAAACATCTGGGAGTAGCCAGGAATTTATTTTATTTTATCGTAAGAAAATAAATTTGTATTTAATGAGATAAGAATTTTCACTGTTAATTTTTCGAAATGACGAGAATGTTACAGAGCAAAGAAAATGCATTAAATTTTGCTTCCGAAATAAAATTTCTAGAAGCTATGACTGGCATAAAAAAATTCTAGCATCCATAGAACAATTTGAAATAAAGCACAAAAATTTCTGGAAAAAAAAAAATCTTATTTCATAAGCATAATGTATAAGAAATTAATTTTTACAAATGCCCCATGTAATTTCTAAACGATTCAATGGTTGTTTTACACGGTTTTCAAAGAAATATTTTCCCCAGTCAACAACTCGAAAATTTCTGACACATTTTCCAACTCATTTTTTAATATAAAACCATGATAATTGCAGGAATTATTATTAAAGTTATTTATAATCAAACAGATTTTCATTTTTTCGATAAATGGATTAAATGTTGAGTTTTAAGCACTTATTATCTCAATATGGCCGTTTTTTTTTCTTTTTTTTTTCTTTTTGAGCTTTTGCTTCCTGAAATTAGGTTCAACATCCCCACCTGTCAGCATTTTCTAAAAAATGTCTGGTAAAATCCTTTTTTTCTGCCTTTACAAAAAATCAAAGAAAAAAAAAACAGTTCAATTACAATAATTTCTTAATAAAAGCACCTGTCAGTTTGATATGTTAGTAAACGAACATAAATTAAAAAATGCTTCCGAAAGAAGCCAGTTTGAATTTGAGTCTTAAAAAATCCACGCTCCTAAAAGTACATATCTTCCCTATATATATAAAATCCTAATGAAACGAATTTATTGAACGGATTTCATGAAACGAATTTATGAAACAATTCTGTGAACGACTGATTAAACAACTGATTATGTTTCACGGCGATTTCTCCTAAAATACGGAATACTTTGCTATGAAATTAACACCAAAATTCCGTATTGATCCGCAGATCTCAAAACTAGTATTAGAATTTTTAATCGAATTAGTTTTCGAAATATTTTTTTTTCTAATTTTATATACGTTTTTCTAATGATTGCAACTCAAATTTTAATCATAACAGATATTTTTTTTCATATTTTAGAAAAGGTTATTATTTTAAACTAATTTGGCGACCAGTTCGGGCTCCCTTAAATGTATGCAAGAAATGCATCATGTTATTTTTATTCATAATTCAATTTGTATTTCATTATCATTTTATTTAATACAAAATTTTCATTTAAAACTGAAACATTTAAAATAAATAGCTTTCACTTCTTTCTTTTTTTTTTTTAAACGAAACGAAAAGAAAAATATTAGGCACAGATGTCATATACGCAACGCTGTATCTAATTGGCGCCAAAATGGCGTTATTTTGCCTGGCATGGTAACCCGGCTTTTGTTGCTTATTTATTAATAAATGTTTATTTGAATTTATTTTCTTTTTATTTACAAAAAATATTATAAATTGTTTTGTTCAATAGTTATTAATTAAACTTTTTATTTATTTATTGTTATTTCATTTTAAAAATAACAGAAAATAATTTAAAAATACATATGTAACTGGTATTCGAAAACTAGGCTTTCGCCAAATTGACGTAAAAAAATGCCCACCAAACCCGGTGCGTATATGACAATACAACAAATCATGACATTTAATTTCAACTTCAAAGCAATATTTTAATGCTACTACTTCTGCCGTCGACCAATTTCGCCAAATTATACAAATTGACATAATTTTTAATTTTAAATAACGAAAGAACAAATAAATTAGTATAACATTAATAAAAATACAAATAAAACGTCAAAATAAAAATCACTTGATGGCGTAAACATGTGTAACTTCCTTAAAGTCAAGTGAATGTGACATTCACGATCAACCATTATTGGCATTTAATCTTATATTTTGGCTACAGATTTTAGATATAACAGGCAACAGATTGTGAAACAAACACGAAAAGAACCATTGGATGTATTGTAGTATGTGTGTTTTATTACAACCCATTGGATGTCTTAACAGCAACTGATTCTGCCTTAATTTTTTGCAATCAAAGGGAATTGAATGGAAGCCCGTTTACAGGGAAATCGCTACAGGTTTTTCCAGTGTAATTCATTCTTCTCTAATCTTTTTAAAAGCGATCAGATTAGCGTGCTTTTAGATTCTGCAGTGTCTGAACGGGGGTTGGCGAGCGTAGCTTGCAGGGGGCAGAGCCCCCTAGTATATATATTCGTTGTATATCAACTTTTACTTAAAGTTATAGACGTATTTTTCGCAAATTAGTCGAGCATTCTCGATATTTCCCCTTAATATTGCAGCTGATAATTAAAAGTATAATAATTATTCGTTGTTTTTGATACAGACACCTTTTTAAAAAAAGTTTGAAGGAAAAGTAATTTGAATGAAACGCTTTAATAAATGGTGAGAATTTAGTACTATGTAAAACTAGTAACGTTTAATTGATAATTTGAACTCATTTAAATCCCACTCATACTTGTTTAAGATGAATCCAGATAATTAATCAACACAAAAATTTAAATCAAACACTGATTTGAATTTGTTTATTTTAATGGAAATATTTTTAATTTTACAAGTTTTCAAAGTGTACTCCCGTTAAAGATCCAAATAAAAAGTCCTTCCGGCCAGTGCCGGGAGGAAGAGGTAGCTTTCATATTCCTTATTTTAAAAAAGCCAACTTATATTATTCAAACACACGAAGCTCAATTAAGTGGAAACCGAATGTAGGAGATTCAATACTAATTTTTATCAATACTAAATCATTATGAATGAGAATTTCGCGAAATTAGTCAGCTTTATCCAAGCTGCTTTTAATTAAAGTAACTTATATTTGGCTGCCAAATTCGGCGATTTATTAAAGTGCTTGCCATTTTAAGACAACATGGTGGATGAGGCTAACCAGTGAACTTGGCTGAGAGCTTAGTAATTGCTGTGCACATGCTCACTCACATCGGAATCGGTTGATATATACGAGTGCTGTCGCAGGCAAAAAATCAGATTTTTCAAAATGTCACCCACGTTAGGAATTGAAACTACTATATCTGAGCCATTTTTTAAGATAAAGGCAAACAAAAAATGCTCCTGAATCCTTATATCAAGGTCAAATACTTAAGAAAGAAACCTTTTTCAATTTCTAATTTTTTTGCACCTCACTTTAAATATAATTTTTTTTAATTTAATGGCCGCCATTTTGAAACAAGATGGCTGATGAAGCTGGCCAGCGAACTTGGTCGAGATATTGATGTATACTATCCACAGGCCTTCTTCCATCGAAATAGGCGAATACGTGTGGTATCGCGTGACAAATACATGATCGTTTCAAAGTGTTAGCCATGATAGAAATTCAAAGTGCTATAATTCAACCACTTTTTAAGATATAAACAAAAGAACAAATTTTCAGAAACAAAAACTGCTCCGAATCTTTGTATCAAGGCCAAACACATAAAAAAAATCTTTTTCATTTTCCAATTTTTTAATACCTCATTTTAAATTTTAAAATACATTTTTTTTAAAAAATCGCAACCCTTTTGAAACAAGATGGCGAATGAAGCTGGCCAACGAACTCGGTCGAGACATTGGTATACACTATGTACAGACCAAGTAATATCCAAATCGGTTCATAAATACGCCTGTTATCGAAAGACAAAAATCAGGTCGTTTTAAAATGTCAGCCAGAATAGAAATTCAAAATGTTATAACTCAGCCATTTTTTTAGATATAGACGAAACAAAACCTGTTCCGGAATCTTTTTATTAAGGTCAAACACATACGAAAAAATCTTTTTCATTTTCCAATTTTTTGGTATCTCATTTTAAATTTAATTTTTAAAAAAAAATTTTTAAATGGCCGCCATTTTGAAACAAGATGGCGGATGAAGCTGGCCAACGAACCCGGTTGAGTCATTTGTATGTACTATGTACACACCAAGGTACATCCAAATCGGTTCATAAATACGTCTGTTATCACGTGGCAAAACCAGGGCGTTTCAAAATGTCAGCCACGCTAGAAATTCAAAATGCTATAACTCAGCCATTTTTTAAGATATAAACGAAACAAAAACTGCTCCCGAATCTTTTTATCAAGGTCAAACACATAAGAAAAAAATATTTTTTCAATTTTCAAGTTTTTGGTACCACATTTCAAATTTAAATTTTTCTTAAAATTTTAAATGGCCGCCATTTTTAAACAAAATGGCGGATGAAGCTGGCCAACGAACTCGGTCGAGACATTGGTCTGTACTATGTATAAACGAAGTTACATCCAAATCGGTTCATAAATACGCATTTTATCGCGTGACAAATTTCAGGACGTTTCAAAATGTCAGCTTCGCTAGAAATTCAAAATGCTATAACTCAGCCATTTTCTAAGATATAGACGAAACAAAAACTGCTACGGAGTCTTTGTATAAAGGTCAAATACATAAGAAAAAAATATTTTTCCATTTGCAATTTTTTGGTACCATATTTCAAATTTTAAATTAAAAAAAAAATTAAATGGCCGCCATTTTGAAACAAAATGGCGGATGAAGCTGGTCAACGAACTCAGTCGAGACATTGGTATGTACAGGGCTCCCAACACATTTTAGCCCTCAAAAAGGGGGAAAGGGGACCATTTTTATTTAAAAAGGGGACTTTGGGGGACCATTTTTATTTAAAAAGGGAACTTTGGGGGGCCATTTTTATTTAAAAAGGAAACTTTGGGGGACCATTTTTATTTAAAAAGGGAACTTTGGGGAGCCATTTTTATTTAAAAAGAGGACTTTGGGGGGGGGGGAGGCATTTTTATTTAAAAAGAGGACTTTGGGGGGGGGGCATTTTTATTTAAAAAGTAGACCAAAAAAGGATCATGAGTAAAAACATTGCACCAATTTTCCTAAATATGCAAGTAAATTTTTTAAATTACTCCAGAAAATATGTTAGAGATGGTTATCTTTATGAGATGTCATTAAACAATGTACACAGCTTTATAGAAACACATTTAAATATCCTACTGCAAGATTATAAAAAGTATTCAATATTTCGGCATTCACCTTGATATTTCTCTTTATAGGTAAAAAATAACAGTGATTAGTGAATAAAAAGAGCACAGCATAATAATGATTCCTGTTGAATATTAAAATTTAAAATTAGATTAATATATATATTATTATTTTCCTCAAACATAAATTTTAGTTTCTTTCTACACAACAGAAGCTAGGATAAGCTATAATGTTCATCGGAAAACGTCTAGTATGGCAAAGCCCCGTGGGGAGAGATCAAAACCAATATTGAATCATCAGTTATTCATAATCATCTTACGTATCAAATCTGGTGAAATTTAATCCCAAACATGCCACATTCTGGCTTTCACAGAAGTCATTAAAATTGCAATCCAGTAGTGCCTGCCACCTGTCATGAAATACACCAAAATCTAATCAGTACGAATTTATGCCAAGGATTAAATGAATATGAAGTTTGATGGAATTTTACCCTAACGATGCTAAGGTATAATTATCATGTAAATTGTGTAAAATGTAACATAGCAATGCCACCTGTTGGTCCGTATACACCAAAACCTAATCAGCACCTATTTGTGCTAAAGTCTAATTAAATATGGCATTTGATGAAATTTCATGCTTTAGTTTTGAGATCAGGCATGAAAGTGGGAAATGGGAAAAAAGGTGGTAAATTTTTTCCCTCTATAGAATAACGCCAAACTCGTACAATTTAGACACGTTTTAATAGTTATTCATACAATAAAATTAATTATAACTGTACATATGATTGTTATTTTCTTTTTGTAACTTAGAAAGTATTAAAAGAAAATAAAGAAATAAATAACAAATGTATAAATTCATCCAAATGTATCTGATGAACTTATGTGAAGTACAGAGATTAATTTTTCAAAATGAATGTAGTATTTTGAATGATTTGACTGTTTAAGACTTTACTTAAAAAAAAAAAAATCTCTATGCTAAATATATGCATACCAAATTGATCTTTACTTCAGAAATACATTTCCAAAAATGCATCACTGAAATTACCCAGATGTGTTTTATAAATACGTCTACCAGCTTCGAGAGCAGAACCTCTCGGCCACTGGTGGGGCAATTATTTTCATGATTCCAATACTTTCTTCTGATAAACTAGGCGGATCTGCCCCCTACGAGTTACACTCGACAAATACCGTTCAGACACTGCAGACTCAAAAAACATGCTAATTTGATCCACTTTAAAAAGATTATGGAAGATTTGAATAATAATTAAACAACCAGTGATGATCTCACTGTAAACAAATTTCCATTCATTTCCACTTTACTGAGGGATTTTAAGGTATAATCAGCTGCTGTTCAGACATTTAATGGCTGTTTTCGTGATTGATTAAATAAGATCAGTAAACAGCACTTGAAAATCAGTCTATATAAAATGAACAAATTCTGAATATAATGAGAACAAATAATAATATATACTAATGAGAATTCTGACAATTTCGTATTGTTTTCAAGAACATAGAAAAGGATTTTGCTTTTTATAAGGTAATAAGCAGTTAGCAGTGCCAGTGCAATATTGCACAGGGCCCTGGCAAAGGAGTTAATGGGATCTAACGTATACTGCCATACTGATCTAATAAAATTTACTTTTAAATTGTATACATCATAGAATAATATATGACGACATGAGTTTCAAAACGCACCATATCCAAAAAATCAAATCTGGGGAAATCGCAAAAAGCCTCTAACTGCGTCCATTGGTTTTCACTGTAGATCAAGATTTTACAAGGGCTGAAATACAAGATAAAACTAGTGTTTTTTGCAGACTGTTGTGTTTTTTCAATGCAAGAATAAATTTATTGAGACAACTCAATTTTTGATAAGGCGAGTTTTGAAACTCACACCCTCATATAATATAGATAATAAATGTACCAAAATACCACTAATTTCACATGTGATAGGCATAATTATTTTCGATTTTGAAAAATCTTCTATAATTTACAGTACTTTAAATATTTAATTTTTACGTTCACGGTTACTTTCACCAAATCTATACATTCCCCGAAAATTATATCAACTTTGCCTGTAAGAAATAAAGTTAATACTAACTTTTTTCTTTATCATGAAAAAACATTTAAAAACAAATGCAGATAAAAAATATACCAAGGAAACGTTATTTCGAATTCTATAGGAGCATTCCTGGGCACTCGCTCCGTTTGACCGATGGTTGCACCGGCCCTGGGTAATAAATACGGGGGTAGTACTGGTCCTAGATGATATTTCAGGACATACTTTTTCCAATATTTGAGGACAATTTCAGGACACATTTACCCGCATGCTACTTTTTTTCCCCACGATCAGTTGTCGAAGTTTGAGATTTTTTTCTGCAATCACTAGCCAAAGTTCGACATTTTTTTCCCGTGATCGATTGCCGAAACTCGAGAATTTTTTTACGTGATCGTTTGCTGAAATTCGAGATTTTTTTTCTCGGGAACGTTTGCCGAAATTCGAGATTTTGTTTCCCACGATCATTTGTCGAAATTCGTATTTTTTACCCCCACAATTGTTTGCCGAAATTCACGAATTTCAGCTAATGACAGACGACATTCCCGATTTTTTAAGAAATTGGTTGAAGACTATTGCAATTTTTTTCACCGACCAATTAACAAAATTTGCAATTTTTCTTCCTGTCCGACTGACAAATTCCCGATTTTTTTTTGTGTGTGTGTGTGTGTGTGTGTGCGATCACTTGACGAAATTTGTAAGTTTTTCATCATCAGATTACAAAACGTTTCACTATTTTCTGACTCTAAAGCACCTATTAATTCCAAAGTACTGATTTTGTGCAATTCCGCAAAAAAACAAATATATAATATATATATTCACAGAAAAATCATGGCTGTTTGTGCTATAGTACAAAACTCGCAAAATTTCAGGACATGTTACCATATTTCAGGACATTTCAGGACGTTCTTTTCATTTTTCAGGATTTCAAGGAAAGAAGTTAAGAAGTCTTTAAGCCAAAGAAAACATGTTATGATAATTTGGATGTTTAAATATGTATTGTAGCATTGTTTTCAGTTATAAATTACACTGTTAAACAATTTTAAATGGTATGAAAAATAAATAACGAGAAAGGAAGAAATTTTTCAATTCTTGATTCAACCGAAAGTTTTCTGTAGAGGTATATCGTCTTGTTTGAAAGAAATTGTATTACAATAATTAAAAATATGCAAAAAGGCATTTTACTCTATCCATTTCCTTTTAAATGATTCAGAGTTGTGAGCTTTAAATTCATTTTTTTTTTTTTTTTTTTTTTAATCTTTTGTCTCCTCCTAATTCAATGCTTCTCTCCATTTGACATTTTTTGGGGGGGGGAGCACACAAATGCTCTGTCTTTGAAGACTGGTCAAGGCAGTAGCTTAACATAGTAACTTTTGTGTTCTGCGATTTTTTAATTTTTAGGATTTTAATGAGATTTCTTAAGAGTTTCTTAAAATGTGTCCGTATTCAAAGGTCATTTTTTAACATTTGTGGAAGAATTCCAGTTACAACACTTTAGCCCACTGTAACAAATTTTGTCCTCTAAGATTTTTGAGCTTTTAGCGATTTTTAGAATTCTTTTGATTTTGCGGTGATTTTTTTCAGTCACTGAAAAGGGGACTAGGAGGACCAAAATGCATAAAAGGGGACTAAAGGGGACCTTTTTTTAAAAAGGGGACTTTGGGGGGAAAAAGGGGACCATTTGGGAGCCCTGTATGTACTATGTACACACCGAATTACATCCAAATCGGTTGATAAATACGAGAGTTACAGTATGACATAGGTCAGATATATATATATATTGATATATCAATTTTGAACGGAGGGTGGTTTCGGGGTCTGGGGGTCATGATCGATGAAAATATACCAAAATTTTTTGAAATCGCTTTCCTCCGAACGGCTGCAATAGGTAGCTTTTTGTAAAGAAAGCTACCTAAAATATTTAGTTTTTATTTTATATTGTTTTTACTTTTTAACTATTAAATAAAAAATTTTATATATAAATTTATAGTATTTTGCTGAAAGAATAAAGAAAAAAATTGTCATTTCTGGTACTTCTGTCTAGATTTCTGTAAAGCAAATTTTCTTTTTCCCATATTATTCTATTGCACTTAAGTTAAAATCCGAAATATATATGTATTATATATTTTTAAATTACGTTTACGACTTTCTAAATAACACAAACAAATACTGAAAAACTTAATAAAATGGCAGACTTTTCTATTCCTTTGAAACAAACTGTTCTATGACTACCTCATTGCAATTTGCCTGCTCAATATATAAACAAGAAAGAAAATCATGCGTTAAGCATTGATTATGAAACACTTTCCAACACTTCCTGAATGTTTTAACAAAACTTCGTTATTTAGGTAAATAAGATAACTAAGTAAACATTATATAAAACACATAAAACATTTGAAAAACTGATTTCAGTAGTTACCGCCCATAGCCAAATATGTATTCTAATTCTTTTGAACAATCCTGTATTTGATCTGTAGGTTGATGTGTATAGTATATAATGGGAAAATTTAGTTTAGCAAGAAAATGCATAACAGGTTGAAATTCACCTTTCAGCAATTTATACTAATAGATAGAAACATACTTGAATACTCTTGTACAGCCCTGTAGTTTACCTAGTACCTTTATTACATGCCACTATTTAGCTAAAATTTAATTCAAACTAAAACACTCTTAAAACTACTGAAACTACATTTCCAGAAATTATCACCCACAGACGGCCATGTATCCAACTCTTTGCGTGGCCCTGTATATCATTTTATCTATATTCTACAAATATTTCTTAGTAAATTAAATTCAGTTCAGCGTAAAATTGCATAACTCTTTTAAAACCCACCTTTAAGCAATTTGTGCCAATACTCAGTAACGTTTACGAATTCATTTCTGTTGCCCTGTATATGAACTATAGCATTTATACACACTTTATACTATGCATAAATATAGTGAAAAAAGCGCATATCATAATTAAAAAAGCATTTCGAACAACCATTACTAATATACAGTAATTCGGATACAATATAGTATCTGAAATCTTTTCAAATACACCGCAACCAATTCCCCCTATACCATTATGTACGGAATTCTTTTGTGTGGCCCTGTAAATGAACAATAACTATTCTTTGCACCGCATATTCAACAGAATGTATATTTTAGTGGACTTCATAAATGAATATCAATTTTTCTTTGTTTGAAAGAGTGTAACATCATTAAAAATCATTTGAAAAGATTTTTTTCCCGTTGGCTGTAATGTAATGGAAAACTTTTGACTGTCTCTGTAAATGAACTAAACATGTTACAAACTTCATTTGAAATAGGGAACGCGCTATGGTAGGGGTCACTACCATCCAAAAATTTCAGAGCGATCCAAGCATATTTACGAGAGTTAGAGCGTGGACAGACGGACAGACAAACCGAAGTCATAAACACTTTTCAACTTTGTTGGAAAGTGTTAAAAACAAAGCATATAACAGAACAGAATACGTTTCTTTTCGTCGAACCGTTTGGTGTAATAAGGCGTTCCTTTTCATGTTTTATTACTTCTGTCGGGAGTCTAGAAGTTAGAGGTCGATGGTGGATGCCGTTCATAAGTTTATATCCGCATCTTTCTGTTTTTGGCTCCCCTTTCTTTTGTTGATGACCACAGAACGTTTGGAAAAGAAAGGCCGAGAGGGTGATTTACGACTATCGTCGAGAGTTTTTGAAAACAGTATATCAACGCACCTTTTAATTAAACAAGGATTTGTTCTATAATCGGAACATTTGCTTTACATTTCTGTTTTCGATGAATTAATTCCCCAATGAAACTCGATGAAGTTTTATGAGCACCGTGAATTAGCAATGTCTGACTGGTACCATAAAATAGGGGACAATATAGGCTGAAGGATCAAGGAGTTGTATTCAAATTATCCCAATGTTACTTTATCCTAAAGAAAATGACAGTGGTCAAAGTCAAGAGATTTATTCCACACGTGCAGATAAACAGTTCTATAATGTGAAAGAGAAAAATAGGTTCCGGTTCAAATAATATCATAAGACGAAACGCAATATTTCACCTTGATTCAAACATAAAATATATTATATGAACTTTAAAAAGTTCACTATTTTACTTAAAAGGTGACTAAAATAATAAAAGAAAAGATGTTACAAGTTAAAAATATACATTTTATTTAAAACTTCTTAGTATTTTCAAGCTTTCCCAGAGCTCTTCATCAAGATAATATTTTAATAACTAATTGCTGTTTATTTATACAAAGAAGTTACTACGTTTTGAAAATGAGAGAGCCAATAATTATTAGAGTTAAAAGTAGAAGTAGCAGTTTCTTGGATTGAACTTAATTAACGAAAATATATATTACTATTAACTGCAGTTCCATTTATTTTATGACATCACTCTGTTCTCATATGTTACTTTCATTTTAAATGCGTAGCTGGACAGTCGAAGTAGCAGTGTTTCAGATTAAATTTGGGTAGAAGAAAATATTTAACTGCCGTACCATAAACTTTAATAGGCAGGGATTATTTTCAGGATATTGAACCATAAATCGGGAATATTGTACGATAGGTTATGGTTCAATATCCTGAAAATAAATCCTGAAAACTTAAGAAAAGTGACCTATTAAAGTTTATGGTACGGCAGTTAAATATTTTCTTCTACCCAAATTTAATCTGAAACGCTGCTACTTCGACTGTCCAGCTACGCATTTAAAATGAAAGTGACATATGAGAACAGAGTGATGTCATAAAATAAATGGAACTGCAGTTAATAGTAATATATATTTTCTCTAAGTTCAATCCAAGAAACTGCTACTTCTACTTTCAACTCTAATAATTATTGGCTCTCTCATTTTCAAAATGAAGTGACTTATTTGTATAAATAAATAGCAATTAGTTATTAAAATATTCTCTGATGAACAGCTTGGAAAAGCTTGAAAGTATTAAGAAGTTTTAAATAAAATGTATATTTTTAACATCTCTTTTATTATTTTAGTCACCTTTTAAGTAAGACAGTGAACTTTTTAAAGTTCATATAATATATTTTAGGCTCCGTTTTTCTGAAAATAAAGAGCAGGGGACATATTTTTACTTGAACTTTCACTATGCTATTAAAGGTTTTGTCGATATAAGACAGAAATTATTGCTATGAACGTGAAGATGTTAATTCTGGGTTATTTTGAATTACCCAATAATTTCTTCTTTGCACAAGGTAACGCATAAATAGTTTAAAAAAAAGAAAATTAAAATACAAATCTGAGCCTTAACCATTAAACAATGCAAAAAACTGGAGGGGCAAAAGGTAAGTCTTGCCCCTGCTCCTGGAAAACTGCGGGGGCATATGCCCCCCCTTGCCCCCGCCAGATTACGCCCATGATGTTACCCCACCCATCTTGCATTAAAGTTACAGTTTTTCCATGAAGCTCATTTTGCATTGCGTCTAATAGCTTCAGAGCGAACATTATCTAAACGGTCACCAGCAAGCTTAACACGATTAGGTGGTTCATAACCAAGTCATAATTTGGAAATCATACTTTTAAACTATTCATTTCCAGATGTGTGAAAAGGTATATTGCATGAGTAAAAATACTTTGGTATTTGCACATCAATGTCTTTTTTTTTTTGTATTGTTGTTGTTGTTGTCACAAATCTTCTTATACTAGGCTGTTTTGTTTTACTTGGAACACTTGAAGTATGAAGATGATCAGTAATACTCATGCCAGTTTGTTCAGAATTATGTAAACAATGCGCTTTGATTGTGAGAGAGATCTATCAGTCTCATCTAGCTTGTTATTTTCACATTTTTCTAGATGCCTTTTCAACCTTAATACTTTTGCACTTACAAGTTGGCCACATCCTCTACACTTCTGACTTGAAATCTTTACACTTGTAGGATTTTCAATTACCACTTCATAAAAGCTCCAAACAGGCTCTTTGTGTCTTCCTTTACTATTACTCATAGCTTAACTGTGTATTCCCACATTAAACAAATACAGTAGAAGATCTTTATAACGCAAACCTAAAAACGCAAGGTTGTGCGTTATATGGATCACATTTCACACATTATTAAATTTACTTTGTAAAGATGGCCAAATATGCCTGAAACATATCAAAATTCATTAGAGTATCTTTATACTGCATTCATTGTTACCGGGAGTTATCCAGATTATAAATTGTTTGCAAATTATTAATTCCACACATTATTAAGTTTACTTTATAAACATGGTTCAAATATACTTTGACCAAATCATTCATTATATTACTCATTTTCAAAAATGTTTATTGTAAAAATAGCAATTTTTTCATTAAAAAGCTCTGAATTAAGGAGGTAAAGTTGAACTCATGCATCAAATTTAGTCCTCTAGAGCCTAGCAATTTTTTACAATGTGGAAATGCTGCACTTATTACCTGCAAAATTCACTGTTTACGTCTGAGAACTTGTGCGTTATATAAAATTGCGTTATAAAGATCTTCTACTGTACTATAATACTAGAAATAAAATGTGCTTATACAAAGGACTTTGTGGTTATGCAGTTGCAGTTAAAAATAAGTCATGAATTGCAGTTAAAAAACATAAAATTTTGGTATGGTTAGAGTTATAACAAAAATATGGTAATTGTAGTTAAAATTGTTATAATTATAAACTAATAACAATTTTAATAGCAAACCACTGTTATATTGTTTGTCTTAATTTTAAGATTTTATGTTTTTAACTACAACTCATGCTTTATGTTTTTAACTACAACTCATGCTTTGTGTTTTTAATTGCAACTTATGCTTTGCGTTTTTAACTGCAACTCATATTTTATGTTTTTATACAATTAGTTTATATTTTTGCAATTGCATGATCCATTTTCAAATGTAACTTTCTTATTGTATTGCATAAGCATATTTTACTAATGAGCCTAATTAACTTGTCAGTGTATTTTCTTTTTTTAACTGCATTGTTACTTTTACTACTTGTTACATTAATTTTAATTGCAAAGAAAATTTATTTATTAAAATTAAGACCATTTTTAACAGTTTTCACCAATTTTGGACGGTTAAAACCACTTTTAACTCTTGTCCCTGTCAAAATCAATTTTGACCCGTTAAAATTACAACCCTGATTTGTTTTTGTTTTTTTTTTCTTTTGTGTTTTATGATTTTGCATATTAAAGAAATGTTATTCAAAGGCAGCAGGAAGCCTCACCACTGGGTTTGTTTCTATATTATATTTAAGGTAATCCTGTGCAAAGTTTGTATTTTTTCAATCAAAAGAGGCCCTCGCTGTAAAGGACTGCACTAATTTTTTTCCGTTTTTGATGTTTTATGAAGTACAAAGAGTGCAGGGGTCATTTTCATTGATAGTTTTTTTCTCCATTGGCAACAGCAAGCAGGGCAGCTAAATATTGAATAAAAAGGAGTTGGAACAGTGAGACATTTAAAATGAGCTTAAACTAAACCATCTTGAGTATAAGTTCATTTTTACATGCGACTTGTTTATTAAAGTATTTAATTTAATTTTCTGCTTTCTTTCTCTCTCTCTCCTTCTTTTTTTTTTTCATTCATCCCCCCCCCCCCGCCCCCCCCAAAAAAAGTAACTAAGGTGATTAATGACAATTATAATTAAATTAAATTTAAATTTAGTTGAAATATTTCTTTTAGTACATCATGTATTTTCCTATCTTACAAAGATTTTCAAACTGTAGCATGTCAATTAAGAAAAGTGCTAATACTTTTTAAAGGACAAGTAGGACTTCACTTCAAAACAAAAAAACAATTTTTAAGACAAACTATTTTTTTTTTTAACAATAAGAATGCAGTTTCTAGGTAAGAAAAGAGGGTGCATTGTTGTTTTTTTGGAGCAATCGGGGAACAGTTAAAATTTCAAAGGGGCTATACCTGGAGGGCTTCAACCTTTTTCCTCCATTTGTCAACATTTTTCATTACGATTCTATTTTCTCTTTGAACTGCGGCATAATCAATTACTTCAGGCAAGTTATGTCGACGAGGATCAAGCTTGATCTTTCTCATTTCAGCTTTCAACTCTGATACTTTCTGAAAATATTAAACTAAGGATAAATAACAATAATTTCCAAGTAAATAGCCTAATACTATTAAATAAGCTATTCTTGTACATGTATATGTACTAATCTTGAATATTTGTAGTTTAAATCACAACCACTATTTAATTTGTATGATCACATTATTAAAGATTATTGGTGTTATTAATTATTTTGGTGCCTAAAATTAAGATAATTAAAAAAGAATTCGTAGTAATCTGATGTTATTTGAAGATTTATAATAATTCATGTCTTATAATATATACCACCAATGATTTAACTTATTTTCCACCACAGTTCTGTATATGAGACAGCATATTCTGTAACCTGTATAGAATCCCCTGATATACTTTAAAGAGATTCCTTCTACAAAAAGGTGTTTTTTTTATATATAAATTTATTTACATGTTTGAGTGTGGAACAAATCTTGTGGATATATGCCAAAAATGCGAATGTGTTTGGGTATATATATATATATATATATATAAATTCACTTGTAAGCTGACGATATACACAGAAATCATATGCTTTGCTAGTGCAACCAGTTTAAATGCACACCAAACCGAGACAACAAATAAGGAGCGCTATCACCCTCTCTGCAATTTTAGCATAAAACAAGAGGAGCGCTATCGTGCTCCTCCACTCTCAGATGGTTAAAGTAGAAATGCCTAGTTTAAATAATACAACCAAGCATTAAATCTGTGCATTAATGTCTATATTATGTATATATATATATATATATATATGATACGATTTCACTCATATCATATAAATATGTAGATCTTAAGCACCAGCATACCCAGATTATTTACTCAATGAAGAAATCATTGTTTTATGCAGTCGAACAATTGTGATAGAAAAGTGGAAGGTCAGGCTGTCGTTCACTGGAATGTTTCCCGAAGCATAAATAATCAAAGCCGATAGATGCATCAAAACGTTTATTAATCGATCTTATAATGCACCAATTCCACTAGTTATAGGTGATCCATGTGTGGGCAGTCGCTACGTAATAAATTGTACCACTAGATGTTACGAATAGAACAAATGATGAAAATTCAGGAAAAACACACACTCCAGGTGGCCTGGTTTTATTAGGCAACTCAAATATCGTCAAATTCTGTCTCTCCTAGCCCATGCAACTGGCTATGTACTTGCGAAAACTTCACACGTATGAATACTATACACGTTAACTGACAAATCACATAAAAAGTAGCCGGAAGGATGCGATGATAGCAGAATACGATAGGACCTAGCTCCAGGGGGAGGGGGGAAACACGCATGACGACGATGCGATCTCTTTCGCTTTGGCGTCAGAATTAATGCGCAAACAATGGCTGGCGGGAGGCAAAGAACTGTGGAAAAAAAGAACATCATCGAACAATTCTATAAAAAAAAACGTTCAAAAGAAAAAGAATTTATTTTTAGAATAAAATGAAAAAGTAATTCAATGGGTTTTATGAGATGAAGCGAATGGATTAAGGTTTTTGAAACTAATAAAAGAATACGCAGTTTTAAATAAATGAAATAAAAGACAAAAAATATTAAGATATTATTAAAGATAGGTAAAAAAGGAAAGATGTTAAGAATTTGGAGTAGTTTTACTAAGATAAAAGGGCGAAAATTTTTATTATTACATATACATAATATATATATGGGAAATAGCACCGATTAATAGGATACTTCCGGTCACATATCGAGGTTTGTTGTATAAATCCAAGTAGAAGTATTAAAAGAATTAGACTTGAGACCTCATTCTTCGAACAAAAACTTTGTTTGTTTTTCAGTTCAACAGTACATGGTGGTTGCGAGTCTGCTGAAGGCCTCGAGAAACCATATTTTTTATTAAATCACATTCCGAGATTACTAGAGCAGGCTCAAATCTCTAAAAAACTGACCATTTAGCCGGATCAGATAAGTTTTGTTAAGAATTTGGGATATTTTCCAGCAGAGGCATCATTCTGGGAGCATAATTTCACTTTATTGGTTAATGCATTTTTTAAAGATATGTGGTCAAGAACTGTATGATTCCCAGGATCTGTGATGTGCAAGGCCTTAAACGCAGGAGAATTACCCTAATCTCAATGTGACGATAATAAAAGATCGTTAAGTGGTTAAAGTACATTTTTTGCGAAATTCTTTTAATAAAACTTTTGATTGTTAAAGAAGTAATAAAAATGGAATATTCTTACTTGGCAAACTGATGAAATAAATAAATTCTTTATTCTCAGATGTTAGTAATAGAAGGTTACAGAGATTCTTGCTTCTGGTCATCATTTCGAAATAAAAGAATGGAATCTCTTATAGAAGAGAAAATAAGCAAAAATATAGACATATTCCATGGGATTCCCTTTTGATGAGAGCAGCACATCTTTAGTTAAAATTAAATTTTGGCATGACAAAAAATATCCACGAAAATATGACCCATTATACGGATGTATTCTTTTGGCAAACTTAGTAGCTTTCGAACGACAGACGAAAGCCCGCGCCGCGAAAAACACTGCATTGAAAAACTACATCTTTTTAGCACAACATCAAACCCAATTCTGATTTTAAAATTAACGAATTTTAGTATTTAAACGATGAATGTGGGGTTGACAGAGTAATTAAAAGGCAGAATTTAAATTGATTAGCTAAATTAAAATTTACAGCAAATTAATGAAAATCGAATTACAAGCTGCAGAATTCAAAATATTATCACTGAATGGAAAACAAAACCAATATCCACCTGTTAGGTATTACGCAACGAATAGGGCAAAAGAGGGAGGTGCTAAGCATTTCAATGGCATCATCATAAAGCATGCTGATGAGCTCCAGAGATGTGCTCTGAAAAATCTTACGAGGAGCATGGAGTGGCGCACATGCACAACATCGCTCCCAAGACAGAGATGAAAACATCGGCGGCAAAACACAGACTCACCGATTACAGAGCTGCCGATAAAAAATTAAATATTGCGGTCAAATGCAATGACTGGGACACTGATGCAAAAAAATAGCTGAAAGAGAATAAAAATAAACTAAATTTGAATACTGTGAGAAGTATTCTCACACTCAACACTTTTTATATTAAAGTTACTCTCTGATTTTAGTGATGAATGTAATCAATAATAATATTTCAAATTGTATTTGCTTAAAAGGCTTTCAGCCAACAGAGTGAAAAAGTGTTTAAGCCAGGACTTGAACCCGGGTCATCGGTATAGTGCACCGATGTTCTGCCAACTGAACCACTTGGAACGATACCCAGCCTGGCACTTCTTACTTTCATATGTTGGCAAGGCTCTATCATATGTTGGTATTGTTTCAAGTGGTTCAGTTGGTAGAATGTCGGTGCACTATACCGATGACCTGGGTTCAAGTCCCGGCTTGGACACTTTTTTACTTTGATGGCTGAATACCTTTTAAGCAATTAAAATTTGAAATATTATTGAATGCAAGGCGTGAGAAATTTTCTACAGAAAAATTTCCGAGAATTAGATGTATGTAATAAATGTTGTGCTGAGAAACAAACTTACAAGGGCTAAAAAAGGTTTTTGAATATAAGATTTAAAGTTAGAAAAAAGAAGGCTTGGAGTTTTAATTTTAAAAGGATTTATTTTTTTTTTTTTTTCTCCTTTTAAATATTTTTTTCTTTCTATCTTCCAAAATGATGAATATTGTTCCATGCCATTTAATTTAATCAATCATTTTCTTATTGGCTAATTGTGCATCAGCCAATTAAAGTGATGACTAATGTAGAGATTTTCAATATTATTTTTCTAACCCTCCAAGAATTATTCTGATTTATAGTAATCAAGGCCTTAGTGAGTACAGAAATTACCTTATTTAAACCTTTTTTTTTCTTCATGATTTCTTTCTAACCAATAAGTATATCAAACAGAATAAAGACAAAACATGGGACCTCCTCACACCCCCATAAATTGAGAGATATATCTGTATTTATTTGTAGCTATTAAGTTTTATGTAGAAAAAATGTCATGTTTGTGCTTTTGAGGGCAAAATGTTAAAACAAAATTTGTAATTATGGCGAATAATTTTACCTCATCATCCCTAGCTATTTCTGATAATGTAACTTCTTTAAGGTGCTGAATTTTTTTCACTGCATTTTTCCTCTGTTCCAATGCATTTTCTTCTTCTTTTAAGTCCCCCTAAAAATAATACTTAAACAAGTAAATTTAAAAAAAATGAAATCATACTAAATCTAACTCTTAAGAACATATATATCTCTCTATACTCTGAAGAGTATAACCCATATTACGATGAAAGAATTTCTCAACTTTAGATTTATTTGGGAACAACAAACCAAGAAGTAAATCATGCATTTACCCAGGGATATGTTTAGAATGAAATTCCTGTTAGGAATTAACAAGCTAGTTTCTTTATTCTCAGTGCCTCTAACAATATTTAATATCCCTTTAACTTATTACAATATAATATGCAGTACTTTATTTATTACACTTTATTTATCAAAGTAACTTTATTCAAATATAATTTATTCTGAAATAAAACTTGCCTTTATTCTGTGTTAATTCATTTATCCTTTAATTATTTAAGAAGTCTTCAGTTTCCTTAAGTTATATTCCTTTAAATGCCGTATTTACGTTTTTCAAACTTCCGATTGTGTCATTTGCCAGACGTCACTTTCCAGTATCGTAGATCGTACTACGTGGTTTAATTTTTCTTTCGCCGGGTCAGGGACCCGGAGCTGGAGCTGGAGCCGGAGTGCTCCGGAGCTGTGTTTTTCCTGGAGCCGGAGCCGGAGCTCTAAATTTTCCCCAGCTCCAGGCTCCTTTAGTTTTTAATATTCTTCTAAATCTTTTTTTTTTTTTTTCAGTCTTTTAAATTTCTAGGCTTAAAATATTTTAATTACATCATTATTCAGTATTTTAATTATATCATTTTTTAGGTTTTTATTATTATTACAGTCGAACCTCTATTTAAAGAAGTCGCTAAATACCGGAAAAAAAGTTCGTTATATGGAAAATTCGTTAAATAGAGATTCACCTTTTAAAATACTTTAAACTACATAAAACAGATTTTAAATTCATAAACACTAAATATTTTTACTAAAATTAATTAATCACATTTTTTTAAAATAAATTATATCGGTTTGTTTTATTTATTTTACCCACCAATATCCATCATCAATTCATTTTTTCTATGTGTTTAAATCTTTGAAATTTGCAAGAAAAACTAAGCATTGCCTGGGAATACACAGCGTTTTCTGTTTAAAGTAAATCAGTTTTACATTAAAATTAACGAATTTTAATGACCTTAACGTATTTATTGTTATTATAACAAATAATTTTAACCATACATTAACATATTCGTCCTTAAATTTAGTTTCTGAAAAACTCTGTTAATTTTGTCTGAGATTTTTCTTTTAAAAAGTGCTTTCTCTCCTAATACATCTCGCATCTTTGCAATGCACCAAAAACCCCTTCATGCGTATTTTCTTCTAACTATAATCCGCGTCAGATTGTTTCAAATGATTTTAGCATTTCATCATACTAAGTTTTATTAATTCCTGCATCATGATAATTTCCATCATCATCATATTCGTCTTCATCGCAATTCATTGCTGTATTGTTTTTATTTTTCACACTGTCGAAAATATCCAATTCGGATAGTGTTTCCAAGGTCTCAATTTCAGAATTGAGTGAAATATAATCATCAATCAGCACATCATGGTTAATTTCTTTTTTTTTTTCATTTGTATCCACATTTTTTAAAGTTACTGTAAGGGATTATCGTCTTCGTCCTCCGTACTTACCGAATTCTTCTCACTGCTGACAAAGAAGGTGCCTGGTAAAATCAGTTCAAGACCATTGAACATCATAAAATGTGTTTAAAGAAAGAATACGTTTAAATGTCCAGAAATATTTTAAGAAATGGGGAGAAAAAGAAATTTAGATCACAAGAAAAAATTCGTTAAATAGAGAATGCACTTCGCTATTTGGAGGTTATTTTACGAAGAAATTCGCAAAATGTTCTTGGTTCCAAGGAAAAGTTTGCAAAATAGAGAAATTCGCAAAATAGAGGTTCGTTAAATAGAAGTCTGATTGTATTATTATTAGGGAAGGAAAACTTCTCAAAAAATGGCAACACTACTTTACTTCCATTTTCTACTTGAACTAAGTGACAACACTATTTGAAAACAAATATGGCCGCCTGTTGTTTACATGTGTAGTCATACAATTTTGGCTGTTTGAAAAGTGTAGAAGAAATTTAAGATTTTTGTGTTTAAAATTCTACCAAACTTTCTATTTTAAAAGCAAAAGCAAAAAGATGTCATATTTTCTGAACAAGCATTTCAAGTTTGATGAGAAGAAAAATGCATTTTGTCAGATCTTTAATGAAGATAGAAAGTATTTGTGAGCAAAAAATTAAACGTGTAAATTAAAATCTGCAACTTAAAAGCGCGAAGTTGGAGCCGTAGCCGGAGCTGGAGCCCCGGTATTTTCTCTAGGAGCGGAGCTGGAGCTGGAGCATCAAAAATTGTTCGGCTCTGGGTCACTGGCCAGGTGGCAGGAGCTAACTTCATGAATGAATTAGATGATGTAATCTGCTCTGGCGAATCACTGCCTCATCGTACATTCCCGAAAGGGGGGTGTATCAGCACCAGGGGCGCCATTTGAGAACTTTCTTGGGGGGGGGGGGGCAAACATTTTTAGAGGGATGCTATATAGCTAAAGGTAGGATCTAGGGTGTCTAACCCCCCCCCCCCCCCCGTATGAGAAACGACTTATGCTTACAATAACAGTAAAAACTTCGAATACGGAAACTCAGAACCAATGAAATATTTCGTTTTAGACAGGTTAGAAGGTAAAATTTTAATATATTGGACATGTTTATTTTTTCTTTTTAGACAGGTTTCTTTTTTACAGGTATCCTCACTGACTGTTAAACCATCCGCTCTATAGTATAGCTCTGAAAAGAGATGTATTAGAGTAAAACTTGTGAAAACGAAACTTATCTATAACAGATTTCTTTCTAGAAGGGGAAAAAATCAAATTTCGTTGAAAAAACATCATACAATTATACTTGCTAAGGTGGAAACCTGTTTAAATGGAGCTTTTTTCTAGTCCCTTTCGAAGTTTTATTTACTGGGGTGCCATTTCATGAGTTTCCTGACGAAGGACAAGGAAAATTTTTCTTTGAGGAGCAGGGAACGTGGAAAAGTGCACAACTTACAGAACTGCACAAATCACGCAGAAAAAAAATCGTGCACAATAAAACATGCTCTACATGATTTTGTCTCCATAACTTCTTTCACAAGCATGTGATTATTCCACAATTTTTTTTTTTAATTTTCATGAAAGTCCGCGATTTTTCTTTCTTTCAAAATCTGCAAAATCAATTCGTCAATGGGTCGCAGAAAAAAATCGCGAATGTTGGAAATTTTGAAAAAAAAAAGTCTCAAAATGGTCGTTTAAAAAATCGCTAATTTCATCAGAGATCGCAAAAAGAAATACAGATTTCGTCAAATGATTGCACAAACAGAAATCTTGAATTTCGTAAAAGGAGTGCAAAAAAAACCGCGAATTTCGTAAAAGGATTGCAAAAAAAAAAACGCAAATTTCGTCAAAAGATTGCGCAAAAAATAATGAAAATTTAGACAAACAATCGCGCAATAAAATCGAGGAGAAATTCGTCAAACGATCGCGTAATAAGGTCCAAAATTTTCCCTAACTCTCGCGCAAAAAAATCACAAATATTATTAGTCGGTGGCAGAACCAAAATCACGAATTTCAATAAATGATAGTGATAAGGAATCGTGAATTTTGTCAGAAAAATCACAAAAACAAATATCGAATTTCGTCAGCTGGTCGCAGAAAAATATTGTGAATTTCGGCAAGTGCTCGCGCGAAAAAAATTCATTTCGTATAAAACTTTCAGAAAAAAATTGTGAATTCCGTTAATCAATCGCGGGGAAAAAAAAATCATGAAATTCAATCAGTCATGAGATAATCAGTCAACGAACGTCATGAATAGGTCACAAAATTTGCAAATTTTGTGATCTGTAACTACATATTTGACATTAATGAATACTATGTATATCTTCATTTTTCTACAAAAAAGGTAAAATTTATAATTAATATTCATATAAAAAGCACAAATAAATGCACAAGAATTACTTTCATGTGCATATATATAATTTAAAATTATTTAAAATACATTAGAAAAACCCAGAACGTTTTCAGTCATCACAAGACCGTCATGAATTGGATTTAAATGTTATTTTCTTTGTGCTTATTCGAAAATTGGCTAGAGGAAAATCATTGTGATTGTTGTGTCAATGATTTTGATGAGTTTTCCCATGAGCAATTTACATACAGCTGAGAAGCAACTGATAACAAAAAATTCTCACATGTATTTTTAAAATTAACCAAAGTACTCATTAAAGATATATGTCTCACCTTGAGGGAGTTCGAATAGTAAGGCTTTAGGAAATTTTTTTGATAATTATTAATTTCTATGCATAAGCATTTATTTAATGCCTATGTTTTTACTGCAATAAAATCTGATAAGTTATTTTAGAGTTTGAGCAATTTTCTAATATTTGTTTGAGTCTGACATTTGATTAGGAATGCACCGAATATTCGGTATCTATTCGATATTCGGCCATACTACCGAATATTCGGTTAGGCCGAATATCAAACTATTCGGTTTGCCGAATACTTAAAAAACCTCTTAAAAATATTTTTTTAAACGTTACACAACTTCTACTTTTAACTGTGAATTAAGAAAGATATTCAGAATAATTAGAATTTTTAAATAAAAGAGAATGATTTTATATTATTTATTTGTTGTTTTAAAAATGTCACTTAAAAAAATTAACCATTAATGACATGTCATTTGTTCATGGAAATTAATAAATGTGGAAATGCAAGTTACTGAGCATTGTCTGGTAAATAATCCGTTTCTTGCTTTTTCGCAAGCAGGGTGTTTTGAAACAAAATGGAAGAAAATTTCAGGGGTAATAATAAGCATCAAAACAGGCAATTTTTTGCCCAGTAAATCCGGATCGCAATTCACTTATTCAGTCAGAAATACAATGTATCCCCAAGTCTTTAATTTTCTTTTGTTACTTTAACAATAATGAAGGTATTGTAACTATATTGTCAACAGAGTTACTTTAATTTCTGTGACATATGATAACATGACGAGAAGTGCTGGAAATAGCAACCATTCATATCTAAACAGCACTGAGTTAGACATTATTTTATTAAGAATGTAGCTAACAATACTTATACTGTACCACTGGCCAAAATCCAGTCTCTTCCAAGTATATAATCACATTCTATACAAGCAAATTAATGTGATGCAAATTTCGCTAAAATATCTTCATTTTTATACAGTTATAAACAAAAATTCTGCTACGGCTTGTACACCTTTCATTTTTGATGAAAGAAGTGGAATGATATGTTGCTTCTTGTTCAGTATGAGAGGATTCTTTTCATTTGTTTGAATTAATTGAAGTCATGAAATTTAAATTTTGTTATTTAAAATTTTTTTAAACCATCCTCTTCTTAAATAATTATTCAAAACATACTTTTTTAGTACAGAATTTACTTATAAAAATAGTCTTGGTTGTCAAAATGGAAATATCTGCTAAATATTATTAAAAAAAAATTTTAATTTAACTTTTTAACTTTAAACACTGAGATATAAAAGTATTTGGCCAGCCGAATATGTACTATCCGGTATTCAGCCTAACAGTTACTATTCGGTATTCGGTTTACCTACAGGCCAAATATTCGGCATTCGGTATTCAGCCAAAATCACTATTCGGTGCATCCCTACATTTGATGGTTGATAAATTTTCTGAAATATCAAATTCCTTGGGGGGGGGGCTATTGCCCCCCTCAAATGGCACCCCTGATCGGCACGTGTACCGCTGGCTATTACATAAAAGAGTTTTTCCTTTCTCGGAACTTCATTCAGTTCTTTCCTTGTGTTTGGAAGTTTTGCCATTGATCATCATTCGTAACTATGTTTGTGAAAGATATTGTACTTCAGTTTTTAAACATCATGGCTTTTTAAAGATCATAGTTTCATGTCTTCATCATATTTTTGCAAGATGGTTACTGTCATCATTTAGTGTTACTTTAAAATTCTCTAATGTGCTTATGAAGCTGCTTATAGAAAAAAGATAATTTTCCTGTTTGTAAAGATGCTGATTCTTGGACTGTCCGTGTCCTGGAGGAATACAGCTATAGCTTGAATAAGTTAAATATCCGGAGGAGTTAGTTATGTTTCATCGGACCTTTCTCGGATCGGCAATGTAGACTGGAACTTGTTGATATGAATAGCGTGTTGTTCAGTGATATTATTTTAAGTGAATCACGATTGACATTTTAATGTGAAACCTATTTTATATGACATGCCTAAGAGTCCTGGGGTAAATATATAAATGCCATATATATTTTTAGTTTAATATGTTATATATTTAATAGTTGTTATATATTTTCTTTATGAAAGTTAAATTTGTTTTTATTGTTTGCTTTTGGTTTTTAATAAATACGTTTTTATTTCTAAATGGTTATTTATGTTTTACTTATTCCACCACAGTTATATTATTAGTTGCAATATATCTTTAAACCTTTTAATTAAAGTGATTGCTTAGATCATGTCAGGATATGTCAGAAGTCAGCCACATACATTCTTCATTGCTAGAGCATATCTCTGCTAATTTATATTTATAGCCATTTCCTTAATATTGGCTATCAATTCCTTCACAATTTTTTCATCTCAAAAAAAGGATCCTTCACAAAACTTTTTACCTCAAAACAGGACTCTTCATAAAACTTTTCACCTTAAAACAAGACCCTTTACAAAATTCTTTGTATAATAAACCATTCACATAAACTTTTCCACCTCCAAACTGAACTTTTCACAAATTTAATCATTTAAAAGCAAAATCTGACCTGTCACTTTTACATATAGACAGAAAATATATGTATTTTACATACATATATCTTCTTAATAATATATAAACAAAAGAACTTGAATATAACGATAATTTTAAATTCACAAAATTATGATTTTTTTCAAATGTAAAAGGCTGTTTAACAAAAATTGGACCCTGGTAAAAAAAAAAGTCTGGACAGACCCCTGATTTACCATTCCTATTTATTTGTTTCGGCCAGGGATATGTACCTTTTCAACTTCCACCAACCATAATTGAGAGGAAAAAAAACATTTTGGGTGGCACATACACTGTATTAACATTAACAATTATAGTTAAGCAAAAATTTATTGTAATCTTTGACTTCATTTCTAAAGCTGGGAACACACCATTTTGTAATCACACTTTTATTCTGATAAAATGCCAAATCGTTTTATTACTCTTTAGAAGATTTTAAAATGAAGACACATAAAATTAACAAAAGAGGTCCGAGTCTCCCCACAGGCAAAGATCTTCTTTACTGATCCAGCCACTTTAAGTAGGTGATCTTACTTTATCATTTAACCACATCAAAGAATTAATGAAAAGATTCAGCAATAAATTTGAATAAGCATTCCCAGCCTTATAGAAATGCTTTTAAAATTATTGTACAGATTGTACAATTTAACTATTGTACAATTCACATAATATTGTGTTTTGATTCAACTTAGGCAGGTAAAACATTATTTGCATTTTTTCCTAGAATAAAAAGTGTCTAAAAGTAGATTATAGCAAATATTAAAACATAGCTCACTCAATTTCAGTACTTTATTAGGAAGTAGTTAACAAAATCTCATCTCAACATCTTCTGTTGCACTCATTCTGAGCAACCAAATTGTCACAAACTGGCTCTTATTGAAAACGTTAAATTACAAACCTTCCACATTATAATCCATACATTAATTATGTCATGTAATTTTTTTTTTTTTTTTTTTTTTGGGGGGGGGGGGGGTGGTAACCCTCCTTCCCCTATATCACAGGTTGTCATACTTGAGAAATATTCTTCTCCCCACCCTCCTTTTTTATGATATATATTTTTTTTCAATTATTAAATTTGTGCTAATTTTATGCAAAAGAATAACTTTTTATGTGCATAAAATTAGCTTTAATTACAATTAAACATTTATACGAGTAGGTAATAGATCATATATATCTTATAACTATATACAGTCATCTCTCTGTTTAACGTCGCTCTACTTAACGACGATCTCTATTTAAGGACTATATTTTGTAGTCCCGTCCCGGCTCTTTTAAGTAAAAAACTTTCTATTTAAAGACGAAATTGTTTCTGTTTAACGACGATTTTCGCATAGTTTTTTTCTCGATCCTTTTAAACATCTTAAACAAGGTCTTAAAAAACCCTCTGATAGAAAAACAAAGTTTGTTGCAATTCAGATGAGTATAGCAGACTTGCCAAGTTCTGAAAACCAAAAATCAGGAGATTTCATTTCAGAAATCAGGAGATATTTTTGTCAATGAAAACTTATTAATTTTAAAATGTAAACATGTTTAATGCAAGTTTAATTTTTTAGAAAGGCTTGGTTATTATTGCAGATTAACCATATATAAAACTATAGTGAAGATATTAAATAGGTCTTAATCGAGACAAATTATAAATAATCCAAAACATGCCTACAGTAACAGTAAAAAAAAATCTTAAAGATTCATCCTTTATAACGAATCTTAATGTAGTTTATCACATAAAATGCTCTTGTTCAATCATACTAAAGAATAACTACACCTGTACTGGAGTTTTCATCTCTGAATCACATACATCTGATTGTAAAATAACAGAATATTTAAAAATATGTGAAAAATCAGGAGAAATATGTCAAAAATCAGGAGTATGGAAAAACATGTGAAAATCAGGAGACTCCTGCCGAAATCAGGAGACTTGGCAAGCCTGGTATAGATGAAGGAGAAGGATTCAATTGTTGGAATGCGAAGATTAGTTTTCTCCCTCTGCTCCTAAAAAAAATGATAAATTTTGACGAAGATGTTTTAACAATCGACTTATAAATTTATATCAAATTTATGAAGACATCGCAAATGAAGATGCAAATTCAGATGCAGAAGATGATAAATCTGATGATACAGAAAGTGAGACACCACCTCTTTCTTACTCAAATGCGAATTCTGCCCTGGATATTCTTCAGCAGTACATTGTTTCATCAAATATGGAAGATGATTCATTCATTCTTCTTCAGAAGCTTGAAGCAAGGGTACCAAAAACTAGACCATCATTGAAACAATCTAGTTTTTTATTTTTTAAATTTGTTTAATTAAATGTATTATAAATATTTTTATTTTACTGTAAGTAACATCGTATATTGTTCTTGTATGCAGTATAATTAATGCAATTTATATTTAATAAAAATATGTAATATTATAGCTGTATCAATAAAAAAAAAGAAAGGAAGAAAACATAAAATAAATTTAAATAAATATATAAAAAATTTCTATATATTGAAAAATGTATTGACAATTATAAGCCTGTAAAGTGTGAAGGGACATGTCTTTCAAATATTATTTTTCCACAAATTCTGTTTAAGGATGATCTCTATTTAAGGACGATTTTTCGAGGTTTCTTCAAAGTCGTTAAGCAGAGAGCCAACTGTATTACCTACTGATATAAATGCGATAAAAACATTAAGAATTTGTACGCTTTTACTACAAGCTTTTGAAATTCAAGGAAAAAGAAAATAATAAAATACAGTAGATTCCCTCAAATCCCCACAGCTGAGGACCAGCGGTTGTGCGGATTTTAGAATTTTCAAAATCTCTGGTCATTGTTTTGTTTACATTTTTTTAAAACAGTATTTTGAATATAATAATGCAATCAAAATTATAATGAATGCTTGTGATATAGTAAAATATTAAAATAATTAAGTAAGTAATAAACTAAAATGATAAAAAGTAAGATAATTTTTTAAATGATTTTAAATTATTAAAAGTAAAGGTCAAGTAAATAAGTAATAATGTATGTATTAATTCACATTAAAATCATAAAATAATGAAGTTTTATTTCATGTTTAGCCAGTCTTAATAACCAAAAAAACTTAATATATGCTGTATTTTATGGAAGAAATGCTGCACCCGTCGTAAGCGCTGCACTCTTCAAAATTGGTTTGAGTAAGCTTTAAAATATCGTAATCGCCGCACCCATTGTAAAGGCCACGCCTGTGGGAACGCTACTTTTGTCGACAGAGTCTCATTGACCTAACTTTAATCAAAGTGTTCTGAACAGTGTAAGGTGCCTCATTTTTAATAACTTAAGATTCTAAAATTTTATTTAAATCAGGTTTTAAATATTTTTATGTAATTTTTAAATTAAGGGGACATCAATTGGAATTAAATTCATCCAGAGTGTGGGACGTGAACCTCTCTCCTTAGGCGCTCCACATTTTTATAATGGGCCGGCGCAAGTTAGCACTCTTTTTATGACGCTTTTTACGTCTCATTCATTTTAGTCCTTTTTTAGTTTCTGTTCGAAACCCTCAAATTCTGAGTGGAAGTGTAAATTTTCTTTGTCCACCTGTATGATTTGGTATCATCATCGGAAATGTCACAGTTTTCATTATCAGCAAAGTCAGAAAGTTTCGCGTTGTTGAGCAGGGGACTTGAGAATAATAGTCTTAAGTCAAATCTAAAGGGTCAACTTTCAGACATAAGTTTTAATTCATTTTTCTTTGGAAACACAGGAAACTAGAAGGTGTTGTTATTCAGAAACTATGTCATTGAACTGTTTTT
Organism: Maratus speciosus; assembly: GCA_963932465.1. Taxonomy (NCBI): domain Eukaryota; kingdom Metazoa; phylum Arthropoda; class Arachnida; order Araneae; family Salticidae; genus Maratus; species Maratus speciosus. The sequence goes on along the minus strand of OZ010793.1, from coordinate 411,954,143 downwards.
TCCGTTTTCTTGTAAACGCAATAGATCTTTCAAAAAATACTGTCAAAGTTGGCATTTTGAACCAAACTTACGAACAAAAGAAGAAAATCCAGTCAATAAGGGGAGAAAATGCCATGTCGCATGATCAAAATTGCTTATAATTCAATAGGTAATTCATTGATCGAAAAATGGAGAAAACAGTTCAATTCCAAATACTTCCATGGTCAGACTTCCCAATTTCATATCTTTCTGTTAAAAAATGAATTTGTAAATGTGTCAAAATGTTTTGTGCTTGTTGAGCAAAGCTGTTGAGAACAGCCTTAAGGAATTTTTACTTTACCCAATTTTACGTGCACGGGAAAAAAAAAAATCGTAAATGCCGCACATGTCAAAAAAATTAACTTTCAAACTCGTAAACACTGCGGCGTATCTTCCATAAAATACGGTAAATATATTTGATAAAACGGTTGTGATTATCAGCAATACCTTAATTTTTTTTTTTTCAGAAATAAATTTGTACTTCTTTCATGAAAAAACGTGCGTTTAGTCATATTATCGAGAATTACATATAAAAAGATATAAAACTAAAACAATTGTGTAATTTTGCCCCTACATCTGAACTGAAAGTTTCATTGTTTACATCTGTGATGATTTGCAGATTTTAGGCATGGTGGATTTTAGGGAGTCTACTGTAATATCAGAATAAAGATACATGTATTTTTTAATGAACTTTATTATGCTGCTTGCAAATAATGTCTGTCTAATTGTTTTCACATTTTGGATGTAATGACACAACGTGTTAATCCACATCCTCCTTCTGTCACACTGATTTATATTTTGTGGATCTTCTCCTTATTTCTTGAATTATGGTGTAATTAGACTTACACCAATTAGAAAAAATGATAGCTTTATATCCCCAGCATTTCTCATATGCTTTTTCTAACTTGTCATGTGGAACTATGTTTCAAACAGATGCACATTTGGGCAAATAGAATTTAATGTTTTATCTAATTTGAATTAATGTTTTATATTCTTTTAGTCATAGATCTAATCAGGAAATGTGTTGATCTGATTCTTTCAACAATAAATTTATATTTCACATCATTTTAAAACAATAGTTTTAATTAATGTAATATGGTATTTAGTATTTAATGAAGTTTAAATACTGCATTAAAATCTTGATATTTTAAGAATATTTTTGATTCTTTGGCAGGTCATATACAGCACTGGTCTGGATGCAGTATGAGGTTGGATGAAGTCTAATTTTGTGCATTTAATTTCTAAATGCACAAAGTTTCTAAACACTAAATTCAAAATTATTATGTTATTTTCAGCATTCATTTTAATAAAATCATTATCTTGAATGTAGCCCACCCTGTATGGTTTGTTATCAAAATTATATTTCAGAGTAACAACAAAATTGAATGTATTTCTTAGTACTTACAGTTAATATCAAAATATAACACAAAATTTTAAAAGTTTTAATTAATTACACAAATTCCAATCATGGTCATTCACTTATGAGCATTCAGTCATTTTAAAAACTTAATGTGCAACCAAGCTTAAAGTTTAAGGAAATGTTCATGCATGAGATGATCTAAGAACAAAAATAATAACTTTTAATTAAAAAGTTATTGTAAAAAAATGCATATTTACAGCACATTAACCTTAAAATAAGTACCTTTAGCTTAGCAATTTTTTGTATGAGGAAACTCTGTTTTGCTTTGTATTTTCCAAGTTGTTCTTTACACATAACTAGTTCTCTACAACTCTTTTTGTATTCAAACTGAGCTTCCTGAAATTCAGTCATGTCCAAAAATGCAAGTCTTTTTTCTTGCTGAAACAAAAATAATATTTCGTGAAAATTAAATTAAAAGAAATTTTTATTTAATAGTGCTAAAAATGCAATCATACCCTTAACCAGAAATATGCAATCTGTGAAACTGCTGCATTTACAAATCTATCTGTTACATTAAATAAAATTATATTGCCTGCCATTTTTAGTGTTGACTTCTAGGCCAATCTGGCAGGCTGCAGTGTCTGGTGGCACTTTTAAACAACTTTACATGTTGGCAGCCCTTTTTAAATATTTTATGCACTCAGGAGTACTTTTAAATGTGTTCCTGGCACCCCTTACTGCCCCTTTTTATTCGCACCATAAGTAGTTGAAGAGGTTAATAAAATAGCGTCACAGCCAAACTCGATTTACCCTATGTGGCCATACCAAAAAGTCAAAATCCCTTTGTTTTCCCTGAATTAGGTTTGAATGAGGAGAATGAAACAGAAATTCTCCTGAATCAGGAGAAATGTATGTGGCGTTATTACCCACTGTGAATAATGAAAAATTTTCTTATCTTCGCATTGTACATTTCTTTTTAGTCAAAAATGGTTCACTGCTGTGTTGCATGCTGCACGAAAATAACTCCTGGAGTTTTGTTTCATGAATTTCCTTCATAATTGGAATTAAGAAATTTATATCCAGGGAAAATTTTTGGATTGTTTTATCCCAAACTACAATTTGTCAATCTGATTTTTATAATATTAATTTTAGTCTTTATGGAGCGAATTGTGCCAATCCTAAATTCAAACAGAATCATCAAAACTATTTATGAATTGATATATCCAAAAACTAATAAAAAGCCCTTTATAGAAATGTAATATAAACGAGCATAAAATAAATATACGCTCATTAATATGTGCAAAAAATTCACCTCCAAAAAATATACACAGTACCTACAACATACATAATTACTGAAAATTGTTTGCAATGTACAAATATCTACATTTTCTAAATAATTAAGAATCATATAAAAATAATCCATGTTTTGAAAAAAAAATTATTTCAATATGAGCTACGAGATATTGGCAAAAATGACTTGTTTATTTTCTTAATATTGTGGAACATGTAAATATCTTTTTATTTTTATCACCTACTTTTATATCATTGTTTTTGTTTATGACTACACCATTGAATATAAACTGGCCTCCAAAAGTTAAGGTACAGGGACTGGATGCTTTCAATTGCACACGTTTTGTCAAATATCTACCAACATTATTAGTGAATTGTTCGTGAACTTCTAGGATGTAAAGAACATGTTTGATTTTATATTTCTTGGTGGAGATTTATTGGGGGGTACAATTAGGGGGCTAATAACAAATTTAATAATAAAATAATATTTGTGATCACCTATGTAACAGAAAAGGCTGGAAATGGTTTGTCACTGTGGTAAATGACTATTTGGGTCCCGTTCAATGTTTGTATGTATTTGTGCAAGCATAGCACTGATACTCGTGAAGATGTTAACGTTTTTGTGAAAAATTCAAAAGTTTTTTGTTTATAGCATACAGCGTTTTCAACCAAATTTAACACAACTTTCCGAAAACTTGCCAAAGAATAGTAGCAACAGTATACTGCAATTAAAACATGAATATATTGAATATTTGATGAGATATGGGCATTTTTATGAAATAATTTTTAACTGCGCATGGACAGAAGATTTCAAAATTTTTATTTCATAATTTGGTAGTCAATATTTTGGGGCAACTTCTATAAAAAGTTCAGTCAAATGTTGTGAAAACTTAGAAAGATATAGTGAGCTGATTGAAAAGTTGTAGAAAATCCCTTATAATAAAGCTATTTTTAGGAAGCAACTCACTATATCGACCCTATCTTTGTGAATTTTCACAATATTTGACTGGACTTTTTATATAAGTTGCCCTAAATAGCTGACTACCAAATTATATAATAAAAATTTTAGGATCTTCCACGCATGCACAGTTAAAAATTATTTCATACAAATGCCTATATCTCATCAAATATTCAATATATTCCTGTTTTAATTGCAGTATATTGTTGCTACTGTTCTTTGTCATGTTTTTGGAAAGTTGTGTTAAATTTGGTTGAAAACTCTGTATGCTATAAACAAAAAACTTTTGCATTTTTCACAAAAACATTAACATCTTCACGAATATGAGTGCTATGCTTACACAAATGCATACAAACATTGAACAGGACCCAAATAGTTATTTACCACAGTGACAAACCATTTCCAGCCCTTTCTGTTACACAGGTGATCGCAAATATTATTTTATTATTAAATTTATTATTAGCCCACTAATTGTACCCCCCGATAAATCTTCACCAAAAAATATAAAATCAAACATGTTCTTTACATCCTAGAAGTTCAAGAACAATTCGCCAATAATGTTGGTAGATATTCGACAAAACATGTGCAGTGAAAAGCATCCAGTCCCTGTACCTTAACTTTTGGAGGCCAGTGTACATATTTAATATTTTCTAAATAATTAAAAATCAAGTAAAAAAATTTATCTTCTGAGAAAATTATTTTAATGTGAGTTGATTGACAAGATAGGTGAAAAATACTTCCTTATTCTCAATATTATGAAATATGTAAATATCTTTTTTTTACATATATTTTTTATACTGTGACTCTGCCCAGAATTCAAAGATTTGATTTTATAATTTTTCCTGTTTTTCATATTTTCTAAACAAAATGAAACTTGTGATTACTATTATTATATTTCCCTGTATACTTCATCATTAGTACTTCTAATGTTTAAAAAAACTATTGAGAGTTGTCTGCAATCTACTTTATGTACCTATATTTTCTATTCAAAATATAGTGCAAAAACTTGAGCAGTTTGATATTTTTCAAAAAATTTTGCTTATTTTCTTAATGTATAGTGAAAAGACAGTAAAATTCCTTTAATTTTTTGGCTATGTATTTTATGGTCATAATTCTCAATGTTTCAAGTAAACAAGAATTTAAATGGATATAAACATAGAAATTTACTTACAATTTTTGTTTTGCATGTTATTTAAAATATTTTTAATTGCTTAAAGCATTGTATTTGTTTATTTTATCTGTAAAGCTTTCAGTTTTTTTTTTTAGTACTGTAAAAAAAATTCAGGGCAAAATACACACACATTATACATACAGGATGCAGCAGGTATTTCAGAACACACATTATAAGTAAAATACCACTATGTACATCATGGTTACAAATCCTCTTCCGTTACATGTAAACATGTCAGAGCCTAGATTAACTGAGGAAATGAAGTAGCATGCTATTATTGTCTCATTTTCTGAAGACTCAAATTTATAGATTTTCTCATTCTTTAAACTCTCCCAGTCATCCGTGTTTAAAGTGAAGGGTGAACTGAAGGCTGTCAGGTTTGATGTGGCAACCTTTTCATACAGGAAACGACATTGTTAGCCATACATCATCATCAAGACACTAGAATTTGTCAGTCGTGTTGATGAAAATCCTAGGAAGTCAATGAGGGCACTCACTAGAGAGCCACAGGTTGATGAGGTCACTATTTGATGTGTGATTCAGGAGGACCTTTGTTAGGGGTTGTACGAGATGAGGAAAGGACAGTTCTTGTCCTAAAGAACCAGGGATAGGTGCATAACTAGTCTCCTTAATGAAGAGGTTCCGACTGTCATATGCACTGAAAATTTCGAACTTCATGGATGATTCTGGGGGTCATGAGCAGCAAAGACAGCCTGATGCCTCCAGATTTCTTTCTTCAAGCTGCCAGAATCAAAGCCATTACTTATACCGAAGTGTTAAAGATCTGGATTACTTCTGTAGCATGTGGGAGGCCATACATTTTCAACAAAACTCTGCACCATGTCATATAGCCCATACACAGGGATGTAGTGGAGGGTATACGGCGGTATATGCCGTATACCCTCTGTTTCTCAAAAAAGCTATAGCATACACTCACTAGAGTATACCCTCTGCCTTGAGTGTATAGCCCCTGCATAGAGCGTATACTCTCTGATCTTTATATGACTACAACACTGCCCATACAACACAATAATAGATGCCCAAAAACTTTCATGACCATCCTTAACTGGTTGCCTCCAGCTTCCCAGATTATAGGTGAAAACTGGGAAATTGAGTTAGTAGCCAGTGGCCGGTAGATTCAGTTTCTTTAGTGGCTACTTTTTAAAGTTAGTGGTCACTATAATGCTTCAAACTTTCTTGACAACTAGTTAAACTATAAGAGTATACCAGCCAACTATTCATGATATAAATAGGGAAGCAGTCAAAATTCAAGAAAATCACTTAAAAATCTGTTATCATATTAATGTTTTAGAATATATTTTGGATTATTTGTATATGTTTATAAACACAATTATCAATCAAATTACTATTACTTTCTTTACATAAAAAATAACTAAATCAAAATTTCAACAGCTAAGTGTATATAATAAAAAAAAACAATCAAATAAAACACAAAATGTCATTTCAATTTTATTTAATAAGTAAATATGTTATTAACATACTACACACATTACATACAGTTGAAATCTCAGCTGGGGAGTGTTATTTCGCAGGATTAAACAGTACCTCTTGAAGAAAAATAATCTAATTGGTGAGAATGTGGCAGAAGTCGAAATATTGAAGATACTGTAATGTCCTTAAAATCCACTTCCATCCGGTGAAAAAAAAAGGAATAAATTATTTGAAATGCATGTGGAATCAAAGCTGATGAATATATTTATTTTGCAGAATAAGACAGTATTTCTTGAAAAAAATAGTCCAACTGAATAGCAAAGAGTCGAAATATTGAAAATATAGCTAAATCGTTAAAATCTGCTTGCATCCGGTAGGAAAAAGAATTAACCAGTTTGCTACTTAGGTGTAATTAAAGCAGAGATTCATATTTCCATGAAAAAAAACTGTATTTCAGTTGGCGATCGTTAACAGATTTTTTAAGCGGCACTTGGCGAGTGGCGATTAAAGTGGCGATCGATGGCCAATTTTTTAATCGCTACGTGGCGACTGCTAATTTTCACCTATACCCCAGATATTAACTTGGTGGGTTATTACATATAGGGTATGGTTGAGAGGGACTCCAATAGTCATTCACACAACAATATTGCTGCTCTTAGTTCAACTGTTGTGTATTCAATGGCAAACATTCCCAACACGTAACTGATTAATGCCCGCAGTCAGTTTTGACAGCATATAGAGGCAGTTATTACAATTGGCAGTAGTTTCAAAGAATGATGTCATCCATTGTGTATGATGTCACCTGTACAGAATGTTCAAATATAAAAAATGCTCTTTCTAGCATCTGTTCCTTTTTGAAAGCAGGTGTTATTTGTTTGCAAATACCTTCCACACCTTGTATATATATGTTGTATAACACATACAGTGCACACGTTTTTTGTAATTTTATTGGTAAAAGTAACCTTTACTAAGCATTATTTATAGTGGGTATTTTTGCCATCTAAAGTAGCCCTTTAATCAGTGATGTAGTCGTAAAAAAACCAGAGAGTATACGCTAAAGTCATAAACGTCATGCCTAGGGTATACGCTATAGCTGTATTTGAGAAACAGAGGGTATACGGAGCTTCTTAAAAAAATCCTGAAGGTATACGGCATATACCTGCATATACCTTCCACTACATCCCTGCCTTTAATGATTCTGAAACTAAGGAATAATTGTGGAGGCCTTATAAGGCAGAATTGAGTTTGGTAACAAAGGCACGTATGTTTTTTGAACACTGCTGAATAAGAAAAAACTATTAAGCTAAATATCTTAAACTATCCTAAACTTACAATCAGTAACGATAAATATTTGTAAAACAAAATGAACTTCTATGTGGTGATGGGAAAAATAAATGACATTTATTAAACTTTAAAAATATTAACAATAAACAAAAAAGTAAAACTTTAATTAAATATAACATCCCTTAAATATTTACCATTGACAAAAGAAAAAAAACTTATCTGAAAAACATATTCTGGATTTTCATGACAGAAAAGGAAACTTTAATTAAATTATCACTTCTCAGGAAATGTATTTTATATTACTGGTAATGTCACTAAACAAATAGCATTACTGGGGCTCAATCTGAAAAATGGCCAACATCATAAAATAATAGCATTTGTTATTCTGACTTGGCCTAACATTTCCTCTTATGAAGGGAAAAACAAAGTCAGTCATTTAACTAGTCGGATGTGCCAATTCCTAAACTTTTTTCTATCTCATACATGTTAATACTTCAAAATTTGCTATCCCAGTGCCAAAATTAAATGACAATTTATGTCCATCATAAGGATGCTAAAGGTATAGTTTCATTTAATTGTGTGCATTTAAAAAGGAGATTTAAGCATTGCATTTTTCAAACAAATCACTAAATTTTGGCACCCAACCTCTTAGATATCTGCAACCAAAATTCCCAACCTAGAGCAAAAAGCAACACCTGTTGGGCAGTATATACAAGCTCAATAAGGATCTATTTATGTGAAAGTCTAACAGAATATGAAGTTTGATTAAATTCTGTGCATCAGTTTTTGAGGTATAGCTATCACGAAAATCATGAAAAATGCAGCATAGCAGCACCACCTGTTATATGATTTACACAAAAACACAATCAGCACCAACTTATGTAGGTCTAACAGAATATGAAATTTGATGAAATTCAGTGCATTAGTTCTTGAGATATGACTATCATTAAGATCATTTAAATCCTGAAAACTGTAGCACAGCAATATCACCTGTCAGGGGATTTACTTGAAAACTAATCAGCATCAATTTATATAGAGGTCTAACTGAAAATCAAGTTTTATTAAATTCTGTGCATTAGTTCTTGAGATAAAGTGCCCACAAATTTTCGTCAAATACAGACAAATAGACAGACATTTTCTAAAAACAGGCAAATCATGTTCAGGACCTTCTAAAACATATAAATATGTCGAAAACTGATAGGATTTGGAAGTTGAAGTAAATAGATAATCTGCTATGCAACTTATTTCTCCATTCCCAAAATGTCAGCTTCCTCCCATTCTCCCTAAAATCTTGAAAATTCTATTTTAAAAAATTGTCTGCTACATTTGTTCCTTTCTAGCAACAATAAAAATGAATAATCAGTCATTTAAATGACCCCCCCCCCTACCTCAGTTGTATGCTGGGAGAAGGGGGGGGGAGAGCACAAAATTTCAGAGGTGAGGGATTTTTTATTTTAAGTGGATATACACAAAAACATGAAAGATTTTCACCTCTATATTTATCTTTTTTACTTCTTGATTATACCTCCTATGCTGAATTTAATTAGTTTTAATTTTGAAAAAGGGGGGGGGAGGGGCTTATAATCAGGATTTTACAGAAAATATTTTATACTTACAGCTTTAATTTGATTTATGATTTTGTTTTGTTCTCTTATATCATCTTGAATCTGCATTTTATATCGATTAGCCAAATCCATCTATTAAAAAAAAATCAGTTATTACAAAATGTTGATATGCCTAAAAATACTTTCACAGTTTTTCATAATGAATGAACACATTGATGTACATATCTAAAAAATTATAATTATAAAAATTTACACATTCACAAGAAAATAAATTCAATAAAAAAAAGTTCAGAAAATACATAAATTAACAACTTATTTAATACTAAATGCTTGTCTCGTTATAGTTACTAACACTTACAATAGCCAAAAACTTTATAAATGCAAACAATTAAGATTTTTAGAAGCTTGATCTTCCTGTAAAAATTTTAAATTGATGAATATGTTTTAATTTATCAGCTAAACATAAAATCCTTATGCTGTAGGATTTTTTAAAAAATCAGTACATATGAAGTATAATGGTACACTGAATGTGTGCAATATATACAAGATATTTTAAGCTAAACTAATGTAATTCCATATTTAAAAAAAAAAAAAAAAAAAAAAAAAAAGCCTGAGTTAAAAGTTGATGAGGTACTTTCTATATGGCAAAGTATTACTTAGAATAACAGGTTAATGCTTTATTCACAGAATTATTTATCAAGAAATGGCTTTACCTCAACAATTATCTTCTTTAGTATCTGAAGATATATTGTTTAAATTTTTAAATAATAATAATGTGAAATTTAGATTTGTTTTTTCATTGACACTGATTAAATAAATCAGTAGTTATATCTTTTTTTTTTGCAAAATATTTACAAAAATAATCAGATTAATTAACCTAAAATACTCTTATGGAAGTATCAAAATTCTTATAAAAGCAATGTATTTAAACGTATTATGATCCTCTCCGTAAATGGAAAGACTTTTGCAGTTGAAAATGTTTTATATAATGAAATAAAAAAGAAAAGCTATACCAATGTAAATGATTAAGAAAATTAGCACTTTTTGAAAATATTTAGCTTCAACTGTTTCGCTATGCTAGAGTCCTGCAACAGGTCGGTTTACCCGCTTTTACCCGAACCCAATCTGACCAGTAGATCGGGTTGGGGCTATATTTTTCGGTTGCGGGTTGGGTTGGGTCGGATTAACTTTAATTTTTTTGTTGTTGTTGCAGGTCGGGTTGGCATTTTTACTCTTGCGGGTCAGTTTCGGGTAGACAGGATTTTTTGAAAGAATGTTCAAAATATTTTTTCACGTTAAAAGTCTATTAAACCCCAGATCAAAGTTTCATGAAAGCAAAATGCGTCTAGTCGTAGAATTAGTTTCTGGAAGTTAATATAAACTTACTTTTTCAACTAATGGTACGATAAGGATTATAACGAATGCCACCTGCATTGCTAAAGCATTTATGCTGGCTAGTTACAATTGTAATGTTCTAGCCTCCATACTTCAAACGTTGTTATGGCAAAAATCTACTGTGTGATAGACAAGAAAACAGGAAGAATCATTTAGCGTTTTGCTGCATATTGTATTTTTAAAGTACGATAAGGCAGAATGCTAATTGTGCAATACAAGGTGTACCATTATAAGTGGAACTTCTGAAACTGCAACAAATTTTAAAGCATATTTAAAGATTAGATTTTTAATTTTATACTGTTACATATAGATTGAAACATTATTTATCTACTTTCTTTGTTTTCATTGTATCAAAGTTCGGGTATAATTTATCATACCTGTGATATTTGTTTAATTGAGTCATATACAGGGCAAGCCTGACCCGTGCAGGACTCTAATTCAAATACATTATTTCTTTTCATCCAAAACATATTTATGCTCAAACTTTTTGTGAAAATCCCAACAATCTGAGTGGCAAAAAACTTATATATGACCCGCAAGAATTTTTCTAGTGTGAACCCAACCTGCAATAAGAAAATTAGATTCAATGCGAGCTGAAAAACAAAATTCGGGATAACCCACAGAGGCGCGCCAGCAGTATCCAGCGCCTGTGTGCAGAACTTCAGTTGGCGCCCTATACCCCCCCCCCACCTCACTCCGAAAGTAAAGCTTTACATTAAAAAAATCTATAAGTGTCTGTAAATGCATAGCTGCCATCCTGCTGGAATTTTATTGCAGATCAAATAAAGTTTTAAAAATGTGTCTTTTTTTCTATAGGGTTTGTATTTTATTTCATTTATTAGATAAAGTTTCTGGTTTCAAACATGTTTAAATTACTTGAAAAAATGAGGAAGGTTGGCAGCTCTGTAAATAAAATTCGAAACACGGTTAAGTCAGCGAAAATAAAACCTGTCTGTATCAGAATCCTGCATTAAACGTTAAAATTTTATTAGACCAGAGAAAATAATACAATACAATACAATAACAAAAAATTGCATCAATAACTAATAAAAGAAAGTTGTTTGTCATATCTATATTAATAAAAGAAAGACGCTTGTCTTTACTCTGCATATGTTGGCGATGGCTAAGAAAATCTACCGCACATAGAGGTATGAAAGTTTGGATAAGGATAGACGACGGCAGGTCCAAATGCACCTCAGAGCTCATATTTTAAATTTTGTTGGTAATTAACCGAAATATAATTAAAAGCCATAATGATAATCATAAAATGGCGAGTTTTCCTTCTTCAAAGCAATTATGCCTTTGCATTTCTAAAGACATTAAGCGGTTCTTCACACTAATGAAAGCTTAGAGTTCATTTTTTACTGCATTTTGAAATTGCGATGGCCAGGTCCCCCTAGAGTTACAAAAAAGATAAAAGAAAGAAAGAAAATTGTCTTACCTTTCCAATTCCAACGGTATCTTTAGGTACTATTTCAAAAAAACTTTTTATTTGGCCACGTTTCAAGTTTTACCGTTTTTCTACATTTTCAAAAAACCCTTTTAATACATTCTCGGTATTTTTCCGAATCTAATGATATCTCTGGTATGAAAAAATATTAATATTTACTATTTCAAAACAAAAAAATCTTGAAGTCATTTCAAGGATTCGCAAGAGATATTTTTCCTCTCAGTGCAAGTTTTCTCAATGCGTATCGTGTACCGTCTCAGAGATATGTGCTTTGAATAATCATTTCGCGTTTTAAAACGGTAAGGGGATGGTGCGTATTTTACATTATTTATGTTTTATCTTTGGTCAGAATTGAAAATTTTATATATCTAAATGCAAGAAATTAAACTCAAGTTCGAGGTTCGCTTGAAAAATCAGACCGGAGCAGAGCGTGGGTATCACCCCCCGTGTACGCTATGGCAGAAGGCAGCGGGGCCTCTTCGTTTGGATGGAATTTCTCATCTAAAAATGAAAAATCATGCAAATTCGAGGTTGTACCCTGCCGTAAACAGCGCTGCTGGCAATATTAGGCTCGTTTGGAATTTTGTTTTGCTTAAAAATATAAAATCAAAACAAACCGTACAGTGCGTTGCACCTCCGGTGTATATGCTGCTGAAGACATTGCGCCCCCTTCCCATCTCTAGGTCGTTTGGAAGAACGTTCGTTTAGAAATATAAAATCATTCAACATTTGATTTTAGGCGCATTTAAGATTATTATCATTTGCTATGCGGGGCGAGTCGGTTAGAAAGGCATAGCTCGGGAATTTAAAACTCTTTTTTAAAAAATCTGTATTTTTTCCGTTCATATTACAACGATCATTGTATAGCTTCTAACTTATTTATGTCTAAATTGAACTTTTTTTTGCCATTCTAGTCTCTGAAGCGTCTAAGGTTATATGTAAGGCTTATAAATGTTCATATTTCAATACTTCTAATTTTCTGTTCTGAATTAAAAGGAACAAATCTTGCAATCATCACAGTTATTTATTCAGTATGTGATTAGACACGAGCGTACGAAGGGGGTGCTGAGAAAGACCGTCCCTCTCAGTCTTTGAAAAAATAAGAATTTTTAAATGTTTATGGCCAAATTTAGCTTATTTTCACATCCTCACCTCGCTAACAAAAATTCTTTTCTCCATGATGATAGGTCCAGAGTAAATGATAGTACAGATAAAAGTACTTGTTCTGCTTGGAGGTCTATGGTCCGAAAAAACATACAATTTTTCTCCAATATATGATAGTTTCGAACGGCTTAGCTCAATGGTCTTTTCTTAATCCAAAACTGTAGAATGTAGAGTTTAGTGAAAATCGTTAAAGCCGTTTTTCAGATAAAATAAGCTTGACCCGCAGTGACCCAAAAATGACCCACTAATTGAAATTTCTCGAGCATGTGACCTAGCCCAATAGTCTTCTCGTACCCGAAAACGGTTGGATACAAAATGTAGCCAAAATCGATTGAGCCGCTTTTTAGATATAGTTAATTTGGCTCTGACCCATAATGACCCACTAATCGAATTTTCTCGAATATGTGACCCAGCCCAATGGCCTTTTCGTGCCCGAAAATCGTAAGGTGCAAAATTTAGTCAAAATCGTTAGAGCCCTTTTTAAGATAAAATTTACATACACACACAATTTTTGCTCGTATTATAATATAAGATAGTGCTGCACGAGCCGATGCGAGTTTGACAACATCAATACAGTACAGAAATATAACATATCCAACGTAGAGATCACCATCCGACAGCTACATCGTGCGTGATCCCGGGCTTAATTTTTTCACCACACTCGGGCCGGGCCAGGGTGATGCTTACATTTTTTTTTCTACATAGTTGAGTGGGGCCGGAATTGGACTTAATTGTTCCCAGGACGTGTCGGGAAGGTAGTGTGTTTTGTAAAAATAGTAAGAGCGATAATGAACTTTGGTTAACAGAATCATTACAAATATACCTTAATAAATTACAGAGAAATATCTTCAAAAATCTACTTTTTATTATAAAACTTCAAAAGTTATGATGTTTTTAACCCTCTTTTTTTTTACTCTTATTCTAAAGTACATTAATTTTTTTAATGAATCTTTATTTCAATGCTGAAAATATTCATGGCCTGATTACCACAGAGGAAATTTTTACCAATATTTCCAAATATTAATTTTCTGAATAATTTTCCGAAGTAATTGTATAATTTCCCGAATAATAATTTTATGACAGAAATTCGGCAGTAAGGAAAAGCCTGCTATTAAAATAAAAGTGGAATTTAGCCCATGTGGGAATAAAATTGTATTTTTCTTTACCACTACTACAGTGAGATAATGGTGTTGCATGTTTTCGGCCATATTAATTATGTCGCCTTTCATTGTTTACAACTACACGAGGTGCGGCCAGTGGCGTAGCTACATATACAGCACCCTGGAGCAAGTTAAGTTTGTGCGCCCTCTTGACACTCGAAAAAGTTCTGCGCAATTTCGTTTTGAAGTGTAAAAATTTTATACTATTCTTAATTAGATTTAAAACCTTTATTTGAAAGTCAAAGTATTTTAACAACGTATTAAATACGCATAATTAAAAGTAAATAATGAAATTAATTATAATTCTTATAATAAGTACGTATAATAAGTAAGAATGGTAGTAAGTAAGAATTATAATTATAAATTCGAAGTATACTTACCAATATTTTCTGCGAATCCGGCGGCATATTAGTTTTAAATTCGTCAATGAGACAGTACAATCTGTCCCCTTAACATCTGTTTTTCTTTACAATGGTTTTTTACTTTTCGCATATGGATAAAACACGTTTTCTGTTTTTAGAGCCAGAAAATACTAAAATTCTATAAAATTCAAAGTATCATAACTTGGTAAGTTTTGGTCGTACACAAAAGAAAATTTTATTATTTTATCTGTTAAAATACGGAGAATATTTTTCTAAATATAACGTATAGAATAAAACTACAAGGGACCCCATAGAATACAGAGACCGAATAAAAATGAAAACCTCGCAATTTTTTAAAAATAACTATTTTGACATAAATTACTTTTAAGAGGATAAAGAACAACTTTGACACTTTTTTACTATTGGAAGTATATTTCTACAGCTAATGGTTTAGCCAATGGACAACAATGACACCGGGGTTCTCACTGGCTTTTGACTAATCTGAGCAAATTCACTAATTGCTAAAGAAAAGCTAGCCAAATTAAAATAATGGTAGAAATTAATTTTAGCCTTAAGGCTGCGTCACTCGGAATACTACCGTCTTCCATGATTCGACGTGAAACTCTAAGAATACCAAAACAGAAATAACTAGTTACACAGAAAAAGGTTAATTGTACAATAACATCACTGAGAGTGTCGCCGAAAGAAAAATAAAACATCTCTGGCAATTTGGCGATTTCAATATTTTAGTTTTTTCGCCAAATGAAATATTTTAGCACAATGACGCTCGGCAGCGAGAACCCTTACATTTTACTAGAGATTGTAGTTTTTACTTTCCATACACATTCAATGTAAGGAAGGAAATAGGAAAACATGGTAATCTCAAAAAAAATAAATAGAAATAATGGTATATTTTTACATTTTCAAATACACTTAATCAGTTCTCACATTTTTTACAATGATTCAATATGTATGTATATGTGTGTATATTAGAATTTCTTCCCCTTTTCAGATTCCCGAGAACGAGTTGGTGTGTTTTTGATGATGTCGGAAGGTACGTTATAAATCCGTCGCAAGAATTGTATTAATTTTCGAAGAAATCGGGCGACGGGTTTGGTATCTAAACTATTTTTATTCTGTGACAATAACTGATAAAAAGTTTCTCTTATATCTCAATTAAATTATTTTTATTGCTTACGTTCATCTTATATCTATACAACAACGTTTTACCACGGAGACAGTGGCGGTTCGACAAGAGTTCACAATCTACTACCAGTAATTTCATAAAAAAAAGAGAGGGCTTTAGTATGTTAAATAATGTTCTATGTTGCTTATTTATAGAATTAAGGGGAAAAGTGAGGTGAATCCGATTGTGAAATATTAGCTTTTTCGAAACGTTCTACTGGACGGATGTGGATGAGACTTGCGTTGTTAGATATTTTTCAGTAAACGTTTTAGTACATAATATATTGTTCTATGTTGCTTAGTTACATAATTATAGGGGAAAGTTCAAAAATCAGGTGAACCCAATTATAAAAGATTAAGCTTTTAAAAAATTCTGCTGAACAGATTTTGATAAGACTTGCATTGTAGATACCTTTTCAGGTATGATTTTCAGTATATTGGATATCGGTCAGCATTCAAAGCTCTTTATCCAATCCTACTATGAATGATCAACTAAAAGATTTTATCCTTAGCAGCCTAAAATTTGTATGGCACATTAGGAAATATAATAGCTCAGTGGCATTCGTATCTTTTTCAGGAATGCGGAAGGACATCATAGGAAAGGGTCCATATTGCTTCGAAACACCAGATCAAATTCATTAATAAACTTAGATATCACCGATATTCAAATCAAAATTCGTTTGGAGAAACTGACCAGCGTAGCGGGCGAAGCATGCTAGTATTTTAATACAATTATGATAAAGTACTCTGCAATTACATCTCTAATATTAATATTATTTTTATATAGCGATATGAACAAATATATATGTATATTCATCTATGTTCAAATATAGTTTTCTTCATCTGAAAATATTCAGAATTTCTTTGAAAAATCGTGTCAATACGAACCTGACTCAATGTAGTGAAAACCGAGCCCGAAATAAGTAAATCTTTGATTATAGGACAGGATTGGCAACTACTTTTATATTCAATCGTCCAAAAACATTCTTTGATGTAGATTTCTCTTGAAAATACCTTAATATAAGTGTATGGTACAGATTATATTTCAAAACATTGCAGAATAAAAAGTAGTCCAGGGATGTATATATCTATCGACTGTAATCAAATGGTCAAAGTCAACCTGACCCGAAATGAAAAAAAAAGGAACGTCAACCCGCCTCGATATGTGTTGCGGATCGGGTCGTGTCAGTTTTGGGAAAAATCGGATTGCTCGTCCCAAAGCAGACTCAACCTGAGACCAAGGGTGTTGCAGATTTCTGAATTGTGAGGAATTTAGATCATAGTCTACAGAGGAAGGCAGAAAATGATTAAGAAATTTTTTTCTGACAGAAAACCATTCGTGAAAATTTCTTATTCCTATGGATCACACAAAATTTGCAAACTTCGTGACTTGTTGGTCATGTTTGTGTGCTGATTATTTCCCCACAACGACTGACAATATTTGCGATTGTTTTGAGCGATCATTTGACTAAATTCGTGATTTTTTTTCCGAAGCTTTTTGACGTTTTTCTTCGCGATAAATATTCGAAAATCGCAAATTTTTTGCGTTGACTTATGGAAAAATTTGATTTTTGTTTCTGCGACTGAATGCGGAAATTTTTGATCCCCCCCCCCTCTCCCCCGTAATGGATTTACAATAATATGTGTTTGTTTCCACGATCTTTACAATATTTTCCACCATCCTTTTAAGAAATTATATTTTTCCGCGACTAATTTGCCAAATTAACTATTTTATCCAAAAACATTTGGCAAAATTCGCGATTTTTTCCGCGGTCGATTGGCAAATTGGTTTTGCGTAGTTCCGCAAAAATAAAGGAAAAAAAATACGGGTGTCTACCACAAAAATTAAAAAATATTTCTGGATGAATTTTACGCTTGTGAAAGACATTAAGAGGGAAAAATCCCGCACGCTATTTCAATCTGTTCCCCTCAAAGAAAACTCCCCTTCCCCGTCCAAGAACCTCTTGAAATGTCTCCCCACCCCTGCAGTAATATTTTTTTCCGTTTGCGAAAGAGTTCTTTTTTTGACAGGTTTCATTTCCACAAGATTTACTGTAAATGTAATATACCTATGGCCTTCAGAGGTGACACAAAAGATAGAATGTTTTAACAGCCTTAGTGAATTCAAGAAAAAAATTCAATTCTTTTGATTTGCAAAGAGAAATAGAAATCATTAATAAAAAATTACTTCAAAAAAGTTATTTTTTAAATTATTAAATAATTTAAGACTTTTGAATTCCACTGCTTGTAGCAAATTTTGTAATTATTAGCTTCACACGAGGGAGGGCGCATATTTATCTGGTTTAAGACACACCGACCGGCAAGTCGTTTGCCCGGCGAACCAGTCTGAGCCTGCCAGAATAAGACTTAATTTAGTAAAATCCTATTTTTTTAAACTTTAAAGGCCTTGTTTCAGCCCGGGCGGAATGAAAATTTCTTGAAAATTATGTCATTAGAAAAATGTTTAAGCTTTAAACGTTTTCTTTAAAACACGAGGTCTTTATCTCTTGTGGAAATATTCCACTTTTGTATAAAATTAGGATCTCAGGTTTCATTGTTATATGGTTTTGTACACACAGTATTTTTGTAAACTGTTCGGAAAGTTTAGTGAAGTAACTGCAGATTTTTTTTTTCATTTCATAACTCGAAAAGTCAGACTGCTAATATGTGATAGCGGTTGGTGGGGTGTGGGGGGAGAAAGAGGACAGTACCAGGAAGATTACTGTTCCAAAATAGTGGTGGCCAATAAAGTAATGCTGATAACTCTATAAATAAGATTT
Organism: Maratus speciosus; assembly: GCA_963932465.1. Lineage (NCBI taxonomy): Eukaryota > Metazoa > Arthropoda > Arachnida > Araneae > Salticidae > Maratus > Maratus speciosus. Next base: position 411,935,549 of record OZ010793.1, on the reverse strand, counting down.
GAAAATCTTCAACTGTCGTCTACGGAAAAGTTACAGGGAAAAAAATCAGGCATGCTGAAACGGTGTTGGAGAAGTTACTTGAGGCTGCAATATGGTATGAATTAAAATCAAAACTTCGCAAATAGAAGTAATTTCTTTTAACTGTGTATAAAAGCATGTTTTAAATCGAAATAGTTGATGTTAAGCACAAGTTAAAATATTAAAATATCATAAGATTATACTGATTGTAACAAGATTCATCTATAATATCTGATTATTAATGAAAAAATGTGCAAATAGTTTTACAAATCTTTATTTTGCTTTTTCTAATTTTGCGCCCTTGGGATTCGTGCGCCTGGAGCAGTTTGCTCCAACTGCTCCACGGTAGCTACGCCCCTGGGTGCGCCTCTGTTTATTGAATGTTTTGAGATGTCTACGTTTAAATCACTTATTAGGAGACTCAGAAGTAGAATAAAAAGAAATAAATACATAATAATAACAAAAATAATCAAATATCTATAAGAAAGTTTGTCTCAGGTAAATCTACAAAACATAATTGAGATGTCAAGAAAATGCAATACATTTAGTTTAAATAAATTAAGGATTTTTTTAAAAGTATTTTCTCCTCAACTGAAATTTTTGGCGCCTTTACTACTTCGGCGCCTGTGTGCACGGCACACTTAGCACACTGTGTCGGCGCGCCCCTGATAACCCAACCCGATGTTTGACTCCATTCAACGACCTTGAGGTCTCCACTATTCAGAGGTTTTACTATATTTGAACATTAAATAATATAGATTTATTAATTCTTTTATGAAACATACAAAAATGGTATTAGAGATGCAATCATAGAATTTTTTTTCATAATGTCATTAAAACATACTTTTCTTTCATTGCAAGGTTTGGGTCGGGTTGCATGGAAATTGTGGGTTCGGGTCGGGTACAACCTAAACCATGCAGGACTCTGCGCTTTCTAAATTTGATCATGAGAGTATTTTGTGTAGAAAGAAAAATAAACTTTTATTAATAGACAGAGTAAATAAATTATATATTAAATCTTCTTCAATGGTACTTAAAAGTACCATTATGAGTTAAATCCTTCTACTTTTCATAGCTATAGGCAGAGTCAGATAATATAGACGAACACGCGAACGCCGTTCGCAGAAAATTTTCAAAGTTTGCAGACAGTTTTGACGGGGGTTTTTTTACAAGTTTCTTTATTTAAAAAAGAAATTAACAAGACCCCAGGCGGAGAATCGGTGTAACGCACGTTGTAGACTATTGACAAGGTCTGTAGACTATTTTTCAACTGGAGGAAAAAAAAAAAGTTTGCCAGAAAGTATTTGCCATGTACCATTGTACAGTATTTTTTGGAAGAAGCGCCGCGGCTCATACGAGTTAAAAACTTAAAAATATTGTAAGTGCGGTGCTTATGCCGGAACGGCGGGTACAATTCCTTTTTTTTTTTCCCTCCTGCCAGGGCCGGTAGCAGAAACAGTGCAGCACCGACGCGGGTGCTGCAGATTATCTTAGGCTTTGCAGATTAATTTAACAGATTAAAAATAAATTTTGTGTTAAAAAAAATAAATGTTAAATGTTGATCTCTTTTTAAATAAAGTTTATTTGGTTGGAAATTTTAGCGAATGTTTATGTGCTTGTATATAACTTTTCATTTTTGCTGTTGGCGGCAATATAGGACTCGGGAGGAGCGCGGCGTTTTTTTGCAAAAAATTTTAAAGAAATTATTTGAGTTCGCAGACAGTTTTACATTTTATCTAAGTCTGGCTATAGGGTAATTAAAATTAAACTGAAGGTGCTCAGAGGCTGATAGCTCTGATTCTACTGAACGGATCCTTCAAATATATGTTATATAAATCATACGTCCAAGGTTTTCATTTAAAAAACTTTGAAATTTCACCACCAGATGGCGCTGTACTGCTAAAGTTACATGTAAATGAGTAGCTAATGTAATTTCGCTATAAAAGCGATACATATGGTTCAAAATAATCATTCGTCAGCAGTGAACATGTCGCCGTACCAGAAGGAACGTGCATTGATCGTAAAACTTTTTCTCAGAATGAAAGCAATGCTTCGGCAGCACTCCGTGCTTATCAGAAGATGAAAATCTTAAGGAGAGGACCCATGTCTGTAAATGCAGTTAAAGGCATGATACTGGTTCTCTGGATGTTGCACTAGGAAAAGGACGATGTGCAAATGAGCCAGCAATTGTGGAGGAAGTTGCAATTGCAACAGCTGAAACATCTGCAAGTTCTTCAAATGCTATGATAAGTGGCTGCTCAATAGCACAAGCACTGGACATTCCATGGACAATTGTGCACATGATTTTATGCAAAATTCTGAAGCTCTACCCTTACAAGATACATTTCGTGCATGCAAGATCATTCTGCACGTCTTGATTTTGCCTTGCACTTTCTGGCGAGGATGCAAATGGTGAGTACTGGCCATCGCATATCTTATGGACAGACCAGGCTCATTTTCACTTAGATGGTACTGTAAACACTTAGAGCTGCCACATATGGTGTTCCACCAATCCTCATGCCATGCAACAACAGCAGCTACATCTCCCATATGGCAGGGCATCGTGTGGATTCATGACGAATTTCCTTTTGGACCTGTACTTCTTCGAGGAAGTCACAATGAACTGGTTTGTTAGGTGTACAGTCACACGTGACCAATACAGCAGGCTCCTGGGGAATAATGTTGTCCCAGCGTTAAGGCAAAGAGGCTGTTTGGCCACCACAATTTTCATACAAGATGGAGCAACTGCTCATACAATGAGACACGTAAAGAATATGATTCAAGTTAACTTCCCTGATGAATGCACCATCTCACATACTTTCCTGATTGCCTGGTCAACAAGGTCACCCTTGTGATTTCTGGCTGTGGAGTTTTTTCAAAGATCGTGTTTCTCAAGGACATGTAACTAATGAAACAAACTTGAAAGCTACGCTATCAGAAAAGCCACCTGGTGGCAAAATTTCAAACTTTTTTCTTTTACGAAAACCTCAGCTGCATGATCTATATAACATATATTTGAAGTTTCATTCGGATCTGTTCAGTAGAACCAGAGCTATGAGCTTCTGAGTACCGTCAGTTTAATTTTAACCACCCTGTACATATCCAGCAAAATAAATTTACGTGTTTAATAGAATTTCCAATCACAGTTGTAAGAAAACCAGGACAGTGGAAAATAAACCTGACAAATACATTACCTATAAAACTCTTTTTGAAAAACTCTAGAGATCTAACTAACTCAAGTTAAAAGGAAGATATATTTTATTTCTGATGTCAACAACCCTTTTTCTATGCACATATAAAACACACAATAATGAATGAAGTGATATTTGAAATGTTGTTAAACAGGCTTTTGACATGGTACACTCGCATTTCATTAAAGCATGTTGCTTGACTAAAAAGTGCAGTTAAACTTGTGAAACTAAAATTTGTGGTAATCTATTAGTTATTGAATTACTATATTTACTTGCATAATTTACACTCCCACATAACTTTTGAATATAAAATTTAAGATACTTTAAATTAATAAAATGATTAATCTCATCATGTGTGTTCTAACAACTTTCATTTTACAATATTTTAGTTAAGATTTTAGAAACAAATTCTTAATACAGTTGAACCCAGTTAAGACGCTCACGGGTAGTACGCTTTTTTCCAATCCCTTGAACATCGCCCATAAGGCTAAAGCAAAAATATCACATTTAAGACATGAACGGTTATTACGCGATTACGCTTAATACGCGATAAATTTTCAGTCCATTGAGGTAAAGAAAAGACGCTTAAGACGCGAATTTGTTGATCAAGATGCAAATTCCTTCTTTCTTCTCGAGTGTTGCCAAATTAGAGGATTTTTTCTTATTCAGATAAAAACACTGTTTCCAAATAGTATTATTTACTTTATTTAATAGCAGATTACTTAAGACGAAAATTACTAATCAGGAAAAATGGTAGATATTTGAATTAAACAAAACCCCGCTAAATTATCAACATTGCAATTCTCCTTTGATCCTGCCTCCTAACATTCTTTGGCTCTCGCTTTGTGTATGTTTTTACTGTGGATATAGATGAATTCAGGTTACTCAGATAAGTGATAAAAATTATTATGATTAGAGATGATCATACCTATTGTTAGTGAGTTTTTAAGTTTACATTATATCACTAACTATGTTTTATAATACATATTATAGGCAACAAAAAATGAAACTCGTACAGATTAAACAAATACGACTGCAGTTGGATAATTCTTTTGTGTTTTCTTTACATTTTGTTGTGCTAACAATATTTTTCATACAAAGATTAATACGGATAGTTTTTTTTATATTAAAAAGAAGGACAAATTATAATAGTATGGTGCTCATTATTAAAAGTACTAAATATGATTTAAAAATTAGACTGCATATTTATTTTCCGTTATTATTCCAGTCGGTCGTATAAACAATGAGTTACAATGAAACAATGAGTTAAAGTAGAAAATAATTAATTTTAATGTAAATATACGTAAAAGACACAATTTTCGAACGTAAACATATAAATGAAATCTCTAAAGTTCATTTAGATGATTTAATGTGTAAATAATTTAAGTTCCTGCAACATTTTACAAAATCACGTTTAATACGCGATCCCGCTTAATACACGACTTTTGTCCATTCCCTTGAAACGTGTCTTAGCCGTGTTTGAACCGGGTTAACTGTATTTTTCCTACACCTTACTCCTTTCCAGATCCACTGTGTGCAGGTAGTATTTATAACTAATGCAGCTTAACCAGACCTGTAATACATTTGTGCTGATTTGTTTACATACACAATGTTTAGAAAAATAATAATTTCACGACAGATTTTATATTTAAGGTATACTTCTCTTATGCAAAAAGTAAAAGAACAAATGCAAGAGAATTTGAAATGAATGAAGCGCTTATTTGATATTAGTTTTAAAAAAAAAAAACATGCATTAAACAAAGCAATTAAAAATGTATGAGCCTTTTCTTGCACAGTTCCCGAATCTGGGAAATCCATGTGCTCTAATCTGGTTATCTACGAAAATTTTCTGCCAGTAAAATGATATCTGCATTACACTTTAACTGAGCCTTTTTATCTATTTTTTAGCACAATTTCCAAATGGTTTGAAATTTATTCTTGGTAATATGTCACAATTCTTGTATCACTCATAGGTAACTTCTGTGAAAATTAGAATGAAATCTGCCAAATACTTTTTTAGTTGTGCTTGATGAAATGTTTTAATATACATTGTAACTATATATACTTCTAAAGTAATATTGTACTGTGTATTATTCTTCGCTACATACAGACTACTATATAGCTTTTCTTTCTTTACTTTAAAGATTTTTTTAAATAAATAATTAAAAATTCATTTATGTGTGCCATCTTTAATCTGTACTCAAATTATAAAGAAGAAGCATTTGTTTGTGCATTTGTAGAAGGTAATCTCTGGAATTACTGAACCAAATTCAAAAGTATTGAATGCAAATTGATGGTGACCGTCTCCGCTCCAACATAGGCTATATTTTATGTCAGTACCACTATCGCCAGGAGGATTTCAAGAGAAAAAAACAATCTAGAATTGTGCATTTTGCCATACTGAAGAGGCTGGAAACTTGAAATCTGGAATGGTAGTTAAATGCTCTCTAAGAACAGCTCAAAAAATAATTAGAAAATTAAAAGGGTAAAATGAGTGAAAAGCGTTCTGCTAATTACATTTATTTCTATGGATCTGTTAAAGATCATACTTGAAGTTTGGCTTGTTAAAGATACTTATAAGATGTAAATGATCTCTAAGAACTGTTACCAAAAATTCTGAAATTTAAAAGGGTGAAATCTGAAATGAGCGAAAAAAGTTCTAAAAACTTTCTAAATTACGAGTTCAATGGAATCTCATGAAATATCAAACCAATTTCAAATGTAATGGTGGCAAATTGATAATGACAATCACTGGTGCCTGGTCCAACAAACGATTTATTTTATGTTAATACCCCTACCAAATGAGAACATTCTAATATTGCAATTTTTGTGATATTAAAGGGGTTAGAAACTAGGAATCTGGCATGGTAGTTATTTACAAAGTGTAAATATCTCTAAGAATAGTTGGAAAAAAAAATTCAAAATTTAAAAGGGTGAAATAAGCAAAAAATGTTCTAAATTGCAATTTCTATTGGATTGTAAAAGATAGAAAACTAAAATTTGGCACATTAGATACTTTTGTAAAAGTTGTCTAAGAACAGTTTCTTAAAGCATCTAAAAACTTTCTAAAGTACGATTTCTATAGAATACTAAAATATTCTAAATTCTAAATAAGAATTCAGAAAATACTAAATGGATTTCAAAAGTAATATTGTCAAATTGATGGAGACAGTCCCTACTCCAACATAGGCTATATTTTATGTTGGTGTCACTACCACCATGGGGGTGGTAGACTGTTAGAATAGAAACTTGGGATATGGCATGATGGTTATTTTTAAAATGTAAATATGTGCTAAGTGCAGTTTCCAAAAAATTGAAAACTTCAAGTGAAAACTGAAATGAGCATAAAAGCTTCAAAATATATTCTAAATTACCATTTATTTAAAATAAGTTTTAGTTCTTCTCATTAATTTAAGTCTCATTTTTACCTAATGCAATGTAATAACGAAGTTTAGACAGACTGTGGCTTAATTAGTAATTTTTGAATTATCTGCAGCAGTATAATTTCTTCTAATAAAAATAGGCACACAAAATATCACCTGGCACATTTCAAATATTACGCAAGCAAAGCAAAGCCACAAGTTTTGCTTGTTAGTAAATATTTGTTTAATTTATATTGCAGGTTTGTTTTAAATTTTACTATGCTCTAGTTTTGATTATAATATAATATAATATTTAAAAATTAATGTAAAAGTTGTGGAATATAGTATTGGTAGTTTCAACTAATGCTTATCAACTTTGGCTAATGATTTTCCAGTTGCCTAATTTATTGGATAATAAAGTAAAGTACCTAGTGATAGGCTTATGATTACCCTGATTTGGCTTTGCAAGATGTTTACTAACATAAGGTACAGTGCTGCGAATTTTACGAATTTTATTAAAGTATAGATTTGTATTACTAATTCGTATTTTACTAATGCTATTTTCCTTACTCCTGATTTAAAATTATGATAAATATATCTTATTAGGAATTATAATACACAGAATTTACACAGGAATTATAATACACACAAATTATTTCAAAATAGTGAATATGTTTATTTAGAAATCGGTATTTTTTCATTTGACAACACTTCATACCAACCTCAAATATTAGGAAAAGAACATTTAGAAGCTAACTAGAGATGGAAGTGATATATGTAAAGTTTATGTATGTATAGTTTTACCAGTATTTTATACGTATAGTTTAATGAAAAGAATGACTATTTTATTAAATTCAAAATACAATAGAAAAATTCTACATAAGGAAAATGTTTTATTAGAGAACCGGCATAAAATTGACACCAGAAGTAAACAAATCAAAGAATATTAGTATCAGAATGTAGGAATCTTGAAACCTAAATTTTTGTGTGCATGTCCTTTTTCTTTGTTTGTAGCGCCATTTTGGTGTATCAGTATCAAAATTACATAACTTTATTACATGTTTTCATGCAAAAATATCACAGTATTAATTATACCTTTGTCTTGGAAGGATTTAATCGCAGAACATTCATCGTTTGGTGATCGCCAAATTGAGCAAGCCACATTAAATCTTTTAAAAAAATAAGAAAAATAACAAACTTATAGAAAAATAAACTGTGATACTACACTTGTCAATGTGAAATAAATAGTTACACATTTGGCAGAAAATTACAACTGGTGCTCATCTAACAGAAAGTACCCTAGAAACCACTTTTCATTATTATTACTTCAAAAATAAATATTTGTAACAATATCTATTGAAATTGATTTTTAACTTTTTAAAAATGAAATCTAATATAAAACATTATTTTAATGTAAAGCTCCAGTCATTAAAGAGATAACACCAAATAAACTATATTTAATAATAATATAAATTAAATATAAAAATAAAAAACTTACTTGGATTCGAATGCTATCATCAAAATACTTTGCCACTTTTTGAAGTATAACCTTTTTTGTTACAGGGTGGCGACCATCAATTCTAATATTTTTGTCAAATTTCTCTTTCACTTCATTTAAATCCTTTAAAGATTTATTTAATGACTGAAGTTCAAACTGAAAAAGAAATTGTATAAAAATCAATAAAAACATTTGCCACATTTAAAAAAAGCCATAATCTGATATTTTATTTATTTTCAAATGTATTTGCTATAATAATGAAATGTATAATCAGTAAATTTCATGCAAATCTATGAAAGAACATAAAATGGAAAATAAACACAAGACCCTTAAAAATTGAGAGCATTCTAGAATATTAAAACGCTTATTTCTTGCTGCCAAATTGAATGGGCCACAAGTTTAAATGACAGTAAATTTTAATACTTAGTTAATACTTGGAAATTTTTCCAGCGAAAAACATTCGGCTTGCATACAATATTTCAAATGAAAATCAAATTTCAAATTGCTTAAAAGGCACAAAGGCTAACCTAATGAAAAAAGATTCCATGCCGGGACTCAAACCCGGGCCATCAGTATATAGCGCACTGGCGTTCTACCGACTGGACCGCATGGAACGATACCCAGCCTGGAACTTCTCATTATTAAAGATTGGCAAAGCTGCAAGAGCAGCACAAGATGGAATATTTTTCCGTGAACCACCGACATGGGGCAAACACAAAACTTAATTAAATCCAGCATCGATTGAAACTATATTACTTGGAAATTTTTTCAGAGAGAAACATTGACGTTGCATACAATATTTCAAATTAATTACTTAAAAGGCGAGAAGTTCCAGGCTGGGTATCGTTCTATGTGGTTTAGTCGGTAGAACGTCAGTGCACTATACTAATGGCCTGGGTTCGAGTCCCGGCATGGAATCTTTTCACTAGGTTGACCTTTGCGCCTTTTAAGCAATTAATTTGAAATATTGTATGCAAGGCGAATGTTTCTCTCTGAAAAAATTTCCAAGTATTAATATAGTTTCAATCGATGCAGGATTTAATTAAGTTTCGTGTAGGGCCGTAGCAAAGTCTTCAGAGGCCCCCCCCAAACATATTTTTCGGCCCCCCCCTCTAAGATTTTAGAGAAATATCTATATTTAATTTTCCACCCGAGTTCCATTTTATAACAATACCAGCGCAGTTTCGCTGGTCGTATTTTCCAAAACGAACTTCAAACTGAACGAATTTGTAGTTGGGCTGCACTGCTTTCGGCAGCGTACACCCATAGGGGCTATGTCCGCTCCGATCTTGAATCATACGAACCTTGAATCATTGTAATTTTTTTATTTAGATCCAGATTAAATTCAAATTTTCAACATTTCGTTCACGTTGCTACAGGAACAGATTTGATATTCTTACAACGTGAATTTAATCAAAGGACTTGCAAAATTTAACCGAGAATTCTTTCATTTAGGAAAAAAATGTCAAAAAAATCGCCGAAGAACGCGAAAGAACGCCAAAAATTGCATAAAAATTTTCAAAGTTCATAGAGATAAAACTTTACTTATATTGGGCTAAAAGTTTGAAACCGGGTTTATTTTTTTTTTACGAATATTAAAAAAAATACCAGAAAAGTGAAAAAGCTAAAAATCACATAAAAATTCTCGAAAATTTTAAAAACAGCAGAGGACAAAATTTGGCAAAAAAGTTTGAAACTGAATTCTTTTTACAAATGTTATAAATTGCTAAGTATTGCTCATAAACAAAATAAATAAATAAAAAATATGGAAGTCGTTTTCGTATTTTCAGTTTTCTCTTCAGTTTGACAATGCTATCCGCGTGGCCCAAAAAGATTTTTTTTAAGCAGAAAATATTCACTTATAACAATTTTTTTCCCGCTCGGATTGGTGCCTTTTATTAAATACATATATATGTACGGATTTACTAATTAAAAAAAAAATACTTTTGGGATGTTGTTTTCATACATTCCGGTTTTCTCCAGTTTAAAATTGTCACCCAAGTTGAAATTTAAGAAGAAGAAAAAAGTACCTTCGGATAGAAGGTACCTTTCTTTGGGCATGATTGACGGTTTCCTAGTAGCTAATAATAAAGACAGACGTTTGTCTGTCCACAGTTTTTCTTTGTCTGACCAGATTTTTTCTGTTCCGTACAAAATTTGACAGGAAGGTTACCTATATGCCTAAGTTGCTCGAAACAGGTTTTTAAATTTTTTGATTCGAATTTTTTTCATTTAATTTTTTACGATATTTTTTGTATTTTTTCGAGTTTTGTGCTTTTTTCCCCACATTCATAAAAAGAATCTATTTTCAATCCATCTTTTCATTTTAGCCGCATATAATAAAGTAGTCTTCTTCGATTTTTAAATATTTCGCGAATTTTTTATGTGATTTTTAACTTTTTTTCGCGTATTTTTTTACATTAGTAAAAGAATCAGGTTTCAATCTTTTAGCCCAATGTACTAAATTTCGTCCTTTTTGCGATTTTTGAATTTTTCACGAACGTTTTTTTTTTTTTTTTCCTTTTTAAGACCCCTGTGATTAGAAGAGATTTTATCTCACATTTGAAGAAACTGTCGTCTTTAGAAAGGAAAATTTCTAGAAACTTTGATGTTTGATTCGCGACTTCTTCGTGTTATGAAGGAAAAAAGTCATACGTTCAGTTTCTAATCATCAAGTTCAGTTTCTAATAGGGAAAAGTACAATGCAGAAAAGTTGGCGGAACACTCCTGTGATTTGATTTGGCAAAAATGCATCTTCATATTTAGTAAGGATGCTAGGTAATTTTTATGTTAGATTGGTGAGTTTTCTATATTTTCGCGGAAAATGAGAAAATCAAATCAAAGCTTTTTTTGTGTGTGTGTGTTTGAATGAAAGAAAAAGTTACGGAAAAAATCCTCAATTTACTGATTTCTTTCTCTCTTTCTTTCTTTTCTTTCCCCCTTTCTTTTTCTTGGAGAGAGAGTGTAAAAGGAACCCAGTTTCTATCTTTTATCCCAATATAGTAAAAATTTTGCCATCTGTGGCACAGATTTTTGACATCCCTAAAAGGTATTAGGTTTCAGTCTTTTAGCTCAATATAGAAAATATGTCCATAGAAATTTCTGAATTTTTTACGAACGCTTTATGTGATTTTTAGCGTATTTTTGTCTTTCACGGCGATTTTTTCACATTCCAGTTACAATCTTTTGGCTCGATATAATCAATTTTCTCTCAGCGATTTTTGAATTTTTGCCTAATTTTTTATAAGATTTTTACACTTTTTTTTTTCGCGTTTTGCGGAGTTTTCTTGACATTTTTTTTTTTTTTCTGAAACCGAAGAATTATCCAGTAGATTTTGCTGCTGTCATAGTTAAGCTAAAGTGGAAAAATAACAAATTTGTTCCTGTAGCAACGTGAGCTACGATGCTGGAAAATTTTACTTTTATCTGGACACTATCACTTTTATCGAAAAAAATCATCGAAATTCGAAAAATATCGAAAAATTCAATGATTGTTTGATTCAAGATCGGAGCGGGAATATCCGGAACAGGTTTACGCTGCAGAAGGCAGTGAAAGCCCCCAATGGAGAACTCCAAAAAATAGGTTATTTTTTTTAAAAAAGCAATTAGCGAAGCTCTGCTAGTAGATTAAATAAATACACAATGTAATTTATGTATAGTTAACATAAGTAATTTATCGAGACAAGAGAAATGAAATGTTCAAAACGAAACAGGTCGAACATAAGGGGATAGGCGGCATATGCAATGCGCATAGATGCCCGCTTATTGGGGTCCCCAACGAGATTAAGAAGCATATATTTTTTGAACATTTGGAAAAAAAATGAGGCTTAAAAGTTTTGAATCTTGAGTTCCGAATTTTGCTCACTTTTAAGAGCGGCCCCAAAAAAGAAAATTTATAAAGTATTTAGAGCCTTCAAAACTTCTTTCATCTGGGCACCTTTAAAAAGAATGGTAGCTATAGAAAAAAAGGGCATGCCTGTTTTGGTCAAAAGAAGTAATAGTATTAAGAAAGCTTTGAACCTTGTTGGAGCCCCCAACGATATTAAAAAGCACATTTTTAAAACATTTGAATAATAAAAATTGGGCCTAAAAGTTTTGAATCTTGAGTTCCAACTTTTCCTCACTTTTATAGGGGGCCCCAAAAATGTTAATTAAAAAAGTATTTAGAGCCTGCAAAATTTCTTTATCTGGGCACCTTTAAAGAGACTACTGGCTATAGAAAGAAAGCACATATCTGTTTTGGTCAAAAGAAGTAATAGTATTAAGGAAGCTTTGAACCTTATTGGGGCCCCCCAACGAGATTAAAAAGCATATTTTTAAAACATTGGAATAAAAAGATGGGGCTTAAAAGTTTTGAATCTTTGGCTGCAACTTTTCCCACCTTTATAGGGGGGACTAAAAAAGACAATCCATAAGAATTTAGAGCCTGCAAAATTTCTTTCATCTGGGAACCTTTAAAGAGAATGCTGGTTATAGAAAGAAAGCACATTTGTTTGAAGGAACTGATAGTATTAAGGAAGTTTTGAAACTTATTGGGACACCCAACGAGTTTAAAAAGCACGTTTTTTAAGCATTTGAATAAAGTGAGGCCTAAAAGTTTTTAATCTTGGGCTCCAACTTTTCCTCAAGTTTATAGGGGCCCTAAAAAAGACAATTAAAAAAGAAATTAGAGCCTTCAAAATTTCTTTCATCTGGGAACCTTTAAAGAGAATACTGGCTATAGAAAGAAAGCGCATATCTGTTTTGGTCAAAAGAAAGTAATAGTATTAAGAAAGTTTTGAACATTTTTGGGGCCCCCAATGATATTAAGAAGCATATTTTTTAAACATTTGAATAATAAAAATTGGTCCTAAAAGTTTTGAATCTTGAGTTCCAACTTTTCCTCACTTTGATAGGGGGCCCGAAAAGAGTCAATTAAAAAAGCATTTAGAGCCTGCAAATTTTCTTTCATCTGGGAACCTTTAAAGATAATGCTGGCTATAGAAAGAAAGTGCATATCTGTTTTGGTCAAAAGAAGTAATAGTATTAAGAAAGTTTTGAACCTTGTTGGGGCCCCCAACGAGATTAAAAAGCATATTTTTAAAACATTTGAATAAAAGGATGGGGCATAAAAATTTTGAATTTTAGGCTCCAACTTTTCCCTACCTTTATAGGGGGCCCTAAAAAAGACAAAAAAGAATTTAGAGCCTGCAAAATTTCTTTCATCTGGGAACCTTTAAAGAGAATGCTGGCTATAGAAAGAAAGTGCATATCTGTTTTGGTCAAAAGAAGTAATAGTATTAAGAAAGCTTTGAACCTTGTTGGAGCCCCCAACGATATTAAAAAGCACATTTTTAAAACATTTGAATAATAAAAATTGGGCCTAAAAGTTTTGAATCTTGAGTTCCAACTTTTCCTCACTTTTATAGGGGGCTCCAAAAAAGATAATTAAAAAAGTATTTAGAGCCTGCAAAATTTCTTTCATCTGGGCACGTTTAAAGAGACTGCTGGCTATAGAAAGAAAGCACATATCTGTTTTTGTCAAAAGAAGTAATAGTATTAAGGAAGCTTTGAACCTTATTGGGGCCCCCCAACGAGATTAAAAAGCATATTTTTAAAACATTTGAATAAAAAGATGGGGCCTAAAAGTTTTGAATTTTTGGCTGCAACTTTTCCCACCTTTATAGGGGGCCCTAAAAAGACAAAAAAGAATTTAGAGCCTTCAAAGTTTTTTTCATCTGGGAGCTTTTAAAGAGAATGTTGGTTATAGAAAGAAAGCACATTTGTTTGAAGGAACTGATAGTATTAAGGAAGTTTTGAAACTTATTGGGACTCCCAACGAGTTTAAAAAGCATGTTTTTTAAGCATTTGAATAAAAAAGTGAGGCCTAAAAGTGTTTAATCTTGGGCTCCAAACTTTTCCTTCCGTTTATAGGGGGCCCTAAGAAAGACAATTAAAAAAGAAATTAGAGCCTTCAAAATTTCTTTCATCTGGGAACCTTTAAAGAGAATACTGGCTATAGAAAGAAAGCGCATGTCTGTTTTGGTCAAAAGAAGTAATAGTATTAAGAAAGTTTTGAATCTTGTTGGGGCCCCCAATGATATTAAGAAGCATATTTTTTAAACATTTGAATAATAAAAATGGGGCCTAAAAGTTTTGAATCTTGAGTTCCAACTTTTCCTCACTTTTATTGGGGGCCCCCAAAAAGACAATTTAAAAAGTATTAACAGCGTGCAAAATTTCTTTCATCTGGGCACCTTTAAAAAGAATAATGACTATAGAAAGGAAGCACATTTGGTTGAAGGAAGTAATAGTATAACGAAGTTTTGAAACTTATTGGATTCCTAAGTGAGATTTAAAAGCATATTTTTCAAAAATTTGAATAAAAAAATGGGCTTAAAAGTTTTGAATCTTGGTTTCCAACTTTTTCGCTCTTATATAGGGGGCCCTAAAAAAGACAATTCAAAAAGAATCTAGAGCCTGCAAAATTTCTTTCATGTAGGCCCCATTAAAAAATTGGTTCCTGTAGAAAAAAAGCGCATATCTGTTTTGTTTGATGGATGTAATAGTATTAAAGAAGTTTTGAACTTTTGGTTTCACCTTTTTCGCCCATTGATAGGTGCACCCCAAAAATACTAAAATGCCATTTATTTTTTAAGTAGAACTTACAGCCTTCAAAAACTTTTATAAAGAATGGTGGATATAGAAGAAAAGCACATATCTGTTTTTTATTTCTAAATCTGATCAAGATCTTTGACAAAAAAAATGAATTTCGATAAAACAAAATGAAATGTTATTAAAAATACATAAAAAAGTTATTTAAAAAGTAAAAAAAAAAACATTCGGCTGAAAGATACAATAGCTTTACAATAGCTACTGGGCCCCTGACTTTGCTCAGGCCCCCCCCAAATGGGGGGTATGGGGGGCGGTCGCTACGGCCCTGTGTTTGCCCCATGTCGGTGGCTAACAGAAAAATATTCCATCTTGTGCTGCGTTTGTAGCCTTTCTTAACCTGTAATAGTGAGAAGTTCCAGACTGGGTATCGTTCCATGTGATTTAGTCGGTAGAACGTCAATGCGCTATACTGATGGCCTGGGTTCGAGTGCCGGCATGAAATCTTTTTCACCAGGTTGGCCTTTGCGCCTTTTAAGCAATTAATTTGAAATTTGATTTTCATTTCAAATATTTAATACTTAGCTTTAAAAAGATGTTACTTTTTGCAAAAATCAAATTCTTCCAACAAGAAGAACTTTTAATTAAAAATAAATTACACATTTTTTCTTTCTAAACAAGCTTAAGTATTCCAGAATCACCAGAGCCTAAATTAGGGGAAAATAAGTGAGGAAGATGACCCAGGTGCCCAAGTAGAATGGGATGCCAAAAAATTTGGTTTGTTGAAACAAAAAAAAAAATTGAAATTTAGGCAAAAATGTTATGGAATCTGACAACACAAAGTAAAGATGTCTCCATTAATTTTATACTGTTTGTCAATTTTTTCTTGCATGATTGCCTAGGGGCACCAGAACAATACTTGATTTAACTAATTCATCCAAGATTCTAGCAAACTCAATACACTGTCAGAATTAAGTTTCAATTGGTTCAATATTTCTGAGATTATCATAGTGACAAGTTTTGCATGGTTTGTTTTGTGTTTCCCTATAAACAAACTATAAATTCTACATACTTGATTAACGAACTCATCCAAGATACTTGCAAAATCCATAGACTGTCCCAATTAGGTTTGAATTGGTTCAATATTTTGGGCGTTATCATGATAAGATTTGCATTATATATTGATAGATATACATAAAAACAAAGTGATTGCAATAACTATATAACCTATTTCCTATTTAAAATAAAAATTAAGGAAATTCATTGAAAACTTCTCTTTATAAATTTATTTTGAAAAGAAAAGCGGAGGAGTGCCAAAATTCATTCTTATCTCGAGTGAAAAAAAAAACTTAGTTTCGGTTCTGACAATCACAGTCAGTTCTCAAATTCCCTGCTCAATGAATGCGAAACTTCCTGACACATTTTTAAATGTAAAAGCACAAAATTAGCAGGTATTGAAGTGATTTGGAATGCATTTTCCATTTTTTGATAAATATATTATTACTTATCGAGTTATAAGTAATTTTTTATCACATAACTATATTCTCCTTTTTCACACTGTCACATCCAGAAATTCAGTTCAAAATGCCATTTTTGACAGTATTTTCTGAAAGATCTTTTGTGTTTACCAAAAAATAGAAAACATCGTTCAATTGCATAGTTTCTGAATAACAATACCTGCCAATTTTATGCATTCCGAACAAAAATAAATTAAAAAATGTGTCAGAAAGAAGTTTTAATTACCCAGCTCCCTAGAAAACTTCTTAAGCTAGTTTCCTGTACATTATAAGCATACTATCTACTACAACAGTTGTATATAACCCTAACATATAATCATATCATACATAGCTGCATCATACACAACCATATTACATAACACCCTATGAATGATTGTTTCTAGAGAAACTATCGAGTTTTAACCAAATATTTTGCATATTTGACTCTCTTTTAGGCACCTTACATGGTTGCTTGACTGCACTTCCCTCTATAAAGCTGGTCCTGATTATATATAACTTACTACTTATATACCATAACCTCAGGGGCGCGCCAGCAGTATCCAGCGCCTGTGTGCAGAACTTCAGTTGGCGCCCTATATCCACCTCCAAAAATAAAACTTTATAAAAAAATATGGATATCTTACAAATGCATAACTGCCATCTTTCTGGAGTTTTCCACCAGGTCAAAAAAAGTTTTTTGAATCAGAAAATTTATTTAATAAAATGTACAGTGTTTCTATAGGGTTCGTATTTTATTTCATTTATTAAATAAAATTTCTGATTCCAAAAATGTTTTTAAAATTTTTGAAAAATCAGGAAGGCTAAGTAAATAAAATTCGAAACACAATAAAGCCTGTGAAAATGGAACCTGTCTGTATCAGAATCCTGCATTAAACAGTAAAATTTCATTATCCCGGAGAAAAGTATACAATTCAATAACAATAGATTCCATCTATACTAATAGAAGAAAGTTGATTGTTCCCTCTAATTTTCATATCTATATTAATAAAAGAAAGACATTTGTCTTTACTCTGAATGTGCTGGCGATGGCTAAAAAAGTCTACCGTACATAGGGGTCTGAAAATTTGGGTAAGGTTTGGTTTGTGTTTATGACGGCCAATTATCAACACGTGGGATATAGTCCCAGGGGGGGGGGGGTGCCCTTTGTGGGGGGTCTTTCTAAGGGAACCTAACCCGTATTAATGCTTGGAAATCCAAATCCAAGGTTCGAAGAAAACCACGAAAACTCCGAATGATTAGGCCGACAGGTGCGATTGGGTTCGAACCCAGCACCTCCCGTCTACCAGCTTCGAGAGCAGAACCTCTCGGCCACTGGTGGGGCATTTGGATAAGGATAGACGATTCCAGGTCCAAATGCACCTGACGCTCAGATTTTTCATTTTTTGATAATTAGCTGAAATATTAATTAAAAGCCATAATGATCATCGCAAAATGGCGAGCTTTCTTTCCTCAAAGCAATCATGCCTGTAGATTTTACTAGACGTTAAGCAGTCCTTCATACTGAAGAAAGCGTAGCATTCTATTTTTGCTGCATTTTGAAATTGCGATGGCCGGGTCTCCGTACAGTTAAAAAAAATAAAGAAAGAAAGAAAAAAATTGCCTTACCTTTCCAATTTCAATGGTATCTTTCGTTAGTGTTTCAAAAAACCTTTTTATTTGGCTGCGATTCGCATCAGTTTTCATGTCTTTCTAAAGTTTCAAACCAAAAAAAGGGGGAGCATTTCAAGGATTCGCCGAAGATGTTTTTTCTCTCGGGCAAGTTTTCTCAAGATATCGTTTCCCGTTTAAGAGATATGTGCTTTAGATACCATTTCGCGTTTTTAAAAATGATGGGATTGTGCGCATTTTATATTATTTATGTTTTATCAAGAATTTTTGGTCAGAATTGAAAGTTTTAAATATCTAAGTGCCAGAAATTAAATGCAAATTCGAGGTTCGCTTGAAAAATCAAACCTTGATGGAGGATACCACCCCCGGTGTATGCTGCCGAAGGTAGTGGAGCCCTCAACTAAAGGTTAATTTGGATGGATTTTCATTTAAAAATTAAAAATCATTCAAATTCTAGGTTGCACCCTGCCGAAGGCAATGCTGCTGACAATATTAGGTTCGTTTGGTAGAGATTTCTGTTTAAAAATATAAAATCAAACCAAACCGGACAGTGCGTTGCACGTCTGGCATATGTTGCTGAAGACATTGCCGCACCCCCGGCTTTAGGCATATTTAAGGTATTATCATTGGCCCAGACAATGCCAGGCGGGTTGGTTAGTAGGGCAGAAAGATCACGGAAATTTTTCATGAGTCTTTATTTTTCCGTTCATATTGCAGCCATCTTCTTTTGCCACTCTGCTCTCTGTAGCGTCTAAGGTTATATGTTATGCTAATAAATGCTCATATTTCAATGCTTTCAATTTTATTTTCTGAATTGAAATGAACAAATCTTACATTTATTTATCCAGTATTTGATTAGAAACGAGCGTATACGCAGGGGATGCAGGGAAAGGCCGTCCCTCTGAATATTCGAAAAAGTAAGAATTTTTTTACATTTATGGCCAAATTTAGCTTATTTTCACTATCTCCTCCCCCTTAACAAAGATTCTGTTTCAGCCATGATTATAGGTCCAGAGTTACAAGATAGTATAGATAAAAAGTATTTGTTTTGCTCTGAGGTCTATGGTCCTAAAAAAACACACACACACACACACAATTTTTGTTCAATACATAATAGATTCTACAGAAGTGATCATTTGTAGAAGCGCTGAAAAAAGCATTGCTTCAGCCGTTTAAAGTAGACTTTGAACACGAAAATCGTAGTGTTAAACCTACGGCACGGATTGTCAAAATCTTCACAAACGGTTGATGCTTCATTTTTACCAGCTAAAATTTGTTCCATTGTTGACGCCACAAGCTCTCCAATCTAAAATCTCTACATTAAACAGCATACTCATACAAGTTTTGGTTTCACATTGTTTCTCTTTAGGGCTGTCCAACGCTTCTCCTACGGACACCATGATGGCGCCATGGGGGGGCGTCATCATGCGTCAAGCATAGATTATGAAACACTTTCCAACACATCAAGAATGCTTTAGCAAAACTTAGCCTTTCAATAAGATAAATAATATATCTAATTAAACATTTTAGAAAACATAAGGACTTTTTCCTAAAAATCCACACAAACTTTGCAATTATGTAAAATAGCAAAGGAAACCGAAGCAGGTGAAACTTGCGCTTGAAGTGTTGTGCTATGGTATATAAGAGCACGGCCATTAGCCAAAAGATCATTAAATAATCTGTGCTTTCCGAGAATAGAGCCACAAGAGGAGTGTCTATGTATTATTGTGTACAAGTTTTATGAAAGCAATGTTCATCAATGAGCAAGTCCATCGTGAACTATTTATTTTCCGAAAATATCACCAAACAAACTACATACGATGTTCTAGAATGTTACTAGGAGGGACTCTCGGCCAAAAAAGAACTGGGATTGGGTAGGAAGGCAAAAAAAAATCTCCAAGCCCGTGTTAGAGCAGTTGAAAGGACTGTTTGACGAAAACGACCGAGTATTAATCCATCCCATGCCTTCGAAATACAGTGTTTCACCTAACCAACAACAAAAGACAATCACTAAGAACCTGAACATCAAATATTACAAGAAATGATCATAACAGAACGAACAGAAAAACAAATGGTTGCCCTGAAAACGAAGTGTGGTCACTTGTTCAGAAATTTCTCTGATAGACTATTCATCTTCAATGACGGTGATGGCTCATATTTTAAGCTCAAGCACTCCACGTTTAACTATAACGGTGGCTATTATACATCTGACGTCTCCACGATCCAAGATATCATTAAATTTTTTACTAAAGCGAAATTCCAAGACAAGATCCTCGTATGGATTGCAATGGGTCCGAAAGGTTTGAGTCGCCCGTTCATCCGAAAGTCTGGGTTCGCTGTCAATAGGCAACGACATTTGAACAAGAGCATTCGCCATCTTCTTATCCTCTACATCTGTAGCAACTACAATGACGGTGATTACGGTATCTGGCCAGACTTGGATAGCAGTCATCTCTGCAAAATCATTCTGAGCCATTTCCGCCAGCAAAACATCACTTTCATAAAGAAGTCTGACAACCTAGTTAGCGTTTCCCAAATTTGACCAATTGAGCGGTTCTGAAAGTACAGTAGACTCCCTAAAATCCGCACAGCTTGGGACCAGAGGTTGTGCGGATGTTAGAATTTTGCGGATTTCTGGTCATTGATTTGTTTACATTTTTGAAACATTAATTTGATTGGTAGTTAAGCAAAGGAAATTATAATGAATGCTTACAATAAAGTGAAACATTAAAATAAGTAAAATATTAAAATAATTTATCAGTTTAAAAGTAAGTAATCATTAAAATAATTATGTAAAATAGAAATTTAGAAAAATATTACGCATGAAATCGATTCAATTCGATTCCAAAAGTACT
Source organism: Maratus speciosus (assembly GCA_963932465.1). Taxonomy (NCBI): domain Eukaryota; kingdom Metazoa; phylum Arthropoda; class Arachnida; order Araneae; family Salticidae; genus Maratus; species Maratus speciosus. Next base: position 411,914,909 of record OZ010793.1, on the reverse strand, counting down.
ATGCTGCCATCTAGTGGTAGCAAGAAGAACAGTGTTAATGCTAATATCAGTATATATAGCTTATTGCACTCACTGTAACGTTTTTCATTGTTATTTAGAGTGTTGAATGCTTTTCTTATACTGCTTTGTATGTTTACAAATAAATTTGTGTATAATTTTAAAAAAAATTCCGTGAAAAATAATTTTAAAATAGCGTTCCGGTTTGTGGATTTTTCCATTTCGAACCCTAATTTTTGATATAGATATGCTAATTTATATCAAAATCAAAAGTAATGTAAATTTATTTAGTAATAAATCAGCTGTAATAGTCAAAAGAGAATGATTAACAAAAAATTTAGTAAAAAAAACATTGCGGTAGTCGCTGATTTCGACGCCATCTTGAATTTTGTTCCTGCAACTTAACTGAAAATTTCATTGTTTACATCTGAAAAAAAATACGTGGATTTTAGGCGTTCGCGGATTTTAGGGTCGCGGATTTAAGGGAGTCTACTGTATCTGAAGTCAAAAGTGTATGCCAAAGGCTAGACAGCAGGTAACATCCAGAAATTGATCAATCGAATCAAGTATTGTTTCAAAATTATGAACTTAAATTTTGTACAATGTCTAGCAAGTACCACCAAAAGTAAAATCGATAATGTCAAACGAAACGGTTTAATTGAAATCCGATAACAGTTTTACAAAGGAATGTGGTTATTGAAGTCACCTTACAGTGCCCATTTGAGTTCTTTATCTCGTTTTTTAATAACTTTCAAGTCAAGAAAAGTTTGTGCAGATTTCTAGGAAACAGTCCTTATACCACATTAAAAAAGCATATTTCAATAATTACTGCCCATAACCGTAAAAGTAATCCAGTTTTTTTGTGAAGCTCTGTATATGATCTATAAATTTGTACATATGCTACACAGTGTGCTTAAATTATGTTTAGTAAGAAAATGCATAACACAGTAAAAAATTCCCCTTCAGCAGTTTCTACCAATAGGGGGAAACGTACTTAAATTCTTTTGTACAGCCCTGTATATGACATACAGAAAGTATGTATTAGCACTAGAGATGAGACGGACTCAACCCAGACCTGACACGGGTTTGATTTTTATACCAGCCTTCGGGCTCGGGCTCATTCTTTCTCAAATTGGCAATTTTATTTACTCTCGTACTCGTATAGAAACAAAAAATAACTTTTTTACCCCTTAAAAATTAATTATCCCATTGCAAGTCTTTTTAATGCTATTTTGATCAGGAGGAAAGAGAAATAGATTTTTTTTTTTTAAGTATTTGTCGAACATTATTTTGAAAGAAAACTTGTGATATTTGATGATTTATGTCTGTAGATTAACGCAAGCAACGACCTGTTGATGTTGGCGGCAATTAGAATATGGCGCCATTAGGATACTGTTTAATTGGAATGTTTATTCATTATTACCTTTTTCAAAGATCTAACGCGAAATAAATATTTCCTTTTACGTCAATCAGCATTAGCCTAAGATTTGCACATTTTTAGTCTCCTATTGTCTGCGATTGTAATCGTTCTTTATATGAAAATAATGTTGGTGATTTTATTCATGCTTCTTCTTGAAGTCTGCTCATTCTGTGGCTCTGTTCTTCATATTCATACAATCACTTTCATACGTAAGTAGATAAAATTGGCATGTGTTGTTATTCCCGATTGAAAGCAATCAAGCATCAAGCAGTGTTTCCTCTTTTTCTATAAAAGCATCGGATCTTTTCGGTAACGGTATCAAATTTATAATTTAAACTGATTTTCAAAGCCATGATAAATGCGAAAGATGTACACCTTTTATAGGAAACAGAAAACGCTGTTCGATTCTTCGTCATATAAATCATAATTTCTGCAAATTTCATTAATTTATACATAACAACTCTTCGTTATTGTGTCCATCAGAGATACCTACTTGTTGTGGGAGAAAAATTTAACCTTTTACCCGCCGCACCATGAACCACTTGTCAAATTAATTTGAAAATTTTTTTGAGACGATTTAGATTAATTCTAAGGTTGCGTGCCGAATTTTGGGATGTTATGTAAAATAGAAGTGGAGTTACAGGTATGTTCCACTTGTGGAACGTTGGCGGTACCAATAACATTTGTACATTTTGGTGAATTTTTCTTCCGAAATCATACCAGCACTGCACACATAACAAAACAAAGAAAAGAAGGTAAAGTAAAAAATGTTTCTATTTTAGGAACATGTTAACTAATCACTAACAGCAAAATGTTTATGAAAGGCCTGAAAACATTTTTCATGCATACGCTTTCCATAATATTCACACCATTTATTCATGTTTTTCTGTCGATTTGAGAATCTTCTTGAGTAGTAGATGATAAACAATAGCTACTTAATAAGGGGATAATGTCCATACTTACTGGAGCAGTAGGACTTTCTATTCCCTTTCTCAAACATCAAATCCAAGTTTTATGGCAACAGTCACAATTTCACCACGAAACTCCAAATGGTTTAGGGTTTCTTTTGAACCTACTGCATGACAAGTAACAACAGCCATATTTAGTTCATTTGCAAACAGATTTCATACCATTTTTATTATCGAAATACTGGACTATATGTTCCAAGCAAATAATCCAAAAATTCTACACTACCCATATTCTAATTATACAATATAATCAATCGAGGTTATTTGATTGAAACTTCTCGCTTCAATTTTCGAGAATATCATGTTCCACTCTAAGTTAGCGATGTGTTAGCTTCACAATTTGATATAACAGTAACGACACTGTTGTCACTGCATCGTACACAAACAAATTTGCCATCACTATAATAATCAAAATCTCCTCCTTCATGTTTTTGCAATTCTTTTGTAGATTTTCTTGCCATTTATTGGTTCAAAAATATTTCACAGACACTTTGGCAACAGGTGCAAGAGATATATATCATAAAATCTATTCTTTAATAATACTAGTACGAAAATAATAAAAAAATAATCGCCCCAGGAAGCCCAGTAAAAATGATCATGATCCTAGAAAAAGTAACAATAAGATAATTTTGTACTCTGAACCGCCAACGTTCCACATGTGGAACATTGGCATTCAAATGATCATAAAACAAAAACGAAATAAGATAAAACATTTATTTATGCATAAAACGTAATAAACAACACTGAGCAATACAATAATAATCATCACAGCACTCACATTTGAATTCTAAAGTATAGATAGAGTAAAAAGCAAAGTCTACTACATTTACGTTTTTTGTTACATTTCAACAAGCTCCAAAATAGAAACCATAAAAAATTATAAAAAAATAATTTTTAATCCATTAAAACACATCTTTTAAAAAGATATATTAAAAATTTCAAACAGATTAAACAAATACTTAAAAAGATACAGTACCACATAGTTTATGTTCCACTTGTGGAACGTTGGCGGGTAAAAGGTTAAAAATCTTTTTAGGGAAGTATATTTCTATTTGACACTAAACGTCTCTTTTGGTAAGATTTAATGTAAATTTCATAAAATTAATTATGTGCTAGAGATTAACAGTTGTTAAAAAATGAGATCTATTACATTTAGAACAGCTTTTAAATATGCATTTTTGTTAAACCTTTTTTTTTTTCCATGCATACTTTCGGTATCCGAATCAGGCTCTGATGGCACAAACTTTTTCGGATTCGGATTTAAAATTGTTGGCCCCGGGCTCTGAAAAATGAGCCCGAACTCATCTCTAATTAGCACATCTCAGAAATTTTTATCAATTTCATTATGTTTGTAACGGAGTAACATTATTAAAATACGTCGCAAATATTCTTTCTTCATAGACTATAATATAACGGAATACTTGTGAGTTCTCCTGGACGTGAACTGTAAGTGCTAAACATAACATTACATGTAGTAGTCATTTTTTAGTACACCCCAATAATGTATATAAATGTTATTATGTTTAAATACTGTAGTACAACAGCATTAAAATATACCGCAAATGATTTTACCCGATAGACCATAATCTAACGGAATACTTTTGAGTCCTCCTGTAAATGAACTATGAATGATACACACTTCATTTTGAATACCGAACATTCCATTGTAAACATTAATAACATATATCAATTACGCGTTAATCCGAGTATATTTACGTGAGTTAGAGCATGACCAGACGGGCAGACAAACCCAATTCACTTTTCAACTGCGTTGGAAAGTGTTAAAAATATTTCTTGAAGAATCCCATGCTTATGAAAATGTTAAAAATGGTATGCTATTTCAAACCCTTCCCCTCAAACAAAATCTTGCCTCCTCTCCCCACTCTAAGAAACTTATTAAATGGCTCCCTGTCCTGTCCGTAAAGCCTGCAAAGTAAAAAAAAAAAAAATCTCCGTTTTAGACAGGTACCCTTCTTAGAAAGTATAATTATATAGTGCTTTCTTCATAGAAACTTAATTTTTTTTTCCGTTTGTGAAACAATTCTTTTTTTGACAGGTTTCGTATTCGCAAGTTTTACAATAAATGTAATATACCTATACTCTTCAGAGGTATACTATAGAAAGGATGTTTTAAATGCCTTTAAGAATACTTGTAAAAAGGGAAACTATCTATAATAGAATACTGTCTTAAACGGAAAAAATGTTAGTCACCATCTTGAAATTATACCTGATAAGATAAAAAAAAACCTGCTTAAAACGGAATTTTTCATAGTTTTTCATTTTGATGGGAGAGAGTACAGGCTCCCCTCCCCCCCTCCCCCTAAGGAAATTCTGAAATGGCGCCCCTGTTTTCTTGGCGCTCATCCGAATGTTTCCTTTTCTAGCTATTTTTAAAATTAACAAGAAAAAAACAAATCATGCCATAAGCATAGATTATGAAACACTTTCCAACACATTCAGAATAATGTAACAAAACTTCACTGTTTGATAAGTTGAACTAGGATGTCTAATTGAACCACATTTGGAAACGCATAACACATTTGAAATCCCAATTTGAGGAATTCTCATTTACAGTCGGAAAATTATCCGATATCTTTGAAACTACATGCGTACAAAAATTTAGTTCAGTAAGGAAATACACACCACATTTGAAAATTCCCCTTCAGCAATTTCCGCTAATAAGGAGAATACGATAATACGTTTGATAACGAGCAGGATAATTTTTTAATACGAAAATTCTTTTATGCAGCTCTGCATAGGAAGTATAGCATTTCTTTATACACAATGAGTAACATTAAAAAAAATAGTTAAATTTACAAGGTCATACCGTAATTGTAAAACGCACTTCCAGCAATCATTGCTCAAAGACATAGTAATCATTTCGTAGCAAAATTCAGTGATTTATATCAATTTCATTTGAAATAGCGTAAAGTCATTAAAATATTTTTCCAACGATTCAAACGATTTTTCCCCATTGACAATAATCTAATGGAATTCTTTTGAGTGTTTCTGTAAATGAACTATTAATGCTACACAATACAAAATACGTCTTGGTAAACATCATTAACATACATCAATTGCATGAAAAATGAATATATTTACGCGAGTTAGAGCGTTGGCAGACAAACAAACCGAATTCATAAACACTTTTCAACTATGTTGGAAAGTGTTAAAAATCCATTTTAAAGGATGATTTCTTTAAAATCAATAATATTTGTAAGGGGTTCTTTCTGTTGTTGCCAGTGGCCATTATTTAGTGTTAATTATTTAATGTTAATGTTATTGTTTAGTGATTAAATTTTCTGGCCCCTTTACCTACAAAACTTTTGAGATAGGTTGTCCCTCTGAAAAATGTAATTTTAAATTTACTATGATTTATATTATTTCTGTAAATTATTTTTACATAGTTTCCGAGTCGTAGGAGACTTATGGATACCACCGTGAGATGCATGTGTATCATAAAGACACTTGTGACAGATAAGTCTACCACTATTCATGGCCGGTTTACCACAGAGGAAACTTTTACCTGTATTTCCGAACAGTAATTTTCATATTATATGACAGAATTTCTGCATTAAGGCGACGATTGCTATTTAAAAATAAAAAACAGGTGGAATTTAGCTCCTGTGGTAATAAAACTGCACTACGCTCTACCATTACTATAGTGAAATAATACATGTTTATTGAAAGGTTGGACATGGACAGCTCTGCGTCTATATCACTTTTTAGGAGACTCAGAAGTAGAATAAAACAAAATAAATAACTAAAAAAAAAAGGAATTGAATATTTGTAAGTACGTTTGTCTCACGCAAATCTACAAAACATAATTCAGATGTCAAGAAAATGTAATACATTTTAGTAAAATCAAATTAAGATTTTTTTTCTTTCAAGTATTTCCTCCTCAACTGAAATCTTTGGGCCCTTACTACTTCGGCGCATGTGTGCACCGCACACTTTGCACACTGGGTCGGCACGCCCCTGCATAACCTATTCTCTCAAAAAGGTTTCCAACTGTTTTACATTATCCTGGATTTGGGAGGACATGTGAACTCTGAATAAAATTCTCTAGTAATGAAGAAATTGCTAGTCTTTAATATCAACTCAATATTAAGATGTTATGTAAACATACATTTAAATTTTGAAGCTCAAGTGCATGGTCATCATTTTTTAGTTTCAATGCTTTTTCAGCATGCTGCAGTTTCTTCTTAGCAAAATAACACTTATCCGGATACGTCAATTCAAATGTTTCTGGAACAGATATATCTTTATCCACTTCCTCAACTCTCCCTAGAAAACTTTGAAGCATTTCATCATCATTCACAATAAATTCATAGACCTCATTTTCTTTTGAAAGATAAAAGTTTGTAGATCTGAAAACATAATGATTAGCATTAGTTATTTTTTGTATAAATTAGAGTAATTAATACTGTAAAAATCAAAACTGTTTGTAACAGAATCTTGTCTAAAAAGAAAATGCTATGTTCCTAACAAAAACATTTATAATAGTACTAGCGATTGTGGAGCAAACATTCAAACCATGCTTTCTCCTTTATATACAAATTTCCAAAAAACACAAAAAACTGGTAAATTAGAAAATAACTTTTATTTAATTCTAATTTTTATTGTGTATTTTTATTACTGGTTATTAGAAAGAATTGCAAGCATATCTAAGATATTAAACATAAAACAAATTAATAAAATGCATTTAATGTTTGGAGAAATCACGTTTTGACCGAATTCAAAGGAGGAAACATGTTTTGGTTGTTTGACAAGTGGATAAAACGCTTTTTGAATGAAATAAGTTCTAACTCAAAAATAATACAAAAGCATTATTTTATTTGAGTAAATACCAAACTTCTGTTGATTATTGATAAAATAAAATGACAGATTATGTTACCTAGTAGTATTCATTAAATATTTACTAAATAAATACTTGTTTGCCAGAAATCCACTTCAAATTTTAAAACCAATATTTTCATCTAGACAGTCACACACATTCCCCTCTTCTTCATTGCAGGCTGGTAAATCATGGATAATGTTTTGTTATTTTTTTAATGACATAAAAAAATACTATTATTTATATATTTTGATTATTATTATTATTATTAGTTTATAAAGTATGTATGTATATATAGAGTATGTTCATATATGTATTTACGTTGTAAAGCCTTAGTTAAGAGAACGGATGCACAGGCGTATTTTATCTTCGAAGGGGATCTTTTCAGATAGATGCGAAGTCTCTAAGCTTAAAAAAAGGTTGACATAAAATGCCAAACAGAATTTACAACTGGACGTAAGAATATTCATTGGGCCTCATAAAAGAAGTCGTAAAGATGGACCACACGGGCGAGAAGGAGAGGCCCGGGGTTCTCAGGTCCCACGATCACTGACGCTTAGTGGGCAGAGTGCTTTATACCCTGAAAAAGTGGAGTATCAAATCAGAGGTTTGTGAGAAGGCTAAAAAAGAGGGGGTCGGCAAGACGGACCGATCATTTGATGAAGGGGGCAAAAGACCATCCTTCATATTGTTAATACGAGGTGATGTCGTAAGCAAGGAATTAAGTTATAGTCAGATTTTGCTCCTGCTCTCAACAGTGATGGTTTAATAAAGAATTGATACATTTCTTAACAGTGATGGTTAAATAGATTGAGAGTTGCTCCTGCTCCCAAAAATGATGGTTAAACGAAGATGTACTAAGTTCTATCAACAGTGATGGTTTAGAGATGACTACGAGTTTTTCGGGTCGTGTTTTCCCGTTAAGGGACGACCTTATGATAGGCAGTTCTTGGACCTAATATCATCGCCAGTTAAATAATTAGTGAACTTTAACTGGAATGGGAAAAACCCCAATAATCAACGGAATATGTGTGTGACTAACGGCTATGAGTAAGCTTCTACTATATTGTTCAGAAGGTATGTGTTATTTAATATTTTTGTATTCCCATTGTTTTAATTGGCTATGTTGTGCTAGGGATGTACAATTTATGGTAACCAAGCAATTAATTGATCTTTGGAATAATAATTAAAAGATAAACTTAATTCAAATGTCAATTCAATTTCGTTCTTTGGAACGCTGGTGTCTTGTGACACAACTCGATTTTGTTTTTGTAAATATGTAATTAACTGTAAATAAACTTTTTTGTTAGTTGTTAAATTTTGGTCTATGTTTTTAATACAACATGAGTCCATTGTTTTACTTTAATGTAAGTTTTATTTCAGATTATAAACTTCTTTAGTATGTTATTTATGCGTAGTTTTGATAGGTTTTGTTTAGATAAAACTGCGCGGTCTAAAAGCTATTTCTTCACTAAAATTACACAATGCAGTTTGGGGCAGTTTTGGAGATGTGTTTCCTCTCTCCTCAATTTAAGATAATTATGGTTTAATTAATTATCAGAAGTAGCCAGGACCATTATTCAATTATTACGATCACAAATGTTTGTTATAAATTATAATGTTTTTAAATACCCACTATAATATTTCAGGTACAGCAATTTAGGAGTAGTTAACCTACAATTACTAGGGTAATTAATTCCCAATTACCCATCCTTTCCCCCCACCTTCCAGATTGGGGTTTTACCCTGGCCCCAATCCTGTGTATGTCTGGGTAGTTAGTCGGTGTCGGTATATGGACCCAGTTCTGCCCAACAAGTAGACTCCTTCAAATCCGCACAGCTTGGGACCAGAAGTTGTGCAGATTTTAGAATTTTATAGATTTCTGGTCATTACTTTGTTTACATTTTTTAAACAGTAGTTTGAAGTGTAATAATGCAATCGAGATTATATTGAATACTTACAATATATTAAAATGTTAAAATAATTAAAATAATCAACTAAAATAATAAAAATTTAGTTAAAAAATTATTAAAAGTAAAGGTCAAGTAAATAATAATGTATAATTAAATATGCATAATAAAGATGAGATATATTTTTCTGAAATTATTCAATGAAACTAGCCTCATAAAGGTACCCTACTAATTCACATCAAAACCATAAAATAAGGAAGTTTTAATTTCAGGTTTAGCCAGACTTAATAACCAGAAAAGCTTGATTAATACAATATACATAAATATATTTGGTAAAAAGATTGTGATTACAAGTGATATCAGCAATATCTTGATTTTTTTTTTTCAGAAATTTATACTTCCTTCATGAAAAAGCACGAGTTCAGTAATATTAAGGAGAATTACATATTAAAATACATACGGAATGGATTCTACATTTTCAGCAGATGAAGATTTACTTTTAATAGATGTGTATGCACATATAATCTTCATTACTGCAACGTTTCATATTATGCACCTTGTGCATCTAATCTCATTTCTATAAAGAAATTTTATTGGCAAAGTTTATAAATGATATATATCTATCTGAAACTAATTTTTTATAGAGAATTGGAAAAAAATAATTTCAAAATCAAAAGAATATAATAAAGTAAATTTACAAAATATGAAGTATTTTACATTCAATATAAACTTTAAATTTTTAATATATAAAAATTACAGCAATAATAATTTTTCATAGGCAAATATAACACAAAATTAGCACACGCTACGCGTCGAGTAACACTTAAAACATGGCGATAAACTTTATTGTCCTCACTCGCCAAACTCAATAGGCACCACTCGCCAAACGCGATGGTTGAAAGATCGATGCAGGGAAGAAAGGGGTGAAATTAGTTCAAAATTTACGGCGTCCAAATCGGCGATTTTCCCGAACGTAAGAAAAAAAAGTAGCAGGGGTGATTCTGTCTCGAATTTTCCGAAAATTTAAGGCATACGGTTCCGGAAGAAAAAAAAAAAAAAACGGCCATCAGTCCGAAAATTCGGACATAAAAATATCGCTAATTTCGATATGGTCACCGAAAAAAATCAATTTCGTCAATCGTTCGTAGAAAAAAAATCACCAATTCCGTCAAAGAATCGCGAAAAAACGTGAATTTCGCCCAAGGATCACGTAAAAAACGCGAATTACGTCAAAACATCGCGGAAAAAATGCAAATTTCGTGAAAAGATCGCGGAGAAAACGCAACTTTCGTGACAAGATCGTGGAAAAACACAAATTTCGTCAAAAAATCGCGGAAAAAACAAAAATTTTGTGAAATGATCGCGGAAAAAACACAAATTTCGACAAAGAATCGCGAAAAAGAATCACAAAATTCTTCAAAGTATGGCGGAAAAACGCAAATTTCGTGAAAAGGTCGCGGATAAAACTCTAAATTCGTGAAAAGATCGCGGAAAAAACGCAAAATTCGTGAAAAAATCGCGGAAAAACGCAAATTTCGACAAAGAATTGCGAAAAAGAATCACAAAATTCTTCAAAGTATGGCGGAAAACGCAAATTTCATGAAAAGATCGGGGAAAAACGCAAATTTCGTGACAAAATCGCGGAAAAAACGCAAATTTCGTCAAAAGATCGCGGAAAAACACAAATTTCGAGAAAAGATCGCGGAAAAACACAAATTTCGTGAAAAGATCACGGATAAAGCGCAAAATTCGTAAAAAGATCGAGGAAAAACACAAATTTCGACAAAGAATCGCTAAAAAGAATCACAAAATTCTTCAAAGTATCGCGGAAAAACGCAAAATTTGTGAAAAGATCGCGGGAAAACGCAAAATTCATGAAAAGATCTCGGAAAAAACGCAAATTTCATGAAAAGATCGCGGAAAAACCCAAATTTCGAGAAAAGATCGCGGAAAAAAAACCCCAAATTTCGAGAAAAGATCGCGGATAAACGCAAATTTCGTCAAAAGATCGCGGAAAAAACGTAAATTTCGTGAAAATATCGCTGAGAAAATGCAACTTTTGTCAAAAGATCGTGAAAAAAACGCAAATGTCGTGAGAAGATCACGGAAAAAACGCAACTTTCGTCAAAAGATCGTCCGTGAAAAAAACGCAAATTTCACGAAAAGATTGCCGAAAGAATACAAATTTCATCAAAAGATCGCAGAAAAAACGCAAATTTCGTCAAAAGATCACCTAAAAACGCAAATTTCGTCAAAAAAATCTTGAAAAAAAATGCAAATATTTTCAAAGAATGGCGAAAAAACCCACAAATTTCGTTAAAAGATTACAAAAAAAAACCTCAATTTTGGGAAAAGATCGCGAAAAAACACAGATTTCGCCTGAAGGTCATGAAAAAAAGTGAATTTTGTCAAAAGATTGCGAAAAAAACGCGAAATTCGTTAAATGGTCGCAGAAAAATGCATATTAGTGAGTGCTGAGGGGGGGGGGGGGACCCCTGTGCTGTAACCTTTCTGAAAATTTCCTGTGAATTTATTTCATTGCAATTAATAGTAATAATAAAATTTTTCAGTTGAGTGTAATCATATCGAATGGTAAGTAATACATATTAGTAAATTACAATGTTGATAGTTGGAAAAAACACAATTTTGTATGGAGCATACATAACTTTGTTACTGGCCAGTAGTTAAAAAAAACTGGCCAGTGAAAAAAATCAGTGTACTGGCCAATGGCCAGTGGGTAAAAATGTTAATTTTGACCTATATAGGTAAAACTGATATAAAAAACAACGATAATACGTTGAAGAATTAATTTATGTTTTTAGCGATTACTTGTACTTTTTGTTATTTAATTTCATAACTGAAGTGCAAATTGCACCAAGCTTTTTTTTTTTTTTTTTTTTTTTTAAGGATAACAAGCCTAATTTAGAATGTTTAAGATTCATTATTGTACTTTAAAAATCAAATTACATATCAAAATACAGGGTTATTCAAAATGATGTACGGTATTTTAAAATACTATAATAAAACCATTGTGAAACATACACTTACCAGAACTAGTTTAAAATGAAGAAAAATTCAAATCTTTTCACATTCCCCTTGGCTGGTAGCACTATGGAAGTTGTGGTGGCTCTACTATCGCTATAACCTAAAATGGCATTTCAGTAAGGAAAGGCCTTTTGCGTTCTGCAGTATACGAAAACTAGTGTTGATTCTAAGCCGTTTTAGCAAGGCGCAGTGCCCGGCGGCCCTTTTTATTTCTTTTTTGCACCCAGCGGCCTTTTTTATTTCTTTTTTGCGCCCTGCGGCTCTTTTAAACCCTTCAGATGCACCCGGCTACTCTTTTAACACTTCCTATGATCCCCGTGGCAATTCAGTTGATTCCGGGTAAATATCGCAAACTCTAGGGACTCTAAACAAACCAGTTCAAAATATTTTTTGTGAACAAGGTACAAGTGTGCCCTTTTTTTAGAATAGTGTTCCTTTTTTGAAAAAATTTGTGCCCTTTTTTAGAATAGTGTTCCTTTTTGGAAAAATGTACCCTTTTTTAAAATAGTGTTTGGCCCCTTTTTGAAAAAAGTACCGTTTTTTTAGAATAGTGTTCCCTTTTTGAAAAATTCCCGCCCGGCGGCCCCTTTTTTCTAGAGTCCAACACTAGAAAACGAAATCTGTAATTTTAGTCCAACATGTGTTTCATAGACATTTCAGAAATGACAGTCTTACAGAATTAAGCATTCGAAAGTGGTATCACAAATTTGAAGAAACAGGCTGTTTTTTGCAACCATTGGCCCCACCAGTGGCTGTGAGGTTCTGCTCTCGAAGCTGGTAGACGGGAGGTGCTGGGTTCAAACCCAATCGCGCCTGTCGGCCTAATCGTTCAGAGTTTTCTTCGAGCCATGGATTTCCATGCGTAAATACGGGTTAGGTTCCCATAGAAAGACCCCCACGAAGGGCACTCCCCCCTCAGCCTATATCCCTCGTGCAGATAATTGGCCGTCAAAAATCAATCAATCAATCAGCAACCATGTGACTTTTTCTTGTGGGGCTTTATGAAAGAAAACGTGTATGTGGTACCACTACTGCGCAACAAGCTTAAACGAGTTTTGCACAAACTGCTCTATCCTCTAGACATTATCCATGAGACTAGAGGAGGACATATAGTTCCTTTATTATGCAATAAAATGGAAATTTTTGAGTTTTCTTTCATTTTAAATCTGTTCTGGTAAATCAATGTTTCTAAATAAGTTTAGTGTAGTATTTTTAAATACCGTTACATCATTTTGAATAAACCTGTATATTAACCTTTAACTGATGTCACACGGTCTCACAGACTCTGCGAGTTACACGCTTCCCCCCTCTTAAAAGTGCTAAGATTACTTTTCCGTACCAGTACCTCCTTCTAGCAGCTTTCCAAGGCCACACACAAAGCAAGAATTCTATGAGTTGATTTTAAACTTATTATTCATTACGCTGGGGTCTGTCAGACTGCATCACAGCAGTTGTGCCATTATTTGAAACTGTAGTAGAATACTCGTCATTAGCTGTACTTTTTTTTTTCTTTCTTTATTGTTTTTTTTTTTTTTTCCTGTTATGATGTTATTGCAATTTCAAAAGCGTTCTACTTTCTTCAATCAGAAGGAAATAGAAGATATTATGAACAACTGGTCAGATCAAGTAATATTCAGATTTTGAAAGTTCTGACAATGCATATTTTACAGATGAAAGAGATCACAATATGAATTCTGAACTTTCCAATGGTGAAAATGTAAATATTTTTGATGGAGTTCAATATAATTTTTATTACAGAAAGAACAGTTTAGAGAAACACATCTTAAAAGTGCCTTTCATGCCAAAAGCTAGTATACATTAAATGTACAAAAAGAACAGGGTTCATACTCTATTTGAATAACAAAATTCCTTGACTTTTCCAGGTTTTCCAGGCCATACCATTCCGTGACCAAAATTCACGACATTTTTAGAAATACGAATTACAATTCAAGATCTTAATGATTAACCTTACATCTGAAAATTAAAATAGCGTATAAAATTGAAACTAAAAATCTATATCATTTGACATTTACAATATATATATATATGAAACAAGCAAAACTAAAATACACCTCAGATGGATTCAGAGTAACTTTTTATTTACAGAACTGAATTTACACATATTAAACATTTAACTTTTTTTAGACTTCTACTATCATGTCATTTATTTGTGTTGTTTCAAAAGCAGTTTGTTGTGTGAAAGTTTCAATTTTTTGTCTTTTAATATTTTAACTTCAGCTACAGCTTTTTTTTTTTTTTTTTTTTGTCTTGCTTCATAATTTTTATTCTTTTTCTTATATAATTATTCATGATATCTCATACTAGCCATCTTAACAAGGCTCAGCATTTCTTTCGCTTAAGTACCGACTATTTGTATATGTAGGTTAGAACATGATAATAAAAATTGCTAACAGCACCAGCTGTGTCTACAGATTGTCCAAATATGGCTATTTATAACTATAATTGGTGGTTTAGCCATCTAATAGAGTTAATATAGAGATTTTATATTCAATTTGCATTTTGTGTTCTCAACACAGAAGATGTTGTAATCTTAATATTTTTTTGTTCTCAAATAACTTTCTGATTTAATCATAATGAATTTAAAAATAATACTGATAAAAGATTGGTAATTTTAGTAAATTTGAGAAAAACTATTATTTAAAAAGAATTATATTTAATAAAAAATACCTAAATTAGATTTCTATTTTTAGATATTAAAAATTAATTATTATTAGAGCTTGACTTAGAATTATGAGCTCTTATTATTCTTTAATTATCATTTTAATTTATTATCTTCTCCACATGTACTAATACTCTATTTCTGTACTTATAGGGGAGGGGAGTGTACTAATTAAACTGAATAAAATATTGAAAATAGCACCACAGACAGCAAAAGAGAAAATGAGACAGTATCGTGAGCGTATGACGGAAGAACATAGAAAAGTTGCTCTGGAAAAAGACAGATTAAGAAAAAAGGAGTCGAGAGCTAAAAGATCATTTGAGCAGAAAAAAATTGACAGCACAAGGTCTTATGAAAGGGTTAAGAAATCACGTGCTGAAAAGAAATTTTTACAATCATCAACAAGTTGTTCTTCAAAGCATAGTCCACAAGTGATTGGAAAAGCAATAAAGAAAGTTCTTTCATCTTTGCCCAAAAGCCCTACCAAGAAAGTAGATGTGATTGAGAAATTAGCTCACATGACAGGATTAGAAATTCAAACACATGTTGAGCCTTCTGAGACAGCCAGGCCTAATGCTATATCACCAGAAACCATAGCTTTGGTTAACACTTTTTACGAAAGTGTTGATATTTCACAGGAAGCTCCTGGGAGGAAAGATTACATAATAATCAGAAAGGATGGACAAAAACACAAGATTCAAAAGAAATACATGTATATGACAATCTCTGAAGCGCATGAACTATTTAAAAATAGCAATCCATCTGTGAAGATAGGATTGTCAAAATTTTCAAATCTAAGACCAGCACACTTACTACCATCTTCACAAACACCTGTTAATGTATGTGATGCCAGATACATGCAAATGTAGACCTTGTTCTAAAAGGCTTAAAATCTGCTAAGATTGCATTTCCCGAGAAAGCACGAGAAGTTGTCGAGAGATTAATGTGTGACATTTGAAGTGATCAATGCATGACTAATAATTGTCCTACTTGTGCAGATTTACAGACTTTTGAGCGTGAGTTTTGTGAACCTGTTACAAATCAAGACACTGGTGTCCCAGAAATAATTCTGAATGAAGATAATGTCTGTGAGCAAATGAAGTGGTATCAGTGGGAGAAAACTGGAGAGAACAACTGCGTTAGTAAAGTAATGTATGAAAGCACAGTAAGTGATGGCATTGATGTTTTAAAGAAGCTATTGCCCAAGTTCTTATTTCATTGTTACATAAAAGATAAACAAGATGAATATTATGCAAAATTAAAAGTTGTTATTAAGCACGATCCAACAAGAGCTTTGGTTCAAGCTGACTTTGCAGAGAACTACACAATTGCATACCAGGATGAAGTGCAAAGCGCTCATTGGGCAAACGATCAGGTTACAATTTTTACAGCTGTCATCTGGCATGAAGATATAATTAAATCATATGCAGTATGTTCAGACTACATGCAGCATGATAAATATGCAGTACATATTTTTCTTCAAAATGTTGTTAAAGATTTTGTTTTTTCGTACCCTACTGTTCACGAAATTGATATTTTTTCAGATGGAGCTGGGCAACACTTCAAACGAAGTTTAATTTATGCAATGTCAGTTTTATGGAGGAAGGTATAGGGGTAAGAGCTTCCTGGCATTTCTTTGCCACTTCTCATGTCAAAGGGCCGGTGGACGGAATTGGTGGTCAATTGAAGCACCATGTTTGGGTGGAGACCAAAGCACGTAGATATATTGTTAACGACATTGAAAGTTTTGTCAGATGTGCAGAAGCTGTATACAAGAAGACAGTAGTAATCTTCATTCCAAAGTCTAAAGTTCTTGCAGCAGTGAATAAACTTGAAGAGAGATGGATTGGAATTCAAGCAATACCTTCAACCCATTCGGTACATTGCATCAAGGCTGAAGGTAAATACTGCATAAAGTATTCTGTTGTGTCAAACAGCCATTTAATGACTAGATTCAACTTTCAAACTGGAATGTCTGAAAACTCGAAAACTGAATTAGAAACTACACGCAATCCAGAGCCTGCTACATTTGGAAAATGGGCTTTAGTTGAACTGAAATCAGAGAAGAAAAAATTCCATCACTTTGTTGGGCAAGTCACTGAGGTTTTTGATTCACCAAGTGTCAATATATCAGGGTCATTCCATGTCAAATCATCCAGCAATTTTACAAAATGTCACCCACCATCTCAGATTTTGACGAAACTTGGAACATGAAAACATACATGTATAAGATGCTACCACATGAAATTTTAATTGAATCCAATTAAAATATTTCAAATTATAAGCATCTGAACATGTGACACTTTTCTTTTTCTATGGACATTTTTAAAGTGTTGATTTTCTGTATGGTTCTACAAAAAACTTCATAACTCTTTACCAAATAATTAAAATGGTTAAATTTTTTGGCGGAACTTTCTTTATATTATTTATTTTATAAAGTAATACCAATTTTTATTTTCTTTTTACAACAAATATATTTTTTAAATTTTTGAACTTTTGAATACCCATATAAAATTGACATTTCATATATGAATTTCACAAAAATATTTTTAGATGTGCTACCCATTTTATTTTGCTAAATATTTTTTTATGAGCTCTTTATTAGTCAATCTTTTCTCAATAAAAAAATTAAAGAGGTGTTTTTTGAAAAACTTGAGAAAAAAAATTTTCTTTGAGATTTTTTGAATATTCATATAAAATTGACACTTCATGTATGAATTTCAAAAGAAAAAATATTTTTAGATGTACCACCCATTTTATTTTGTTAAATATTTTTTTATGAGCTATTTATTAGTCAATCTTTTCTCAAAAAATAAATAAATAAATAAATAAATAAAGAGGTATTTTTTGAAAAACTTGAGAAAAAATTTTTTCTTAGATTTTTTTTTATATGCATGTATTTTGAAGACATATAAACATATAAAGAAATAATCTAGCATAAAGATGATCTGGAGACTGATAAACTTTATTAATATTCAATCACCTCGTAAATTCTGGACGCCCCTCCCCTTACATTCCAAAGATTCATGAGATACATATTTAGATAGATTCTTCAATATCCTGTCAAAATAAACATAAGTGCCATATTTTTCTAACTAATGCTAGATTTAAATATTTATTTTTTTGGGGGGGGGAGGGGGTGGCATCTTGACAGTTTTTGTCAAAATAGTTTTCAATTATTAATATATGATATTATAAGAGGATTAACTTTTAAAACTAACATCAAGTCTTTTAACTTCATAAACAGAAATAAAATTATTATAAATAAAGTAAGTAGAATTAGTAGCAATTCAAGGTAAAAATAATGAAGTTATTAAAAAGCAAATGAATAAAGATTTATTTTGATAAATTTTGTGTATAATTTAACAATATGTTACATAAAATTCTAAGTTCTATATCCTGTAATAAAATCATACTTTTTTTTCTTTGTTACTGATATAATATATACATACAAAATTTAGTTACATATATGAGACAGAAGTTTTTCAAGTTTTAACCAATTTCAAATATTAGATTTATTTCTGTGCCAGATTTGCACTTTTTTATAATTGAATGGTTAAAGGTGTTTATGATAAATTTAAATGGAAATAGGAAATAGAAATTCAACATATTATTTCACTAGATATTGCTTTTTATAAATGCTCCACTTACGATTGATTGTTTCAGTAGATTCTTTTGAAAGAGCATATGGCCGTCCTGTTGCAGTAGTCAATTCAATGCTACATAATATATGGTTGAAGGGCACGTTGCAATAATCATTATTTGGCCAGCAAAATGAAGTGGAAGGCCCGTTGGGATGCATAAACTTTATATTTGCATCTTTTTCATCATAATCTATGCTCTGAATAATCTCAATATACCAGTGATTATTTAAGTTTTTATTACTTTATTTTTATTTCATTTTGAAGACTATAGGTGAAACAAAACTTAAACTATAAATTTATACTTTCCACATTTTTTAAAGAAGATGCAAGGCTTAGATTGTTTGAATGAATATAGCTTTACAAATCAGTTTATACTTACTGGTTGTTTTTGAGTTAGTATAATGGAAATTTTATTTGAATATATAGCGGAAGTTAATTTGGCACAGATGTCATATACGCCCCCATATTGGCGCGATTTTTTTCCTATGCCAATTTGGCAAAAACATCAACAGCATAAACAACAACATCCGGGTTACCATATCAAGCAAAATAACGACACTTTGGCACCAGTTAAGTACCCGTTGCGTATATGACTTTGGCGTCAGAAAACAATCGCGCCAATATAGGGCGTATATGACATCTGTGCCGTTAATTTTCTGTAACAGAAATATGAATTTTATACTTTAATTTATTTAAATAACATTAAAAAAGGTTTTTAGAAACGAAATTATAGTTTAATTATATTTGTTTATTATTATTACACGTATTTTTGAAGAATTTTGAACTTTAACAATACTTTAGATATATTCTGTAACATTAACAAAAAAATTTTTTTGTCAAGAATTTCAAAAAACACCTTTCTAATTTTTTTATTATTAAATGGTTTCCTTTTAAACTATATATATAAAAAAAATCAGCCAAATCAAATGGGTAGCACATGTAAAAAAAAAATGAATTACATATTTTCATATTTTTCTTAACTCCTTAGATAAAATATTTTTTTAAAACAATATTCGAGTTCTAAAAAGTTTTATAAACCATTCTTTTAATAAAATACATTATTAAGAATCTCTAAAAAATATATAGCTAATTTTATTAATAATATTTAGAAAAATGAGCATTTTTATCCAACATTACATGTTTAACGGAAGATCATTTTCTGCAAAAAATTGAGTGAGAGGGGTATTTTTAAATGCTTGTAACTCATGAAAAAATTATTATTTTAAACTGAAATTTCGTGTAACAGCATATCTTTAGACATGGTTTTTGTGTTTAAAATTTCATAGAAATCTGTGACGGTGGGTGACATAGTCTGGATGAAGTGACATGAAATGACCCTACAGTGAAGTTTCTTAAGAAAGTTGGAGAAAAGTTTGTGTGGTCTCCAAATGATATTTCAATGATCAGTAAAGAAGAAATAATATCATTACTCCCAGAACCTTCATTCGATAACAGGGGAAGACTATCATTTGATCATAACTTCACAGAGTACAACTTGAAATAATTTGTAATTATTTAATGCTAATAAATATATTTATATAAGCTTAAATGTTTCCGCTTACTAGAAATGAGCTGTGATTATTATCTAAAAGCTTTAAAACAAAAAAAAAACACAAAAAGTTCAATAAATTCAGAACTGGTACGTCCGTTACTTCTGGTGATACGTCCGTTACAACAAGTGTTTATATAAATGGGGCAATTTACCCCAATATTTTTTATTTATAAGAATCTTGCGAAGTCATATGTAAGTATCATACTTTTGTTGTTTGAAATAAATTACAATTAAGTTTCTTGCATGTATATTTTCAGAAAATTTTAAATTTTTATGAAGGTATAAAAATAATATTCATTTGTGAGATACGTCTGTTACTGAACAACAACAAAAAAAAATAAATAAATTATTGTTTCTGGAAATCTTCAAAATTTAACTGCATTATATAGAAGCAAAGACCTTGTTCTTCATAAAGTTCATGCAATAAAACAAGGATCTAACTTATTTGGTGTCTTTGTAGGGTGTTTTATGTACCGACTGATACGTCCGTTACTGTGGAATTGCCTATAGCTAAAAGATCTTTATTTTAAAAATGTGAATATAGCAAAAATTCTCCTTTTAAGGGAAAAAATGGAACTTTTTTGCAGACGCACCGTGAACTCGGGAGAATGTTGACTCATGATAGTGCATTAAAAAAAAAAAATCCCTGACTTTTCCAGGTTTTAGAAAATTTTTTTAATTTTCCCTGACTTCTTGAGCACTTGTCATTTTTCCTGACAATTCCCTGTTTTCCAGTCGCGTAGGAACCCTGAAAAATATGTGTTGACTGCAGTAATGATGTACTTATGACTCTTGCATATTCGTAGGGGAAACATTATTTTTGTAAAAGAAACACTGAATTTCAATTTTCATATTTTATTGCAACAATAATTTGTAAAATTTTTTTTACACGATTAATTTTTAATATGTAATTAGCAAAATTGACAAATTACTATTTATTTTGAAAAAAAAAGGGTACAGATGTCATATTCGCCCCATATTGGCGCGATTTTTTTCGGTTGCCAATTTGGCGAAAACATCAACAGCATACACAACATAATCCGGGTTACCACATCAAGCAAAATAACCACACTTTGGCGCAAGTTAAGTACCTGTTGCCTATATGATATTGGCGACAGAAAAAAATCGCGCCAATATGGGGCGAATATGACATCTGTTCCAAAAAAAGTAATTTTTTTCAGTACTGAAGTTAAATAATATGAATAATGCTCTTAAGAGAAGTACAACGATCTTGTTAGGACAAAATTTAAGTAAATTCAACAATTTAAATTATTTTTTTATTAATTTTATTCGAGCGGTCTGTGAAACAGCATCACATCAGATGAGTGACAAATTTTAGCCGCATAAATCTTGGGAAAATTAATTTGACCTGATAGAATCATTCACACACAAAATAAAATCCATTATACATACTCTAATTCTTTCAACTCTTCTAATAACTCATGCTCTGATAAGTTTCTAAATTTTTCACGAATGTCTCGATCATCTAAACCCTCAATCCGCTGGAGTAAGTCAGTCTTTTCTACATTCTTGATGGGAGGGTGATTTTTCGCTACTTTTTCAATTTCTTCTAAACGTTCTTCACCTTTAGCTACAGTATTATTATCTACTTTTTTCACCTTTTCCGAAGAATCTATATCAGAACTACCTCTACCATGCTCATGTTTGTTATTTGCTTTGTTACAACTGTTTTCCTTAACCTCAGAATGAATATAATTTTGTTCATTTTTATCGGATTCCAAACGTGAAGGCGAAGATATTTCGTTTTCTTCAGACATTATAAGAAGTTTCCTAAAATTCTAACGCTTAACTAAAAAAATATAAACGATATGTCGGAAAATCAGATCATATCAGAAGTACCAAACATAAATTTTCAGTAGAGAATTATAACATCAAAATCAAAATTTGTTTGTTTACATGTTTGCATGGCAACCACATGATCTAGGGGGCGCTGGATTCTGCTATGGTTGGTCGTTTTTTAAGCCGCTACCGTCCGATATGAAATATGCAGGTGAATCCGAAAAAACACTCGAAAAAACATGGAAGAAGGAATATTTCCAACTTCTTTGCGAAAAAACAAAAACAGCGCTCTTCCGCATGTTGGCGGAGATGAGTTAAAAAAGCAATTTCGTGCATTTGATCTGAAGCCAGAAGGAGGAGCCAGTGAAATAACATTGAAGCAAATTTTGGACGAATTTGATAAATATTTTCAGGACTATGTGAATGAGATATATGCTTCATTTAAATTTTTAGAAATCAAGCAAGAAAGTGAAGAAAAATTTGCGCACTATTATTCACGTTTACGTAGAGCCGTTATTGAATGCAATTACGGCAACCTTGCGGATCGGAGGCGAAATTTGACTTTCCATAAGACTTTTAGCATTAGTGTGAAATCCTGCAATTTCATTGGCTGTCGCTTCACCGATAGCCAATGAAACTGAACGGAACTAGGTAGGTAGGTAGTGGGGGGGGGGGGGGCTTTGAGACCTATAAGCAGCACGGCTGTTGTCCCGAATGATCCATACAAACAGAAACGTCAGACATAGACAGCACTAGACACCTAGCTAGAAGCAATCAATACTACGGATAAACCGTAGCGTAGAGTTACGAAAGATACTCGACGAACAAAACTTTTTGATAAAGCAACCAAATGAACGAAAACACTCA
Organism: Maratus speciosus; assembly: GCA_963932465.1. Classification (NCBI taxonomy): domain Eukaryota; kingdom Metazoa; phylum Arthropoda; class Arachnida; order Araneae; family Salticidae; genus Maratus; species Maratus speciosus. Next base: position 411,892,189 of record OZ010793.1, on the reverse strand, counting down.
TCGCTCAAATCAAAACCCGCCCAACAACTCCTGCGTTGAGCGTGGTACCTGACACAAGAAAACAAAATATGCTCCAAGGAGTTCAAAACACCACACGCACGGCAGCTGCCGTCCGCAACCAAGTTAAAGCGAGCTAAAATCTCCGGGGCAATAAGCATCCTGCAGAGGAGACGGGACACAATCACATCATCCCTACGATTATGAACCCAACACCGAGAGTGATTGACATTGGGGATATCCCCATAAGAAGCATAATACTTGCAAGTCCGGTAAGAGTGCTCACCCTGCAGCAGAACACTGTGAGAGAACCTACGGATAGTATCTTCTGGCGAGGTCCAATCAATCAGAGGGTCAGAGACAGAAACACTTTTGGCAAGACCATCGGCCCTTTCATTGAGGGGGATACCACGGTGTCCCGGGACCCAGTAAAAGGAAAGGTGAATGGAGAAATGCTGCATCCGAACAATTTTATTGTGGAGCTAAAGGATAACTCTGGGAGACTTCAGATTAGCAGACTGGAGAGCCAAAAGAACCGACAAGCTGTCTGTTAAAATCACCACGGGACGAGATAACGAGATCAATTCGTCGAGAGCCAAGCCTATTGCGAGAGCTTCCGCCGGGAAGACGGAGTTGACATGCTGCACCCTATAGCCAAAGTGGTGTGAGGAAGTGCAGCCTGCAATCGAAGTGAGGGAATCTGTCTTTGAGGCATCGGTGGCAATAATATCCCACGAGTCAGTAAAGTTCTGGAAGTAATCAGCAAACATCGGGGCAATGATGCTAGCATCAAGGTCCGTACGCTGAAATGGAAGATCAGAGGTGAAAAATTACACTGCGTTCGAGTCAAGAGAAAGAGGAACTTGGAAGCTGATGAAGAAATCCAGATCAATGCCCAGACCGACAAAAAACTCAGAAACATGAGAAAGATGATTTCCTGGTGAGACCAGAATATCCTCACAAGAGTCCAAGAGAGGAGACCAGCTGCTAAGGGCAAGATGCTTCACCCAGAAGCCGAAAGCCAGAACCCTGATTCTGTCAGCTAGGAGACAAGCCCCAGCATGCTTGAGAAGAAGAATATTAGGCGTCCACTTCGGGAGCCCCAGAGCAACCCGTAACGCACTCGTCTGTATCACTTCAAGCATCTTCAGTAGCGAAGGACTAGAGGCCGTGAGAAGAGCAGCTCCATATTCGATGATACTACAAATAGAAGAGAGGGCCAACGTCCGCAGATGATGTGAACGAGCCCCATACCTTTTGTGGGCTAGAGCTTTTAAGATGTTGATCCTTTTAAAGCAGTTCGTCCGGAGGTATTCTACATGCTTCCGGAAGCCTCCACGGCGGGCAAAAAGGAAACCTAGGAACTTTAGAACGGGGCACCACTCGATGAGTCCACCGTTCACGCTGAAGTGGAAATCACAGACCGCTCTCCATCTCGAGAGATTAATCGAATGGCATTTGTCAGCCCGGATGGATAGTTTCCAATAGGAACACCACACTATTATAAGTCGAAGAGCCTCTTGGAGTTTGACTCTACAGGTGTCCAAACAATCATTCACACAGTAGATGAAAATATCGTCTGCATAGATGAGGAACTTGATGCCCAGGCCCACCAGGACCTCATAAAAATCTGCCATGAAAATTGTAAAAAGGATGGGACTCAAAACCGCCCCCTGGGGAACACCTCTACCAATAGTTCGGGAGGAAGACACGTGACCCCTCCACGCAACCTTGACGACTCTAGTAGAAAGAAAGCGATGAATCCACCGAAGCATCCGTCCTGTGATGCCCACCTGGGCACATTTATAAATAAGTCCATCAATGTAGACAGAGTCATAGGCTGAATGTAAATCCAAAGAGACGCCCAAAATATATTTCTTCGCCTTTTTGGCAGACGTGATATCATGCTGGAGAATCGCTAACGCCGTATGGCAATCCCGGAAGGGAAGAAATCCAAGGTGCCTAGGGACCAAGGTTTTATGGCAGAGTAGGTGGTGTACAATCCTTCTGGCAATCATCCGCTCACAGATTTTACCCGTTACCGAGGTTAAGGCAATCGGACGGTATGAAGAAATATGATGTCTCGGCTTGTCAGGCTTCAGAATTGGGAGAATGGTCGCCGACGTCCAGCTTGAGGGAATGTCCCCTGAGCACCAAATGCTGTTGTACATACTCAACAAGCAATCTAAAGAGTGATCGTTTAGCCCCTTGAACAGGGCCGCACTAATCCTGTCCTCCCCAGGAGTGGAAATTCTCGTTCTTCCAATGGCCATCTTTAGCTCTGAGATCGTGAACAGACAGTTGAGCGAATCATTACACTCATCACCATAAGTAAATGGGATTGGCTCGTGGCAGCTTCCCTCACCAAAGTGATCTGCAAAGGCTTCAGCTTGGGCTACCGCATCAGCAGAAAAAGAGTCAGGTAGTTGTAAGTAGAGGTGGGAATCAGGAGAAGAGCTGGACCGAGATTTGAGGTTACGAAAAATCTTATATAAAAGGCCAGGGTCATTCGCATTACAGCAAATGGAGTCCCAGTACCGACGCTTGGCTTCCCTGACCACCTGGCGGAGCTTGGCCGAGAATCTTTTATATTTCATCCAGTGATCCACAGAAGTTAGTTGACGAGCTCTTCGCAGATGGAACTTTTTCTGTTTGCTAAGGGTGCTACACCGCGCAGTCCACCACACAGGGAGGCGTTTCAGGGACTTAACACAGGCTGTACTGTGATTCGACATGGCACCACGAACCAAGGACTGGAACGATGACGGCTGGATATCGGTAGCCAAATGTAGGCTGGAGTTAACTTCCTGGGTGATGCGGGCCCAGTTGTAAAGAATGGGACCGGGACGCAGAGAAGGGTTAAGCTCTACAGAGATAACAATGGGGAAGTGATCGCTGTCGAAAAGATCATCCTCAACGACGATCGAGGAGCAAGTAAGAAGCCCAGAAGAACAGATCGAAAGATCAATTAAAGAAGTAACCCCACCAGGGGCCACATGGGTAGGAGCAGAATAGTTCATTAAGCAGAAGGGGCTATCAGAAAGCCAGTCCACCAAACGCACGCTGGCCCGCGAGGACACCGGGGATCCCCACAGCGGGTGATGAAGATTAAAATCTCCCAAGATAAGAGAATGACCAGAAAGATCACGGCAAACCTTCAAAAGATCGTCAACCACCAACCCAGATGAGGAGTAAACGTTGATAATGTTGAGACAGGAAGAACCAAGGGAAATGCGGACGCCTAAGAATTCGTTAGCTGAGCCCAAATTATCGAAACACAACCTTGTAGACGACCAAGTAGAGTTCACCGCCAAAGCCAGACCACCACCGGCCCGACCGACTCTGTCTTGACGGTAGATCACTTTACCCGACATCGACAGAGGCTTCACCGGTGAAAGAAAAGTTTCCTGGCGAACCAAGACATCCGACGACAAGAAAGGTTCAAGCTGGAGGAAGGGGAGCTTGTTGGAGATACCTCGGCAATTCCACTGAAGCACACTAATACCCATAAGAGACAGAAAAAAGAAAAACTATCAAACACAAAACAAAAAACCAGAACCTGCCCCCTGCAGGAACACTCGCCCAAAACACAAGAGAAAAACAAAAACTTTTTTTTTCTTTTTTTTTTATCCCCCTTTACCATGCACGTAGGCACGTTTCCGCTCCGGGGATTTGTCACTGAGTTTAGCCATACAGTTCATAATTATATTACTCAGAGCACTGATAGTTTCTAGAATTTTTGCAGACTGCTTTTCTGAATGATCCACTAAAATCTTTAACATGTTATTAGTCCTGATCTCAATAGCTTTTTTTAATTCATCTTGGTCGGGTTTTTTAACACTGTTTTTCTGTGCATATGATTCAAAATTCGCCCTCGTCGAAAATTTTCGTCGAGCTTCAGTAAAAGATAGGAAATTTCCACTTTTGAAGCGGAGAAAATCCATTTCTCTCAAGCGGGTGGGGCACTGGAGATAATCTGACCTGTGCCCCCCCCCCCACACACACACACAGTTCACACATTTGACTTCTAGCGTGCACGGACCAGTATGCTTTTGGCCACACGTGGCACAGATATTTTCAGACTGACATTTTCCGGTTGCATGGTTAAATTTGAAGCAGCGTACACATTGCCTTGGTCTATCGATAAACTGGCGGATCTTCTGAAGAGTGAACCATAACTTAATTTCAGTCGGTATAGCAATACCAAGAGAGGTAATTAAAACTGGGGAAACAGTACTAGATGAATCTTTCTTAATAAATCGTCGCATTTCTAAGATCTGCACGTTGTTATTGATCATTATCTCCTGGCCCACCTCCTCCAGGGGGATGTCGACAGGTACGTTGAACACCAGGAAGCGATTCGAAATGTTCTCCCAAATAACTCTATGTTTAACTGGAACCCCCAAAAAGTTTGTAACCTGACAAATATCAACAGCACAGTTGACGTCTTTCGTCCTAATAAGTAGACTGCCCGTACGTGTGTGACGGACATTCTCCATATGATTAGCATGAGGGATTGTCTTTTTAATCTCTACTTGCACAGCTCTAGGATCTCTATTTGGAATAGATTTTGAATCTGTACTTTGTAAAAAAATATTGAAACACTTACCGCCATTCTCGGCAGCCATTGAAAGAAGCAGCTCCGTGGAAGCAGTGGACCGCGCCACATTTTTATTATCGCTGTTACATGTCAAGAAGTTTTCTGCCCCGTTTTTCTTGTCGCTGTCACATGAGGTACTTTCTTCACATTCCACCATATCAACATTGACAGCAGAAGAATCCGCTGTTCCATCAATATCCACAATCTTAAATTCAGAACAAGCCATAACACTATCCAGGGACATAATCAGCAAAAAGTAGAGGTAAACAAAACGTAAATAAAACTATTACACCTATCAAACACCCACCAAATCACCAATAAGATAGTTCACTAATGACCACCACGAAAAGAGAGAAAAAACAAACACCTTACTTCGAACCACAACAGCGTAAAAGCGAAAGCTTCACCGAAAAGAAAGCTCAGATACCGCCGGCTGCAAAACGGTCACCGCCCCCCACATGTAGAAGGAGGGAGCACCTCGCACAGCCAACCTCTCCAGCCAAAACCCTGAACGGAACTTCTTTCCCTGAAAGGACAAGTACAAGAGTAAAATACTGTGTAAAGCCGGCACATGGTATTTTGGTATCTCAAATGTATGAATGATCTAGCCCTGTGGCCAAGACTAGGGCTGGTTAAGATTTTGCATTTGTAATACTAAAGTTGCGTGTTCTGTCCTTTCGCTGGCGTTTTCACTTTTTCAGAGTTTTGTTTTGATTTTTATTAAGTCAGTTAGTTAAAATCAGTCGATCTTTATTACCAGTTCTTTTGTAAATTTTTTTATCAATTAGATTTTTTAAAATAAATTAAATAATTAAATTACAAACATCAGTTAATCTATTTTTTAATAATTAAAGTAAAAATTTATTAAAATGCAATAATAAATTTCCTAGGCTTACATTAAAAGTATTTTCATGTTAGAACTTTATAAAGTTCTGATCATTTTAAATTTGTCTGTTACTATAGTAACAGATAAATGCAAAATTATCAGAATTAATATATTAAAAGTTTTTTATTTTAAAATTATCCTTGACACATAAAAATCTTTATTAATTTATGATAGGTTACTTTATAATTTTTTATTTTAAATATTACACAAATATTTAAATTAAATTTTAAAATTCACAGGACTTATAGGGTATTTTTCTAATAATAAAATTCTTTAATAATTAAAGTGTAAAAATAATATTTTCTTAAGTCAGTTAGTTAAAATCAGTTGATCTTTATTACGAGTTCCGTTGTAATTTTTTTTGTCAATTAGGTTTTTTTTAAATAATTTTAAATAATTAAATTAAAAAATTCATTTAATCTATTTTTTAATAATTAAAGTAAACATTTATTAAAATGCAATAATAAATCTCCTAGGCTTACATTAAAAGTATTTTCATGTTAGAACTTAATAAAGTTCTGATCATTTTAAATTTATCTGTTACTGTCATGATATTACAATGTAACTGATATTACCTGTAACCATAACTGTGTATGCATTACCTGACATCTTGAGTGTGTTCGGATCAGTATGGGAGTTTTTTCGTGAGGTGTTCGTGGTCGAGGTAGGTTGCTGTCGGCCCGGCTCCGTGCTTCAAGTTGTGGTGTCCCCGTTTTGTCTCTAGAGCTACAGGTTGTAGTTTTTCCCTTTTTCATTATTGCTTTTTGTTTCAACGTGGTCTCCAGCCCTGTGTGGCGTGATAAGCTTTCCGCGTTTGTAAATGTTTACTTTTTGCTGTGTTTAAGAGTTGTTTATTTTTATTTTTTTCTCTGACTCGCAGGTCGAGGACTGGTTGTGTTGTTTTTATCGTTCAGTATGTCGTCCATTTTTACTATTACAGATGCGAGTGCTGGTGACCCAGAAATATTTGTGCAAGAAGTTAGTAGTCCTTCGCAACAGGTTACTTATGCGTTCGCAAATGGATTCTCCAGTGTTTGCGTCTTTCTTGAAGCGACTGACGCCCGTATTCACCAAAACTGGTTTAAACCTCGGATCACGGAACTCCCAGGTCAGAGTTAACCCGGCGTTAACTCTGGGTTAAAAAATTTCGTATTCACCAACCTCGGATTAGCCGACCCGAGTGTTAACCCAACGAATTTGTAACAAGCGTTCTGATTGGTCGAAAAGAGGGTACGTAGCGTCAGAAATGTAAACAAGAGTTATGTGTTATTGATTTTGCTTGTTGATCGTCGATATATAGACATATTGTTTAAAGTAAGTAATTATACATTTTTATTTGCTTTTTGATAATTTCATCACAAGTTCTATAATGATTACGATGTCCTCAGATTAGATTTATTATAGATGTTTTCCCGATCTTTTTTATGTACTTATTATTCTTTTCAAACATAGTTTCAGTTACCCAACATAAAATTCAAACACATTGCAGCATCGGTGTGTGTTATTTCTGTTGGGATTCTCTATTTTAAAATTTTTTCAGGCTATAAATAATAAGCATTTACAAATTTATAAGTATTACTGTTATTCTTCTGTATGTATTTTTTTTTTTTTTCAATAAGTGATTAAACTTTATTGAATATTACTTTGGATTATTCACGTTAAAAAAAAAATCTTAATATGTATTGTTATCCCTAACATTGATGAATCAAATTCCTATAAAATTATGGGATAAAGAAATAGTGACTGACTATATGTATGCTCACCCATCTTAATTTTGGTAAACAATAACTTTGAATCAGTTTATTGATAGCTGAGTCAAAGAATTTCTTGAAAGTGTATTTTATTCAGGTATGAAAATATTCTACTGCATTTTAGAGAGGATTTTATTTTGATAAATATTAAGAAGCAATTTAGTCCCTTTTCAACACCCCTTCCCCCCCCCCTTCAAAAAAAAGGGGGAATAATAACAAAAACAATTTAATTTTGTAAATTGATACAAGGTTCTGCTGTGTAATTTTTATTATCCCCCCCCCCCCCCCCCAAAGTATGAGCTTGGTTACAATTAACCTGATTATTTTCAAGATTTGTGACAGCAATAATACAATTCACCTTCAGATGTAATCGAAAAAAAATAAAGAGGCCACTTTTAGGCAGTTTTTAAGTGTGATTTTAAAACTATTTTTACGATGCACAAGGAAAGTGTTTTTGATTCATGCATTGATATTTTAACATTTTTTGAGTTATCAAAAATAGTCCTTTATGAAATTTTACTTTAGAGAAAAGTGATATATTATTTTGATGTTGATATTTTCAGTATATGTATAAACTTTTATAAAATATTGCATATTTTCTTTTACAGAGGCAGTTTTTCAACTGGAGATTTTTATTTGTTGAATGGGTATTGCTAGCTGTGTATTTGTTGTTTTGAATCGTACACATAGGCAATATTCTTTCAAATACTGCTGATAATGAGCGTGGTTGACAACACTGCAATTGGATGGTGTTGATGGTGTGCGTATTGCTCAAGATATTGCACATTAGATATGACAACAGACCATGACAGATACTTGACTACTCCCTCTTAGCTCTAGAGGTGTATCAAAACTTGTACTATGCCAATTACTGAGGTAATCAATAACATTATTTTTGTATGTTTTCTTTCAACTTGAATAAATTTCAACTCATTTATCATATAATATGATTGTGCAGTATTTTTATGCAAATATATTTTTATTTCAGAATTTTTCATTTTAAAGCTTTTTAATATTTATCTTTCAAAAGGTACAATAAGATTTGTTAAAATTCTAATTCGATAGGAACCTTTCACTTGAGTTATGAAAAACTGACATTGCATTGACAAATTTTATGCTTGCCAAGTATGGTCGCTGGCAAAGGGGAGTGCAGTTCTGTCCCTCCATGAATTTTAAATTTTCATCAATTAAACTTTTCTCATCTCTGATGATTTAAAAAATAATTATAATATTTATTCTTCCCAAAAGCCTTAAAATAATTAAACCTCAAGAAAAAAAATGGAGAAGGGAGGGGCATTTTGCCCTACAAAATCTTGTGTACAACATTCTTTTTTTTATGTTAATGTATAATATCTCAGCGAATAATTATTGTTTTCCAGTTTAATTTGATTAAGTCATGATCCAGCTTACATTTTTTTTTTTTTTTTTTTTTTTAATACATGAACTAACATAAAGCAGCATTTTGATTGGATGAGATTTCCTGTCTATAATCAAATGTTGAAATGTCTGACAAAATGTTCAATTAATGGACATTTTGGGTAATAAATATGATTCCAGAATGAATAATTTTGTTATCTGAAGTATCATTGTAATTAAACATTATCTTAAATAGTGTGTTTAAGGGGACATCTCCCCATAATAACACAGGCCTGCGAAATTGAAGTTTTTGAAAAATACAAGAGAAGTTTTTGCTGATTTTTATGTAATTTGGTGGGCTGATTTCGAAAATGACCTCCATTTTCCCCCATCACATCAGAATTTTTTGTAACATCGATATCAATATTTTTGCTAAAATGAAAAGGACAATTTTGCATGTGCTATCTGGCAACAGTGATTTTATCCATGTAAATCTATGTAAAAAATCGATTCTCGGTGAGGCAAATTGATTTTACAGTAATCGATTATTTAATTATAGGTTTAAAAGGTTTAAAACAACTGGGTCTATTGGAATGTTGTGTCGTGTTGGGAAAATCGATTCGTATCGGAAAATTCTATCATTTAATTATTACACGTTGATTCCAATATCTAATGTCTTATAATTACCTGGCAGAATTTACCGGTACGAATTAATATTTCCAACACGAGAAACTTTCCAATCGACCCAATATTTTTCAAGAAAATGTGACGTGATACAATTTTTTCATTCTTTGTTTTTTAATTAGCACCAAAAAATATATAAAGTTCAGCCATCAATACCCTTGTATTTTTTTCATCGCAGGCCTGTGTAATTAAAAAATAGTTCCTTACTATTTTAAGTGCCCCTTCTCTCCCCCCCCCCCCAAAGGAAAAGATTAATATTCCCTCATTGTTAACCTGCTATATTGCTTTTTATGTTGATATGTTTACAAGTTGTTGTATTAGTATGCAATTACAACAAAAAATTCTTAGTTTAGCATATTTAATGTCTGTATTCCCTATATCTTTCTAAATATAGGATAATTTTTCAGAAAATTCAAATTTGGACAGCAAACTTTTGTTCAACTTGTGAAAAATTGGCAATGATTTGCCAAATTTTAAGCTCAAGTTATGATGGTCACTGGCAGGGGACCTTTTCCCCCTCCCTTGCTTTTAACACTTATCTAAAAAATTTTACATTTGATGATTTAAAATATGAGTATAAAATTGGTACTACTTAGTTATTCTGTTGACCAATTTCGTTAAACTACTCGCCAAATTACACAAATTCACATAATTTTTATTTTAAATAATGAAAGAACAAATAAATTAGTATAACATTAATAAAAATGCAAATAAAGCGTCGAAATAAAAATCACTTGATGACGTAAACATAAACACATGCAACTTGCTTAAAGTCAACTGAATGTGACATTTACGATCAACCATTATTGGCATTTAATCTTATAGTTTAGCAATAGATTTTTGGTCGACATGATAACTAAGTAGTACTATAAAAAAATTTCTTCAAAACACCTTAAATTATTAAACACTAAAAGAAAAAGGAACTAAATATGATCATTATTTTCTCAGTTTTTCTGACTTGGCTAAAAAACACTGATTTGTCTTACATTTTTTTTTTTTATATATATACACAAATTAACATAACGCAGCAGCACTGCATTTTAATTGATTGGCAAAACAGTTTCAGTTAATGAACAATTTGGCTAACAAATGCAATTCCTGAATGAATTATTTTCGTTAGCCAAGGTATCCCTATATTTAAAAATTTTACCTTAAATGGAATGTTCAGTGTTTTTGATTGATGCTTAAAGCAGCAGTCAAAAAAATAAAAATTTTCTCGCTGAACAATGTGAAAATTTTCTAGCTCATTTTTACAGTGTATAAGCATTCAATGGTTAGGCATGACAATTTCAGCAATTTAAAAATGAATACAATTTTTCATTTTTCAATAAATAGATTACTGCTTGAGTTATAAGACTTTGTCTTATAATGACTTTTCCCTTTATCGAAAAACAGAAAAGGCTATTCAGTTACATACATTCTGAATAAGAGGCATGCAGTGTAGGGTATATGGCATATACATTCTGTATTTTATTTTTTGAAGAAACTCCGTACATCGTCTGTTTCTCAAGTAAAGCTATACTGTATATCCTTTGCATCAGAGGTTTGCCTGAGGCCTGTACCCGGCCTGGCAAAATCAAGGCAAGCTTTCAAACGAGCCGGGCCGGAAAAAAAAAATTGAACGAGCTTGCCTGGCCGATAAAAAAAATTAAGCGGGCCTGCCAGCCCAATATATAAATGTTAACAAAGCCAATAAAATATGAGCCATTTTCAATTAATATGACTTTCACGGGAATAAGTCTAAATGTGCGTCATGAGTCAATACTACTTTGACAACATCAATACAGAAATGTAACATGTCGAGTGTAGCGATCGGCATCAGACAGTTACATGGTGTCTGAGTCCTGGCTTAATTCTTTCAGCAGACTTGTGCCACACCGAGATCAGATTTGCATTTTTCTCTACATAGTCAAGCTGGGCTGGATATATAAATATGAACAATGCCGATAAAATATGAGCCATTTTCAATTAATATGACTTTCACGGGAATAAGTCTAAATGTGCGTCATGAGCCAATACTACTTTGACAACATCAATACAGAAATGTAACATGTTGAGTGTAGAGATTGGCATCAGACAGTTACATGGTGTCTGAGTCCTGGCTTAATTCTTTCAGCAGGCTCATGCCGCGACGAGATCAGATTTGCATTTTTCTCTACATATTCGAGACGGACCGGAACTGGACTTAATTGTTCTCAGGATGTGTAGGGCAGGCAATATGTTTTGTAAAAATATTAATGGCGATAATGAACTCCTGTTAAAGGAATCTTTGGAAATATACTTCAAGGTGGTTCTCAAATTGACAGCTCAACAACGCGAAACTTTCTGACTCGTTTTTAACTGTAAGGCATAAAATTGACTGGCATGACTATTGAAGGGATTTGGAATCAAATAACATGGTACATTTTTGATAAATAAATTACTTATCGAGATATAAGAGATTCTTGTCATGTGACTGCAGGTTTTTCCCCTTTCCTGTGCTGTCGCTTCCAGAAATTTGATTCAAAGCACTAACTTTGCCAGTATTTTTTTAAAGATATATTGCCTTTATCAAAAAATTGTTAATGCCATTCGATTACATAGTTTCTGAATAAGAACACCTGCCAATCTTATACGTTTCCGGAGGGCCGAAACTAGCTTTTTTTGCACAAGGGGCAAACATGGATTTTGGCACCCCCCCTCCTCTTCTGCAAAGTATGTTTACAAAGAGAATTTTACTAATTTTCTAATAACCGACTTATTTTAAAATTTAAAATATGTAATACATAATCTACAATGGCAGATCCAAGGGGAGGTCACGGGAGTCATGAGCCCCCTCTGAACAAAAATATTCTAAAGATCCTTTTTAAAAGGAAATATACACTAGAGTCCCGATTATCAGAGTTTCCGCTTTCACCGAGTTATTTTCTTTTGATAGGCTGATGGCTTCCATTATTATGAAACAGCCATTATAAATGAAGTGTTAGGTGAAGATGAAAGAGCAGTTGCAAAAAGTTTGAACTCTGATTTTCTGGTCAGAATGAGAAAAAAAAATGGCCATAATTTTTTTTTTTTTTTAAATTATGAAGAGAATCAGAAGAAAATGATCCATTCCAAAGGTATAATCCTTCATTTGGCACCCCTTCGTTCTGGTGCCCGGGGCACATGTCCCCCCTTAGTTTCGGCCCTGCGTTTCCGATAAAAAAAATGAATTGAATTCAGAAATGTGTCAGAAAGCAGCTCGTTTAGATTTGAAAAAAGCCTTAATAAACGACAAAGAAATATTTTCAGAACTCTACTTTTTATTATACAGCTTTAAAAGTTATGATGTTTTATCCCTCCTTTTTTTCTTTTATTCTAAACTACATTAATTGTTTAATGAATCCTTATTTGAATGTTGAAACGTCTAAGAATCTAAGCAATCATTAATGTTTCTATTGTGTATTTTCTGTCAGGCGAACACATAGTAATTTAAAAATATACTGCAAAATTATCCCATAAATATATATGCAGTATCTTTAAAGAATCTTAATTGTATGTTAAGAAAAATCTGCGAGTCAGGTCAGATTGGGTCTGATTTAACTGATTTTTGCACAGGCCGAGCCAGTTTTCACTGATTTTTGTACGGGCCAAACTTTTAATTTTTACATCGGCCCAGGCTGGGACAAGATAGGTTTTATTTGGTCCCGGGCCTGGAAATTGTGGCCCATGCAGACCTCTTTCTACTTTATCTATGTATATACCCTCTGGTCTTTTTACCACAGACAATACTGAAGAGCACTTCCAAATGTTCCGAGATTTAAAAGTGACTTTGTGCATGACTCAGAAAACAGCCATTTTGAATCACAGTCCAGTTTTACAGAGTAATGTTGCAAATTTCATGCATTTTCTTATGAAAATGACTCTTGGAGTATTTAAAAAAATTCATGTTGAGCAGAGGGAAAAAAAATTACAGAACTATTAATGTATGCATCATTTTACAAATACACTATTCTTAGAAATTTTCTTCAATCAGAAAGGAGTCATACCCCCCCCCCCCTCCCCCAATCCCTCTTTTGTCCAAATGGCCCTTTTTCTTTTGCCTCACAGAGTTTAAAATCTTTAATCATATTAACATGTTTTGCTCTATTTATTATTTTGTAATTTCAATAAAAATAAATAACCAAAAATCTAAATTACCCCTCATTGAAATCTATGGTTTGACTTTTTGTCTCCAAACATATGTTTAAAACCGCTAAAAAATTATGTAACTTGTATGAGAAATTTAATAAGGGTGTACAAAATATTGTATAACAGTTAGAAAGTGATAATTAAGAAGTTGAAATATACAAAATCATATGAAATTCGGAAATGTGGCAATCATTCTAACTCTTGTATGAGCAATTCACTGCCCTGAAAACAAACAAACAAACAAATAAATAAAAATAACTGGATACAGCAAGCTTGAACAGCATTTGAAATCCTTGGTGGTCCACTGGTCTGAGACCACAAAAAATTCAATCGGACCAACTAATTAGAAAAATTTAGTGATCCGCAGGACCAGTAACTTTCCCTCTCTCTGACAGATAAACGTAAACTTTTCCATCCCTGAGAAAATCGCAACCAAGCACAAATCAGATAATTTTATTTTCCGTAGTCAGTTGAAATAATTAATCTGAAATAAAATATTTAATTAATAAATAATTTATAGTTTTTCTTTATATACTGTTTAATTTTCAGCAAATTATAATTTTACATTTTATTACGCTGAAAATTGTGGATAACTGCAAAGGAAGTTTGGTTTATATTCTAGGAGGGGGCACTCAAAGCATTAAAGGGACTTAATAGATTTTTATGTAGCGGGTCAGTGATGATGACTGCGGGCCAGTAAATTCTTATGCTTACTCAGGGGTCAATGCAGGGTTTTTTTCTTGGGTTCCATTTTGTGAAAAGTTATTTTTATGAATTTTATAAGATTTTTGTGAAAAATAACATTTTGTAATGAAAGTTGAAATCGAGTAACTCAAATTCGAACTAAGTATTTATTAACAAAAACTTATTTAAACCCTTATGCTAGTTTTTTTTTTCTTCTGGTGAACTGGTTTTATTTACAAATCACCTATTTTAAAACCTAAAAAAATAAAAATAATAAACAGTAGTAGTAAGTTTTTATGGAAAGGAATTTTGTGAAGGGGCCTGTTTTATTAAAAAGAATTTTGTGAAGGGGCCTGTTTTAATAAATTGATTTTTGTGAAGGGGCCCTAAATAGGCCCCAAATTTTGCCTGGGTCGACCCCTGTTACTGGTCCTAGGGACAAGTGGCATTTTTATGTCAATTCTACTACTGTTGAAGAATCTCAAAAATACTTTGAACTTAATAATGTCGCATTTATCAGGGGTGCGGAAATACATCCTTTTACTTGCCACTGGCGAGTGAACTTTTAAGTAGTCTTTGGAAACTGCAAAGTACGGCCTAGATACGGCCAATTAATTTTTTTTTTACTAGTAGCTATATTTTTCAACTTTCCAAATTACTGCGATATAAACATGGTACTAAGTTCAATTCTATATTAACTTTTAAAATATATATTTTTTTATTTTATAGAAAAAAAAATTATGAAAATGCCTTGTAGTAATAGTAATAAACTATTTTTGCAGGTTGCGTAAATTTTGTCATAACGCTTTTCATCTGTACATTTAATTTTTCTTGCTGGTAAGATTTTCTAGAAATTCCCCACCCCTGGTCATTATATATGCATGTATAAGCACTTCACTCCCATGAAAAAAAATAAAATAAATAAATAAATCACTGTATGCAGCAATCGTGTTTGAGAATATATCATGAGAGTCATGATATGGTTTATTTCCTACTTCATAACTATATCTAGCCGGCATTGAAGAGATTATTACTCATATTTTTAAATGGAGATTGAATGGAGCACTGGGGAGATTCCTAACCATATAAACAATATGCTACTTTTTTTTCAATATACTTTTTTTTTTATCTACATCAAACAGACAGCAAAATTATGCAAAAATAATTAAATCTGAATTATTATATTTAAAAAATATAAGAATAAGTACTTTTAAGCATATTTCATTTGTTAAATAAGTTTTTTTTTATTTTATTACATACTAAATGCACATATAAAATCTATCCACAGTATATTTATAGACATATTTATATCTTAAGAATGTAATGGCCAAGAAAGTTAACTCACTAAACTAAATTTATTCGAACATAGTGAATAACTTAGAATTTGCTTATTTCAATACTGATTTTTTTTTTTTTTAAACACACCTGGAAAACGATCTTATTTATTTCAAGTATATTGCCTCAGATACTTTTGACAATATTTCAGTGTTAGAAAGAACTCTCATAAGTTAAATAAAAATATTCATAATGCAATACAGACTAAAAAAAGAACCTTCATTACTGGAATAAATAAATAAATAACGATTAAAACAATTGACAGGGTACTTACTTGAAAAACTATTTAAATGTATGTGCTTTAATTAGAAAAAAATTAGCAAGTTGTAAAAAAAAAAAAAAGACAAAATTGCATTTTTCAAATAATGTAAACATTTAGTGAGAATATTACCCCCCACCCCCCCTTTCCGCCGCAAAAAAAATCCTTTGAAAGCTGAAATTGTGTTTCAGCAACGCCAAGCGTTATGGAATGAAATTCGAATACCTACAAAAGAAAAGGTTTTATTCTCGGTGACTTTCATCGATTCGTATATTTATTAAGATAAACAAATCAACGTTTGATATTATTCGAACATGAAATATAAGTTGAATCAATATAGTTAGTGAATCCACAGGGCACAGAATATGCCTGGACACACCTAAAATTTATTTTCCCGTTTTAATCCTTGTGATAGGATAAGATGATAAAATTTTAAGCAGCATCGGCATCCATTTTGTTTGTTTATACGTTAGTACGCATGCGCTAACCCACGTTCACAGGCAATCCGAGAGTTAACTCTCCGATTTCGGAGGATTAAAAACATGGGGTTAAAACCAGTGTTAACTCGCGAATTTAGCTTGGTGAATACCGATTTTGAGATAACCCAGCATTTAACACTAACTCGGGAGTTAACCCGCTTTGGTGAATACGGGCGTGAGGGTAAGATTCCTCGAAATAGGCCTGTGGCTTTAAAAGCTGATTTTGATAAAATAGTTGGTCCAAATGCGCCTTTAAAAATTCGTTTTACCAGGACGGATAAATTGTTAGTCGAGACGTCTGATGCTCAATGCGCTCAGGCGGTCTCTGGTATTGACAAATTACTTAATGTGCAGGTCAAGGCGTATATTCTACAGGAAACTATCACGTCACGGTTTGTCTTACACAATATCGATACGAGTATTAGTCTCGAAGAGTTAGGAAAGGAAATTCAAGCCGAAAATAAGCTGAAGGTTAAGGATTTGCGGCGTTTTACCAGAAAGGATAATGGTGTTACCAAATTAACGGAAACTGTTTTAGTGACTATTTACGGCACATTTATTCCTGAAAGGATCAAGTTGTTTTATATGACGGAAAGAATTAGACTTTTTTATGACAGACCACGCCAGTGTCTTAACTGCTGGCAATTTAACCATGCTACCAGCAAATGTCCGAATGAAACCACCTGCAGGAAGTGTGGGGGTAAACATGCGTCTGCCACATGCAGTACTGCCGAGCTTACTTGCTCTAATTGTCATGCCTCCCACCTGGCGTCTGATCTGAAGTGTCCAGCCCGACTAAGGGAAATGGATTTCCAAAAATACAAATCTGATAACCATTTATCAATCACCGAAGCTCGTAGACTGTATGCTAAGATTTCTAATCCAAAAACGTATGCTGATTCTGTTAAAATGAACTCTGAAGTAACCTTGAACCCCACATATGTAACTAAAGCAGATCTCGAGCAAACGATGGAGCTCTTTTTTCAGCGTACTCAAGAGTGCATCCTTAATGTGTTACAACAACAAACGAACTTATTCATACAAACCATGGAAGGATTGGTTAAGTCTTTCACGGCGGCCTGTGCGGCCAATACACGGTCTGCTGGTGCTTCTAAAGATACGGTTGGCAGCTCTCCCTCCGATCGGCCGAAGAAACTAAAAAAGCAAAAGGTGACGGCCCCGCGGCTATCCTTAGCGCACTGTCGGGAACAGGTTTACAGTAAAACGAGCGGGAACGAGTTTGTTCTGAAATCGGGCTCTGAAGAAGAGTCTGGTGGCGACGACATGGAACAGGTTTAGCGCCCCCTCCTTCTTTGTTTTTTTCCTTTTTTGTGCTGCCCTTTTTGGTGTTTGCCTGTTTGGACTTTTTGTTGTTTGTGTGTTTCCCAGGTGTTCTTTGTCGTTTTATTTATGGTGCAGTTTTCGATCCCCTTTGCTGTGATCCAGTGGAACTTGAGAGGCATTAAAAATAAAGTCCATTAGTTGAAGTGTTCCCCCTTTTCGAAGGCCGATGTTTTTGTTTTTCAAGAATCTTTTCTTAGAGTGGATGATTCCTTTGCCTATCCGGGTATGGTGATCTATCGTCAGGACAGAGCTGGCAGGGGTGGTGGTCTGCTCACTGCTGTGAGTAGGAGGCTTACCTCTGTAATGCTCGATTTGGGCTCTCTTAGCACCCAGGGTGTGGAGGTCCTTGGGGTTAGGGTTTGGATGGCAAGACGGTGGGTGACTATCGTCAATGTTTACGCTCCCGAGGGTAGAGTTAGTGAATCGTGGCTCCAGCAGCTTACCAATAAGATTTCGCATCCCTTCCTGATTCTCGGTGACTTTAATCAAAAGCATCATGCCTGGGGCAGTTCTTGTAACACTTCGGGCTCTGAAGAGATTCTAAACTGGCTTCTCAACAATAATGTTTGCATTCTTAATACAAATCATCCAACTCACGTCACTCATTCTGGCTCTGCATCATTGATTGACCTCTCTTTTTCAAGCCCTGATTTTTTTCGGCTCACTGACATATACGTTCACCCTGATCTGTTTGACTCTGATCACTGGCCTATCATCCATAAAATTAACCACGTTACTACGAACTACCTGCATACTTCTACTAATTGGGATGGAGTCGAGTCTTGCCTTAATCGGACCCTGGATGTTCATGACGTCACCTCATTTGAGTACCTCCATAAGAGCTTTCGAGAGGTTCTTTCCCATAATTCTTTCAAGCATAGGGGGCAGCGTCGAGATAACCCCCCCTGGTGGGACTCGCGTTGCGCGTGGCTCCTCGGCCAAAAGCGGAAATTCCTGAGATTAGCCAGAATAAACTTATCGAGGGATTGCTGGAAATCGTATAAGTCTTATGCTGCTCAGCTCAAGCGCTACATGAATTATCAGGCTCGCAATTACTGGGGCGATATATGTGAAAAGGCCGCCAAAGGTACTATCTATGGAATCATCAAGGCTTTAGCCAAGAGGAGTAGCTCTGAGGAGTCAAATTTCTATTTGATGGACGAGACTGAAGAGCTTCTCGACAGGTCTGACCAAGCCAATGCTTTTGCCGAGCAATTTCGAAGCACCCGTGAGTTCTGTAGTATCCCTTTTGATCTCAGCAGTTCGGATGAGCATTGGAACAACCCGATCACGTTCGAAGAGCTGAACCGTGCAATTCAGGACGCGAAGAATACCACCCCTGGCGAAGACGGAATTCCGGCTCGTGTTTATAAAGCTCTTACAATTGGAAACAAACAAAAGTTGCTTCGGCTTTTTAATGATAGTTTCATGTCGGGTAGTGTTCCGGATTGCTGGAGAACTGCGGTGATCCTGCCTATCTGGAAGGTTGGGAAACCTAAAGGGTTTCTTAGCAGTTACCGGCCCATCGCTCTCACGGCTGTGGGGTGCAAGATTATGGAGCGCATCCTCCTCAAGAGAATCCTCGACTGGGTTATGCCTAGACACTTTTTCAATGATCGACACTTTGGTTTTCTCCCCAATAGCGACTGCACGAAGGCTTTGAAGCTGTTTTACTTAGACATTAAGCGTGCCAGATTGGAGAGGAAGTACATCATCGCTCTCAAGCTTGACATCCACGCGGCGTATGACTCTGTATGGAGAGATGCTCTTATTTACAAGATGGCTAGCCTGGGCATTGCTGGAAGAACGGCCTTGTGGATCTTAAAGTGGATCGAGATTAGGAAGATCAAGGTTAAGTGGAGAGGTGTTTTCTCTCATCTGGTGAACTCTTTTCGTGGTGTGCCGCAGGGCAGCGTCCTTTCGCCCATCTTGTTCATGATCTTCCTGTGGGATTTATTCGAAGCTGTTGATTCGGGGGTCCAAATCATTGTATATGCCGATGACATCCTTCTCTACTTTTCAGATCTTTCCTTAGAAGACGCTTTTTTGAAACTTCAGGAGATGCTTAACAGGATCAATGCTTGGTGCACTTATTGGAAGCTTGAGCTCCGGCCTGATAAATGCTCGGCAATAAATTTCTCTCGGCAAAAGGATCTTCCCCTGCAGAATTTCAGTCTTCATGGATCAGACATCCCGTGGCAGAATACTACTAAGATCTTGGGTGTCATTTTTACTCACAACCTGTCTTTCAATCAGCATATTGAGTTTTTATGTAAAAAATGTATGAAGCGCCTTAATTTATTAAAAGCTGTTGCCAGTCCTCAGTGGGGAGCGAAAACCGTCCATCTCATTCCTTTGGTCAATTCCCTTATTCGGGGCGTTATTGATTATGCGTGTCCTGTGTACGGCGTTGCAGCTAAGACCTCTCTAAAGAAGCTGGATGTGGTGTATAATGCGGCCCTCCGTTTTGCGACCGGCCTGCCCAAGTGGACTCCCATCTTCAAGCTTTATCGTGAATCCAACCAAGCTCCTCTTAGTTTTCGACGAAGCTATCTTACCTCTTCCTTTTACATCCGGTGTACGTCTGCTGTTAATTTTGGTCGTCCCTGCTCCAATTATTTTCCTGATGGGTTTTCTTGGACTACAGACCATGCTATTGTGACTCCTGATATGCTGATTACTTCTCACTGGCCTTGCGGGAGCTTAAAAGATGTCTGTAAGATCATAGTTGATGAGTTGCCGTTTCAAACTAAAAATCTTCCTCCCACTGCCATCAGTCAGTGTTTCAGTCTGTACATGGATGAGTTCCGTCATCTTACCAATTCTTGTTTTATCGCCACGGATGCTTCGAAGAACGATTTTAAAACTTCTATTGCTGCTGTTAATATTACTGAAGATACATCCTGCGCTTACCTCACCCATCATTTAAACTCTACTTTTACTGCAGAAGCTCTAGCCCTTAATCTGGCTGTCCAGCGCTTTCTTATCAAGAGTTACAACTACTTTATTTTGTCGGATAGCAAGTCTGCCCTTAAAGCTTTAATACATATTAACCATAGGTCCCCAGCTGTCATCTTAGACCTTTTCCAGTCTTTATGCAGCGTCCGTGGTTCTGTGTGTGGGATTACCTTGATCTGGGTCCCTGGACATGTTGGTATCCTTCCTAATGAGAAAGCTGATAATCTGGCTAGAAATGGCCCGTATGCGGTTAGCACTTATAGTGGGGTGGCCCCTGAAGACTTAAAGAGGCATTTAAAGGATCAGCTTCATGCTAGCTTCCAGAGCTGGTGGAATGATTGTAAATATGCAGTCGATTCGCCGTATCTTGGTCCGAATATTTATAAGTGGACGCATAACCGTAAAGAGGATGTTTTTATTGCTCGTTTCCGGACGCAAACGGCTGTCACTGACAGGAAGTTATATATTTTCAAGCTTAGTATTTCTCCCACGTGCTCTCTTTGTTCTACGGAGGATGGGACGGAATTCCATTACGTTTTCAAGTGCCCGGCTTTTGATGCTGAAAGAACAATGCTACGGGATGCCATGGCATCTGTTAATTTCTTTCCTGATGACTGGACTGACTTTTGGGAATGTATCAACTCTAATCGTCATTGTTTTCGTCTGTTCATCAATCTCTTACTCGGGAGCGGGCGTTTTTAGTCGCCTTTTTCCGTTTATCCTTTTTCGCTTGTTTCATCACTCTTTCTTAATAGCTGTGTTGTCTTTTTGTTTTTGGTGCTGCTTGTCTGGATGAGTTGTTGGGCTCCTTCGTTTTAGGTTGCCCCTGGTTTATTGTTTAGGGTGCGTCTTTTTTGTGTTTTTCGGGGTAGTTTTTGTCCTCTTGTTGGGGTTATCAGTTCGTGGTTTGTTGTGTGGGCTGTCCCACTTTGTTTCTGGTGGTAAACTGGTTCTTTTTGTTCCGTTGGTTTGGGTATATGTGATCATTTGAGGTCATGCCGGCCGGAGCCGCAGCGCCTACCTCAAAGCTCAAATAACAAATAACAAATAAAAAGTGTGTTCAGAAGTGCATTTCGCGCCGCGCGCGCGCTCAGAAGTTTATGTCATGGAGTAGGTCTTATCGAAGAAAGGAATTCTAACATAATTCAATTATTTCATTATTTTTAATGGTTCAAAAAAGGTAAAACCAACGACTATATTTCTTTATCCTTCCAAAACATGGTTTTCGTAACAGGACTACATGCCTATGTTCACTCAGATAAAATCTAAAATAGTCGGGAAAAACATCACGTGACCTTCTTTATCTACTTTAGCCCATTTAGCATTTAAAATTAGTTAACCAACCGCACACAAACTCCGCGCAAGCTGCTCAAAAAAATTGTGTGGGCGATTTGATCACGTGATTGTGCGTTTTCTGCTTATGTGTTATTGGTTGTGCTTTGTTTGGTAGGTTGATTGATACAATTTAAGAATTCAACTGGTGATCTAAAAATTTTAACAATTTTCTTTTTATTTATTTAAAAATGATTTATCAGTTGATTTATAACTTCTGTGATAAATAGAATGCTGTTAGTAAACCAAGATTGTGATATCAACATATGAGATTTGTTTGTAATCTACTATACTGGATGGATTTCAATGGAATTTGCACTGTTAGTTAGACAGTTTTTCAGAGAAGGTTTTAATATATATATTTCTTATTTTATGATTGCATATTTTAATACCGTGTGGATAACAGGCCAAAATACATCATAAAACATGAGAAATAAATGGCATTCAAAATTCTGTTAGTATAAGCAAAATACTTACTTATACTTTCAGTAGAAAATTTATAAACATTCTATTCATACTTTATTCACTACAAAACTAGACAGCAGACCTATATATTTTATCTCTTTAAAAAATATATCTACAGATATTTTTAGTTAAAATAATCTACAACTATTACATTTTATTTTTATAATGTTCAAAGTAAAATATGATTTCCAGCCTAGTCTCGATAAAAATTCACTCGTAAAGTATTCAAAAAAAAAAAAAAAAGAAAATCAAGGAATTATCCTACGTGCAAAAGGATATTTTTGCACAATATAGTATATTATTTTTTCATTTGGATTTGCTTAATGTTTATATCATTATACATATATAATCACTTAGAAACGAAACTTTAAATATTTAAAAGGCGTTCAGATGTAAAACTTTCATCTCGAAATACCTCATTTTCTCACATTTAAATAGATATTTTATTATTATAATAAAAATACACGTGCCTCTGTATAATAAAAATAAAAAATATATCTTCATCAAAAATATCTTATTCATTATGAAAAATATAAAACAACCAATAAACAAAACAAAAAAAATTATGATTACAATGTGGGACTGGAAGGATTCGAACCCAGAACCCCTAGTTCCGAGTTCACTGCCTTATCCATTCAGCCATCTAGCACACGTTTCTGTTGCAACAAAATATCTATATAATTAGCACCATAATTAATCAAATCCATGATCTGTTCCTGAACACACTACGTGTTATTCCATCCATGATATTTACCCACTCCATGTTCCTGTCTCCTGAGCTCGCGCGCGTAGCGCGCGTGCAGCCTGAACACACTCCTTGTAACCGTTAACTGTGTTCCAAATATATCTTGTTATTGTGTATGTGGGAAGTGTCTACCATAGACTTCTCATATCAGAATCTTCTTATCTTTACTCTGAGGTGTCTACGCTTCCGGCTGGCAGACGGAAACGGAGCCACAGCTCTAAAAGCGACGGCTGGCTGCGCATGCCTAGTAAGCGCCCGTATCCCCGCCTTTTTTCCCGCGTCATTTCATATTCATTTATTTGCGTCTCATGGTTGCTGGATGTAGCATCCTCTGAGCGTGTGGAAAGAATATTGGATATAAAAGAAGAAAAATAAAATAAGTAAGTGTCCCTTTTATATTGTTTTCTGTTTAAATGATATTTTGATAAATCCTGTTATTGGAATTGTTTATGCCCAGTGTTATTTTATTTTTATATTAATATAATTAAGCAATGTATATTTGTGGTAGGAGGGAAAGTACGTATTAAATTACTTTTATTTAAAAGAAAATCAGTGTTGCTGAAATCTGTGTCGCTTTTTTCTCTCCACAAGAAAAAAAAAAAATTAGTTACATGCTTAAGTTAATTCGCCCAGTGTTATTTTATATTGATTTTAATATATATTATGTGTGATAGGAAGTAAAATACCTATTAAATTACTTATTTAAAGAAAATCGTTCTTGCTGAAATCTGTAAAGTCGCTTTCCCCCTTTCCGAAGTTACATGCTTAATTTGTTTATTTTGAAAATTAGCTGACCAAAATTGCAATAATCAGCAGTTTAATCGTAATTTAAAACACTTTATTATACATTTCTTTTCGTCTCTGTGCTTTAATTAAAATTCATCGCCTCAAAAAAAAAAAAAAACTATATATAGTAGTTAATTGCTGTATTTGGAAAATTGAGAATATGTGAAGTTCCTTATCAACATAACAAAATCTAGAAGGTATACTGGTATACTACTGTAACATATCTTACACTACATAACCATAATATAGTTAAATTGATTTTCTTTTGTTTTTCTCTCCTCTAATAGGAAAATTTTGAGAGCTTTTATTCTTCTTAAGTACTTTGACATCTTGCAGAAGATCGAAGTGAGGTAAAAAAGATTCATTTCACCTAAGATGTCACACCTGTCTGAAAATTGAGAAAAGGCTCAGAGCTTGAGTGCAGATTACCTGAAGTTATTGAAGATTGAGAAAACACTCAGAGCTTGAGTGCAGGTTACCTGAAGTTATTGAAGATTGAGAAAAAGTTCAGAGCTTGAGGGCAGATTACCTGAAGTTATTGGTAAAACCATCTGATATTAAGAGCAATAGCCCGGTGAAAATCTCTAGTGCACAGTGCTCTCCCTTGTAAAAGGTGGTCGTGCACTAGGGAAACTCTCCCGGATATTTTGCATTTAAAGGAATTTGAAGAAGCAGTAAGTAATTTTATTTTCTATCTCTTAAACTGTTTTTTGAAATAAATACTCCCCTTCCCTCCTTAAATTCTTAATTCCTTATTTTTACTGACGTATTTTTTTTTTTTTTTGTCCTGAAGATTTTTTTTCTCTTTTGAAAATATTCAAAATTTTCTTAACCCGTAACTGGAGACATGAATTTTCTTACGCGTTCAGAGATATGTTATTTTCCTTTTTTGTCTTTTGTAAACAGCATTTGAATTTTTTTAGAAAAGCAATATATTCTGGAAATCATGTAATGATAAAAGAACTACTTGTCGGTACTGAGGAATGACTTTATTCAAGGACAAAAAAACAGTCTCCAGTTACGGGACACGGTCTCCAGTTACAGTTAATGTTCATTCAAATGATTTTTTTTTTTTTCAATTTATGTCCAATTTGAAACTACGTGGAAACATTAACTATGGAATAGGTAATAAAATGCTATTTCTTGCACTAAAAATTATTGCAAAATTATATCGAATAATACCAATTAGTAGAAATGGTAAGGTTGGAAACAAAATATTTAGATTTTCCCCCAGACATTTTCAAAGGGGTACTCCCCTCACCTGGCTGTTTTGGTTTACAAAGTATTGCCCTTCATTAAAAAAATTACCACCCTTTTTGCCTCTCAGTATTAAAAAAAAAATGTGTGCTTTCTCCTTTTTGCATTAAAACATTTGCTTGCATAGTAAACAATTCACTGAATATTCTCTTGACCTTTAATGACAAACTGCGAGATCTTATTATAGTTTCAGGGTGTCTACAGAATCTGGAAATCAGGGAATCATGGAAAAATCAGGGAGATTTATCACTGGAAAAATCAGAGAAATGTCAGGGAACTTTGTAAAAACACTGGAAAATCAAGGAAATTTGTCTCTATTGCGAAAATATTTGCATTTTCACCTTGCCAACGAGACTGATTCATCTATTTTATCTACCATATTTTTTCACATGCTGATTAATCTTTCCCAATATTTTTTAAAAGATGCGCTTGGTATGAGTTTTTGATATTTAACGTAAATTAAGGTGATCAGATGTCCTGATTATCTGTACATAGCACTTATATTAAAGTCAATTTGACCATTTTTAAAAATTTTAAATGATACATTAGCATAACCTTACCAGGTGCCCAGCTTAATCCAATTAGTTATCCCATTAGATTTAGATAAGTCTTAGAATTGAATATTTTTCAGAAAATGAGGAAACTTTCTGGTCACCCTCTATCCATTAGCATATGATGTTGGATGCTATGAAGCTAGTTGAATTCGGATTTATAAAACTGTCAACCAATACTTAATGAATATTAGGCAGTTTTTATGTTTTTCTCTTGTTTTTTCTCCCAAATGAGATATTAGCAAGCTGGATAAGTGTGCTACACGAGGAATCGGCATACATGAAAAAATACTGTATGTGTATATTGTTAATAATGGAAATCAGGGAACTTTTTTTTAGAATTTCTGTAGACACTCTGAGTTTTTTTTTTTGTTTTGTTTTTTGAAAAAAAAAATTAACTGCATATTTAAGTTTAAATTTTTTTTAAATATTACTTTTTTTTTTAGATACATCTAATGTTACATTTATATTTAATATAATTTTCTTACTGATATATATATTAAACAAAAGCATAATTTGAAGAACAAATTAAAAAAACAAAATTTATTTCCTACATTGTTTAAGCCCGAGAAGGGGCAGATATTAAGATGTTTCATTCAATTAGTTCTACATTTAATGTTAAATTTTTGTAACAAATTAGTTAAGCCAATTGAAGATTAAAAAATAAAAATAAAATTCATACAATATGATACTTAAAACACTCTCAAAAATTGGATTCCATTCAAATCCAATCAAAATAAATCTTAGACTTCTTGCATTTTTAAGTGAAAATATTTGTATTGCCCATTTTGTATTATATTTATGACAATTGTGCATAAAGGCAAAATACAAAACTTTAAAAAAGTCTAAGATTTATTTCGATTTCATTTGAACGGAATCTAATTTTTTAGGGTGTTTTAAGTATCATATTGTATGAATTTTATTTTTAATTTTTAATCTTCAATTGGCTTAACTAATTTGTTACAAAAATTTAGCATTAAATGTAGAACTAATTGAATGAAACATCTTAATAGCTGCCCCTTCTCGGGCTTAAACAATGTAGGAAATAAATTTTGTTTTTTTAATTTGTTCTTCAAATTATGCTTTTGTTTAATATGTCAAGTTTTTTAATAACTACAGCACTCACACGATCGCATTTCAAAATTAATAGAGAGTATCATCATCAGGCTTTGATGTATGCGGTATTGCATCACAATGTGGGATGCAGTTTACCAATGTGTAATTCAAAATGTTTCACCACTTTAGTAATGCAGGTTGGGGTAGTTTGGACAAAAACTTCCAATCTCAACGTAAAAAATCTATAATCAAAACATAAAAAATTAACTTCACTTAAATTTATATACCCTATTTCCCACTCAGGAACGCTATGAATGTAAATTTTGTTGAATCCTTACTGCTAATATATTAATAATAATATAACACACTAGAAAATTATTAGCTAAGTTTAACTTGGGTATAAATAGTTCTCATCTCGGAAAAAAAAATACATTTTAAAATTTAAGTTATGTAATTCCCCACTAAGTTTGCTACCTGCGAAAAATAGCTATCCATTAGAAACTTTTTACTAAAATATAAACTTGACCAAAGCAAAAACTTATTCTGAAAATATCCTTTTTATCTCCACTATGACGCCATATTCACCTTTTTAATTAAAAAAAAAAAAAAAAAAACTAGCTCAATTTAATAATATTTCACGAGAAAATCATCAACTAAAAAGAAATTAATTATTATTACGACTTTTGAAATTTTTGCAACAATGAAGTAAATATGTTACATTTTTTATGAAAAATGTCCGTTGATTTTCAATGAAAAAAAGCGAAAATTGGAATTATTAAGATAAATATTTGAATAATGCAAAAAACAATTGGCCCATGTTTCTCTCTGGGTTATAATTCACCCATATGCAAAAGCACTTTACCATTCGTTTTGACCCTGACATCAATCAAACGTTTTTACACTTTAAATCTATAATATCATTAGAATTAGTAAAGAATAAAAAATGAGTGGCATCAGGGACAAAAAGGTGGGAAGAAAAAAGTTATGATCTCCATAGGCTTTTCCATGTTAAATTAACATTGAGAAGTGACACTGGAAATAAATAAGTATTGCGCTGCCGCACAATACTTAAATATAGTGTAAAATGATGAAATCTAACACATCTACATATACTTTTATTTTTAAAAAAATAACAAAAAACCTGAAGGCTAATTCTATATGCAGATTTATTACATATATAATAAAGAACATTTACAAAAAAGTTTAAATCTCTTATCTGAAATACAAAAAAGCCTTAACAATTTTAAAACATGAAAGTGAAGAAAATATGAACATAAGAGAAAAAGCTGTTTAAAGTGTTCAGTTGTATGGGGAATTGCGCTGGTTGTATTAACAAAATTTACACTATCTCGCGATATAATTACTGTATGCGTAAAAATAAGGTGTCAAAATATTCACAATTAAATGGGCTTTCATTTAATTAAAAAATTGGCATTTTGACCAATTTTGAGGTTAACTGCCACCTTAAAAATCAAAAGAATGAATTTGAAAATCAAAAAAGTTCTTAATAATTTGAAAAGTTTCTTTTAAGCATCTAAAACGTACCCAAGAATCCAAAATATACCATTCAGAATTTAAAAATTGTCCTTTTGTAAACCTAGGGAAAACTCTGTATATTATAGCTATGTATGGAATTTATGGAAAATTTTGGCTATTCAGGAATCTAGGAAAATGTTGGGCTCTTTTAAGGACCTTTCACAATTTTTGTCATCTTAAATTAGGACTCTTCACCATTTGCATTCATTCAAGTTTTTCGTTTTTTTTTTTTTTTTTTTTGGTAAATTTTACTCTTTTCTTTGTCCAAAGATTAGGAATGTTGGAGGGGTTTATGCGTTGGATAATAATGACTCAGATTCAACTTTAGGTTAGAGAACGTTCGTGAAAATCTTGCTTAGCAGAGGAAATGTCATTTTCCCAAAATATTACATAGCATTTCAATTATTTACAGTAGTTCAGCCAAAGAAGATCATTAATCTTCATTGGAAAAATTAAATAAGTTAGGAATAGTGACAGACATATGTAAGATGCATGCTTTGCTACAATTATTCTACTCTGTCTTATATTTTATATTGAAGAAAGAGTTTGTATTTTGAAGTCTTTAAAAAAAGAACTATTACTAGTCTGTTTTACTAATTATCATTACAGGGACGAGTGTAGCTTCAAAAAAGTCGCCAAATATGGCGATAAGGTCTTGGGGATGGTCAGAGCGATAAATTGCGGTGATTGGTTTAATAACGCTAGCCTAGCCCCCGGTTTTGTGTTTCCTGAAAAGAGGAAGGGGGAAGCAGGTTTTGGAAGAGAGAAGAGAGGTAAAGGACAGAAAGAAACGGAACGGGAAAACCTCGGAATATAGGAGACTGTTAATTGAACCTGATTTTCTTTTTCAGTACATACAAATTAGGTGCATGGGAAATCAATTAACTTGTTGATAAAAAGGAAAGGTATTTCTCATTTAAGGCTCTCGGAAACGAAAAGCCCACATATAAAACAGAAAACTTTCTGCCATATTCACTGGCTCATTTATAAACGCAAAAACATGGCAATATTAGCAATTTCCGCTAATAAGGAGAATGGTACATGAATTCTTTAGTGCAGCTCTGTATATGAGGTATAGAATTTATATACAAGGAGTAAAATGCAAACAAGTTGGAAATAGTACGTCAAACGTGACAAATGAGGTACTATAACTGGTTTTATAAATATTCAGAACTTGGAGCAATAGCTGTTGCACGCTCTTGCAAAAATGCCTGAATGCAAAATTTATTACACTTATATATATTAAATTCCGTAATATGGAAATAATGACCTCCAACTTAAATATGACATAATCACCATGACAATCTAGAATCATTACCTATCATGAGATATCGCTGAATCAGTTACGCATGATAGAATTTAATAGAATGAAGAAAACTTTTATTAATATATTTTTAAGATTGATTCCATTTTCATAAAATTTGAAACGACTAACGAAAATTCTGCAACGAGTATATATATTACATTTCAAACCATTCTGTTGGGTAGTTTTTGCGCTGTTATGTGCGGACGGACCAGATAACGACTATAGGTGCTACGTATTTACATAATTATGAAATTTCCTCATAGACCGTAATGTAATGGAATACTTTTGAATGTCTCTGTAAATGAACTACGAACGCTACATACTTATTTTTAATATCGAACAGGCATAATAAATCTCAATAACATATATCAATTACAGAGCAATTCAACTATATTAACGAAAGTTAGAGTTCGGACAAACAGACGGCTAACCAAACCGAAGTCTTAAACACTATCAAATATGTTGGAAAGTGCTAAAAACCCATAATAGATTGAAATTTGACTTTCAGCAATTTATACCAATAGACGGAAGCATACTTTAATTCTTTTGTGCAACCCTGAATTTTACCTACTATTTTTAAATACACGCCACTGTTTAGCTAAAATTTGTTTAAGACTGAAACTTCTATAAACATATCGTAGTATACTTAATGTTGCTCAGCGTAAAAATGCGTAATTCTTTTACAAACTGTTTTCTTTCACACGCAGTAACGAATACGATTTATTTTGTGTATCCCTATATATGATGTACAGCCTTTATACGCATAACATAATATGCAAAAATTTCGTTTAACTTAAAAACTCATATCACAAATAAAACTTCCAGCAATCATCACTAATATACAGTATTTTGGATACAGTATCCGAAATCTTTTGTGTGTCCCTGTAAATACTTTGCATTTTCTATTACACAGAAAGTAACTTCTAGTAAACCTAAGCAACGTACAGAGGGATTAAACAAAGTGAAGTCAATTATTCAACTAACAGAAATTTCAAATAGTATTTTTTTTTTTTTTTTTTTAAATGAAGGACATTATGTGATTAAATAAAGTGAAAGTAAAAAGGGCTATTCCCTTTTTTGCAGTTATGGGCCAAGCCGGATATTCTTTCTTGACATGTTATGTCGAAGCATCATTTCTTTCTTTCTTTCCTTTTTTCTTTTCATTTTTTTGGTAAATTATTGTATAGTCGTTAAAAAGAGAGCGAGAAACAGAAAAGTAACAACCAGTGTTGAATTCACTTTTCTCCGATTTTTGTGGCTCCGCTGGAGGGACATTATAGAGTTCCAGCAGGGAGATAGCACTTTTTGACCATTGAAAAGACAGTCGACGCTCGTTATAACGACCCCTAAGCGTGCCAAAGACGAGGTTCGTTATAATGGAAGGTCGCTATAACGAAAGTGAGCGAAAAAAAACACCTCTAACCATGTGCATGAAAATTAAGGTTTCAAAGAAAAAATTTTAATACAACGTTATTACTAAATTCTGTTTACTTTCGTATCAAATAAACATGACAATGAATAATTATAAAAATCAATTTAAGAGAATGATTACATATTTCTCAAATAAAATTTAAAGTAAATGTTAAATCACGCACAAAAAATAGTTATTTACGTTATTAACATTTTTTTTTTTCTACAAAAGTAATTCGAAATAGTTATTTATTTTTGTGCATTTGATATTTTCTTTCAACAAAATTTTCCATCTGAGTTAGAGATAACTAACTTCATGTGTTTTCTTAGCTTTAAAAAAATGTTTTAAAGTGTCATTTTAAGACATTTTACAATAGGCATCAACGCGCAGTGAGCAGTAAGTTCTTGGGGAAAGAAAATAGTAATCTTTTTGGGGGGGAAGAAGATGTGGAGGAAAGGTCAATTCGATCGCTGTATTGGGAAATAAGCTGCTGGCCGGACGTTATATTGGATGTAAAAATAACACATCATAAAGGGAATATATTTAGGGACATTTTGCATCGGTCGCTATAATGGCTGGTCGTTATAACGAGCGTTGACTGTGTTTGAAATTTTTCGGGGAGGACATCTCATTGCTCCGGGGAAAATGTCCCCCCCCCCCCTGGCCACCCCCTGAATTCAACATTGGTAACAACCCCATACTTTTAGGTAGCTTTCATTACAAAAAGCTACCTATTGCAGCCGTTCGGAGGAAAGCGATTTCAAAAAATTTTGGTATATTTTCATCGATCATGACCCCCAGACCCCGAAACCACCCTCCGTTCAAAAGTTGATATATATATATATATCTATATATATATATATCTGACCTTTGTCATACTGTAACTCTCGAATTTCTGAACCGATTTGGATGTAATTCGGTATGTACGTAGTACATACCAATGTCTCGACCGAGTTCGTTGGCCAGCTTCATCCGCCATTTTGTTTCAAAATGGCGGCCATTTAAAAAATTTTTTAATTTGAAATGTGGTACCAAAGAATTGAAAATGGAAAAATATTTTTTTCTTATGTATTTGACCTTTATACAAAGATTCCGGAGCAGTTTTTGTTTCGTCTATATCTTAAAAAATGGCTGAGTTATAGCATTTTGAATTTCTAGCGAAGCTGACATTTTGAAGCGTCCTGAATTTTGTCACGCGATAAAAGGTGTATTTATGAACCGATTTGGATGTAACTTCGTTTGTACATAGTACATACCAATGTCTCGACCGAGTTCGTTGGCTAGCTTCATCCGCCATCTTGTTTAAAAATGGCAGCCATTTAAATTTTTAAGAAAAATTTAAATTTGAAATGTGGTACCAAAAAATTAGAAATTGAAAAAATATTTTTTTCTTATGTATTTGACCTTGATACAAAGATTCGGGAGCAGTTCTTGTTTCGTCTATATCTTAAAAAATTGCTGAGTTATAGCATTTTGAATTTCTAGCGTGGCTGACATTTTGAAACGTCCTGATATTTGTCACGTGATAACAGGCGTGTTTACAGGGGCGTAGCTACCGTGGAGCAGTTGGAGCAAACTGCTCCAGGCGCACGAATCCTAAGGGCGCAAAATTAGAAAGAGCGAAATAAAAACTTTTAAAAATATTTGCATATTTTTTTTTCATTATTAATCAGATATTATAGATAAATCTTGTTACAAGCGGCATATTCCCATGATATTTTACATTGTTTAACCTCACTATTGTGTTTTTACTACTGTGTATTTGTGTGTTACTTTCTACTGTGTTTAACTTCAACTATTTCGATTTGGAACATGTTTTTATACACAGTTAAAAGAAATTACTTCTATTCGCAAAGTTTTAATATTAATTCATACTGTACTGCAGCCTTAATTTTTTTTTCTGAAACTTTTTCGTAGACGACAGTTGAAGATTTTCAAATTAAACTAATCAAAACTTATTTATAGGGCTCTCATTGGTCACTTTATTGGCTATCACCATTTCGAAACAATAATCTTCTTGGTACATTTATCTTGAAAATGTTTTAGAAATTTATCTGATGTTTACTGTACGGAAATAATGTTAGTCAAAGAAGTCACCGCTGAGAAACGTATATTTACGATGTAACAGCAATGCCTTAGCTATTTAGTTAATTTAAGATTTTAAAAAAACAAAAAAAACAATAGTTTCACAAGTTGAAGAAAATTATTAGCCATTTAAAAAAAAAAAAAAAAAAAAAAAAAAAACCACCGAAGAAAACGAAACTTTGAAGTTTTGTTTTGGGGAAACTAAACATGCATCAATACAGATTACAAAAGAATAATAAGAACGGGATTTACGCATAATCCATATCAGTCCATGGTGACAAAATTTAGATGGAGGTGGGGGTTATAGCAACAAATTAAATTTTGTGCGTATTGTTTTTGAGATTTTGAAAATATGGCAAATCTAGAATGCAGAATTGATAAGCCTTTGCCTTCAAAACGAGAGAAAAATTCCGTGTTCCTTAGGACCTGATTATCGCCTATGCAAATTTACATCACTTTTTTCGGAAAGTATTTTTCAGCATTAAACCTTATTTAATCGCAGAATTTTGGTATTAAATAGGGCAAAACATATTTTTCGAAAATATTAATGCGAGTTTGCTTAGGCCGTAATAAGGCTCTGCCCTTTCTCCCCGCCACAATCCGATATCAATCAGGAATTACTCCACTCAACTATCCGAACAGTCTATAGAAATACTCAGTTCAAAACAGTATAAAAATGAATAAAATCTTAGATCCGAATTTTATAAAAAGGTGAAACATTTCCACTAGTGATAAAGACCTCGAGTTTTAAAGAAAACCTGCACTTTCATTCTGCAGCTTGAATATTTTTCTAATGAAATAATTTTCATTTCGCCTGTGCCTATAAGTTAAGGCCTATAAATTAAAAAATAATAATAAGGAAAAATAGGATTTTACTAAATTAAGTCATATTCTTGTAGGCTCAGGCTGGTCCGTTGGGCAACCGACCTGTAGGTTGGTGCGCCCTAAACCAGATAAAGCTGCGCCCTCCCCCAAGGGCGTTTAGGACCCTCCCCAGGCAATAAATACAAAAATTGCTACAAGCTTTAGATTTGAACGGTCTTAAATTATTTAATAATTTTTTAAAAATTACTTTTTTGAAGCATTTTTTATTAATGATTTTTGTTTCTCTTTCCAAAGTAGATGAATTGCATTTTTTTCTTGAAAATTTCTTTGTTTCAGAAGACCATTTAAATCTTTAAAAATCTAATGTCTAATGTATATTCTGAAATTCTGCCGTTACCAATGGCATGATCAGCCCCAAGAATTTTCAGCCAATTTGAAGGTTCTTTTGCGCACCTTCGATTATACTATGTTGCTAGAGTTTACAGAACATTCTGTATACGACAAAAATGTGTCGTGCACAGAGCTTTAGACCGTGTTTACTGCATAAAAATCTATTTTAAAGATATTTGGCTTTAAAATCAAATATTTGCACCTTCTTGATATTACCAGCAGCATTAAGACGCTTTATCCTCCCGCTACAAAAAAAAAAGTTTAAAATAGGTTTAATTAATCATAACATTCCAATTTAGCACTAAAATTCTGTATACTTAAAATCATACACTAGTCATTCTCAAGCTAATGTTAAACCAATGGCGTTCTTTACAAATTATTCATTTACATTTCAATTTTTTTTTTCACCCGTAGCATACAGGACGTCGATGTCTAAACGGTTATTTTACTGTTTCGATTTTCTTTTTTTTTATGTAAAGACGCTTTCAATTTCGTATCCAGTTCCGAAATTGAAAGCATCTAAAAAAAGAAAAACTGGAATGCTAATGGATATATTTGGTTTCCACTATCAAGGTGGTAAAATAATGAGTTTCTAAAATGTTGCGCTCTCCAAAAATCCAAGGTCTGCTTGTTTCACAGTGACCAAGACCGACCCTGCATTCAGAATATTGGTATATAAAATTTGATCTATTTTAATCGTAGGATTTTCTACAATTAAACAAGGAAAATTTTTTTATCTGAAATTACTGGTAGTAAAGTGATTGTGAACCCCTTATCGAGGCGACACTGTCTTGTGAAACGTTGTTGTATAGATATAAACTGAACGTGAGCAATAAAAATAATTTAATTGAGTTATAAGAGAAAAATGTCGCAGAATGGTTGATAAGAAGTTTAGATACCAAAACATTCGGTCAAATTCTTCGAAAATTAATGACAGATTTATAACGTTTCTGCCGACATCATCAAAAACACACCAAATCGTGAACTGGTAATCTGAAAACGAGAGTAAATTCTAACATACACGAATACATATTGAATCATTGTAAAAATTGTGAGAATTGATTCAAAGTATTTGAAAATGTAAAATATACCATTATTTTCATCTATTTTTATTGTGATAACAATACTTTCCTATTTCCTTCCTTGCATTGCATGTGTATGGAATGTAAAAACTGGAATCTTAATATATAAGGGTGTCAATCATGGTTCTCGCTGCCGATCGCCACTGCGCTAAAATGTTTCACAAGGCGAGAAAACTAAAGATCGAAATGGCCCAATTGCAAGAGATGTTTTTTTTTGTTTTTTGTTTTTTGTTCTTTTTTCGGCGAAACTCTCAATTGTACGATTGTGCGATAGCTGTTATTGTACGATTAGACCTTTTTCCGTATAACTCATTATTTGTATTTTGATATTCTTACTGTTTTACGACAAATCTATTACTAACGTTATTTGAATTTGGCTAGTTTTTCTTTCGCGAATAGCCAAATTACTCAGACTAGTCAAAAGCCAGTGAGAAACCAAGGGGTCAACTTTTATCGTTGTTCATTGGCTAATTTTCTAAACCATTAGCTGTAGAATTATCGTTCCAATAGTAAAAAAGTTTCAAAGTTAATTTTTATCTCCTTAAAAGTAATGTCAAAAAAATTATTTTTTATAAGTTGCGAACTTTACGTTTTTATTCCGTTCCTCGGCTCTATACGTTAATTTTAGAAAAATCTACTCCGTACTTTAACAGGTAAAACAATACATTCTTTTTTGTACGACCAAAACTTCCCGAGTTATGTTACTTTGAATTTTAGTATTTTCTGGCACTAAAAACAGAAAAACGTGTTTCATCAATGTAAAAAAATAAATAAAATCTTGAAATAGTGTTTTTTTTTATTAGTATTCTACAACGATTCGAAACCTTTGAAAAGAAAAACAGATATTAAGAGCGACAGATTGTACTGGCCCATTGGCGCATTTAAAACAAAAATCCCACCCTATTCACAGAACATATTGGTAGGTACTCCGTACTTACAGAATAATTTATTTCGTTATTTATTATTTATTTTTAATTATTTATATTTAACTAAATTTAACTAAAAGTAAGTAAGACTTTCAAACAAAAGTAAGATTTTAAATCAAATTAAGAATAGTATATAAATTTTAAACTTCAAAACAAAAATGCGCAGAACTTTTTCGAATGACAATAGGGCGCACAAATTTTACTTGCTCCAGGGCGCTGAATATGTAGCTACGCCACTGCGTGTTTATGAACCGATTTGGATGTACCTTGGTGTGTACATAGTACATACAAATATCTGGACCGAGTTCGTTGGCCAGCTTCATCCGCTATCTTGTTTCAAAATGGCGGCCATTTAAAAAATTTTAAAAAATTAATCTAAAATGAGATACCAAAAAATTGAAAAATGAAAAAGATTTTTTTCGTATGTGTTTGACCTTATTACAAAGATTCCGGAACAGTTTTTGTTTCATCTATATCTAAAAAAATGGCTGAGTTATAGCATTTTGAATTTCTATTGTGGCTGACATTTTAAAA
Organism: Maratus speciosus; assembly: GCA_963932465.1. NCBI lineage: Eukaryota > Metazoa > Arthropoda > Arachnida > Araneae > Salticidae > Maratus > Maratus speciosus. The sequence continues at coordinate 411,855,420 of OZ010793.1, read as the reverse complement.
CGACCTGATTTTTATCACGTGATAACAAGCGTATTTATGAACCGATTTGGATGTTACTTAGTCTGTACTTAGTACATACCAATGTCTCGACCGAGTTCGTTGGCCAGCTTCATTCGCCATCTTGTTTCAAAAGGGTTGCCATTTAAAAAAATTAAATTTAAAATTTAAAATGAGGTATTAAAAAATTGGAAAATGAAAAAGATTTTTTTTATGTGTTTGGTCTTGATACAAAGATTCCGGAACAGATTTTGTTTCTGAAAATTTGTTCTTTTGTTTATATCTTAAAAATTGGTTGAATTATAGCACTTTGAATTTCTAGTATGGCTAACATTTTGAAACGATCTTGTATATGTCACGCGATAACACACGTATTTGCCTATTTCCATGTAAGAAGGCATGTGGATAGTATACATCAACATCTCAGCCAAATATAAGTTACTTTAAATAAAAGCAGCTTGGATAAACCTGACTAATATCGCGAAATTCTCATTCATAATGATTTAGTATTGATAAAAAATAGTATTGAATCTCCTATATTCGGTTTCCACTAAATTGAGCTTCGTGTGTTTGAATAATATAAGTTGGCTTTTTTAAAATAAGGAATTTGAAAGCTACCTCTTCCTCCCGGCACTGGCCGGAAGGACTTTTTAATCATCGGATTGCCGCAGAGAGATGCGAAAGATATTGTTGTATCTACTTTTCGAATTTAATTACAACTATTGAAGGTCATCTACATATTAAAAGTTTTATCGAATTTTCCAATGGTAATACTCATTTTTGAGCTCCTTTGGCCAAGGTGCACACGTAAAAAAGCTCTGATTGCATTTTTTATTTTTATTTATTTATTTTGCGTAGAGTCACACTCTAAAAAATAAATGTGTAAATTAATCACTTTTACATACGTATGTGGGTAAATTTGTAAAATTGGACCTTTGTCATATAATCTGCACACTTGTCGTTAAAATGTGCCTGCATTTTAAGTGTGTAATTTTTTATCTGTTCAAAAACACAAACAAGTCTGTAAATGGCACAAAATGTTACTGATTTACCCGAATTGGTGTGTTAATGTAATTTACAAGTTTAGAATATTACACAAATAGGTGTGTCTTTTGCATATTACACCAAAATATATGTGTAAGAATATTATACAGATATATGCGTCAGAACAGAATATTACACAGAAGTATGTGCATAAATTTTACACAGCTACATGTATAAAAAGGGAATATTACACAGGATTAGGTGTAACAATATTATACAAAAATGTGTGTAGGAACATCGTTATACAGAAATATGTGAACCCAATTAATAGCGATATTTGAAAATTGGCTTGTGCAATAATTGCCGAGTGGTCAAGTTAATGGCATAGAAAGTCGAAGGTCGTGAGTTCAAATCCCGTTTGGATAACAATTGCTTGTTTACAGTAGATTGAAATTCTCATCTTTTTGTAGTTGTACCTTTCAAAACTTGTGACTAAAATTGATAGGAAATAATATCAGCGTCACTATTTCCATATTTTTTCAAAATCTTATTTTGCAGTGTATTTATTCAGATTCTATTAATAAATTATGACTATACTATTTTAGGACTTCAAAACAACTTTAACAGAGATGTGGTATGCAGTAAATGTAACTTTAGATGATCCTATTTTTTGTAAATTAAGGTTATATTTTGTGGTATAAAAACTAATCGACTGGAAAGAAAACAAATACACGAAGCACACGTGTCTGTTCTTCACGCAAAGTTGTTTTGCGAACATAAAAATATTTAGTTCAAAATTTACATATATGTACGCAAAATCCATCTTTCTTTATATTACACAGATATATGTGTACTAATGCGCAATTTACACGTTAAACTGTATATCTAACAAAAACATAACTGTGAAAAAAGGAAGACAAATTCCGTTTAAAAAAAAAAAAACTGCCAGAAAAGAAGTGATATGTAAGTGGGTGCCAAGTTCAAATAACATTCACTCAAACTTATCTGCTGAAGTATTGTAGAATTATTTTAATTGTTTAAAAATAAAAATTATTGATTGCATATTAATAATAAATCTAGAATTTGGCAAGTTTTTACCTACGAGTCATTTATTTATAGGGTTCCGTACTTAAAAAGTAAAAACAAAACCATTATAATGTCACTCCTGTGTCTGTCTGTCACAGCTATTTTACTCGAAACTATGGAACATGGAAAATTCAAATTGGTGGAAGTAATAAAGACTATTGACCCACATATTTTCAGATTATTAAACATTCATAAATATATTTAGCAAAAATGTAGAGGGGCTAATTAAGCTACTTTTAAAAAGAAAAACTCTTTTCTTTGAATATCGTGTGAAAGCTTTCGTAACGCTGAACTCAAAAATACATTCCTTTTAATTTTAAGTATTATACTTTCAAAGATATAGTCGAAAATGTAGCGCAAAAATATGTCCCCCCCCCCCATCTAATTCCGAATCTACTGAAACTAAAATTATGAAATTTAGAGGTAGTAGACGTTAATTTAAACCTTGAAGGAAAATTATAGCGATTACCCTAGGTCACATAGTTTTTGAGGAAATCGCATTTTTCTGTTACACACAAATTTCGATTTACGGGCATTCAGCAAAAGTGTTGAGCAGGTACCTATCGTAGCAAAAGTATAAAAACATTGTTGATAATGATTTTCGAAAAAAATCGTCAGTAATTATCCGAGATATTAACCCTTAAAGATACGGACTGTTTCCACATACATAATGACAGGGGCGGCGTACTCTGTGTCTAGTTAACAACTTTTAATGATATATAAGTGTAATGTAATGTCCAATAGCAGTATAAAAGCAACAAACGTCAAACTGTTAAAAACAGACTAATTTAAAGGTCTCAGGACTCTTAAATTTGCAAAAAATGAAAAAAAAAGGGACCATATTTAACATTTAATGTCTTAAAATGTATACGATTTTAAAATACAATTTTCATTGGGATGAAAAATCTAAGTATGTTCTTTCATTTCATGTATTTAAAAACTTGCTAGATGCAGAATTAGTATTTATAGGGGGCTCGAAACTGTTAGACATTTGTAGAGCAGAAAATTGGCATAATAGCGTACGCGCAGGATTACAAAATAAATATTGTAACTAGAATGAAAATTTTGGTACCTACTTATACTTCAGATTGTAATAATTACCCTGATTAAATCATTTTTATATTTTTAATGCAAAGTTGTATTTAGCTAATACAAAATTTCGAAAATTTCAACAGTATAATCACCTAAAAAAATATATTTTTGAACAATAAAAAGGAAATTTTATGTTCAGTTTATACAGACTAACATGAAATAGATGTTTTGAAAATTTCATGAAAAAATATTCAGAAGTTTTTGAGGTACCCTGCGCGTCATGCCCCAAAACGTCATTTGGAGAAAAATTACTTCAAAGTTTCGGAAACGCCGCTTCAGCTATTGAGCAAGAGCAGGTATAATTCTAAAAGCCATAACTTCTGTTCTAATGTGAATTTCAAGGAAACAATTATATCAAAATGTTCAGGAATGATAGGAGTTTAGCATCTAAAAAAAATTTCGAAAATTTTGAAGCTTTAAGAGTCCTGAGACCACTTAATTAGAATGAATCACATAAATACTATGGGATTCGCGACTAGCTTGCATTGAGTGGATCTCTCAATACTCCTCGAGTGACTTTAGAAGTTAATTAAAAACCTATCAGGAAAAACGCGGCACGGACCAAGGCGGCGTTGCAACTTTACGACCTCCTTTCGAAGCACGCTTAGCACAATTCCAAATTTAAACTTTGAACAAAGGTTTTGTTTTAGCTACACCGTAGAAAAAAAGGTTATTGCCACTCTGAATTTAGTTTTATGAAATGCCAAATGAAGTTTAAATATGCACTGCTTTTTTTGTCAGTACCGAATTAATTTCATCATAAACAGATTAGGATAATATTAAAAAATGAGTTATCCAGAATAACTATATTTGATATTATTTAGGTTCCATATCTATTTGAACTTTCATGGTATATCCATTTGCACTTTTCTAGTATATACAGTTATATCCAACCCTTCGTTGTATAGTTTTTTACAAAGTCTTAGTATTCTTTTAGCAACGGTTTTTTTTAATAATACAATTACAAATTGTCACAATGGTACTACAATCCATGTAGGATTTTGACCTCCCTCAATATACTTCTCCAGACCTTCCGATCTCTGGCCTTTACTTTATAATTTATAATTTGGTTTTCTGCAAGATCTTTCTCTACCTCTTTTATCCATCTCTTCCTGGGTCTACCAATACTTCTTTTCCCAATTAAATTACTATTATAAATCTTCTTTGTGCTTCGCTCATCCCTCATTCTGATTAGATGGCCTAACTATTGCATTCTTCTAATTTTTATACTATTTATTATATCTTTTTCATTATATAACTGTTCTAACTCCATATTTGTCCTTATAGCCTTCTTTAATAGGTCCAAAAATTTGCCTTAGTATCTTCCTTTCCCTAGTGATAAGTAGCTTTTCATCTTTTTGTGTAGTGGTCCAGGTCTCACTACCATAAATTACTATTGGTTTTATAACAGTTTTATAAATTTTGAGTTTGGATGTTCGAGATATTAGAGATGATTTTAGAATGTTTCGAAGAGAAAAATAGCATCTATTTCCTGCTGCAAGTCGAGTTTTAATCTCTGCTTCTACCATATTATCACAGGTGATTGTAGATCCTAAATATTTAAATTCTGTTACTTCATTAAATTGTAATTCATTATTTATTGTTAACGCTGCTGTTGCCTGTGATTTCATTCGGTCCATTTTCATGTATTTTGTTTTTTCTTTATTAACCACGAGGCCTAGTTTTTTTCCTTCAGTGTCTAGTTTATTGTATGTTTCAGTTTCAATGAAGACTTTCTTATTTCTAGCAATTATATCAACATCATCTGCAAATGCAAGGATTTGTAGGGAGCGATTCATAATAGTACCACCTCTGTTGTAGATGCTTCTAATTATTTTCTCCAGGCATAAATTAAAAAGAATTGTCGAGAGAACATCACCTTGCTATAGACCTGAATTCACTCCAAATTCTCTTGAAAGTCTTCCCTGTACCTTAACTTTAGCTTTTGTATTTTCCAGTGTTAATTTTATAAGCTTAACTATTTTATCAGGTAATTAAAATTCCTTTAATATTTCAAATAACTTATTTCTGCTTATACTGTCATAGGCCTATTTAAAATCAACAATTGGTCTAAATTAATATTTTGTTCATAGAATTTTTCAAGGATGTTCCTGATACTAAAGGTTTGATCCACCGTTGATCTTCCTTTCCTAAAACCACACTGATAATCACCTATTACCATTTCAGCATACGGCTCTAATCGCTTTGCAATTACCTTTGCCAACAGTTTATATGTAACATTTAATAAGGCTATGCCTCTATAATTCTGGTAATTTAAGATATTTCCCTTTTTATGAATTGGGATAATAATAGCACCATTCCATTCATTTGGTATATATTCATTCTGCCAAATCTCTACTGTTAGATCATGTAACATTTGTACCAACTTCTCTCCACCATATTTCAAAAGCTCAGCACTTATCAAATCTTCACCAGGTGCTTTTCCATTTCTCAATTTTGCAATAGCATCCCCTTCTTTTACAGTTGGTGGTTCACAGTTTTCTTCATTCACATCATAATCATTATGATTAGACTGTATTTCTCTTTCGTCATTTGACTGTCTGTTTAACAATTCTTCAAAATATTCTGCCCATCTATCTGTCACATTTGCGTGCCCTCCAATAAGTTTATCATTTCTGTCTTTACAAAAAAAGGTGCGTGGTTGGTGGCCCTTTTTGATTCCTTTAAGCTTTGAATACATTAGGTTTATATCACCTAATACTGATAGATCTTCAATTTCTTGAATTTTACTCTTCCAAAGCTCGTTTTTTCATACGTAACAACTTTTGAGTATTTCTTCTAATTGTTTTAAAGTGATTTTCACTCTGTCTTGTTCTGTATTTCAGCATTTTTTCTCTTGTTTTATTCTTTTTCTTAATCAGTTGCCAACACTCATCATCAAACCATTCATTAATTTCCCTCCTTTCTTCCTTTCCAACTACTTCCTCAGCAGTTTTTAATATGATATTTTTGCATTTAGCCCATTTACTATTGATTATATCTTCCTCATTAAATTTAGCATATTCACTAGCAATTCTTTCTGTTAATTTACTTTGATAAACCTTTCTTCTCTGCATGTTTAGTAAATCTTTTGTTTTAAATTTTACTTGTTTAGTTCCTTTTGCATCTCGAAATCTTGTAACTCTTTGTCTGTATTTCATAATAACAAGGAAATGATCAGTATCTAAATCCGCACCTCTATAACTTCGTACATCCATAACATCACTAGTATATCTTCTGTCGTGTCGATCATAATGTGGTCAATTTGGTTTTTTGTCTTTCCATCAGGAGAAATCCAAATTTCTTTATGTATGTTCTTATGCTCAAAGCATGTACTACTTATGATTAAGTTGTTAGAAGCAGCGAAGTCCACAGCCCTTATACCATTTTCATTACACAAATCATGTAAACTAAATTTTCCAATTGTTGGTACAAAAGTGTATTATTTTCCAATTTTAGCATTAAAATCACCTATTACCATTTTAACATCATGTCTTGATATCTTATCAAATTCAATCTGTAGTGTTTCATAAAGAGTATCTTTTTGTTCGTCCTCGGTATCTTCCGTGGTGCATGGACACATACTATTGAAATGTAAAAAAACTTTGCACTCAATCTCAAGATACATATTCTTTCATTTACATTGTGAAAATCAATAATATTTTCTCTAAGGCACTTTCTCATAATAAATCCAGTACCATGCGTGTTTCTTCTTGTGCTTGCACTATTAAAAATTGTAAAATCACCAATATCTCTTATCACACTCTCCTTCCATCTTACTTCTTGTATGGCCAATATGTCCAGTCTATAACTATCCATCTGACTCTGTAGTTGCTTCACTGCACCAGTTCTGTAGAAACTTAAAACATTCCAAGTTCCAATTCTAAAATTCATAAGCCGTTTTCCAGTTCCAGTCCGTTTTACCATGAGATCAGTCCATCTAACATCTGTATTTAAGGGCTTCGCAACGAGGTTTTTTTTTCCAGGGAAAGGTTGTCAGCCTTAAAAAAACCTTACATTGGGACTATTCTTTAATGCCAGTCACCACACGGCATACAATTACAAATTCATATATTTATTTTACAGAACCCTCTGTATGCGAGTAATACTCGCACTTGGCCGTTTATTATTAATGGCATTATTATATCAAAACTAGATATTTCATGTTTGGAGACCTTAATTTGAGTGCATTGAAGCTCCTTAAAGGGGTGGATTTTCTAGAGTGATGACCAATGACGAGCGTATATATACAGGGTTGTTATAATTAAAGTTCGCCTATTCAGAAGGCTCTAGAGGCGATTCTATGGCTCCAAACGAAACAAAATTTCAATAGTACGTAGTTGAAGAGATGCGCTCTGCGAAAATCGAAAAAAAAAATTAGTTACATTTTTCGTCAGTTGGTGACGCTGCGCCAGTATTTAAGGCGATGTTTGCAGATTCATTATATCAATTTCAATCAATCCAGACGAAGCACACAAATTTAAAAGTTTCAACAATTTTCGAGGAACTGCGAATTGTTATAATTAAAGTTCACCTAATCAGACAGCTCTAGAGCCTGACCTATGACTCCAAACAAGAGAAAAATGAATATAATTTCATGTGATGTAATCTGCATCAACAAAAATAAAACATGTCGCTCGGCAACGAGGAAATAACGAAGAATAACATTACGCATGCTCAATGAATCCTCCACCATTTTCAATAACGCATTCCATTCTCAGAATTGCGTAAACTGTCCTGTGAGATTGAGCTAATATGAAGTCTAATACTGACTTTCATATCAGAGATTGTCAAACATCTGTCTTTAGATACAGAATCTTTCAAAAATCGCATGGTGTTAGATCAGGCGATCGTGGTGGCCACTGTTTGAAAATAACGACTTATGATACGATCTTCTGTAAAATGGCTTGTTAAGAAAGTCCGAACTGCTCTAGTAATGGGAGGTGGTGCACCGTCTTGCATAAACACGATATTTTGAAGGCAGCCTCGCTGTTGTAGCTCGGGAATCAGAAAATTTGACAAGATATTGAGATACCTTCTCCCATTTACGGAACATGTAATGGGTCCTGTGGATGTTAGTTCCTCAAAACAATATGGCCCTATCATAAACGTAGCTGTGAAACCGCACCACACCGTTACTTTAGCTGCATGCAGTGGAACTTCTTGGACAACATTAGGATTCTCTTTAGCCCAAATTCGACAGTTGCGCGTGTTCACTTGTCCGTTTAAAAAAAATGCGCTTCATCAGTCCATAGAATATTCCAGGGCCAAGAATTGTCCACATTCATTCGTGCAAAAAACTGTAGTGAAAATGATAGCCAACTTTCGGTATCACCCTGTATTAGTTGTTGCACCCTCTGAATCTTGTATGGATAGTAACGCAAAATTTGACGTATCACTTTTCTCACAGTGGAAATCGGCACATCGACTTCATTCGCAATAGCTGACACACTCTCATTATCAAATGATGAATGGCTTGCTAAATCCACGGCAGCAGTAGCAATATCTTCAATGCTAGAAATGTTTACCTTTTTTCGTCCTCTGCCAGGAAGAATGTCGAGTTTTCCTATTTCCTCGAACTTTTTAATCATTTTGTGAACTCCACGATCCGACATTGGTCCACGTCTAACATCTTTTAGTTTCGGAATTCTCGAAGAGCTGCAGCTGCGTTGCTTTTATTTTGATAAAATAAATTTATAAGAAGTGCCCTTTTCTTTCAAAGTTACCATTCTCCACAAAGCGTAGATTCAAATGCTTTTCAGAAACAATCAACTGTTCCAGTGTCAAAGAAATCACAGACACGCTTTATCAGCAAGTTTTAAATCGTCAGGTGGTTAGAAGGGTATTTCAAGTTTTCGAAGTTGCGACGTCACTTTGACGTCGTTCGTCGAAAATTTGAATTTGTGATCTTTTTCAAGCTTTGGGTGAAATTTTGTGATTTTGTGTGCTTCATCTGAATTGACCGAAATTGATATAACGAATCTGAAAAAGTTTACTTTTACCAACTGTGAAATAAATTTCCTGTATTTTGTTTTTTACAAAATAAAGGAATCTGCAAATATCAGCTTAAATATTGGCGCAGCGCCACCTATTGACAAAAATTTTAACTAAAATTTTTTTTCGATTTTCGCAGAGCGCATCTCTTTAACTACGTACTAGTGAAATTTTGTTTCGTTTGTAGCCATAGAACCGGCTCTAGAGCCTTCTGAATAGGCGAACTTTAATTATAACAACCCTGTATATGTGTCTTCGACAGACTTTAGTCTATTTGTAATTATGTTTTCGGAGGGGGGGGGGAGGGGGATTGCTAATGTGATAATCAAAGACGAGCGGAAGTGTATCTGTGTGTGTATTTGTTTATCAAATCTTTAACATGACTCATTTGTTTATTATAATAACAATATTGCAAATTGTTATAATGATATTGTTATTAATATTATCATAATCATTTTATTAAAACATGAAAATGATAAGCATAACATTTTTTCAATCATGTTTGAGTTGGAATGAATGATCATTTAAGGTGGTGTCATACTATAACATGAGGAGTTAAGTCTTTTCGAGAGGAAGTATAAAGGGGCTTATTTTTAGGAGCTCTTAATTTTTTTCGAATCGACTTAGAGTAGGAATGGAAATAAGATGGTAAACTAATACACATAATAACATAGAGGGGTAGGTCTTTTCGAAAGAAGTTTGAGGGGGCTAAATTTTTAGGGTGGCTTAATTTTTTTTTCAATCGTTTGGGGAGGTTGATAAGACCATCGCCCCTTTTACCGAAGAAAATGTTTGATGTTGCCATCTTTAGGATATAGTTCAAACGTTTGAATGTGCATTGCGCCTGTGGCCGTTCAACCGGATTGAAATCGTCTTCTTAGAGGAGAGTTTTTTAAAATTTTTGAATAATAATTTAGATCCTGATTTATACTAGAATTTCTTCAACGTATACAATTTTTTGTTTAACTGTTTATATCGATTCTGCGCACGAGATTATGATCTCTTTACCAAGCTTTGGTTACGAACCCATGAACTACGATTCAAGTTTCATTTTTTTTAAACTCAGATGCTACCTATTGTCCAGACCGCGCCCCAACATTTACTAGCATACTTATGAACGCTCGTGTTGATAATTGGCCGTCATAAACACAAACCAAACCATACTTATGAACACTATCTTTTTCAATGAACACTATGCCTCCCCCTTTTGATGTTTTGGAAGTTTATACAATTTATGTTTCACATTCAAATAGAAGGACTGCTTAAAATTAATTTTAGATATTTCTTTTGTAAGCGATTCATATTTTTTTGATCGATTAGAAGGCTACCAAACGATTTAAATTAAACATTGCTGCTACTAGCATTAATCCTGTTATCTAATTTAAGAATTGTACGTTACTATGCATTTCATTTGATTGTCTGAAATTTGAAATAGATTTTCTTCATCGCCTTATCAACAGTTACTCACTATTTTTCACAAACATTCGATAAGTAATCAGCTTTTTAACTGAAAATAGCTAATATGTAAATAATGATAACCATTGATCTTAGGAGCGATTAGTTCACTTTTACATAAATTTAAATTTTCAGAAAGAGGATTTATTTAATATTTCAATTAACTACATACATTATTTTTCAACATACCGCAGTAATTTAAGCATATTATTTAATTGCTATCCCGCATATTTTTTTATTAAAGTAGTATAAACATCGAAGAAATATCTCTTATTTTAATTAACTTTTGATTGCAAACCATTTTGCTTGGTTTTTTTTTTTTTTTTTTTTTTTTTTTTTTTTGTAAAATAATTTTTTTGCGAAGTATGCTAATATTAGTTAAACACCAGAAAAAGAAAGTATGCAATATTTGAGAGATTTTTTATTTATTAATTATTTTAAGTTCAATCAGCTCATAGTTTGTTATTGGGGTAGGTAATTATTTGATGATTCTACATTAGTTCTAATGAATTTTAAAACTACTGCTACACTTCATCTCATTCTTTTGAAGAGTTTAATAACGTTACTATGAGTTTAACCTTAGGTTTACCATCTATTTCACTGAAATAATAAAATTAATTTGTAAAACCTTAGAATGATGAATTCAAACTCGTAACGTGATTAATCATATTCTTTTTATTTTAGACATTACATAAGTACCTTTTCATTTTTGATTGACTCACTTCCCGTGAACTTTATACACATACTTTTTTATGTCACATGTTTTTCTGTAATTTTTGCACCAATCATATTACATGATATGCATCATCATTAAAATTTTTTAACATGCGTCCCCTATGATTATATAAAATTGAATGGAACCAGACTTTTTCATTAGTGTTTGCTTTTCTTTGTATATGCGAAAACATTATTTTCACTTAGGATAATATGGGTAGTTATCAAGATGGATATTCTGCTATGTTAAGCGATGATGTATCAAGTTTGAATAGTCAAACTTTTTCATGAAAATTTAATGATCAAGACATAGGATTAACAGTACGACCTAAAGTAGAACCCGTTTCAGATAAGGAAGCGGAATCCTCCTCATCCGAATTGAAGAAACAGAAGCCATCTTATATGTGTATTATTTGCAGCAAGTCTTTTTTACGAAAAGGTAATTTAAAACAACATTTGATGATTCATTCAGAAGAAAGACCATTTGTATGTGACATATGTCAAAAAGCATTCTCTAGAAATGCTATTTTGAATCGTCATAAATTATCTCATTTTAAGATACCTCCGCGACATAAATGTGATTCATGCGGTGAAGCGTTCTTGAGAAAGTATGACTTATTAAAACACATGAAGATCCACAAGCCCTCCGAGCAGGATAAGTGTATGCAGTGTAGTGAAATATTCAATCGCAACTATGATTTTTTGTATCATTTGAAAGCTTCACACTGAGTTCTATCCAAAATTGACAATTCATCATCTTTAATAGATATGTTTTTTGAAAAGATTAAGCATTTTAAAAGGCAATTTGCGTTAAGCATATTTACTAAAACTATAGTCAACTCTAATGAGCAGAATGGTAGAGACTTTCACCCATTTTTTAATAGTGCACTCAGTTCAGCATGCAGGAGTAAAAACGTGCATAAAAGCATAAAACCCTTAAGAATGAAGACCATATGATGAGGTTTGGAGGGTTGGATAAATTTACCTCCCCACATAATTCACTCCTCTTCTGTGGTCACGAATGGACAAATAGCGTAATGAAGTGATTTCCCGTATGACGACACTTATGAAACGTTTTGTGTAGAAAGACACACACACCTACGACAAACCTATTAGTGGAATAAAATGCAAAATGAATTTTTGCGAGATGTGTCACTTTTCTTGCGGGTGAGCGATATATATATATATTATGGGAGTGCCAAGCCAACAACAGGAGATTCATAATCCGACCTCCAGTAACAAATTGCAATCCACATTTATAAGCAATGATAAATGTAGTGATCCTTATTTTCATTTGTTTCACATACAGTTTAAAGAAAAAATCTATTTCAATACGTGTGCAGCACTTAACGAAATAAATACCGTATATAAAAATTATACCTCATTTGTAGGCCTTTCTGACATTTTCATTACCCTTATAGTAATTGTATAACCTAAATCGCATTTTATAGTTTACTTTTGAAATGTTAATGATTCCCTATATTTAAATGGCCTCTCTATTCAGTTTACATAAGCAATTTTATTTTAATTACACGTGCATACACACACGTACAGATACATAGTCTGTTGCTGTCAATTCATTCTGCATTAATTGATTACTGGATATTAAAGAAACAATCATCATGTATGTACCTATCTCTCCATTTAGTGTATGTTATTTGTGAATTCAATTTCCCTCTATCTCCAATAGCCTTTTAGCAGACATTGATATTTTTAAAATTCCTCATGAATAATTTTTATATAAAATCTTTGGATATGTGATTATTATTATTATTATTACTTTAATAGAAGTGCCAAGTTAACAACAAGCCTATCATAATCCGACTTGCAGCAGCAACTTGCCATCCACATATATAAGTAATGATAAATGTATTCATCCCTTATTTTCATTTGTTTGAGATAACTTAGAGATAGTTTATAGAAAAATCTATTTTAATATGTCTGCAACCCTTACTGAAATAAATACCTTACTAGATGGTACCCGTCAAGATTTGAAGGTAAACTTCTCCAAGGTTTTATTAGAAAATTGTTTAATAATTACTTTTAAATTATTTTTTCAAGACTTGATATGCGATTCTATATTATCTATGTGATTCCTACAGAATCAAGGTATTTGTACAGATGGCTAATGTACCATCAATGAACGTAAATTTTAAAATATTTTGATCCATTACCTTAGCTACCATTTTTTTTTTTTTTTTACAGTTTCCAACAAAGTTGAAAAGAGCGTTAAAAATTATCATTAATGAAGTTACACGCTTTAAAACATAATAAAATTGATATGTATTTATGAATTGCACTAAAACATGCATTCTGTAGAATATGCAGTGCAAAGAATAGTTATTATTCACTAGAAGGTAGCCCGTCAGAATGACGTGTTTGCATTTTCAAAAGAATGATATAGCATTGCATTATAAACAGAATTATGAAGTAATAAATTTTACCTTATCTGACTAACAGGATCAGGTGGGAATAAAATAATTATAAAAACAGCCCATTTATAATTGAAACTTAATTTGCAAGAAAGAACTTCACTCACAAAATTTAAAGAACTACTTCACAAAAAACATGCAAATTAGAATTAATAATGCGATTTTAAAATATATTGTCAATTAACTTTCGTTTTCGTTCATTGCTTTAAAAAAATCAATAACCTTCAATTTCTTATAAATCAGAATAATAATAATAAAAAAAATTAAATAAGAGTCCTTCACTGATTAATTGCCGATAGCTGACGCCAAAATAATAATTATATAACTTAAATTTAAAAAAGTTTAACTCAGATTAAATCCTCATTTTTTTAAAAACACGCATAAAGAAACCTATAATAAATTTTGATCATTAAAAATTATCCTTTATCTCTTAAGTAAATTGTAACTATTAATTGCATTAACAGATTTTTTTTTCTCAAATTCTTTTATTAAATTACAAATTTATTTTCCCTACAAAATACAAAAATGCAAAATTTTATTTCCATATATATATATATATTCTAAACGGCATTAAGTATCCCTGATAGTCTAATTATATTTTATAAGAAATACTATTCATTTTTTCCCCCGATGTCTTCAGAGTTCAAAGAATTTGAAAAGAAACTTCTTTTTTATTTTAACTACCGATAGATGGTGCCAGCAAAGCTCAAAGTTCACAATGAATGCGATACAAATGAATGTTTACTTATGGAGGGAGAGGGCCAAACTAATTCCAACTGAAGTTATCTCAGAATATGTACATAATTAAATGTAAGTCATCTCTCAAATGTTAATTTATTTTGAATAATCTTTCTAAAAATGTAACTTTTATGAAGTTTAATTCGAAAAAGTAATTTTCAATAAAAATGGCCGAATGGAATACGATAAAGCGAAGTGGAATCCGGATGAGTTCAACCCCGGAAGCGTTATACACTTTGTGTCATTATATATATAATTTACAGGGCCACACAAAAGAATTCTGTTACATAAGGATATAAGGGGGGGGGGGGGTTGCGGCGTATTTAATTATGTTAAACTATTTCATATATAATGATTGATATACGTCGCTGAGTTTTAGTCTAAGTTATTTTATGTATAATACGAAGTGCATAGCATTTACAGGGACACACAAAAGTTTTCAGATACTATATTGTATCCGTAGTACTGTACATTAGCGATGATTGCTGGAAAGGTATTTTTAATTATGATTACGCTTTTATGTTTCACTATATTTGTGCATATGTATGGTGCGTATAAATGCTATAGTTCACATACAGGGCTACACAAAAGAATTCGTAAGAGTTACTGGGTATGAGAACAAATTGCTTGCTTAAAGGTGGTTTTTAAATGACATATGCATTTTTACGCTGAACTGCATTTAGTTTACTAAGAAATGTTTGTAGAGTATAGATAAAATGATATACAGGGTCACGTAAAAATTGGTTATATGGCCGTCTATGGATGATAATTTCTGGAAATGGGATTTCAGTAATTCGAAGAGTGTTTTAATTTGAATTAAATTTTAGCTAAATAGAGGCTTGTAATAAAGATACTATAGGTGAACTACAGGGCTGTACAAAAGTATTCAAATATATTTCCATCTATTAGTATAAATTGCTGAAAGAGAAATTTCAACCTGTAATGCGTTTTCTTGCTACACTAAATTTTTCCCATTATGTAGTATAAATATCAACCTACAGATTAGATACAGGGTTGTTCAAAAGAATTGGAATACATATTTGGCTATGAACGGTAACTGCTGAAATCAGTTTTTTAAATGTTTTATGCGTTTTCTAAAATGTTTACTTAGTTATCTTATTTGCTATATTTCCCTAAATAACGAAGTTTTGTTAAAGCATTCAGGAAGTGTTAAAAGTGTTTCATAATCTATGCTTAGCGCATTATTCTTCTTTCTTGTTCACCTTTGAAATGATACATTATTTTTGTTTCTACGACAACGAGGATTTAGAATTTTTTATAGGTTATTCAGTTTGTTTACATCATATATAAACCTTAAACTCAATTTTTTCAAAGTGTTGTTTTTAAATATTCAATATACCTTGTTATAGAAACTATTATATATTATTGTCTGTAAACTTACCTATTTTACACATATGCCTGAGCAATCTGAAGGGATATTTTGTTACTAACATATGTATGTATGAAATTTTTATCAAAAAAGGTACAGAATTTTTTTAATTTTTCGACTCATGATTCATCATATTTTAAGTTTTTTTTTCTTTTTAATTGCTGATAAGGAACTAATCTATAGTTAAAGAGAAATTTAAAAAAATTGTGATGAAACACTATTATTTTTATTTATTTATTTATTTACTTATTTTAGAGGAAAATGTTTGTCAGAAACTTCAGCTACCACAACCTTTGAAAAGGCGTGGTATAATTCTAAAGGTAATTTTTGATTTTTGAAAATTACTTTTTGTATATCCTTTAAAACTCCTGATTCATTATTTTACTAAAAATTTTAAATATTTTGATTTCGTTTAGGTTTTTCAAAAACGGTAGTTAGCGTCACCAGGAAGAAAAAATTTCGTCCATTGCCATTTCACAGACAACAGTTGCATACTCAGCATGAAAAAATGTTGAGGTGGTTTGTCGATGATGCTGTAGTAGTTAAAGAAGCTCTCCAAGGCGCGCAGATTGATGAGAAATTCGTGGAAACAATACCTGCGAATGTGCCTTGCGGAGCAATAGACGATTCAGTTGATTTACGTGGCATAAAAAAATACTTCACTGAAGATGGATGGACTACCCTGCAACAGACTGCACAAATGAAAAAAA
This sequence comes from Maratus speciosus, assembly GCA_963932465.1. Taxonomy (NCBI): domain Eukaryota; kingdom Metazoa; phylum Arthropoda; class Arachnida; order Araneae; family Salticidae; genus Maratus; species Maratus speciosus. The sequence continues at coordinate 411,838,828 of OZ010793.1, read as the reverse complement.
AAAATAAACATATGGTGGTGCAAAATTTGCAAAAATGATTGCAAAGATAACTGCGTTAGATGCGATGGTTGTTTGGAATGGATCCACTCGAGTTGCACAAAAACAGCAATAAGAAGTAAAGAAGATTTTTTCTGAAAATTTTGCAAGAAACTTAAAAAAAAAGCGTTTGATAAACATTTGTATATATATTTGTAAATATATCACTGAATGTTGTGTCCTTTAATTCTTTAATTGAATATTTTGAATTGATATTTTGATTATTGTGTCCTTTAACTGAATATTAACATTCAGATGTAAATATAAAAATACAGAAATCGTAGTAGTTTCTTTGTTTAATATAAAAAAATTCTCATAAATTAAAGGGAATATGTAACAAAACTTCTGGAAAAAAAAAGTTTTTTGGGAAAGCATTTGATATTTTTTATAATTTAAATTTGTAATAATATAACTTAAACAAGTTGCACTCTTTTGAAAAAATGCATGAATATGCAATTTATTACGAGTGCATATAAATTAAAGGAATCTTACGCCTTGAAATTTAAAACTTTTTATTATATACGATTACATATATTAAATTCAGTAATACGGAAATAATAGGACTCCATCTTAAATAGGACGTCATCCCCATGAGAACCTAGAATCATTACCTATCATGGGACATTACTGAATTAATTACGTATGATAGGATTTAATAGAATAATCACCATGGCAACATAGAATCATAACCTATCCTGGAATATCATTGAATTAATTACGTATGATAGGATTTAATATAATAATCACCATGGCAACATAGAATCATAACCTATCCTGGAATATCATTGAATTAATTACGTATGATAGGATTTAATATAATAATCACCATGGCGATCTAGAATCATAACCTATCATGGGATATCATTGAATTAAATACGTATAATAGGATTTATTAGAGTGAAGAAAACTTTTATCTGAAACATTTATGAAGAAATTTTTTTAAGTTGTGATTTGATTTTCATAAAATTTGAAATGATTCGACAAAATTTTGCAACGATTCTATATGTTAAATTTCAAACAATTTGGTTGGGTAGTTTTTACGCTGTTATATGTGGGCAGACGGACGGATCAGACGACGACTGTAGATGCTACGTATTTATATAATTACGAACGCACATAAAAATGAATTTTAATTGAAAATTCAAATATACACAGAGCAAACATATTGTTATTTTATTATTATTATTATTTATTTTTTTCTTTCATCTATCTTCAATAGAAGAAAGTATTGTAATCGCAAAAATTTCTGACTTCCGGTTTTCGATGGATTTACACGTTTAGGAGTCAGAGATCCCCAAAAAACATCTTTATGCAAAATGTTCGCCTGCCTGTGTGTCGCCAATGTACCATCGAAAACTGTATGGAGTTATGAATACAACTGAACCAAACTTTTTGTGTGTGTTTTTTATGGCCAGCTGGTCCTCCCTCAATTTGGAAATATTCCGCTTAGAAGGGGGTGCTGTAATAGCGATTTTTGTGTCATTTCCGTTATTGTACCATTGAAAAGTGTAGGAAGTTATGTAAAGAATTGACTTAAACTTCACATCTATGTTTTTCGCTACCGCAAGCAGGTCTTCCTTGAATTTCGAAATATTTCACCTCTAGCGGTTCTATACGGGAGAGTAGCCGAATTTGGACCACTTCGCATATTTATAGGTGTAATTCACTTAATTTTTGGAATATCTGCAAAATATCATTAAACGTGGTTAATCTATTCATCTACTAATTAAATAAATCTTTAGAACAATTTCTTTTTCAAACTCTTAAGTTTTATTTTAATTTGAAAAAATTGTCAAAAGCGGTCCAAATTCAGCGACTGGTAGCCTAAGTTGGATCCCCACCCCCAGTCTCTTAAATTGGTCAAAACAGTATTAGACTTTATTAATGAGCAATGAATATAAATAATTTTATTAAAAGCAAAGTTTGCGATAAATGAAACAATCAAACAAAAGAATAGCAATGAAATATAATGAAATCAAATGTCTGAAAGTAAAAGTAATTGTTTTAAATCAAAATGTATTCAAAATATAAATCAAAGTTATAAGTAATTAAGAATAGAAATTATGAAACTAATTGCCAGTTTTGAATATCATGTCAGAAGTGACGCAAGGCTTACACACTAATTTCTTTTGTTCATTTTTTATTCCAGCGCACACAACATGGAATCTGAACACTGAATACTTTCTTCTATTTTATTTTTCTTACAAATTAGGCTAAATCAATCATCACTGACTTGATTTTTATTTTTAAATTCTGAATAATTGCATTTTTTTTTGCAACAGAAATTTTCTTTACCTTATGCCTGTAGTTCTTCCCTTCGATCATTTTATTTACAAATTAATTACGCCATTTTTTAAAACGTGATGTTTCAATTGCTTTTGTGCTTTGAGAACTTCTTTTTCGGGTTTTTTTTTTCACTTCAACATTTACTTTATATGGCAAAGATGTTAACACAGCTGATTTTTGGCTCCCTCTGTACTTTAACTTAACTAATTTTTGGTAGGGAGATAACATTTCTAAATATTCTTTGGGTTTTTTTTTTTTTTTTTAATAAGAGTTTTAACCCTTTCAGGGACAAAGCATTTTCATTACTAAAATGTTGAAATAAATGAACGCCGCAGGAATTTACGAACAAACTTATTTTTTAATAAGAAAAAGGCTATATTTCACAGAAATATTAAATGAAAATATTTTACCAAAATTCTCGTGCCATTGTGGCGTTTGTGAATTAAAATTAAGGGTTTCATAAACACAGCATCACCCTTGAAAGGGTTTAATATATTAAAAGATTAAAAGAAAGATTAAATACATTAAAAATCTAATACAAATTAATAGGTATAGACTTTTCAATTAACTGTAGTGTTTAAAACTCCATAAACATTCAATCATGGAAGTTTAGTCAACCAAAAAATCAACCAACTAGTATAAACTATTTCAGATATTAACTTCTTTTAATAATCATATGTTGGATAGCTTAATGAAGTTACATTGTCGCTGCTGCAGAAGTGAGTCACTTATACACTAGTAGTGGCCCCTGGTCTACTACTGGGTACTGGTTCTCATGGGGAAAAAAAAACTATATAAATTATACACAAGATCTTAGAACCTCGAAAAATACTTAATTAAAATAAATTAAACATGAAAATAAAACTTTGCATCTGCTCCAGTAGTGGATCCCCTCCCCATGCCCACTATTGGTACAATTTAAGAAACAGCGACCCAGAAGCGGGCCACCCCTCAGAATCAATATAACACTCAATTTTTAAGTTTTCAGCTTATCTAAAAAATTATTTACAATGTTATAGAGTATATGAACAGCAGTTTAATCCAAAGTAAAGCATAAGATTAAAGAAAGAATGTTTCAAAAACTTATCTCTTAATGAAATCCCAAGAATTCGCCAAAAAATGTGTTTTTGACAGCACTCTAGAAAATAAATAAATGTAGTAACAAAAAAAAACAATTATTCCAAACTTTTTTGGAAAGTTAACGTTTAAGGATGTTAGTTAATCAAATTTCTTTCAGTCGTTTTTTAGAAATGGATTTGTGAGCTTGTTTTTAAACTTTAAAAATTAGTGGGCTACAGCTGGTACATTGGCCCATCACTATTGGTGCATTTACCTTATAGGCAACTATGTATGGTATGACACGATTAAAAGGTAAATAATAATAATAATAATAATAATACAATTATTAATCTATACATACGTAAAAAATGAAATAAGTAAAGTTTTGAACCGGAACCGAATGGGAAAATGAAAATAGGAAAATTTTTATTTTTGACGAAAAGAAAATTAGAACAGAACCTAAATTGTTTTCGGTATTGAAACTGAGCGAAAATTATTTTAAGTTACAAAAATTTTTCAATAGAAAAATATATATTTGTAAATGTTCGATCGATAAATTTCGGTTATTTAACCCTTACCTGTGGAATATATTTGAGAAAAACGAGTCAAAAATGGGAAATTTTTTTACTCTTTAATTGTGTTCGTTATTATCATCAAAATGTTAGAAATAGATTATTAAAAAAATAATAATAAAATAAACGAAATAACTACTATATTCAATATTTTCACATATATGGGAAATGTTAATAGATTGCTCAAATTATAGCGAAATAAATCAAATGACATCATTTTCAAAATAAATATAATAAACTAATACAACAATATTAGTATTTATATCAACTGTCATGAATTCCATATCCCTCAGATTCCTTTGAATTTCACAAATCCTGTCTGTCAAACATAAAGTGGTTTGAATGAAATTTGTGAAGAACTGCAAAATTACAAAAATCCGACAAATGGCGCAAAACTGCCGAACTTTTCGCGGGAAAGGGTTCGCCATCGATTGGGAAAATGGTAAGTTACATATTATGCATTGGATGGACTGAGTTCGGGGGTCACGGAATCGAAACAATGTTTTTTCTCTTGCCCGAACTCAGGTCGGGTAACCCAAAATTGGCGCATTTGCGTTGCCTGAACTGAGTTCGGGAGTCACAGGCAAGGGGTTAAAATATAAATGAAAACACACAAACCATTCACATTATTTACTTCATATCATTAACTTTTTTTTATTTTTTTACAATGCATGTTCAAAAGTCAACTAAGAAATTATCTATACAAAATCCATAATTAATTGCTAGCTAATGTGACTAATGATGCAAAGAATGGATTGAATAGAAAGAAAACTAATAGACCGGGAGCCGTCAGCACAGACAATCACCTCATCGAGTTCACGGATGAAATTCTAGGATTAGTTAAATCTTGATTCGCATATTAAAACGCAGTCGGTCTGCCAAGTCCTATCTTGGTGGAAAACCCGATTTTATACGGCTCACTAGTAGGTTTACCATTGTGTTTTCCTTCTCCCGCTCCTCCCTGTTTTCATACCTTTTGGTGCAGGAAAACACAATGGTAAACCTACGAGTCAGCCACTAAAATCGGGTGTTCAGGTATTTCCCACCAAGATATGACTTGGCAGACCGATTGCGTTTTAATATGCGAATCAAGATTTAACTAATCCTAGAATTTCATTCGTGAACTCGATGAGGTGATTGTCTGTGCTGCCGGCTCCCGGTCTATTAATTTTCCCTCTAATTTTAACACTAGAGATTTTTTAGGATAGGATGGAAGATTACCTTAAAAAAAATATTTCTCTCTGAAGCTTTCTCACATATTTACGAACTTATTTTTAAACGCAAAAACATAATGCTTGCAGGCATGATTATTGAAGTGATTTGTAATCGAACAGCTTTCACTTTTTTAATAATTAAATTCCATCTTGAGTTGCAAACGATTGCTGTCTAATGACGACAGTTTTTTCCTTTCCCGCACTGTCGCGTCCGGTAATTCAGTTCCAAGCGCCCACTTTTCAGGATATTTGGCAAGATTTTTTGTCTTTTCAGAAAAAGGGAAAATCTGTTCGATTACATACTTTCTGAGTAAGATCATCTGCCAATTTCATGTGTTTGCGAACAAAAAGAATTCAGAAATGTATCTGAAAGTCGACAGTTTGGATTTGAGAATAGCTTTAAGATGGAATTCAATAAAATATATGTTTAACCTTCTATATTAAAACAAGACTTTTTTCATTTGAGTGGAATACCTAGATAGAGCATTTTAACACAATATGTTGGTATTCTTAGAATTTAATTATAAATTAATTTTAAAGCCATTTTTCTGTTCTCAGGGCGCATGTGATAAATTGTGAAATATTCTTTATGATTCCAACTGTTTGCATGTTACAAAAACAATGCACCATACTACTATCGCCAAAATAATCCAACTGTCTGTGAAAAAACTGTAACAAATTCTCTTAAATTTCTTTTTACTACCCTATTTATTCCTCTACATAGAATGGGATTTTATACAGTAAAAACTGTGTACACAGAACCTTTCTATAATAGGAAATCTTAGTCCTGCTAAAAAAAAAATATCCTACAAATCCACATGCTAAGTTTGAAGCCTGTCAATAAACAAAGTATCTTTCCGGATCTTAGAGATTCAGTTTTTACACGTTTTAATATAGGGGAGACAGGGGCTAGTAGGAGCATTTTTTAGTTATTGATTTTGATTAATTTTTTGATGAAATTTTAACTGTACTTTTAAAGAACAGGTATTGGGCTATAAATACCCGGAGTTTTGAGTTTGTAGCTTTTGTAGTTTATGTTTAGCGGAAGCCTAAAGTAAAAGGAAAATTGTGCGCCAACCTACCCCGTCACGGGGCAAGTTGCCTATACCTATGGGGTAAGTTGGCACACGCTTTATAAAAATTTAAATAAGACACGGAGTTAACAGAAATCAATTTCATTATTACCAGTAGGTTTAATCAAAGGCGTTATCGCCGTACAATGTAAATTCTAAATTATACAGACATAAAAATAATGAATAAAACATTAACATTGAGTAACTTCTATCCTACTCGATAACATCATCAGAGTTACAGTTGTCACAAATAAAAAATCGAGTGTCTCCGTTTGGGCAAGCCCCGTGTGCCCAAAATCTTGCATTGCAACCACTTTTTTCGGTGTTTGCTGTTTTTCAAGCTACCAGCATACACCATACACCGAGCCAACTTGCCCCGTGTTCAATGCGCCCTCTAGCCCATAATAAATTTCTTCACAAAAGGGACAAGTAAACATCTAAGCATAAATAATCCAAGTAAATCACATATGGGTAGGTACAGTTAATCATACACTAAGAAAAATTATTAAGATAAGTATTATTAAGATAAGTATTAGAAATTAGAAAAATAATGAAGCAACAAAAAATTACTTATGAGCGCAAAAAACAGAAAAATCGTAATAAATGTCCACTGCACGTAGGTAACTCTGCAAAACTACAATGAGGATTGTAAAACGCAGGAAGAAAGATACTCTGTGACTCGTTGCACAATCTATCCACAAACAGGCGATTTATGGGGACTGCGCCTACTTACCCCTGTAGCCAACTAGCCCCGGTCTCCCCTACGTGGTTCAGCAAAACATGGGATAATGGAAGCTGTTTATAACGAAATCCTGTCTTAACCCTTTCGCGACGAGCGTCTTTTACGGAATTTTTAATCTTTTATCACCGGTTTTTTAATACAGAAATTTTTGGCTAATTGAATCAGGAAAACGTCCTGATTAAATAAGGCAAAATTTATATTAAAGAAATAACTGGTAGATATAATCGGAGATTCTGAGCACCTTATGCGGCACGTATACGTGACGCTTGTCCCCAAGGGGTTAATAACATAAAAATTTCATAATGCCTACTGATGGAATACCATACAACTGTTGCACTGTTCAGTTGAAAACCTCTTCAAAATTGAATTATATTTGTCTCTTTAGCGATTCCGCTTTAACACATTTGCTGCCATTAATTTAATTCATTAATTACTTTGTCACCACTATTTTAGAATAAAAAAATTTCTTTATCGAACTGAATTTGTGGTGGCAAACGACTTTCAGCAAGAAATTTGAAAATTCTTACTTTATAGTTTTGGCAGTGGACGTGTTAACGGATTTTACTGTGTAAGATTATTATGTTTATTTAGTACAGTAAAACTAGAGATCGACCGAAAATTCGGTTTCGTTTTCGACCCAAAATCTGAGTTTCACCGAAAATTCGTTTTCGACGAAAATGCTGCAGAAAATTCGGCCGGACCGAAACTATCTGTATTCCGAAAATCTCGTTTCTTCCTTCGAAAAATTTCAGCATTATTCATCGATTTGAGTTGCATCGGCTCAGATGAAACACTCTTTATTTATTGCTACGAACTTCATTGTTTATGATTATAAGTTACGACTGAGACAAGATGTGAGAGCACATTATAAAGCAAGCAATGCATATAAGACTAAACTCTGAAGACTCTTTTCACGTGCTCATTCAAAACTGCAGATTTAACAGTAATAAAAAATTTTTAGTCTGAACCTGCAAAAGGCTTTCGAATACTCTTTGAGAAAGTTCTAGTACAAGGGTCGGCAAGTAATTTTAAGTGGGGTCCGAATGCTTTTGAAACATTTTATCGAGGTCCAGAGAAAAAACAAACACATGAGTAATACAAGTACGTATTACTTTTAAATTGTTATTTTTACGTACACATACATATATTATAAAATAGAAAGTCAGGTATTCGCTCTGAAAAATTACTACATATACAGGTATGCGTTCAGAAATTTTTTACATACACATAATAAAACAGAAAAATTACACTTGCGGTCTTGAGCCAATTTTTTAGTTTGGTTCACGTGGTGAACAGCTAATGCGAAGAGTGTCTTCAAGGTGTGCGCCCGTTAATCTCGAACGATATTTGTTCTCAAAAAATTCATTTTGGAGAAAGTTCTTTCACATATACAGGGTGCAATATGTTATCTACCGCCGACATTTAATTTCTCAACCGTTGATCGTAGACATATAGTTCCAATTACAAAAACGTTTCAAATGAGGTAAATATTCATGTTGTGGCATTATTTAAAGTCAAAATTCAATTTTATAAAAATTTCGAAAACTAAATTTTTATACGGTCCCCCCAGTCCCTATAGTTATATTTAGTAAAATTTTACACATATCATAACAGATATAACACAAAAAGTTTGACATCTGTACTACAAAAATTGACACAGTTATTCAATTTCAAAGTTTGAGATTTTTGCACATGATTTTGTCTTTCATTGAGGGATCAGTTAAACGATGAATTAAAGTAATTCGAGATCTAAATCAGGGTGCAATGTCCTTTTTATGGCGAAGCCACTTTTAGCCGGTATCGTCGGTACCTTTGAATGTTGTTCAACCCATAAAATTTAGCTCAAATTTTTAGATGAAATAACCGTATTTGGTGATTCCCCGATTTGGTGATACCGGCTAAAGGTGGTTTCGCCGTAAAAAGGACATTGCATTCTGAATTTGATCTCGAATTACTTTAATTCATCTTTTAACTGATCCCTTAATGAAAGAGAAAATCATGTGCAAAAATCTCAAAATTTGAAATTTAATAACTCGGTCAATTTTTGTAGTACAGATGTCAAACATTTTGTATTATATATGTTATGATATGAGTAAACTTTTACTAAATATAATTATAGGGACTGGGGGACCGTATAAAAAGTTAGTTTTCGTAATTTTTATCAAATTGATTTTTTACTTTAAATAATGCCACAACATGAATATTTAGCTCATTTGAAACGTTTTTGTAATTGGAACTACAGTCGAACCTCTATTTAACGAAGTCGCTAAATCCCGGAAAAAAGTTCGTTATATGGAAAATTCGTTAAATAGTGATTGACCTTTTTAAATACTTTAAACTACATAAAACAGATTTTAGATTCATAAACACTAAATATTTTTACTAAAAGTAGTTAATCACATTTTTTTAAAATAAATTATATCGATTTGTTTTATTTATTTTACCCGTCAATATCCATCATCAATTCATTTTTTTATGTGTTTGAGTCTTTGAAATCTGCAAGGAAAACAAAACATTGTCTGGGAATACACTGTATTTTCTGTTTAAAGTAAATAGCTTTATATTAAAATTAACGAATTTTAATGACATTATCGTATTTATTATTATTACAGCAAATAATTTTAAACATACATTAACATATGCGTCTTTTAAATTTATTTATTTATTAATCTCTGTTAATTTTGCCCGAGTTTGTATTTTAAAAAGTACTTTCTCTCATAATACGTCTCGCATCTTTGCAATGCACCAAAAAACCCTTCATGCGCATTTTCTTCTAACTATAATCCGCGTCGGATTGTTTCAAATGATTTTATCATTTCATTGTACGAAGTTTTGTTAATTCCTGCATCACGATCATTTCCATCATCATCATATTCGTCTGCATCGCAATTCATTGCTGTATTGTTTTTATTTTTCACACTGTAGAAAATATCCAATTCGGATAGTGTTTCCAAGGACTTAATTTCAGAATTAAGTGAAATACAATCATCAATCAGCACATCATGGTTAATTTCTTCTTTTTTTTCGCACTATATCTACATTTTTTTAAGTTACTCTTAGGGATTATCGTCTTCGTCCTCCCGTACTTACCGAATTCTCACTGCTGACAAAAAAGGCGCCTGGTAAAACCAGTTCAAGGCTATTGAACATCATAAAATGTGTTTAAAGAAAGAATAAGTTTGAAATGTCCAGAAATATTTTGAGAAATGGGAAAAAAAAAAATTAGATCACAAGAAAAAGTTCGTTAAATAGAGAATGAATGCACTTCGCTATTTGGAGGTTATTTTACGAAGAAATTCGCAAAATGTTCTTGGTTCCAAGGAAAAGTTCGCAAAATAGAGAAATTCGCAAAATAGAGGTTCGTTAAATAGAGGTCCGACTGTATATGTCTACGACCAACGGTTGAGAAATAAGGTCGGCGATAGATAACATATTGCACCCTGTATATGTGGAGCTAAACGTGGTAGTAATAGCTAGTAACAGTTATCCATAGTAATGGCTAGTTTTTTGCAATTTCCATACTTTTCTGAGACATGTCTACCCCAAAATTCTTCAGGGGATGCAGTTTTATACATTTGCAAGGAAGTATCTTCTTGCAAGTACATTATCTCCATTTGAAGTAAAGGTTTTTCGAGACTGAACAACTTCGCAGTGACATCAAGGAACACTGCAGTATGTGTTTCGAAATTCTTCTTTTTATATTCAAATATCGTTGGAAAATTAATAAATTCTTCCTTTGCATTATCTTTTTAGGTGGTCCAAACTTCGACCTTCCGCGGTCCTGCTGTGAACCGTGGTCCGCCAGTTGCCGACGGTGGTTCTAGTATAATAGATCATAATTTACAAAAATCATTATAAAAGTTAAATCTAGGTACGTATAAACGTTTGTTAATTAGATGAAACTCGTATAATTAGGAAATCATTCTATGTCGTTGATGAAATGATTGCATTTTATGTTACCGTATTTTATGGAAGAAACGCCGCGGCGTTTACGAGTTTAAAAGTTAATTTTTTTCCAAGTGCGGCGTTTACGATTTTTTTTTTAAATACCAACGGAGTTTCTTTAATTTAAAAATTCATAAAAATATTTAAAATCGGATTTAAATATTTTAAATAAAACTTCAGACACCTTAAGATATTAAAAACGAGATATCCTACACTGCTCAGAAAACTTTGATTAAAGTTAGGTCAATGTGACGTTGTCGACAAAAGTAGAGCTCCGATGGATGCGGCGTTTACAACTGGTGCGGCGATTACGTTATTTTTAAGCTTATTCAGGCCAATTTGAGGAGTGCGGCGTTTCTTCCATAAAATACGGTATATAAAAATAAAATGTTTTGGTCAGAGGCACAGAGAGCAAACATGGGCTATACGTATAATATAATTAATAATTACGTATTCAGGGGTCGATGCAGGTTTTTATTTTTGGGGCCCATTTTGTGAAAAATAAAAGTCATTTTTGTGAAAAATAACATTTTATATGTAAAGTTGAAATTCAGTTACTCAAATTCGAACCAAGAATTTTTTAACAAAAACTTTTTTAAATCCCCTTGCTAAAGTTTTTGTTTTTCGTGACCTGGTTTTAATTACAAATTACACATTTGAAAACAGTTTTTATGAAAAAGAACGTTACGAAGAGGGCCTATTTTATTAAAAGGAATTTTGTGAAGGGGCCTGTTTTATTAAGTTCATTTTTGTGAAGGGGCCCATTTTATTAAATTTATTTTTGTGAAGGGGCCCTTTTTATTAAATAGATTTTTGTAAAAGGGCCCTAAATAGGCCCCAAATTTTGCCTGGATCGACCGCTGCGTATAATTAATAAACACGTATAAGTAATTACTAAACACGTACAAGTAATTAATAACTATGTATATTTATGTATGTAAGTATTGATTACTTAAAAAAATTTTTTTTAGACGTTTTCGTTTCCGGCCGAAAATAGGACGATTACCGAAATTTGGTTTCGGTCTAAAAAACCTCTTTCGGTCGATATTTAAGCAAAACATAGTTAAGAGAAAAACTAAAATGACGGGAGAAAGATTGTGGTTTAGACAGATTTTCTTCTCAGCAGGTGTATTTTAAGGTATTTCTTACATAGGGCTAAGAACATTTTACATTTAAATGAGGTTTCAAGTATAGACAAGTTTCGATTTCGTATGATTTACTATACATATATATTTTTTAAATTGTTGCTTTATTTAGAAACCGCCGTCCGGTCTTTTTTTTTTTTTGTCTCCCCTTTCGCATTTTATGAAAGTGGAACTGACAACAGTAAATAGATTTTATCTCGAGAAATAATCAAGAGGAAAGCCATCTGGGTGATATCCATTTCTGCGCGCAAAGCAACATACAAGCGCTTCCCAACCTTTTTTCTTTCACGCACGTGCCCCTTTCTTATAGGATTTTCACTTCGGAGTAAGCCCCCCCCCCTCCCCTTTCACTCAACTAGATAACGCAAACATGCTCTTTTTCATTAGTTATCGTCTTATAACAACTATATTATAAATCGATAAAAATTAAATTGCCATTTCTAACATTTTAGTGAGTTTACTATCCCTTTTCTATGATTTCCGCCATTACCGATATTATTTTCACATACCCGGTTGGGAACCGCTACAATATGTGAAAGAGAAGTCGGGTCAGTCAGACGGAGAAAGGAAAATTTAGAAAAATGCAACAAGAAGCCTTGACAATGACGAACGAGTTTTCATAGGGTTGCTGCAAAGGCTCTGCAGACAACGCGCCAGTGTTTTTCGCCAAACTTAGGCGACTACTGAAGGGAGATTCACACAAATCTAAGATTATTTTTACATTAATCCTTAGATCTTCTTTATTTATTTACCCGAGTTTTCTGGAAGGACGTTTTTTTTTTAACCTTTACAGTGAGCAAAATACATACAGGCTAAAAAAATAATAGTTATTACACTCTTTAAACTTTCTGTTTTTGAAATAAAAAGAATATATCTAGAAATAACTATACAGCTTCATCTTCATGTCATTCAAATGTAGGTTTTAATCAAGGGTGTTTATGATGATGACAGTAGCATAACAATTCAAAAAGTAATGCGAAGTGTTCAAGTTGTCAGTATCAAATAAATGAGATAAATATCAATACTGAATACATTCATGAGAAAAATTTAACGTCCAAACTAATTATTAATGCTATTATTACGAAATAAACATTTTGATAATTTTATACAGGATATTAAAAATTACACAGAGTTACGATTATCAATCACATTATCATACAACGGGGGTGGTGGGGTGGGGTGGGGTGAAGGGGACCCTCTCTTATAAAACATCAAGTTTTAACAGGCTAAATTTTCTTGACCGAAAGTTTCAAATTTATACTAATAAAAAAGTAAATACAAATAATTATATGCCATTTCCTTTTCTACGTCCCTGGATGATGATTATTTTTACAGAAAATTTTAATCACATTTTATTTTTAAAACGTCAAAATATAATTGATATAAATTGAAATATGCCACAATTTAAAATTAAATAGGCTTATTAAAGAAAATCAAACACTAATTTTATGTGATGTATATGTTATAGTAATGTATGATGTTATATTAATAATAAATTTAATGTTTGGTGAAATATTTTGAAACTTTTAACATAATTTAGGATTTACATTTTTACTTATGGCGTTTTAATCACTACCTTTCATTTATCTGAAACCCCAAGTCAAGTATAGAAAGTATTTGCTACCACCCAGATATTAAAATTACTTCCTGTTAATAAATTTAGTGCTATGTGAATAGTATTAAATTCAGACCAAATTTTAGCCCATAACTTCTTGGAACCCTTCAGTTTGTTCATATTTTGGTAATTATTAAAAGTTTACTTATAAAATTTGAAAGGATTTTTTTTTTCATTTCATTAAATAATAATAATAAAATTAACTTTTAATTAACATATATTAAAACTTTAATATAACTTTTAATATTTTTAAGATAACAATTTTAAATATTTAATTTTTTTAAATTTGAAATGTGATTTTTTTTATTAAAATTAAATTTAAACTATCTTTACAAAAAAAATAAATAAAACTGAAAATAAAAGGGCAAAATGAAATAAAAATTTGGTCATTTTATTAACCTCTAAAGCTCAAACAAATATAATTGTGTTTCTTTAAATCAGTCGGTTCCCACACCCACAGTCTATCCGCAACAAAACAAAACAACTAATATTACGGCTGGCCAAGCCCAACCAGCCGTAATATTAGTTGTTTTGCCGGAAGACGATAGAGGGCGCTTATCCGAATAAACAAACCAGCCGGTTTTCCAGTGAGAATTCTACGGAATCCGACCAGCCGGATTCGTAGACACGGCCGTGTATGTGCGTATCGTCTATTAACTTATTGTTAGTTGTTATTAATTGGTCTTAATATGACGTTCGTATGAATCGTAAACGTTACATGGTGCCGAAATGATAGCATTTTAAAGAAATCGTCATGCCGGGAGATACTAACAACAGCAATAATACAGTAAATATTCGACCGCCGCCTCCACTAAGCCGTGTATGTGCGTATCGTCTATTAACTTATTGTTAGTTGTTATTAATTGGTCTTAATATGACGTTCGTATGAATCGTAAACGTTACATGGTGCCGAAATGATAGCATTTTAAAGAAATCGTCATGCCGGGAGATACTAACAACAGCAATAATACAGTAAATATTCGACCGCCGCCTCCACTAAGCCTCACGACCAATGATGTTACGAAATCATGGCAAGAATGGTATCAACAGTTTGAATGGTACTCAACGGTTATTGAATTGGAGAAAAAGCCGGATAAAATCCAGTTAGCTTTGTTTATGTCAGCTATAGGACATGAAGCGGTAAGCATTTATAATACTTTTACTGATGATAAAAAAACTAGTTTAAATGTTTTAATTGAAGCTTTTAAAAAATACTTCACGCCTAAAGTAAACATAACGTATGAAAGATTTTTATTTAACAAAATATTTCAAAGCGAAAATGAGAAATTTGATGATTTTCTTACGGAATTACTTAGCAAAAGCAAATCTTGCCAATTTGGTACGTTACACGACAGTTTAGTAACTGATAGAATTGTAATTGGTGTTTACAGTGATTCCGATCGAGAAAAATTATTGGCTGAAGATGATTTAACTTTAGATAAAGCTGTGAAAATTTGTAATGCTAGTGAACAAGCTCGATCACAGTTGAGTTCTCTTAAAGATAAACCATTAAATATTGAAAGTGTAAAAAAGTATGCAACAAGTACGAAAAATAAATATGCTAAAGAAAAGCAAACTTTTAACGGTAAATTATGCACGCGATGCAATACTTCTCACAAAAGGTTTGAATGTTTGGCTTATAAAAAGCAGTGTTTTTCGTGTGGCAAAGAAGGCCATTTTAGCATTTGCTGTTCTTCAAAGAAGAAGAAAAAACACGTAGCTACAGTAAATAGCTCTTTTGACGAAAGTTGCAAAAATGATAAAGATTCGAAAAGTTTCGTTATTAGTAGTATAGCCAATAATGTAAAATCAGTAGACTGGTATGAAACGGCTGAATTTGAGAATAAGTTCAGAGACAAATTTAAATTAGATACTGGAGCCCAGTGCAATGTCCTATCATATCCTTTGGCTAAAAAAGCAAATTTAAGCATAAAATATTCTAACGTGCAATCGTTAATATCATTTTCTAATCATAAAATGAAAGTAGCTGGTGAAGCTGTTGCCAAGTTGAATGTTAAAAAGAAAACTTATGCTACTAGATTTGTGATAATTGAAGAAATGTTGCAACCTATATTGGGAAAAGATTCATGTGTAGAAATGGGTTTAGTTAAACGCGTAAACAGTATTGGATTAACAGAAAGATTTTTAAATACCAGTGCTAATGAAGATGAAATAGGCTGTTTGAAAAATTTTACATGTGAGATAGATTTAATTGATGACCCTAAGCTTGAAATATTTCCTGCAAGAAAAGTTCCTCATTCCATTAGAAAAAAAATTAAAGAAGAGCTTGATAGAATGCAACAGATGGGTATCATAAAACCAGTGAATGACCCTACGCCTGCAGTCTCGCCTATGGTTGTAGTTCATCGAAATGGTAAAATTAGAGTTTGTATGGATCCATCTAGTCTGAATAAGAATTTGAAAAGAAGACACTATCCTTTAAAAATATTGGAAGAAATTGCTGCACGTATAAATGGCTCTAAATGGTTTACATTACTGGACTGTAAAAAAGGATTTTGGCAGCTAAAAGTGACACAGAACGTACCAGTTGATACCTGACTATGGCCACTCCTTGGGGTAGATTTTCCTACTTGAGAATGCCAATGGGTTTAGCATCTGCTCCGGAAGTTTTCCAGCAAATTATGGAACGTCTGCTAGGACATACAGAAAATGTTGAATGTGCGATGGATGACATTCTGATACATGCTTCATCTAAAGAAAAATTGGAAGAAATGACCTCTAAAGTCATAAAAATTCTCACAGAATCTGGTTTGACTTTGAATAAAGAAAAATGCATATATTCACAGAACAGTGTTAAGTTCTTGGGACACATAGTTACTGATGTAGGACTGATAGCCGATCCTGAAAAAATCCAAGCTATTATTCAGCTAAAAGTTCCAGAAAATGTAGCATCGTTACAGCGTTTTCTTGGAATGGTTACCTACTTGGCTAAATTTGTTCCGAACTTGTCTGAATTAACTCGACCGTTAAGAGCATTATGTAAAAAAGACACCGAATGGATTTGGGAGAGTGAACAACAGGCAGCATTTGAAAAGCTGAAAGAAATATTAAAGAATTTACGTGTATTGAAGTATTTTAATGTGAATTTACCTATAACATTGTCGGTAGACGCAAGCAAACATTCTGTAGGAGCTGTAATTATGCAAGAAGGACGCCCTGTAGCTTATGCAGTCAAAGCATTAGACAAGACGCAGCAGAATTATTCTCAGATAGAAAAAGAAGCATTTGCAATCAAATTTGGATGTCTACGTTTTCATCAATACGTCTGGGGATGCAGAAAACTAACTGTGGAAACGGACCACAAACCGTTAGTATCAATATCAAAGAAGCCATTACATTTAGCGCCTCCTCGTCTGCAAAGAATCATGTTGGACATCATGCCTTATCGTCCTGAAATTATTCATAAAAAAGGAACTGAAATGTTTATAGCTGATACTTTGAGCCGAGATTGTAATCTTAATTATAATTTAGATATGCCTGAATTACAGATGGAAATTCATTTAGTTGTTCCGATGACTGAATCTAAAACAACTGAACTGATTCAAGCATTGAAAGATACTAAAAAGTACCATTTTGCCTTTCATTTTTTAAATATTATATGTATGCATGTATTACATTATTTTCTCTCTTTTAATTTGCTAGTTGCTTTAGCTGCTAGAAATGAAACAAGGATGGTGTGAATAGGTGTTACGCAGTATGATCTGTTCATCAGCAGCATCAGTTATTGTCACTAACATGTTGACGTTCGGTGCAGAGAGCAGCAAAGTCAACTTATTTCTAGTAGAGTTGCAGCTTGTTGGTTCCTTACTTCTGTGGTGGCCCGTTGGAATGCGCCTGGGAGACTATTAGGTTAGAAATAATCTTTTAGTCTTTTGGATGCTAACTTGCAGGCTAAATCACTGTTTGTATGCAGCATGGAGGCTACACTTCTTTTATGTTTTGATGAGGATTTTATTTTGCTTTATTGACTATCTTTATGAAAAGTAAGTCATTTAATTTATTACTTAAAAATAAAATAAAATTATGTTCTATTATGTACTGCTGATGTACGAGTAAATTTGATTTAAGACATTAATTTTTAAGGGATTTCGTAATTATCAATTGCATAAATTTAAATTAAAACAATCACTTAGATTAAAAGACTTTAGTATAAAATTAGATTATTGGGTACTTTTTGGTTAGCCGTGGTGCCAGTGTTATATATACATACTTATACATATATATGCATGTGTTGTATATATACACACACACACATACATATATATATATATATGCATATATAACACTGGCACCCGGCTAACCGAAAAGTACTGATTATTGTTTAAGGAAACATGCTAATATATATACATACATACTTATATACATATATGCATGTGTTATATATATACACACACACATATATATATATATATATATGCATATATAACACTGGCACCCGGGTAACCGAAAAGTAGTGATTATTGTTTAAGGAAACATGCTAATATAAGCATGCATAAAAAAAAAAAATTAAAGCATCTTTTTATTAGAATACTCTAATAGAACAGAATATTTATAAATAATGTGGAGGTGAAAATAAATTATAAAAGCATGTGGCATTGACAGAAGTATTCTGCTCTTTTCCTTTAGATGAACACCACTTTGCGCTGAATGCAAATGTTGGCACAAAATTTGCAGACATGTATAAATGGCTGTACAATATATTAATATATCATGCATTCACCATTTTTTACTTTTGGTTGCAGATTTTTTAATTAATTTTCTTTCACTTTCGGAACCTGTTCTAAAAGTAAAAATATCCTCTTAAAAAAAAACTGCAAGCAAAATTGAAAAAATAAACATCGAATGTAGAAATTTACAGCTATCCAACGACAAAAAAATATACATATTGAAATGTAAATAATATTTTTAAAAGAATCTTCCCATAGATTTAACATTAGCTTGTGAGTGTCTTTGCATGAAAGGATGGGAGCCTTAACCTATTAATCATACTGATGACTTTAAAAAACTAAGAGGAATGAAATTAAATTTTGCAACTCTTAATAATTTAAAAAGAAATGGAGTGCAAAGTCTTGTTTGCATATTTTTAAGTATAAGAACTGAATTTTTTTAAAACAAGACTATATTCTTCCAGAAATTGCATTTAAAATTCCACCAAACTTTCTAGTTTAAAAGTAAAAGCTAAAAGATGTCATATTTTCTGAACAAGAATTTCAAGTTTGATGAGAAGAAAAATGCATTTTGTCAGATCTTTAATGAAGGTAAAGAAGGAAGAAAGAATTTGTGAGCAAAAAATTAAATGTGTAAATTAAAATCTGTAACTCAAAAGCGCAAAGTCGGAGCCGAGTTGGATCAGTTGCCGGAGCCACAGTATTTTATCTAGGTGCGGAGCTGGAGCATCAAAAATTGTTCGGCTCCGGGTCACTGCCGAACTCAATTCAATATCTTTTTCTTGTTAAATGCATTGTTTACTTTAGTAGAATTCATTTGTATTTTTTTTAAGAAGTGTGAGCTGTATTATCATTAAACTGTGAATTTGTGTTTCTTTTACACTATTTTATTTAACTTGTAAATATGTCAAGCTACAATTTTATAATAGATTTTTTACTCAGTTCTTGATAATCCAGAATCACAAAAAATATGTACACAAGTATGCTTCTGACGACAATAATATTTTAAGGAACTTTATTATAATATAATAAATGAATTTTAAGGCATTTTTGAGTTAGCCACAGGTGATAAATCACCAAACATTCTTTATGGTTGGTTACAAGTTACAACAGAGTTAATTATGCTCCAAACAACACACCAATAAAATATGCCAACTGGCTGTGAAATAGCAGCAACAAAATATTTTAAAACTCTTAATGGTAGAAAATAAAATAAAAATAAAGAATAATATGTATTTTTTAAAATCTGCTTTTATCAATTAATAGCTTAATATTAAGTAAATTATAAGTTAAGAAAACAATTTAAAGATTCTGAATACATAGTTTTAAAAATGCTTTTTCCCCCCTTTCCTGTTGTCATATCTGAAAAAAAAAAATTATAGATCAATTGTAATTTTTTTAATAAATTCGGTCGATTTTCAATAATTAGAGTCATTCCAAATTCATGTATTGTAACAAGTTTTTTGGACCAACATGATTTTTATAAATATTGAATGCTTTATGGGTGGTGGTTAAAGAAAAAAAAACTATTTTTGATACTTGTGTATTATTCGGTCTAGGTCATACTCACTGTGCCAAAAATATTACAGTAACCCCTTATTATTATATACTTTTTTTTTCATTTTAAGTGCATATTATACAGTTGTCATATTAAAGGTGATGGCAGAAATATTTATATACATATAACTATATAATATGATATAGCATACTATATATATATAGACATAATATATTGTAATCATTCTGGTGAGCATAATAAATCACTGGAAATAAAACCACCATCGTTAATATCATTTATTGCTAAAAGCCGTCATTTTGATGTTTATGTATCTGATGTATACTATATTGCTGTTTTGTATTATTTCAGTTTGCTTTTATATTTATTCTTTTTAATGATGTTTTGTATTAAATAACCATTTTGAGCAACATGGACAATTGACAATGATAAACAAAACTGGCAATTGACAACCATTTTTGGCAATCTCTTTACCTGGCCCGGATAAAACGCAAGTACCCTATTTTTACTTTTATACTTGTCCAGTAACAACTCTACAACTTTTTTCATATTTTAATTTTTAAACTAGCTGAGAGATGAATGTGTTATCAATGAGAGAGAACAGAATGTGTTTTATTTGCATGTTATGGATGGGGAGATATTGAATAGTGTAATCCTTGTTATGCCATTTGATCCTGTTGTTTAAATTCACAACACTTTTGGACACTTTATGTCAGCCGGGCACATCAGATAAATCGTTAAATATCATTCCTACAGGAATTATTAATTTCTTTTGAAATATAAAATTTTCATTCATTTCATTAAAAAAAAAAAGAATAAATTAAATACAACAAAACAAAATATGTATTTCAGCACCAAGGCGTTGTTTCTAAGTCACACAAATGAAAACTAAAAGGTTCTATTGTTGAAAGGAAAAAAATATTGCAAGATTTACACCCAACTAACATTGAAGTACCCTTTTTGTGATCTACTGACAAAATCAGGGAATTGCTCAAGGCAAATATTGAGACTCGTTCACAAAATTCTCCTAAATAAAAAAAAAAAGAAACTCTTCACAAAATTATTTTCCATAAAAGCGACTTCACACTATACGAAAAAATTGTAAGGATTTAAAATGTGGGTAATTTGTAAACAAAACAAATTCACAAGAAAAGTAAACTTCAGAAAGAGGGGGATTTTCTTTGCTGGATTTTCTGTTACAAAAGTTTATTTTTCTCAAATCTATAATAAACAAGTTGGAAATTGCTCGTCAAACGTGGCAAATGAGGTGCGTTCGTACTATAACTAGTTTTATAATTACTTTTTACACCCCATATTGTACTGAGTGTATAATTTTTTGCACTTCATAAAGTGCATAGTCTGACTCTGGTCAGACTCAGACTCCGGGAATTTTAACAGATCTGACTCCGACTCTTTCATTCAAAAATGGGCCGACTCCGACTCTGGGAATTTTAACAGATCCGTCTCAGACTCTTTCGCTCAAAAATGGGCCCGACTCCGCAGCCCTGCTTCTAAGGCAAAACTTAAAAATTCGCTATGTGAATTAGGTTTCATAATTACTTTATTTACCTTACAGAATATATTTACATACACTTTATGGACCGGAAGGCGGCTGCACAAACCATCACCTCATCGAGTTGATGGATGAAATTCCAGGATTAGTTAAAACTCGATTTGCATATTAAAATGCAACGAGTTTGTCAACTCATATCTTGGTGGTAAACACCTGCAAACCTGATCGTAGTGGCTTACTGGTAGGTTTACTATTGTGTTTTCTTGCTCCCAGTCCTCTATGTTTTCATACCTTTGGTTGCAGGAAATTGCAGGCAGACCAGTTGCATTTTAATATGCGAATCGAGTTCTGTCTAATTCTGGAATTTCAGCTATCAACTGGATAAGGCGATGGTCTGTTCATCCGCCTCCCGGGCTATTACCATTGTCTAAATTATTGCAAAAATGTGACAGTGACCTTTTAATTGCCTTAAATTTCGTTGACAATGTTGTGGCTCACTTATATTCTATTCGTAAAGCCCTTTCAAGGAAATTTTTGATGAAGCTTGTTTGAAAGACAGTAACTTTCATATTGACCTTAAACTGCCAAGAACTGCATCAAAACAAAAACAAAGATCTAATGTTCCAGCTGATTCTATAAAAGAGTATTTCAGAAGAAATATTTTTATTGCATTCGTTGATCAAATGTTGACTCAACTTAATGAACATTTCATTTGGCACCACAACATTTTGAAAGTTTTTTAATTCTTCTACCTAATGGAAAAGATGCTCCAACAGCAAATGAAATGAAAGATTTTCTTTAATTGTGTGAATTTTATGCACATGACTTGCTTTCTACCAATTCAAAAATTTTGAAGGCCGAATTCAAGTTGTGGTGCAGAAAATTTTAAAAATCACTTTCATAACTCGATGCAAGAATGCCATTGAAGCAGTTTCGAAATGTGAGAAAATGTTGTACCTGAACATCTATAAATTATTAAAAATATTTGCAACGCTTCCCGTTACAACCTGTGTCAGCGAAAAGGTCATTTTCAACCTTACGCATTTTAAAAATTTACTTAAGATCCACTATGGCAGAATAAAGATTAAAAATGGGCTGCTTTATGATGTATACATAAAGAGATTAATGTAACTTCAACTGAAGTAATTTGTAAAAAGAAAATGATTTTATTGTGTAACAATGTTTTTAACTGAATTTACTGAATTTTTTTATCTGTTCAATTCAACTCGCCTCCATAGTCGGCTGAGCCACGGTAGCAGTAGGGGCAGCTGCCGTTTCCAAGACTAGAGGCAATGCCTTTCAAAAATTGACTGATGCCCAAAACAGATTAAATTCTCTATTAGTTTATTAATTCCCAAAAATTCGGACTGACAAATAAAGTGTAAAAGAACTAGCCCAAAAATTTGCATCCAATAATTCAATTTGTCAAGGCTATTTTGGATATTTTCCTTTAAACTACAATATGTCTCACGGTCAGATAAATATAAATAGGAAATTCTATAAATGTTTGTTTAAGGGCTCTTTAAGTAGGGGAGAAGGGGACAACTTGAATAATTCTGTTATTTTTTAGTTAAAGTTGCTCTGTAAATTTTTGCAGATTGACAACACTGATATACACTTCCATGTGTAATTACACAAGAATACATTTCATAGTTCATTTGCAATTTATAAAAAAAGATTTTTATGATGAAAAAGTAAATTCATGATTTGTTTTTTAATTACTAAGTTAGACTATTTATATTCATTGTTTCAAATGAAAGGGGATATTATATTATAAATTAATCTAATCAGTATACTTTTTGATATTCACTTTTGCTTCAGTGTTAGTCCTAAAAAAATAAATGGCACCATGGGGCTAGAGTGGACATGTCCACACTAGCCCCATTCAGCTTTCAGTTGTAAAAACATTAATTAGGTATATAAATATGTCACATTTTATGCTACTTCGATACTAAATTAGATTAATTTGTGAAGTAATAACTGAATTTTAATGTAGAACACACACATAGTAGAATTTAGTTTGATATACATTTTTTATTTAAATTACTAATGCTAGTCCATTATAATGACATAGGTAGGTAGTATATTTTTCCTAGAGTAAATTATAAGGATTATTTTCTTGTTGGTGCTCTAACTGGAAGTCTAGATTTGCCTTCGAAAAGCGGATGGATGGTGAAAGAACTATTTCCAGCTGTTTTACACCATATACAAGAACACACAAAATCTGATATAGACCACCCTGTTTTCTTTGCTTTTTGATAATCATAATTCAACATTTCTCTTGTAGCAATTACACATATGTGAAGGAAAATTACATTGTGTTACTGTCTTTCCCATCACATCGTTCAAATAAACTTCAACCCCTAGATGTTGCTATTTATGGTGCATTCAAAGGAATGTGTAAAGTTGCATTTAATGACTGGATGTTAAATTATCCTGACAAAACAGTATCAGTCTGATATTCCTTCCTTAACAGCGAAAGCGTATCATAAATTATTTACACTAAGTAATATCATATCAAGATTTGTAAAAACCTGGCATTATCCCTTTAAATTGATTAGCATTTGGAGATGATTATTATTATTATTATTATTTTTTTTTTTTGGAGCTATACTATCGGCCGTGAATGCCCAGGTACTACACAAGATCTGGTAAGCACACGAGAAGACAGTGGAAACAGCATTTTTGACATGGAAGTTGATAAATTAGAAATTGAAGAAGTAGAAATGACTGAAACAACAATCAAGCCAGGAGATTTTTTATTGGCTCAAGTTTCTTTAATTTGCAAGAACTCAAGCCACAGCACATTTTATAAATATGTAGCAGTTATTCAAAGTCTGTTTCTGTTGTCGAGTACGAAACAGTTCTTCACGAGTATTAGCTTTAAGAAAAAACGTTTTATTTATATTGAAAATGATGTTTCACAAATAAACATCATTGGGAAAACTCTCACAGCCAGACATTTTTCAAAAAGCCGTAATGTTTATTATGTAGTTTCCTGGCTGTGTAAACACTAATGAAAAACATTTAGTTGCTTTGACAATTACTTTAACCTTGTAAACAAACTTAAGATTTTAAGATAGGTAAATACGTCCATACCTTTTTATTTGTGTACTTTATTTTGACCAGTGTTTTGTAATGTATTTAATTTTGTCTTTAAAATAGATTCATAACATACCTAACTGCAGTCCTCAGTAATAATAAAAAAATATTAGGTATAACATTAATTAAGTTATATTTTATTATGATTAATATATTTACTATGTTGTTTAGGTTCAAATTTATTTTATTATGGTTTTGCAAACACTTATAAGAGTTGTATTACATTGTCTAAATCAATATTCTAGCTTGTCCACACTAGCCCCACCACATGGGGCTAATGTGGACAAAAATAACTTTTTTTTAAATTTATTATTAAATAACTGTATTGCCAAATAATTTAATATATCAACCAAATCAAAGATAAAATAGCAAATTCTTGTAAAAAAAATACTTGAAGTGTGAAAAAAATATATTTACTACATTTTTTTGTGAAATTTATAAAAATTGTCCACACTAGCCCCCTTCTCCCCTATTTAACTTCTGCACATTCAAAAATTTGTGTACTTTTAAATTATTAATTTAATTAAATTTTTAATATAATAATTTTCATTTTCATTAAAATAAATAAATTATTATTAAATACTGAATTAATTACGGTAATTTGATGAATAATTAGTATCTCCTTGTAATTACCTACTGTAATTATAAGCAGAGAAATTTTGCCCTCACTAATTTTATTTTGTTTCGCCACCAATGCTCGGCACCCCCCATAAAAAAGTCCTGGGTGTGCCACTGTATATGGGTAGATATATTTAAAATATTATATTAATTGTTTTCTTTTACTAAAGAAAAAAATGCTTAATTTTTGCAAATAATGTATGAAGTACTTATGCTGGTGAAGGGGGCGAGGGGTCAGGGTTGCTGGCTTTTAGCCAGGCCAAAAAAAGCCGGCCGGCTTTTTTTGGTTTTAACCACTTAAAAAAAGCCGGCTTTTATTAAAAAAAGCTGGCTTTTATTGAAAGAAGCCAGTTTTTATTTTTTAAAGTTGGTTTACAGTAAATTTGTTTTAAATTTGGATCAATTAATTTTTAATACATTTATAAATATTTTCTACTAAAAAAAATAATAGACTTCTATTAAATTTTATCAAATAAATAAGTCTTTATAACTTCTAGAAGACAACTGTGAACGCATTATCTTTTGAAAAAAAAAAATATATATATATATATATATATATAAACATTGAAAAGGATATATGTTAGGCTCCAAACTGGTGTTTTGAAATTCTATATTATATAGCTCCACATATACTACACATTTTAAAGATTATATTTAATTAAAACTGTTCTTAACTGCTCTGCTCAACAAGTGCAAAATGTTTTGACACATTTACAAATTCATTTTTTAACGGAAAGATGTAAAATTCGAAAGCCTGACCATGAAACATGAAAGCGATTTGGAATCGAACTGCGTTTTCCATTTTTTTATCCATCATTTATCTATTGAGCTATAAAGAGATTTTGATCACGTGACAAAACACGTTTTTTTACCCTTTTCTGAGTGGTTTCTTCTTTCGTGTGGAAATTCAGTTCAAAACGCTCCCTTTGACACTATTTTCTGAAAAATCTATTGCGTTTGCAAAAAAAAAAAAAAAAAAAAAAAAACCAGAAAAAACAGTGCAATTACATAGTTTCTGAACAACAACATCTGCTAGTTTCATGCATTTCTGAACAAAAATAAATTAAAACTTAGGTCAGAAAGTTGCCATTTTGGATTTAACAGCCTTAATGACAAAATATAACATATCAAAATGGAAATGAGAAATTAGAAAAGATGTTTTATTTGAGGAGTGATGAGATGTTTTATTTTGAAAAGCTTGTTACTACACATATTCATGCATATGCTATTCATAATGTTTTTAATAGTGAGAAATGGTGGTGTTTATTAATATGACTATGTATAATTTTAAATGTTTGCTAGAAATAAAATAAGACTTGTATATTAATAGCTCTTAAAATTAAGTAATAAAACATAACTAAGTAACCATTGTCCTCTTTAATTTTATAAAGCAGTAAAAATAAAAAAAATTGGCAGTTGGTATGGCCCTTTTAAAATTTAACAGACATATTTGCAATTCTGAATACAAATTACTAGCAAAATCATCTAAGTTTTATTCCAGTGTTATGTCCTCATTATTGAGAAATTGGGTTACTTATTAAACTGTAAATCAATTAAATGTCATTAAAACTAATTAAAAACACTTTAAAATGTGTAGTTTATAATTACAATGCTTTATTGTATAAAAGCCAATTATGGCCAAAAAAAGCCAATTTTGGCCAAAAAAAGCCGGTTAAAACCAATAAAAGCCACCGGCCTGGCTTTTTTTAATTTTAGCCGGCTTTTTTGCAACCCTGCGAGGGGTACAACTAAAGTTGTTAGTATTCCAAAATATTAGGTCTCCAGATTTTTTTAAAATCAAGCAGCTAAAAATGAAATCTGTTTAAAACGGAAAATTTTCTTGGTTCGTTGCGATACTGTCTCGGCAGATTTTAGTATATTAGTTTTCTATTAATTAAAAAAAAATTAATGATGAACTTCAAAGTAAAACGCATTACACATAATAGAACAAGTGTAAAAAGATTTCAAACTCTTTTCAGTTAGGTAATACTTTAAATAACATACCTACAAAAGTGATTCAATTAAACACACTATACGTAAAAAGTTTTAAAACTCTTTTCAGCTGTGTGATACTTAAAAAAAATATCTACTACAAAAGGGATTCAATTTGTTCACATTACTTAATATTTACGAAATATATAGGTATAATAATTATAGTATATACAATAGGTGTTTCAAATAGAACATTTAATAAATATGCAAGTAATCGTACACAGTATGCAAATCAATAGTGATTTTTTTGCAACTACAAATTTTCCCTTTCTTCGTAATAAAATAATCTTGAGTGAAAAAATTATTTTTTTTTAATTACAGCTGTGTATGAAACCTTTTTCATCCACCATATATTTAATAAACATTTCGGCGATAACCTATAATTCTGATTTTATTAACATTCTTCAATATATTAAATTTAGTAGTATAAATTGTAATACTGATGTTATTAATTTTTTTGTTTACAAACTGCCGTAATACGAGGTTGCCAGAAAATCGCCAAGAAAAACACCAAATCTCCCTCTCCATTAGCGGTGATGACGTCAAAAAGGTAGAAAAAGGTGGACGTCACGTGACTCGTTGCCGTATGTCGAATTACTCTATACTTCTCACAAAAGGTTTGAATGTTTGGCTTATAAAAAGCAGTGTTTTTCGTGTGGCAAAGAAGGCCATTTTAGCATTTGCTGTTCTTCAAAGAAGAAGAAAAAACACGTAGCTACAGTAAATAGCTCTTTTGACGAAAGTTGCAAAAATGATAAAGATTCGAAAAGTTTCGTTATTAGTAGTATAGCCAATAATGTAAAATCAGTAGACTGGTATGAAACGGCTGAATTTGAGAATAAGTTCAGAGACAAATTTAAATTAGATACTGGAGCCCAGTGCAATGTCCTATCATATCCTTTGGCTAAAAAAGCAAATTTAAGCATAAAATATTCTAACGTGCAATCGTTAATATCATTTTCTAATCATAAAATGAAAGTAGCTGGTGAAGCTGTTGCCAAGTTGAATGTTAAAAAGAAAACTTATGCTACTAGATTTGTGATAATTGAAGAAATGTTGCAACCTATATTGGGAAAAGATTCATGTGTAGAAATGGGTTTAGTTAAACGCGTAAACAGTATTGGATTAACAGAAAGATTTTTAAATACCAGTGCTAATGAAGATGAAATAGGCTGTTTGAAAAATTTTACATGTGAGATAGATTTAATTGATGACCCTAAGCTTGAAATATTTCCTGCAAGAAAAGTTCCTCATTCCATTAGAAAAAAAATTAAAGAAGAGCTTGATAGAATGCAACAGATGGGTATCATAAAACCAGTGAATGACCCTACGCCTGCAGTCTCGCCTATGGTTGTAGTTCATCGAAATGGTAAAATTAGAGTTTGTATGGATCCATCTAGTCTGAATAAGAATTTGAAAAGAAGACACTATCCTTTAAAAATATTGGAAGAAATTGCTGCACGTATAAATGGCTCTAAATGGTTTACATTACTGGACTGTAAAAAAGGATTTTGGCAGCTAAAAGTGACACAGAACGTACCAGTTGATACCTGACTATGGCCACTCCTTGGGGTAGATTTTCCTACTTGAGAATGCCAATGGGTTTAGCATCTGCTCCGGAAGTTTTCCAGCAAATTATGGAACGTCTGCTAGGACATACAGAAAATGTTGAATGTGCGATGGATGACATTCTGATACATGCTTCATCTAAAGAAAAATTGGAAGAAATGACCTCTAAAGTCATAAAAATTCTCACAGAATCTGGTTTGACTTTGAATAAAGAAAAATGCATATATTCACAGAACAGTGTTAAGTTCTTGGGACACATAGTTACTGATGTAGGACTGATAGCCGATCCTGAAAAAATCCAAGCTATTATTCAGCTAAAAGTTCCAGAAAATGTAGCATCGTTACAGCGTTTTCTTGGAATGGTTACCTACTTGGCTAAATTTGTTCCGAACTTGTCTGAATTAACTCGACCGTTAAGAGCATTATGTAAAAAAGACACCGAATGGATTTGGGAGAGTGAACAACAGGCAGCATTTGAAAAGCTGAAAGAAATATTAAAGAATTTACGTGTATTGAAGTATTTTAATGTGAATTTACCTATAACATTGTCGGTAGACGCAAGCAAACATTCTGTAGGAGCTGTAATTATGCAAGAAGGACGCCCTGTAGCTTATGCAGTCAAAGCATTAGACAAGACGCAGCAGAATTATTCTCAGATAGAAAAAGAAGCATTTGCAATCAAATTTGGATGTCTACGTTTTCATCAATACGTCTGGGGATGCAGAAAACTAACTGTGGAAACGGACCACAAACCGTTAGTATCAATATCAAAGAAGCCATTACATTTAGCGCCTCCTCGTCTGCAAAGAATCATGTTGGACATCATGCCTTATCGTCCTGAAATTATTCATAAAAAAGGAACTGAAATGTTTATAGCTGATACTTTGAGCCGAGATTGTAATCTTAATTATAATTTAGATATGCCTGAATTACAGATGGAAATTCATTTAGTTGTTCCGATGACTGAATCTAAAACAACTGAACTGATTCAAGCATTGAAAGATGATAAAGAGTTAAGTCTGCTAATTAAGATAACTCAAGATGGTTGGCCAGAAGAATTAACTAAAGTTCCTGACAGTCTAAGAAAGTATTGGACTTTTCGAGATGAGTTTGCCGTTTATGATGACATCCTGTTCAGAGGTGATCGAATAGTCATTCCGCGCAAGCTTATGGAACCTACGTTGAAAGCTATTCATCTTGGTCATCAAGGTATTCAACATTCGCTCAGTATAGCTAGGGAAAATGTCTACTGGGTTGGCATGAATAAAGATATTACGTTATACGTAAAACAGTGCAAAGTTTGTCAACAACGTCAAAGAGCTAACCCCGAAGAACCGTTAATGTTGAATGAAGTACCAGAGAGACCTTGGCAAATTGTTGGCACAGATATTTTTCATTTGGATAAAAAGAATTATTTACTTATAGCAGATAGCTATTCGGGTTATTTTGATTTTTGTGTGCTGAACAACTTATCATCTAGTACAGTTATACAAGCTTTTAAATGTTGGTTTGCAACTCATGGTATTCCTGAAACTTTATGCTCTGATGCAGGTACTCAGCTGATTTCTAAAGAAGTGAGACATTTCGCTAAACAGTGGAATATAAATCTTCAAGTATCAAGTCCAGAACACAAAAGATCCAATGATCTAGCTGAACGATATGTTCAAGAAGCTAAACAGCTTATAGCTAAATGTGCTGCAGACGGTTCTGACTTATATTTAGCATTGTTAAATAACAGAAATACACCTAGAGGAGTTTTAGGATCTCCTGCACAACGTCTTATGGGAAGAAGAACTAGAGGAATATTGCCAGTAAGCTCAAAGTTGTTAAGACCATCTATCACAAAAAATGTTCCCTCTAATCTTACAGAAAAGAGTATAGAGATAGAGGCTCAAAGCCAAAAAAGCCAATTTCTATTGGTCAGAAAGTGTGGTTTAGAAAATGTCATAGAAAGTGGAGTCCTGCTGATGTAATTGCTCCAGCTCAAAGACCAAGATCATTTATCATTAAGACCCCAGATGGTGCAACTTATAGAAGAAATACTTGGTTTCTCCGTCCAAATGCTACTCCTGAGAAACCTTCAGTTTCAAGTAGTTCAGATCCTACACTTGAAGAAACTGACAGTCCTGATCCTACACATTGCCAAAGTGAATCACCGCCAAAAATGTCTGATCACTCGGGTTTGTTAAGTGCTGATGCTTCTCCAAATCTGTCATCTACTCCTGTTCCTAAGATCAAAACTCCTGTGTGCAAGACAGATACTGGTATAAAAACCCGTTCTGGCAGTACTGTTAAAAAACCTGATAAACTTGACCTCTAAAAGAAAAACTGTTTCTTTTTATAAAAAAAAGGGGGATGTCATGATATTACAATGTAACTGATATTACCTGTAACCATAACTGTGTATGCATTACCTGACATCTTGTAACCGTTAACTGTGTTCCAAATATATCTTGTTACTGTGTATGTGCGTATGGTCAATTAACTTATTGTTAGTTGTTATTAATTGGTCTTAATATGACGTTCGTATGAATCGTAAACGTTACAGTTACTTAGGTTGCTTTGAAATTTTTTTATCGTAAATATTATACAGATAATTAAATTTTAAAATTCATATGACTTATAGGGTATTTTTCTAATAAATAAATTTCTTTAATAATTAAAGAGTAATAATAATATTTTCGTAAGTTAGTTAGTTAAAATCATTTGATCTTTATTACGAGTTCCGTTGTAATTTCTTTTTGTCAATTAGATTTTTTTTAAATAAATTTAAATAATTAAATTAAAAAATTCCTTTAATCTATTTTTTAATAATTAAAGTAAACATTTATTAAAATGCAATAATAAATCTCCTAGGCTTACATTAAAAGTATTTTCATGTTAGATTTTTATAAAGTTCTGATCATTTTAAATTTATTCGTTATTTAGATTACTATTTTTTTTTTAATTGTAAATGTTATACAGATAATTGAATTAAATTTTAAAATTCATATGACTTATATGGTATTTTTCTAATAAATAAATTTCTTTAATAATTAAAGAGTAATAATAATATTTTCTTAAGGCTGTCCTTAACTGCTCTACTCAACAAGCGCAAAATGTTTTGACACATTTACAAATTCATTTTGTAACGAAAAGGTATAAAATTGGAAAGCCTGGCCATGGAAGCGATTTGGAATCGAACTGTTTTTTTTCCATTTTTTGATAAATCAATTACCTATTGAGTTATAAGCGATTTTGATCACGTGACAAACACGTTTTTCGCCCGCTCTTCAGTGCTCTTTCTTCCTTCGCGCGGAAATTCGGTTCAAAACGTCCACTTTGACACTATTTTCTGAAAGATCTATTGCATTTTCAAAAAAAAAAAATGGAAAAAACAGCTCAATTACATAGTTTCTGAACAACAACACCAGCTACTTTCATGAATTTTCGAACAAAAATAAATTAAAACTTATGTCAGAAAGTTGCCTTTTTGGATTTGAGAACACCCATAAGTCAGTTAGTTAAAATCAGTTGATCTTTATCACCCGTTCCTTTGGAAAAAAAAATTGTCAATTAGACTTTTTTAAATAAATTTAAATTAAAAAATTCATTTAATCTATTTTTTAATAATAATGTAATAATAATATATTCTTACCTTACATTAAAAATATTTTTTGTTGGAACTTTAGTAAGTTATATATATGTATATAATTAGCAGTAGTAATTTATTAAAGTGTTCATTTCTCAAAATTAAGTATTATCTTTCATATATAAAAATATTTATCAATTTATCAGCTGCCTTCTAATTCTTTTTATTGTATATTCAATACTACTAAATTCTTATCATATATAAACTGTATGTTTAAAATGAATATTTATTAAAATTTAATTTTAATATCGTCTAAACTTTCATGAAAAGTACTTTTATGCTAGAACTCCAGTAACATATAAATAGTAATTAACAGAATTAAATTATTTATCTTTAAAAATTAATTATTTATACTTTATATATAAATTACATTAATAATATATATTTCAATGATAATTTAACCATTGAAGACAGTAAAGTACTATACTTTAAATAATTGAATGTATGGTAAAAATGCAACAAAAACAAATATATATATATATATATATATATATGTCTGGGATTTAATAATTATTCGCAAAAAGTTTTATTATATATATATATATATATATATATATATATATATGTTGCAATAAAAATGTAATATACATCAAACATGAACAATGAAAAATATTTTGCTATTAGTTGCAATATATATATATGTGGATGTGGCTTGCGGTTCCCAAAACAATCTAAACCACATCATCCTGACCACAGTAAGAAACGCAGCTAAAATCCCATGAGAACTGACAGAGTAGACAAATTCTAAAAGACAAAACCTGAGGAGTTAGTAATTCTAAACCGCAGCCGGAGGGCTAAGGTTCGATGTAACGTCAGAGTTGTTCTGCGGGCTGACCTGATAAGACGTACCCGGTCAGGCTTCCGAAATACACTGCTCAAAACAATTAAAGGATATTGCAGTTTTAGGTGGATTTTGTATCTGGTAAACTGTTTAGCTGATTGATACATGGTCGACAGACATAGTAGGTTATATGAGAATAAATTACACATGTTTGGCAGAAAAAAATGCATTTTATTGCGCATTTGTGTACTAAAAAAAAAAAACACAATTTGTGCATATGAGAAAAAAAGAATAAGAAAAGGTGTTTTCTTCAAAGAAAATCTTTTTCAGTAGGGGGTATGGTTTCCACGGGCGGCCAGCAACGTTGAACACCTTTGAGGCATGGACTCAATGAGGCTATTAATGACGAGTTGGGGTATTCTGCCCCACTCTTCCAGAAGAGCTCTTTCCAGTTCTTGGAGAGTTTGTGGGGCTGTTGGCGGCCAGAAACTCGTCTTCCTAGAGCGTCCCAAACGTGCTCGATTGGATTCATGTCTGAAGAACACGCTGGCCATTCCATTCGAACGATTCCTTCCGCGAAAAGGAAATCCTCCACCAGGTTTGCACGATGTGGCCTGCAGTTATCGTCCATTAAAATGAAGTTATCTCCGATTGCTGCAGCGTAAGGGACTACAATAGGTCTGAGGATCTCATCCCTATATCGGCGACCAGTCAGAGCTCCATCTCAAATGATGTAGAGGTCAGTGCGCCCGTCAATGGAGATGCCACCATACACCAACACTCCTCCACCGCCAAATCTGACACTTTCGTGCACGAATGCAGGATTATTCCTACTGCCACGGTCCCTCCAGATGAAAATACCCCTATTATCCGGATGCACAGAAAAACGGGACTCGTCAGAAAACAGAATATTGCTCCATTCATTTCTCCTCCAGTTGACATGCTCGGTTGCCCACTCCCTGCGGTCGCGACGATGCCTTGATGTTAATCTAACACATACCATCGGTCGGCGAGCATACAGACCTACAGCATGGAGCCGGTTTCGGACAGTCTGAGTTGAAATCGTGGTGCCTGTAGCCGAGCGAAGGTGTTATTGGAGAAGAGTAGCGTTCATGGTTCGGTGTCTCCGAGTTGTTAACGCTAAATACCGATCTTCATTGGACGTTGTTGCCCGTCTACGACCTTGCCCTGGTTTTCGGCCTGCACATCCACTCTCCAAAAAACGGTTCCAGATCCTGGAAATGACACTTTGTAACACTCCAATGGCTTGCGCTACTTCGGCTTGAGTTTGGCCCCCTTCTAACCTACCAGCAATTCTCAAAGCTTCTGAATCTGTCAAATGACTTCGCTGAGACATCGTACTCATCGAAACAAAGCAATCACTGAATGCCGATCATCCTTGTCTTCATTCTCTTTTATCCAGTTGAAAGTCAAATTTCATTCGCTGCCGCTGAAGCGACGTTTTTGACGTCGAACTCAAAATTTGCATACTCCACAGTTTGAAAACCAGAAAAATTTGCATTTGTGATTCTCTTCTTCTATTTTCGGCAAAAAAAATTTCGTTTATATCTTTATTTTATATAAAACTTCAAATATCCTTTAATTTTTTTTAAGCAGTGTATATTGAATGCCGGTAAACTGCCGTAAGAAATTCCCCCTCATCCCCTAAGCCCTGTATATAGTTAATGTGCTCTGTAAATATAATCTATGCTTTAATCAAGACATTAAAACGTGATTATTTCTATACTACGAGTGTTCAATCAGAAGCCTTTATAACCAAAGTTTGACCACAGTCCATCCCACCTATTCCACATGAGGCTCGACCGCGTCGAATTCAACTATTTATCAAGCCCCTGGACATCCATGCATTTGCTGTGAAATCCTACGTCCGAAATTTTAAGATCTACGAAGTTTCTGTCCGCAGTTCTGATAAGGAAAGAGAGAAAACAAGACGAGTCACCGCTACGTAATACTGACCTACTTATCTGTTATCGACTCACCCGTTTTCTGTGTGTGTGTGAAAGAAGACATCGGTGATATTTTTTTCATTCGCAATGGATATAATCAAGCCATTCGGCGTTCTCTTTTAAAAAAAGGATACCAATTTGGAAGTAAGCTTTATTTCTTATTCAGCCATGTTATTGCAAGATATACGGCCGGTGTTAGCTCAAATTAATTCGGCACGAGTTGAACGAATCAAAATCCTACATACCTTAGTATTTGGCTCTGACGAAAATAGAAGCAATCGTAAAAATTTAAAGAAATTTCAAGGATTCAAATATAAAATTGGGGATCCTGAATTTGACGATAAAATCGCTGAAACGACCAAAAACTTTCCCTTAGCTCAACTCATTTCTATGTCAAATTTACTTTGTCTAGACATTGCTGGTAACGAAGCAGATATTTCACGACGTATTATTGAAGCACTTTCGGACCTAACAAAGTTCCAGTCCTCCATTTCACCACAAACCGATTCCGAACCCGATGATGACGATTCTCGCAATACTTTGCAATCCAATCCATTAACGAGTTTTTCTGGTACCACTTTGCAATATAATGCTGCGATTTCCCCCCATTCGGCACCGCGTCAGTCCATTTCCTTTACCGATTTCGAAAATTTAATTACACCTTTTTCCGGCAAGCCCGTAGAAAACATTCTACATTGGCCAGAAAGATTTGAAGGCTTGGCCACAACCTTTCAACTGAATGAGTTGCAAAAATTTCTTTTCGTCGAAAGAGCTCTCAAGGGTACTGCATTGTTATTTGTCCGCAGTGAGCCAGAATTAACATCGTACGCAGCATTAAAGCAAGCGTTAATACAAGAATTCGCGCATATTTCCTCTTCTGCCCAAATACATGAAATGCTAGCTTCACTTCACGTACTTGTAAGCCCAGCGAAAAAATGAGTGAGTATTTTTTAATAATGAAAGAGATTGCCCAACGAGCGAAAATAGACGACGCATCACTCATGCATTATGTTATCACCGGTATTAGAGATACACCTAACAATAAAGCAATTCTTTTTGGCTGTCAAACTCTCACCGAATTTAAAAGTAAGCTTCAAATTTATCAGCAAATTTGCGATCAAAGTCCCCACCTTCGCCAGTCACAGCCGCGGCCTACACATGTTAGTAATAAACCCCTACACACCGAAAAAGCCCCGAAAATGGTTTGTTTTTCTTGCGGAGAACCTGAACACCATGCGAAAGATTGTGTACATAAAGACAAAGGAATTAAATGTTTTTCGTGTAATAATTTTGGACACAAGAGTTATCACTGCGCTCAGACCACCCGCCCTAAAGTTTCAAACTCAGACACCTCTCCCCCTGCAATTCGAGTAGTAGAATTGGATAAACCGCGTCAAAACATGACTAAATTAGTGAAAATTGCAGATTTAGCGATACATGGGTTGATGGATACCGGTTCGCACATTACGTGTGTAAGAAAAGATTTGTACCGCTTACTGGGTTCCCCCACCCTCAACGACGCAAGCTTACAAATCGTAGGCTTCGGTAACAGCAGTGTCACACCAATCGGATCGTTCAGCACAACCATCTCTATAGACGACAATGCGTATACCACCACAGCTTATGCCATAGAATTTTCTCGCATGAACATTCCTCTCATCATCGGAAGAGACATAATTTCCCAGGGAATACTCACTTGTGATCAGAACGGCATCTCACTCCAAAAACCACCTCCACCCGAAATATCTGTTAATTCTATCACCGTTTGTGAAGGTGTACACAACGTAGGTAGACGTAGACCACAAACAAGAGAATGTCGTGTTACAGAGCTTAGTTTCAAGTATCCCAGAATTTTGCGAGGACGTGCCTTCTCAGATCCTACCATCTCCTAATTGCTCTCGTCACCACGCACCTGTGTAAAAGACGTTCGTTGCTCCAAATTCCCTTGTGTTCGTATTATGCTTCTTACTCGTCATATTACATTCCGCAAGTGCATCGCGTACCTGTGTTTCTGATATGGGAACTTTCATCCCTTTTCTCGAGACATATTTTTCACTGTGTATGACGGAATATTTTTACAGCTCACTAGTGCCAGCTCTTCCCAATACTAGGAAAATAAAAACACGTCACCGAAAATGGAAACGAAACAAAATTCGTTCACGCACAATATAGCTACAAAAAAGACAGAGAAGAAAAGTGTTTTTTTTTTTTTAAGTGTGCTTCTTTTAGTGTTGTTTTCACCGTTTCTATTGCTTCAAATAAATTCCCGCGTTGCGAAATGTGTGTGTGTGTGGTTTTTTGTTGTTGTTGTTGTTTCGCCGTAGGACGTGTTAATTTTTTTGTGCATGTGATGCCAAACAGCTAATTACTCCTCCTGCATCAGTGTGCATATATTTTTTTATTATTTCATGAAAAGTCACTTATTTATCGTCACGTTATCCAGACAGCAGACTGTAAGTACTTTATTTTTATTTTTCTTTATCTGGATTCATGATTCAGACTGTCTGATCGGTGCTGACCGTTATCAACATACCCTATTAGCATTTGCAGTGAACTCGTATTTGCTTTTTTATTTTTCAAATGTGAACAACGATTAGACTCAGTACTTTTTCCCTTTTTATTACCAGTGTCAAGAACTTACTTGTGATAAACAACTGACTATTACTTTGCTTTGATATTTTTTTTTCTCTCTCTTAGAATAAACAACCTACAGCTAACAAATTTCAGATGGAATAAGTGTTTTTTTTTTTTACTATTCCATGAGTGACAGATATGCACGGATTTTTGAAGATATTTTGTTTTTCTTTTTTTTCATACACTACTTCAAGAAACTATTTATTTTAACATCCTTCTGTATAATGTGTTTTATTTGTATATATTTGATAATTTTTGATATATTTTGAAATGTTTAATTCAAATAATTGTTTAAATTATTAGTATGTACCCCCCCCCCCCCCCCGTCCCCAATACCAGCATTTATTATTATTTTTTTTTAGCTTAGTTATTTTTTTTTCACTCTGTATAGCAACTGACTGCTTGCACTACTTAGGACGAATTTTTTTTTCTTTCCTTATGTTAGATTTTTAAGACGAACGACGAAAAATGTTTTAATGACGAAAGACGTGAAGTTCCATGGCGGATCTTCTTCTTAAGACGAAAAAGACGGTCATGTTCACATGACACACGAAGACATTTTTTATTTTCTTTTTCTTTTTTCAAGGACGTTTTTTTTCCCTTACGTAGTGTAGTGCAGTTCAGCTTATGCATTGTAATGGAAAGGCCTAAATTTGAATTAATTTTTTTTTTGTTTTGTTGTTTGTGCTTCGTCAGTTCTCTCCCTTTCGGCCTCTAAATTTTTTTTTTAAAGATATTTTTTTTTCTTTCTTTCTTTTAACTTTAGAAATTTCGAAAATTTGAAAATTTTTGTTAGTGTTTTTTTTAGATAAATTTTAATTTGCCCTTTTCTTGCTGCGGTTGCTCTCACGTGTGCAGGGGCGCACACCTGTCAAGATGCCCGAGTGTGGATGTGGCTTGCGGTTCCCAAAACAATCTAAACCACATCCTGACCACAGTAAGAGGTGCAGCTAAAATCCCATGAGAACTGACAGAGTAGACAAATTCTAAAAGATAAAACCTGATGAGTTAGTAATTCTGAACCGCAGCCGGAGGGCTAAGGTTCGATGTAACGTCAGAGTTGTTCTGCGGACTGATCTGGTAAGACGTACCCGGTCAGGCTTCCGAAATATATTGAATGCCGGTAAACTGTCGTAAGAAATTCCCCCTCATCCCCCTAAGCCCTGTATATAGTTAATGTGCTCTGTAAATATAATCTATGCTTTAATCAAGACATTAAAACGTGATTATTTCTATACTACGACTGTTCAATCAGAAGCCTTTATCACCAAAGTTTGACCACAGTCCATCCCACCTATTTCACATATATTTAAAATAACGATTATTATTATTATTATGGAGATTTTTGTTTTTATCTTTATTTATTAATTTATTATCAGTTGCTTTACAATTTTTATTCGAAATATAATATTGTGATTAAATTTTACTGCATAATACCACTTAGGAGCTAATGTTATATAATTAAAATAAAATATCTATTTAAATCTAATAATAGTATCTTTTAAACTGACATAGAAAAATATTCTTATATATCTAGAAGGAACTTCAATTAC
Organism: Maratus speciosus; assembly: GCA_963932465.1. Classification (NCBI taxonomy): domain Eukaryota; kingdom Metazoa; phylum Arthropoda; class Arachnida; order Araneae; family Salticidae; genus Maratus; species Maratus speciosus. The sequence continues at coordinate 411,799,577 of OZ010793.1, read as the reverse complement.
TTATTTTTAGTTAAGCTGCTAGAACTTTAATACTAATTGCAAACATCTGAGTAAAAAAAAAAAAAAAAAGTTCTAAGGAGCTTATTATAACAATCTCATTATTTTATCATAATTTAACTAAGTGAATGTTGTTTTAGAATTGTTAATAATTTCCTTACTAGAAAATTATATCAAATTTAATAATTAATTATATATTATGTTATTAACTGTACAACAATTGATTCCGTGCTCAGTATGAAAAATACATAAGCTTTTTTTAATGCATCAAGTTATTATTATCAAGAAATACATTTGATGAAATGAGTAGCAGCACTGTTACTCGTAAAATGAATTTCCACCTTTCAGGGAAAGAAGTTCAGTTCACCGACAGCCAATGAAATAGTCGGATTTCGAACTAATGCTAAAAGTTTTATGGAAAGTCAAATTTCGCTTTGGATAAAGCAGGCGGGAAAATTGTAGCGCCATATTTGGCGACTTAGCTCACTGTTGGCGTGAAATAAACAAATAAAAATGTAATAATAAAATATTAAAAGCATAAAAAAGTATATAAAATATTATTTTAACAGAGAAATTTCACCGGTTTTCTTACTTTTATGTATAGGGCTACAAAATGCACCAGGTCTTGATGCTAGGTGCGAGCAGCACCATAAGTGGTTCCCTTATAAGTAATGTGGAACAATGTGTTATACACTAAAACTTCTCCCTAAACAATTATCTAATTCAAATCTATACAAATCTATCCAGCAGAATCTATTTAAAGAAATTAATCATTCTTAATTGGGTTCATCTGATTATGGAACTTTACCCACAATTCTATAACTACTAAGCAATGTAGTGTATACTAAAACTTTCTCTGCAAAATTATCTAACTAACAGTACAAGCCTCATCAAAATCCATTCAGCAGAACTCAAGTTATAAGCAGCCGGAATGAAATTTTCTTTTATCTATACTAGTTGAGTAGCAACCCGTTGTGTTGCTTTTGAATTGCAGGAGATCATTCGATCCTTTTGCGAAAAATGAAATCTATCTTTATTTTAAATTTAGAAAGCAATTAAACTATTAATTTTTATTAAATACAATATTTCAAATAATAAGTTATATTTACACTTTAAGTCAAAAGTTTTCCTAATAAAACTGCACATATACCATAACTTTATTTGCCTAAAGATTTTCGCTCTTCCAAGATTTTGCTTCGAATTTCGGAGTTGATAGAAATGTCGTCATTTGGGTCAGCTTATACAAAATTGAATTTGTATTGACGAATTTATTCAGAAGCATTTTATATTTATGAATTAAAATAAATATTTAGAGAAAAAAAAATTCTCGCTAAAACATTTCGTTTCTAATGTCCGCTTCTGAAATGTTTTAATAGACATCTTAAGGCAATAGCTGAAAATCTACTTTTCGACTTAAAATTAAATATGTTTGATTACGATGTTTTTTTTTTCTTTTGACGTCAACAGATCTCAGTGTTCCAGTCGATAGTCGAATTTTTGTTTCTAATCTAAACGGATTCCTGAAGCTTGAATATGAGACCATAAAATAAAACACACATACACACACACATTTCAATATTTAAGTATTGCGAGGCAGCGCAATACTTATTTATTTCCATTTTGTTTTTTTAATTTGTTCTTCAAATTATGTTTTTGTCTAATATAATAAAACACAGATACACAGATAAATAACGCCTGTATTCAACTGTTAACAGTATACATAAATATTAAACAGGCGTACAACAATAAATATAATAAGCCCAACTGGAGTGAAAAATTAGCCAGAGCAAGGAGTAGAACCCGGGACCACAGCATTCCAAGCTGTCGCTCTAACCACTGAGCTACTCCGGCAGATACCTGAGTCGTTGTCCGGTCGTATAGGGTCGTATGTCCCGTGATCGTTGTTCGGTCATCCAAGGCTGTCGTATAGATGGCTGGTGACTTCCCCAACATGGCTTATTAGTGAAAAATTGCCGACTCAGGTATCAGCCGGAGTAGCTCAGTGGTTAGAGCGACAGCCAGGAATGCTGTGGTTCTGGATTTGATTCCAAGCTCTGGCTAATTTTTCACTCCAGTTGGGTTTATTGTATTTATTGTTGTATGTCTGTTTAATATTTACACATGTGAACATAAGTTTGTATTTCGTGAAGTTTTCGTGAAAAATACTATTCAATCACATTATTATTTTCCCTATTTATTCAAATAAACGTTAATTTCAATTTAAAAATAATGTCAAACAATGATATCTAATAACCCTTGTCATTTTCTGTTTTCTCTTTTTTATTAAAAAAAATGGAGGAATTTAATTTCCATCATTACATAAATGTCATTAATATATGTATATCTCGAAAACTAATCAAATTTTAAAATTATACGACAAATTTTGACATCCTTGGACCCATGTGGATAACTGGCGTCAATTTGATGATCAGCTAACATTCCATATTCTAGGAGAGACAGCTGTGAAATACAAACGGACATTCACTTTTTAATGTAATAGATTGATGAAGTTTTAATTTCACTATGAAATATTAGTCAGGGACAAATGCTGAACTATTTATATTGTTTTGCGTGCAAATGGTTTATTTCGTAATGGAGCCTGCAAGCAATGCAGATAGATTAAAAAACGTTATGCTTGAAAATTATTTAAAAAGCCATGATAAATAAATCAATTAAAATAAAGTTTTCAAGCAAATTGCATTTGGAAGTAGATTTTTTCCCCATATAACGGTGTAAAAATTAAAAATGTGTGATGTTTAGAAGTTAAAAAAATTGCAGTAGAAAAAAATTGGAAAACCGAAATTTAAATGTCAAGCGTCGCCATTCTCAAAATGACGTCAGCATTACACACGGACATATTTTCCTTTATAAAGTGGATAGATTTTCGTACGTGAAGTCCCATTTGTCAGCTACAACTTTGCATGTGTAAATTTATTCTTTTGGCTTGAGATTCTAATTTCAGTACCGCCGACTATAAATTCCAGAAACTGGTGTCTTTTAGATGTATTTAAAAAGGAAATAAATATTTTTTTATCTAAGAAAAGGATTGTTTTCTTTTAAATATGGCACTTACTGAAGCATTACGCCAAGTGTCGCAAATTCGATATCAGCCGAAAGAAAATATATTGAAATGTAACATAGCTTTATGAGAGAAAATGCATGTTTTTTAAAGCGTGACGTCATTTTCTGTTGAGATATAAAGTTATTTTTAATTGTAATGATGAACTGGCATCAATAAGGATAAATAAACCCCAACATTTCTTTTTTTCTGCAACAGTGGAAATAATACGATTGCTACTATTTTGATGAAATTTCAAAAAACTTTTCATATTAAATTTAAAATATAAAAGTGGGAATATTTAGAAAAATAGCTAGTGGGAGTTCATCTATAAATGAACAGCTTTCATTTAAAAAAGAATAATAACCAAAATTGGTTCAGTAGAAAGTTCAGGGAAGATGTCTAAAAAAGCTGTCATTTGTTTTTAATATGTAGATTATTCTTTCCTTTTACTTTAACAGTTGCCTAGCAACTCTATTTCAAAACTTATCTATTTCATACAAATTACATGTAAAAGCCCATATTATTCCCAATTCGGCTCTAGAAAATTAAATTGTTCGATTACACATATGTTAAATTCGTGCTTTTTTTATATATTATTCTTTTACTTATTGTTTGACGAAGCTTTAATTTCATTGTAGAAAATTAGCCGTAGATAAATTCTGAACTCTTTTTTATGTGCAAATTGTTTATTAATATTTCGTAATGGAGCCCGCCGGTGCGCGATCGAGATAAATTTAAAAAATCACTCTTGAAAATTATTTTATAAACCATAATAACTCAAACCATTAAAATACCGTTTTGATACAAATTGAAAAGTAGATTTTTTTTCCTATACGACAGTGTAAAAAATTATAATGTGCGATGTTCAGAAAATTAAAAAATTGCAGAAAGGAAAATTGGTAAACCGAAATTTCATCCTGAAGCGTTGCTATTTGCAAAATGACATCAGCGTTACGCATAGATTATTGTCCTTTGTAATATAAATGGAGTACTTCTGTTGCCACAATTACAAAATTGGTACAGAAAACTATTAAAAAAAGCAATATCTCAAAAATAAATTGAGATACAGATTTCAAAGAAATTGCATGTAAAAGTACATTTTTTTCCTCATACGATGGTATAAAAATTTAAAATGTGCGATGTGTAGAAGTTTAAAAATTTTCAGTAGCGAAAATTGCAAAACGAAAATTCATTTCAAATTTGAAAGTGTTGCCATTCGCAGAATGACGTATGCGTTACGCACAGATATGTTTGTCCTTTATAATATAGATATATACAGTCGAACCCGGTTAAGACGCGAATTTTTTCCGATCCCTTGAACATCGCTCATAAGGCTAATGTAAAAATATCACGTTTAATACGCAAAGGTTATTACGCGATCTTACTTAATACGCGATAAATTTTCGGCCCTTTGAGGAAAAGAATCACACTTAAGGCTGTTCTTCACTGCTCCGATGAACAAGCGCAAAACGTTCTGACACATTTACAAATTCATTTTTAAACGGAAAGATATAAAATTGGAAAGCCTAGCCATGGAAGCGATTTGGAATTGAACTCTTTTTTCCATTTTTTGATCAATCAATTACCCATTGAGTTATAAGCGATATCGATCACGTGACAAACTCGTTTTTCGCCCGCTCTTGAGTGATTTTTCTACTTTCGCGCGGAAATTCTGTTCAAAAGGTCCACTTTGAGATTATTTTCTGAAATATCTATTGCGTTTGAAAAAAAAAAAAAAAAAAAAAATAGAAAAAACAGCTCGATGACATAGTTTCTGAACAACAACACCAGCTAGTTTCATGCATTTTCGAACAAAAATAAATTAAAATTTATGTCAGGAAGTTGACCTTTTGGATTTGAGAACAGCTTTAAGACGCGAATTCATGCCAATTTAACGAACTTTTTTATACGGATAAAAAACACTTTCCGAATAGTATTATTTACTTTGTTTAAGAACATATTAATTAAGGTGAAAATTACTAACCGGAAATAGCGGTAGATATTTGAATGAAACAAAACCTGATAAATTAGCAAAATTGATGCAATCCTTCTTTGATCCGCCTCCTAACATTCTTTGCCTCACGCTTCTTGTATATTTTTACCACGAAACTATTCTAATACCATGATTTTTACTGTAGTATAGAAATATAGACGAATTCAGGTTTCTCAGATACATTATAAAAATTATTATGATTAGAGATGATATACCTCTTGTTAGTGAGGTTTTATGTGTACGTTATATCACTATTATGTTTTATAATGCATGTTATAGGCAACAAAACAAGTAACTCGTAAAGATTAAACAAATACGATTGTGGTTGGATAATTACAATTCTTTTATGTTTTCTATGTTTCTTTTTCTTTTTGCTATGGAAACAATGTTTTTTACACAAAGATTAACCCCTTCGGGACGGGAGCCTTTTACGAAATTTTTAATCTTCTTTCACCGTTTTTTAAAAACAGAAATTTATGTCTTCTTGAATCGAGAAAATGCGCTGATTAAATAAGACAAATTTTACAGTAAAATATTACTGGTGAGGAAAAACAAGTATTCTGAGCGCTTCGTGTGGCACGTATACGTGCCGCTCGTCCCCAAGGGGTTAATAAGGATAGTTTTTATTACATTAAAAAGAAGGACAGATTATAATGGTACTCATTATTGCACATACTAAATATGATTTTAAAAACTGGGGTTGTGATTAAAAGATTTAATACTTTTTTTCTCACTGTTAAAAAAATCAGTCTAGTCGGAAAATTATTTTGGTTGTTTTATTTTTGGTTGCAACGTATTAATCAACAATAAATCCATGTTGGAATCCATATTTAATTTTCGTTATTATTTCACTTCGTTCGATAAAAAGAAACGATGAGTTAAAGGGAAATACAATTAAACTTTAATCTAAATACACGTAAAAGACATATTTTCGACCCTTAAGCTTATAAATGAAAGCTCTAAAGTTCATTTAGACGATTAAATACTATATAAATAAGCCTAGTACCTGAAACATTATACAAATTACGTTTAATACGCGATCCCGCTTAATACGCGACTTTTGTCCACTCCCTTGAAACGCGTCTTAACCGGGTTCCACTGTAGTAGATACTGTAAAAGCACTTATTTTCGCGAGTCGTAATTTTCGCGAAAATGAATATATCGGTGATTTCGCGAGCTGAAAATTTCGCGAATTTTATATGAACTGAACCGAAAGTTGAAAATTTTTGAAACTACCTACCGGGTGTCCCAAAAATGACTGATGGATTTTAAAATTCAATAACTTGCAAACAGTGACAGATATTAAAATAATTCTTGCAGGAGGCTTATGTAAGTTGTCAGGAGTTTTTTGCGGTGATTCTTGATTTTAGTTTGAATTTCAAGCAATAGATGGGCGCTGAGAGCAATAAGTTCTCAGTCCAGACCCGATTTTTTGGTACTTTGGCATCCATTCAATACAATTTAATCTCCTTTTTTCGCATGGAAGAAGGGAGAGGCCGAAAAATCGAGCCTAGATTTAGCGGTTATTTCTTGCAACGCCATCTATCGATTCTATTTGTAACTAAAACTGAGAATCGCAGTATAAAAACTCCTGACATCTTACATAACACTCCTGCAAGAATTTTTTTAATGTCTGTCACCGTTTGCAAGTTATTGAATTTAAAAACCCATCAGTCATTTTTTGGAACACCCTGTAAATAGTGCCCCTTTTGCATAAGGCAATTTAAGAAACCCCCTTCTGTCAGAAAAGTTCTTCGCCCCCCCCTCTCCCCATCGCTCTAAAAATGAATGGCTTCAAAGAAGCTGGCATAAATATTGTAAGTGAATGAGCTGCATTCTATTAGTTGTATTATTGTTTTTCAGGGGCGTAGCTACCGTGGAGCAGTTGGAGCAAACTGCTCCAGGCGCACGAATCCTGAGGGCGCAAAATTAGAAAAAGCGAAATAAAAATTTCTTAATTAAGAAATTTTCATTTAAAAATATTTACATATGTTTTTCATTATTAATCATATTATTAATCATTATAGATACATCTTGTTACAATCAGTGTATTCCTAAAATATATTGCCTTGTGTTTAACCTCAACTATTTCGATTTAAAGCATGTTTTCATACACAGTTGAAAGAAATGACTTCTATTAAGGAAATTTTAATTCATACCATGTTGCAGCCTCAAGTAACTTCTCCAACATCGTTTCAGCATGCCTGATTTTTTTCTGTAACTTTTCGGTAGACGAGTGTTGAAGATTTTCAAATCTTAAAGTAATCAAAATTTATTTAACAGGGCTCTCATAGGTCACTTTACTGGCTACGACTTTTCCCCAAATATAATTTTTCTGGTACATTTCTACTAAAATGTTTTAGAAATTTATCATGATGATTACTGTACAGAAATAATGGTAGCCAAAGAATTCACTGCTGAGAAACCTATATGTTCAATGTAACACTAGTAATTTTACGATGATAATTATTTTACGATTTGTAAAAAAATAGCCTAACAAGTTGCAGAAAATTATTGACCATTTTACAGACGAAAACCAAGATAACGAAAATTTTGAAAACTTTTTTGTTGTGGAAACTAAATATGCATCAATACAGAGCAATAATAAGAGCTCGATTTAAACATATCCCACATCAGCCAATGGCGACAAAATTTAGTCGGGATGGGGGGGGGGGGGGGGGTGATGGGAAGCATTAAATTTTGTGAGTATTGTTTTTGAGATTTTGAAAATATTGCAAATGTCAAATGCAGAATCGATAAGATTTAAAAAGAGGGAAAAAGTTAAGTACCAAATTCAGTGTTCCTTAGGGCTTGATTATAGCGTATGCAAAATTATACCACTTTTTGTAGCAGTATTTTTCCGCATTAAACCTTATTTAATCGCTGAATTTTAGGATTAAAGAAGGCAGACTGGCCCGCCGGGAAACCGACCTGCGGGTCGGTGCGCCCTAAACCAGGTAAAGCTAATAGTTTTAAAATTTTCTATAAACATTAGATAAGAAAAGTCTTAAATCATTTAATAATTTTTTAAAAGATCACTTTTTTGAAGCATTTTTTATTAATGATTTTTACTTCTTTTTGCAAGGCCAGAAGAATTGATTGTTTTTTTCTTGAAAGTTTCTTTGCTTCAGAGGACCATTTAAATCTTTTAAAACCTAATGTATATATTCTGTAATTTTCTCTGTGACCAATAGCGACATGGCCTACCCCAAGAATTTTTATCCTGTCTGAGAGCATGGCCTCTCTTAAAAAAAAATATATATATATATATATAGGTATTTTATTATCATTTATTAAGTATTTGTTTGAAATGTGTAGGCTTCGTGTTTTCGTACAATGCTGTGGTAGTAATTTCCCCTATATAAATGAGTATTACATTGATTTTTGTGCTTGATGTGCGAAAGTATTTATAAAGAATATTTTCGGCAAAGAAAATGTAATTCAAACATTTTTTGTTAAAAATTGCAATTTAATATGGAAATGGGACTGTTTCAATATTGTCTATAAATGTGATAATCAGAACGGCGGTTACCTATTTTGTATATATGTTAGAACAGGACTGTTTTTATTTTTTATTTTCTAAACCGATTTTTCACGCAGTCATCGAGCACGTATTTCAGACAAAATCGTGATAAAGCTATATGACAAGACTTTTTTTTTTCCTTCGTTAACTGGTTTTTTTGCTTTCGTCTGGAAATTCCGTTGAAAACGCCAACTTTGACAGTGTTTTCTATAAGATCTATTTTATTTACAAAAAATACGGAAGACGGCATTTGACATTTGAAGTCCACCAAAGTGGAGAATGCTTTTGGGGCCTATAGCTACAATGGCTGTCGCCTCGAATGATCCTTATTATACACAGAAACAACAAGTCACAACAATTTTTATTTTCCATTACATATTATACAACTACAATGGGACATTCACAATTACATCCATGTCTTACCCAGGGACTCGAACCCGGGCCCTTGGGGTGACAGCAGCCTCCGCTTACTGACCACGCCAGCGGGCGACCGGAAGACGGCTTTCGATTACAAAGTTCTGAATAACAACACCTGCCAGTTTCATGCGTTCTCGAGCAAAAATTAATTAAAACGCATGCCGTAAAATTGTTCCTTTGGATTTAAGAAGAGCCTTAAGAAATAAAATCATACAAATTTCAGGTTCATTTAAGAATATTATCATGAGCCCGGTCAAAACCGGGTGGGTCAGCTAGTCTATACTAATAAAAGAAAGTTTCGCTCTGTGTGTAGTGGCTAGCGACATATACTGCACGTAGAAGTCTGAAAATTTGGGTGAGGGTAGTGCAAGACAGGTCCTGATACATCTGAAGCTCAGATTTTTAATTTTTTATGACCTCCCCCCCCCCAAACAGAGCACCTTACAGTTTGTATGCCCTGAATTGCTCAGAACTTGCCCCCCCCCCCTTTTATCAGATCTTCTTCGTTTTGGGGCCCGTTTCCCATTTAGTTATTCTCCGTTTCTACATTCTAGTTAAGACTCTGGGCCCCTTGACATTTTTGAGCGCCATGCGTTTTTCACACCCTAATATTGTAAACCTCTCAAGGCATAACTTTAAAATTGAGACTTGGGCTCCTCCCCCTGGGCCAGCACCCTCATATTTTGGACTCCTCTCCCTGGGCCAGCACCCACATACTTTTATTGGGCACTTAGTGCTCTTCTTTAAGAATTTCCCCCACTTTTTTTCGCGCTTCTTTAAAATTTTATTCGAATGATTAATGCATACTCTATGCTTAATTTCGACTTATTCAGATCTAAAGCGCTAAGTACTAGAACCTTTTAACATGTTTTCATCTTAAGGCCCTGCTCTCAACTATCAGTTGGCCCCTTTTGGACCTCATATTATATCTCCCTTAAAAATGGTCTGATTCACTAACTTTTTTTTGTGACAACATCTTATCAAATCTAGCTACTACATGAGCAATATAAAATTTTTTTAGACTTCAGCTACCACCAAATTTGAATATTAATCGCCTTCTTGATGCCCTTGCCCAGCTACATTCCAGTTGAGACCCTGAACCCCTGGGGCTTGATACGAGCCCGCTTGAAGTTTCTGTGCCCGAAATTGTTAATAAATTGCCCCCTTTTAATCCGACATTCGTTTTTGGGGCTCTTTTTCCATTTTTTTTTTTTCGTTTCTACATTTCAGTTAAGACACTGGCCCCCTAGGGTAACTTTTTATGCACCATGCATTTTTCACCCACTAATTGCGTCACATTCTCAACTTCAAAATAGAGTCTTGGACTTTTCTCCCCGAGCCAACACCTTCATATATTTATTGGGACCCTAGAGCTCTTTTTTAAGCACTTCTTTGAAAAAAAAATGTCTAATGATTAATACTTATACCCTATACTTAATTTCGACTAATTGAAAATCTAAAGCGCTGAGTACTAGGGTCTTTTATCATGCTTTCATCTTAGGCCTTGCTCTCAATTATTAGTAGGCTCCTTATATCAGTTGAAGTTATATCAGTTATATCCTTATCAGTAGGCTATTATAGTTCTCTTAAAAATGGCCCGATTCACTAGGATTTTTTCCTAACAACTTCTTAGGTCCTCCAGCTACTGCATGATTAACAAAAAAATTACTCGCACTTCAGCTACCACCAATTTTGAATATTAATCGCTTTCTTAGGGTCCTTGGTGCAGTTTCTTTAAAAATTCTCCGATAGTCTTGCAATTTTTCTTTAGCATAGTTCTAGGGTCCTCCGGCTACTTTATAAACCACAAAAAATTTCTTTATACTCCAGCTACCGCCTTTTTCGGATATTAATCTTCTTTTTCGGCATCAACTTACGTTTACTCACTACAGCCGTGAATTAAAATTCGCGCTACCGTTAAAGGTAAGTGGTTAACATTAGAGGGGATGGGATTTTATCCGTAAATTAAATGTCACGTTAATGATAAAGATAATTCGTTAAATTTACAGGGGGTGGGGGCGAAAAGCACCTTCCACTGCTTCGGGGTGCATTCTTTCTTCGGGTTCTAGGGGCCCGATTTCAACGGGAATTGGTTCATTCAACCTAGACTACGACTCAGCTATTTTCTGTATTATGAAAGTTTATCTTAGACTTCAGTTACCAACATTTTCGAACATTAAAGCTTAACTGCTCTGCTCAACAAGCGAAAAACGTTTTGACATAGTTACAAATTCATTTTTTAACGGAAAGATATAAAATTGGAAAGTCTGGCCATAAGCGATTTGGAATCAAACTGTTTTTTCCATTTTTTAATCAATCAATTACCTATTGAGTTATAAGCGAATTCGATCACGTGACAAACCCGTTTTTCGTCCGCTCTTGAGTGCTCTTTCTCCCTTCGCGCGGAAATTCGGTTCAAAACGCCTACTTTGACATTATTTTCTGAAAGATCTATTGTGTTTGCAAAAAAAAAAAAAAATGGAAAAAACAGTTCAATTACATAGTTTCTGAACAACAACATCAGCTAGTTTCATGCATTTTCGAACAAAAATAAATTAAAACTTATGTCAGAAAGTTGCCCTTTTTGATTTGAGAACACCCTTAATGGTACATTCTTTTCCGAGTTCAATGTGCCCTATGTCAACGCTAATTGGATAATTAAGCTTAGTTTACTATTCAGCTACTTTCTGCATTATAGAAGTTTATCTGAAACTTTTGTTATCACCATTTTCGAACATTAACGGCGCATTCTTTTCTCGGTTTTTGTGGGCTCTATTTGAACGGAAATAGGTCCATTCAACTCAGCTTACGATTGTTTTAAAGATTATAGTTCTACCGCCAGGATTCGCATTCTTATCTCGAGTTCTATGGGCTCGATTACTACGGTGTTTACTCATTCATCTTGGTTTTCGATTGCCTCCGGCGCGTACGGAACACTCCTGGCATACTCTGATTTTGGTAGCGGGGACCCAGGCCACATGTTCGTTCAGAAAGAGGTTTCTCGGGAATATACTAGACGCTGCCGAAGGCAGTGGCCATCCCTTTAAACAAGTTCATTTGAACTACTTTATGAATATATAAAATCATACAAACTTGAGTTTTGTTTGCGTTATTATAACGAGCTCGGACAACGCCGGGCGGGTTAGCTAGTTATTATATATATATATATATATATACCGGGTGTCCCAAAAAGGACTGACTGATTTTAAAATTCAATAACTTGCAAACGGTGACAGATATTTAAAAAATTCTTGTAGGAGGGTTATGCATAAGGTCAAAAGTTTTATTACAGTGATTTTCGAATTTAGTTCGAATTACAAACAAAAGATGGCGCTGTAAGCAATAGTCGCTAAATACAGGCTCGATTTCTGGTCCTTTCTCTTGTTTCATGCTGAAAAAGGAGATGGAAATGTATTATCCGGGCCACGAAGTACCAAAAATCGAGCCTGAATTCAGCGTCTATTGATCGCAGCGCCATCTATTGTTTGTAATTCGAACTAAAATTGAAAATCACTGTAAAAAAACTTTTGACCTTATGCATAACCCTCCTTCAAGAATTTTTTAAATATCTGTCACCGTTTGCAAGTTATTGAATTTTAAAATCAGTCAGTCCTTTTTGGGACACCCGGTATATATATATATATATATATTATATATATATGTGTGTGTGTGTGTGTGTGTATATATGTAACTTCAAAACAAAATTACGTAGAACTTCTTTGAGTGACAAGAGGGCGCACAAACTTTACTTGCTCCAGGGCGCTGAATATGTAGCTACGCCACTGTTGTTTTTATTCAAGAAGTAGTTGTATAATATTCAAGAAATAGTTGTAAGTATCCAAGAAATTTTTGTACTCATTTCTTATTTAAGTAACTGTAATCATTAATTTTCGAAAGTGAAAAATTTCTGATTTTTCATTATTATTTGAGGCGAAAAAAAAATATATATTTCGAGAGGCTTAAATTTTCGCGATTACGGCGGGCTCGCGAAAATCGCGAAAATTAAAGCATCGCGAAAATAAGTGCTTTTACAGTATATGAAGTTTTATTTTCGTTATGCAATATTAGCTGGAAACAAACTCCGGAACTGTTTATATTGTTTTAAATGCAAAGGCATTAACCTTCCGCGATCGAGGAGCACGTGATATACGCGATAGAAATAGATTAAAAAAAAAAAAAAAAAAATGTTCTTGAAAATTATATTTAAAACTGTAAAAAATCAGTAAATTGAGATACAGTTTTCAAACAAATTGCATTTGAAAGTACATTTTTATCTTTATTCTACGGTTAAAAATTAAAATTATGCAATTTTTAGAAGTAATTAAATTTGCGAAAAAATGATAAGCATTGCTTAAGTCGTTGCCACAGTCACTATGACGTCATGGTACGGGCATGATTTTGCATTACAATGTAAATAGATATCTTCAGGTTTTGAGGTAAGTGTACTTTCTCTTTTTAACTTTTGTTACTCCAATTTTAGTTTCAAATATTGTTTTAAAGATAAAATTTTCTTCCAAATTTTATAAAATGTTTAGACAAACAGTAAATTTATTTATTCGAATAAAATTATTGAAGATACCTCTAACTTCTGTTACTATATTCTTACACATTTTTACTCCAAATGCAACTTTAGCCCCACCAGTGGCCGAGAGGTTCTGCTCTCGAAGCTGGTAGACGGGAGGTGCTGGGTTCGATCCCAATCGCGCCCGTCGGCCTAATCGCTCGGAGTTTTCGTGGTTTTCTTCGAGCCATGGATTTCCATGCGTTAATACGGGTTAGGTTCCCTTAGAAAGACCCCCACGAAGGGCACTCCCCCCTCGGGCCTATATCCCTAGTGCAGATAATCGGCCGTCAAAAAATCAACCAACCAAATGCAACTTTTAAAGGCTATATTTTAATTTTAAACTTGAATTTTTTCATACTGGTGCAAAATTTTTATAGAGTATACCTGCATATTGAAACGATACTGTTGTTATTCAGTAAAATATGTATCTTGAAAAAAGCCAAAAAATATCTTTAAAAGCTCATGTTTCCCATTAGAATTAAATTAAATATGAAATCCCATTTAACTAACCAACACAAACAAAATTCATATTCTTAATGCAAAAATTATGTAATTTTTTTTTTTTTTTTTTTTTTTTTTTTTGCATTTTGAAAATTTCTCATGCAAATAGTACGAAGGCGAAAATTATGCAAGTAAATACAGTACTACGTTCGTTTATTTTATGCTAATATTTTTTTCCTTGGAAGGAAAAAATATAGAAATTCTCCAAAGAGGCGATAAATTCGCCAAGAATGTGAGATGTACATTCAGAGCGAATGAATACAAAAACGTGTTTTGTGTTTACAAAAAATACAATATAAAAAATAAGAAATACTCATATCAAAGTCCACAGATATAAATTTTAAACATTAAAGTTTTATCTGACTGTTAGTTTTACATCTTATTATTGTTTTAATGGTTGTAAATCAGCAAAATACTAACGAACTATATTTTAGTCACACCAAAATAGCTAACTATGATGGTAGCTTTTTGCCTTGGTGTTATGTTATTTTGTTGCTGAAAGGGAGTTTAAAAATTTTTAATCAGTAAATGTTCATGGGATATGGTTTTTCAGATGAAAAAAAGAGGGAAATAATCAACTCCTTAATATTATCGTAGTGGGTATGTATTTCTATAGTATTTATCTGTTTATTCGGATGAATCTGTTTTTAGGAGATTTGATTCGAAGATAAAAACCGATTTTGTAAATATATGCTGACAGATGTTTGCGCGAATAAATTTTTAAAAGATAAGTAATGGTGTTAGAATATTTTTTGAATTGTATTTATTAATTTTATCTGAAAAAATATTTAATTATAGAAGGAAAAATCTATAATTGTTGTTCTAAGAATTTTAAGGATTGAACGAGATTTTTAATACATTAAGTTAACGTTTTTATTAAACAATTTATTAAAATGGTTAATTAAAATAGAGTTTCACAAATAAAAATGCTAAATATTTTTCAATGCATAAAATATAAAGCAAAGTTTTTTGAATCTGAGATGTTTTCAGAATATTTAATAACTTGACGGTTATAATTATTGAAGATCCCTAATTGTTAATGCCACGACACAAGGAATCAAATTTGTTGAAATATTTGTCGAATTTATTAAAAAAAAAAAATGCATAAGGTGATTTTGATTTATCTTATATTTGTATTTATTTTTAGCGTTCTGAAATTTTACTGAAACCCGTTTATTCGATATTTCATATTATCAGTCACCGATTGTGATAGACTGTAAATTTTAAATGGTTAAAAATACTTCAATTTTTTTTTTCTAATCATTTATTTTATGTATGCAAAAGCAGATATTTTATTAATTTTATTTTATTGACAAAAATCAACTTCTGCCCTATCAGTTTTTCCAGGTTAACAATCCTAATGTTATTTATTTTTATGTGTTCCTGGTTAAATCTATTTACAAGTTAGAACCCCTCCTCCCACTATTTTTCATTAAAAATATTTAATTTGTCGGTTTAAAGGAGCAGCTTACAAGCACCAATTTAAACGTGACTAAATAACCTGATTCCAAATAATACCTATGGTATAGAATTTTGTGATATTTATCATTATCATCCTGACCCTCATCATCATAATTATTCAATCATGATTCAAATGCTCGAGTACAATTAATAAAAAATTTCTCAAAAGCTACCAGTTCTTCAAAAAAATATAGTAAACAGTTTAATGTACTGGAAAGCAGAGTGCAATTTTTTTTAAATTAATGGAGCTGAATTATTAAACTTTAGTCTTAATTTGTATTAGTCGTAAAGTAACATTCTTAATGTCTTTAAATTTCAAGATGCATATGAAAAAATAATTTATCAGGAAAAAAAAAATTTCTTCTTAATCCATAATTAAAGACAAAAATTTAAAAGGCGTTTAAAATGTCTTTTTTAAAATTTTTTTTTAGACCTATAATAATAATTTTTAGAATTTCTGACAAACAAAAACTCTCCGAGCTGTTGTCAGTCCCAGGGTGAGTTATTTGTTATCAATTAATGAAAATAGATGGCAGCACTATAAAAGTTTTTAAATCTTTATCAAAAGGTAATAACAATAAGCTAACTTTCCATGGTTGCTTTATGAAAGCTTTATGCCTGACTTTTCAAACTTATGAAAATTTACAAATTAAGAGGCTTCTTCAGTCAAATGAAAAGACCCCTGCGCTAATGCTAATCCTATGGAAGAAATTTATAAAGATATCTCGGTCGCATTGTAATATTTTTAAATGATTTTTTTTGCATTGGATAGCTGAGATCGGTCTGCAAAAAGGCCGTTTTTTACTTTTTCGATTTTGTTTGCAGATATTTTTAATGAGGACACTTTCATTTTCGGAACCGGTTTCGCAAATGAAAGCATTCCCATTAAAAAAATCCGCAATCGAAATCGAAAAAGTAAAAAACGGCCTGCACACAAACCGATCTCAGCTATCCAATGCAAAAAAAAAAAAAAAATCATTTAAAAATATTGAAATGCAACCGAGATCATAGGCGTAGCGTGGGGGGGGGGCACGTGCCCCCCCCCCCCCAACCTTCTGTACCCCGGGCGCCAGAACAGAAAGCGTAGGGGCGCCAAATGAAGATTTTTTTTGTCTTTACATACAAAAATGTATATGTATATATATCGAATTTGCATAAAAATGTCTCGCAGCCGGAAAATCCAAAAGGAAAACTGAACCAAATGCATTAAAATTTACAAATATATAAAAAGATTCATCTATAATAGAAGACTGCAAATAGGAGAACCACTAACATTTTCCAAGGCCAATAGGTCAGTCCCTACTCCTCTCTTTTGTGTAAAACTGTCCCTCGCCGATAACCGATATCCTGGGGGAGGCGGGGAGGAGGGTGCAGAGTCATGTGTATCGGACATCAGAACGAAAGGCGAAAAGGGCGCCAAATGAAGATTTTGTTTGAATGTGACTTTTCTGTTGAAAAGATTCCATGAAGACTATTTTATTCTTTTTGGAGCTTTCTTTTTTCCCGTCTTGCTATGGGCGCGACGTCAAATGATTGTCCGGTGCAATAAAATCAAACGGAAGAATGAGTCAGGGTTTGAAACTAGGGGGGGGGGGGGGGGGGCATATATATATGCGTGCGAAATTTGTGTAAAAAATATTTTCTACCCGAAAAGTCAAAAAGAAAAGCTTAGTACAGTGCATTAAAAATGTCAAATAGATAAAAAGATTCGCGTACAAGACAGCAAATGAATAACCCCATTCTTTTTCTTATAATTACTTTTTTACATGCATATCACCATATCTGTCCTTAGAGGAGGCGAGGTAAGGTGACCGACTGGGACAATAAAAACCAAGCGGTCGAAAATTCACAAAATAAGAAGTAAAAACTTAATAATTTTGTTGTTGTTGTTGTTTTGAGTCAGACATAAATTTGAAAATTAGCATTAAGTTCAGAAAAGTATCTAGACATATCAGCCTATAAATAAGAAGAGTGGTATAAGTGATAATTCCGAAAAACTTATGTAGATAGTACAGGAAGATATTTTACAAAACTGGAATTCATTTTTATACCTACAGTAAATCCTGGTTTTTAGTTCCTAAAACAATGTGACTCATATTACTATGACATTAAAGTGCCCAATTACAATAATTTGTAATGCTACAACAACAGTAAAATCTCGAAAATGAAATCCGTCTATAATGGAATCGTGTCTTAAATGAAAAAACTACATGGTTCCAGCAGAAAGAATACCAACAGTTATACCTCCTAAGACGAAAACCTGTATAAAGCGGAATTATTTCCGCTTCCTTTCAATTTTTTCCCCAGGTTTTAATAAATTAATATTTGATAAAGCTGGTTATATATTTCAATATGTATTTTATTGTTACACATTTTAAATTTTAAAATAAGTCCGCTACTAGAAACTTTCGTAAATTTCTTTTTGTAAATTTACTTTGCAGAGGAAGGGGGGGGGGGGGCGCCAAAATCGACGTTTTCACCTGGTGAAAATATAGCTAGTTTCGGCCCTGGTAGGAGTGCACAAAGTAAAATGTCTTAGTAAAGCCTTTTAAAAGAAAAAAAAAAGAGTATAGCATTTCCAGTGGTACAGTAAAAATATCTCTCACAGGGCGCCATCATGGCTAATAAAGTCTCCACAGCCTTTATCCCTCCCCCCCCCCCCAAAAAAAAAATGATTTTTTCTCTTCTTTTTGCCATTTCTAGGCGTTTTGACACCCTAGGCGGAAATTATAAAATGCAGCTCTGTTCCTTTTGCTGCAATTATTTTTTGCATTACTTTTGGGACAATTGTTTTTTGCAACCAACCAAATCCAGTCTTAGAGAGAGGAGGCGAGCTTGGGCGGCTGCCCGTAATTAAAAAAAAACTCACCCAGGGCGCCATCAGCCGCCCCTGCTTTTACCTTCCCAAATTACATTTCTCGTCCTTTTGCCATTTCTAGGTAGGTGACAACTGAAAAATGTCGGCCATGCCTTTTACTAAAATTACTTTTTTTTGCATGCAGATCCGGTCTCAAAGGGCGCGAGGTCGAGCAACTGTCAACGAGTAAAAACTAAGGGTTGAAATATATGCAAGATAGAACAGTAACACCACTTTTTAATGTTTTTTAAAGAATATAGCCCGGGCCGAAACTAGGGGGGGGGGGGGGGGTTGCATATGCCCCAGGTGCCAGAACAAAGGTGAAGGGGGCGCCAAATGAATCGTTTGTCGATTCATACAAAAATGTGCATTATATGAAATGCAAAGAAACTCGCAAGCTAATGTTAAACTAAGGGAGCGTTCTTTTGAAATTTCTCGTTTGGATTTTAATATTTTAAAATTATGTTTTTTCTTAGGATAGTTTAGATTGACCTTTAGCGTTGTCATACTTTTAGGTTTTGAAACCGGTACTGGAAGTGAAGGTAACTTTATAAAAATAATCTGCAACCAAAATCTAAAAAGTAAACACTAATCCGGTTAGAATTTAACCCCAGCTTTTCTAAGCAAAGAAAAAAATCATTTAAAACTATTAATATGCAAGCGAGAAAATTTAAAAAGATCGCTCCCATAGGTTTAGCATTAGCGTTCCAGTTTCTTCGCGTGACTTGTGTAGGCTCTTAACGCTCAAGCTAATGTTAATCCCATGGGAGCGTCGTTTACATATTTCTTGCTCTAATTTTAATTATTTAATTATTTTTTATGAATTTTATTTATTTATTTTGCACAGGGTACCGGAGGTCAATAATATTTATTGTGCGTGAGGAGATGAAGGGAGGGGGTGGTCGCCAAAATCCATGTTTTCCCCTGGCGCAGAAAAAGGCTAGTTTCATCCCTGAACGTACGATTGATATTAAGGTTGTACTTATTGTGCAAATTATTAAAAACCTTCATTTGTCACTGTTTTAAAAGTATATGTGATTGTGTATTATACATGGGATTTTCAGATAAATTAATGTGAAATTTATATTCATATATTTTAGGATTGTGATTTATTGAGACTTTTACAAAAACGATAAATGGCAGTGATTTTCAATTGCTTTTTTTTTTTTTTTTTTTTTTTTTTTTTTTTTTTTTTAAGATGCAATCAAATTTAAAACTTTTTAGTATGTAGCATTTCATCCACTCTCTCCTCTCTAAAAACGAAAACGCTTTAGTTCTCAACCATTAATACGGTGCTGGTCAATCATTGATATTTGGTCAGTAGTTGTAATTTGATCGATAGAAGGAAAAATTTCCCCAACTGCAAAGCTGGTGTCCAGTCACCCAAGTAGTTTAATTTCAGTGAGTAACACAAGGTGGTCACACAAAGAACTTCTTTGACCTCTGAACTTGTGTTTCCCTCTTGTGCAAAGTGAGATAATAGGAGCGTCTCTACCTAACCCCTCTCCATACTCCTACACACACTTGGCTTGGTATGATCTGGTCATTTGTGGGAATGTACGCGTAGTTAAATGTTTTTATTACTATTTTTTAAACAGATCAGGATTGAATGAGCCACACAAAAAACAAACGCGATAAAAAACAGGAAATTTTTATGGAAAACTCAATAACAAGCGATGTCATGAAGCACACCATGATTCTAAATTCATTCAAGTCTGGCTTCAAAAGGACGGAAATGGAATAGGAGGTAAGAACATACAGAATTGTTTGTTTTATTAAATTAATAGCGTTTTCAGAAAAAACAAAAATCTCCACTCAAAAATGTGATTATTTTTGACACATTCATAAACTCATTTCTATTCCTATTTGCCTGAAAATTACAGAACAGCATTCAGGTGCTTAAGAATGGAGTAGCGTTCTCCCTTTTCTTAACGTTTTTTTCTAATTCGAAGCGGCTTGATTTAAAGCGGATTACTAAATGGATCCGTCTCTTAATTGTCAGCCTTTGAATTCGGAAATCAAAAGTCCAACTTTGATGTTATTTTATTTAAAAAAAATCGGAGTTTTTTGAAAAAAAAAAACCTTTATTCTACTTCATAAAAGCATCTCAAATGTAGGGCTGCCACTGCCAAATGACACTGAAAATAGTAGCTTTAGTAGCCTCCAACGAAAAAAAATATTAGTATTTCTTCGATAATAGTAGCCAAAGTACTCGCATACCCACTTTAAAAAAAAGGAAGAAAAATTCTATCCATAACAATGAAAGGACTTTATATGTCCACATTTTATGCTTCTGCTCAAATCAGTGAATAAAGAATAGAGTGATTTCTTCAAATGAGAATGCAAGTTATCCAGAAAATAAGGCCCTAATGTTTCAGTTACGAAGTAACTTGGTTCTTCCACAATAAAAATTATGTACAGCACCTGGAAACATAGCAGTAAAAACTTCTTGCAGATCATCCAGGTAACTACTTTCCATCAGGCCTTTCATTTCAAGAGTTTCTTGGAGAGAAGGAAGAAAAGTTTTATTTGAGGGGCAGGGTTAGAAATAACGTGTGGGATATCGCAAATCCCGCACAAAAAAGGAAAATCCCGCATAATAAAAATATTTGTTTGGATGGAATCTTTTTCTTCGAGAAATCCACAAAATCAATTCATCAAACAGTCGCGAATTTTGCCATTCGGTAACGAAAAAAAAAAATCGCCGATATCAACAATTGGCCTTAGGAAAAAAGAAGTTTTCCATCAGTCGCGAAAAAAAAACTTGTAAATTTCGCCAAAAGACTACGGAAAGAAAATCGAAAATTTTGTCAAACTGTCGCGAACAGAAAAAAAATTACACCCGCGAATTTGGTCAAATAGTCGCGCAAAAAATCAAGAATTTCCTCAGTCAGTCGACAAAAGAAAAGATCGTTTAAAAGAATCGCGAATTTCGTCAAAAATCCCTGAAACAAATACCGAATATCATTTTCGTCAACCGGTCATAGAAAAATTCACGAAATTTGGCAAGGGATAGTGTAAAGAAAATCGTGAATTCCACGAAACAATTGGCGGAAAAAATGCGAATTTTGGTAATTCGTCGGGGAAAAAAATCACGAATCTCCTTAAACGCCCGTGGAAAAATATCTTGAATTTTATCAAAGGTTGTGGAAACAAATGGCGATTTTCGTCCTTCGGTCACGGACAAATCATCACAAATTTCGTCAAAAGAATGTACAAAATATTACGAATTTCGTCAAACGATGAAGAGAAAAAAATTGCAAATTTCGTCAAATGGTCGCGAACAAAAAGACGGCAGGTGTAATTCTGGGTTAAAAAAAAATCTGGAATTCACAGCAAATTTTCTAAAAAGTTACAGCAGAGGGAGGGAAAGGGGTGGAAATCGCCTCCCGGCGCCAATTATGTGTTTTTTCCGAAATCCTTTGACGAAATTCGTATTTCCTGCGATCCTTTGATAAAATTTGCGATCCCTTTGTGAAATTTGTATTTTTCGCGCGATTCCTAGACGAAGTTTGCGTTTTTTGCGATCCCTCGAAGAAATTCGCGTTTTTTTGCGATCCCTTGAAAAAATTCGCTTTTTCTGCGATCTTTTAAAGAAATTGGCGAATTTTTTCTGTGAACGTTTGTCGAAATTGATTTTTTTCGGCGATCATTTGCCGAAATTCGCGATATTTTATTTTCCCGAATTTTTAAAATTTTCGGAACCGGATGCCTTAAATTTTCGGAAAATTCAGAACAGAATCATCCCTGAAAAGACACGAATTTGATCAAATATTCGCGTAAATAATCGAGAATTTAAACAAATGATTGCACAAAAAATCAAGGATTTCGTAAGTTGGTTTTGAAAAGAAAATCACGAATTTCGATAAACTATTGTGGGAAAGAATCGCGAATTTGTCAAATGATATCTGAAACAAACAGCGAATACCATCAATCGATCACGGAAAAAATATATATCGCGAATTTCGACAAGTGGTGGCGGAAAAAAAATCAATTTCGTCAATTTGTAGTAGAAAAATCTGCAAAATTTGGCAAAGGATCGCGGAAAAAATCGCAAAATCTCCTTCAACGATAGTATAAAAAGATCTTGGAAATAAATAGTTATTTTCGTCAATGGTTTAGGGGGGGGGGGGGGGGAATCCCGAATTTTGGAATTCGTCGGGGAAAAAAATCGCGAATCTCCTTAAACGCCCGTGGAAAAATATCTTGAATTTTATCAAAGGTTGTGGAAACAAATGGCGATTTTCGTCCTTCGGTCACGGACAAATCATCACAAATTTCGTCAAAAGAATGTACAAAATATTACGAATTTCGTCAAACGATGAAGAGAAAAAAATTGCAAATTTCGTCAAATGGTCGCGAACAAAAAGACGGCAGGTGTAATTCTGGGTTAAAAAAAAATCTGGAATTCACAGCAAATTTTCTAAAAAGTTACAGCAGAGGGAGGGAAAGGGGTGGAAATCGCCTCCCGGCGCCAATTATGTGTTTTTTCCGAAATCCTTTGACGAAATTCGTATTTCCTGCGATCCTTTGATAAAATTTGCGATCCCTTTGTGAAATTTGTATTTTTCGCGCGATTCCTAGACGAAGTTTGCGTTTTTTGCGATCCCTCGAAGAAATTCGCGTTTTTTTGCGATCCCTTGAAAAAATTCGCTTTTTCTGCGATCTTTTAAAGAAATTGGCGAATTTTTTCTGTGAACGTTTGTCGAAATTGATTTTTTTCGGCGATCATTTGCCGAAATTCGCGATATTTTATTTTCCCGAATTTTTAAAATTTTCGGAACCGGATGCCTTAAATTTTCGGAAAATTCAGAACAGAATCATCCCTGAAAAGACACGAATTTGATCAAATATTCGCGTAAATAATCGAGAATTTAAACAAATGATTGCACAAAAAATCAAGGATTTCGTAAGTTGGTTTTGAAAAGAAAATCACGAATTTCGATAAACTATTGTGGGAAAGAATCGCGAATTTGTCAAATGATATCTGAAACAAACAGCGAATACCATCAATCGATCACGGAAAAAATATATATCGCGAATTTCGACAAGTGGTGGCGGAAAAAAAATCAATTTCGTCAATCTGTAGTAGAAAAATCTGCAAAATTTGGCAAAGGATCGCGGAAAAAATCGCAAAATCTCCTTCAACGATAGTATAAAAAGATCTTGGAAATAAATAGTTATTTTCGTCAATGGTTTAGGGGGGGGGGGGAATCCCGAATTTTGGAATTCGTCGTGGAAAAAATCGCGAATCTCCTCAAACAACCGTTGGAAAAGTGCGTTTGGGAAGATGACTTTACAGGCGCTTTGAAGAAAAAGACCGAATATTTTCAATAAAAATAGTCGCTGAATCCGAAAAAAGTCGCCTACTGCTTTCTTGAAATAGTCACTTTTTAAAAGTTTTCGCCCTAAAATAGTCGCCATAGCCGCCGGATGCTGAAAATAGTCGCTAGGTATAGCATTTTAGTAGCAAGTGGCAGCCCTGCAATTGCATATTAAGAAAAATTGGAATTTTTGAGAAATTGAGTCGGGCCGGACCAGGCCTGAATTAATTGATTTTTTTTTATGGGCCGAGCTTGTTTTCACTGATTTTTTTACGAACCGGGCCTGACCATAAACTGTGAAAATATAAACGGGCCGGGCTCGGGTGGAACTTTTAATTTTCACGCCGGCCTGGAAACTGTGGCCCGTGCAGACCTCTAGTGTTCCCCCCAGGGCCGTGCAAAGAGGGGGCTAAAGGAGCGGTCGCACCAGGCGCAAAATTTATGCTGCGAACCACAGTTTTATTTGTTTATTTATTCAGTTTTTGTCCGCCGATCATTTTCAGGGGAATTTCTTTTTTCTTTCTTGATCCTTTTTTTTTCCTGTCGCAAAACATCATGAACTCTCTAACAAATAATTGCAATTTTCTCTTATGTTATTTAGTTGGTCTGAATTTCTAAATTAGAATTAAACATTTTAAAGTTCCAAAATAAACGCGAAATATTTATTCATATTATAAATATTATAGAATTTATTTATGTTTCTGCACTTTATCAATTTTATTACACCCATTACAAAGAGAAAGATTTTTTTTATTGGGGGGGGGGGGGCGCAAAATTGAAAATTCGTTAAGGGCGCACTTCTCACGGCTTTGGTGCCCCCCCAAAATTTCTGGTCACGCTACGCCTATGACCGAGATATCTTTATAAATTTCTTCCATAGGATTAGCATTAGCGAACGGGCATTTTCCCTTGACTGAAGTAGCCTCTTAAGTTTACAAATGAACAATAAATTGTAATCTATTAAGAGCATTTAATTAAATGTACTACGTCTACGTCGATTTATGGACCCTAAACTTTTGAGGCCCAAGGCCTGGACTGGGAGAAAATCGGAATGCAATACATCATTACAGCCAATAAATTCATAAATTTTTATAATAAACTGTATTATAAAAATAATAGTTAAATTCTTTAGAAAAATATTTTTTATTTTTATTAATTTTTTTATTATTTATTTATTTATTTATTTTTCTCTTTATTATTTTGCGCGTTATATTATTTTTAATGAGGTATTAGGAGATTGAAATTTGTAGAATATATTATATAATGCTTTACAAGATCGAATATTCAGATATTCTTACTCGTAAATTTTGTATCAAGTGAGCTAATCTTTCTTCAAAACTTGTGTAGTGGAGAGTGGGGAGGAATGGGACACACTTTTTACGAAAATAAGAAAATCAACTTTGTTAGACATTAAAACAAAAATTTAAATTTATAGAATAGAAAAGGAAACACTTTCTAATGTCCTCTAACAATATAGAAACATAATATAAGAAACAATTTTATACTTAAAGAAATTGTAAGTTTCAAATGTGTCCCATACCTCCCCAATTACAGGGAGGTATATGGGACAGCTATAAAATAAAGTGTGATTAGGCACAAATAGTCTCGTATCGGCTACATATGCAGTCTAACAAAGATTGTAGATTGATAATGTATGTGCTACAATATCAAATTCCAGTGTCTTCATCACTGGAAAGAAAATTCAGGATTGTCAGTAACAGATGACATAAAAAAAATAATCAGTTTAATTTACTTACATTTTGAAGCAAATGAATATACCGGGTGTCCCAAAAAGGACTGACTGATTTTAAAATTCAATAACTTCCAAACGGTGACAGATATTAAAAAAATTCTTGCAGGAGGGTTATGCATAAAGTCAAAAGTTTTTTTACAGTGATTTTCAATTTTAGTTCGAATTACAAACAATAGATGGCGCTGCGATCAATAGAGGCTAAATTCAGGCACGATTTTTGGTACTTCGTGGCCCGGATAATACATTTTCATCTCCTTTTTCTGCATGGAACAACAGAAAGGACCAAAAATCGAGCCTGTATTTAGCGACTATTGCTTACAGCGCCATCTATTGTTTGTAATTCGAACTAAAATCGAAAATCTCTGTAATAAAACTTTTGATTTTATGCATAACCCTCCTGCAAGAATTTTTTAAATATCTGTCACCGTTTGGAAGTTATTGAATTTTAAAATCAGTCAGTCCTTTTTGGGACACCCGGTATTATCAATGTTATAATTAACATATTACACACTTAAAAATATTTGCTTATTAGCAATTTACATTCATCTTATTAAAAAGTAGGGAATGGATATCCCATTCCTCCCTCTGCTGGTATGCCCCATTCCTCCCAATACCCACTTTTATGTTAAACTTCTTTTATAAACAACAACGCTGCTTTTAGGCTTAGTTTAAATTATGGATAATATATACAGTATAATGTTCCATAAATAGGGAAACTATTACATCTACGCATGAGCAAGTCATTAATATACAAAACGCATAAAAAGTATATGAAACAAAATTACTTTTGATTCTTGAAATAATCTCTTTCATATACAATTGAAAGCTTATGCAGATCGGCAACTTTTTTCAACTAAAGATTACTATTTCTATTACTATTACTACCATTGCTTCATCTAATGTGTGACTCATGAAATGTTTAGAATGATACATAAAGAGAAAAACCTACTGTCCCATTCCAACCCACTCCTCCTCTCCCCTGCAATTATCTAAAATTTATAACGTTTTCTCAAAGATTTTCTTAATTTTTTGCATTGTGAAACTAGGATATTTTCCCAATGTTGTCCAATTTACACCGGATAAAAATCATTAATTCAAATGTTTCCACTTTATTTTTAACTCTATTCTTTTCAGAACAATATATTTTTTTTCCTCAGAAATAAACAACTTTATTTAAAACAGGATTTTCCCGCATATTCTTATTAAAAGTATTCAAACCCACACCAGATAAAAATGTTCCTTATAAACCTAAATTCTATTTTGTTTCACTAAATCTCATCACAGAGGGTAGTCGTAGTATGCTGACCACAAAATGAGGAGGTTGGGGTCGGTGTTTGCGGGTTCGAAACCAACGCGTTCTCAGCGAGCTGACTGTACAAAGATGTCAGGGTTTTTCTCCTAATACGAGAACGATACTTCGGGCCACTTTCCCTTCAAAAGTCCTCCCTGAAGGCATTTCTTTCACCGAAATATGACCAAAACTGGCCGATGCTTAAGGGTGTATTCGAAAAAATATTTTTCCACAGCTCGAAATTTTCTGGGACATTTTCAGGTTGGTTGTTTGGTTGATTTTTGACGGCCGATTATCTACTCTTGGGATATAGGCCCTGGGGGGGGGGGGGGGGAAGAGGG
This sequence comes from Maratus speciosus, assembly GCA_963932465.1. NCBI lineage: Eukaryota > Metazoa > Arthropoda > Arachnida > Araneae > Salticidae > Maratus > Maratus speciosus. The sequence continues at coordinate 411,772,494 of OZ010793.1, read as the reverse complement.
AGTGCCCTTCATGGAAGTCTTTCTAAGGGAACCTAACCCGTATTTACGCATGGAAATCCAAGGTTTTGAAGAAAACCACGAAAACTCCGAAACGGTTAGGCCGACGGGCGCGATCGGGTTTGAACCCAGCACCTTCCGTCTACCAGCTTCGAGAGCAGAACCTCTCAGCCACTGGTGGGGCTGGGACATTTTCAGACTCATTTTTAAAAGTAAGAACATGAAACTTGCTGAGGTGATTTTTGAAGAGATGTATAAGAGGCCGTGTGATTTCATTTTTCGCTCAATTAATTAGAATTTCATTTCATTTTTAAACAATTATTTTCTCAGTATGACCATTTTTTTCATTCCCAGATCTCCCGCTTTGGAAAATTCGGTTCAAAACGCCAACTTTGACAACATTTTTTACAATATTTTCTGCATTTATCAAAAAATCGAGAAGCACGGCACATTATGTAGTTTCTAAATAAGATAATATCGCAGTTTGATGCGTTTCAGAGCAAAAATGAATCGGGTTGGGTTGATTTTTGACGGCCAATTATCTACACGAGGGATATAGGCCCGGGGTGTGTGCCCTCCGTGGGGGTCTTTCTAAGGGAACCTAATCCGTATTAACGCATGGAAGATCCACGGCTCGAAGAAAACCACGAAAACTCCGAACGATTAGGCCGACGGGCGCGATTGGGATCGAACCCAGCACTTCCCGTCTACCAGCTTCGAGAGCAGAACCTCTCGGCCACTGGTGGGGCCAAAAATGAATCGGAAAATAAACAGTTTGGATTGGAATACACCTGCCAGCGAAGACACGAGCTAATGCTAATACTATTGGGGGGGGGGGGGATGATTTTTCTAATATCTCGTTTGCATTTCGACATTTTTAATTTTTTTTTTTTTCATTGGATAACCGAGTTCCGTCTCTACATCGCGCCTTTTTTACTTTTTCGATTTTGGCCGCAGTTATTTTTTATAAAGCTACTTTTCTTTTCAAAACCGGTTCTGAAAATGAAAGTGTCATTCTAAAAAATATCTGCAACCAAAATCGAAAAAGTAAAAAAGGTGCGATGTAGAGACGGATCTGGGCTACCCAATGTAAAAGAAAAAATTATTTAAAAATGTCGAAATGCAAACGAGAAATTAGAAAAATTCCTCCCCATAGGATCAGCATTAGCTCGTGAGTGCCTTCGCCGTCAGGGACAGGAGCCGTAAGGCTGTTGATCTGTCAACTCCCCCACCCACCTCGCCTTGCTAATGTTAAACCTATGGGCGTGGAATGCATTCGTATATTTAAAATATCTCCCCCAGAAAATTAATATGTTTTTCATTTTTCCAAAGACTTTTTTGAAGGATATCTCTTTTTAGGTGCGTTCGTAATTATATAAATACGTAGCACCTATAGTCGTCGTTCAGTCCGTCCGTCCGCATATAACAGAGCAAAAACTACCCAACCGAATGGTCTGAAATTTTAAATATATGATTGTTGCAAAATTTTGTCGAGCCATTTCAAATTTTATGAAAATCGGATGTATAGTTTAATGACAGGGACAGTCAAAAGTTTTTCTTTACATTACGGCCAATGAGAAAAATTATTGCAAGTGCATTTTAATGATGTTACAGCCTGCCGAATGGTCTGAAATTTTAAATATAGGATTGTTGCAAAATTTTGTCGAGCCATTTCAAATTTTATGAAAATCGGGTGTATAGTTTAATTACAGGGACAGTTAAAGTTTTTCCGGTTCATTACGGAGAATGGGGAAAAAATTATTGCAAGTGCATTTTAATGATGTTACAGACTATGCACTTATGAAGTGCAAAAAAATATACATTCAGTACAATATGGGGTGCAAGAAATAATTATAAAACTAGCTATAGTACGAACGCACCTCATTTGCCACGTTTGACGTTCAATTTCCAACTTGTTTTCTTAGTTGTCAAAATATTTCTAAATATATGCTTATTTTATGTTTTAAAAGCTTACGAGCTGTAAGTAAGATTTTAACACTTCACATAAAATTAAGCATATATTTTAGAAATATTTTGACGACTGAGAAAAAAAAAAAAAAAAGAGACATCCTTTAAGATGTCTTTGGAAAAATGAAGTTAAAATTATTATTTCCTTGGGGAGATATTTTAAATGCTATGAATATATTACCCTGGAGGCGGGACATTCGCATCACTTGGATAAACATGTACATACCCATTTTGAGGTAGTTGTGTCCATTAGTTCGTTTTCAGCGTGCTTTCCTAAAATTGTTGATTACAGGGCCAAAACTAAGGGGGGGGGGTGCTGTGCCCCGGGCGTCAGATCGAAGGGACGCCAAATGAAGGATTATACCTTTGGAATGGATCATTTTCTTTTGATGGACTGATGTCTTCTATTATTATAAAACAGCCTTTATAAATGAAGTGTTAGGTGAAGATGAAAGAGCAGCCGTAAAAAGTTAGAACTCTGATTTTCTGGTCATGAGCCCCGTGACCTCCCCCTTGGATCCGCCATTGTAGATTACGTAGTTCAGTATTACATATTTTAAGATTACATATTTTAAATTTTAAAATAAGTCAGTTATTAGAAAACTAGTAAAATTCTCTTTGTAAATATACTTTGCGGAAGAAAGATGGGGGCGGGCGGGGGCAAAATCCATGCTTGCCCCGGGTGCAAAAAAGGCTAGTTTCGGCCCTGGTTGATTATCACAAAGTAAGGAATCGCTTAAGTTTATCAACTTTTTCACTAAAATATTTTGTAAGCAAAATTCAAGGCCTACAAATTCGTAGGAAATCCATTTATTTTGCAATAGTCTTGGTTACTGGTTAAAAAAAGTTGATTTTCGTCATCTTACACCATGGCTGCAAGGTGACGAAAATTACCTTTTTTTTTTTGGATAATCTCTTGGTTTTCCCTTTTAAAGTTAAAAGAGGCAGTATTCATGGTATCAGGCAAGATATGGGCGAAGTTCTCATGCAAATATCAGATCATAAATTCATTCACAGTGGCTAGGGAAAATTGTAGAAGCGTAACTTCATCATCTTTTTCCCTTTTCCCCCTACAAAGGTGTGTTTCCAATGACAATACAATATTTCATATCTTTACAGCTTAATTACAAATTAATACATTAATTTTAAGGCATTTTTCAATTTGCCCCCGCAGATGATAAATCGTCAAATATTCTCTCTAACTAGTACAATTATATAGGAGTGGCCAGCAGGTTCAAGTTTAGAACTCCTAATGCTAAATTCCTTTTTAATAGTTCCAAAACAAATTGATATACCGGTATATATATAATAAATTTGAAATCACAAATATATGAAGAAATTGGTAAAGTTCTAAAGATGATTTAGAAATGAACACAGGAAACCAGTATATAAAATAAGAAACTATGAATGACCCACAGAATCGTCAGAGGAGCTTGTGAGTTCATTCATAGAAGGTGCGTTATTTCATCCAATTTTGTCGGCATTAAGCCTAAAATGACAAAATTTAGCTCCTTATAACGCAAACATTACAGAAAATAGATAATAAAAATATAAGAGATCTAAAGAAAGATACACCTCATACAGGATATTAAAAATTATTAGAGCACAATACCTAAATTACATACTAGGAGTCAAAACTACAGCGTATCAGGATGGAAAACATAGTTAAGACTATTTTAACATGTGAGCTACAGTTGAGCATTTGATTGAAACCCATAACTGTGCTGCCATCTGGTGTGAGACAGGAAAAAAATGTAAATTGGAACTGGATTGGCTCTATTTCATGTCGGTGTCACTACCACCTAGGGGTTGCAGAAGCAAAAAACGTTCTAAATTGCGATTTTTGTGTTACTGAAGGGCCTAGAATCCTGAAATTAGGCTGGACAGTTATTTATAAAATACAAATGATCTCTAAGAACATTTCCTAAAAAATCGAAATTTAAAAGGGGTCTATTTCATGTCTGTGTCACTACCACCTTGCGGTTGCATTTTAAAGAACTTTTTAAATTGTCATTTTTGCAATACTGAAGGGGCTAGCAACTTGAAATTTGGCATGGTAATTACTTATGAGATGTAAATACTCTCTGAGAAGAGTTCCTTAAAAATTTGAAATTTAAAAGGGGTGAAAATAAACGAAAAGCGTTCTAAAAACGTTCTAAGTAGTTCGTTAATAAAACGTTCTAAAAACGTTCTACGCAATCTCGGGAAATATAAACCGATTTCAGAAGTAATGGTTTCAAATTGATGGCAACAGTCACCGCTCCAACATAGGCAATATTTTACGTTGTTGTCAATGCCACCTGGGGTTACAGGAGCAAAACATGTTCTAAATTGCGTTTTTTTGTGTTACTGAGGGGGTCTAACATTTTGAATTTGGAATTTTAATTACTTCAAAGATACAAATACTTTCTCAGAATTGTCGAAAGAAAATTCCAAATTTAAAAGGATGAAATGAGCGAAAAGCGTTGTATAAGCGTTCTAAATTACGATTTTTATGAAATCGTATAAAATACGAGACCGATTTCAAACATAATGGTTGGAAATTGATGGTGATAGAACCTGCTCAAACATAAGCTATATTTTATGTCGAGGGTAGCAGGAGCAAAAAACTTTTTGCGATTTCTGCGGTACTGAAGAGGCTAGGAACTTTAAATATAGCACGGTAGTTACTTATAAAGTATAAATGTCGTCCAAGAACAGTCGAAAATGAAATCGAAATTAAAAACGGGTGAAGCGAAGGGAAGGAGCGAAAAGCGTTCTAAATTACAATTTCTATGGAATCTCAGGAAATAATAAACCGATTACAGAAGTTATTGGTTGCGAATCAAGAGTGATAGTCCCTGATCCTATACGGGCTATATTTTATGCCGGTGTTACTACCACCTGGTTAGCAGGAACAACAAGAAAGCCTTTAAAAACATCTAAATTACGTTTTCTATAGAATATTAGGAAATACCATCTTATTTCAATGTTAATGTTGGCAAATTAATGGTGACAGTCTCTGTTTCAACATTTTTCGAGACATTCTATTTCAACTCTGTTTCGGCATTTTATGTTGGTGCCACACCAGAGTGGTGGTAGACTGTTAGGTAAGATGCTTGGAATTTGACATGATGGTTAATTTTAAGATGTAAATATGTTAAGAGAGTTTCTAAAAAATTCAAAACTTCAAATGAATACTGAAATGAGCATAAAAGTCTCAAAATACTTTCTAAATTATCATTTAATTACAATTAGTTTTAGTTCTTATTAATTAAAATCTCATTTCTGCCTAATAATGAATCTGTATAATAATGAAGTTTAGTCAAACTGTGTTTTAAATAGTAATTTTTGAATTATTCTTAAAAGTATAATTTCTTTTAATAAAAATTAGACATATCACTTGGCATATTTCAAATATTACGCGAGCAAAGCCGCGGTGTTTGCTAGTACATTAATAAATATGTGGTGAAAAGTTTTTTGATTGCCATGCATAGTTTTTTAGTAACTCTGCGCGCAGTTTCAAAATTCATCGTTTTGAATAGCCGCAATGCAAAGTTTAGTTATCCTATGTAGTCTTAATAAAACTGCCATAATTAGTAAACTAATAGGAATTTTTTAATGCGGTTTTTTGCAAATTGTTCAGAAATGATAACGGAATCAAAATATGCATTAAAAATATTTCGAAATTTTTGCAGGTTTAAAGGTATCCTACCCCCTTAAATTTTGAAATAATCAAAACTTATTTGCAGGGCTCTCATGGGTCACTTTATTGGCTACTACTATTTCCAAACAATAATCTTCTTGGTACGTTTTGTTGAAAATGTCAAAAATATATCAGGATGATTACTGTACGAAAATAATGGTAGCCAAAGAAGTCACCGCTGAGAAACCTATATTTACGATGTAACAGAAATGCCTTAGCTATTTAGTTATTTTCCGATTAAAAGAATAGTTTGATAAAATTGAAGAAAATTGACAATTTTACAAGCAAGACACCTAGAGAACGAAAGCTTTTGCGTTTTGTGGAAACTAAACATGCATCAATATAGATTGCAAAACAATAAGAAGAGTCGGATTTAAGCATATTGCACATTAATCCATGGCGACAAAATTTAGAGGCAGGAGGGGAAGGGCGAGGGGATTAAATTTTGTCCGCATCATTTTTGAAAGGGTCTAGCCGGATAAGCATAGCGAAATGGCCCCCACGGCCGATGTTTGAAATAACATGCGTTGTAATAAGGCTCACCATGAGAATACAATATAGAGTGTTTCTAGCCCCTGACCTTGAACTGCCCTTGAGATAATCGGCGAAGTTTGCGCCGACGCTACTATTTTTCAAATACGTTTTTCTCAAAAAGTACAAAAGTTAAAAAAATGAAACCAATGCCAGTTATTGAAGAATATATTAATTCACATCATATATTTTTTTCATATTTTTACACATATTTTAACAGAGAAAAATAAACAAAAATATTTTTTGAAAAAATTATTAATGTAGTAATTTTGTACTTACACCAACCAAAAAATTACAGAATAATCCTCAAAGTACGAACTTTTAAGAAAAAAAATTTCGTTAAAATCGAAGATGTGCTTTTTGAGTTATAAAAATAATAATGCTAGTAACATGCTGAAATATTAGTAATGTTCCTTGTTTGCATTTGCAAAAATACACTACTATCAATGCATTGGTCGATTCGTGACATTTCCACTCGGGCAGGATGCGCAGTGCGCTAAGATAAGAGAATGTTTCCATACATACCACTTCCCTATAGGTTTGTTTCGTGTTTGTAAATATTCTGTTATTTTGGCGCACTGCATATCCTTATCACGTTATAATATCAAGAAATGACAAATAAATGGTAACATTTACCTACCATGATTTTCACGTAGTGAAGGCTATGGGGCTGTACTGTGAACATAAATAACGTATAACTTTAGGATGGAGTGTATGGGTGTGAGGGGGGTCTGGCACTTGACATCGGAAGATACCTGTAGGGGAGGGGGTGTTGTGATTTATATCGTTATCATTTTTGATCAAACCAAAATTTACTTTTTTGGTATATTTTTCTTTACATTTGTATTCTTAATTTTTAAAAGTCTGTTTTCTATGAAAATATAAAGTATTATTGAAACCATATTCAATGTTTATAAAACATTTCATTCCAAAATATGGAATAACCCAACGTTCACCATTAATATTCTCCTGCCATATTGGTATGTAATGTAAATCGTTGTTAGAGAAACCAGATTCGAAATAATACTTGATATTTTTTGCTCGTAAAAGATGGGGAAGAATTTTGTCCCTGTTTTTTTACAAAAAATTCTGTTTAGCCCCGTGCAAGAGCGAAGTGCAAGAAGACAATACTACTGGTCTATGCATTATAATGTAACAAAGAGCTATTCTAACAATATTTCTTTAAAATGTTATTTCATATAGAGTTATTTCTTATATAAAAGTGATATTTTATGAATTTCTGCTCATTTAAATCAGTAAAATACGCAAATAAATAATGTACAACCATACCTGTATATCGCATTGAAACATATAAAAAAAAAAGTGAAAAAATAATAAAAAATAAATAAATAATAAACTTTAGACACATAACAATATTATTAGGAGGAGGGGGTTTCGAAGAAAGATAACTTCTGATATCGGAAGGTTGGTAGGGAGTCCGAAATTGCCAAAAAGTTGATAACTTTATATATTTACAGCCCCTATTCAGCTTCACTTGCACAATCGACTACACCATTGACTCTAATTATTACGCGAGAATTATGCACTATTCGCCAAAATAACAGAATATTTACAAACACGAAACAAACCTATAGGGAAGTGGTATGTATGGAAACATTCTCTTATTTTGGTGCACTGCGCATCCTGCCCGATTGAAAATGTCACGAATCGACCAATGCATTGATAGTAGCGTATTTCTGCAAATACAAAAAGGGAAAGTTAAGAATATGTTAGAAAGCTGCTGGCATTATTTTTTTATAACTCAAAAAGCACATCTTCGATTTTAACGATTTTTTTTTTTTTTTTTTAAAGTACATACTTTGAGGATTATTCTGTAATTTTTTGGTTGGTGTAAGTATAAAATTACTACATTAATAATTTTTTCAAAAAATATTTTTGTTTATTTTTCTATGTTAAAATTTGCATAAAAATATTAAAAACATATATGATGTGAACTAATACATTATTCAATAACTGGCATTGGTTTTATTTTTTTAACTTTTGTACTTTTTGAGAAAAACGTATTTGAAAAATAGTAGCGCAGGCGCATACTTCGTCGATTATCTCAAAGACAGTTCAAGTTCAGGGGCTAAAACACTCTATATTGTATTCTCAAGGTGAGCCTTGTTACCACACATGTTATTTCAAACATCGGCCGTGAGGGGCCATATCGCTATGCTTATCCGGCTAGACCCTTTTGAGAACATGGCAAGTCTCAAATACAGAATCGATAAGCATTTTCCTTCAAAAAGATAGAAAAGGTAAATATCAAATTTAGTGTTCCTTAGGAACTGATTATCGCCTATTCAAATTTGCACCACTTTTTTCGATAAGTATTTTCCCCCATTAAACTTTATTTAGTCGCAGAATTTTAGGATTAAATAAAGCAAAACATATTTTTCGAAAATAATAATGTGAGTTAGCTTAGGCCGTAATCAGGCTCCCCCTCACCACCACCATCCGATATCACATGTTGATAGTCAATAAATTTTTGAATTATACAAAAAAAAATATCAATCTCTAGTTACTCCACTCCACTTTCAATTTACAAAAAAATATTGTGTGTTGTGTTCAGTACTGCATAACAATTAGGGTTAAGTTGCACTGGAGCCCAGCTCCGGTACTCCTCTGTTTTTAGTAAATATTTAAATATTGGTCGGAATTCACTGGAGCTTATAAATACAGGACTCCGGAGCCCAGTGCAATAGCGCTTCTGAAAAACTGAAGCCTAAATTACCCTTCCCTTTCCTTCCCATTTCCAAGTTTTTGCATTCTTTTTTATCAAAACACTTATGTGTGACATAATGTGCCGCACACATAGAAGATGGAGATAAAACGGATTCAATTTTTATATCAGCTTTTGGGCTTTGACTGACTCAAGCTCATTCTGTCTTATATTCAAAATTTTATATATTCATGTATAAAAGAAAAATTTCCTCCTTCAAAATTACGTATCATAATCTATTTCAAATCATTTTAATGCAATGTGATCAGAATGAAGGGAAAACAGAAATCGTGTTTTTCTAGTCTAGCGATAGTAGCAAATTTTTGTCGGCCCCGCATTGATACGGCGCCAATCAAGAGACTGAACAATGAATTTGCTTTCAGTACGATTTTCTTTTGTGACAGTAGGACAATTTTTTAATTGGTTGGATTTTTATTTATTATTTAAATATCTAACCTGAAAGGAATATTTTTTGTTTTTAGCCAACTAGCATCAGCTTGAGGTTTTGTTTGTTTGAGGTATTTTGTCTTCTATGAGGAAAGGGCAGCTGTTGGTTGAATTACTGTTGGTTTAGCTAGAAAACCCGTCCCTTCTTTATGACTCCTACCTGTACGCATGAGCTAGGGAAATTTGATTGGTCTACGTTTAACTCGTCTCTGATATGATTGGCCTACGTCGCCAAGACCACAGACAATTCCACCACAGACCACAGGCCAAGACTATTCCTGCAATGATGTTTATGGCAAAAATGTAGTTGGTAGATTGGTTGACGGAAGTGTTTGTTTGTAAACATGCCCTTTCCTTATTGCGTACGAGTATAAAAATCACATTAGAGATTTTTCTATTTATTTTGTACCATGAACGCTGATCATGCTAAGGCTCTGTTCTACACATTTACGAAGTCACTTTCATTTGTAAGTAGATATAATTGCCATATATTGTTATTCTGATAGGAAAGCTTTCCGTTTTTTTAGGGTTTCGTTCATCTGACGAAACCCTATTCGTCTCGCTTCTCTGTCCGTCCGTCTGTCTGTCTGTCACAGAGCCCGTTCTCAGAAACTATACATGTTGCAGGCGTGAAATTTTGCGTACTTATAGATGGACACCTCAGATCAAACGACAAATCATAAAATTTTGAAAAAGTCGTACATTTAACCCTTTGGGCTCTCACATGTGTATTTTAAACAATTCTTTCTAAGTGAAACCTAATTAGGTTGGAGGAGTGAAATTTTGCATACTTATAGCTGAATACCTCAAATCAAACGACAAATCATAAAATTTTGAAAAAGTCGTGCATTTAACCCTTTGGGCCCCCACATGTGTATTTTAAACAATTCTTTCTAAGTGAGCCCCTAATTAGGTTGGAGGAGTGAAATTTTGCATACTTATAGCTGAACACCTCAAATCAAATGATAAACCATAAAATTTTGAAAAAGTCGTACATTTAACCTTTTGGGCTCCCACATGTGTATTTTAAACAATTCTTTCTAAGTGAGCCCCTATTTAGATTGGAGGCGTGAAATTTTGCATACTTACAGCTCAACATCCCAGATTACACGTCAAATAATAAATTTTGAAAAAGTTTTATGTTTAACCCTTTCAACTCCAGCTCGTGTATTTTAAGCAATTCTTTCTAACTGAACCCCCAATTAATTTGGAGATTTTAAATTTTGTATACTTAAGCAGAACACCTGAGGCCAAGCGACAAATCATAAAATCTTGAAAAAGTCTTACGTTTAACCCTTTGAGCTACCACACATGTATTTGAAGCAATTCTTTATAAGAGAGCCCCTAATTAACCCTTAAATGCCGGTTTTTGCTTTTCGGCAACATACCCAATTTAGGCTCTAAAATACTATTAGAATAATATTGAAGCTATAATGCCTAATGTTGCCAATAAAATACATTCTGAAAATATTATTAAATCGATTTTCAACATGTAGATGGCAACACCTGTGCTGTTTAAGAATAAAGATAGATTTATTTTTTCAATTGTTGCTACTTGTTCTTTTTGTTTTGCTTGGAGGCTTGCGAAATATTTTGTTCTGCAGTGAGCAAGTAAAATTTATTTCTTCTTATAGTTCCTAAAATTCTTGTTTGTTTAATATTATAGAGTTTTATGAAGGAAAATTATTTTTTCAATTAAAGACCAGTATTGCCGATTAGTAACAAACTGTTTTTTAGCCGTAAACCATACTATGATTTTTTTAAGTATTTTTCCCATGATTTATTTAAAAAACGAAAGCCGAAAAACATTATTGCAATGATTTTTGAAAAGTCAGGCATTTAAGGGTTAAGTTGGAGACATGAAATTTTACATACGTATAGCTGAATACCTCAGACCACACGACAAATCATAAAATCTTTAAAAAGTTTTATATTATTTACTCCTCCAGGCTCTAACTTGTGTATTTTAAGTAATTTTTCTAACCTCTGCCCTTTTAACCCGGGGAGAAATTTTCCAACTTTTGCCGACACCCCTTTGACCCTTCTTTCATATTATGCACCATAGCCTTACATATTTTAGTTCCATTTTTTACCGCCAGGTGCGCCTACTGATCTCGGGTGCTATGGGCCCAATTCCCTCGACTAATACTATATCTACGGATAGTATGTAAAACGGGTTTTCGTTCGGATAGATGTTTGTTTAGAATCGAGTGTGCCCCCTTGTTGCGAAATGTGGAACTAACAGATTTTCAAAAAGATAAAGTGTTTTGAAAGGAATATTAAACGAAACCCTCTGTGCGATCTGTGATCACACTTACCCACTTGTTTCTATCAAAGCATCGAATCTTTCCGATAATGGTGTGAAAATTTTAATTGAATCTTATTTTCAGGGACTCATCACAAAAGATTGTTATGCGGAAGTAACCGATTATAGTTTAAGATATGCACTTTTTATAGGAAATTGAAAAACATTGTTCCATTCTTCAGCATATAAATATTAATTTCTGTAAATTTCATTCATGTTTTCATAAAAATGCATAGTTGCGAACTATCCGTTTTTTGTGTTAACACTATTTCCGAATCATAATCCTTACATTTAATCGTAGAATTAACAAAAAATCGCAATAAATATTATAATTAGACAAAGTTTACTATTCGGAAGGAGTGATAACTAAAAAGTGGAATAGTTGACAGCTAAGTATATGCTGCTAGATATAATTAAAATTTTTATTTTGCTAAAGAAAAAAAATGCTTTAAATTTTGCGAATAATGTACAAAATATAAGTATGCAGATTTGAGTGGCAGGGGGGAGGAGGGGAAACAGTACAGTTGTTAGTACCGGTACCGCATAATATTAGGGCTCCGGAAATTATTTTGTTAGAAATTAAGCCCTGATAACAATGAATAGAAACTTAGATCCTAAATTTTATAAAAAGGTGAAATATTTCCACTTGTGTATTTCCCCTAGTGTTTTAATGAAAACGTGCACTTTCATTGATAAAGTTAAAATATTTTTTAAATGACATACTTTTCCACAAATTTTCATTCCAGTTCCGAAATTGAAAACAATACCAGAAAGGAAAACTGGATATGGTAATGGATATTATTGGTTTCTACTAGCAAGGTGGTAAAATAATGAGTTTCTAAAATGTTGCGCCCTCCAAAAATCCAAGGTCTGCGTGTTTGACAACGATAGAATCTGACCGACCCTGCGTGCAGTAGTAGCAGCTCTTCAGAGGTTCACAATCACTTTTCTACCAGAATATTAGTATCTAAAATTTGATCTGTTTTAATCGTGGGATTTTCTACGATTAAACAAGTATAAATTATTTTATGAAATTACTGGTAGTAAAGTGATTGTGAACCTTTTGTCGACCCGCCACTGTCTGCATGGTGAAACATTGTTGTATAGATATAAGATGAACGTGAACAATAAAAATAATTTATATGTAAGAGAAAATGTTCATCAGTTACCATCAAAGAATGGTTGAAGAATAGTTACCAAATAATGGTAATGGGTGAAGAATACCAAATGGTTGAAGAATAGTAGTAGATACCAAACACGTCGGCCAATTTCTTCGAAATTTAATGCAATTTTTGTGACAGATTTAATAATATACCTGCCAACATCATTAAAAAAAATACCAAATCGTGCTATGGGAATCTGAAAACGTGAGGAAATTTTAAAATACGTGCATACATACACACATACATATTGCATCATTGTAAAAAATGTGAGAACGGAGTCACAGTATTCGAAATTGTTAAAATACATTATTTCCATTATTTTCATTTATTTTTATTGTGATTACAATGCTTTCCTATTTCCTTCCTTACACTGTATGTGTTTGGAAAGTAAAAACTGGAATTTTAAGTGATATATAAAGGTGTTCAACAGGTTTCTCGCTGCTGATCGCCACTGCCCCAAAATGTTTCACTTGGCGAGAAAACTAAGGAATGAAATCGCCAAATTACAAGAGATGTTTATTTTTCCTTCGGCAACACTCTCAATGATGTTATTGTGCGATTAAACCTTTTCTGTGTAACTCATTACTTATGCTTTGATATTCTTAGTGTTTCACGACGAATCTATTGAAACCATTCTTTGAGTTTGACTAGATTTTCTTTAGCGGTTAGCCAAATAGCTCAGATTAGCAGGTGAGAACCTCGGTGTCAACTTTTATATTTGTCCATTGGCTAATTTTTTAAACCATTAGCTTTAGAAATAATTCCAATAGTAAACAAGTTTCTATGTTATTCTTTATCCTCTTAAAAGTAATTTCTGTCAAAATAGTTATTTTTTAAACGGTCCCTGGGTTCTATACGTTATATTTAGAAAATAATTTTTTTTTTACGATCAAAACGTACCGAGTTATGATACTTTGAATTTTATGGAATTTTAGTATTTTCTGGCACTAAAAACAGAAAAATGTGTTTCCTCCTTACGCGAAAAAATTTTAAAAAATCTTAACAATAGCGTTTTTTCATTAGTAATCTACAATGCTTCGAAACCCTTGAAAAGAAAAACATAGTAATGGCGACATATTGTACTGGCCCATTGGCTCATTTACAACGAAATTCAAGTCCAATTCACAGAAAATATTGGTAGGTACTTACTCCGTACTTTATATTCCATTATACATTATTTATTTTTTATTATTTATATTTAATACGTTAAAACACTTTGACTTTCAAATAAAAGTAAGGTTTTAAATCGAATTAAGAATAGAATATAAATTTTAAACTTCAAAAGAAAACTGCGTTGAACTTTTTCGAGTAACAATAACAAGAGGGCGCACGAACTTTATTTGCTCCAGGGCACTGAATGTCTAGCTACGCCACTGTCAAACAATCTTGACAACTTTTTTTTGTTATACCATTTCACAGTATAAAAAGACCATTGAAATAGCCCACATGTTCGATAAATTTCGGTTAGTGGGTTTTTGAATCAACGTGGGTCAAGCTTATTTTATCTAGAAAACGACTAACGATTTTCACTAAATTTTGTATTCCATCGTTTCCAGGCTTGAGAAGAGCATTGTGTTACGCCGCATGTTCGAAAAAAAAATTCGATTAGTCGGTTATTTTGGGTCATTATGTCTCAGGGTCAAGCTAATTGTATCTAAAACAGCAAGAATGATTCAGTGGGAATATATCGAGATAAACACAAAGCTAACTTTGACCGAGCTTAGCTCGGTCACTCCTGCTAGTAACATATAATAGAAGAACCATAGTCCTAGCAAGATTATATCAAGAAGAAAACATCCAAATAAAGTTCAATGAAAGTAAGATAATTTTTCTCTCGAAATTATACTATCCATTCATTATCAGAAGAAACCATAGAGATTGCAGCATGTAAAAATTCAATATGTATTGATGCAGCATCATTTAACTTACCAAAATTATGGCTCGAGTTACCCTATGGCAGGGACGGCGAACCTATGGCACGCGTGCCACTTTTGGCACGCGGAAGAATAATTTTGGCACGGCATTGCTTGTGGCTCTAAATCAAAATAAAATGAAATTTCACAAAATCGCAACTGATTTTTTCCAAATTCGATTAAATGGAAATTGAAAATTTTTAATTGCGGCATATTATATTTAAATTTAATTAATTATGGTCTCAAAAATTTTTCAAACAAAGACGATATTTGAAAACTATCGGCAAGAATTGGTTATTAGACATTACTAAGTTCCGAAGATAAAGTTGTGGCAACTTTGAATTTATTTCAGAGCTATTCAGACAAACTGGCGTTTGATATTTTAACCGTTTTTTTGCCTATCTATGCTTTCGAGTCGCCGTTTTTACAAATGAATAATATCAAAACTAAAACTGAAAGCATTGTCAGATAAATCCGGATCAGTTTGCTTTAAAATTAACCTGAAAATCAGAAATCAAGTTACACCGCATTCATTTTTTTAAATTAATTTCTAAAATATATTTTTTCCATAATTATTATAGTGTAGCACCTACAACTACATGTTTCTAATATTTTTTAAAATCTTAATAGAAAATTTTAAATAATTTTAATCCATTATTTTTCCTTCTACTAAATTTGTTTGTTAATTGGCACGTCATGGTCACGTAAAATATTTTTTGACCAAATTTGGCACGCGGCAACAAAAAGGTTCGCCAACCCTGCCCTATGGTTACGAATACAGAAATAAACAGCCACGATAAAATGACAAATAACGTTTGCGATTTGAAAGATTACGTGAAAAACTGCATGATGGCGTTTCAGATTATTACACCATAGATCGTGCAGTTTTAGAATATTCTTATTTATTTGTTTTTTGAAAATGGCTCGGGTAGATCCGAAACATGTAAACAGGTCTTATAAAACTATTTTTCGGTTTTTAAAGTTTCATCTTACACCTTTTAGCAACTAAAAGAAGTATATTCAAGCGGTAATAAATAAATAAATAAAATCAAAATATTTATTTTACAGTGAATCGCATCAAGTTGATCCTTCCATTTTTTTTTTTTTTTTTTTGTAAAAATGTTTCATTGAATCTTCAATTAGAAATTATCTAAAATGAGTTAAAAAAAATATTTGTAACTCTAAATCTGATTCTACTAGATAACTAGATCATCTCTAACAATGTCACATACTTTCCCTTTCTCTCTCAAATGTCTTATGATTTATTTTATTTATTTATTTTTTGATATCGATACATTCGCCTGAAATGAATCACTTGATATTTCGGATGCTAATTGCTAAGGCTGGAACTTTTCTCTGAAAGTCCAGCGCTTGGCGTATAAGTTTTTTTTTCTTTCTTGTGGTTAATGATACCGCTGAGGATCTTGCTCTGGATTATGTAAATGAGCATGACAATGTCTATCAGTGTCACTATTTCATCTGTTCCATAAACGGACCGACGACGCTGCAATAAACCGCGAAACCTAATCAAGACTTCTTCCCGACCAAAACCCACATCCCCGAGAAAAGAAAATAATAATAATAATGCATTTTAATTCTGCAACTATCTTTGGGTTGTTATATTTTTATTCCTTTTTTATTCCCTAGATAAAACTCTCCGGCACAAAAAAGCGCCTTCCGGTGATATTCTGCCGTCGCCATCGGCGCCAAAAGCTTCTCGCGCGCGTCTTGGAAAAACAAGTTCCCCCATCAGCAACCCTTGTGAGTTTGCTTTGAAGAGTTTGCCACACATGCGAAAGTCCCGTGGCAGGAGAAGAACGCAGTATGGCAGCATGTGGTTAGAGTCTGCACGCGGTTGAACCAAAACATTTCTTGCGTTGAAAAATGTCTGTGTTCTACTGTTTGTGCTTGTTTTTGTTAGTGGCGGACGCTTTTAACCTGGAGCCAAGGTTACCTGTGTTTAAATTAGGTGAAAAGGGTTCCTATTTTGGATATTCTGTAGCAGAACATCAGATTGTGAATTCGGCGACTAACATCAAAGAACCTGTGTAAGTTAACATTTTTTGAAAACAAAAAAATTAAGTCGTAGTTTCGATTTTCAGAAGCCGTAAACAGTAAATGTGGAAAATTAAAATTATTTTCTATTTTCCAAAGTCAAAGCTCTCACTTTTAGATATTATGCAGTTTTGTCTTTTATTTGAAATAAAAAATAACACACAAAAAATATTTTATCATAAGAAATCACAACAGCTTTTGAAAAATAATGCAAAGATTTATTATTATTATTTTTAACAGTGTGAATTTTCATCCCTTTAAAATGAATCTTATAAAGTTTTTTCCCCATGGGTGGATAAACATAAGCATTTAATTTTACAGTGTGATATTTTTTTTTTCACCCTTTTAAAACGAATTTCATAAAATTATTGTCAGCAGATGAATAATAAAAAAAAAAATCCTTTCCTTTTTAATTTTAGTGTTAATTTTCGTCTTTTTAAATAATATTAATAATGCAAAATTATTTTCAGTAGATGATTAAAGTAAAAATTTTCTTTTAAATTTTATAGTTTTTTGGGAGAGGGGGGGGGGGGATCCATTTATATATGAATCACGTAAAATGAGGTTAGATAAAGTTAAATTTCCTTTATTTTTTCTTTTTATATAGTGTCAGTTTCATCCTTTAAACATGAATAATATAAAAGTATGTTCATAGGATGAGTAAAGTTAAAATTATCTCTTTCTGTTTACTTTTGCAATGTTAAATTTCGACTTTTATGAATCGTATAATATTATTTCCGGAGCGTAGATAAAATAAAAATTTCTTTTTTAATTTTATAAGGTTAATTTTCCTCTTAACCATGAATCCTATTAATTATTCTCAGATGATAGGTACAGTAATTTTTTCTTCTTTTTAATTTTTTTTTTTTTTACATTTTATTATTATTTTAAAAAAGTTACAGCGTGAACAGTTTTCTTTTAATTATGAATCAGAAAATTATTTTCAGAGTGTGATGGATAAAATATTTTTAACCATTTGGAAAAATGGTTATTGTTCTCGTCAGGGTAGGAAATCAAAAGCATATCTGAAGGTTTTTATTGGTTTAATGCGCATTTTATTCGTTTTCTGATTGGTCTATACAGTAATCTGTATTTCCCTTTACTTTCAGCAGAGATGGATACCTTCTGTTGCCACTATAACAAAAAAGTAATAAAAACTAAAAAAAAAAAAAAAAAAAAAAAAATATTAATAACTCAGAAACAAATTGAGATACAGCTTTCAAACAAATTGCATTTAAAAGTACATTTTTTCTCTATCCGACGGTGTAAAAAGTAATATTGTCGGATGTTTAGAAGTTTAAGAATAAAATTTCATTTAAAATTGGTAGTCAGATTTCTTCGAAATCTGACGATGGAAAAGCCTTTTCCCGAACAGCCAATGAAATGCTTGATAATACTAATGAAAATGAAAGAAAATGAATAACAATTTCTGTCAAAGAGTTAATTTTAATTTGTAAGATTTTCACGTGCAAAAGAAAAATGAGCCAATTAAAAAAAAAAAAAAGATAAATAGGATAGGATTGAATACATATAAATATTTCACACCAAATACAAGTCGCAGGCGATTTTTGTCGCTTGGAATTTTTACATGTAATAACACTATTAATAAACACATGTATAATAATCACTTATAAACAGATAAAGTTAAAAAATGCTATAAAAAGTGATAGAAAATCTTTATTAAGATTGACGATCGTTTCGTTGCACAAACGGCAACATTTTCAAAATCATTCAACGATAGAAAATATTTTCACATAATTTAAAAACAATAAACATAGTAAACATGTCACGCCACATGATGCATAATGAAAAACATTGTAAACATAAAATTAATTAAAAAGATTAGATTAGCTATTGGTGAGCGTGGATTAATTTTCAAAACAATAACATGGTAAACAATGTCACGAGACAACATGCATAATGAAAAGCATTGCAAAATATAAAATAAAAATAAAATTATCTTGGCTATTTGCGAGCGTGGATTAATTTTTACTATTGTTACTAAAATTACATAGCATCTCTTTCCAAATTTTAGGTAATTCTATGGACACTAAATCATTGCAAATATCCTTGTTGCGTAAAAATATATCTATGGATTCTCGGATTATGGATGGTAAATAAAATCTTGATGTATAAATTAACTTGCTATTTTTAAAACCGATCTGTAAAGGTTCTTCGCTGTATAATCTGGCCAAAGCTGTGGTTCTTCTGTTGTATTTGATGTCTGCTATATGTTCTTTGATTCTAGTTTTAAGTTTTCTAGTTGTCATACCTATATAAAACTGCTTGGTTCCATCTTCTTTGGTGAAAGGTATTTCGTATACTCCCGATAAATGGTTTGACTCAATTGGATCTATTTTCTTGCATACTATATTTCTTAATTTCATAGAAGGTTTTGCGACTAGGGATATATTGTATTTATTGAGTTTATATTTCAGACGTTCGAAGAAACCAGGAAAATATTGTATGGAATTTTGTGGATTGAAATTTCTTTTCTTGTTATTCTTTAAGCTCTTAATTAATTTTTCTATGGTACTTTCTTTGTATCCATTGTTTCTTGCAATATCATATATTTTATTTATTTCGTTATTTAATTGCACGGGGGTACAAACTGTGAAAGCTCTATGAATAGAATGTCTTAAGTGCAGAAACTTTGTATGAAAAAGGTGCTTGAGCATTATGAGGGATAATGGATTGACTGGCTATGGATGGCTATTTTCTATCACTTTTTATAGCATTTTTTAACTTAACACTATTAATGTTTAATTCATGGCGTACGTAATGTATGATCAACTCCGTGCTATTAATGTCTTAAATTTTAGTCTTTGAAAAAATCATTTTCCAAATGGTCGTTGTAATTTGTTAAATTGCTTTTTTTTATTATTTATTTTATCTAGTTATTTACTTATTTTTAGAGGTTTAATTTTTGTCTTTTAAATGTGAACCATATAAAATAAGGCTGGATAAAGTTATTATTTTTTTTACAGTATCTTTTTTTTTTCTTTTAAATACGAATCATATGAAATTGTTTTCCGAATGAAATACAAATTTTCTTTTTTCTGTTAAGTTTACATATAGTCAATTTTCACCTATTTTAAAAAGGAATCGCATAAAATAGTATTCAGGGATGGATAAATTAAACATTTTCTTTTTAATTTTACTGCGTGAGTTATCGTCCTTTTAAATTTAAATCATATAAAATTATTTTCAGGATAAAGTAAAAAAAAAAATTCCTTTTAATTTTACGTTATGAATCTGTGGCCTTTTAAATAGAAATCGCAAAAAAATTATTTTCAGGGAATGGATATAGTACCCTCATAAAATCGATGTATTAATAATTTTAAAGTTGATTCAAAATTAAAAAATATATATATATATATATATAACATATGGATTAGTTGAGTTTTTTTCTTTTTTAATCTTTCTCTTTCTTTTCCCATTATATTTGATATGTTCGTGAAACGTTTATGTATTTCATTGGAATAAATATTTAAAACTGTATGAGTTTTGATGGAATCTCGACAAGGAGAAATTCTGGATGCGTCATATTATTATTTGGTATTGTTCGATGTCTAAAAAAATTTAATCAATCATTAAAACAAAGCAGATTTTTTTTTGTAAACTTTTCTTACCTTTGTTTTTTTCTTGTTATGATTCTCAATCGGTATAAGGTTTAATTTCGAGATGTATTCTTTATTTTTCTATTCATCTTTCATTATAAAAACTCTTAAGGTTGCATTAATATCTATTATCAGTTTATATATTATTATTTAGGTAAATAATTTATTGAAGTAATTTGGGGACTTTTTCTATGTTATTGTCGTCATCGTTTCCAAAGTAAAACATTAGTCTTCGTTTTTTACGAATAGTACTATCTTTATTGTCATTGTTTATAACATTTTCGTACTACAACAGTTTACCTCGGGGGGTCATAGATATAGTACAAATATTTCTTAGCAAATTGTAATAAGCTGATTGGTTGTTAAAATAAATTTCGGTTTTAGAGTTTCGTTTTGTAAATAAATCGATATTTATATTTAATCAAAAATGTAAATGCATGCAAATTAATCAAATCTATAAACAGTTACTTCTTATTGATTTTCATAATAGTTTAGTTAATTTGCTTTTTTTTTTTTTTTTTTTTTTTTAACCATTTGGGAAAATGGTTATTGTCCTCTGTCAGGGTAGGAAATCAAAAACATATCTGAAGCGTTTTATTGGTTGAATCCGCGTTTTATTTATTTATTTTTTTCGTGAAATTTTCGGACATTTTTTTCTATTTGAATTCGAGTGCGTTCATTTAAATGTTATGTCAAAAAAAAAAAATCAAGCCCAGTTTCTGAACTTAAAAAAAAAATTATTTCTTCACCATACTTGATTTTTTTAAGGGGTCTTGTACCTTTTAAACGCGTTGAAAATGAACGAAAAACTTCAATATTTGAATTAGTCTATCTTCAAAGCCTTTTTATGTATAAACATGAAATTTTGGGTATTAATTAAACAGATTGTGCTTTGTAATATGCTACCATTAGAAATTTATTAACCCTTTACAGAATTTGTGTATTGTTGAAATCAAAATAGCTCTTTTTTTACCCCATAAGGCATTGCGCGCATGATATCTTGAGAAAGTATGTATGAATTCGCATGAAATTCGGTAAAGATACTAATCATATATGTGTGTTTAAAATGATCTACTCTTAGGCTAAAATTATTTCATTAACTATATAAAAAAAATATTTTCGTAAAAAAAAATAAAAATTTTGTATTTTTAATGAATATAAATAGTCATAACTAAAAATATTACCATTGTAAATACATAAAAGTAGATCATTTTAAACACACTTATTTGTTTAGTATATTTACCAAATTTTATTACAATCCATACATACTTTCTCAAGATATCATGCGCGCAATGACTTATGGGGTAAAAAAAAGAGCTATTTTGAATTCAACAATACACAAATTCTGTAAAGGGTTAATAAATTTCTGTTGGCAGTATATTACAAAGTACAATCTGTTTAATCAATATCCAAAATTTCATGCTTATAAATAAAAAGGTTTTGAAGATAGACTAATTCAAACTTTGAAGTTTTTCGTTAATTTCCGACGCCTTTAAAAGGTACAAGACCCCTTAAAAAATCTTATTTTATTTTTATTTCGCCGTCGAATGTAATGCAGATTATATATACACATATATATAAACACAATGCTTCTGAGACAGCTGTAGTTTAACAAATGCAAAAATTAAACAAAATTCCTGGTTAAAAATACTTTCTTATACTAATGCTATTATAAAAATTCAAAATTAATTTTTCATGAAATGAATCAAAATGAATGGAAGAAATTATCTTTCTTTCCTGATATGTAGGTTCGTTTAAATTGTTAAAAGCCATAGCTTTTATCAGAATCAGAGAATATAGGCAAATACGTGAATGTCATTCACAAAATGTTTTCTGAATTTCCAGGAAAACTATCTACAAAACTAAATTTTACTTGATCGTATTAGAGCATACTTTCAGTCTGGCGACGACATTACATTTCAATTTTAAACAAAAGAAGGCAGGACTTAATTTGCGTCGGAGCCCACCGCAGCTCAGCTCTGGCACTTCTCTGATTTTAGTGAATATTTAAATATTGGTCAGAATTCACCGGAGCTCATAAATACAGGGCTCCGGAGCCCAGTGCAATAGCACTTCCGAAAAACCGAAGCTTAAATTACCCTTTCTTTCCTTCCCATCTTCAAGTATTTGCTTTCTTTTTATCAAAACACTCATACGTAATCATCTACTCATATGTATCACATATATGTAGGAGATGGAGAGAAACGGACTTAAATTTTATATCAGTGCCTGGGTTTGAGCTGGCTCAAGCTCAATCTGTTTTACATTCAAAATTTTATTTATTCATGTGTAGAAAAAAAAAAAAGAAAAAAGAAATCCTCCTTAAAAATTATGAAAGAAAAACAAAAGTCGTGCACTCCGATTATGAGCTCGCCCAACCAGTGGCTGAGAGGTTCTGCTCTCGAAACTGGTAGACGGGAAGTGCTGGGTTCGATCCCAATCACGCCCGTCGGCCTAATCGTTCGGAGTTTTCGTGGTTTTCTTCGAACCATGGATTTCCATGCGTTAATACGGGTTAGGTTCCCTTAGAAAGACCCCCACGAAGGGCACTCCCCCTCGGGCCTATATCCCTAGTGTAGATAATCTACCGTCACAAAATCAACCATCAACCGATTATGAGCTCAGGTGAATTCTGACCAAAATTTAAATATTTACTAAAGCCGAGAGGTACCGGAGCTGAGCTCCGGCGGGCTCCGGCGCAAATTAAGCCCTGAAACATATTCTTTATAATCCTGAAGTTCCAGAAGAATCTAACAAGTATATTTTTAAATATTCGACAAAATGTCTAAAATTGGAAGTGTCCGGTGGTTCATGGCTATATAGTGTACATCTCCTATTAGTCCAGGCAATAGAGACCGTATAAGGGCTCTACCTAGCAAAATTCATGGTAGTTCTGGAAAAAGGCTTACTATATGTTTTTTGGATCGCTGAACCCGAATTTGTAACTTCCCACCAAAGTTTCACCTGGCAATCCTCCCACCTCCAAAAAAAAAAAAAAAAAAAAAATGATTTTTTGAAAAAATTTGGTTTTTGAGCGGGGAATGTTCCGAGACAGCTCTCCCTCTCCCCATTTATCCTACGTGATAATGTCATATATCCTATTTGTTGTAAATTTTGTCTACTTTCTGAATTTCTACATACTTTTCGCCTAAAACAATAAAAAATTTAATTTAAAAACAGCTATTTTTGGGAGGGAGGTTGCGGGGGGGGGGGGGATTTTTGGGGTAAGTTAAAAATTCGGATTCAGCGACCCAAAAAGCTTAAAGTAAACCTTATAGGGAAAGTTTGGAGAGGAGACGGGAGGGCGTATGTAAACGATATGAGTAGTTAAGTGGAATTGCACAACTTAGTCCACACAGCAACGCGACGCATGTTCCGAGGCAGATCCCCCTTCCCAATTCATTCTACGTCATAATATATCATAAATCTTATTTGTTGCAAATTTTGTCTACTTTCTGAATTTCTAGATACTTTCCCCTAAAACAATAAAAAATTGATTTTTTTAATAAAAACCTTTTTTTTTGGGGGGGGGGGGGCATTTTACCAAAATTTGGGGGGGGGGTTGCCGGGGGAAATTTTGGTGGGAAGTTACAAATTCGGATTCAGCGACCAAAAAAACATAAAGTAAGCCGATTTCCAGAACTACCAAAACTATGTGGAAATATGGCCAAAACTGGCCGATGCTTAAAAAATTAAACTCTGCTGTCAGTGGAATTTTTAATTAACAAGTAATTTCTCCCCTCCATTTTAAAATAAATATATTAATAATGTTTTGAGATTTTGTATATGACCCGGCAAATTTTCTGCAGAAGATATTTGGGCAGATCAGGGCCCGAATAACTTCTGAAGCTAGAAGAAGCTCTACAGTATCATTTGGGGGGCTGCTTTTCCGCATCCGTGGAAAGTTTTCCAAATTCTAAATACATGGAACTCATCAACAGGGGTGCAATGGAGGGTATACGCCGTATACCCTCTGTTTTTCAAATAAAGCACTAGCGTATACTGTATCCATGAATGTTCATGACTCTAGCGTATACCCTCTGCCTATAGCGTATAGCTTCTGATTATTTTACGACTACAACACTGCTCATCAATACTATAAATATTATCTACAGGAGTTTGTTAGCAGATTTTACATAGTTTTTGTTTTATGTATACCTTGTATAGGGGAAGACGGGGTACAATGAAACAAGGTGTACAATGAAACATTACTTGTAAAATCAATCAAATTTGTCATACAGAGTTGCAGTTTATATATATGTTATAGAACTATATGTTCCAATTACTGATGTGATTTGGATACATTCACACTTCTACAACAGTAGCAATAGAAGATTATTGCTTTTCACCATTGAAAGTAACTTTCTTTACTAAAAGTAATTTTGTTTCTTTTTCCTTGTTTTTATATGTAATAATTATTTTTTCTATACATTGTTATCTTTGGGTTGTTGTCTTCATACCTCCAAAACCAAACTAAAAAAAATAAATATTAGAAGTTTGAAAATAAATTTTTATTTAGTAACCTCAGTGCGGGGTACAATGAAACACTTGCAGACGGGGTACAATGAAACATGTTTTATTACAGTAATAAAAATAGTAAATAGAATATATTAGAAGTAAGAGTAGGAAAACAGAAAAAAAAAAAGATTTTTGTTCTAACCAGGTCAGTAAAAAATGCTCTTGTTAAGCAATTAAAAAATAGAAAGAGAAAAAAAGCTAAGAAGGGATTGTTTTGAAAACAAACTCTGCCTGCTACAGACTCTGATGATGATCCAGATTTTTTTTCCAGTCCCAGCTGGTCATCGAGGTACTAAGAATGAGATATCCCCACACTAGAGGTCTGCACGGGCCGACATTTCCAGGCCCGGGCCCGGCCCGGCCCGCAGAAAAAATAATATTGACCCGGCCCGATAAAAAAATTGAAAGTTCGGCCCGAGCTCGGCCCGGCCCGGAAAAAAGTTAAAATCTCGGCCCGGGCCCGGCCCGGCCCGGCCCGAGTGAACTTCTACAAAACATTGATTTTTACGTCGAATTGGTTAAAAATTTGTCTTGTACGAAGAGTTCTGACCTAAAATATTTATCTTAAATTTTTTTTTTTCATGCATAATCTTTATTTTTATAGAAGTGCAGCAGGCTGCGATATTTATTATTTTAATGAATCTCTATTTCTTGTATGTAAATGTTTCAGTTATCATTAATATTGTTAATCCATATTCCATGTATAGAAGTGTTAAAAATCGGAAAAATGCTATACAGTAAAATCTTCTAAGATGGAATTGCATAGAAAAGAAAAAAAAAAATGCGTTATAGACAAGTTCCCTTCTTAGCAAGTGTAAATGTATTATATATTCTTTTCTTACTTATTAGTATATTTATTTTGCATGGATCAACACGTTTTTCAGTTTAAAACAGGCTTCCGTCATAGGCAGGTTCCTTTTCACACATTTTAGTGTATTTTAATTTAGTTATATTTTAATATGCGTAGAAATCTACTATTCTTTAAAAATAATAAATTTTAATGTTTAAGTGGGCGATTCAAAATATATGGCGATTCAAAAATGTATGCATTTTTTGCAAAAACTTTTGGGCCAGGCTTAATTTAACTGACTTTTAATGGACCAGGCCACGCTGAAACAATGATTTTCATACGGGCTGGCTCAAAACTTGGACTGAAAATTTTGGGCCATGTAGACTAGGAATGAAACCAGGCCCGGCTCTGTACAGAAAAATTAAGTTAGGCCCGGCCCGGCCCGGCCCGGCCCGAGCCTTCAGAAAAAAGTATGGCCCGGGCCGGCCCGGCCAGGTCCGAGTGCCGTGAATGAAAATCGGCCCGAGCCCGGCCCGCGGGCCGGGCCACGGGCTGGCCCGTGCAGATCTCTACCCCACACAACATGTATGGTACAAGCGGTATCCGTATAAATGGAAACATAAGGAAATATATACCGTTGGAGAAATCATACATAAATGAAGTCAAATGTGAAGTACCGTAATTTCCGGCGTATAATCCGCGGATAAAACAATTCTGTTTGGACCCAGAAATTTTATTTAGTTTTTGAAACCAAATATTTACAGCGATTTAAAAAGTTACATTTTATTTTAAAAAGTTTCTGGGTCGAAAAATGATTGTTTGATCCGCGGATTATACGCCGGAAATTACGGTACTTGATATAAAAAAACTCCAACCAAGTTTTAATTTTTTTTTTTTTTTTAGAAACTTACATTAAAAAAAAAAAAAAAAAAAAAAAAACTCACTGTGTTGAAACTACCATCCCATATTCGTTCAGGAGCAACTGAAATATAAGCAGAAATGCAAATTTTTGAAACTGACTTGAGCCAATCTATATCTATACTCCTATTATAAAGAGGAAAAAATTGTTTATTTGTCGGAGGTAAGCTCTGGAACTACCGAACCGATTCCAAAATTAATGGTATCAAAATGATGGTGTTAGTCCAACTTAGAACATAGGCTATATCTTATGTCGGTGCCACTACCCCAAAGGGGGTGTAAGAGCAAAAAACGTTCTAAAAATGCGATTTTAGCGTTACTGAAGGGCCTAGAAATATGAAATTTTGAATATTAGTTACTTATAAGATATAAATGATGTCTAAGAACAGCTCTTAAACAATTCGAAATTTGAAAGGGGTGAAAATGCACAAAAAGCGTTCTAAAAAACGTTCTAAATGGTAATTTCTACACAATCTCAGGAAATACCAAACAAATTTAAAAAATATTGGTGTCAAAATGATGGTGACGACGCTTGCTCCAAGATAGGCTATGTTTTATATCGGTGCCACTTGCCACTACCCCAAAGGGGGTGTAGGAGCAAATACGTTATAAAAATGTGATTTTAGCGTTACTGAAGGGCCTAGAAATATGCAATTTTGGATATTAGTAACTTATTAGATATAAAGGATTTCTAACAACAGTTCTTAATAAATTCGAAATTTGAAAGGGGTGAAAATGCGCGAAAATCGTTCTAAAAAACGTTCTAAATGGTGGTTTCTACACAATCTCAGGAAATACCAAACCGATTTAAAAAATATTGGTGTCAAAATGATGGTGACAACGCTTGCTCCAAGATAGGCTATGTTTTATGTCGGTGTCACTACCCCAAAGGGGGTGCAGGAGCAAAAAACGTTCTAAAAATGCGATTTATGTGTTACTGAAGGGCCTAGAAATATGAAATTCGTAATATTAGCTACTTATTAGATATAAAGGATTTCTAAGAACAGTTCTTAAACAATTCGAAATTTGAAAGGGGTGAAAATGCGCGAAAATCGTTCTAAAAAACGTTCTAAATTCTGGTTTCTACACAATCTCAGAAAATACCAAACCGATTTAAAAAATATTGGTGCCAAAATGATGGTGACAACGCTTGCTCCAAGATAGGCTATGTTTTATGTCGGTGCCACTACCCCTAAAGGGGGTGTAGGAGCAAAAAACGTTCTATAAATGCGATTTTAGCGTTACTGAAGGGCCTTGAAATATGAAATTTTGAATATTAGTTACTTATAAGATATAAATGATGTCTAAGAACAGCTCTTAAACAATTCGAAATTTGAAAGGGGTGAAAATGCACAAAAAGCGTTCTAAAAAACGTTCTAAATGGTAATTTCTACACAATCTCAGGAAATACCAAACGAATTAAAAAAATATTGGTGTCAAAATGATGGTGACAACGCTTGCTCCAAGATAGGCTATGTTTTATGTCGGTGTCACTACCCCAAAGGGGGTGCAGGAGCAAAAAACGTTCTATAAATGCGATTTTAGCGTTACTGAAGGGCCTAGAAGTATGAAATTCGTAATATTAGCTACTTATTAGATATAAAGGATTTCTAAGAACAGTTCTTAAACAATTCGAAATTTGAAAGGGGTGAAAATGCACAAAAAGCGTAAGCGTTCTAAATGGTAATTTCTACACAATCTCAGGAAATACCAAACCGATTTAAAAAATAATGGTGTCAAAATAAGGTTGTCAAAATGACGGTGACAACCCTTGCTCCAACATAGGCTATGTTTTATGTCGGTGCCACTACCCGAAAGGGGGTGCAGGAGCAAAAAACGTTCTAAAAATGCGATTTTTGCATTACCGAAGGGCCTAGAAATATGAAATTTGAAATATTAGCTACTTATTAGATATAAAGTATTTCTAAGAACAGTTCTTAAACAATTCGAAATTTGAAAGGGGTGAAAATGCGCGAAAAGCGTTCTAAAAAACGTTCTAATGGTGGTTTCTACACAATCTCAGGATATACAAAACGATCTAAAAAATAATGGCGTCAAAATGATGGTGACAACCCTTGCTCCAACATAGGCGATGTTTTATGTCGGTGCCACTACCCCAAAGGGGGTGCAGGAGAAAAACGTTCTAAATTGCGGCTTTTGCGTTACGGAAGGGCCTAGAATCGTGAAATTTGGAATGGTAGCTAGTTATAAGATATCAATGATCTGTAAGGACATTTCCTAAAAAAATCGAAATTTAAAAGGGGGTCAAAATGTGCAAAAAAGTTGTAAAAAACGTTCTAAATTTCAATTTCTATGCAATCTCAGGAAGTACTGAACCGATTTCAAATATAATTGTGTAAAAATGATGGTGACAGATCTTACTTCAAGATAGGCAATATTTTATATCTGTTTCCACTACCCCAGAAGAGATGCAGGAGCAAAATGCGCGAAAAGCGTTCTAAAAACGTTCTAAATGCCGATTTGTCGGCAATATCTCAGGAAGAATGAATCTGTTTTCAAACGTAATGGTAGGAAATTGATGCTGACAGCCTCTGCTCTAACATGGACGCTATTTTATGTCGGTATCACTATCACCAAGACGTTGCAGGAGCAAAAAAGCGTTCTAAATTTCGATTTTTGTGATCGGTATGGGCTAGAAACTTAAAATTAGGCAAGGTACATATTTATTAGATGTAAATGATCTTTAAGAACAGTTTCGAAAATATTGGAAATTTAAAAGGGGATGAAAATGCGCGAAAAGCGTCCTAAAAACGTTCTAAATTGCGATTTCTACTCAATCTAAGGAAATACCAAATCTATTTCAAAAGTAATAGTTGCAAATGAATGGTGACAGTCCCTGCTATAACATAGGTTATATTTTATGTTGCTGTCACTACCATCTGAGGGTTGCAAAAGCAAAACATGTTCTAATTTGCGTTTTTTGCACAACTGAGGGGTCTAACACTTTGAAGTATGGCATGATATTTACTTACAAGATGCAACTGCTTTCTAAAAACAGTCGAAAGAAAATTCCAAATTTACAAAAATGAAGTGAATGAAAAGCGTTATAAATTACAAGTTTTAAGCAAACTTATAAATTACCAAACCGATTAAAAAAATAATGATGACAAATTTTGGTGATAGAACCTGCTCAAACATAAGCTATATTTTATGTCTGTTCCACTACCACCAGAGGGTTGCAGGAGCTAAAAACATTCTAAATGGCGATTTCTGCGATACTGAAAAGGCTAGAAACTTTAAATATGACATGGTAGTTACTTATAAAATATAAATGCCCTCGAAGGAACGTCAAAAATAAATTCGAATTAAAAAGGGGTGAAGCGAAGGGGAGGTGCGAAAAGCATTCTAAAAAAGTCCTAAATTACGATTTCTATGCAATTTCAGGGAATATAAACCGATTATAAAAATAATAGTTGCAAATCAATGGTAACAGTCTCGGATCCTACACAGACTATATTTTATGCCGGTGATTCTACCACCTGGGGTTCACAGGAACAACAAGAGTTCTAAAAAGTGCTTTAAAAGCCTTTTTAAATTACGTTTCTGTGGAATATTAGGAAATAACAAACCGATTTCAAAATTAATGTTGGCAAATTAATGGTGACAGTTCCTGTTTCAACATAGCCCTTTATGTTCAGAGAGGTGGTAGGACTTGGAATTTGACATGATAATTAATTTTAAGATGTAAGAAGATGGTTTCTAAAAAAATCAAAACTTCAAACGAATACTGAAATGATCGTATTAATTGAGCATAAAAGTTTTAAAATATTTTCTAAATCATCATTTATTTAGTTTTATTTCGTTTTATTAATTTAAGTCTCATTTCTGCCTAATGCAGTGTAATAATGATGTTTAATCAAACTGTATTTTAAATAGTAATTTTTGAATTATTCCTAAAAGTAATAAGTACCTTTTAATAAAAAAAACCTTTTAATAAAATAAAATATTACCTTTTAATAAAATAAAATATTACCTTTTAATAAAATAAAATATTACCTTTTAATAAAATAAAAATTTAGTTAGTACCTTTTAATAAAATTAGACATATAAATATCACTTGGCATATTTCAAATATTACGCGAGCAAAGCCGCGGGGTTTGCTAGTTTAATATAAAATGAAAGGTATTTCTTAAACTAATAGAATTTTTTTATTTTTCATCTTTAGACTATAATATTTTTATCAAGTTTCTTATTAATCAAGTTTTGTTTCTGTATTTATCTCATTTTTCATAAAATAAACTATACTGGGTGAAAATTGCTTCCATCATTTAGAGTGTTTCATTGTACCCCAGTATGTGTTTCATTGTACCCCGGCATACGGGGTACAATGAAACACTGTAAGACATTTATTTTTTGTTATTTTTCAAGCATAAAGATATTGTTTAGAACCTAATAAAAAATTATTTAGATGGGGGAAAATACAAGGTTAAAAATATGCATTAATTATATTTTTGTGCATGCAAAATTGTGGATAGGAAAAAATAATTAGTAAATTTTGTTTCATTGTACCCCGTCTTCCCCTATACTTTAAAAAGAGGATATTTGTACTATATTTAGTTGTCCGTGTGGTTTCTAACCAAGTACATCAGGGTCTCATATGGGCCGTCATATGAACAGCCTATTGATCACATTCATATTTCCCCCTTATATGAGTTTTCTTAAGGCTGTTCTTAACTGCTCTGCTCAACAAGCGCAAAACGTTTTGACACATTTACAAATTCATTTTTTAACGGAAAGGTATAAAATTGGAAAGCATGGCCATGGAAGCGATTTGGAATTGAACTGTGTTTTCCATTTTTTCATCAATCATTTACCTATTGAGTTATAAGCGATTTTGATCACGTGACAAACACGTTTTTCGCCTTTTCTTGACTACTTATTCTACTTTAGCGCGGAAATTCTGTTCAAAACTCCCACCTTGACTCTTTTTTTCTGAAAGATGTATTGCGTTTGCAAATAAACTGAAAAAAAACAGCTTGCATAGTTTTTAAACAACAACAACGGCTATAGTTTCATGCATTTCCGAACAAAAATAAATTAAAACTTATGTCAGAAAGTTGCCCTTTTGGATTTGAGAGCACCCTTAAGTAGATTTTCTCTTGTAGTATAAGGCAAGCTTTCACCTCCAAAAAAAAAAAAAAATTAAAAATGGTTATTGAAGGCCTCATTTTACCGTCATTTTAGGTGACTCTCTGAAATTTTAGATGGAGCGGTGTGTGGAAAGAAAATGTAAGCCTGATACTGGTTGGACCAAGTCTTCTGAAATAATTAAGTTCTGGTTCAGACATGATGCTACTGCCAATGGCGATCTCTACGCTGGACATATTATATTTCTGTTCTGGTGTTGTCAATCTAGCATCGGCTCGATACTTTACCTCGCCTCAGTCACGTCCATCAAAACTGTTCACATTTTATTGGCTTAATTTGATCCGTTTAAATTTTTATATCTGGTCGATTTTTTTTTTTATCCGTTCGACCCGGCCCGTTAAAAAAATTGTCTTTAATCCGCCGGCCCGGCCCGTTGGAAAATTTTTCTTTATTTCGCCGGCCCGGCCGTGTACGGGCCTCGGGCTCGTGCAGACCTCTTAAGTGAACAGTCATTTATAAATTTTGTCGCGGCCCTGACTCTTACGTGCTGAAGGCTGAACTCCTCATAACTTTAGCTAAATATGTTATAGTTTCTTCTTTGATTTTGTTGCTTCTTGTTTTATTTTAAGGGTGTTCTCAAATCCAAAAGGGCAACTTTCTGACATAAGTTTTAATTTATTTTTGTTCGAAAATGCATGAAACTAACTGGTGTTGTTGTTCAAAAACTATGTAATTGAGCTGTTTTTTCCATTTCTTTGAAATCACCAATAAATATTTTAGAAAATAGTGTCAAAATAGGCGGCTTGAACCGAATTTCCGCGCGAAGGATGAAAAAGCACTCAAGAGCGGCGAAAAACGTGTTTGCCACGTGATCAAAATCGCTTATATCTCAATAGGTAATTGATTGATCAAAAAATGGAAAACGCAGTTCAATTCCAAATCGGTTCCATGGGCAGGCTTTCCAATTTTATATCTTTCCGTTAAAAAATGATTTTGTAAATGCGTAAAAACGTTTTGCGCTTGTTGAGCAGAGCAGTTAAGAACAGCCTTAAATGCTTAAGCGCTCAATAAATGGGGACACCGAATTTGCAAACTTAATTTGTAGACCGGAATGCTTAATTTTAAGAATTTGCAGGAGTTGAAAGATGTATGTGAATAAAAAAAATCGACGATATTTGAACGATATTTCCGAAAATTACGCGACGATTAAGGGATTAAAAATATATGCATGTTTATTTAAAATGAAGTAAAGGGAATTTTTTTTTCTTTTTTTTTGGGGGGGGGGGGGGGTGCGGTAAACGTACATTGCCATCCAGGAAACAACAAGTGATATTTCTGTTACATTTTCTGGTGATTACTTTTCGGAGAGTTTGTTTTTAACATGCCCAGTAAAATATTTTCCAAGGAGGGTAGGGGGAGGGGATTTTCCTTTTGGTTTAAGGCGGTTCTAAAAAAAGAAATTTTGCTCGCTCAACAATCGGAAACTTAATGATACATTTACGAACTCATTTTTAACTTTAAAGCGTGATATTTGCAGGTATGATTAGTAAAGATATTTGAAATCGAACAGTTTTTTTTTAAATCATTTTAATATAAAATAATTATATTTTGAGTTATTAGGGATTTTTGTCTCATCACAACAGTTTTTTTCCTTTTCCGCGCTGTTGCCTCCAGAAATTCGTTTCAAATCGCCGCCTTTGACACCATTTTCGGAAAGGTCTTCTGTTGTTATGGAAAAAAATGGAAAAAAAAAACTGCTCAATTACAAAGTTTCTGAATAAGAGCACCTGACAATTTCATGCGTTTGCGAACAAAAATTAATTCAAGAATATGTCAGAAAGTTTCGATTTGCAAACAGCCATAAATAGTTAAAGATAACTGTCTAAAAGGCAACAAATTAAATTTTACAGAAAATTTCATAGACAGAATGAAAATTTCTTTATGCGTTGTTGTGGACAATTAGTTTTAACCATTTACATTTACATAATTTAATTTCTTACTTTTTTTTTTTTTTTTTTTGCATCGCTTGACGATCCCTGTTCGTCAAATTGCACGAAAGAGTTAATTATATTAAAATCATTCATTGATTAAATGACTGAAAATCCACCGTGCAACAATTAAATTATACAAAGCGAAACAGGCGTGCATTAATTTTGATGAAATTTACCCGTGGTTATCCCCTAGCTTTCCCCTCGAGCCTGTATTATTGAATTTTTAAGCTGGTATAATTAAGCAAAAAATATTCGACCTTCCCGTATTTATTTATTTTTTTTTTTTTCCTTTTCATTCATTTACTTTCTTCTACCTTTACAAGAAGAAAGCATTGGATTCCTGAAAATTTTCGTATTCTGGTTTTCGACGGATTTACACGTTTTAGGGGGCAGAGATTCCGAAAAACCTTGCTTTTACAAAATGTCTGTCTATGAGTCTGTGACTGTCTGTATGTGACACAAATTTTGTGGGCGCTCTATCTCAAGAACTAATGGACGGAATTTAATAAAAATTTATAGCCAATTAGTCCCGGATATAAATTGGTGCTGATAAGTTTTTAAGGGCAAATCGCTCAACAGGTGCACTCCTATGCTGCATTTTTCACGATTTACGCAATGGCTCTATCTCAAGAACTTATGCATAGATTTTTATGAAACTTCAGATTCAGTTAGTTCTTGATATGAGTTGGTGCTTACTACGTTTTGGTATAAATCGCTCTACAGATGGATCTGCTATACAGCGTTTTTCACGATTTACGCAATGGCTCTATCTCAAGAACTAATGCGTGGATTTTCATCAAACTTCAGATTCAGTTAGTCCTTGATATGAGTTGGTTCTGACTACGTTTTGGTGTAATTCGCTCAACAAGTGGCGCTGCTATGCAGCATTTTCAAGATTTCTGCAATATCTGTATATCTCAAGAACTAATGCACGAAATTTTATCAAACTTTAGATTCAGGTAAATACCTTGATAAGTATTGGTGTTGATTATGTTTTGTTGTAAATAGCGTGACAGGTGGTGCTGCTAAGCTGCATTTTTCAAGATTTCCGCAATATATCTATCTCAAAAACTAATGCACGGATTTTCAACTTCAGTTTCAGTTAGACGTTGACATAAGTTGTTGCTGAATAAGTTTTTAGTGTAAATCACCGAACAGGTGTTGCTGCTATGCTGCATTTTGCAGGATTTACACGGTTTTAGCGATAGTCATATCTCAAAAACTAATGCAGGGACGTTCGTATCTTTAGAATTATCATGATATTCAGATTGCCATTTACTTTTGGCACTGTGATAGCGAATTTTGAAGTATCAACATGTATGAGATAGAAGAAAGTTTTGGGATTGGCACATTCGACTAGTTTTTTTCGGAATGTGTACGCAAGTAAAATTATTAAATGGACAATAGCGTAAAATTTTAAATGGATTATGCTAAATCGTAATTTTGAAAGAAAATAGAGTGGAAGTATCAAGTTACCGTATTTTATGGAAGAAACGCCGCATTCCCCCAAATTGGCCTGAATAAGCTTACAAATATCGTAATCACCGCACCCGTTGTAAACGCCGCATGCATCGGAACGCTACTTTTGTCGACAGCGTCACATTGACCTAACTTTAATCAAAGTTTTCTGAGCAGTGTAGGATGCCTCGTTTTTAATATCTTAAGATGTCTGAAGTTTTATTTAAAATATTTAAATCTGATTTTAAATATTTTTATGAATTTTTAAATTAAGGAAACTCAGTTTGTGTTTAAAAAATATCGTAAACACCGCACTTGGAAAAAAATTAACTTTTAAACTCGTAAACGCCGCGGCGTTTCTTCCATAAAATACGGTAAATTTACTTTCACAAGCTAATAAAATCTGTAAATTATAAAGATTGTACAAAAAACATTACTATGATTATTTAGTGAATATAATTTTGATTTTTGATTAAAATATGTATATATCTTTGTAAAAGGTATTGTTATTTTTCTTACACAGCTTTTTTTTTTTTTTTTTTTTTTTTTTTTTTTTTTAAAGGTTTGATTTAGATATCATTAGGAGAAATTTAACTGAATCGTTTATATATAATTGTAGTAGTGTAATACTTACGTAAACATCTGCAACAACAAGAAAGTATTGTTTTTCTTTACGTACACTGTTCATTAAATGTTATTGATTGACCACGACGCGATGCACTTACATATTTTTAATCAAACTCTCCCGATTTTAGGGGTCTTTTTTATCCCCCTTCTTCCTTTTTTATTTAAAGTTTAACGCAGTGCATGAAGTCATACAAATTACTCATCAACTAGGATTTTGTAAAACTGCCTAATTTGTTTTATTTGTGGTACATTATTTTCGAATGAAAAGAAACAATATTTCGTCAAGAAAACACTTAACCTCAAAAAGTCATTTTAAGTGTGTCTGGTCGTGGTTAGGATAAAGTGAATCTTATACGATATTGCGTTATTGTAATCAAGAGCTGTTCTTTTAATGTATTCTTCATTTCCTTCTTCTAAATTTAATAAAATATGCGAGAGACTTATCTAAAGACTGTTGTATTTGTTCTTTGTCAGCCAACCACTCTTGTATTCACACTTGAAAAAATATACTACCCTACTCTACCTCTGCATTGCTTTAACTGCGAGCTAGTATATTCGATTTCTAATTTCTTTTTTATTCTTCTTCTTTACTTTTGTTTCTGAATGGCAACAGCCGGAGATTGGACCGATGCTGTTACGAAAAGAATCGTATAATCGTCTGCTCTTAAAAATAAATATGGCGGAACACTTAATTAAGTAGGCAGCTGTGCGCTACATGTCAAGAAATATGCTTTGTGAAATATCTTAATTTTGATATTCAGACGGGTAAATGAACGATTTATTTCTAAGAAATATTATTTAGGCCAATTTTATTTTTTATTTTAATGAATGTTGCATGCTGTTTTGAAGTTATTGGATTGTGGCTTATTTGCCTATGATCAGGGTTGTAAAAAACCCGGGTTTTTTAGAAAAAACCCAGCCCAGGCGGGTTTTATTAAAAAACCCGGGTTAAATGGGCAATTTTCCCCGGGCAAATTAAATTGCCAAAATGTGGACGATGATTCCACCTTCCTCACAAATAATAATCTTCAGAGTTGCCACTGTATAGGGAAAACTAGAAAATCTGAGGGAATTTAAAAATGAGTATTAAAAACAAGGAATTTTACTAAATTTTGGTACTTTGCAAAATTTATCCGTTGAAATTTTGAAAATTCTCAGAGGAATTACTCTGGGAAAATTTAATATTTTGCTCAGTAAAGCACAAGAAATTTGATTGCCGAAATAAGTGGCAATCCTGATCTCAAATACAATCTTTGTGAACACTTCATAGTCTAATAGATGGGAAAGACTTCATAGTCTTAATAATGATCTCACCATTTTTCTCTGTTCTTAAAATACATATATAGATATGATCACTTTAATTTAAATAACAAACAAAGGTACTTCTTAGTTAACACGTCGACCACTTTCGCCAAATTTAACTCATTGACATAATTTTTATTTTAAATAACAAAAGATCAAATAAATTAGTAAAACATTAATAAAAATACAAATAAAACGTCGAATTAATGGTTTTATTGGCATTTAATCTTACAATTAATTAATGGCAACTATTATTGGCATTTAATCTTACAATTTGGGGGCAGTAATTTGGTCAACGGGATAACTAAGAAGTACCCAAACAAATTTTAAATTGCAAAGCTATCAATTGTGTGTTTTCCAATTGTTTCCAATCTAAAAGTGCAAGTAAATTAATACAAATATATTTTCCAAGATTCAAAGAAGTGAATAAATAAAACAAAATAACCATAAACTGTTAACAATTACATCATCTGTTCTTTTCCAGAAATATATTTTAAAAAACCCGGGTTTTTTGCCTGGGCTTTTTATAAAAAACCCAGCCCGGGCGGGCAGCTGGGCGGGTACCCGGGCAGCTACCCACTACAACCCTGCCTATGATGTGTGTGTTTTTATGACAAATGTTAGTGTTAATGAAGAATTGGTATAGCATCTTATTGTTAAAAGTCTTCTTTCGTTATTCATGACCACAAATAAAATAATATGTAACAATTCATACATTGTTAGCCGGACGTTATCCATTTTTGTGCCCCTACGAATTGATAATTACAATAGTGCCAACACATTAACTGCCACTTGTAATATTGTCTATTTTCACGGCAGTCGACAATATTACATACTAAAAAACTTTGGCAAAAGTTCAAAGTATAATGTTAAATAGATATCACGCAAATTTAGTTTTTTGCCCCTGTAAATTTAAATTATTTAATTTGTTGGTTTGACAAGTTGCAGCCAGTCTTCACTAATGACGGATTCAATAGAATCCGTCATTAGTCATCCGTCAAACCTTGCACCCGCCACCCTGAAACTCGGTAACGGTAACTTTTTCAGATACTTTTCGGTTAGTCGGGCGCCAGTGTTATATATACACACATATATATACATACATACATATTTATATACATATATATGTGTGTGTGTGTATATACATATGTGTGTGTATATATATATGTATACATATGCATATATATGTGTATATATAACCCTGGCGCCTGGCTAACCGAAAAGTACCCTTTTTCATATCGGAATACTATTCATAGTAAAAAACATTTTCACGGTGCTCGTCAAATGAAAAACATTACATTCTATTGTAATTTTGGTAATGCCATGTTTTTTGCTATTCACCAAATTCTAAAAAAAGAAAAAAAAATCTCTCGTGGAAAATAAAATCATAAAAAAGTTAAATATTGAGATATTAATTGTTAACTTCAACAATTTGGCATTTAAAAATGTTTTCTATCTATATTATAAAGGACAAACGTGTCCGGGCGTAACGCTGAAGTCAGTTTGATGCTGGCAACAGCAGACGGTTAAATTTTTCTTTTCTTTTGCTTTTTTAACCCTTTCAGGGTCAAGTAATTGTGTTTCTGTAATGTCGAATTCACACCGGAATCTTCCAAAAATGTTATTGCAAAATAAGGAACAACAATTTTATGACTTTTTTCCACCAAAGTTAAAAAAGTAAAATTTAATAAAATTTTCTGGTGCAAATTTTTATTAAACGTAGGTGGGATATATTGCCCCTCAAGGGGTTAAAATTTTCCAATAGGACATTTCCAATTTTTACGCAGTCGAATAGGAAAAAATTGTAATTTAAAATGCAATTTGTTTGAAAATTGTATCGCAATTTATTTGAAAACCGTGTCACAATTTGCTATTTTTTTATGGATTTTAAAAGGATTTTCAAGCTTGAAAAATTTTTAAATCTATCTCTATCGCATGTAGACAGACGATTACGAAAGATAAATCTGTTTGCATTTAATTTAATATAAATAGTTCAACATTTATTTCAGTCATATATTCCATGACGAAATTAAAACTTCTTCAATAAATAAAAACTAATATATTGTGGCCATCATACAACTTTCTTCTATATAAATCACGTCAATTAAATCATTTAAATAGTACAAGAAATTGCATCAAATTAGCACCATTTCATATCAAAGTATATCTGAATTTGAAGTTTGATGAAAATTCGTGCATTAGTTATTGAGATAGAGCTATAGGAGAAATTCTGAAAAATGTAGCACAGCAGCGCTACCTGTTAATCGATTTGCACCAAAATATAAAGAGCACTAATTCATATCGAGGTATACCTGAATCTCAAGTTTGTTGAAAATCCAAGCATTTGTTCTTAAGATAGAGCTATTGCAGAAATCTCAAAAATGTAGCATAGCAGCGCCACCTGTTGAGCGATTTACACCAAAATGTACAAAACGTCAATTCATGTCAAGGACTAACTAAATCTGAAGTTTGATGAAAATCCGTGCATCATTTCTTGAGATAGAGCTATTGCAAAAATCGTGTAAATCCTGCATAATACGGCATAGCAGCGCCATCTGTTGGGTGATTTACACCAAAACGTTACCAGCACCAATTCATATCAAGGAATAACTAAATCTGAAGTTTGATGAAAATCCGTGTATTAGTTCTTGAGATAGAGCTATCACAGAAATCGCGAAAAATGCAGCATAGCAGCGCCACCTGTTGGGCGATTTACCCCAAAAACTAATCAGCACCAATTTATATTAGGGACTGCTATAATATAAATTTTTATTAAATTCCGTGCATTAGTTCTTGACATAGAGCGCCCACAAAATTTGTGTCGCATACAGACTCACAGACAGACATTTTGTAAAAACATGTTTTTCGGAATCTCTGACCCCTAAAACGTGTAAATTCGGCTAAAACCGGAAGTC
The DNA here is from genome assembly GCA_963932465.1 of Maratus speciosus. Lineage (NCBI taxonomy): Eukaryota > Metazoa > Arthropoda > Arachnida > Araneae > Salticidae > Maratus > Maratus speciosus. Next base: position 411,732,457 of record OZ010793.1, on the reverse strand, counting down.
GAAAAATTTCATGAATCCAATACTTTCTTCTTGTAAAGATAGAAGAAAGTAAAAAATATATAAATAAATCACAATTTTAAGACATGTAATCGAATTACTTCCTTAAAGCATTGAAATGATCAGAATCAAAATTTCTTTGGCGATTTCTTCGGCTGTTAACTGCGGGCACGAGGCCAATACGAAAGTGTCACTTTTAATAAATTTAAAACTTTATTTGGATACATAATTGCTATTTTTCATGTAAAAATGATTTTCGTATTGTTAGCGGACAGTCTAAAAAATATATATATTGAACGTAAAATATCTATTACAGTTTTCAATTTAAAAAAAAAAAATGTTGTTTTCACCTATATTCTGTAAAACGGGAAGCCCGGGTTGGATACCCTAGTATTAATAAAGAAACTTATGCTTTTTTTGTTAGCGATGGCTAGGAAAATCTATCGCACGTAGATGTCTGCAAATTTGTTTCTGGATAGACGAAGACTGGTCAGAATGTACCAGATACTCCGATTTTGGATTTTTTGATTAAAATTTTTGCTATTGTATATTCAATGGAGTGATTCGCGTATTTCCCCGATTTTCCAAGTTCGCTGGGGATTTTGATCCATTCATGGAAGAAATCAAAATTCAATCTTTTTGCCTGATGTAAATTTTGTGCTCTTTTTGCTAAACTTTATTCGGAATTCGTACAGCGATTTTTCAATTTTTTGCGATTTGTTTTGTTTTTCTTACCTTTTTTTTTTTAAGTCTCCATTTCGCCGAAAATGAGAATTTTATCTTTTATGTACCATTTCCTATTTCATACCGTAACCATCCAATTTTTATTCTATACCTCTTCTTCTGTACGGAGCAGACTTCCGAGAATCGATTTAATATACAGTAGAACCTCTTTTACCCGAAACTATTTTAACCAAAACTCTCGATTAACCGGAATCCATTTTTAAAGCTTTTATTTTATTTTATTTTATTTTATTTTATTTTACTATTACATTGTTTGTGTGCAAAATCCATTTTGAAAGCTGTGCAAGCGATCCTTCCCGAACTAGGAGTACGTATAAATATATTCGATAATCTTTTATAGAGTTCCTTTGAATTTAACTTGAGCTCCCGTAAGCTGCGCAGTGGAGCGAGGAAAACAAACAAATTAGCAATTCTGAAGTTTTTGAATCTTTTGCATCATTGGCATGGCTGGAGCAGCAGAAAGACTGTGATACTAGTGAACTAATCAAATTAAAAAAACTCCGTGATAACTGATAGAGCTTCAAAGCAAAGGCAATCGAAACTGCGACAAACAAAACATTTTTTCATACCCTTGTGATATATGTCAAAGGTACTTAATTTCAAAATTAAAATTTAGGTGATTTATTCTTGTTTCTATTTTGCTATTGCTTTATTTTTATTAAGCATTTGTTACCATAATAACAAAAAGTTGCATATATACCTCCTTAATCTTTAAATTGAAGCATTCTCGATTATCAGAAAATTTCGATTTTCCGCAATATGGTCAGTCCCAATTACTTCGGATAATGGGGGTTCTACTGTACATATATTGAAAGTAAGGCCATCGATTTTTTCTTTGAAACGCAGCGAAGAAAGAGAGGAAACAGCACTGGCCTAACCCTTTTTATCGCCAAAAAACCGACCTCGCGGTCTGGCGTCTTTTTTGTATTATTGCACGCGCTAAAAAAGTTAAGCGGGGAATTTATTCTTATTAATAGTCTATTGGTGCAATCCTCCTCCATCCCACCCCTTCCCGGAAAAAATGTCTGGATTCGACACCGAGAGTATATTAGGTATTTTAAAGTTATTAACCCGGGTTCGGACAATGCCAGGCAGGTCAACTAGTACAGAATACAAAGAAGGAATGTCGTGTGTTTTTTGCTGAACTCTCTATAAGTTCTAAAACTTGGAAGTCTGCAAAAAGTTTATGGAAAAGGGCATTCATGAATTACTGGTAGATTTGTTACATAAAAAATGCAGATTTGTTACATAAAAAGTGAAGATTTGTTACATAAAGTCTAGATTTGTTACATAAAAAGTAGAAGTCTTTGATTTTTAGTTTTTTCATAGTAAATTATTTTCAGAAGTGTATTAGATTATATTGTGGGAAAAGTTTAATCGCCGAAAAAGTTTAGAGCCCGCTGTAAATTTCATGCAAAGAGCATATTACGGTAAGGAAACAATTGTCGTATGGTTCGTTCATTCCGTTTGGTACTATTCTTTTTTATGCGTTTTAAAACGCATCAAAGAGTCAAACCTATATATTTCTTTTCTCTCTAAGTTAATCACTTTTATGAGTCTTACACTCGACCCAAACCCGAGAATTCTATTTTAAGTCAACCCGAAACCCGGAATGAAAGAAAATTAATCAATATTTTAACCCTTTGACTGCCAGGCTTAATTTCACCGAAGGGCTCTATACCAGGCAACGTACGTCCGCGGCAGCATACTTATAGCGTTACGGCCTAGCAGTCAAGAGGTTAAAATGCAATTTAGAAAAGCAGTCAAAAATAATATTTTTAATATCAATTTAATGTTTTATGTTGAAAAATAAATATACATTTTTTTCTGGGTATTCTTTTGAAATATCGGGTTTACCCGATCTTGACTCGTAAGAGTCATAGCCTAACCCAAAATTGGCCCGAACCCAAAACAATTAGTCAACCATCGGTGTCAGGTAAAATCGGGTTACTCGATCCGATGCAGCAGCATTCTAATCCCTATGGAATGCATTCAGTGTTTGTATATAAGTATCACAAGCAACAAGTGTTAACGAAAGGTAATGAAAAGATTTTTATGCCCAGAAAAGAATATACGTCCCTAATACTAAGCGCAAATATGTGCAACTCCTCATTTGTAAAGCATTTCTGTCAATATTTTACATTAATGTATGCTGTCCTTCGGCAAAATTTTCTTTGAAATATAATTTACGACGCGCAATAAATATGTATATTCTTTTTTTTTACACACGATTTTTTGCCATTTTTTCCCTTTGTTGATTTAATGTGTAGAAAGTTTCCCATGGGGAACATTTTGTAATCCCAAACACAAACTGTAGATCTAGTGAGAAGCGGGGAGCTGTGTCAATATACAGATAGTGCTTTTATGTTATGGAAAAAAAAAAAAAGAAAATGGCACGGATATTTTTTTTTCTCGCTCCTGAAAATTATGTCTTCGCGTCAGTGACATGATAATGCGGCTGTTACGAAGATATTTGACCCTTTTAGAGTGCATATTATAAGTAAAATATTAGTTGGCAACGCGTTATTGTTGAAAGAAAATGGCTGTAATAATGTTGATGCAGAGGAAATTCTTTGAAGGATATGATAAAAAGGGATTTCTGAAAAAATATGCTATCAGAAAATACAGGATTAATTTTTCTCTTCTCTTTGAGAGAATTTGGGAATATTTTTTTTCTTTGTGAGTAAAGAAGAATATGTGTTTAGCAACATATAATAAATTACGTCTCTGTTTATCAAGCTTAAATACCGTTTATTAGAGTTTGCAAGTTATACTAGAATACATGTATTTTAAAAGTTCTTTAGTTTTAATTGAAAATCTTTTTATTTCATGTTAGTCGACATGGTAATATGTGTTTTAAAAATATGTTTGATTATGATGGTTACAAGTGAAATAATGAATAAAATAATGCAACACTTCCCGAAAAAAATGTCTATAATATTTGTTCCGGAGTTCAGAGTAGTTCTTCTTAAAAAAATTAGAGAAAATCGTAACAAAATGTACTATTTTTAATTACATGGTATAAAATCATTATGTTTTGTCGGAGAGCCGAGCTTGACAATGATATTTATGGGTCCGCCTAGAATGCCATTTTCCCGTGCTGCAGCTCAGGGAAAACTTTCTCTCCCTGCTTTAACTTTTATGTTATTGCTATAAATCTGGGTTTCCTTTTCATCAAAACTTTCTTTCTACAACGCCTGTTCGTTACCTCTTTCTATAGAATTACATTCCCCCCCCCCCCCCCCATGGTCTAACTTTTCTCTGATTATGTGCAACTGGTGCAGGTGTTGCGCCCTGTCTATTTATGAAACTCTGGAATTTCAAGGAGTGTGGGCTCTTATTCACTAACACTTTTTCTAACAATTATTTTATTCATCCTCTTTCAAAATATTTCTTGTCATGAGTAGTTTTCTACCCTAGAGGGAATTGTCGAGCTCGGCTCTTCGACAGTTTAATTAATATTTTTAGTAAAACCCCGTTTCTAGTGCCAGAAAATGCGAAAATTAATAAAATTCAAAGTTACACAACTCGGTAAATTTTAGTAGAAGAATGGAATTTTTACTGTTTTACTGGTTAGAGCAAGAAGAAAGTTTTTCTAAATATAACTTACAGGACTCAGGGATATTATAAAATATTAAATTTCATTACTTTTTACCAGGGTTGGAAAAAAACCGGTTTATTTGATTTAAACCAGGTTTTTTTGGTTTAAACCGGGTGTTTTTAAATATAATTTCCTATTGCATACAGATGCATATCTGTTGATAAAATAAACATTTTTGGATATTATATAAGTAATATAACTTTTGAAAATATATTTAAATTAAATAATTACAGTCAATTATATAGAAAATTTAAATCATTTCTAATTTAAACATTATTATTAACAGCTATGTCTTATGTTAAAAGTAAACTGCTCTATACAGTGAAACATTGATATCTTGAAAATCGTATGAAGAATCCTTTGATTAATAATATAATAATCTATCAATAAACATTTGATGCAGTTTCATGAATATAATATTGTTCTGTGTTTGTTATTATTATTTTTTTAGTACCCAAATACTTCTGGTTATTTTGTTTTCTGAGTGATAACTCCAAGTGTCTAAGTCGTCATTTTTGGCCATTAGATTCAGCAACTAAGAGAAAAGTTTGATTGGTATTATGGAAATGCTATAACTAGCACTCAATTTTTGCAAGCTGTGTTATTCAATTTGATATCTTAAGTTACTCTTTTAAATTCTTTAAGGATAATCTTTCCCAATCCCAATCCAGAAAATTTTCTTTTACAACTTATCCAAAATCTTAAAGATCATTGTATTTTTTTATTAACTGCTGCAAATAATCTGCATCTTTTAAATGAAAATATTTTATGCTAAATATTGAATATTATTTATCTATTTTATCTTTTCTAATTTCACATGTTTTAAGAAAAATCTTTAGGGTACTAGATATGTTCATCAGCACATGCTAATTTTCATTCTACATGCATAGAAACATGACCTAGGGTCATTATGCCTCATGTTGACTGCTGAGGTGAAGTGTTAAAAGTAGAAATTACTCCTATCAATAATTTAAAACAATTAAATTACAGAAAAGAGAAAATATTATATTAGATTTTTCCTAAAAAAAACCAAATGGTTTTTTTGACAAAAAAACCAATTGGTTTAAACCGTGGTTTAAAGCATGGTTAAAACCACTTGGTTTAAACCGTGCCAACCCTGCTTTTTACACAAATAACTTTTGACGTTAACCCGGGAGAACTTGCTAGTGAGAATTTCTCTCACGGTACCCAATTGCTTTTCTTTTACTTTACATTCGCTTAATATCATTTTCTTTGCTTGGCTTAGTACTTTTACTCACAAATAGGTAAAATAATTGAAATAACATTTTTTAATTTTAATTAAAATGAAAAATGAGAAAATCTCATGTAGCGAGTTCTCCCGGGTTAATTGATTTTCATACACTGTCAGAAAAGCTCGTCAATATACACTAAATTATTCCTCATTTTTTTTTAACAAATAATTTCCGTACTTCTAGAAAACATGTTTTATCCGTGAATTGTTCCAAAAAGTCTGAAAAAGAGGAGAAATTGCGTTCAGCCCCAGCACGCATGCGCTCTATTAATACCAAAACACGAATTTATTTAAACAAGTAAGAAAAATCATGCGTAAAGCATAGATTATGAAACACTTTCCAACACTTCCTGAATGCTTTAACAAAACTTCGTTATTTAGGGAAATAAAGTATATAAGAGAACTAACTAAACATTTTGGAAAACGCATAAAACATTTGAAAAACTGATCTCAGCAGTTACCTTCCATAGCAAATATGTATGATTCCAATTCTTTTGAACAGTCCTGTATTTGATCTGTAGGTTGATATAAGATACTATATAATGGAGAAATTTAGTTTAGCAAGAAAACATGTAACAGGTTAAAATTTCTCCGCAATTTATACTAATAAATGAAAACATACTTGTATACTTTTGTACAACCCTGTAGTTAACCTAGTACCTTTATTACACGCCACTATTTATCTAAAGTTTAATTCAAAGTAAAACACTCTTAAAACTACTGGAATCACATTTCCAGAAATTATCATTTATAGACGACCATGTATCCAATTCTTTTCGTGACTCTGTATATCATTTTATGCATATTCTACAAACATTTCTTATTTAACTAAATTAAGTTAAGCGTAAAAATGCATAACTCATTTAAAAACCATCTTTAAGCAATTTGCAATCATACCCATTACCAGTAACCATTACGAATTCTTTTGTGTAGCCCTGTATATCAATTAGAGCATTTATACACACAATATACAATGCAAACATATAGTGAAACATAAAAGCACATACCATAATTAAAAATGCATTTCCAGCAATTATATGCTAATGTACAGTACTTCGGATACAATATAGTATCTGAAATCTTTTGTGTGTCCCTGTAAATGATGCCATGCACTTCGTATTATACATGAAATAACTTATAGTAAACCTCAGTACGTATATCGATTTCATTATACATGAAATAATTTAACATAATTGAAATACGCCGGAAAAAATTCCCTCCACCTCTATATCATTATGTAACGGAATCCTTTTGTGTGACCTGCAAATGAATAGTAACTATTCCTTGAGCCGCATATTCTACAGAATGCATATTTTAGTGCACTTGATAAATGCATATCAATTTTATTATGTTTGAAAGCATGTAACATCATTAAAAATCATTTTAAACGATTTTTTTCCCATAGGCCGTAATGTAACGGAAAACTTTTGACTGTCCCTGTAAATGAACTAAACGTGCTACAAACTTCATTTGAAATACGTTTCGTGCTATGGTAGGGGTTACTAACATCCAAAAATTTCAGAACGATCCGAGTATATTTACGGGAGTTAGAGCGCGGACAGACGGCCAGACAAACCGAAGTCTCAAACTCTTTTCAACTTTGTTGGAAAGTGTTAAAAATGAAAAACCAAAAATTCTAAAAATTGAAGATTTATAATTTAATTAAAAAAAATGTTTTCGAATTTAAAAATGAATAACAATTACTTCTCTCGTTCATTCAAAAGCACATTTTTTTTTTTTTTTTTTTAAGTGAATAAAGTTAAATAAAGTTGAATTTATAAAGTTGCTGATAAATAAATATTCGCATTTAAAATATATTTTAAATGAACACATTTAATTTAAATATTAAATGATTTTACTTTAAAAAAAAGAAATGTTATCGAATAAAAATATAACATTCATACTTTACATTTAGCAATCTGCTTAAAGATATTTATAATTCATATTTTTATCATATGCTAATACCAAAGTATTAAAACCCCATCCATAATCTCATTAAAGACGAAATCATCCTGAAATTATTAACTTCATAATTCAAAGCTTTTTAAAGAAATTAATCAAACCATACCCATCGCCATCTGAAGCAAACATGTTTACTTTAACCCCATCGTGACGGGAGCCTTTTACGAAATTTTTAATCTTTTGTCACCGTTTTTTAAAAACAGAAATTTGTGTCTTCTTGAATCGAGAAAATGCGCTGATTAAATAAGGCAAATTTTACACTAAAATTTTACTGGTGAGTAAAAACAAGGATTCTGAGCGCTTCATGCGACACGTATACGTGCCGCTCGTCCCCAAGGGGTTAAAGCGTTTCACTGTTGTACAACTGTAACGCGGTGGTTAGCGTTCACGTTTCGTAACATTAATTGTTTTAACACGTTTTCATGCCGTTGTATGCATTTTTAAACTTAAGGCTGTTTTCAACTTCTCTGCTCAATAAGCGCAAAACGTTTTGACACATTTGCAAATTCATTTTTTAGTGGAAAGATATAAAATTGGAAAGCCATAAAGCAGGACTTAATAAATCTAAATCCATCAAAAAAGAATTGTAGGTTGCAATTCATAATTTTTTGGAGTATTAATTTCATAATTCATATCATAAAATTATAAAAATTGCAAATTCAACGTATTTATGCTTGGGTATTTTAGTATTATTGCTACACAAAAAAATTAGCATATTAGGAGTATAATTTCATGAGATATTAATGAAAATATGAAAATGTAATTTAACATTAGAAGCACTAAATTTTGAATGTTTATAATTCAAAAACTTATCATTCAAATGACTTGAAATTTGGTGTCTAGGCATAGTTTGAACCGAAGATTTGAAATATTTTGTTAAAATTGGGTATTGCTATTGCATTTGAAAAAAAAAATGAAGTTTGGGTTCGTTTCAATATGTAGATGCCCCCCTAAGCAAATTTTATATACGTCATTTAAAAGTAGACTTTATTTCCAATCGTTCGGTACTTGTAACTTTCTTCTACGATAATTTGTTGAGGAGTTAGTAGGGGTGTTTACTTTTTTCCCCCCTCGATTGTACATTCTGACAGGGCTGCACTAAAGAATTTGTACTTTTCCGTTTATTGACGGAAATTGCTAAAAGGTAATTTTTAACTGTGTTATGCCTAACTGAACTAAAGTTTTCCATACTATGTAGAATATATACAAATCTATATAGATCATATAGAGTACCGTAGAAAATAATTCGGACATTTTTTTCTCCCGATTATAAATGGTAATTACTGAAATTGGATTTTCAAATATTATGCGTTTTTTAAATTGTTTAACTAGACATCATCTTTCATCTTATTAAACTGTGAAGTAATTGTTACAGTATTCTCAATGTGTTGGAAAGTCTTTCATTAGCTAGACACATAATTTTCCTTTGTTTAATGTCTTTGCCTCTTATGAAATGTGTCCGCTTTATTCCTAGAAAATTCATTCGAATCAAACTATTATATTAATATAGAAACTCTGCAGAAGTGCATCAACACTCAAAATAAACCACATAACGCGGTGCAAATTACGAACTGTGCAATATTAAAATAAGTCTTTAAAATGTACCGAAAAAAAAATGTTCTAGTTCTTTATTTGCTCTATATAAGGACATAAGTGCATAATTGTTCCTTTATTAATCATGCAATTGCTCTCCCGTGAAATATGTCAACTATATTCCTAGAAAATTCACTCGAGTCTAATTAATGTCACGTGTTCGCACTTACCAAGATGTATTTTTCTTTATTACGTCAGAACGCGGAAAGTGAAATCCGCGTTGATTGTTTATTTGCTTTTTGTTAGCTCAGGTGCGGTTTCGGCTGAACAAGATGGATGGGAGTTTTCAAAGGACGGGTGTGCTTCTGGTCGAGTGAATTCTTGAACGCGTCTCTTTGATGTCGGGTAAAATTCGGGGAGACGCTCAGTGGAATGCGTTTTTCTTTTTAAAAAAATTTCGGGTTCTTCTTCGTGATGCATTGCATTTTCTATGTAAACACACCTTCACATCGAATTACCAGTTTGTGAAAGAATAATTTAACACCTCTTTAGTTTTATTCTTTTTATGGAAAGTGAAAACATGCTGTTGAAATCAAGTCATCGGTTGCTAAGATATTGCTGAAAAACCATTAAAATGAAAATTTATTACGTAATTTAATTTAAAAAATATTTTCGGTAATGAATTGTGATGTGTAAGATATTGCTGAAGAGCCTAAAAATAATGAAAATTTATTACGTAATTTAATTTTAAAAATATTTTCGTTAATCCATTGTGATGTGTAAGTTATTGCTGAAAAATCTAAAAATGATAAAAATTTATTACGTAATTTAATTTTAAAAATATTTTCGGTAACCCATTGTAAGGTGTAGCCTGACGTTCTTGAACGCGCAGCTGCACAGACCATCACCTCATCGAGTTGAGATCTGAAATTTCAGGATTAGACGGAACTCTATTCGCATATTAAAATGAAACTGGTCTGCCAAGTCATATCATGGTGGAAATAGCCGGGGGACCCGATTTTTGTGGTTGATCGGCAGGTATATCTTTGTATTTTCCTACACCCAAAGGTATACCACACCATAAACATGGAGGACTGGGAGCAGGAAAGCTTAATGGTAAACCTACCAGTCAACCACTAAAATCGGGTTTGCAGGCGTTTTCCACTAAGATATGACTTGCAGACCAGTTTTATTTTAATTTGCGAATCGAGTTTTAACTAATCCTGGAATTTCAGTCGTCAACACGATGAGGTGATGGTTTGAGCATCCGCTCCCGTTCTATTTGATATTGTTTAAAATTAAGGAAGACTTTCCTTGAAGTGAGTTTTTCGTTTACATTTTCTTTTTCTAGTTCTTTTTCGTGATGCCATTTGTAGGCATACCGTCATATCGAATTACCAGTTTGTGAAAGAATAATTTTACAACCTCTATAGTTTTATTCTTTTTATGGAAAGTTAAACTATGCTGTTGAAATCGAGTCATCGGTTGCTATGATATTGCTTAAAAGCCTAAAAATGATGAAAATTTATTGCGTAATTGAAAATACAGTCCTCCCCACTTAATCGGGTCACGGATAATCGAATACCCCGCTTATTCGAATAGAATTCTCCGGAACCGAATTTATTCCTATTGGTTCTATGTTATTTTTTCCCCGCTTATACCGAATACTTTTTACGAACGTTCCCCCTTAATCGAATAACAACTGAATGACTGATGTTTGAAAATAGGCACGGAAAGCACGTTTCAGCAGGAATTTTCTTCCACCTTTTGTCATTTTCGGTTCCTTTACGCTGAAAACAAATTTCCAGTTCTTCCTGCAATGATTTCAGCCAGCAAGTGTATAATGGACCGGTCAAATGATTTCCCCACCATCACTTCTTGCTGTTAACCAGGCTTGAATGGCAATGCGCCGTCACTTCGAGACTCGAGATGTTAGTTGTGATATTTTGCAGTCATTCGAAAAATAACTGGATATTTACTCCTTTAAAATTCCACTTAAATAAACCTTTTTCTACGATTTTTTTAAGGCAGTATAAGTTACGTAAATTAGAAATAGCAAAGTTTTCACCCAATTCAAACGAGCTGCATTAACTATGATGTAAATCATGTAAATGTTATGTACTACATTAAATTAATACCTATTTACTTTATATTAGCATTAGTATTTATTTTATTTTATGTTATTCTATTAAAGATTTATTATGCTGTTAATTAAATTTACTGTAGATGGTTATTTTGGCTTTTTACTACGCATTAAAAATTACAATTATGATATCCGTTTAACCAAATAACCCGCTTAATCGAATATTTTCGGGGAGGACTGTATTTTCGGTAATGCATTGTGAAGTGTAGCCTGAAGTTCTTAAACGCGTCTGTTCGATACTGATTAAAATTAAGGAATACAAATACATTTCTTGAAATGAGTTTTTCGTGTGATACCGGTTAAAATTAAGGAATACATTTCTTGAAATGAGTTTTTCGTTTACATTTCTTTTTCTAGTTCTTTTTCGTGATGCATTTTTTATGTAGATATATCTTCACATATCACATTGAATTACCAGTTTTTAAAAGAATAATTTAACACCTTTTCCTCTTTTTTAGAAAAGTGAAAACGTGCGAAAATCGATTGCTACAACATTCTCTAAATGCCATAAGAGCTCGGAAATTATAGAAATGTATACGAAATTAAAATTTTTAAACTGTGTTCTTTAATACACGATGATTTTGCAATGTGAAGAGATACTATCACAATCTTTAGTCACAGAATGCCGTTTGTTTCATTTTCATCACAATTGTGAGACATTTTTTAATTTTCATTTGCTAGATAATTCGAGTCGACTTGGCAATTGTTAAAATCAAGGGCGGATACAGCCATCCATCTAAAAGAAGTCATGGCTTTTTTTTTTTTTTGGGGGGGGGGGGGGGGTCACGACCATGATCAATTTTTATAATGAAGGCTATTCTCAAAATAAAACTGACGCTTTTTTCTATACTTCCGCGAATTCATTTTCATTCTAAAATACAAAAAAATTGCATTAGTATTCGTAAAAATATATAACTTACAGATTTCATTCAGTTACCAAAAAATTGTTTCCCATTTTCTTATAAAGGCAAAGAATGACTCAGAAATGTTATCAAAGTTAGCATTTTGAGCCAATTTTTAGGATTTGATAGCCACAGAAATGTCGTCATGAGGGAGCAATTAGCGGTTGCGTCCGGAAATTCAGTTTAAAATGCCAAATTTTATGAAAATTTTCGAAAGATTTTTTGCTTTTATTGAAAAATGGAAAACACTTTTTAATCGCGTAGATTCTGAATAAGCGCACTTGCAAATTTCTTGATTAAAAATAATTTCACGGATATGTCAGAAATTACCTAATTTTGAATTGTGAAGACCGTTAAAGACACAAGAAAGAGTCACATTGTTGAGGGGGAGGCGGAAGATTAAAGAATTTAATATATATTTAATTTTTAAAAATAATGTTTACCATTTTTGTTAAAGGGGAGGGGGGAGGTCACGATCCCCGTGACCTTGCCCTTGGATCCGCCATTGGTTAAAATTCGTGTATATTATTACGGTCTAATTTGCCTTCGATGTATGAGATTTAGCCTCCAGTGAGTTTTTCAACGAGCATCCGGTAAAATTCGGAAAGACATTCGTGGAAATATTTCGCCATATCTCAGCAGCAGTTTTAGGTAGAAGCGGGAAATTCCATATAACAAACCTATTAAAAAAATAGTTATAGTACTTCAGTGATTTTAGAGCTATTTTGTCTAATTTTGTAGCCAACATCGACTTTGAACTGGATAATGTAAGGTTATACGAATAAGACAACAATTATGGATATTTGATTAGATGTTTTAGGTAGATTTCGTAAGAAATACTACCTATTGCAGTCGTTACCATGGTGCGACTTTTGAAAAATTCCTTCATAACTTTTCATTATAGGACCCCAGGAACCCAAAACCACCCCCACCTAAAAAGTTTATATATATATATATATATATATATATATATGTATGTACTAAATTTTGTCCGCACGATAAAAGTCGCAATTATGCACGAATCATCTTCAAAATCGCCAACAACTTTGAGATGGCTAATATCTCGGCGGGGATTGAAAATGGGCGAAATCGGCCCAAGAGGGTGGAAATGGGGAGGGTTCAAAATTTTGAATACTGTCTTAACATGATTCTGATAAAACCAGCTCTTACACAACAATGGCAGGAAGAAAATAAAAGTTTTTCGTTATAGCAGTTGCAACAATCTCTCTATTCTAAAAAAAAGTAACTACCGCTGTCACCGCCGCCGCCGGTTTTGAATTGTTTGTGACCGGAGGTCTTTCTTCGTTAATATTAAGAAAAATAATGCATACAAAAATATGAAAATCGGTAGTATTATACAGAAATGTTTGATAAACACGCTGATGCAGACAGTTTTCAAATCGAAGAATTATTTTAAGAGATATTTAATGCTAAAGTTGGACAAAATCGTTCCACTAAAAAAGTTTTATAGGAGCAAAAACTATACATCGGAATTTAATAATTTTTAGATCATTTTATACGTTATAATTTCACGGTGTGCAGAATTCCTTTATTTTTTTAATTTGACTGATTTTTCGAGGTTTTATTTCTATTTTAAATTCAAATTTTCAGCATTTCGAGAGATATTTTTTTACTTATTTTAGAAAATTGTACTAATTTAACCTGTTGCCAACTGTATAAATAACGGAAACAATAATGTTTGCTTCAAATTAAAAATTTACTTACACGTGACTATTATAAATAGAAAAAATACTTTCAAATTAAAATTAAATAATTGCGTATAAAAAGCAGGAACTTATTGAAAATTACGTCATAAAAAGTATACACGTGAATATTTAAAAGAGAAAGAATAGCTTGGTCAAAATTACGTCAGATTAAAAACGCTTAATTTAAAATGTCTCATTTAAAAGAACTTTCTTTTCGCTTTGTTAAAAAATACCAGGAGACAAAGACTCTGTTTACTTAATTCCTTTTATATTTGCTTATTTTGAAATGTTGTTACACGTGTCTACGTCATCAAGTTATTTTGATTTCGACTTTTTATTTGTATTTTTATTAATGTTGTACTAATTTATTTGTTCTTTCGTTATTTAAAATAAAAATTATGTCAATTTGTATAATTTGGCGAAATTGGTCGACTGGATAATCAAGTAGTACCGCAGCGGATTTGGCGTTAAAATTCCCCAATCAAAGAGAAATGAATAGAAATCCGTTTATAGGTAGATCGCCACTGTTTTTCAAATTATAATTCGATCTTTCGAAATCTTTTTTAAGCCCATCAAATTAGCGTGCATTTAGAGTCTGCGGTGTCTGGACGGGGGTTGGCGAGCGTAGCTCGTAGGGGGCCGAGCCCCCTAGTTAAAAAAAAATAAATAAATAAAATTCTCACCACAACAATTACTTTTCTTTTGCAAAATTTTCACGTGTAAAATTAAATAGTTTGACAAATTGCAAACAAATTGAATATTACGTCATAAGTTTCCTAGAGCAAGATTTCAGCATGAAAACTCAAAATAAATAGTTTGACGAATTAAAAAAATATGTATATTGCGTCATATTGGAAATATAATGGACCTCAGCAGGTGAATATGTAACGCCATGTAAGTTTGAAGACACGTATTAAAACATGATAAAAACCCGACTATGGAAATATTAACATATTTTAACACTTTAAGGTTCTCTGAATTTTTTGTAGCCATTTTTTAAACCTATTCCATATATATGTGTGTGTGTATTCGTGCATATTACAATTTTCACAAAAAGTTTAGCTCCCTACAGCTCGCTCTTTGTGAAGAAACTGGGTTTTATCTCTAATCTTGATTTAAGTTTTGTTGGAGAATTTAGTACTTAACATCGAAATCTACCTCCGCCTGTAGGCCCGAGTCGGCAGGGATTTTTTTTACTTTATTTTTATTTTATCTTAGCTAGATATATTTCGTTTGATTCAAAATTCTTTTAGAGAAACCACCCAGCGTAGCGGGCGAAGACTGCTAGTTAACTTATAAAGTAAACCCCTTGCCAACACTGGGCAAAGGTAAAACGAGTCGTAATAAAAATAAGTGCATGCGTTATGCCTTGCAAACAATTCTAAAACCCAAAGTTAACTTTAACTGAACTGAGTGCTGTCACAATTCCAAACTTAAAACATTTTAAAAATGAATACTATGGCACCATCGTCATCTAACAGGATATTAAATCAAAATTAATTGCACTGAAACACAAATGTTTACTGCTTATCCTTATGTATTCAAACTAATACAGTGAAACCTTCCAAGCTGGACACTTCCAGAAGTTGGACACCTCCCTAAATTGGACAATATTTTTGGGGACGAAATATCATAGGCTTATAAGTTGGGCATCTTTCTAACTTGGAAGTTGGACACTCAAAAATGCCCTAAACCCTTTAAGACCCAACTCGCACGATCGTGCGGTTAGACATTCATTTAAATGTTTGCTTCTGAGTCGTATGTAATAAAAACCCGAATCGAACGATAGCTCTGGTTTGCAGATAGAATAAAGTATCATTTTTTATCAACAGGTAGCGATTGCAGTCCATGTCTTACTTTCTACAGGCATGACTAGCTTTGTTTACAAATATATCGGGTCTTAAAGGGTTAAATTGGACGCCTTCCCATTATTCAAAAGAAAAATCTGGCATTTTTTTTGAAGTTCTATTAAAATTTATCCCGCCTGGAAATAGTTATATGTACGTACCTGAAAACCAATGATTTTAGTATCAGTAAATTTCTCCATCATCCTTTCTTAGGAAAAAAAAAATGTTTTAAGAAATTTCGTGAAAATTTGAATTTAAAATACATTTGATAATTTCGGAAATCAGCTCCTTCAAGGCCCCAGCGTAAAATTATAAACAGATCCAGAAGTTGTTTCTTCATGCACTTTCCCAGCGGAGCTTTCTTGAGTAGATGAGTAGATAGATCTAAGATTAACTCGATGAGAAGTTCTTTAATAAAAGAAAATGTTTACTCGAAGAAATCCGCTTTTGTCGGTAAAATTTTCGCAAATGAAAGTCCCTGTGTGGTCTCAGCATGAACCGTGCTTCTGTAGGGGGTTGGGATGTTGCAGTGCTATCGAAACTGCTAAACAAATTCGTTGGCATAAGCTGTAAGATATCACCCGCAGAGATAAGTGAGTGGATACGATAGAGAGGAAACTGAGACGTTGGATTGCTGTGCAAATAGATGAAAGTGATGCTTCCGAAACTGACGTGTGTGTGTGCTGATGAAAATTTCGATTTGTTTGTTGACTAGAGATGTAGCAGATGGAGTCGGTGAACTAGCTGCAGTGAAATCGGCCCGTAGCAAAACTTTTTTTTATGTGGCCCTGAGCCATGAGTATCACCGGGCTTGAGGTCTGCACGGGCTGTAATTTCCAGGCCCAACCCGGCCCAAACGAAGGGTATCTTGTCCCGTTTGTATTTTTGGGTTCCTGGCCCGGCCCATACAAAAATCAGTGAAATTAGGCCCGACACAATTTCCACAAAATTTCCGATTTTTCTTAACATTCAATTAAGATTATTTTATATTTATGGAGTAATTCCACAGTATATTTTAATTACTATATGTTCGCAAGCCAGAACATGCAGAATAGCAACCTTAATAGTCACGTACACTGTTAAAAACTTGCAGCATTCTGGCAGGTCATTTGACCGTTTTTTCCGAAAACGGTTACACAACCGTGAATTTAACACTATTCTGACCATATTATTGACCATTTTATGGTCAGAATATAGTTAAATTATGGTTATGAAACAGTTTTTTCAAAAATCGGTCGAATGGCCAAAACGCTGCAAAAATTTTAACAGTGTAGACTCATTAGACTCCTACATTCAGATAAAGATTCATTAGAAACATCCGAATCGTTCCGAAACATCGTTCCGAATGAAAGAAAAGCTTTTTTGAGGTTTTATAAATTTAGAGCACGACCAGTCTAAGCAAATGCATGTGTAAGCTAGTCTTTATTTATAGTTAATTGATTTTCAACAGAAAGCACTAATGTATCACATGACTGATGTAGTAACATTATTGGTCATAAAACCGCGTACTTGAAGAAGGTCATACGAAAATAATCGCAGAAAATAAAGTTCCATTTTTTTCCCTTGGATACGAAGAACCGGAAAGAAACTTTATGAAATATTGATTAAAAATATGTGAATCCCTTTTTTGGGGGGGAGGGGAGGGAGGGAAGGGGGGGGGGCAAAAATTTTCATGCAAAAGTAGCGAATGGGAAAATTCGCGAATCTCCTTCTTTTTTACTCAAAATTTTCTTTCAAAAGTATGAGTGCGATTAATCCTCTTTTTTTTGGCTAAAATTTTCATTAAAAATTTGGAAATGTGAAAATACGCGAATCTCCTCCTTTTTTAATAAAATTTTTCTTTCAAAAGTATGGGCGCGAAAGTATGCCAGTCTCCTTTTTTGACCAAAATGTTCTTTCAAAAGTAGCGAGTACTAAAAATATGTGAATCTTTTTTTTTTTTTTTTTTTTTTTTTACTAAAATTTTCTGTTAAAAGAAGAGTGCCAAAAATATGCGATTTTCTTTCTTTGATGAAAAATTTCTTCCAAAAGTAGGAGTGTAAAAATATACGAATTTCCTTTTTTGACTAAAGTTTTCTTTCTAAAGTAGTGTTGCGAAAAACATGCGAATCTTCTCTTTTCTGCCAAAAATTTCTTTCAAAAATACCGAATTAAAAATTATGCGGGGGAGTAAATTACTTGAGTATAAATGGTACTTCTATTTCGAGTTTTAAATCAAGTTTTGGATATTAAATTTAACCCTCTCTTCACATTTTTTTGTAAAAAACGTTCTTAAAAAATGTAGAATGTAAAGCACCTACTCGCGTCTAGCTAGTCACGCACTTAAGATACGCCTCTCAGACCTGCACTTAGATTTTTAAGAATGTTCCAATATCAAACACAGAAGGCTCTTTGATAACGGAGAGCAGCTTCCCGAGAGGCATGTAAACAGGCTGGGGATGTCCAAAGTGGACAACTGATAGTGATGTTTGGGTTTCTGGAGGGAGCTCTGACCACTTGAAACCTTTATCAGACGGATCCCTCTGTGATCGTTACACCATTTTCAGTGAATCGTTGAGGGAATGTGACAGATTAGATTTAAAAATGGTGGTTTCGTCTATTTGAATTTGGTGCTGCTGCCAGTTGCATTATCTCTTTTGATAAAAATGTTGAGTATAATGTCTATGGAATTGTGAAAAAGGTTAAAACGCGCTTTAGTTTTTTACCCTTTGTAGATTAGCGATGTAAATTGTAAAAGTTTTTTAAAAAAAGTAGGAAATAAGATTATATTAATGAAATATCCCTGCCATTAATTTTGTTACTTTCTAAAGTTTTATATGACTCCTCTGTAACAACAACAAGACCAAAAAGATGCCTATTGGTATCTTTAAATTTGAATGCGTTACGCTTAATTAAAAATTGACACCTTGAATGGGAAACAATATATCAATGTATATATGCGAATTTGTGAGGTATTGCAAGAAAAAAGAAAACACGGACGATGATATATCGGTGCGGTTGACCTTAAAAAAAAAAATCCATAGTTGCAACAATATTAATGGTACGAATTCCAAAATATTTACAGGAGCATTATTAGAAAAGCTCAGTTAGTCTTACATAGGGTTGGGTTACCCGCTATTACACGAACCCGGCTCGGCGCTATATTTTCCGGTTGCGGTCGAGTCAGGTCTGGTTGACTTCTTTGTTGTTGTTTAACTTTTTTGTTGTTGTTGTTGTTGTTGTTGTTGTTGTTGCGGGTCGGTTTCGAGTTGACCCGATTTTTTAAAAAGAATGTCCAAAATATTTTTTCACGATAAAAGTCTATTTAACCGCAGATCAAAGTTTCATGAAAGCAAAATGCGCCTAGTCTTAGAATTAGTTTCTGGAAGTTAATTTAAACATACTTTTTTAACTAATGGTACGATAAGGAGTATAACGAATGGCATCTGCATTGCTAAAGCGTTTTTGCTGAATAGTTACAATTCTAATGTTCTAGTCTTGATACTTCTAACGTTGTTATGACAAAAATCTACTGTGTGATAGACAGGAAGAATCATTTAGCGTTTTGCTGCGTATTGTATTTTTAAGGTACCATGAGGCAGAATGCTAATTGTGTAATTACAAGATGTACCGTTATAAGTGGAACTTTTGAAACCGCAACAAATTTTAAAGCACATTCAAAGATTAGATTTTTAATTTCATACCCGCTACATATAGATTGAAACATTATTTTTCTACTTTCTTTGTTTTCATTGTATTAAAGTTCGGGTATAATTTATCATACCTGTGATATTCATTTAATTGAGTCGTATACGGGGCACGGCCAGGGATGTAGTGGAGGATATACGGGATTATACGCCGTGTACCTTCTGGATTTTTTTAAAGAAGCTCCATATACCCTCTGTTTCTCAAATAAAGCATTAGCGTATATCCTATCTCTGAACGTTAATGATGACAGCATATACCCTCTGCCTATACCGTATACTCTCTGCTTTTTTTACGACTTCAACACTGGGCACGCACGGGTCGGGTCATACCTGAGCAGGACTGTAATTCAAATACGTATTTCTTTTCATCTGAAACATATTTGTGCTCAAACTTTTTGTGAAAATCCTAACAATCTAAGTGGCAAAAAACTTATATATAACCCGCAAGAATTTTTCTAGTGAACCCGACCTGCAGAAAGAAAATTAGATTCATCCCGAGCCGAAAAAAACAAAATTCGGGATAACCCGACCCGATGTTTGACTCTATTCAACGATCTTGAGGTGTCCACTATTCAGAGGTTTTACTATATTTGAATATTAAAGAATATAGATTTGTTAATTCTTCTATGAAAAATATGAAAATGGTATTAGAGGTACAATTGTAGAATTATTTTTCATAATGGCATTAAAATACGATTTGCTTTTCTTTCATTGCGGGTTCGGTTCGGGTTGGGGGTTGCCAAAAATTCTTTTTGCGGGTCGAGGATTTTTTTTTTTTGTCGGGTTCGGGCCGGGTTGTGGGTTGACTTAAAATAGAATATGCGGGTTGTACCCGACCCGTGCAGGACTCTACTCAATTATGAACTGGAGATGAGAGGAGACAATTTGAGAATTCTTTACGAATTGCTTTATTTTTAATTATATTTCTAAGATTTAAAGCTACATTTGTGTGTTTACATGATCTCTGCCTGCATATTGCTTTATTCAGAGGATTTGTGATGTAGAATTTTCAACACTTGTCAATATACTTTGGATCGAAATAATGCCATAATGCCATCATCAATTTGTGAATTGTCCCTCTCTCTCTTTTTTCACTAACGAAATGCTATTTTAAATGGAACGAAAAACTGGTAAAAGTCAGCTTTTGCCCCCTTTATCATAATTCAGTTTAATTTCAAAGATACAGGTATATGTATTTTTTTTTTTTTAACCATTTGGAAAAATGGTTATTGTCCTCGGTCAAGGTAGGAAATCAAAAACATATCTGAAGCTTTTTATTAGTTGAATCCGCATTTTATTCGTTTTCTGATTGGTCTATACAGTAATCTGTATTTTCCCTTTACTTTCAACAGAGATGGATACTTCTGTTGCCACTATGACAAAAAAGTAATAAAAACTACAAAAAGAAAATTAATAACTCAGAAACAAATTGAGATACAGCTTTCAAACAAATTGCATTTAAACGTACATTTTTTTTCTCTATACGACGGTGTAAAAAGTAATATTGTGGGATGTTTAGAAGTTTAAGAATGAAATTTCATTTAAAATTGGTCCAGGAATATTAATGTTTAATCCATGGCGTACGTAATGTATGACCAGCTCCGTAAAAGTTTAAATATTTACAGTACCGAAAAATGTAATCCATGGCGTACGTAATGTATGATCAACTCCGTGCGATTTCTTATGTCTTAAATTTTAGTCTTTAAAAAAATCATTTTCTAAATGGTCGTTGTAATTGGTTAAATTGCATTTTATTTTTTTTTTGTGTGTGTGTATGAAGATTTTGATTGAGAAAAAGGAGAATTTTATAATCGACCAATTTTGCCTAAGGGAGTCATTCAAAAATTTAAAAAGTATAACTTTTTAAAAAATTATCGAAAGACTATTTACTTACCGTAATCTTATTTCTTACCTTATTTTGAATACTTTTAAAATTTAATTTGCCAACTGGTAAAAAGGTAAAAATTAAAGCGCGTTTCGACCTCTTTGAGTGGAACACCTCCTGTATACATCTTGATAATAAGAAAATTTTGCATTTCATTATGCTTTTAGATATATAAATTGTCCTTTCATTAACCAGATGAAATTTCGCAAATATTGTATATAGTTAAAATTTCCCCCATCATTTTTAGTTTTCATCAGATCTGAAAATGGAAGTTTAACCCGGGAGAACTCACCAGTGAGAATGCCCAATTGCTTTTCTTTTACTTTACATTCATATAATATCAACTTTTTTGGTTGGCTTAGTACTTTTATTCACAAAAGAGGTAAAATAATTGAAATAACATTTTGAAATTCTAATTAAAATGAAAAATGGTTTAAATAAGAGTCTTAAAAAAGTACGACTGTGAGAGAAAATCTCATGCAGCGAGTTTTCCCGGGTTAAGGCTAGTTTTGAAATTCAACTTTTAACCCTCCAATAATACATGGTGTACCTATTCAGTAATGTTGCCATGTCCAGTGTCACAAAAAGTGAGACAAAAACAGTGGGACAGCGGCTTCTAAATCGTGACATAAAAAAAGTAAATCCCATGAAAACGGAACTTGTCTATAACGGAAACCTGTCTTAAACGTAAAAACTTCATTGTCTCTATGGTAGGGATATCATACAATTAATACCCGCTAAGATTAGTTAGTGCTACCCTGTGTTCCGATTTACGTGAGATGTTCTGACTTCAGGGTCTCCGAAAACTGGTCCCCGTAACCACTGCTAAGACAAAATAACGTGGGGGCAGGGGCAAAACTCCGTTCGTGCGATTCCGTCTTAGAAGGTTTTATTATACAAGAAATAAATAAATTGAATAGTAAAATCTGTGAAAACGGAATCGCTAGAGATTGACACAAAATTCCAATTTAGCAAGTAATTAGGGTACTTATAAAGAAATACAGTACAGTATCTTTATCATAGGGACATTGCAATTTTTACTTTTAAAACAGAATTCCGTTGTAAACAGGTTCCTTTTACACAGGGTGTACTGAACAAAGTACAGTAAAACTTTTAAAAATGTAAACAAAAGCAAATAAAGTCCTGCTTTAGACAGGTTTTCGCCTAAGCATGACTTGTAAGGCATTCCTTTGAAAGGGACTCTAGAACTTTTACCAGGGGTCGATGCAGGTTTTTATTCTTGGGGCCCATTTTGTGAAAACTAAAAGTTATTTTTGTGAATTTAATTATATTTTTGTGAATTTTATAATATTTTTTTGAAAAATAACATTTTGTAACGAAAGTTGAAATACAGTTATACTCAAATTCGAACCAAGCATTCATTAACAAAAACTTCAAATCATTTTGCTGAAGTTTTTGTTCTTGGTGAACTTTTTTTACAAAATTGCACATTTTAAAACAGTTTTTAGGAAAAGGAATTAAGGAATTTTACGCATAGGAGCCTGTTTTATTAAAAGGAATTTTGTGAAGGGCCCATTTTATTAAATTCATTTTTGTGAAGGGACCCATTTTATTAAATTTATTTTTGTGAAGGGACCCGTTTTATTAAATTTATTTTTGTGAAGGGGCCTATTTTATTAATTAGATTTTTGTGAAAGGGCCCTAAACAGGCCCCAAATTTTGTTCGATCTACCCCTGTTTACGTTATAGAGATAGTTTCTGTCTTTACTGGTGTTGCTGTATTAAGTTTCACTCGATGCAGATTAACGAATAGCATGGTACTAAAAGAAATGTAAATGAATGCGTGCATCATGAAAAATCGGGAGTTTGGGGCACGCAGGACCGGTCTTTGAGACCCTGAAAATCGGGATATCCCGCGTAAATCGGAACAACTGACAACACCTAATCAGCTGCATACTCTTTTCTTCCATAGATTGCGTTTTGTATTATTTCACTACCTAATACAAGAAGATAATCACAAAATGCAACACAAGACTGGTGTGATCGATTTTTAAAGTAGTAACCTTACCAAAAATAAGCCGTTAATGTTCAATTGAGGACGTGAGTTTCAAAACTCGCCATATCCAGAAAATCAAACGTTGGGAAATCGCGAAAAACCTCTGACTACGTTCATTGGTTTTCATTGTTAAACAAGAATTTACAATGAAATAAATAAAATATTCGATAATTTTTTTTTTTCAGATAGTCGTGTTTTTTCAATGCAGGTACACCAATAAAATAGATTGATAGAGAAAACTCGATTTTTAACACTTTCCAACAAAGTTGAAAAGTGTTTATGACTACGATTTGTCTGGCCGTCTGTAAATATGCTCCGATTGTTCTGAAATTTTTGGATGTTATTGACCTCTACCATAGCGCGATTCCTATTTCAAATGAAGTTTGTAGCATGTTTAGTTCATTTACAGGGACAGTCAAAAGTGTTCCGTGTCATTACGGCCAATGGGAAAAATCGTGTCAAATGATTTTTAATGGTGTTACCCCCTTCGGGACGAGCGTCTTTTACAGAGTTTGTAATCTTTTGTCACCGGTTTTTTTTAAAAAAGAAATTTTTGCCTAATTGAATCGGGAAAATGCTCCGATTAAATAAGGCAAAATTTATAATAAAATTTCACTGGTGAGAATAATCAACGATTCTGAGCACCTTATACGGGACGTATACCGGCCGCTTGTTCCCAAGGGGTTATACCTTTTCAAACATAATAAAATTGATATATATTTATGAACGGCACTGAAATGAACATTTTGTAGAAAATGCGGTGAAAAAAAAAAAAAAAGTTATTATTCATTTACAGGGCCACACAAAATAATTCAGTTACATTACAGCCAATGGGAAAAAACCGTTTTATATGATTTTTAAGGGTGTTACACCCTTTTAAACTTAATAAAATTGATGTACATTTATGAAGCCCCGGGGCACTAAAATATGCATTCTGTAGAATATGCGGTGCAAAGAATAGTTACCATTCATTTACAGGGAGGGCCACACAAAATAATTCCGTTACATAATGATATAAGGGCAGGGGGAATTGTTTGTGGTGTATTTTAATTATGTTAAAGTATTTCATATACGTATATAATGAAATTGATACTGTATTGTATCCGAATTACTGTATATTAGCAGTGATTGCTGGAAACGCATTTTTAATTATGATATGCACTTTTTAGTTTCACTATATTTATGCATACTCTATAGTGTGTATAAATGCTATAGTAAATATACAGGACTGCAGAAAAGAATTCGTAAGGGTTACTGAGTATGAGCTTTAATTGCTTAAAGGTGGCTTTTAAATGAGTTATGCAGTTATACGCAGAACTGCATTTATATTTTGTTTACTAAGAAATGTTTGTAGAATATAGATAAAATGATATACAGGGATACGCAAAGAATTGGACACATGGCCGTCTATGAATGGTAATTTCTGGAAATGTGATTTCAGTATCTGATTTTCAGTTTGAATTAAATTTTAGTTAAATAGTGGCGTGTAATAAAGGTATTAGGTACACTACAGGGTTGTACAAAAGTACTCAAGTATGTTTCCATCTATTAGTATAAATTGCTGAAAGAGAAATTTCAACCTATTATGCGTTTTCTTGCTAAACTAAATTTCTCCATTATATAGTATATATATCAACCTACAGATCAAATACAGGGCTGTTCAAAAGAATTAGAATAGATATTTGGCTATAGACGGTAACTACTGAAGTCAGTTTTTAAAATGTTTTATGCGTTTTATAAAATGATTACTTAGTCATCTTACTTACCTTATTTTCCTAAATAACGAAGTTTTGTTAAAGCATTCAGGAAGTGTTAGAAAGTGTTTCATAACCTATGCTTAACGCATGATTTTTCTTTCTTGTTTAAATGTTGGATAAGGCGAGTTTTAAAACTCACGTCTTCAATTAAATAATAATAAATATATTTAACAATAATGTTTCTTTAAAAAATGTATAATGAATGACAAAGAATACGTTAAACATGCTTATTTTACTATTAAGTAAAAAACAATTTAATTCACTCATGTAAGTTAACATTTATTTCTTATTTTATTTTTGCATACTTAGAATTGCTGTAGAAATTTGTGTAGTCATCTGAAAAATAAAAATTTTAAAATAAAATCATATTTAAAAAAAAAAAAAAAAAAAAAAAGACTAAATGTTTTGTGTGACCCTGTAAAACATATAAACGCTACCTAAATTATTTCTGTTAAAAAAATGCTGTTGTGTGAATAAATAACCTATATAAATGTTATTCAATTTGAAATAAAATTTCTGCATATAGACGGTAATGTATCCGAATTTTTTTTGTGTCCCTGTAAAAGAAATACAACTGCTACACATTTTGATTTCAATTTAAAAAATGCTATTGTGTAGCTATTGTAACCTATCGTAATTTTGTTGAAATTTAATTAAAATTTCTGCGTTTTAGCAACAGTCTTTCCGCGAACTTTTATGTGGCCTTTAAAAAATGCATAATTTCTACGTTCGTCAAATTATAATTTAATAGGATATAGTCATCGGAAAAACACATGTAAGCAAAGTTTCAGCTCAATCAGATAATTGAAGGTGGTTTAAAATTGTCTTGCAAGATTTGAACTAATCTTTTATGTGTCCCTGAAAAAAAGCGTAACACTGCTACGTTCCATAAATTATAATAATATTGCATTGTCATCAGAACTACCTGAATATCCTGAGCAAAGTTTCAGCTCAATCGGATTATTGAAATTGACTTAAAATTAACTTGCAAGTTTTAATCTAAATTTTTGTGGAGCCCTGTAGAAACAGTATTCTAAATAAACTTCTACGTTCTTTAAATTATAATATTATTGTATTGTCATTCAAATTACACATGTATTCATTGTTTCGGCTCAATCGGATAATTAAAAGTGGTTTAAATTTGACTTGCAAGATTTGAACTAAACATATATACATGCACTGCAAATTGATATCATGCTTGTTTATTAATAAAAACTTAAATATCTGCAGACATCTGCAGGAGTTTTTTTAAATGTCCAGTACTTAAAAATGGCACTTTGATTTAAAAAAAAAAGCTTATTGCTGAATAATATGTTAAAAGTCAAGTTGAAATTTGTAAACAACATCAAGGATCATCCAGAATCACAACCTTTGAAAGAAAGCGGTTAAGCGGGTTTAATATCGCTTATTTTCAAACAAAAATGGGTTAAATCTGACCTTGACAAATCTGTGATATAGGTTCAGCAAACTCGTGCTTTTAAATAAAACAGAATAGTCGCGACGTGCTTTCAAACTTAGAGGAAGCTAGTGGAACTTTTGAAACTCCCTCAAACCAAATGCGCAAATGTCTTCTTCACGGTCATAATTAATCAACACCTCGGATTTTTTCGACAAAACTCGTACGGATCTCGAAAAAAAAAACAGACATTCAGCTACCAGTATACGTGGTTTTGTCAAATTCCGTGATAATCAGAAAAATGAATTTTGCCCACCTAGATCATCAACACGTCCCACTGTGGGGCGTAGGAAAAAGAAGGATTCAGGAGCTGAAGTCCTTCCCATTTAAATGAAGATAATATTTTAAAGTCATACGAGCTGTCTCAAATGTTCTATCAACAATGTTCGATAATTCATATATGCACTGTAAAGAAGTACAATCAATAAATATTCAATGAAAACGAAATGGACGCTGTTAGAGGTTTTACGCGATGTCCAAAAATTTGATTTTCTGGATAAGGTAATTCAAAAGTAAACAAAAGCGATAAATCATGCGTCCAGCATAGATTATGGAACATTTTCCAATACATTCAGAATACTGTAACAAAATTTCACAGTTTATTAAGCTGAAAGATGATATCTAAATAAACAATTTAGAAAACTCTTAATACATTTGAAAACCCAATTTCTGCAATTAAAATCAACAGTCTGAAAAATATCAAATTTTTATTTCAGCCCCTGCATATGATCTATGGATGTGTATGTATACTACATTACATAGTATGCTAATAGTTAATTCAGTTAAACGTTTAACGCACTTGAAAAATCCGCTTTAAAACTTTCCGCCAATAAACGAAAATGTACTTGAGATCTTTTGTACAGCACTGTATATAATCCATAGAATATATACGCACCAAGCAAAATGAAAGAACAAAGTAATAATAATTAAAAAACGCATACCACAATTGAAAACGTACTTCCAATTATTGTCCAAGGAGTACTGTAATCATTATTTTGTGAGAGTGTTACTGTAAATGAACGATAAATTATATGCACACTAGGGTGGAGCGAAAAAAATTAATTTTTTAAAATCAAAAACGGGTAGGTGCCAAAAGTTGCCTTTATACTAGTACATCATCTGTGTACAATATTACCGCTGAAAAAAAATGGCTTGAGTCTGCGCTTTTGGTCCAAAAGTCGAAATTTTGCGTAAAATTTGACATTTTTCCAAAAATTAAAAAAAAATTCTATAGAGATGGTTATTATTTAAAAGTGTTATTTAAACATTTATTATTAATGTCTTAACATATTTAAATGATAAAACGATATCTTTGTTCTGTATAGCTGGAACAAAACTGACAACTTTTGGAGAAAAAAAGGCGTTTCCACTCTGTTGTGTCATACAACTAATTGTTGTTTAGAATACAGCTCTTACCTAGTTGCTTTCAAAAATACTCAGGAGGTACCACATGGAGGCGACTGCATTTCATGTCACAACAGTGCACAGCTCGACCACCCTACCATCTGAACTCAATGTTTTATTTATATATTGAATTGCGATTTTTTATCACAGACTGGCATAAGTTTCCTATGTATCAACCTAATCCATCTCTTCTTTGTATCCCCAGACGTTGGGTGATGCTGCTGTGACACTTCTTCACGTATATTTCTACTGCTTGTGTATGATAAGGCAAGCAGAGTAATGCAGTGGAATTAATGGAATTTATTCAGCCCTCTAGTATCTTCACCAAAATTACTTCCAGTTACTGCATAGTGATTGGGAGTTCTGTTCCAACAATATTTTACAACATTTTGGTATTTCATCTTTGAGTATGCCATCATTTACTCTACCTCTTGCATTTTTTATATGCTGATAAGCTTGTTGTTTAATGTGATGGCGATCGTCATCAAAATTGCAATAAGAATTTGCTATCGATATGAAAAGCTAACGTTGTCCTAAATAAATTTTTTTAGTATTTGTTTTTTGCCGTTTCCTGTGATGTTTAGTAGTCGAGTAATTTCCCATAAGTTTTTAAATCAATTTTTTAGATGTGGATTTTATTTGGTGTAAACTGATGGGTAGTGAGTGCTCATTTGAAGGCGGATAATTCTGTTAGTCGTTGTCATCCATTCTCCGAGGGACATGTTTAGACCAATGTCAGACGGGCGTCTTTCTTGCTGCTTTTTGCTTAAGTATTATCCATTCACAATGCTATAGCATTGTGAATGGATAATACTTAAGAAAAATGCAGCAAAAAAGACGCCCGTTTGACATTGGTCTTAGAATGAACCATTATATGCCACCTTCAAGTCCAGTGAATTTCCTCTGCATAATTTACTAGATAAGATCGTTGGCAAAAATTAGATTCTAACCCACAGGCAGGCGCCGGATCAATAGGAAAATCTTTGTCCACGTGCTTATTGCCTTCTTATTTCAATTTTTGAAGCCATAGAGAGTAATTTTTAAACATTATTTCCTGAAATCGAGAAAAGGGTAGTCAGCACATACAGAAATACCTGATAGATATTTGCAAAGTTATTTCATCAAGATATTGCTCAGAAGAACTAGCGAATAGGATCCCAAGAAACTTGTCCTACGCAAGATGGCTCACAACGGTGCATAAAATTATTTGCCTTTATATAAGCACTGACTGTTCATCAGAGTCTGGTTCACCCACAAAGTACATAATCCAACTTTATGCCGCAGGATGGTTTACACCAAATAAAATCCACATCTAAAAAATTGATCTAAAAACTTATGGGAAATTATACGGCTGCTAAACATCCCAGAAAACGGCAAAAAACAAATATTAAAAAAATTTATTTAGGACAATGGTAGCTTTTCACGTCGAGAGCAAATTCTTATTGCAATTTTGATAACGATCGCCCTCACATTAAACAACAAGCTTATCAGTATATAAAAGATGCAAGAGGTAGAGTAAATGATGGCATACTCAAAGATTAAATACCTAAATGTTGTAAAATGTTGTTGGAACAGAACTCCCAATCACTATGCAGTAACTGGAAATAATTTTGGTGAAGATACTAGAGGGCTGAATAAATTCCATTAATTCCACTGCATTACTCTGCTTGCCTTATCATACACAAGCAGTAGAAATATACGTAAAGAAGTGTCACAGCAGCATCACCCAACGTCTGGGGATACAAAGAAGAGACGGATTAGGTTGATACATAGGAAACTTATGCCAGTTTGTGATAATAAATCACAATTCAATATATAAATAAAACATTGTGCTCAGATGGAAGGGTGGTCAAGCTATGCACTGTTGTGTCACGAAATGCAGCCATCCCCACGTGATACCTCCTTGGTAGATTTGAAAGCAACTACGTAAGAGCTGTATTCCAAACAACAATTAGTTGTAAGGTACAACAGAGTGGAAACCCCCTTTTTTACCAAAAGTTGTCAGTTTTGCTCCCGTTATACAGAACAAAGATATCGTTTTATCGTTTAAATATGTTAAGTTATTAATAATAAAGGTTTAAATAACACTTTTAAATAATAGCCAGCTCTATAGGAATTTTTTAATTTTTTTGAAAAAATATCAAATTTTACCCAAAATTTCGACATTTGGACCAAAAGCGCAGACTCAAGCCATTTTTTTTCAGCGGTAATATTGCACGCAGATGATGTACTAGTATAAAGGCAACTTTTGCACCTACCCGTTTTTGATTTAAAAAAAATAATTTTTTTCGCTCCACCCTAATGCACACCCTATTCTATCGTTAGCGTATTGCAGTACATCTCATATATATATATACATTTTGATATGTTTTAAATAATGTAATATCATTAAAAATAAAATACACCGCAAACGACTTTTCCACCACAGACCACATGAATAGGAATTATATGAAACTCATGTCCTCATATAGTCTTTGAAATTTTCGGTTTTATTTTTAACCCATTTCGTTTAATATTTCAAACTTTCAACCCATGGTTTCATTTCATTCATATTGGTATTGCTATAATATTTTTGATAAAACTTTTTATTATATGAGGGATCAGATCCCCCCCCCCCTCCACTTTGTCTTATAATTTGATAATCACAACCCTGTTTAACTTACAACACATTAAATCTTGTATCTAAACCAATTATAATGTTGGTTGTGTGATAAGTATAGTAATAATTAGCTCGAACGATTATTTAGGTAAATATTTCATTAATTATTTATAATCTTAACTGTTCTATTTATTTGAAATGAGTATTTGAGCCCGCTCCCATAATTTTAAATTGCTACTCCATTACTTCTACCCCCTCTTCTCAGATAATTTCGCTAAAATATTGGATTTTTTTTTTCATTAAGTTTCAGGGCGTTTTTCTGATAATCCCATGGCTACAATATAGGCCACATTCTGTTTAGTCGACTTTTGTATCCTAAATGTTTTAAAAAGTTAGGCCATTTCAAATTAATCGTTTTATAAGCTTCTATGTATTTGTTTTTATTTAAACTATCCGCAATGATTGCGAAATCAAATCTGCATATTTATTCGGAAATTTCTGAATCATCGGACAGTTCATTTATTTCAACTTATCAGCGACGACTTTAAGAAGCTATAATAATCAGTACTTCTTGTGCGCTTTTCACTTCCCCCCCCCCCCCCCCCCTCGCTCTCCGTCCTTCAGACGTACATAAATAATAATTTTGTGAACGCCCATAAGTCAAAGAAAAGTATCACATTATTTGTAAGAATGCATTTTAATACGATCACGTGGCACTAATTTCGATTTGCAGAAAAGGATAAAGGAAAAAAAATATGTAGTTAAACTTCCTAAATAACTTTAATTGCTTAATTGCTATGTTGTTCATTGGAGGTTGTTTCAGTTAAGCTATGGATACTCCGAAATGGTTGATTTTTTAAAAACTGAATTAGACCGTATTATGCTAATTTGTTTAATAGATAAGAAGTCATTTTTACTCTTTCTTTTTATCGTTGACTTGACAATGACAATTTTGTGCCTTTGTTTTGCAATTTGTTCCTTCTCATGTTAATCAGAATTATAACATGAATGTTTTCCTGTTTAATGTTTAATTTGTATTTATGTTAAAATTTCGATACTATTATTTTAATATTAGCTGTTTCATTTTAATTTTCAGCCTCGAAATCCAATTCAAACATTTCAATTCTAGTCTATAATTCTAATATTTTTACTTTGTTAAAAATGTTTAATTTTTTTTTTTTTTCAAATACGTCCTTTTATCTTATTATATTTTTTAGTTAAAAATGATTAAACTTTTGATCGATTCTTTTACTCTAATACTTGTAATTAAAGTTACATATTATGTAGTAAGCATTAAAAAAAAAAAAAAAAAAAAAAAACTAGTTTTATCGTGTATTTCTGGCATTGTAAAATCTTGGTTTACAATGGAAACCAATGGACGCTGTTAAAGGTTTTTCGCGATTTCCCGAAATTTGATTTTCTGTTTAAGGCGAGTTTTGAAATTCACGTCCTCAGTTATCAGAAAGCAAGCAATGTATATATGACTAAACTTTGAAGACTCTTTTCATGTGCTCATTAAAAGCTGCAGACTTCACAGTAATGACAATTTTTAGTTTGAAACCACAGAAGTGTTTTGAATATTCTTTGAGAAATTTCTAGTATAACAGATGATCATTTACAAAAATCATTATAAAAGATAAGTCAAGCTATGTATACTTAAATCATTTTATAATTAGATTAAATTCGTATGATTAGAAAATCAGTCTGTAGATGAATTAAATTTTATTGTATATGAAAATACAAAGTTTCAGTCAGAGGTACAGAGAGCCAATTTCGGCCTCACGTATAATTAACAATTCTGTAATGCATTAATTTCTTATAAATTTTTTTTAACGTTTTCGTTTTCGCTCGAAAATAGGAACAGATAGAAATTCGGTTTCGGTTTTAAAAACCTGTTTCGGTCAATCCTTATATGCGATATTTAGTGTTGATAACTTAAAAATATATGATGTGCTCAAAATAAAAAGAGTTCATAAACATATTCCCTTTTGAATTCATATTTTTTGAGTTATGGCTGACTGAGAAAAAGTTTTTTTTTTAATAAAATCCATTTTTGCGTAAAAAAAAAAAAAAAAAATACTACTACTATACTAATAATAATTTTCTTCTAAAATCTTGCTTGGGCAGATGTGCTGAGCAGATTATACTTTTATTTCGTCATTCTGTTTGAAGCAAAATAAAATATTACTTTTTCGTGTAACTTAAATTGACTGCTGAAATAAATACTCGCGGAAGTAATAAACAACATGATAAATGGAAGTCCATTTGTTTTATCCAGTTGTAATGAGCATTTACTGCTTAAATCGTTATTTAAGCCGCTTTATCTCTTACTAGAGTTTTCTTTTTTTCTTTGCTTGAACAGAAGATTTGTAGAGCTGGTTTTTAATATTTCACATAGTGTGTTGTAGCGATGCACCGAATGATTTTGGCCAAATTCTGGATACCGTATATTCCGCACATAGGTGAACCGAATATAGAATATCCGACCAGCCAAATAATAACTATCGAATATTTAGCAGGAACAGTAGGCCATGCAGTAGGCTCCCTCAAATCCGCAAACGCCTAAAATCTGCACGTCATCGCAGATGTAAACAATGAAACTTTGAGTTCAGATGTAGCGGAGAAAACAGACTTTTTTTTATTGTTACGAGGTGGAACCCGTCGAATTCCGACGAAAGAAAATGTTTAAGAAGGAACTGATTCGTTGATTTATAATAAACCTACAGAATTAGCTATAATAAAAGCATGTATCTTATATTGATTAGCCTAATTCTCAAACAAATATTATTTTAAACTAAAATTAACAAAATATTATTTCTATAAAACTCAGTTCTCCAAATTATTAAAATTAAACTTTAATGGCATATGTAATCACTAAAATATAAGAAAGATCAGTCACTATGATGAAGTTGTCAATTGAGGCTCTTATGCTTGGAAAACAACAAAATTTATTCCACTTTGACACGATCATAGAATTTTTTCCCGAGAAATCTAAACCCGACATCATTTTCACATTCGCAAAGTTTACATACGCACTTTTCGTATTCGTATACCTGTTTAAAAAAATGGTATTTTAATTTGATCATTTTAAAAATCATTTTAACTCAAAACTTGAAGTCACGATTGTCAATAACATATTTGCACGTGACAGTCAGTAAAATGCAAACTTTATAAGGAAAAATGCGTGTTTTCAAAAGCAGTACGTCATTTTCCGTTCAAAATATTTTGGAACAGTATGTCCCTGGGATTTTGCGCCACTAAACCCTATACAACAAAATTTAAATCATAGAAATTAAAAAAAAAAATGTTTTTAATTTTTATCAGAAAATGGCATGAATAAAAAAATAAATAAACCTCAATATTATCTCTTTTCTGAAATAATGAAAGCTATCTAATTACCAACATTTTTAGGACATTTCATAAAATATTTTTTAAATTAAAATATAAAAATGGGGATAGTTAAAAAAAAAACAGCTAGTGCGGGCACATCTACAAATAAACAACTTCCAGTTAAAAAAATTATTAGTAAAATTGGTTGAGTAGAAAGCTCAAGGCACATGGCTAAAAAAAAGCCTTCTGTTTTAAGGGGGTCCGGGACACATTTTAAAATAATTTTTATTTATTGAGTTAAAATCCTGAATTTTTTTCTGATGGTTAACCTTATCATTTGTAAACAAAATCACACGATAAAACTTCTCATAATTTAAAAAAAAAATTTTAATTTAAAATTTATTTAAAAAGTGGGGTACCTTAAAATCGTTATAACTCGAAATATTATTTATAGAATTTCAATTTTTTTTCATTTAAATAAACAGAAATATATAAGTTCTAATTTTGATTCAGCATTTTTAAAAATATTAATTTATAAAAAAAAAAAGAAAAATATTTAACAAAAAAATTAAAGAAAACGTGGTGCAACTTAAAAAAAAAAAAATCATATTTTCAAAAGTAAATATTTTTTCAAATATGGTGAATCAAAATTAAAGTAAAACAATTGAAAAATGTATTTTCCAAGTTTGAACCCATTATCTTTAACGGTTCTCGAGTTATAAGAATTTAAATACAAGAAATGGTGAAAAAAAACCTATCATGAAGAAAAACGCATTTTTACAAGAAGTCGTTTCATGACAGCCATTGCTTGAAAGCTAGATTTTGAAAACAACCAAAACGAAAAAAATAATATTTTTTGTTTTAATTCAGATAGAAACATGATTTAAATGTCATTTTAAGCAGGAAAAAGGCAGAGAAATTTTTAATGAAATAAAATGTTTTTGCAAAATTTGAAGATTTTTGTGTCCCGGACCGCCTTAAATATGTATGTTATGAAAAATTAAATGAAGCAAATTATGTTATTTTGATAAAATTATAGTAGAATGTCTTAAAGAACAGCATTAAAATTTTATTTGTCGAGAGAATTTTGGACAAAAACTTGGGGAACCTGATATTATTTTAAACCTCGAATTAGTGCCAAGATCTCCTTTGTTTACTTGTCTAACTCGGCGAAGCAAATTCATCCAGGCGAGAATCATCAAGTTCTGCAATATAAATCGCTTTTTTTTTGGACAAAGATTTCCGATCTGAGCATGGACACTGTATGTCACTGTATGTCTTCTATCAAGGCACTCTAATTTTTTGTAAAGCATTGAGCTTTATCAGCCTGTGATTTTGATTATGTTATTTTTAAAAGTGAAGCATTTTTACCTGTGAAGAATTTCAAAGCAGCTGAAGTGAAATGACGCACTCCTAGAAAACATTTTTCAGTTTTAAGAATGAAAAAACTCGCTTTTTAAGCTTTTTAAAATAAAATGACGTCATTTGCTTCCGCTAAAGCATTCCACTTTTACGATTCAGTCTTAAACAACATCTAGAGAAAAGTATATTCATATGATGTCATTATCACGGAATAATACATAAACCCGGTAAAACGCAATATCGTCATTCAAGAAGTTCGACAAAACAAATCGGGTATCTAATGATTCATATAACTTCAGTTGTTTGTTTATAATAGCTTCATGTTTTATCAGAAATTATATTCATTTGTATTTTTTCAAAATTCGGAAAATATTATTACACATGGATAGATAAAATTGCACTCTTAAAGCTTTCTGATACGAATTAAGTAAATGTGGAGGAAAGTCCCACAAATTTTCTTTAAAATACATTTTTGTAAAGAGAAAGTGTTGTATAATTTGTAAAGTAAGTTCGCAATAAACTAAAAACATTTAAATGGTGAATAAAAACGAAATAAAGCCAAAATTCACCGGAATTTATAACAGACGATTTTCTTGACATAGCACATATTTTAATTTCAATTTTTTTTTTTTCGATTTGTATGAGAAACTGGCAGCAAAAAGATTTAGTAATCTACTGATTTCCCTTTTCTTATAGAGTACTTCAGTTGCCACAATTACAAAATTGGTACTAAAAACTATAAAAAAAAATTAATATCTCGAAAATAAATTGAGATACAGCTTTCAAACAAATTGCATTTAAAATTACACTTTTTCCCTATACGACGGTGTAAAAATTGAAAGTGTGCGATGTTTAGAAGTTTAAAAATTTGAAATTTGCTGTAACGAAAATTGCAAAACCGATTCATTTCAAATTTCAAAGTGTTGCCATTCGCAGCATGACGTATGCGTTATGCACAGATATGTTTGTCCTTTATAATATAGATATCATTCCGTATGTATTTTAATATGTAATTCTGGTTCATATGACTGAACTCAAGCTTTCTCATGAAGGAAGTATAAATTTGTTTCTGAAAAATGACATCGCTGATACCACTGGTGATCATAATCTTTGTACCCAATATATTTATGTATTTATCAAGCTTTTTTGGTTGTTAAGTTTGGTTAAACATGAAATAAAACTTCCTTATTTTATGATTTTAATGTGAATTAGTAGTGTACCTTATGTGGCTAAATAATTCAAGAAAAAATTATCTCATCTTTATTATGTCTGTTAATTATGCATTATTAATTGTGACTTGACTTTTACTAATTTACTAATTTTTAAAATTATCTTAATTTTTATTACTTTACTTAATTATTTTAATATTTTATTATATTGTCAGCATTCATTATAATTTGTAATAATTGCATTATTACATTCAAATTACTGTTTAAAAAATGTAAACAAAGCAATCACCAGAAATCCGTTAAATTCTAAAAGCTGCACAATCTCTGGTCCCAAGCTGTGCAGATTTAAGGGCGTCTGCTGTATTTCAAGGCTTAAATGCATTAAAACGTTAAATTTTAAAACAAATTTTCACAATATTTAACACAAATACTTCCATTTTCCTGAATAAAACCTTTTCATAAGTAAGTTTTCTCTTAAAAAAAAAAAAAAAAAAAAAAAAAAAAAAACTATGCTTTGAGTTATTTAAGTAGGCAGTCTTAAAACTTTTTTTAAGCAATGCAATTTTTTAACTTCATTTCTTCTGTGAATTAAAATAAATGAATGTAATTTTTCTAATATTCCAAAACAAATAATATTTTAAAATCGAAGATAAATAAATTTTCAAGGAAACAATTTTTGATATTCGGAAATACATAAAAATTTTACTGACTATTTATCAAATAATTTAAAAATTTTAAACATAAAATATGGAAAATGATTGATTTGGATGAACAATTGGAAGTTTTAATGACACAATAAAACATTTAATAATAAATAAATAATAAGTAATAAATAAATAATAGGTAGTAAATAAATTGAAACCGCAGTATTGTAACCTTCCTTGAATGATAGGGAAAAAAAAAAAAAAAGAATATCAAGACGGTACAGAAAAATTTTATTAAGTCAGAAAAGAAATTTAGCAAGAAATCATCAAACTTTCTCAAGACAGATTTATTTTTAATTTTAAAAACAATGAAAAAGAATTCTTCTTTTTCTTTTATCACAAATCTTATGTTCTGACGCGAATTCCGAATCTTCTTTTTTTTTTTTTTTTTTTTTATTATTATTATTACGAATCAAACATCAAACAATCAAATATTAATCCTTTAACTATCAGTCAAATTTTGATATTTAAACTATGAGGAATTGTGTTAAAATATTATTAAGTTATAATATTTTTACATAACTATGAAGTTAAATATGATTAATTTGAGTTTTATTTTATTTGAAAGAATAATTTCAGTGATTTAAACCGATTTTTCTTCTCTTTTTTTTTTATGTTTAAGGTTTCACTAAGTAAAATTTACTCATTCTCTCTATTATTTGTTTCTCGAAATTCTTCCTTACTGGAGAAGGAGGAATGCAGCAAAAGGCGACTCTGTCAGCATCCTGAGCAGAACTGACAGCGATACGATCCGAGAGGCGAAACACCAAAGTAGCAGATTTACGAGCAGTTGGCAGACAGGAAATTAGAAGATTCTGCCGAATGTAGACTTGTAATTTCCTTTTGTCAGTTGTATCGTCTTAGTTATTTTTCTTTCTTTTTTCTTTTCCCTCGCTTTGCACGTTTTTGTCGCCTTTTCCTTTTTTGTTTCTGTGAAATCGAAGCAAAATAATCTTGAAACCGAAAATAACCCACGCCTGTGAATGGATGAATGGGTAAAGGCAGTTACGTTTGTATCGCCGTGTGTTACGATGTATATTTTGGTTTTAGTATTATATTTATAAATAACATGATCACGGGGCTCATTTTTTATTGTACAGTAGAATCTCGATTATCCGAGTTAATATGGACCAAGCTCAGCTCGGATAAGCAAAAAACTCGGATAAACCGGATTTACTCAAATCGTCACCAACTAAGGAGATGAAATTTAAATTTTCACTTAAGGGTGTATTCGAAAAAATATTTTTCCACCCTCAACAACTCGAAATTTTCTGAGACATTTTCAGACTCATTTTTAAAAGTAAAAACATGAAACTTGCTGGGGTGATTTTTGAAGAGATGTATAAAAGGCCGTGTGATTTCATTTTTCGCTTAATTAATTAGAATTTTAGTTTTAAACAATTATTTTCTCAGTATGACCATTTTTTACATTCCCAGATCTCCCGCTGTGGAAAATTCGGTTTAAAACACCAACTTTGATAGCATTTTTTACAATATTTTCTGCATTTATCGAAAAATCGAGAAGCACGGCACATTAAGCAGTTTCTAAATAAGAGAATTTCCCAGTTTGATGTGTTTGAGAGCAAAAATTAATTTAAAAATGAATCAAGAAATAAGCAGTTTGTATCGGAATACAGCCTTAAGGGAGCTGGTCACACGGCTTCCGATTTCCCCTCAGTAATGTAAAGTCTATGGGCATTGGATGCACTCGTATATTTAAAATATCTCCTCGGGAAATTAATATTCTTTAACTTCTATTTTTTGTTTTCACTCAAAACATGTCTCTTTTTTTTCTTAGTTCTCAAAATATTTCTAAAGTATAGACTTAATTTTATATGAAGTGTTAAAATCTTAGTCACAGTTCGCCCGCTTTTAACACATAAAATATTAAATTCAGCGTAGATTTTTGAAATATTTTGAAAACTAAGAAAAAAAGAGACACCCTTTAAGAAGAGTACACAGAAAAAAGATGTTAAAAATATTAACTTCCCGAGAAGATATTTTAAACATGCGAATGCATCAAAAGTCCATGGACTTAAAATTACGGAGGAGAATTCCGGAGCTGAGTGACCAGTCCCATTAATCCGTTAATTATTATGGTACTAGTAACATTTCTTTGATGTACGTTTCCGTTACTTTAATAAAAAACGGAGAATGAAATTGTTTCTTTGAAAAAGTCCGTGATAGTTTTTTGTTGAATGCCAATTTTGCTGCAGTTTTTATTTTCTTTGCTGCATGCAGTATTACGATACTGCATAAGCTACCAGTTTCTAAGAGTTTTTCTTACCAATAAAACTTACCAGTAAATTTTGCCTAATTCAATCGTCGAAGTGGCAAAAATTTGTATTAAATTTTAAAGCCAACAAAACCGTACAAATTGATAGTTATGTGATTCTTATTAGTATCCTCTTCTTTCTGCTCAAAGTACTAAAGAGTTTTTTTTCAATCGAACTTACACCTTTAGAATGGATCATTTTCTTCTGATGGACTGATGGTGTTATGTGAAGATGAAAAAGCAGTCGTAGAAAGTAAAAAAAAAAAAAAATAAAATAAAAATAAAAAAAAATAAATAAATAAATAAATATATATATATTTATATATATATATATATTATGGCTCATCCCCCCCCCCCCCCCATTCTGACCAGAAAATCAGAGTTCTAACTTTTTACGACTGCTCTTTCATCTTCACCTAACATTTCATTTATAATGGCTGTTTCATAATATGGAAGCCATCAATCCATCAGAAGAAAATAACTAGGTTAAGCGGGACTCTACTGTGCTAGTTTCGGAGCTTGAATCATAGAAGCTTAACATATTACTACAGTATGTTGAATTTGTAAATTGTGATTTAGCACGAAAGTATTTAGCAAGAGTTTGTTTACATTTAATGCGGTTCTGAAAAATATTTTTCCGAGCTCAACAACGCGAAACTTTCTGGTGCATTTTCTCAAGTAAAAGCATGAAGTTTACAGGAATGACTATTGAAGTAGTTTCTAATCGAACAGTTTTTTTTTTTTTTTTTTTCGACAAATTAATTAAATTTTGAGCTATAAGCGATTACTGTTTTTTCCCACCCCGCGATTTCGCGAACGGGTATTCCGTTCAAAACTCCAACTTTTATCAGCATTTTCTGAAAAATCTGCATTTACCGAAAAGTGGAAAAACTGTTCGATTATATAATTTCGAAATAAGGGCACCTGCTAATTTCATGCGTTTAAGAATAAAAATGAATTTTAAAACTTGACAGAGAGTTTGAAATTTGAGCACCCCTTAATAATTGAA
Source organism: Maratus speciosus (assembly GCA_963932465.1). Lineage (NCBI taxonomy): Eukaryota > Metazoa > Arthropoda > Arachnida > Araneae > Salticidae > Maratus > Maratus speciosus. Next base: position 411,692,117 of record OZ010793.1, on the reverse strand, counting down.
GAGCTCAGATGATGAAGGTGGTAAGTGATAAATCATCAGTTCGAGAAAACACATTTTGAACCACTTTTATCAACTAAAATTACTACGATGTTTTTAATTGTCAAATGCCTCCTTTATCAATTAAAATCTCTGTGAGTAATTATGTTTTCTTCAAATAATAATTTAACAGATATTAGAGGATCATTGATTATCTTCAATCGTATTTAATTAACTCATTTTTTTTTAAAACTTATTATATATTACCTTGATAATCTGAGCTCTTCAGTTATTTTTGATTACATGAAATGGTTTTCGTGACATATTTTATGAACACTGTGATTTTTGTTGTAAAATATGATAAAATTTTGTTGGGTTAACTAACTGAATTGTATTATACATATATTTTTTAACATCGGGCTGTTCCGTGCAAAATTCGTTTACCTTAAGGGTGTACCCGAAAGAATATTTTCCCACCCTCAACAGCTCGAAATTTTCTGAGACATTTTCAGACTCATTTTTAAAAGTAAAAACATGAAACTTGCTGAGGTGATTTTTGAAGAGATGCATAAGAGGCCGTGTGTTTTTATTTTTTGCTAAATTCATTAGAATTTTGATTTGTAAACAATTATTTTCTCAATATTGATCATTTTTTTTTCATTCCCTGATCTGCCGCTTTGGAAAATTCGGTTCAAAACACCAACTTTGACAGCATTTTTTTACAATATTTTCTGCATTTATAAAAAATTCGAGAAGCACGGCACATTATGTAGTTTCTAAATAACCCTTTTCGGCGCGGAGTAATTCTGTTTGTGAAATGATAGACTGACACCAAATAAAAGGGAAATTTTAATTAAATATTATTGGTGCCAGTACTCTTAAAATTAGGTGTCCTTTTTTGTGGACACCGCCAGCTAAAGGGTTAAAGCATTGTGACATCATAAGTAAAATGGGAAAACAATTAAGCAGGCATTGTTTACTACAAACTGCATAAATTATGTTCGTAAAAATATGTATTATATTTTTCCTCAGGAAGTATTAAGCATTCAGGTACAGCTAACATGAGTAACCTAAAGATCTGCAGTAATGCAGAATTAAAAATTTAAATTGACTTTTTGATGTTTCTTGATTGTTACTTATTAAATTAGCTCACATGTTTATATTAGTAAAAGTTCATGAAAATTGGATAAACTTTTTCTTTTATTTAAATTTCAAATCAAGCAGTAATAAGTGCTTTCTAACAGAAATTCATAAAAAACAATGTCATATATTATTATATTGTCTATTTATGTATATTGTAGCTTTGACAACCCTGCTTGTGGATCTATTGCAGTTTGCCTCATTCAATGTATGTTTCGATTAGTGCGGTAATATATTGGGATTAATTAATCTCACTGTTCGAAGGAAGCCTGCATTTACGCTTTGAATTACAACAACCTTATATAAAGGTACACGCGATCTTGACTATTTTGCGATATTTTTATCAGTAGATAATAGGTGGCATATAAAAAAGTAATTGCAGTGTTCTTTTAATCAAAATTAGCTCTAACTAATAATTGCAAAAAACGTGACTTTACAACGGGGGGTGGGGGGAGGTGTCTATCAACCAGTGACATAAACGGAGAGAGGGGTAATAAACCCAGGAAATTTGTGTGAAATAATACTTAATAGATGGATCCTTACCTACAATTCATCTATATCTGGTTACAATTTTCTTGTGTATGCATTATTTTGGACAGCTTTCGCAAATTTTTCAACACATATTGCGAAAAATAAATTGCTACCCCTTAACTACACATTTATTTATTTATTTTTTTATTAAGTTTTTGCTTTCTTTCTTACTCCAAGGCACAGCTGCGTTTTCTTCTTTTGTGGAAGAAAGCGTGCTGAGTTTTCCTTCAATGTTTTCACCAGGATGTAGCACAAGTATAATCCACGTTGATTTCTATGAAGATTCTTCCTTTTCTTATAATAAAAATACTTTTATTTCTCCAAACATACATAAATCTTTATCATCTTTTCCCCAGAAAGTTCCTTATAAGTAAATGTTTAAACTTTTGTTAAATCCAAGAAAGTTGCAATAGTCTTCGACTAATAAAACTTGTATATATATTTTAAGGATATTTTTTAGTACTAGTGACCAGTTTGGTCTCCCTTAAAATTTATGTTTGGGAAAGCATGCTAAGCATTGTATCATGTTACTTTCATTCATAATTTAATTTACTTGGACTCCCTGAAATATAATTAATATAATCCTGCTAGCTAATATTAGTTTTTGTTGCATTAAAATATCTCAATTTGATGATTTTCTGTAAGCAAGTAAACCCTATTGGTTTACAATGGAAGTCTGTGGGAATTTGGCGAAATATTAGAGATATCGCCAAGTTGCCGTCACTTTTGGTGACTAATTTTGATCGCTAAATTTGGTGATATATCACCAAGTTGGCGACAGGACAGGGTTCCCCCTATGGCAACCCCCTTATAGGTATGGAGATACATTAAATGCGGTTCAATAACCAACGAGATGCGTTTCATTCGGGCGTTGCCATTAAACAATTAACAAATAATCGCGATTTCTGTGCCACATACGGTAGCCTAATCTATATATAGACTAGTGGTTATGTGCAAAACTACATAAAGATAATGAATTTACGTAACAAATAAAATATTACAATATGTAATCATTCTAAAAGCATTTGAGTTTTTTAAAAAAATGAATAAATTCGGTAACATCAAACGATGTTTAAATTTCAGAGCTTGATGACATGGCACTTATGAGAAAATCACATAGCTAATAAAACGAAATCATTCTTTTAGTAACAACACGTGGCACATTTGTAGAAAATGGCACATTTACAAAATCGACAAAAAGAAAATGCTCAAGGGCCGTTAAGTGCAACTTGAAAGTCAGCCAATAAAGAATCGCTTTTAGAATAAGCACATCAAAATTTCACTTGCTTCACTTTAATAATAAGAGGATGTCTCTTACAATTTTCCTACATGAGAAATAAAAGCGGTTCTCACGAACTAAAGCGTGTCATTAAATTAATAAAGTGTCTGATTTGTATTTCCAAATTTCATATTATTTATTCTTTTTAACAATTTCCAACATACTTGAAAAGTGTTTATGAATTCGGTTTGTCTGTCCGTGCTTTAACTCGCGTAAATATAGTTCGATTGCCATGAAATTAATATATGTTATTGTGGTTTATTATGGCATGATAGGTATTGAAAATGAAGTTGTAGCATTTTCGGTTCATTTACGAGAACACTCAAAAGAATTCCGTTACATTACGGTCTATGGGGAAAAAATCGTTTGCCAAGTATTTTAATGATATTACAGTATTTAAAACATATTGAAATTGATGTACATCACTGAGGTGTACTACAAGCCTCTTACTATAGAATACGGTGTGCATAGAACTTATCATTCATTTACAAGGACCACACAAAAAAATTTGGCTGTAGAAGAAAGTGAGCAATAATTGAACTGTTGAAGCCTACGAACAGTAATTGCTGGAAGCACGTTTTTAGTTGTGGCATGTGTTTTTAAATTTAACTATTTTTTAAATACTACTTGGTGTGCGGTCTACAAATTCTATAGATCGTATACCGGGTCACACAAAATTTCTCAACAACATCCGTTTATTGGCGGAAATTGCTGAGTGGAAATTTTTAACCGTGCTATGCGTTTAACCGAACTAACTTTTAGTATGCATATGTAGTATGCAACACACACACACACACACACACACACACAGAAAAAAAAAAAAAAAAAAAAAAAAAAAAAAAAAAAAAAAAAAACGTACATCTTAACGTCTATTCGTGGTAATAGCAGAAATTGTGTTTTCAAAAGCGTTATGGCGTTTTCCAAATGGTTCATTTAGACATCATCTTTCATCTCAGTAAACTGTGAAATTTTTTTTGGTGAATATGTTGGAAAGAGTTTCATAATCTATGGTGTAATCATGATATTTCGTTCTTGTTTTGATACTTTCTTTCAGAAATAAAATCTTAGCAGTTATGAAAAATAAAAGCTTTATTATACTGTATCTTCTTTTTTGCAATGCGGAAAGGATTAAGAAAAAATTGTTTTTCGGTCTCCATTTCCATATTTGTTTAAATTTATGAGTGTTGTTTAGAAACCTTAAACTTTTAATTCTTTCCAAAAAAGGATTTTAACTTCACTGTAAGAAGGCTTTAAAGCATGGTAATGAACCATAAATCTACATATAAGAATTTACAACTAACCAAGCGATCCAACCCGATACAGAAGGATATAATAATCGTTTAATCGTTATAATCGTTTCCCGATATAAATCATTTTTAATTGGAAACTCTTTAATTGAAACTTGAACAGATATTTTACATTTAGTATATTTTCTTAGCTTTCCCACCAATTACATCTAAAAGCATTCTTATTAGCCGCGTGGCAGGCAGCGGTTAATCGCAAAAGATTTCACCATTTATAGCAAACTTTTTCGATATTTATTATTTCGTTATTTAAGTTCGTAATTAGATTATATGTCTGTTAAAATCATGTTCTATTTATTTATTTGTGAAGTTTTAATTTTATTTGCAATTTAATTACGGAATTACCCGGAAGGAAACAAATACTGAACTATTTATATTGTTTTTAGTGCAAACGGATTAATCTTCTGTAATCGACTTGCACGTTCATTTATGAGATAGGTATTTTTTTTTTATCAATTTCTAAAAAATCAATTTTTAAACTTCATAAAAAATCAGTAACATTTTTCGAATAAATTACATGCGAATGTACAGTTGTGGGGAAAAAAGTAAACACCTCTACTAACCATGCACCAAATTATAGTAGTAAAAAGTTACTAATACCAAACGATCGGAAATAAAGGCTACTTTTAAATGATGTATATAAAATTTGCTTAGAAGGCCATCTACAAATCAAAACCAGGCCAAACTTTGTTTTTTTCAATGGCAACACCAATTTTGACAATATATTCTAAATTTTAAAAAATGAATTATGAAATTAATATTCGAAAACAATATGAACTGCAACCTACATTTTTTTTTTCGATAGATTTGTATTTATTATGTCATGCTTTATGCGGATTTAAAATTTCGATTTTTTTCCCTTCCAAATTATGCTTAAAAAACGTCAAAATGATGGCTTAAGGGGCCATCTATGATGTGCAGAAAAGCATAACTTGAAAAAAAAAATATATATATATATATATATATATATATATTACTTATTTTATTGAAACATTTGGGGTGGCAATAGTCGAAACAGATTAAGTGAGTAAAATGGTCATATTGGCAAGGAATAATACATTAATAGGAGTGACTTTGTCATTCTATAGCATTTCAACAATCGAGTACCGAACTTCAATTTGTATATATCCCCTAAAATAGGCTCATTTAAAAATAATTAATTTCTCTGAAACTAATCGTACGAATTTCATGAAAGTTTGTGTTTAGATTAATTTGAGGGTGTAGAATTTATTTATGGTGTCAAATTTGAATATTGCTATTGTAAAAAAGAAAGTTTGGGTTTGTTTTGATATGAAGATGGCCCCCTAAGCAGATTTTATATAATCATTTAGAAGTAGGCTTTATTTCCATTCATTTCGCAGCAATAACTTTCTTCTACAATAATTTGTAGCATGGTTAGTAGGGGTGTTTACTCCCCCCCCCCCACCACCACAGCTGTACATTCATATACTATTTATTCGAAAAAACAGAGTTTAGTAGGGGATGTTTACTTTTTTTCCCCCAGTACTGTACATTTTCTTTCTTTATTCGACGATCCAAAGATTAAAATTGTGCGATGTTTAAAAGTTAAAAAAAAATCGTGAAAAAAGAAATTTATCTGTCAGTTTGTTGCCATCGTCGATATGACGTCAGCGTAGAGGTCTGCACGGGCCGGAATTTTCAGGCCCGGGCCCGGCCCGGCCCGTACGAAAGCTATCTTGGCCCGGCCCGGCCCGGTGTAAAAATTGGAAGTTCGGCCCGAGCCCGGCCCGGCCCGTTGTAAAAATTGGAAGTTCGGCCCGAGCCCGGCCCGGCCCGTTTGCATTATTACAGTTCTCGGCCCGGCCCGGCCCGGCCCGTACAAAAATCAATGAAAACGGGCCCAGTCAGATACAATTTCTACAAAAAAAAAAAAAAAAAAAAAATCCGTTTTTTCTCAACATACAATTAAGATTCTTTTAATGAATACTACATACATATTTATGGGAACATTTTACAGTATATTTTACATTACTATGATGTTCGCAAAACAGAAAACGCACAATAATAAACATTAACGATTACTTACAGTCATCGTGTCTACAGACATTTCAAAATGGAAATAAGGATTCATTAAAAGATTAATGTAGTTCAGAATAAAGGATTAAAAACAAGATAACATTTGAAGCTGTATAATAAAAAGTAGATTTGTGAAAATATTTCTCTCATTTTTAAGACTTTTCTCAAATCCAAAGGAGCTACATTTCGACACATTTATGAAGTCTTTTCTTTTCGGAAACGCGTAAGATTGGCAGGTATTCTTATTCAAAAGCTATGTAAATGTCGTTTTTTTCATAGATAAAAGCAATATATCTTTCTGAAAATACTGTCAAAGTTAGCGTTTTGAATCGAATTTCCGGAAGCGATAGCACAGTAAAGGAGAAAAACTTACAGTCACGTGACAGGAATCGCTGTTATCTCTGTAAGTAATTTATTAAATATGGAAAAAGCTATTCGTTTCCAAAGGCCTTCAATAGGCAGGCCTGTCAATTTTATGCCTTTATAGTTAAAGTTTTTGTCAGAAACATGTGTCTGAAAGCTTTGCATTGTTGAGCAGTGACTATGAGAACCACTTTAAGGTATATTTCCAAAGATACTGTAGAGTATGATAGAAGTTCATTATCACTATTAATATTACAAAAAATGACTGTTCTACACATCCTGAGATCGATTAAGACCACTTCCTTCCCGGCACGAGTCTGCTGAAAAAAAATTAAACTTGGAATCAGACATCTTCTAACTGTACGATGCCGATCTCTACGATGGACACGTTACATTTCTGTATTGATGTTGTTAAACTCGCATCGGCTCGTGACGCACATTTATACTTCTCGAGAAAATCATATTCATTGAAAATGGCTCGTATTTTATCTGCTTCGCTTAAATTCTTATATCGGGCCGATAGGCCCGATTAATTTTTTTGCCGGCCCGGCCCGGCCCGTTTATTTTGTCTGTCGGCCCGGCCCGGCCCGTTGGAAAAATTGTCCTAATTCTGCCGGCCCGGCCCGGCCCGTTTGAAAATTCGCCTTCATTCCGCCGGCCCGGCCCGGCCCGCGGGCCGGGCCGGGTACGGGCCTCGGGGCAAGCCCGGGCCCGTGCAGACCTCTACGTCAGCGTTACACACAGATATTTTGTGCTTTATGATATAGCTTTTCAGGGTAATTGATTATGAGAGGAAGTTTTATGTTTTTCAAATTCTTTCTATGTCTCTTGTGTTTTCGAAGTTTATTGTAATATTAAATCCGAAAACGATTGTTAAAATATATTTTAATAAAGCAAGCATCTAACATTATTTTTATATCTTAACATTTTTGTTTGAGATATAATTTATCTGTATTACATAAAACATCTTTTAAAAAGGAATTAGTCGGATGTGCCAATCCCAAAATTTTCTTCTATCTCCTGCAGGTTAATACTTCAAAATTCGCTATCCCAGTGCCAGAATTAAATGGCAATCTATGCCCATCATGAGGATTCTAATGATATGAAATTCCGTGCATTAGTTCTTGAGATATGACTATTGCTAAAATCGTGTAAATCCTGCAAAATGCAGCCTAGCAGTGCCACCTGTTGGGTGATTTACGCCAAAAACTAGTCAGCACTAATTTATATCAGGTGTTAACTGAATATAAAATTTTATTAAATTCCGTGCATTGGTTCTTGAGATAGAGCGCCCACAAAATTTGTGTCATCTACAGACAGACAGACGGGGTCCCAGATTCACAGACAAACACTTTGTAAAAACATGTTTTTCGGGATCTCTAGCTCATAAAACGTGCAAATCTGTCGAAAACTGGAAGTCGTAAATTTTCACGAATCCAATACTTTTTTCTTGTAAAGATAGAAGAAAGTCACGAGTTAACTAACTTTCTTTAAGATAACTGTTTTTGATAAGTTCTCAAATAAGGGAAATTCTGATGTGCTTATTCTAAAAGAGATTCTTTGTTGGCCGACTTTCAAGTTGCACTTAATGGCTCTTAAACATTTTCTTCTTGTCGATTTTTGTAAATGTGCCATTTTCTAAAAATGTTCCACATGCTGTTACTTAAAAAATGATTTTGTTTTATTAGATATGTGATTTTCTCATAAGTGCCGAGTCATCACTCTGAAATTCAAACATCCTTTGATGTTACCGAATTTATTTTTCTTGATTTGGTGTAAAAGGAATGCTTTTGTGGCGATAAGAATTATCAGAAATATTAGATCACCTGTTGCATATTCTGTTTTGTACGGTCTTGATTAGCGTCTGACTTCACTTCTGTTCTGAACATTTTTATTTCGCCCTGATGTCGGGTGCCCTTTTAGTTATTCCACTTACGCATTTTGCGAAATTGGAGAAGAAATCGAAAATAATCTATCCATCCCTCTTTTTGAATCTCTGCATCATCTCTATGACTGAGGTCATCTATACGGCGCCGTTGTTAAGAAGCATCACTGCTCTTCCAACTTCCTAGGAGGAAAAATCTAGCGTGAAATTGCAAGAGAACATCGTTTCGGTTTATTTACTTCGAAACCTCTCAAAATACACTTCGCCCCCTTATCTCTCTTTTTCCCACCATCAAGGTCACGTGATACAATTCCTTTCCCTCTAGTGAAAAGAGAGATTTTCTGATGAAAGATTCGATGCGGGGATGGTGATGATGAACTTGCGATCACATTTTGGTTTCTGTTTATTTATTCGAAATCTCGGTGAACTCCCCTCCTACGATTGAAAGTGTCGCCGAGTCTGATTCAAAGGGCCCCCGAGCGTGACATATTCGGTGAGGGAGGTCCTGCACTCTGGGTTTGCAGACGGTTGTCTCCCCTCCACGGTTTTCGAGTATCGAATTTGGTTTCTGACATCAAAAATGCTCGCAGACGATGAGGATTATATTATTTTGACAGTAGTTAATGATAAGTATCTTGTTAACTTCATCCGTGGTATGAAACCTCCCAAGTTAACTAAAAGCAGAGAATTGGATAATCGGAGATGGGTATGGGTTTCAGTTATTATATCCTATATTTTGAATTACGAAGCCCCAGAACTTTTCATTTTTAATATTTCGTTTATCTAAAAAACGCTTAAAACAGCAAATTTGTTTAAATAAAAATATTACAAATCTACTTTTTATTTTTAGTCGTTTTCCTATCTAATTAAATAGAATAGAAATCACGAAGAATGTACTAGACGGAGTTTTAAATATATTTTATAATTTGTATTTTCCCAGTCATAAGCCTAAGCTATAATATATATAAAGAGCGTCCCTATGTATGTATGTATATATATATATATATATATATATATATATATTATTGCTTATTGTTGTCCAATAGCTAATTCTGAAATCATTGGTTAGTTGGTTGGTTGGCTGACTATTTGTTTTTATTGACCAAATTTTAAAGTAGTTTATGCTGTACCTAGGTCGTTAGTTTTAGGGATAATAGTTCCAATTCCAAACATGTTTCAAATGTTGTTCTCCATCATATCCAAAACCATTTGTGTCAAAAGAGTTATTTTTGTAAAAGTTTTGGAATTTAAATTTTTATATGATGCCTGGGTCCTAAAGTTATATTTAGAACTTTCTCATTGCTTTATCAGTTAATAACATTTTCATTTTCGTGCGACCAAAGACTTACCGAATTAGGATACTTTAACATTCATTAGTTTTTCTGCTTTTTCTGGCACTGAAAACGAACGTTATTTGTTAATTTTATGAGTTTCATGGCTGCAATGCGAATTTTACCGTTCAAGAAAAATGTCATTCAAATATGCGTTTATAAACCTGTTTCTTTTTTATAGCTTCTACAAATCGATTTTTAATATTTTAGTCGAGAAATAATCATACCCTATACTAATAGAAATTAGATAAGAGCAGTCAAAAGGCGAATTCAAGTAAATTAAAAGGCACTTTATCATTCAATGCCGTGACAAATATCTAACCTTGATTCAGCCAGGCACAGACAGTATTCCAAGTTGTATTCAATGGGTAGCAATGGTTCTGAATGGTTTTTTATCGATGTATGATCTCAAACAAAACAAGTCTAGAAACTGGTTTCAAGTTGGGCATTAAATCCAATTGTGTTTCAGAAAATTAATCTAAATAACTCACACAGCGCTTTTTTATCTGATTGCTCTGTGGTATTTATTTAAATCTAAATAGTTGAAATGATTCTAACGATTTTTAATGGCATAAAGCGCGATGCCAGTATCTTTTGTGTGAATCTAAATACATACCAAGACATGGGCGATTGTCGAAGAAAGTTCAGGGAAGGGGGAAATTTTGGCAAGTGGTACCCGCAAATTAGGCCTCGTGATTATTTTTCGAAACCGCATCAACTTGTGAATATTGCCCAGCTGAAAGTCTTCGGGAAACTCCGACTGTCAAAATAGTATGTAGCAAAAAAATGTGGTTAAAATTATTTTAAAGCATTTTAACAAGTTTTGCAGCTAACGAAGTACAATAACAAACCTCAAAATAATTTATACTGTACATACAACAAACCATTGTTTAAAGAACTTACGTTAATATTTAATAGTCACTCGGTAGTTTGCATTTCAAAAATGTGCAGATGAACGTGCTGGATTCTGCCACCATATTTCCTGCAGTCTAATTACTTTGTTTATAATCGTAAATGCACCAAAGAACTTTTAGAAAATGTTTGAGTCACAGTCAAAAAATTTTTCAAATATTTGTTTGAACATTTATTGTTAGTAGCTACGACAATCCCACTTGCAGAATGCTCTAAATTATCCATTTCTGATTCACTTTACAATACAAATCAGAATGAAATGAATTAAATTTTTTATGCATTTACACAGTCTTTGTGTTGTGTAATCTAAAAGATCTGGAAGTTTTACTCCCGCCATGCTTTAAGTAATTATATATCTTGGATAGCATTCTTCCTCAGAAGTGCACAACAGGGATATACATTTTTAATAGCAGTTAGTTCGTATGATGTTATGTTCCTTGTAGTAAAGATTTGTCGAACACGGTCAAAGCCTCAATGGGTGATAATTGTGATACTGATATGATATTTTCAGCAGACTTACAGTTGCTTTATGAAATTTGGTAACCTTTCGAGAATTTCTAAAAATGGCCACGTTCCTCATTTAAACAACACTGCTCTAGATGCTCCGAATTCGGAATGTGGCTCACAGTGCACATGTTGTCACTGACCTAATTACAGTGCACTTCCCGTGATATCATCACATTTCACACAAAATTAAGTTATCCTTTTGAATATTTCAATAAATTATCTTCTATGCTTTAAAGTTATAAGCAGAAATCCGCGCTCGTCTTGCAGTGAGACAGTCTGTGTCTGAATAAATGGTTTCCTATACAATTTACAGTATGCTTTCTAAAATTTTCAGTTTAATTTGCATGTTAATGTAAATAATATGATTCTTCTTTTACTTGGGTTATTATGAATATCTGTATTCAAAATTGCTTTTGAATATGCATTTTGTACATCACTCAAGTTTTATAATTTTTTTTCTATCTCTACATTTTTTTTCTCTTTAAAAAGTGCTATTTTAAACAAATGTAATTCTGTTACTATCGAAATTATTTTATATATTTTTCATTTTTCGATATTGCTTCTCTGAAATGTGCAGAAAAAACTATTATCTATTTGACCTTCTACATTTCCATTTATGTTTTGCTTTATGTAGCGGAAACAGATCTGTCACATTTTCTGTCTTTTAAAAATTGCCAAATAAGCACATTACTTATGACATGTCACTTTCTCTCAAGCGCGACGTCATTTCCAGCCTAAGAACACACCTTTTGTCTGCGACAGCTGTTGCCAGATTTCTCAGAGAAATGTCGGTAGATCGTTTGAATTGTTTTACGAGATTTTTTCACGGTCCTGTGTAAGCAGCGGCAACAATTGTAGTTACCTTCTGCGTAATTTCAAGCGTCGTTGTGTAAAGACGTAAAATCGCTCTCATTTTATTATTTTTAAAAATTCTTTTGTGAAATGTTTCGACCTGTAAGAAAGTGTTGGCATTGCATGCGTGTGTATTTCTCATTCTCCATCAAATTGTTCATTTATTTTTGCTGATTTTCCATTTCTATAGAGACATTCATTGGTCTTCAAAATTTTTACATCAAAATAACTGTTATGTGACAACCCTCCAGGGCTTAAATTCTTAAAAAAAAAAAAAAAAAAAAAAAAAAAAATACCGGAGCTCTAATATTTCTGCAATAATATCAACCATAGTGTATACGGGCTTAATTTCTAACAAAAAAAGTACCGGAGTACTAAATATTCTGCAGTACTAAAACCGCAACGTACCCGCTTCCCCCGCCATCACTTCAATCCGCATATTTATATTTGATTCATTATTTGCAAAAATTGAATCATCTTTTTTTTCTTTAGCAAAATAAACATTTTAGATATATCTACCTGCATATGCTTAATTATGCTACCTTTTAGTTTATCACTAGTTCCGAATAGAAATCTCTGCCTAATTTTAATGTTAATTGGCCGCAGAATTCTGAAATTAAATAAGGTAAGGAAACCAAAACACACAAAAACACATGTATCGTATTTGTGATTGCTATTGCTCACGTACACATGTTGCGTGTGTGTAGTTTGACAGGTGCTCACTATTCAGAGGTATAAGCCTACGAAGGTATATGTTAGGAATTGAAAAAAGTATTCACTAAATAGAGGTGTCCGCTCTACGGGGGTGTCCATTATGGAGGTCTTATTGTAAATCGATTTTTTACCAGAGAAAATATTTTGGACATTATTTTGAAAAAATGCGTCAATCCGAACCCGACTGCAGGAGTCAAAACTCAACCCGAAACCGAAACACTGAAAGTTAACCCGGTCCACACCAAAAAAGTAGAAGTCAACCCGACCTGCAGAAAAAAATATAGCCTCTTCGGTTCGGGTGCGGGTAAAAGCGGATAACCAGACCCGATGCAGAACTCTAGTCGGCACACGTCATACACCGCGTCCCATAAGTTTAGACAATCAGTAAAATTTGCATTAACATAAAAAGTAATAAGGTACAATCAAAATTCGTGAGATAAGTAATAAATAAAAACAGTTTTGTTGATATACACATATAAATTATGATCAAAGGTTTGAAATTATAAAATATACATTAAATTATATAAAAATTTGCTGTTCCAAAAGTATAGACACCTGTAATTCTTTTTGGTTTTACACTTATAAAAGTAACTAAAAACTTTCTTTTAATATTTAATTGTATTGCCACGACGCTTTATAACATGGAATACACGTTGTTCCGTAGAATTAATTAAGCATTGCATTACAGAAGGAGATGCTTCATACCACGCTTTGACAATTGCAATCTTTAAGTCATTTACGCATATATATTGCTTTCCATTTTCATATATTTTACGAGATAAGATCCCCCATATGTTCTCCATGGGATTCAAATCTGGACTAAGTGCTGGCCAGTCTAATAGTGTGATATTGTTTTGCCGAAACCATGTTTTCGATGATGTGGAGGTATGGATGGATGCCCCATCTTGTTCTAAAACACAGTCCGGTCCTGCTAGCAAATCCAAACTACGTGATGATAGAATGTTATTAAAAATGGCTTCCGTTGATAATTTATCTGTGCGTGAAATTGCATTAATTTCCAGAATTTCAAAAAGTACTGTACACAGAAGAATTAAAGCTTCAACAAATATTGTTTACAGGAGAATGAAAGCAAAACCTTGCTTAAAGCAGAGACATAAATATGCACATCTAAAGTGGGCTAGAAAACATATGTTATATGGTGAAGAATGGATTTTTGTCATTTTCAGTGATGAAAAGAAATGGAATTTAGACGGCCCTCATGGTCATAAATTTTACTGGCATGACCTAAAAGAAGAACCCAAGAACTGTTTCAGCAGGCAACAAAGCGGAGGATCCGTAATGGCCTGGGGAATGGGGGGTTCTTTCAACGGCCAAACATTTCTGGAATTTATGGACAGAAAAATGAAATAAGAGCATTATCAGGATATTTTACGTACCAATTTACTGCCAATTATGAATTTGCCAGCAGGACCGGACTGTGTTTTCCAACAAGATGGGGCATCCATCCATACCTCCACATCATCGAAAACATGGTTTAGGCAAAACAATATCACGCTATTAGACTGGCCAGCACTTAGTCCAGATTTGAGTCCCATGGAGAACAAATGGGTCGTAAAATATATGAAAATGGAAAGCAATATAAATGTGTAAATGACTTGAAAATTACAATTGACAAAGCGTGGTATGAAATACCTCCTTCTGTAATGCAATGCTTAGTTAATTCTATGGAACAACGTGCATTTTATGTTATAAAGTGTCGTGGCAATAGAATTAAATATTAAAAGTGAGTTTTTAGTTACTTTTATAAATGTAAAACCAAAAAAAATTACTGTTGTCTATACTTTTGGGACAGCACATTTTTATATAATTTAATGTATATTTTATAATTTCAAACCTTTGATCATAATTTATATGTGTATATCAGCAAAACTACTTTTATTTATTACCTATCTCACGAATTTTAACTATACCTTATTACTTTTTATTTTAATGCAAATTTTATTGATTGTCTAAACTTTTGGGACGCGGTGTCAGTTAGCGTGTAATAGAATTCTACCATCTAAGGTGTGAAAAGCAGGGCCGAAACTAGCCTTTTTTGCACCCGGGGCAAGCATGGATTTTGGCGACCCCCCCCCCCTCTTCCGCAAAATATGCTTACAAAGAGAATTTTACTAATTTTATAATAGCCGACTTATTTTAAAATTTAAAACATGTAATCATAAAATATGTAATACCGAACTACATAATCTACAGTGGCGGATCCAAGGGGGAGGTCCCTCTGAACATCAACAAAAATAGTCTAAAGATCATTTTTAAAATGACATATTCAGTAGAGTCCCGATTATCCGAGTCCCGCCTAACCGAGTTTCCGCTTTCACCGAGTTATTTTCTTCTGATGGACTGATGGCTTCCATTATTATGAAACAGCCATTATAAATGAAGAGTTAGGTGAAGATGAAAGAGCAGCCGTAAAAAGTTAGAACTCTGATTTTCTGGTCCGAATGGGAGAAAAAAAATGGCCATAATTTTTTGGGGGGCTTCCATTATTATGAAACAGCCATTATAAATGAAGTGTTAGGTGAAGATGAAAGAGTAGCCTTAAAAAGTTAGAACTCTGATTTTCTGGTCAGAATGGGGGGGGGGGGGGGGGAGAATGGCCTTAATTTTTATTTAAAAAAAAAATTATGGCCATCCCCCCCCCCTTTCTGACCAGAAAATCAGAGTTCCCACTTTTTACGACTGCTCTTTCATCTTCACCTAACACTTCATTTATAATGGCTGTTTCATAATAATGGAAGCCATCAGCCCATCAGAAGAAAATGATCCATTCCAAAGGTATAATCCTTCATTTTGCGCCCCTTCGTTCTGGCGCCCGGGGCACATGCCCCCCCCCCCCCCCCCCCCACCGTTAGTTTCGGCCCTGGTGAAAAGAGATATTTTTATAGTTTGGTGAAGAAAATGGATTAGGCCGAGGGGAGAAAAATACTTAAATGATAGGACGAGTTTTATTATTTAGGTCGACAATTTTTGGCACTCCTTATCCGTTAGGGGTGAAAACAAAAAACAAAACGAAAAAACTCCAGAAAAAAACCACATTTCTTTTGTGAGTCTTGGGCCGCAAAATTTTTTTAAAGTCATCGTCGAACGTTGCTCTTTTGTTGCACGAGGAAAGGAATTCACGATGAAAGCAACATATTACAGTTAAAGTGAAGCTTGCTTTCTCAAGGAGAAAAAAGACCTTTTTATACATGGTGGAAAAAAAAAAAATTTGAAGATCACCCCAGAGAAAAAGAAATATATATAGTGAGTTACGAGGGGGAGAAATCTTCTAAACCAGGTCACTGAAAACGGTAATGACACAAAACTGCAGATAATTGCTCCACAGACGTCAAAACAAATGTAACTAGCTAGGAACTGGAAGTTTCATATTGATATTTCTGTCATGCCAAGCTATGAAGTCATTTCATTTCAGAAGATTCCCCTTAACCTATTTGCGCGTGTGTGGGGAATCTAATAGCTCTATTATTAAACCATCCCTAAAATTGATCTTGGAATGTAGGAGGTTGACTCGAACTGAGTTCATACATTAAAACGTATTTTAAGGAGCCTATGAGGAGAATTTTGAGAATCTACCTGGAGATTTTAGGATTCAAACTTTATGGTGTTACACAATTTTATTTATTTATTTATTTTTGTCAATTTACTAACCATTTAGATGTTTTTAGGCATTGCAGCACTTTATTTTGAATTTTAACCGGATTTCTGTACAAGTAGATATATAACTAATGTTGCCAGGTCGAGTAAAACCAAAAATAGGGACAAAGGAATAGTAAAACTTTTCATTCAGCAAATTAACTTTATGCGAATAGAACAATCCTTAAATAAATAAATATTTTCCCCGGTCAACAACGCGAAACAAATTTTCTGATTCATTTTTAAACATTAAAGTATAGTTTTCTATTTTGACATTTTCTTCATACCGGACGATTTAAAAAAAATATTTTCTCTATCTACATATGAGACGTTCAGAAGACAATCCGACTAAGGATAATGTCAGACGAACGTCTTTTTGCACGCTAGCGGCATTGTGTGGGGATAATGCGTAAGGAAAAAAGCGTGCAAAAAGACCTCCGTCTGACATTAGCCTAACTCCATTTTAAGAGGCGTTTTTTTTAAACAAAGGAACATTGAAAAATTTCCATATAGTTATACAGTGATAAAAAGTTACTCTTGATTAAAAGAAAATTAATGAGTTCAATCAAAATATCCCGAGAAAAAATATTATATAGATACAATACTTTTATAGTTACAATAACTTTAACTGTTTATACCGAACATTTTCATTTGTTCGATCTCTGCACTGAATGGCTTAAATGTAGATTTCTTAAAGATGTACAACTGAGATTATTGTTGGGAAATAATATTAACAAAATGTTATGATAACATAATCGCCTGTGGCAAACCTTCACCCGTAATTTTCATGTGAACCGTAGTAGAGTAGGAACTTTATAACGTGGGGAAATGTGCGAGAGCCGTGCATGGTTGGTTTGAAGCAGCATTATTTTTAAGAACATACCATTCTAATAAGACTCGATTATCCGAGTTAATATGAACCGAGCTCACCTTTGAAATATACATTTTCACTTCATTCCAGAGTTGTAATTTTAACCGGTCAAAATTGATTTTGACCAGGACACTGGATAGAAGTGGTTTTAACCGTCCAAAATTGACCAAAAGTGGTCAGAAATGGTCAAAACTGTTAAAAATGGTCTTAATTTTAATATTTTTTCTTTGCAAGTAACTTAATAAGTAATAAAAGTAACAGGCAGGTAAAAAAATAATACGCTGATAAGTTAAGGAGGCTCATTAGTAAAATATGCTTATGCAATACAATAAGAAAGCTAGATCCATAATTTCCCCTTTCATTGTAAATTGCGTATCAACAGGGAACAAATCATTCTTCCTTCCAGCTGCTGATACAGTGGGCAGCTGATGCTAAAGAAGATGTAGAAAACAAGTTTGTTTGTAAAGTAAGAAGTTTTGTAAGTGACAATGAAAACAAGATGAAACGCATGAGAGAAGTTTTAAAAATGCATATAGAGACGAACTGTTTATTTCTTATGGATGTGTTGCACATTACTTGAATCTTGTAGGACAAGATATTACAAACACAAACAAAGCTAGTTAAATAATGAAGATGTTATTGAAATGAAAAATTGCAGATGAGCATGAAGGATGATATTGATGATAAGTAGGGGAATGGCGCTCACTTAAGGGAAAACATGAATAGCTAGTCAAATTTAGACAAAAAAAATCAATATTTTATTAACGAAGTATAACTCCAAAGCATAGGGAACAGTTTGCAATCAACTAATTTGTATAAAAGTTTCAGGAATTTCTTTTATCGTTTTATTTAAATAACCATCGATTGAGAGCTAATGCCCGACATGGTAGGGTAATTGCGCTCAGAGTTTGAATACAACATTCAAGTAAGACAAAAGTCACATATGTAGTTGTGTGGGCTGTTCACACCACTGCAGACTTTTGGCGACCACTTTACACATATTGTGCACACATACTGTGTTACTCATATAGTGAGTTACTTTTTTTAAATTTAGGTTTTTTTTTTCCCACCCCTTTTTTGAAATCGTAAAATTCACCATGTTTAATGACATATTAATTAAGGGGAAAACAGGTGAATTTTACTATTTCAAAAAAGTGGTGTTAATCAATAAATTTGAGTTTAAAAAAAGTTGCCCACTGGCAACACTTCTTCTGGAATTCCACGCAAGCGCCATTACCCGTTATCGCCATGTTGGGTTTTAATGCATTATAATTGGCGCAACAGCGCACTACAAAAATAAATAAAAGCATGAAAGTACAGCTAAATGTACATATTTTGTAGACATAATGAGTAAATTAATATTTGAAAATAAAGAGTACACTTACCTTCAAGTTAGATGTTGTAAAATTTTATAATAAAATAACTACAAACTAATAACGTGAGGACACGAAAATACTTTCCTTCCGACGGTCACTATATCCTTACTGGGAACTTACGATGAAGTTCGCTAAGTACCGGTACCGATCGAACGTTTTCAATTCTATTCTGTTTAGAGATATTGGGTGAGTGGGATTACCCTTCTGAGCGCCATTACCCTACTTTCCCCTATATGCTGAATCCTGTCGACATGGGTAAAAGTATTTATGAAGAGAAGCAAGAAATAGCAAGGCAGTGGTTACACGATAATATTTTTCCTACCTTTTTGCCTCTTGTGATTGCATTCCAAGCAGAACCCTTACCATATCCAAAATCTTATTTTTCTGAACGTGTAAAAGATACAATTAGGCCTGATATCTAGTGCGTAGCAATGAAGAAGGTTAAAGGAATTGATATAACCGTTGTTAAATTCGCATTACATCTAATGAATTGTTGTGCCAGGTCGTCATCAATTGAAAGATTTTTTTCTAAATTTGGAATAATCCAAAATAAATTGCGAAACCATCTAAGTTTAGAGACAACCGCAAAACTTGTTACTTGTAATCATTTTTTAAATTCAATACAAATTACATCAAACATAAAACAGCTTGTGTAAAAAAATAATTAAAACATTCGTGTTGTACGTGTATCTTGGTGTTGTGTTATTTGTGTTATGACTTTTTTAATTTGGTATTTACTGGTGTTATGTTACCTATATTATGACATTTTTAACAAATGTTAACTTAGTTTTTAACATATGCTAGTAAAACACATTTGATTAGTAGTAAATAAATTGAATAGTCAATTTTAGTGGTCAAAATAGTCAAAATTGATTTTGACCAGGACAGTTAAAACCGGTTTAAACCACTGGTTAAAACGCCCATGGTTAAAACCGAGACAACCCTGATTTATACACACTATATAGTATGCATAAATGCAGTGAAACTTAAAAGCGCATATCATAATTAAAAATGCTTTTCCAGCAGTCATTGCTAATATACAGTAATTCGGATACAATATAGTATCAATTTCATTATATATGAAATAGTTTAACATAATTAAAATACACCGCAAACAATTCCACCTCCCTCTATATCATTATGTAACGGAGAAATAATTTAACATAATTAAAATACACCGCAAACAATTCCTCCTCCCCCTACATCATTGTGTAACGGAATTCTTTTGTGTGGCCCTGTAAATTAATGATAACTATTCTTTGCACCGCATATTCTATAGAATGCATATATTAGTGCCCTTCATAAATGTATATCAATTTTATTATGCTTGAAAGGGTGTAACATCATTAAAAATCATTCGAAACGATTTTCCCCATTGGCCGTAATGTAACTGAATTCTTTCGTGTGGCCCTGTGAATAAATAATAATTATTTTTTGCACCGCATTTTCAACAGAATGCACATTTTAGTGCCCTTCATAAATGTATATCAATTTTATTATGTTTGAAAGGGTGTAACACCACATTAAAAATCATTTGAAACGATTTTTTTCCATTCGCCGTAATGTAATGGAATACTTTTGACTGTACCTGTAAATGAACTAAACATGCTACAAACTTCATTTGAAATAGGGATCGCGCTATGGTAGAGGTCAATAACATCCAAAAAATTCAGAACAATCGGAGTATATTTACGAGAGTTAGAGCGCGGGTAGACGGACAGGCAAACGGAAGCCAAACACTTTTCAATTTTGTTGGAAAGTGTTAAAAATCGAGTTTCTATCAATCTATTTTATTGATGTACCTGCATTAAAAAAACACGACAATCTGCAAAAAAAAAAAAAAAAAAAAAAAAAAAAAAAAGAAATCTATACTCCTATTATAAAGAGGAAAAAATTGTTTATTTGTAGGAGGTAGGCTCAGGAACTACCGTACCGATTCCAAAAGTAATGGTATCAAAATGATGGTGTTAGTCCAACTTAGAACATAGGCTATATCTTATGTCGGTTCCACTACCCCAAAGGGGGTGCAGGAGCAAAAAACGTTCTAAAAATGCGGTTTTTGCGTTACTGAAGAGCCTAGAAATATGAAATTTGGAATATTAGTTACTTACAAAATATAAATGATGCCTAAGAACAGTTCTTAAATAATTCGAAATTTAAAAGGGGTGAGACTGCACAAAAAGCGTTCTAAAAAACGTTCTAAATCGTAGTTTCTACATAATCTCAGGAAATACCAAACCGATTTAAAAAGTAATGGTATCAAAATGATGGTGTTAGTCCAACTTAGAACATAGGCTATATCTTATGTCGGTGCCACTACCCCAAAGGGGGTGCAGGAGCAAAAAACGTTCTAAAAATGCGATTTTTGCGTTACTGAAGGGCCTAGAAATATGAAATTTGAAGTATGAGCTACTTATTAGATATAAAGGATTTCTAAGAACAGTTCTTTAACAATTCGAAATTTAAAAGGGGTGAAAGTGCGCGAAAAGCGTTCTAAAAAACGTTCTAAATGGTAGTTTCTACATAATCTCAGGAAATACCAAACCGATTTAAAAAATATTGGTGTCAAAATGATAGTGACAACGTTTGCTCCAAGATAGGCTATGTTTTATGTCGGTGCCACTACCCCAAAGGGGGTGTAGGAGCAAAAAACGTTCTAAAAATGCGTTTTATGTGTTACTGAAGGGCCTAGAAAAATGAAATTTGAAGTCTCTGCTACTTATTAGATATAAAGGATTTCTAAGAACAGTTCTTAAACAATTCGAAATTTAAAAGGGGTGAAAATGCACAAAAAGCGTTCTAAAAAACGTTCTAAATCGTAGTTTCTACATAATCTCAGGAACTACCGAACCGATTCCAAAAGTAATGGTATCAAAATGATGGTGTTAGTCCAGCTTAGAACATAGGCTATATTATATGTCGGTGCCACTACCCCAAAGGGGGTGAAGGAGCAAAAAACGTTCTAAAAATGCGATTTTTGCGTTACTGAAGGCCCTAGAAATATGAAATTTGAAGTATCAGCTACTTATTAGATATAAAGGATTTCTAAGAACAGTTCTTAAACAATTCGAAATTTAAAAGGGGTGAAAATGCGCGAAAAGCGTTCTAAAAAGCGTTCTAAATGGTAGTTGCTACATAATCTCAGGAAATACCAAGCCGATTTAAAAAATATTGGTGTCAAAATGATAGTGACAACGTTTGCTCCAAGATAGGCTATGTTTTATGTCGGTGCCGCTACCTCAAAGGGGGTGCAGGAGAAAAAAGTTCTAAATTGTGGTTTTTGCGTGACGGAAGGGCCTTGAATCGTGAAACTTAGAATGGTAGTTAGTTATAAGATATCAATGATCTCTAAGGACATTTCCTAAAAAAGTCGAAATTTAAAAGGGGGGTCAAAATGCGCAAAAAGCGTTGTAAAAAACGTTCTAAATTGCGATTTCTAGAAATCTCAGGCAATACTGAACCGATTTCAAATATAATGGTGTAAAAATGATGGGGACAGATCTTGCTCCAAGATAGGCTGTATTTTATATCTGTTTCCACTTTTCCAGAGGAGATGCAGGAGCAAAATGAGCGAAAAGCGTTCTAAAAACGTTCTAAATGCCGATTTGTCACCAATATCTCAGGAAGAATCAAACTGATTTCAAAAGTAATGGTAGGAAATTGATGCTGACAGCCTCTGCTATAACATAGACGCTATTTTAAGTCGGTATCACTATCACCTAGACGTTGCAGGAGCAAAAAATCGTTCCAAATTTCGATTTTTGTGATCGGTAGGGGCTAGCAACTTAAAATTAGGCAAGGTACATATTTATTACATATAAATGATCTTTAAGAATAGTTTCGAAAAAATTGGAAATTTAAAAAGGGATGCAAATGCGCGAAAAGCGTTCTAAAAACGTTCTAAATTGCGATTTCTACTCAATCTCAGGAAATTTCAAAGCTATTTTAAAAGTAATGGTTGAAAATCAACTGTGACCGTCCCTTCTATAACATAGGTTATATTTTATGTTGCTGTCACTACCATCTGAGGGTTGCAAAAGCAAAACATGTTCTAATTTGCGTTTTTTGCATATCTGAAGGGTCTAACACTTTGAAGTAAGGCATGGTATTTACTTACAAGATGCAACTGCTTTCTAAGAACTGTCGGTACAAAATTTCAAATTTAAAAAGATGAAGTGAGCGAAAAGCGTTATAAATTACAATTTTTATGTAATCTTATCAAATCCAAACCGATTAAAAAAATAATGATGACAAATTGTTTGTAATAGAACCCGCTCAAACATAAGCTATATTTTATGTCTGTGCGACTACCACCAGAGGGTTGCAGTAGCTAAAAATTTTCTAAATTGCGATTTCTGTGATACTGAAAAGGCTAGAAACTTTAAATATAGCATGGTAGTTACTTATAAAATATAAATGCCCTCGAAGGACTGTCAAAAATGCATTCGAATTAAAAAGGGGTGAAGTGAAGGGGAGGTGCGAAAAGCATTCTAAAAAAGTCCTAAATTACGATTTCTACGCAATTTCAGGGAATATAAACCAAAATATAAAAGTAATAGTTGCGAATCAATGGTAACAGTCTCTGATCCTACACAGGCTATATTTTATGCCGATGATTCTACCACCTGGGGTTGACAGGAACAACAAACGCTCTAAAAAAGGCCTTTAAAAGCTTTCTAAATTACGTTTCTGTGGAATATTAGGAAATAACAAACCAATTTCAAAATTAATGTTGGCAAATTAATGGTGACATTTCCTATTTCAACATAGCCCTTTATGTTGAGAGAGTTAGTAGGACTTGGAATTTGACATGATGGTTAATTTTAAGATGTAAGAAGATGGTTTCTAAGAAATTCAAAACTTCAAATGAATACTGAAATGAGCGTATTAATTGAGCATAAAAGTTTCAAAATATTTTCTAAATTATTATTTATTTAGTTTTATTAATTTAAATCTCATTTCTGCCGTATGCAGTGTAACAATGATGTTTAATCAAACTGTGTTTTAAATTAATTTTTTTAATTATTCCTAAAAGTAATAAGTACCTTTTAATAAAATAAAATATTTCCTTTTAATAAAATAAAAATTTAGTTAGTACCTTTTAATAAAAATTAGACATATAAATATCACTTGGCATATTTCAAATATTACGCGAGCAAAGCCGCGAGGTTTGCTAGTATCTTATATTTTATTTCTTGCATTGTAAAATCTTGTTTAACAATGAAAACCAATGAACGTCGTCAGAGGTTTTTTGCGATCTCCCAACGTTTGATTTTCTGGATAAGGCGAGTTTTGAAACTCACGTCCTCAATTGAACATTGACGGCTTATTTTTGGAAAGGTTACTTTAAAAATCGGTCACACCAGTCTTGTGTTGCATTTTGTGATCATCTTCTTGTATTACATAGGTAGTGAAATAATACAAAACGCAGTCTATGGAAGAAAAGAGTATGCAGCTGATCAGGTGTTGTCAGTTGTTCCGATTTACGCGGGATATCCCGATTTTCAGGGTCTCAAAGACCGGTCCCGCGTGACCCAAAGTCCCGATTTTTCATGATGCACGCATTCTTTTACATTTCTTTGAGTACCATGCTATTCATTAATCTGCATTGAGTGAAACTTAATACAGCAACACCTGTGAAGACAGAAACTATCTCTATAACGTAAATTTTTAGAGTCCCTTTCAAAGGAATACCTTACAAATCTACATTCTACATGCTTAGGCGAAGACCTGTCTAAAGCAGGACTTTATTTGCTTTTGGTTAGGGATGCACCGAATGGTGATTTTGGCCGAATACCGAATATTCGGCCAACAGGCGAACCGAATACCGAATATTCGGCTAGCCGAATAGTAACTGCCAGGCCGAATACCGAATATTCGGCTTGTCGAATACTTTTATATTTCAAAAGGCATTAAAATTTTAAATTTTAAAACAATTTTATATAATATTTAAAACACAAACATTTATTCTAATAAACAAGAGCTTTTTTCAAGTAAACTTTATGCTGAAAAAAATCTGCTTTGAGTTATTTAAGAGGATAGTTATAAAAAATTTTTAATTAATAAAATTTTAAATTTCATGGCTTCTTTTGGGAATGAAAACAAAGAATAAAATTTTCTTAAATTCTAAAACAGACATTTTAAAATCAAAGAGAAATTGTTAAAAATTGGAAAAAAAATTGTACAGGATCATGTATTATTTGTTTGTCAGGAATAAGTAAAAGTAGATAAATAATAGAATCTATTCAAATTTTATATGGTGGCAACTTAGCAAGAATAATTGTTCTATTCCCTTTGATTAAGCAAGGAAGTCTTTAAATGCACGAAGTCATTAGTAAGTTAAAGTGTCTGGAGTGGGCAATCATTTTCAGAAAATGCAAACGTCATTCTTAAAATCTTAGCAAGAAACAGATTATTTACTGGACAATGTTCAGGAACTTGCATTTGTACATAATTAATTCCTATGAAAATCCTCGTGATTGGTTAATTTTCTTAAATAATACTTAACAAACAAAAAATAAATAATGTAAAAACATTCTCTTTTATTTAAATATGATTCTGTTTCTAATTATTCTGAATATCTTTATAAGTTAACTGTTAAACGTAGAAGTTGTATAAGGTTTTTAAAAATATGTTTTAAAAGTTTTTTTAAGTATTCGGTTCAGCCGAATACTTCGATATTCGGCCAAACCGAATATTCGGCATGCCGAATGATTTGCTATTTGGCCATGTCGAATATTCGGCCAAATCGAATATCGGTAACATGGCCGAATAGGCCGAATACCGAATAGATACCGAATATTCGGTGCATCCCTACTTTTGGTTACGTTTGTAAGAGTTTTACTGTACTTTGTTCAGCACACCCTGTGTAAAAGGAACCTGTTTACAACGGAATTTTGTTTTAAAAGTAAAAATTGCATTGTCCCTACGATAGGGATACTGTACTGTATTTCTTTATAAGTAGAAGTACCCTAATTACCTGCTAAATTGGAATTTTGTGTCAATCTGTAGCGATTCCGTTTTCAAAGGTTTTATTATACAATTTATTTACTTTTTGTATAATAAAATCTTCTAAGACGGAATCGCACGAAGGGAGTTTTGCTCCTGTGCCATGTTTTTCGTCTTAGCGGTGGTTACGGGGACCAGTTTTCGGAGTCCCTGATGTCAGAACATCTCACATACATCGGGACACAAGGTAGCACTAACTAATCTTAGCGGGTATTAATTGTATGATATCCCTACCACAGAGACAATGAAGTTTTCATGTTTTAAGACAGGTTTCCGTTATAGACAAGTTCCGTTTTCATGGGATTTACTGTATTTTTATGTCCCGATTTAGAAGCCGCTGTCCCACTTTTTTGTCTCTCTGTCTCACTTTTTGTGACACTGGACATGATAACATTCCTGAATAGGTACACCATGTATTATTGAAGGGTTAAAATTGAATTTCAAAACTAACCTTAAGCTTCCATTTTCAGTTCTGATGAAAACTAAAAATGATGGGGAAAATTTTGACTATGCAATATTTGTGAAATTTCATCTAGTTAATGAAAGGACAATTTATATATCTAAAACCATAATGAAATGCAAAACTTTCTTATTATCAAGATGTATACAGGAGGTGACCCAAAGAGGTTGAAACGCGCTTTAATTTTTACTTTTTTACCAGTTGACAAATTAAATTTTTAAAGTATTCAAAATAAGGTAAGAAAAAAGATTACGTTAAGTTAATAGTCTTTCGATAATTTTTTAAAAAGTTGTACTTTTAAAATTTTTGAATGACTCCCTTAGACAAAATTGGTCGATTATAAAATTCTCCTTTTATTCAATCAAAATCATCGCCTATGGAATGGAGGTCTCTAGAAACGACTTCGGGTCAAACGGCGAGTTTAGCTCATCATGATTTTTTTTAAATGGTAAAATGATGAGCTACACTCATCATGTGACTAAAAGTTACTTTAAATGCTTTTACAACTGCAAATTTTGTACAGTTCCTGATTTACAAAAAATACGCGTCCAAATCAGTATTGAGGTTTTCGTTAATTAAATGTATGAATCATTTTAAAAAGAAAAAAAAAAAAAAGATTTTTTTCATGCACAATATTTCACAATTAAATTTTACTGGAAAGGGTTAAATTTGAATTCTGCCTTGAAACAGTTTTCAAATTATTATTATTATTATTTTAAGAATATTTATTTGTTTTCAATTACGACTAAAGTAATGTTTTAACAGATGGAGTTTATATACCATGTGACCAACTTAACATTAAAACCATAAGGTAGAGTACCAGTAACACCTTCAATCGTTCATGAAGCTAAAGAGAGTAAAACATAAAAATAAATTAATATAAATAAATAATAATGGATTGTTATTTTTTATTAGCATAATAAACTTTTTGAATTCCATATACTAGAGAGGATCCAAGTCGGTGTTATATTAAAAATAGCAATAATGTATTCTAATAAATACTTCTGTATTAATCGCATGCCAGAAGTTTTATGGCCAAAGATTTCTCTTTCTACTTACAGCACCCTTTTTGATTCTGACAATTTCAGTGGCTTAAACGCATAGTTCTGTTACATGTTTGGTTAAATTTGTGTTTTATTTATTTTATTATTTTATTTATTCATTGATGAAGCTTTAATTTCGTAATGGAATATTAGCCAAAAACAAATGCTGAACTATTTATATTGTTTTACGTGCAAACGGATTAATCTTTTGCAGACGGGCTGTGCACGCGATATAATAGATAGCTATAAAAAAAATTTCATGATCGAAAATTCTTTTTAAAACCATAAAAAAGTCCGTAATATGAGATACAGTTTTCAAAGTAGTAGTTGCATTTGAAAGAACATTTTTTTCCTCTATTCGATTTTGTAAAAATTGAAACCATGTGACATTTAGAAGTAAAAAGAAAAATTGCATTAAAACGAAATTTATGGGTCAGGCAGTGCTGTCAAAGTGACGTCAGCGTTACTTTCAACATATTTTTGTTTTATAATACAATTTTTTTTTTTTTTTTTTTTTTTTTTTCCGTATTTATCAAGCGAAATCTTTGCTTGCCTGGAAGAAATTTCAAAGGCAGGGAGGGAGTGCGAAAATTATGAGGAAATACGGTATACTTTGTGTGTTCTCTTTTCGTAATCTCTCAAAATCGGTGATGCTTCTCACCTGTTTAATCGGAGGCTCAGTATGTGCATACATGAATATGTTCACCTTGAAAATGATTTTGCGAAATAAAGGAATTTCTCTATATTGGAGAGACAGATTTCGCCCACCATTTCCTGCAAGTGCCACGAAATTTAAAATAGGAAAAGGCTGTGATGTTTTCTCACGCATTCAACCCTCTTACCTGTTTCTATCTGGCGTATTCATTACTTCTAGAAAGATTTTATATTTATAGGATCATGAAATTCCTTTTTTTTTTCTATTATAAAAATGAACGTTGGGGATAAGGAATTCAAAGCGGTATTTTTAACACTTTCCAACATAGTTGAAATGTGTTTAGGCATTCGGTTTGTCTGTCCGTCTGTCCATGCTCTAACTCCCGTAAATATACTCGGATTTTCATGCAATTGGTAAACCTTATTTAGAGTCACCAAGGCATGTTTGGTATTGTATATGAAGTATGTGGGATTAATAGTTCATTTACAGGGGCACTCAAAAAAATTCTGTTACATTATAGTCAATGGGGAAAAATCGTTTGCAGTGTATTTTAATGACATTACGCTATTTCAAATGTGTTAAAATTGTTATAAATCCCTGAATTTCACTACAAGATGATTACTATACAATAGGGCAAAGCAATATATACAGGGCTGATCAAAGAATTCGGATAATTTCCCGATTGTAAACGGGGACAGCTGAAATTAGGTTTTCAAATGTGTTATGCGTTTCCATATTGTTGAATTAGACATACTATTTTAATTTATTAAACGGTGCAGTTTTGTATCATGATTCTGAATGTGTTGGAAAGTGTTTCATAATCTATGCTTGACGCATGATTTTTTTCTTTCTTGTTTTTTTTTTTTTTTTTTTTTTTTTCTGTAGTCGGATTTTAGTTATATTATATGGATAAATATTTTTATGTTATGATTCATAATTTTTGTTATTGTTGAACTAATAATTTGTATTTCTTTTTTGCAGGTAAGTATCGAGATGATAATTTAGTTTTCCACTGGTTTTCTTGCATAAAGCGTGAGTCAATATTTACATTATTACTCATCATTAAGGTATGGAAATTTGTAAATGATAATTTCAAATAAGATATGTGATTAATTCCTTGTGTTGCTTTGAGGGGTAAACTTAAAAAAAAAAAAAAAAAAAAAACATAAAAGATATAATTATTATTTGTTTTGTTTGGAGGGATTTTTATACTAATTTTCACTATATGCTTTTTATGCTCATGCCCTATTCAGCTTTATACAGAGATTCTATTTTTTCACGGATCCACGGACTTCCGCATTTTTTGCTTTCCTATAAATCCGCAATTTCCACGAAATACTTTTCATTAAAAATATTCATTAAAGAGGTATCACCCGATTAGAATCTTGTATCGCGTTGGGTACCCGAACCTGACCCGGCCCGTGGTTCGGTTTGACGCTAATTTTTTTACGGTGACCATAAAAGTTTCTTTGTTGAATTTTGATTCTTTCGGGTCGAGTTCGGGTTGAACCAACATTGCTAAAGGAAGTCCTGATTTTTTTTTTTTTTTTTTTTTTTTTTTTTTTTTAATGAAGAAAAACTGTATATTTGAACATTATTGAATGTGTTCATTTTTATACAAAATAAAATGATAAAAATCATAATAGACTAACTGTAGACTACTTTCCCATAATTGTAATGAAATAAAGTTATTTCTCTTTCACTTCAGTTTCGGGTTGAAGTGTGTCGAGTTTCGAATTGACCCTGTAATAATGATATTCCGGTTCGGGTCTGGTACAGCCGACCCGTGCAAGTCTCTATTTCCGATGAAAAATTAGCTGTACAGGTGTCTCAAAAAGTGTTAAACACGCTTTAATTTTTACTTATAAGAGATAAATAGGCAGTATAAATTGCAAAAGTTTTCAAAATTTTGGTAGATAATAAGATTGTGTTGATAAATTAGTAGTCATTCCATTAATTTTCGAAAATTTACATTTTCTCAATTTTTATACGATCCCCCTAGACAAAATTCGTAACTTAGAAAATTTGACCTTTTGCTTCAACCATTACTAAAACCTGCTTATCCATATTCTTTCAAATTAATTGAATTTTGATAAAAGAAAAACACTGACTTATACCATTTGTTCGTGTTATTTAAAAAGGATAGTCCATCAGTGAAAATAGGGACATTCACAAATTCATAAGGACGTTCTTTGTACCAAGAATATAGTAACAAGTGTGAAAAATTTAGTTATGAATATATTTCAATAAAGCTTCACACATACAAAGATTATGTAAAATGTGGGTCTAACACTTTCGAATCCAATTTGTTTTCAATTGGGGGGGGGGGGGATTAGTTAATAAAATTAAAAATAGCTACCCAAATGACAATACTGAAATTTAACGAATATGTCATTTACTGAAATCTAGCTAATATAGTTGTTTTCCCTACAATTCATATGACAATAGAGCCTAAGGAAGAATTTTTGAAGACGTTTGGAAAATGTCGTAATTATAATAGGATTAATTTAGAGGTCTGCACGGGCCCGAGGCCCGTACCTAGCCCGGCGGAATGAAGGTGAATTTTCAAACGGGCCGGGCCAATAAAAAAATTATCGGTCCGGTATGCCCGATATAAAAATTGTGACGAAACGGATAAAATATGAGCTATTTTCAATGAATATGATTCTCGCGAGAATAAGTATAAATGTGCTTCACAAGCCGATGCTAGATTGACAACATCAATACAGAAATGTAACACGTGCAGCGTAGAGATCGGCATCGGACTGTTACATGGTGTCTGACCCAGGCTTAATTTTTTTTTCAGCAGACTGGTGCCGGGCCGAGATTAGGCTTGTATTTTTATTTTTTTACATTGTCGGGCCGGGCAGGAGCTGGATTTAATTGTTCTCAGGATGTATAGGGCAGGCAATATGTTTTGTAAAAATATTACTAGCGATAATGAACTTCTGTTAACGTGACCTTTGGAAATATACATGAAAGTGGTTCTCAAATTCACTGCTCAACAACGCGAAACTTTTTCTGACGAATTTTTAACTGTAAAGGCGTAAAATTGACCAATCTGATTATTGAAGGAATTTGGATTCGAATTGCGTTTTCCATTTTTTATAAATAAATTACTTGTCGATTTATAAGAGATTCTTGTCACGTGGTTGCAGGTTTTTCTCC
This sequence comes from Maratus speciosus, assembly GCA_963932465.1. NCBI lineage: Eukaryota > Metazoa > Arthropoda > Arachnida > Araneae > Salticidae > Maratus > Maratus speciosus. Next base: position 411,661,051 of record OZ010793.1, on the reverse strand, counting down.
TTTCCCGTGTTGTCGCTTCCGGAAACTCGATTCAAACCGCTACCTTTGACAGTATTTATTTGACAGTATTTATCAAAAAATGGATAACTCCATTCGATTACACAGTTTCTGAATAAGAACTCCCGCCAATTTTGTGAGTTTCCGAAAAGAAATTAATCCTGGAATGTGTCAGAAAGTAGCTCCCTTGGATTTGAGAAAAACCTTAATAAATGACAGAGAAATATTTTCACATCTCCTTTTTATTATACAGCTTAAAAGTTATGATTTCAACCCTCCTTTTTTGCTTTTATTCTAAACTACATTAATCTTTTAATGAATCCTTATTTGAATGTTGAAACGTCTAAGAATCTAAGTGACCATTAATGTTGCTATTGTGTATTTTCTATATTGTGAAACACGTCGTACTTTTAAAATATATTGTAAAATTATCCCATAAATATGTATGCAGTATTATTTAAAGGAATCTTAATTTTTTATTAAGAAAAATTTGAATTTTTTTTTTTTTTATAGAAATTGAGTTGGGCCAGATCGGACCGGGCCTGTTTTCACTGATTTCTGTACGGCCGGCCGAGCCGGACGGTGAACTGTGAAATATAAACGGACGCCGGGCTCGGATCGAACTTTTAATTTTTACATCGGGCCGGGCCAAGATAGCTTCCATTCGTTCCGGCCCATGCAGACCTCTAGATTAAGTAGGCGTAATAACTTTTTAATGCTTAAAAAACTACATGCATTATTTCAGTTTGAAGTGCAACTTAAAAAAATGAATTTAAGAGTTCAAAACTTTACATCGGCATAATTCCTAAACTTCTTTACCGAATGTCTTCCCGTCTGGAATCCCAATCCTAAAATGAAATTTTCCCAAACATCCAAATATGATGTCAAAATTAGGTGTTCGTATTGAAAATTTCAAAGTTTGTTAAAATTTCGATATGAAGACCACCTTTTACTTTTTATTTTTTTTATTGAAAAAATAACACAATTACAAATCGAATAACTATTTCCTCCCCCCCCCCCCCTTCAGAACGGCTGTGTTTCAATTATTTCGAAACCGTGAGTTTATCAAGCGGCGTTTTTAAAGGGACAGTTTACCTCGAAATTGGTCTAAAAATCGATTTTCGTTTTTTAATATTAAATGAAAGCTTGTTTAATTGTGAGTATTTTTACCAGTCATATCGCGAGATATTGTAATTTTTGCTAATAAGTACCCAACGCAATTACCTACACAAATTAAAAGTTTAAATAACTTTTTTCCTCCATATTCATATTTTCGTCACTTTTCCTGTTTTAAAAATGCTAAGGCTTTTTTTGTATTTGAGACAGAGGATTAAACTTTTTTGTATATGTTCTTTATTATATATGTGATAAATCTGCTCATAGAATTAGTCTTCAGATTTTTTGTTATTAAAGAAAAAAATAAATAAAAGTATATGCAGATGTGTTAGATTTCATAGTTTTTCCCTATATATATCAGTAAAAAAATTATATGAAATGTAATATTAGATGTATCTAAAAATCCATGCGCACGCGCACTCTTGTGTAATACACTTTTGAAAATCTTAAAAAAAAGGGCTAAAATATCAATATTTAAAAAAGTAGTAGGGATTTTTAAAAATTCAATTTTTATTAAACTTTTTAAAAATTTTAATTATGCAGTTAATTTTTTTTTTCAAGATTTACTTTCAGTTGACCATAGAAATGCGGTGAGTTCACCATTTGACCCATATTTTTAACAAGTGGAACAAGTGTGATCACAGATCTCACTGAGGGTTTCGTTTAATATTCCTTTCTAAACCCTTTATCCTTTTGCGAAATCTGTTAGTTCCACATTTCGCAACCAGGGGGCGCACTCTATTCTACACAAACCTCTATCCGAACGAAACTCCGTTTTACAACCTATACGTAGGTATATTAGTCGAGGGGATCGGGTCTATAGCAGCCGATATAGGTAGGCGCCCCCTGGCGGTAAAAAGTGGAACTGAAATATGTAAGGCTATGTGCATAATATGAAAGAGTGGCCAAAGTGGTGTCGGCAAAAGTTAGAAAAATACCCACCGGGTGCAATGGGGGAGGTTAGAAAAATTGCTTAAAATACACAAGTTAGAGCCCGGTGGGTAAATAACATAAGACTTATTGAAAATTTTATGATTTTTCGTGTGATCGCAAGTGTTTTGCTATATGTATGCAAAATTTCAAGTCTTCAACTTAATTAGGGACTCAGTTAGAACAAAAAGATTAAAATACACAAGTTAGAGCCCAGAGGGTTAAATATAATACTTTTTCAAAATTTTATGATTTGTCGTGTGATGTGAAGTGTTCAGCTATAATTATGCAAAATTTCAACTCTTAAACTTAATTAGGGGCTCAGTTAGAGCAAAAAGATTAAAATACGCAAGTTGGAGCCTAGAGGGTTAAATATAAGACTTTTTCAACATTTTAGGATTTGTCGTTTGATATGAGGTGTTCAGCTATAAGTATGCAAAATTTGAAGTCTGCAACATATATAGTTTATGAGAACGGGCTCTGTGACGGACAGACAGACAGAGGAGCGAGACGAATAGGGTTTCATCAGATGAACGAAACCCTAAAAATAAACAAAATTTTTAAAAAGGTAAACTGAACCCTTAATAGAGAATATCCTTACACCTTTTTTCGAGAACCGAAGTTACATTTCCTTATTGCAATCCTAGTTGGCAACTTTGTATCTCTAATGGTTTGTTTAGTTTCTTAGAAATTTTTATTTCGGAAGAGAGAGACTTGAAGAAAAATGAGCAATTTCCTAGCTAGTTCATTTTTCTACGAATGTTTTCTAAACTCGGCAGCCCGAAAATTTGAAGCTGGATCCTGTGTGAGATTTAGTCAGTTTCCGAAGCCTCAGAAAACCCGACAACGGGCTAGAATGGGCTGGCGAACGCCCACAAACTCAGGAAATTAATGTTGCTCCCTCTCTAAAGATAGAAGTCGCATAAACAGAGGAGTTGCCTGACCCACTAAACTAAGAAAGAGCTCAAAAATCTTTGTTTTTCTTTGAAAATGAGGTTTCTTATTACAAAGTTCAGTTTTAAAAAGAAAAATACTGAAAGTAATATAAACAGTAGTTATTTTGCATAAAATCTCGTCTTTAGTTATAAAAGAAGATTGTTATCTTTGTATCGCCCAGTGTGTTTTTTAAAAACCATTTTTCTAGAAAATTTAAACTGAACTGGCCGGGAATTTACCGACCAAAATTTAAACATATGTTCTGTACAAAAAGCTGCTAAACTGCCCCGACTATACTACTTCTCTTCTCACTATTGGTTTGCAGATGTTCATTTCAGACTTATATGTATGTCCTGTAGCGATTGCATCAAAATTGAAGTTGGTCGATGAGCAGCTCGTAGACCGTTGAATGATCCACCTTTCCGATTGTAAGGTGTTCTTTTGTTTATAAAACTATTAATATTTACTATTTTAAAAATATATTTTGTGTAGATCGATTTTATATTTTCTTTTTCATATTTCCAATTTTTCTGCAGTTTTAAACTGCCATTCCCGTTTCTCGGATGGAAACAAAAACAAAAAATATCCTACTTAATTCACGCTTCCCAGTATCTTTGGCTTAAAAAAAAAAAAATATTAGTATTTACCATAATATATATGAATGAATTCACAAGCTCCTCTGGAGATTCTGTGGGTTATTCATAGTTTCTTATTTTACATACTGGTTTCCTATGTTCATTTCTAATTCATCTTTAGAACTTTACCAATTTATTCCTATATTTGTGATTTCAAATTATTATTATTATTATTATTATTATTATTATTATTATATATATATATATATATATGGGAGCCGTTTGTTGTAGTTGCCGCGAACTACATTTTTTTTTCTTTCTCTGTGACTTCGAAGATATTATTTAGCGTTTTAAGAGACTCGCGCCTTTCGTTCATTTTCGCTTTTCCATTTTCAACAATCGGTGATATCCTTTCGCGTAAAGATGGCGAGATTGGGCGAAGGGATTTTTATTTATTTATCTTTTTGCGTGTGTAAGTGTGTGTTAAAACTGTCAAATCATACAAATTCGAGATTATTTTGCAAAAACAGATAGGAGCGTCCGTAGATACCCATGTGTACGCTGCAGAAGTCAGGGGAACCGTAGCTCTAAGTTCGCTTGGATAAATTCTGCAGAAAACAGACCAAATTATGCAAAGCACTCTCGGGTGCACGCTGCCGAAGGCAGTGGTCTCCCCCCCCCAAATCTAGTTTCGTTTGGATAGATTTCGTTTGAAAATAAAATACATGCAAATTCGACGGTCTAAGATGCCGAAGACAGCGAGACCGCCAACACTAAATCCCTTACGGAGAAAAGTGTGTGAAATCAACACTGATTTGAGGTATATTTAAGAGTAACCGAGCCTGGGCAACACCAGGAGGTCTGATAGTATATATATATATAACAAAAATACCCTAAAATCAAGCCGTATCTGGACTATGAGAATCTCCCCTTAAACAGCAGAGAATCGCTGAATTTAATTTGAAGGTTGCCAAAAGCAGATAGGAGTGTCCGTATAGTACCGTCCGTGCTTTGCGCAAAGACTTATGCCACAGAAAACGTTTTTGACCCCAGTTCCAAGTTCGTTTGGATAGTTTCAATAATTTGGATAAATAAATCTTTAGGAATAAAAATATTATGATTACTATCAATAACAAAAAAAGGAAAGAAATTTAAAAAAAAAAAACTTTTTTGATATTATTTCGTTTTTCTGTTTTTAATTTACATTCCTCAAAACACATTCCTGAAAAATATCACCCCCCCCCCCCCCATTAGGCAATGTTCTGCAGTTACTTTAATTTTTATCACAATTATGACTGGTAATTTTTGTATATGCCTTAAAAATAAGATTTTCTTGAATGTAAGGTGTATTAAATGGGAATTTTATGTACAGTCGTGGAAAAAAAAAAGTAAACACCCCCTACTAACTCCTCAACAAATTATTGTAGAAGAAAGTTACTGTACCGAGCGATTGGAAATAAAGTCTACTTTTAAGTGATGTATATAAAATTTGCTTAGGGGGCCATCTACATATTAAAACGAATCCTAATTTCATTTTTTTCAATGACAATACCCAATTTTAACAAGATATTTCAAATCTTCGGTTCAAATTATGCCTATACACCGAATTTCAAGTCATTTGATTGATAAGTTTTTGAATTATAAGCATTCAAAATTTAGTGCTTCTAATGTTAAATTACATTTTCATATTTTTATTTATATCTCCAGAAATTATGCTCCTAATGTGCTAATTTTTTTTGTAGCAATAATACTAATATACCCAAACCTATATACGCTGAATTTGCAATTTTTATAATTTTATGATATGAATTATGAAATTAATATTAGAAAAAATTGTGAATTGCAGCCTTCGATTTTTTTGATGGATTTAGATTTATTAAGTCCTCTGCTTTATGTAAATCCGAAATTTCACATTTTTCTCCCAAGTAGTTTTCAAATTATGCTTAAAAAACGGCAAAATGATGGTTTAAGGGACCGTCTATAATAGAAGTGAGTAGATATTTTGAAATTTCTTCTGCTGTCCCGTAATCTAGCAGGCTTCATTGACTTCTTAAGGTGCCTTGATCAAGATGGGGGCTCTCTCGGTTAACAATCGATTTCCGAACTTCAGTTTGGATACAGCCCTTAAAATACGCTCGTTTTAAAATAATTAATTTCTCAGAAACTTATGGTACGAATTGCATAAAAATTTGTTTTTAGGCTACTTGAAGGGTGCAGAGTTCATTTATGCTGTCAGAATTGTGTACTGCTATTGAAAAAAAACAAAGTTATGGTTCGTTTTAATATGTAGATGGTCCCCTAAGCAAATTTTATCTATGTCATTTAAAAGTAGACTTTATTTACAATCGTTCGGTACCAGTAACTTTCTTCTACGATAATTTGTTGAGGAGTTAGTGGGGGGGGGGGGGGGTGTTTACTTATTTTTTCCACGACTGTACGAAAATTGTTTAGAACAAAAGTACAACAATTTTTATTTTATGAATGTAAAATTAAAGTTTAATAATAATAATAATAATATCACAAATTTTAAAGAATAATTTAATGAATTTCTCTTGATGTTATAATTTTTAATAATTAAAGTTTTTATTATTTACTTTCTGTTTGAACTAAATAAGAAGGAAAATTAGATTTTTTTTTAAACGTTAAAACTCCAACCTTAGCCACATACTAAATTAAATTAATAATTACTTTTTATCAGTATCCTCTCCGTTATTTCTAGATGCCTAGAATGTGCAACACAGTTAATTCAGTCGCGGTCAGTCTGAAATAAAAAAGTATATGAGTATTAATTAAACTTTTATTTGACACAGATTTCTCTAACCTCTAAGCTTGGTAATTGCCGAAATCTGTGAGAAACAAAAAATATTCCATTATTATATTAAGAACAAAAATAGTAATGGAATAATGAATAATAATAATAAAAAAAAAAGCTATTTCATTTTTCTCCATTTCTAGCTGTCATTTTTTGTCTTCACATTTTTCACTGTTATGAACGTTGTTTATGTCCGTATAAAAAAGCGGAAATAATTAGGAAGATTTTTTTACTCAGTTGACATTTCTCATGTGGCCGTTGTCTTATTTAGGAATTTTTGTATTTTTTTCGAATAAATTCATTATGTGTCTCATTTGATAGAAAATGCAGTACTGAAAGAGGTGTTTTGTGGCTTTATCTTCATAAGACCGCTGGAGAAAAAAATAAATAAATAAAATAAAAAATAAAAATGAGGTTTATTTTCATCGCTTGACGTCTGTCAGATTCTTCCGACAAGCTAAGCCATTTTTTCATGTGTGACTGAAGATGTTTTTTGTTTCTCCCTCTTTTAAAAAATTCTTTTAGCTATCGTCATGGCGTTCCAAAGTGCAAGTGGAATTATCTGGGATAACGCGTGTTAATAGATGTCTAGGGATTTTGTTTTTTGCCCCCTTAATATAAGATGTTAGTTTTTTCCTCTCCTCTGTTTAGTGAATAAAACTCTTCGTATTTTGTATTATTTGAAGAGCTCAGATGATAAAGGTGGTATATAACACACATAAAATCGCGCATCACATAAAAAGTCTAAAATTGTACGTCAAACGTGGCAAATGAATGCCGTTCGTGCTATAACTAGTTTTATAAATATTCAGATCTTGGTGCAATAGCTGTTGCACTCTTATGCAAAAATGCATTAATGCAAAATTTATTACGATCATATATATTATAATATATATAATTAATATATATAATATATATAATTATTATATATATAATTCAGTAATACGGAAATAATAGGACTCCATCTTAAATAGGACGTAATCACTATGGCAACCTAGAATCATTACTACCATGGGTTCAAACGAACCAGACGACGACTATAGGTGCTACGTATTTATATAATTACGAGCGCACCTAAAAGTTATGAATATGAGTTAATATGACATAAATATGAGTTACTCTTATGACAGAAGATATTCAGTCGTGCCCTGCCATCTGTTAAATTGCTATTTGAATTTTTTAAAAAAAGAATACTTAGAGAGATTTTAAGGTACTTCTTAGCTTTCCCGTCGACCAAATTACTGTCGCCAAATCGTAAGATTAAATGCCAATAATGGTTGCCATTAATTAATTAATTGCAACATTAAATGCCAAGAATGGTCAATAAAACCATTAATTCGACGTTTTATTTGTATTTTTATTAATGTTTTACTAATTTATTTGTTCTTTCGTTATTTAAAATAAAAACTATGTCAATGTGTATAATTTGGCGAGTGGTTTGCCGATTTATATAATTTGGCGAAATTGGTCGACGGGATAACTAAGAAGTACCGATTTTAATCGGTAAAGGAGGCATTTGACAATAAAAAATTATAATTTTAGTTGATAAAAGTGGTTCAAAATTTGTTTTCTCAAAATGATGAAATCTGACTTATTACCTTTATCATCTCAGCTTTTAATTTGTTTTGAAGTTTTATTTATTTGTGACTGTGACTTTTTAAAACCTTTAATTCGATACACGAAATTTTAAAAAGCCTATCCGAAAATTGAAGACGTGATATAAAATTGTAATGTTTAAAATGGTCTTCAAAATAAATTTGTGTTATAATTTAATTTGAAAACCGCTACGTATTTTTATTATATCAGATGTGTCAAGTTAATGTTATTAATGGGACATGAAATATGTAGGACAAAGATAATAATAAAGCTTTTCTATGTTGTAAAATTATTTTAATTGAACTTCGTCCAAAGAGAATTTAAAATAAGCTATATCAGTGCTGAATTCCGACGTTTTCCTCGAAGAGGAGAAGGGGGGCATTAGAAAGGAAGTTCCGAGAGACAAGATCTGCACTCAGCTTTTAATAAACACAAAACCAGAAACCTTTCGAGCATAGGCGTAGCGTCGGGGGGGGGGGGGGGGGGAACGGGGGGGCATGTGCCCCCCCAACCTTCTACACCCCGGGCGCCAGAACAGAAAGCGTAGGGGGCGCCAAATGAAGATTTTTTTTGTCTTTACATACAAAAATATATATGTATTTATATTGAATTTGCATAAAAATGTCTTACAGCCGGAAAATCCAAAAGTAAAACTAAACCAAATGCATTGAAATTTACAAATATATAAAAAAGATTCATCTATAATAGAAGACTGCAAATGAATTGGAAAAAAAAGAGCTTTTCTCTTAGGCATTATTGTTTCTCCAATTCCAAGTGTACCGAAAGGCAAAGGGGGCGCCAAATGAAGATTTTGTTTGACTCTGATTTTTCTGATGAAAAGATTCCATGAAGACTGTTCAATTTTTTTTCTCTTTCTCCCTGAGCAGTGTTGAGCTTTCATTTTTCCCGTCTTGTTATGGGTGAGATCGGGTGGCTGCCCGGGACAGGTTCGGCTAGGTGGGGAGGCCTTCCAATTGTCTTTAACTCAACGAGCCCCACCCAAGCTGCCCGGGACAATAAAAATTAACGGGAGAAGGAGTCAGGGCCGAAACTAAGGGGGTGGAGAGGGAGCATGTACCCTGGGCGCCACGTGAAGGGGGCGCCAGATGAAAATTTGGTTTACCGTTTTATACAATCTATATATGTGCGTGTGAAATTTGTGTAAAAAAATATTTTTTAGCTGAAAAATCAAAAAGAAAAGCTGAGTAAAGTGCATTAAAATTGTCGAATAGATAAAAAGATTTGCCTACAATATACAAGACAGCAAAGGAATAACTCCATTCTTTTTCTTATAATTAGTTTTTTACATGCATATCACCATATCTGGCCTTAGATGGGGCGAGGTTAAAAACCAAGCGGTCGAAAATTCACAAAATGAAAAGTAAAAATTTAATAATTTTGTTGTTGTTGTTGTTTTGAGCCACACATAAATTTGAAAATTAGCTTTGAAAATTAAATTTGAAAAGTTGAGGAAAGTATGTAGACATATCAATCTATAAATAAGAAGAGTGATATAAGTGATAATTCCACAAAACTGGTGTAGATAGTACAGGAAGATATTTTACAGTGCTGGAATTCATTTTTATGCCTACAGTAAATCCTGGTTTTTTAGTTCCTGAAACAATGTGACCCATATCACTATGACATTAAAGTACATCAATTGTAATAATTTGTAATGCTACAACAGTAAAATCTAGAAAAATGAAATATGTCTGTAATGGAATATTGTCTTAAATGAAAAAAACTGCATGGTTCCAACAGAAATAATACCGACACTTATATCTGCTAAGACGGAAAACTGTATAAAGCGGAATTATTTCCGTTTCCTTTCGATTTTTTTCACAGGTTTTATTGAATAAATATTTGACAAAGCTGGTTATATATTTCAATATTATTATGTATTTTACTGTTACACATTTTAAATTTTAAAATAAGTCCTCTAATAGAAACTTTCGTAAATTTCGCTTTGTAAATTTACTTTGCGGAGGAAGGAGGAGGGCGCCAAAATCCATGTTTGCCCGGGTGAAAATATACCTAGTTTCGGCCCTGGAAGGAGCGCACAAAGTAAAATGCTTTAGTAAAACCCTTTAAAAGAAAAAAAATGAGTATAGCATTGCAGTGGTACAATAAAAAATCTCCCACAGGGCGCCATGGCTAATAAAGCCGCCTCTACCTTTCTCCCCAAAATGATCTTTTCACTTCTTTTTGCCTCCTTACCCTTGAACTTCCTCAGTCAGTCGACAAAAGAAAAGACGAATTTCGTTAAAAGGTCGTGGAAAAATATCGCGAATTTCGTCAAAAAATCTCTGAAACAAATACCGAATATCATTTTCGTCAATCGGTCATAGCAAAATTCACGAAATTTGACAAAGGATCGTGTAAAGAAAATCGTGAATTCCATAAAACGATCGGCGGAAAAAATGCGAAGTTTGGTAATTCGTCGTCGAAAAAATCGCGAATCTCCTAAAAGGACCTTGGAAAAATATCTTTAATTTTATCAAAGGTTGCGGAAACAAATGGCGATTTTCGTCATTCGGTCACGAAAAAAATCATAGCAAATTTCGTCAAAAGAATGCACAAAATATTACGAATTTCGTCTAACGACCAAGAGAAAAAAATTGCAAATTTCGTCAAATATTCGCGGACAAAAAGACAACAGGGGTAATTCTAAGTAAAAAAAAAAAAAAAAAAAAAAAAATTCTGAAATTCACAGCAAATTTTCTGAAAAGTTACAGCAGAGGAGGGAAAGAGGGGAAATCTCCCGGCCCCAATTATGCGTTTTTTTGGCTGTCCTTTAGCGAAATTCGCGATCCTTCGACAAAATTTGCGTTTCTTTATCGCATCCTTTGACGAAATTCGCGCTTTTCCGCGTTCTTTTGATAAAAATTGCGTTTTATGCAATCCCTTGGTGAAATATGTGTGTTGTTCGCGATTCCCAGACGAAGTTTGCGTTTTTTCGTGATTCCCTGTCGAAATTCGTGTTTTTTTCCTATGATTCTTTGGCGAAATTCGTTTTTTCTACAATTCTTTGAAGAAATTGGCGACTTTTTTCTGTGAACGATTGTCGAAATTGATTTTTTTGGCGACCATTTGCCGAAATTCGCGATATTTTTTATGCCCGAATTTTAGGATTGATGACCGATTTTTTTTTAATTTTCAGACCCGAATGCCTTAAATTTTCAGAAAATTCAGAACAGAATCACCCCTGAAAAGACGCGACTTTGTTCAAATAATCGCGTAAAAAATTGAGAATTTAAACAAATAATCAAGAATTTCGTAAGTCGGTCTTGAAAAGAAAATTTCGATAAATTATCGCGGAAAAGAATCCCGAATTTCGTCAAATGATATCTGAAACAAACAGCGAGTACCATCAATCGGTCACGGAAAAAATATATATCGCGAATTTCGACAAGTGGTGGCGGAGAAAAAATTTCCCCAGTTTGTCGCAGAAAAATTCGCGAATTTTGGCAAAGTATCGCGGAAAAAAAATCGTGAATTCCGTGAAGCGATCGCCCGAAACAAAAACGCGAAATTTGGCAAAGGATCACGGAAAAAAAAAATTATGAGTTCCGTAATACGATCGCCCCCAAAAAATTGAGAAATTTGCAATAGGTCATAGGAAAAATTGCGAAATATTCTTCAACGATCGTAGCAAAAGATAGCGAAAAGAAATAACTATTATCATTAATCGATTGGGGAAAAAATCGCGAATTTCGCAATTCGTCGCAGAAAAATCGCGAATTTCCTCAAACAACTGTAAAAAATGTCTTGAATTTTACCAAAGGTCACGGAAACAAATGGCGATTTTCGTCATTCGGTCGCGGATAAATCATTGCAAATTTCGTCAAAAGAATGGACAGAAAATTGCGAATTTCGTCTAACGATCACAAAAAAATCGCAAATTTCGTCAAATGGTCGCGGGCAAAAAACGCAAATTTGGTCAAAAAATTTGAGAATTTAACCAAATGATCGCGCAAAAAATCACGAATTTTTTGTAACTCGGTCATGAAAAGAAAATCACGAATTTTGACAAACGATTGGGAAAAGAATCGGAAATTTCGTCAAAAGGTCTTTGAAAAAAATAGTAACTACCATCAATCGGTCGCGGAAAATATATATCGCGAATTTGGACAAGTGGTGGCGGAAAAAAAATCAATTTCGTCAATCTGACGTAGAAAAATTTGCCACATTTGACAAAGGATCGCGGAAAAAATCGCAAAATCTCCTTCAACGATTGTATAAAAAGAACTCGGAAAAAATCAAGTATTTTCGTCAATAGATTGGAGGAGGGAGGGGGCGAAATCCAGAATTTTGGAATTCGTCGAAGAAAAAATCGCGAATATCTTCAAACAACCGTTGAAAATGTGTGTTTGGGAAGATGACTTTACAGGTGCTTTGAAGAAGAAGATCAAATATTTTCAGTAAAAATAGTCACTGAAATCCGGAAAAAGTCGCCTTTTTTCTTGAAATAGCCGCTTTTTATTGGTTTTCGGCCTAAAATAGTCGCCATAGACCCCGGATGCTGAAAATAGTCGCTTTTAGTAACAAGTGGCAGCCCTGCAATTGTATGTTAAGAAGAATCGGATTTTTTTGAGAAATTGTGCCAAGCCGAACCGGGACTGATTTAATTGATTTTTTCACGGGCCGGACTTGTTTTCACTGATTTTTGTACGAGCCGGGGCTGGTCGTAAACTGTGAAAAAATAAACGGGCCGGGCCCGGGTGGAACATTTCATTCTCTCGCCGGGCTGGGCCTGGGAATTGCGGTTCGTGCAGACCTCTGTTGTGCCCCTCAGGGCCGTGCAAAGAGCGCGCTAAAGGAGCGGTCTCCCCGGGCGCGAAATTTACGCTGCAAACCACGGTGTTGTTTATTTATTTATATTTCGGGGAATTTCTTTTTCTCTCTTAATCATCTTTTCCCCCTGTCGCTAAACACCATAAACTCTCTAACAAATAAGTGCAATTTTCTTTTATGTTATTTAGCTGTTCTGAATTCCTAAATTAAAATTAAACTTTAAAAGTTCCAAAATAAACGCTAAATATTTATTCGATAGAATTTATTTATGTTTCTGCACTTTATCAATTTTATTAGACCTATCCTAAAAAAGAAAGTTTTTTTTGGGGAAGGGGGGGGGGGGGCGCAAAATTGAAAATTCGCTCGTGGCGCCGTTTTTACTTCGCACGTCCTTGGTGCCCCCCCAAAATCTCTGGTCACGCTACGCCTATGCTTTCGAGGAGGGGGTTATGTTTTGATTCTACGTGGTACCCCTTCTCATGGTCCACCTTTTGAATTAATCACGAAGCTATATTTATTTGAAAAGCTGTTGAATGTTCTCTTAATAATTTTCATGATATGATAGTAATTAATAAAAATAAATATTAAATATTGACTTTCATGTTTTATTTAAATAATTTATTTATTTATTTGTTACTAGTTTTGCTCATCTTATGCTATAACTATTGCTTTTATTTTATCATGGAAAACGTTCCTCCTTTTTTATAAACAAATAGATATCTCATTTTCATCCTGATCATTTTTATTTCTACTTAGTGACGATAAGACTGGTATGACAGCTGTAAAAAAAAGAAAACTATCTTGATTGAAATGCCTGATTGGGGAAAAGTGGTTCTTATGAAATAAGGAAGTGATCGCTTCTAACAAATTACCAGAAGAGTTCGTTTTTATTTTTTTCCCTATTGCAGACAAATAAATCATCAAACCGCAATGCGGGTTTTTGAATAATAGAGTAAACTGCGAGAAATCATTTCACTTTTCGGTTTTGTAATAATTTAAATATTTGTAATCGTTATCAGTAACGAAAAGTTTTTTTTTAGTCTTTTCGATTCATCTAAGAACTATTTCAGTCATTTCAGGAGACGTCTACTATAAGATAGCGTTGAAACTTTAATCTTATAAAAATGCCTCCTTGAAGATATTTCCGATTTTGTCACTCAAGAATGTTTTCAAACTCGCTTATTTTCCCTGCACAAGGACGCAGCGTCGTAGATTATAGGTTTTAGATCGAAAATTTAAAATACTGAATTCCAGAATCCAGAGAATTACTATTATCAAATTTATAAGATAATGCAAACTAATTTTAATGACTATATTAATGCATGGAAATTATTCCAGAGGGAAACATTCACCTTGCATACAATATTTCAAATGAAAATCAAAGTGCGCTATACTGATGGTCCGGGTTCGAGTCCCGCATGGAATCTTTTTCACTATGTTGGCCTTTGCGCCTCTTAAGCAATTAGTTTGAAATTTGATTTTCATTTGAAATATTGTATGCAAGGCAAATGTTTCTCTCTGGAATAATTTCCATGTATTAATATAGTTTCTATTATCGATGCTGGATTTAATTAAGTTTCGTGTTCGCCCCAGGTCGGTGGCTCACGGTAAATATTCCATCTTGTGCTGCGTTTGTAGCCTTGCCAACATATAATAGTGAGAAATTTTCCAGGCTGGGTATCGTTCCATGTGGTTTAGTCGGTAGAACGTCAGTGCGCTATACTGATGGCCCGGGCTCGATTTCCCGGCATGGAATCTTTTTCACTATGTTGGCCTTTGTGCCTCTTAAGGAATTAGTTTGAAATTTGATTTTCATTTGAAATAATTTTAATGACATTATCAAAAAGTCAACGTTTAATTATTTTGGATCGAACATTTAAAATACTGAATTCCAGAGAATTACGATTATCAAATGAATGAGGCAACGCAAACTAATTTTAACCCATAAAAGCTCGAATTATTTTTCTCTTTAAAATAGAAATATTTCATTTCACACCATTTTTCCAGAATAGAAATTTTCGTCTTATGTTATCGCGGGCTTTCTGTCATCCAAGAAAGCTAATACTTCTCTTTACAATTACTGGTGTGCAAACAACAAACGTATTGGCAGGTATATACTGTTACCGTGAGGCAACGATAGGCTAATATAGGTTAATGACATTATCTCAAAATCGATGTTTAATTATTTTAGATCGAACATTTAAAGTACTGAATTCCAGAGAATTACGATTATCAAATTAATGAGACAACGCAAACTAATTTTAATGACATTATCACAAAATCAACGTTTAATTACTTCAAATCGAATATTTAAAATGCTGAATTCCAGAGAATTGCGATTATCAAATTAATGGGGGAATGCAAACTAATTTTAATGACATTACCACAAAATCAACGTTTAATTGTTTTGGATAGAACATTTAAAATACTGAATTCCAGGGAATTGTGATTATCAAATTAATGAGACAACACAAACTAATTTCAATGACATTATCACAAAATCAGTGATTAAAAGTTTTAGAGCGAACGTTTAACATACTGAATTCCAGAGAATTACGATTGTCAAATTTTTGAGACTACGTGAATTCATTAGTTTACTCTTGAAATAAAAAGTATTTAATCAAAAAAAAAAAAAAACAGGAGAGAGAGAGAAAAAGTCTTGCAGAGTTGATCAACTCAAAGCGATGCTCAGAGACTGATGTTCGTCTGAGGCCTCGTTTCTTATACTAAAATATATTGGATGCCTTATAATACATATTTAGATAACCATGTCTTTTGATTTAATTCCATTATACTTTGAAAGTACAAAATATTGACTAGTTAATCTGCAGATCAAGGGCCTCAACGTCTATCTCTGCAATTGTTTTTTAATCCCACTTCGCATGATATTTAATATCCTACAATCTACAATTTATTATATTTTATTATATTTTATTATATTATATAATATTTATAAGCCTATAAGATTTCTGGAAGCCTCAGAAAATTAACTTTTAGAACTGACACATTAAATAATGTTTTATGCAGTGATATTCTGGAACTGCATATTCTTGCATTTTTTAAGGATGAAATGTACATTTCTTCAGGTGAACTCTGCTCTCCTGCTATCTTTTTCACTTTAATTTTACTTTCGGAATTTCCTGTAATTGTACTGTGACAGTACTCGAATATATGTACGGGCGTGTTTTACACTGAAATTTAGCATTAAGCATCTTTCAGTATAAGTTGTATTATACAGGATATTTTACCTATCCTTAAAAGGTTTCCTACTTGTATTCCAGCCAGGGTTCTCGCTGCCGCTCGCCATAGATCGCAACAAAATGCTTCATTTGGCGATTAAACGAACAATGAGACTCGACGAATAGCGAGGGTTCAATTTCTGCTCTTTTTGTGTGTGCCAATGAAGCCGAGATTCTTATACGCGTTACTGAAAGAGATTGATGCCGTTTTTCATGTTCAATCGCACCGTGCTATTTGCATTATTTATAGAAATTCTGACTTAACACAAATTCACTTTAGCAACAGCCAAAGACACAAAAAGATTATGCGATAGGTATTTCTCTATTGTCAGTTAATTACTATCATATGCGCCGGCAAAAACATATAACAAAAATACAAACGCGCATCAGTCGCCAAAGAGAAAAGTTTTGCTAGAATGCGGCATTGAAATTAGCCATTTACCATACTAATTTATAAGTTTTATGCAAAGTGTCATTAAGTGGTCAGTTTTTTCTATCGGTTAGGGTCGAAATCTCATAGCAATTTTAACTGCATACTTTTACAACGGTAAATCAAAGATAGCTGTTTTGAACTTTTATTTAGACTGTTAAAAGAATGTCTTAAACATAAAAGAATGTCTGAAACAGTTACACATTTAAGAGACATTTAGAATGTACTTATTTTTAATAGTTTCTGTAGCGGATATTCGAATTTCTATTTTATAAGCAATTACAAAAAATTGGGTTATTTTGGAACATATTGAAAAAAAGTGATACAATAAGAGGTTAAAGATAGATTTTTTAATGTTTCACGCCGAATCTATTTTGCTAACCTTTTTTTTATTATTATTTGTTTGCTGTTTTTTATTTCTTATTCGCGAAATCGCTAATGTTGGTCAAAAATCAGCGAGAATCCCGATTCCAGCCTCAAAAAATCTGCGTCTGTTCAGAAAAGCACTTCAAGAGTTTCGGTTGCAGATTTACTGAGGTTCACACAAAATTTGATGCACATCACACGCTGCTTGATTTTGCTCTCCATCGCAAACAGTCCAAAATCTAAAACGCGAAGTCGAAATAAAATTCCTAGTAACGAATTGCGTGCTCACGCATTGAAGTCAAGCAGTGAAATGAGTAGAGGGGTTTGAGGAATGTGATCTTGATCTACTTTCGCCGGCACTTTACAGAGACAGTCGCAGTAATAGCAGTTCGGGAATTTTCCGATAGCACCTCGTACTGACAGAAATCCAAAGCATTTCATCTCTACAACCAAAAACTTTTGGTAACCCTTCACTTGACGTTTCGGCAATTATATAACCAGTATAGGGTCAAAATCATATTGAACTAGATAACAATATAATGATTTTATAGCACTTAACGGTAGACATAACATATCCAGCGAACTTTTTCGCGGTAAAAATACTTTATTACTGGGGCATTCTCACAGTCTTTTAACTTTCGGGAATAAAAATCTGGTGAAATTAAACTTGCTAAAATAACATTTTAATCTGATAGACGAATGCCTTAATGATTCAAAATAAAGAAAAAATGGTCAGCAGCGAAAATTTTTTTTACTTAACTGAGGTTTAGGTTAAACTTGCGAGTTTAATTTTCCTTACCATTTTACCACTATAACTTTTTATTTTCTTCTAAATTTTTACTTATAATGCATTCGCATAGTAACCACAGGACATTCAAATAAGAAATAATAAAAATGTAGTACTTTTAATCAGAATTTTTGTATAACATTGTCTTAAAGGGGTGTTGAAGAAAGGACGGTAAGGTAAAAAAAGGGGACGGTATAGGAAAAAAGGGACGAAATGGGAAAAAAAAGGGACGGTAAGGAAAATCACCACCTATTTTTAGGAAAATCATGTTAAGACTAAGTGATAGCCACAATGTTCATTAATTTTTAGAAACAGTTGTTAACATTAGATAAAATTAAATTTTGTCTTTAATTTACCTCGAAAAGTGCAGGAATAAACGTTGGGGACGGTAAGACTAACCAATAAAGCCACGATCTTGAAACTGATATTTAAATGCTGATTTAAATTCTGCAGTAAATTTCCTGTCAAAGAATTTTAAACATTCTTTCTCTAGCATACTTCTGCATGAGAAAAAACTTGAAAACGATTCTGTGGCTGCATCTGGAGTGGTTTTCTGTATAAGTTTAGCAATAGGGACGGTAAGGATGAAAAACCCAGAGACAGAGTTCAAAAAATAATATCAACCGTAAAAATGTGTGCAGGTTAATTTTTTGCTACATATTTATATAAAACAATTGTCCCAGTTTCGAAAAAAAATTACATCGAATTACTTTTATTGAAACAATTTTATACAGACAGCTCCAAACTTAAAAATCAGCATCAGGGACACTGGACGGTATAGAAGTTTTTCTGGTATCTGGACACCCAACATTGTCCAAAACTTATTTATCTCGTTAATATTGTTATGCAATCATGCAATGGGATGTTCCCCAGTATATAAAATTAAAAAAAAAACACACAAAAAAAATGTATTAAAATAAAAATTATTATTCAGGGACATAAAAGTCAAAAGATTGTGAGAATGCCCCTACTATTTATTTTAGTTCAAAGTTAATGCTTTGAGCTAAACAAATAGCAATTATCATTGCAAGCCTCATAACATGAATTTGAAATGTACTTTTTCTGTTAAAACAGGGTTCCTGCGGGTCAGGGAAAACAGGGAAATGTCAGGGAATTCGAAAATTTAGGCAAAAAGTCAGGAAAATGTCAGGGATATTTTTAAATATTTGAAGTGGTCAGGAAAAAGTCAGAGAATTTTTGATGTACTGTACTACTTTCTGTCAGAATCTCAATTCTCGTCGTAAATGAAGAAATTTTGAATTAATTATTTATCCAATCTAAAATTTTTATATAAAATTTATGCAAACTGTATAACAATACCATAATATGAAAAACTAGTTGGATGTGCCAATCCTAAAACTTTCTTCTATCTTATACATAATATTTCAAAAACTAGTTACGCATGTTAATACTTCAATATTTTCAGTTCAATACTATGCCAACTTTGATTTTCATCTTAAATTTCTGCTTCAGTCAATTAAACGGACTAAAAACGAGTTAATCAATATTATGATATTTGTTAAAATTAATAGTTTTTCCTTATATTGTTGTTATCAGATGTTTGCGAATAGCCGGCTTAACAAAAAGCGAGTTCCTGCCTCTGCACGAGCCGCCGATGGACAACAGAACTACAAAAAATCAAGAAAAGCATACAAAAATCGCTATCACAAAGCCCATTTACCGCGCAATATTTTCAAATTCCTGTTGACCAAAGCCAAAAACATGCACGAAAAAATTTGGTTCAGTTGTATGCATAATTTTATACACTTTTCGATGGTACAATAAAGAAAATGGCACAAACATCGCTATTACAACACCCCCCTTCCGGCAGATTTTTTTTTAATTCAGGGAGGACTTGTTTGCCATAGCCAGAAACGTACGCAAAAAATTTGGTTCAATTCTATGCATAACTTCATACAATTTTCGATGGTACAATAATGAAAATAGTAGAGACATCTCAATTATAGCGCCCCCTTCCGACGTAATTTTTCCAAATTCAGGGAGGACGTTCGTGCCATAACCAAAAACAAACACAAAATATTTGGCTCAATGAAATGTATAACTTCATACATTTTTCGATGGCACAATATTCAAAATCGCTATTACAGCGCCCCCTAGCGGCGTTTTTTTCCAAATTCAGGGAGGATCTGCTTGTCATAGCCATAAACTTAAAATAAAAATTTGGTTCAATTCTATGCATAACTTCATACACTTTTGGATGGAACAATATTCAAAATCGCACAAAAGTTGCTGTTACAACGCCCCCTACCGGCAAATTTTTTCCAAATTCAGGGAGGATCTGCTTGCCATAGCCAAAAACTTAAAATAAAAATTTCTATGCATAACTTCATACACTTTTTGATGGTACAATGGCGACAGACAGACGGATACACGGACAGACAGACATTTTCTATAAACATGTTTTTGGGGATCTCTGACCCCTAAAACATGTAAATCCGTCAAAAACCGGAAGTCGAAAAAAATTTCGATTACTATACTTTCTTCTATTGAAGATAGAAGAAAGTAATAACTAAAAATCGGAAATTCATACATTTTGTACCTTTTTTAGCGTTTCTCTAAATTAAAATTGTCCATTGTGAAGTGTTTTACAACAATATAACAAGCTGAACTTTTATTGAGAAAGGTCAGGGAAAACTTGGAAAAGTCAGGGAATTTTTTTACCAGAATTGTGTAGGAACCCTGTTAAAATTTACGTGTAAATTAATTTAAAATGTACATTAATATGTAATTTACATTTATTTGACTCGATAAACTTATTTATCTAAAGAAACATTAGCCTCAACTTTCTTCATTGTTTTTTAATATAACAATAGTTATATATTTTATAACAAATAAATCTTCTTTATGCTAACTAGTGATTTTTTTTTTTTTTTTTTTTTTAATTAAGAGAAATAGTCTTTGTGTCATTTAAAATTATGTATTATTTTTGCTTATATAAAGAAAATAAATATGAATTCAAATAATTAGAAATAATCCATTGTAAAACCAATGAATGAATGGAAAACATCTTGCGAAATGAGGAAGTATCACTTCAATGATGTGTATTTTTTCTCTCATTGAGTAACAAAACAATAGGTTTTTGGAATTGCTTATTTGATAAACAGGAAAAAGTTTCTCGTTGTAATGCCGTATTTTATTAATATGTATATTATTATTATTTTTCTAATTTGGAGAAATGATTATAGTATTTATTTGCCGAAACGTTTACGCATTTTCGGAAAATCTTTTGCTTCTTTTTCTCTGAAGTTAATTTTTAACACTATCGTGTTTTTTTTCAGTCTTTTTTTTTTTTTTTTTTTTTTTTTTTTTTTTTACCCGGCTGCCAAGAAGGGTTATGTGTTTCACGCGTATCTGAGTATGTGGATTTCTTTATACCCTCGAAACATCCCAACGGATGGATGGATTTTAATGAATGAGGTCTCTATCGATTCGTCTTAACTGTCCGATGGTTATAGGCTAGGTTTTGTTTTCATAAATTCAAAATGGCGGTAGAGACGAAAAAAAAATTTACGCACCAAATTGAGTGGCATATCATTGGATAGGTCTTTCAAAATGAAGACGATGTTTCATTGACTATTTTACAGTCAGAAGCTCCGTTTAAATATTATACAACCTGGAAGTTGCGTATGTAGAATATCTAGCTTTACTGCAAATGTAACCTTCATAGACATCTACAGGCCTCATCAAAACAATCTTTATAGATAGTAACTAATAATTAAACACAACTTAAAAGTCATAAAAAAATAGGTAAGTAATACAAAAAATAGTTTCACATTGATCAGAAATAATTAATTAGTTCGGTTATTACGCAGTCGGTTTTTTTGATTTTTTTTTAATTTAATTTTTATTTGTTTCTTTTTGTGATACTTGAAGTTAAAACGAAGGTATCAGTTATTTAAAATTGTTCTGAAATCCAAACTAGCTTATTTCTAACACGCTCGCGAAATCGTTTTTGTAGATAAATTCGCGAAACTTTCAGATATTCTTATTTAAGTTCCACATAATCGAATGATTTTATTTTTCATTTTTTCATAAAAGTGTAGCGTCCCTTAAAAGAATGTATATCAAACCATTATAAAACAACACCAATGTATCATTCACGAATGGGAAAATGAAAATCAAAAACAGTGGTGTAGTCGTAAAACAAACAGAGGGTATACGATCTAAGCAGAGGGTATACGCTCAAGGCAGAGCGTATACCCTAGAGTGTATATACTAAGCTTTCTTGAGAAACAGAGGGTATACCGTATTCCTTTAAAAAATACAGAAGGTATACGGCGTATATCCCCGTATACCTTCCACTACCATCCTTTAAGAAAAATATCCAAAAATAAATTATAATAACAAACGAAATAAGGAATTGAAAAACAGTCGATATTTTAATTAGCTATTGAATTATTAAGTAATCCAATGAGTTGATAAATGTGCAGCTTCAAATGGTATTTCTTATGAATAGGTATCAAATAACTACAAAACTAGAAATCAGTGTGATAATACACTTAGAAAATGCGCAATCGCTGCATTTAACTTAGCGTATAATATTTAGAAGAGTGCACACAAATTTTCCATTCGCGTAAATATTTTCTCATATTATAAAATATATCGAGTATTTATGTATCTTACCAGCTGGAAAAGTAAAATTATACTAAATCTTAAAATCTTTACATTCAACTGTCAAGATCAGCTAGGATTTTATTTTCTCATTAAATGTCAAAAGTTAGAATTGAATTTTTCCCCGTCTACGATTTTCTGAATCAGCTTTATTGAGCCCCTGATTTATGTAGATATTATCGAGTTACGATATTTAGTGTCTGTTGACTCAGAGCCTAAAAATGTGTATCTTTCTGACAAGGCAAAACGGAAGAGAGAAGCTTGGATCTGATAATTTTTTTTTCGGTCTTCTGTCATCTGAAGATTTTTTAAAGCTTTCTTTTTCTTCTAGATAATCTGATTTATTTTTCCTACGGGACAAGTAGTATGTCGTGTAATCCTCTGGGAATTGAAAGATTTTTGTGCGAGAATTAATAAGCGTCAGATTTACTGTTTTTTGCAAGGCGGTTAAAATAACATTAACTGTTATTTATCTTCGTTAATTGTGAAGACACTTACATGTTTCATGGAGTTAATGTTGAGCTTTTAAAACCTGATAAGGGATTACCCTGTTTTCTTTCTTTCTTTGGTTACATAGAACTAATTTGGAAGCTTTAAAACCTGATAAGCAGTTAAAATCCTTCCCCTCCAACTTTTTAGACAGTTTTATTTATTTGTGTAAGATCGGTTATGAAACATGTTTTCTTAATACATGTAACAGAAACTTGCCTTCAGTTAGAGTAGAATACCCTCTACTTTTTACTAAGGGGTCTTAGGACTCTTAAAATTGGGAAGAAGAAGAAGAAAAGAGACCAATTTCAATATTTAATATGTTAAAATGTATATGATTTAAAAGCACAGTTTTAATTGGAATGAAAGATATAAGTATGTTCTTTCATTTCATGTATTTAAAATTTTGTAAGATGCAGAATTAGCATTTATAGGGGGCTCCAAATTGTTAGACATTTGACGGGCAGAAAATTGGTATAACAGATTACGCGCACGATTACAAAATAAATATTGCAACTAGAATAAAAGTTTTAGTGTTTACTTATACTTCAGATTGTAGTAATTACCCTGGACCTTAATAAATTTATATTAAAAGCATTTTTATATTTTTAATAGAAAGTTGTATTTAGCTAATACAAAATTTTGAAAATTTCAACAGTATAATTACCTAAAAAAATATTTTTTTGAACAATAAAAAAGAATTATTCGGTTCAATTTAAACAGACTAACATGAAACATATATTTTGAAAATTTTATGAGATAGCGTGCGCCTTATGCTCCAAAACGTCATTTGGAGAAAAATGACTTCAGAGTTTCGGAAAGGCCGCTTCAGCTAAAAGCCATAACTTCTGCTCTAATGGGAATTTCAAGGAAACAATTTTATTAAAATGTTCAGAAAAGATACGAGTTAAACATCTAAAAAAAGTAAAAGTGAGGGAAAAAAAAAACAAAAACAAAAAAAAAAAAACGAATGTTTAAGAGTCTTGAGACCCCTTAATAAGAGTATTGCGACCACATGATCCTACATTATTATTTCTTAGATTTGTATTGCTGGCCTTCCTGTAAATTATTAAACAGCTGTTCTGAAACAACGTGTTTATGTTAAATATGATGTTTTAATGTAACTTTCGTTATTAAATTTTTCTTTCAGATAGTATTAATGAAAATATCTGGTGTAAATTGATTTCACATAATATCTTTTTTAAATCGTTATTATTTTCATTTTTATTCAAAATTAAGTCTCTCGTTAATTTCGCAATGTTTTATCCAGTTTCACTAATCACCAATTGTCAAATCGTTTTCGATTTTAACAAAGTTTCTTTCATTTTAATTTTACACAGTGTCCTATCAGTTATAAGCCTCTCATTTTAATACTACATTCAGTTACACACCACATATACGGCATTCATATGAAGCTTCTGGTTTATCTGGTGGAAACTTAAGGTTGTTCTCAAATCCAAAAGGGCCACTTATGACATAAGTTTTAATTTATTTTTGTTCTGAAATGCATGAAACTAGCAAGTGTTGTTCCGAAACTGTGTAATCGAACTGTGTTTTCCGTTTTTTGCAAACGCAATAGATCGTTCAGAAAATAGTGTAAAAGTGGGCGTTTCGAACCGAATTTCCAAGTGAAAGCAGAATAGCCACTCAAGTCAGGGTGAAAAACGTGTTTGTCACGTGATCAAAATAGCTTATAACTCAACATGTAAATTATTTATCAAAAAATGGAAAACACAGTTCAATTCCAAATCGCTTCCATTGTCAGGCCTTCCAATTTTATATCTTTCCGTTAAAAAATGAATCTGTAAATGTGTCAAAACGTTTTGCGCTTGTTGTGCAGAGCAGCGCCTTAAAGCAATTTGTTAGCATTTGATATTATTATTTATTTATTTAAACACACACACACGAACGCACAAAAAAATAGAGCCAAACCCTATCTAGGACTCTAATCCAGATTTAAAATGAATAAAAACGTTTTTCAGAAAAAAATAATAATTAGCTCATTACATTAATAGGTTCTTGTATTACACCTCGAACTGTAATATTGCATTAATCTAAAATTCTGCATGTTTAAAGCACCTAAAACAATGAAGGATACATATTAAAGATCTGCAAATCAAATTTATAAAAATAATGATTTAGTTATTTAGTGCTGGTAATAACAAAAAATACTGGATTTTTTCAATAAATAGTAAAATTATCCCCGTATTATTTGTTAATACTGACTTATGTGTAACTGTGACTTATGTGTAATGTGTGACTTACATGTAACTTTTTATACTTGCGAGAAAGTACAGTTAGGTGTTTATTGTCTTTGTGAAGAGAGGCGAGAGTTAAATTTAAGTAAATCTGCTTCATCCTGCTGTTAAAATAATTAATTAAAAGTAAATAAATTAAATTGGCTTATGGAAATGTTTTAGTTTTGAAGTACTTAAAAAAAAAGCGGAATGGTATATTAAAAGTTATTTTTTTAATAATGATTTTTTTTTAAATAAGAAATATGACATGCATAATTTTAAAATTGGTGGTAAAATATTGGATGACTGAATTTTTTTTTCTGTTTTATTAGCATGATTTATAAAATGCTATTATGCGTCACACTATTCTGTAAAAATTTCAAGGCATTTTACAGTTTACTTCAGATCATCTTCATTTATTATTAACCTTTCTTTCTTCCATAAATATAAACATTTCGCTTCTATGTAGTTAATATTTTTGTAAACATGACTAAACCTCTAAAAATAACAGAAGTCATCTTGCTCTCTTGTGCAGAATTCTTGTGTTAAATTATCCTTGACATCTTGAACTTCTTCGATTTCCTTAAAGAAAAAGTCAAGAAAAATTTAAATTAACAAAAAATAATAATAAAATATTTTGCCCATAGCTCTTACCATTAGTATATCCAACTAGAGTCTTACCATCGAGTCAGTTAGTCCAATTTTACCCAAATCTGACCTGACCTGCGGTTCGTGTCGGGTAAATGCTTCTTTAGTTTCCTGCTTCCTACAAATTGAAAAATACACTTTCATCTTAAATACATATTTTTCTTCTTAGTGATTAACAGAATATAATTAATTGTGACTGTGATAAAATATAATTACTTCTGATTAATCGTCCAATATAATACAGTAAAACCTCTGAATAGCAGGCATTTCGAGAGTTCACAATCTGTGCGCTAACTGCAAACCAGATGTGTCCGCTTTTCAGAAGTATAAACATAGAAATATATAATGTGTTGGAAATTTAAAAAGCGTCCGCTAAATAGAGGTATCTGCTATTCGTAAATGTTCGTTATGGGGGTTTTACTGTACTTGAGCCGCTCTTTTAATACGATTCTGTATTTTTAGGTCCGTTCGTAATTACGAAAATATGTAGCACCTATAATCGTCCTCTAGTCCGTCCGTCCGCATATAACAGCGCAAAACTACCCAACCGAATGGTTTGAAATTTCAAGAGTATAATCTTTGCAGAGTTTTGTCGATTCATTTCAAATTTTATGAAAATCGAAGCAAAACTTAATAATATATTAGTAATATTCTTCATTCTATTTAATCCTATCATACGTAATGAATTCAATGATATCCCATGATAGGTAATATTCTAGATTGCCATGGTGATCACGTCCTATTTAAGATAGAGTCCTATTATTTCCGTATTACTGAATTTAATATATAGAATCGTAATAAATTTTGAATTCATGCATTTTTTCATAAAAGTGCAACAGCTATTGCACCAAGATCTGAATACTTATAAAAGTAGTTGTAATACGAACGCACCTCATCTCTGCCAAGTTTGACGTACAATTTCCGTCTTGATAATGCTTTCTGTTGCTATGTCTGCTTGAAATAAAACCGCGTCTTTTAGAAAATGGATGATCTTCTACGTAACTCTTGGTTTCAAAATATCCTTACTTCATCGCCTTTTATAGCCTAACCCTTGCATGTTCTTCGAGAATTCTTGACCCATATCGTTGATCATCAACCCGTCGTAATTTTTCTTCTTTTTATCTTGTTTGGCATTCAGGACTTCTTTACCATATTTTTCTCTTCGTCCAAGTAAAAGATGTAAGATCTTCGAGCAGGATATTTCTTAGCGAAATTCTTTCAAGGTTAAAATATCTGACCGGATGGCAATATGCAGTAGCGCCAACTTTTGAAAAATATTTCTTGGGCTCAAAAAATTTTCAGTAAAATAACACTTGTATTTTTCCTCCATTAGTGCGTGTTTGTGGGGAGAGTCAGTGACCGATTTACAAATTTGGGGCTCTCTTGGACCGATGCTTACATACGGATTGAGTGAAAAAAAAATTGAAAACGGAAAGGTAACCACTATTGACATTAATACTTACTTTAAAATATCCATTAAAAAATTAAATTTGATAATCATTAATTTACCTTTAAATAATTATTTCACAATTATGGAATTTAAATGAATAGACGTTTTATAATAAATCGTGTGGTGCTGATTATCTTTTTTTATGCAAGTCTATGTATCTGGAATGATAAAATATGCAACAGCTTTTAATAAATTTTCCGCAATGCCAAGCTACAATCAGAGTTTCCCCCAGGTTTAAAAAAGGGCAGGATGCTTCGTGTAGGAAAAGGGCACTTTTAGATTCCGAAGGGCATCTTTTGAATTCTTAAGGGCACTTTTTAAAATTTTTAAAGGCATTCTTTTGATTTTTAAAATTACTTTTAATATTTAATAGGCAGGATGCTATTTTAAAGACATGAATGAGTCAATTTTTAGTATGCAAGTAATTTTTTTAATAAACAAAAGAGTAAAGGCACTTTTTTGAACTGTGGGCAACAAGGGTGCTAATGTTTTTCATCAGAGCCAAGAGGGGTGCTATTTTGTAAATCTAAGGGCAGGCAGGGTGCAGCACCCTCCTGAAACTGTCTAGGGGAAACTCTGCTACAATTATTTAAAATATTAGGATTCTGCCGCCTACGAGCTACGCTCACCAACCCCCAAACAATCTGACGAGATCAGGAATATGATTAAATAACAATTAAAAATACAATATATTTTTAAGAGAAAATAATCACTATAATAAAGTAATTAAATATGAGCATAGATTAAACTTTGTGCGAATTGTAATAAAAAAGCTAAAATCTTTAACAACGATTTTACGCACAAATAACGTACGGCAGAAAATTCCCATACGATCGTTTCGAGGATTCCTGGATCCCCTTCCTCCAGTGAGAAAAAAAAAAAAAAAAATAAAATGGGTTCAGTATTCGGGGCAACCGAGGGGTTCTTCGAACCCATTTTAATTTTATTTTTCTTCACTGAGGAAGGGGATCCAGGAATCCTCGAAACGATCGTATGGGAATTTTTTGTCGTTCTGTACGTTATTTGTGCGTAAAATCGATGTTAAAGATTTTAGCTTTTTTATTATAATTAAAGATGGGTGTTTCAGACAAAATATACGATACTATAAAAATGCAATACTAACACAACAGAATGTAGAATGAAACGTGCAATTCCATTAAATGTTAAAACTACATCAGATTTTGGACAAGAATTGAAAAACCTTCAGCAGCATTCATGTTCATGGGCCCGTGTTCCGAATGCCCTGCCGTAAATCAGGACTGGGGAGAGAGTAGGGGGAGGAGCGAGTGGCTAAAAAGCAAAATTCGAGTTCAAATTATGTTTTTTTTTTTAAGTAAAATATAAAATTATTATAATTTAATAAATAATTTTATAAAGTTATGTTCTCATAAGTTCTTCCTTATGAATATTTATTATAAATATCATAAAAATTGCTAACTATTGAAAGTGCAAAAAATTAATTGTAAAAAAAACCCATACTTTTTTATTTTAGTCATCTAAGTGCTTTATGGATTCAAGAGATTTAAACAGATGTGAAAATATGCAAGAAATTTATTTTTGAGAGAAATTTTATATCTTTGAGAGAAAGTTGGTTATACATTCGCTGCAGGGGCTTTCAGTGCTACTATAAGTGATGTCCTCTATTGTTACTTTCTTCTATCTTCAGTAGAAGAAAGTATTGTAATCGAAATTTTTTCGACGGATTTACACGTTTTAGGGGTCAGAGATTCCCAAAAACATGTTTATAGAAAATGCCTGTCTGTCTATCCGTGTGTCCGTATGTCCGTGTCTCCGTATGTCGCAATGGTACCATCGGAAACTGTATGAAGTTATGCATAGAATTGAACCAAATTTTTCTTTTTAAGTTTGTGGCTATGGCAAGCAGGTCCTCCATTAATTTGGAAAAAATCCGCCGGTAGTGGGCGCTGTAATAGCGATTTTTGTGGCATTTTGAATATTGTACCATCGAAAAGTGTATGAAGTTATGCATAGAATTGAACCAAATTTAAATTTGTGGCTATGGCAAGCAGGTCCTCCATTAATTTGGAAAAAATACGCCGGTAGGTGGCGCTGTAATATCGATTTTTGTGGCATTTTTAATATTGTACCATCGAAAAATGTATGAGGTTATGCATGGAATTGAACGAAAAATTTTTTTATAAGATTTTGGTTATGGTAAGCAGATCCTCCATTAATTTAGAAAAAATCCGCCGGTAGGGGGCGCTGTAATATCGATCTTTGTGCGTTTTTGTGGTATTGAATATTATGCCATCGAAAAGTGTATGAAGTTATGCATAGAATTGAACCAAATTTTTTGCGTATGTTTTTGGCCTTAGCAAGAAAGTCCTCCCTGAATTTGGAAATATCCCGCCGAAAAGAGGCGCTATAATAGCAATTTTTATGTAATTTTCTTTCGAAGTTGCTATAGTATTGAACTAACAAAAATGAAATATTGACATTTGTAACAACACTCTGAAATATTAAAATATGAGATAGAAGAAAGTTTTGGGATTGGCACATCCAACTAGTATTCTACCATCACATGTCCTGTAAGTGATGTTCTTACTATTTTTCAAACAAAATTATTTTAAGAACGTGAATAAAACTAAATTTTATCATAGAGATTAAATAAATAAGTAAATGAATAACGAAATAAATCAATGAAAACCGGGTGGGCAGAGAGAGCAAATTATATCGGGTGGTCTCGCGCCCCACGGACCCATATAAGTTGGAGCCACTCCATATAAGTTGGCGCCACTTGCAATATGCGACATGTGTAATTTTGTTTCATTTTCCTTCTTTCTCTTGCTAATTTACTGATTTGTTATCAAATTAGGCTGTTTGGAATAAAATGTTTGTGACAATTCAGGTTTTGACGTACTTTTGTTTCTATAATTTACTAACCTTCTGAGCTATTGTCGTTGAAGCATTTCAATGGTTAACATTGGTAATTATTTTCTTGAAACTCATTGGGTTGCATTATTCGAAAATTTTAAATGATTTTAAAGATTATCTTCATTATTATTTTAAAGATTATTGATTAAAAAAATTCAAAGGCAGTTCCTTCTGGCCCACTTTAAGTGTTTTATGGGTCTTGAGGTCAACAGTTTACAAACTTTTACCCCTTTATTTCTATTAATATAATGTAAGATACTAGATTAATTATAACACAATTATTCTAATTGGTAAATGAATCATATGAGTTGTAATATTCCAACTGGGCGAAAAATGTCCAGGCCAGGATTCGAAGCTGCCAATGCTGTTCCAATTGAGCTGTCCCGGAAGAATCTGGAGAACCTAATTCACCCAGCTAACCTTTTTGATCATAACATCTGGTCTGATATATTTGTTGTGGTTACTTACAACCACTGCCATATTTTTATTTAATTTAAGAAATATTTTATTAATCTTTATTCATCTAATATTAAAATTCGCATTCTAAAATGAGTTTAATTCCTTCCTTATTAAAACTTCCCCTGTAAGCTTTTCTTTCTTACGTAACATTTCGTCTTATTTTTAAATGATAAATATAGTTTTGAAATCTGACTTCCGGGAAATGAACCCTCTGGAACATTCTACAACTTTCTAAACGTGAAGTCACTTCCTCTTGTAGCCCCTCCTCTAGCCAATCAAATTGAAATCACTTTAATACGTAATTTCAAAAATTGTAACACTTTACTAGTAATTGGCATCTTATCTTAAAGAAATCTACAAAATTTTATTCTAATTGGTAAATGAATCATATTAGTTGTCATATTCCAACTGGGCGAAAAATGTCCATGCCAGGATTCGAATCTGCCAATGCTGTTCCAATTGAGCTATCCCGGAAGAATCTGGGAACCTAATTCACCCAGCTAATCTTATTGATCATAACATCTGGTCTGATATGTTGATCAGCACAACAGAATAAATCGCATTTAATGGAATTCTAGTAAACCCTGGACACGTAATTACACTAGATTAATTTTAACACAATTGTTCTAATTGGTAAATAAATATTATGAGTTGTAATATTCCACCTTACCGAAAAATGTCCAGGCCAAGATTGGAACCAGGGATCTCTTGCCTGAAGCTGCCAATGCTGTTTTTCTTCCCGTTCTAGGACAGAAATTTTCCGTAATCTGAAAAAGGGAGATTTTTAAAAAATGCGCCGCTGTTTCTTCCGTGGATCCACGTGGTTTTAAACCTGGGATAGCGCGTTTCGAATGGAGCATCTTAACCACTCGTCCAGCAAGTACTTGGTACAGGGCGAGTTTAAAATAAAGATACTAGTCCAGGTAATAGAGACCGTGTATAGGGGCTCTACCTAGCAAAATTCATGGTAGTTCTGGAAAAAGGCTTACTATATGTTTTTTGGGTCGCTGAATCCGAATTTTTAACTTCCCACCAAAATTTCCCGCGGCAACCCTTCCAAATTTTTGTATAATTCCGCCCCCCCCCCCTAAAAAAAAAAACGGTTTTTATTAAAAAAATATTTTTTATTATTGTTTTAGGAGGAGCGTATCTAGAAATTCAGATAATAGACAAAATGTGCACCAAATAAGATATATGACATTATGACGTAGGATTAATGAAGAGGAGGGGGGGGGGGGGAATTTGCCTCGGAACATGCGCCGCGGTGCTGCGTGGACTAAGTTGCGCAATTCCACTTAACCACTCACATCGTTTGCGTTCCTCTCCCGTCTTCCCTCCGAACTTTCCCTATAAGGTTTATTTTAAGTTTTTTGAGTCGCTGAATCAAATTTTTAACTTCCCACCAAAATCCCCCCCCCCCCTGCAACCCCAAAATAGTTGTTTTTAAATAAAATTTTATATTGTTTTAGGAGAAAAGTATCTAGAAAATCAGAAAGTTGACAAAATTTGCAACAAACGGGGTATATGACATTATGACGTAGGATGAACGGGGAGGGGGAGGTCTGCCTCGGAACATGCACTGCGGCGCTGCGTGCATTAAGTTATGCAAGTCCAGGCAATAGGGGATTTTACCTGGCAAAATTAATACTAGTTCTGGAGTTAGACTCCCTTTATGTTTTTTGGGTCGCTGAATCCGAATTTGTAACTTCCCACCAAAATTTCCCCGGCAATCCCCCCCCCCCCCAAAAAAAAAAATTGATTTTTTGAAAATATTTGGTTTTTGAGAACAGCGCGCGGGGAACGTTCTGAGGCAGACCCTTTCTCCCCGTTTATCTTACGTCATAATGTCATATATCCTATTTGTTGCAAATCTTGTCTACTCTCTGATTTTCTAGACAATTTTCCCCTAAAATAATAAAAAATTTAATTTAAAAACAACTATTTTGGGAGGTTTGCCTTGGGCTGGGGGGAGGGGGAGGGGGAATTTTGGTGGGAAGTTTGGAAGGGTTGTCGCGGAAAATTTTTGCGGGAATTTACAAATTCGGATTCAGCGACACAAAAAACATGAATTAAGTCGATTTCCAGAACTACTAATAATTTTGCTACTGCCTGGACTATACGGGTTTTCTTCGAATGGGGAATTGGTTAGGCTTTTTTAAGTCTGAAATTAAAACTTACTTGCAGTGACATTTCATCGTTATGAAATAATGGTTGGTATTTTAACATAGAATAATAGAGGATAAAAATTATTACATATTAGGCATATTTTTATTAAGAGATAATTTGATTGTTAGATGCAAAATGTGAATATTATATTTCAAATTAAATTCAGAAGAAATATCTGTTTTTGTAAATAAAATGATTTTTTTAAACTTAATTGAACTACTATATAGTTTTTTAAATGAGTTCGTTTAGAATATATTTTATATGCGAATATTTTTTTTAATACTCTAAAAAATAAATTTCGAATAAGTTTAAACGAATTGGAAAATTGCTACTTTATTCAATTCGAAAGCATTATTTGTTTGTTTTTAAATAAATTAGAAATTGTAATTTATTGAAGAACTTTGGTATTAATACAACCAATATGCATGCGTGGAAGGAATAAACGGAATTTCCCCCTCTTTTTCAGACTTCCGGGATGAATTAACGGAAAAGGGATGTCTTCTAGGAATACGAAAATTATTTGTTCAAAAATGACGAATAATATAGTATGTATTTTTTTTTTTTTCGTTTAAAGACCACTCTGATTTTTGGTGAATTCTTTTCAATAAGAATTTCTATGTGTGCAAAAGAGTTATCGTTTGTGCCATTGTAAAAAATTTTCCAACGACCTTAAATAAATGCAAGTCAGGGACGCAATTTCTGATTCAATGCAGCATATGATTTACTATGCCAAAATTGAGCTCGCAAACTGCCTCTTAAAAAATTTTAAAACATAAAACATTTTACATTGCCCTTGTATAACCCACGGCTTTTTCTATGAAATTTTTTGAATACCTATCTTTAATTTGTCTAATTTCAAGCGATCTCTGAAACTGGTTGTTTAGGAATGAACTCGTAAAAAAGGGACAAGTATAGAACTTGGCTAATGGCGGTTGAGGGCAAAAGAGAAAATCAGTATTCTAAATTTTACTTCTTAATATATTCAACTGTAAAATATGAATATATTCATCTGCAAAATATGTATATAAAGAGCAAGTTATAATAGAATGTTACCAATATTTATAAAATTACTACGTTCGGTATAATATTTTACATAGAAACTCATAATATGCGCAAAAACATAACTTGCCTTGCAATCTTTTATTAGATCGAAGAATCATCTTCAGGATGCTTGAAATACGCCTGCAATATAGGCATTAAAATATATCTGATAATTCATTTTGCTTATTTCAAAATATGTTCCGTGCTACAAATAGTTCGTTTTTTACCTGTCGCCTGTCGTAACCTTTTTCCTGCACAAATAGTGTATATCCTGTAAAACCGCTTTTCCAGTAATGAAAGCAGCAACGCAGTGAAAGTAGTTTCTTGCGTTTTGCACTAATACATTATTGAATCCATCATTATTAACCCTCATTAATTTATTATCTGTTAAAATAAATCCTTTAATTCATTTTATGTTTTATTTTATTTGTCTATTTTTGATTGATCAAGGGAAAAAAAAAAAAAAAGTAAAGTATTGGAACATAGGAAATTTTTATTGCATTTCATGATAGCTTTATTGTCACATTTTTTAAAAACTTTTACAATTTGTTATTTAAAACTAAAGACTTTTGGGTCTTTTTTTTTTGTTGTTGTTGTTGTTTTGAGTTTCAGATTTTTAATAGAACTTATATTTGTATCAGTTATTTTAGTGACGTAGTTGGAACATTCAGAGTAAGCTTTTAAATGTACCAGTCCCCAAATACATTATTTTTTAATAATAACTTTTGCATCTTAATGCTTGCAACCCATATGTAAGACGTTGACAATGCCTGAATAATTAATTTAGCGTTATGTACGTATATTTTTAGAGAAATTTTACATAGTGAAAAAAAATGTATGTTTTTTTTCAGAGAATTATGTATTTCCACAGTTTTTTTAAAAAAAAGTATTTGCTGTATAATCTAAATAGTTACGTAGTTCGTTTTTCATAGTTTTTACGCTCTTGTCAAAAAGCAATGTGCCACATACTGCGTTTTTAATTTCCTTCGTGTGTTTCCGAAAGTTCCCACCCGTTCCCTTTACTTTTACCATCATTATTGTTATTATGGAAAAGACGGAAAGGGCCGAACAAATAATTCAATTGTCAGTTTTTGATTGACATTCAATTTAGACTCCGACATAGTTGTATGGGAAATAGAATAATAAGTATTATTCACGTTCAAAAATTAGAGATAAAAATATATTTTACTTTTCAAGTTCTTTCTTTATTTTTTTATGCGTGAAAT
The DNA here is from genome assembly GCA_963932465.1 of Maratus speciosus. Taxonomy (NCBI): domain Eukaryota; kingdom Metazoa; phylum Arthropoda; class Arachnida; order Araneae; family Salticidae; genus Maratus; species Maratus speciosus. Next base: position 411,626,230 of record OZ010793.1, on the reverse strand, counting down.
AGGCCTGCATTTATGCATCAGGGCTTAATTTCTAACAAAAAAAGTACCGGAGCCCAAACATTATGTAAGCATCTGCACTAACAGCTGTACCGTTTTTCCCCTACCCTCCCTCCCCTGTCACTCCTATCTGCATATTTATATTTCGTACATTATTTGCAAAATTTAAAGAATTTTTTTTTTCTTTAGCGATATAAAAATTGTTGCTCGTTGGTTAAAAACAGAAAATATTTTTTCGTGTTAAATATCTAAATAACCAAAAAAAAAAAAAAAAAAAAAACCAGCCAGTTAAAAAATATCCTACTGTCATAAAAGAAAATCGAACTGAAAGCAAATTCATTGTTCAGTCTATTGAGTGGCGCCGTATCAACACGTCGCAGCCATCAATGCCAGTGATAAATTTGCAAATATCACTAGAATAGAAAAGCACGATTTCTTGTTTTCCCTTCATTTTGATATCAAAATAGTATTCAAATGATTTGAAATAGAATATACTACGTAATTTTGAAGGAGGAAAAGTTATTTTTTTTCTATGCATGAATAGATAAAATTTTGAATGTAAGTCAGATTGAGCTCGAGTCAGTCCAAGCCTAAAAAATAATATAAAAATTAAGTCCGTTTTATCTCCATTTCCTACGTATGCGACACATTACACCGCATATAATAAGTGCTTTGAAAAAAAGAATGCAAAAGCTTAGAGATGGGAAGGAAAGGAAAAAGTAATTTAGGCTTCAGTTTTTCGGAAATGCTATTGTACTGGGCTCCGGAGCCCTGTATTTATGAGCTACGGTGAATTCCGACCAGTATTTAAGTATTTACTAAAAACAGAGAAGTACCGGAGCTGGGCTTCGGCCAAATTAAGCCCTGATGCATTAAAATATCCCTCTGGCTTATGATAATTGATTTTGTTCATTTCAAAATCTGTTTCGTTCTACGAAGAATTCGTTTTTTACCTCTTGTAATTTTTTGCGGCACAAATGGTGTATCTCCTGTAAAATCATTTTTCCAGTAATGAAAGCAGCAACGCAGTGAAACTAGTTCCTGGCGTTTGCAGAAATGCAGTATTGAATCTATCTTAATTATCTCTCATTAATTCATTATATGTTAAAATAAGTCCATACATTCCTTTCTGTTTTATTTTATTTATTTATTTTGATCGATTAAAAAAAAAAAAAAAAAAAAAAAAAAAAAAAATGGAACCTAGAAAGAAAATTTTACTGCATTTCATCAAAGCTTTATTATTACATTTACTTCTACCTTGTATAATATGTTATTTAAAATTAAAAACTTTTTTTAATTTGAATTTTAGATTTTTAATAAAACTTTTCTCATTTTGTATGAATTATTTTTGTGTCGCAGTTAGAATCATTGGTGTTAAGACCAGAGCAAGCTTGAGTTAATTATTTAATTCTACCACTCCCCAAATGCATTATTTTTCAAAAAATAATTTTTGCCTCCTGATACTTGCACGTATTGAACCCAAATATAAGACGCTGTTAGTATTTCCTGAATAATTAATCGTTGTGTACATGTGTTTTTAGAGAAACTGTACACAGTGAAAAAAAAAAAAAAATGAGAAAGTGAAATTCCTGAAAATTATGTATTTCTGAAGTTTTTTTTTTTTAAAGCATTTGCTGTATAATCTAAATAGTTGCGTAGTTCGTTTTTTATGATTTTTGCGCTCTTGTTAAAAAGCAGTGTACCACATACTGCGTTTTTAATTTTCTTCGTGTGTTTCTGTAAAGCTCCCATCCCAGTTTCCTTTACTTTTACCATCATTATTATTATTTTGGGAAAGGCCGAACAAATAATTCAATTGTCAGTTTTTGATTGACATTTAATTTAAACTCCGACATTGTTGTGTGGGAAATAGAATAATAAGTATTATTCACGTTCCAAAATTAGCGATAAAATATTTTTTACTTTTCAAGTTCTTTTGAAAAAAAAAAAAAGAAATAATAAAGAGGAGTACCTTGTCCGTTATTACGTATTCCTGTTATGGTAATAAATTTAACCGTATCTAGTTTTAAGAAAATTTTCGAACTGACTAAAGTTATTTTACGTTTTAAAAGATACTTTAATTTATTATTATTATTACTAGCCGCCCTTGGCGACCAGTTTGGTCTCCCTTAAACATATGCTAAGCATTGTATCACGTTACTTTCATACATAATTTAATTTACTTGCTCAATCATTCGCCAAATCCGAAGATTCTGATACAGAAATTCTGAACTCGGCATTTTCACGTTAGCCGGACGCAGCTGATAAATCGCCAAACATTGTTCCAGTCGTATTTTTTCGTATTTCATTTAAAATATAGTACTGTCACTGATTTTATTTAAAATGCATAACTTCAATTTAAAACTGAATATTTAAAATTTATCGCTTTAAAAAAAAAGAAAAGTAATAAATAACATAAACCATGACATTTAATTTCAACATCAAAGCTTTGTTTTAATTTACCACGTGAAAAATTGTTTATGACAGTCGCATGAAATACTGATGACTTGATATTTACAATATTTGGCGATTTATCATTTGCTCCGTCTAACAAAAAATTACCAAATTGGCCGCTTGGCATACAAAAAGTGAAGCGGTCAACCCGGAACTGTTGATGACAGTAACATGACTTAGGCTTTTATTATATAGATTGGATTTAAATGTACACATTGAACGAAATTTTTGATGGATTCTCGAGATTGTTTTTCCTTTGCAAAGCCATTGTCTGCCATTGTTGCACTTTCGAAACATTTAATTTAATAATAATAACAATTTATGTAAAAATGTAAAGCAACTAATTATCTATAATAATAATTTAATATGAATTAAAAATTTTAATATTAAAAAATAATAACATTAAACTGTTAATAATTACATTCGCCAATTCCATATTTAAAAAAAATAATCGAAATGTTAGCAAAGAAAACAAACCGAAATCTTATTGAATATTGCATTAATTTCGTAAAATTCAATAGCTAAAAGTTGATAAGGCTTTCTGGCATTTTATTTTATTACAAAGCAATTAGGTGGTCATAAGGTGAGGTAAAGCCATATATTAAAATAATTATTTTTATATTCTAATAAACTTATATAAATGAAAAAATCTTATTTAAAAATAATTCCAAAACCTTGTTAACATATTGCCGGCGAGCAATTTTTATCAAATCTGAATTTTAAAACAGTAGAAGCTCCTCCCTTTTCTGAAAGTCTTTTGTAAATTGGTGTTCTATATAGGTCTCCCAAGTTTATGCATCGGTAAATATCTTTCAATGTACGAATTTAATATAAAATGGTCTTACAATCTAAAAAATAGAGTCAACATTATATAAATGCATTTTCTGTAATGTAGGAGCCACGCCCTAGTCAATCATGTTGAATGAAAACGAAAATTCTCGCTTCCCATTGTGAATGTATTATTAGATTTATAAGTTCAGTATTCAATAGGATTAATTGAAATCTTCAATAATATTTAATTAAGCTCGTGAAATTCAATAATTGACTATTGATAAAGGGTTTCTTTTATCTTTTTTTATGAATACAAAGCTATTATATGAGCATTAGAGGAGATGGAAGCGGGTAAAACCATGTGTGATAAATGGAATTATAAAAAATTTCGAATTCGACTTCTTGTATTGTTGTCTGCGTGTGTTTTTATCTTAAGAATCTTTTTCTCTTTTATTCCGAAAGAAATATCCTTGTATTTTTAAAAACTTTTCACTTTTTATTATTTATTGGTTTTAAAAAGCGAAAAGGACATTTATCATCTATAAAGCTCTATTTATTTTCCTGTATCCGTAAGTTTCCCCATTTTTTTTGCGAGATCTAACCCTTCTATTGCATAGATTAAGCATAAAAGGAAGTTCCTCCGATAGTGAAAGAACCCCGTGGTGAATCCACTTTGATTTTTTATATTTTTTTAGTCTTCTTTTTTTCCTCACAGTACAGAACTTCCATTGTCTCAACACCGGTAACCATTATATACACGAGGATATTGGATGAACCGGAAAAAACGCGCGGCGCGTTGCTTGTTGCCGACCTTTGATTGGCAGACATCTTTAGAACGCCGAAAGAACTAAAAAAGAGATTTTTTTTCTTCGTGTTATCTATTGTACTAAAGAACGAAACGTTCGGTATGTTACGTCAGGAATGTAATGCCTAATACGTAAAGTTCCTATTGTCTTTACAAGTGAATCCGGCTGGATGAGAGGGATTTGTTTTTCCCTCTATTGGATTTTTTTTTTTTTTTTAATATTAAGTTTAAGTCGCGAGATTTGTTAGTGTACAGGGTGCCGTAGGCGCCGTCAAGGAGGGGAACGGAGGACAACTGCCTCTTCCTATATTTTCAAATTCAATTAACTTAATCTGATGATTAAAAAATAATAAATAAGTTTAGAAATATATAAACTAAAAAATTATCTTCATGGGGCTCCTGCCACCTAAACCATCTGTGAAACACATTTTTTAGTTCTGCTTTTCTTTTTTTACGTTCATAAGTTTGAAAATTGCCTTAAATAGTAATTTCCTTGGGGGAGTTCCTCGCTGACGATAAATATAAACAATTGTTTCAATTTTTCACTTTGAAAGAAAAATCCAGTGTAAGAAGCTTACTTTTGGATTTTTAACATTTCTTATTTGGGGTCGTTCAAGTACTACGTAAACAGTAAGTGGGGCGGGAGGGGTCCAGTGTCTGTTTATTTTTACTGATAAGGGGGAGAGGGGGGTCACGAAAATTCCTACGTAAGCATTAAACAACGAAGCATCTATAGTTTAACAACAAAAAGCAAAAGAGCATGATTTAGATGAGCGTTCTGCGGATGTTGAACGACTTGAGAAAAAAGATATGGAGTAAACAAGGACTGGAAACGAGGATCATTCCAGCCCACGACTACATTGAAAACTTAATAATAGACAATTCAGAAACATGAATTCAAAGATCTTGGACACCAGACTAGAATTGGAACGCCAAACACATAATATTCCTATGATTCTTGTTAAAATTTTTAGTTATGTGCCTAAATGAGTTAGGGCCGGTTGTATTTCTTAGTTTTTTTTTTGCTGTTGTTCAATGCGATAAATAATAATGTATAAAAACTATTTTGTATTCTATGAATTGTTTAATGCCATAAGTAACAATATATTAAACCGATTTTTTTCCCTTCAATACCACAAACCCTATTTGTCTGTTTATGTAAATTTGCTGGATTAATAATGCAATTTATCGCTAACTGTAATTTTTTATGGAAAATAGTGCTGATGTTAGAATGTCATAAAATCTTATGTAAGCAAAGGGGGGGTGGGGGGTGTCTAGTATTTGCTTATTTTTCCATACAAGGGCGAGGGAGGGGTACAAAATGACTAGAAATATGCTTACATATACTTGAACGGCCCCTTTGTTACATTTTCGTATTTTTTTTTTCTATTTACTTATGTTGATATGTTTAAAAACTGCCTTGTAGTGTGGAATCTAATAACAAACTCTTAGTATCGTTTTCATTTCTTCTGTTTTAGTCGCTATCCGTATCGTTCGTGCCTGTCTCTGGTAAATTTTGATGGATATCAAACATTTATTCTTGATTATGCCTGAAAAAAAAAAAAAAAAAATCAATTTTAACATACTATATATTTGTTCACGATTTCATAAAAGCTTCAAAGAAATTTTGAAAAAACATATTTTTTCATAGGTGAATCTGTACGAGTGTAACTCCATCCACATCGAAGTAGCAAATCTACTTCACTATATCCTCTGCCTATACCTATAGCATATGCTCTTTGTTATGTATTTTTTGTTTTAAATAATAATTAAACACAAAGTCAGATTGCCTTTAATATCTTCGTATCATTATGGGGGGGAAAAAAAAAAAGACTAAAGCAGTTCTTAAATTTCCTGCTCAACAAACGCGAAACATTATTTCTCATTTTTAAACGTAAAAGCACAAAATTGGCAGGACTAACTATTGAAGTGATTTGGAATCCAAATGGGTTTTCCATTTTTTTTAAATAAATAAATTACTTATCGAGTTATAAGCAATTTTTTTCACGTAACGGCCAGTTTATCTCCTTTCTCTCGTTGTCACGTCCGGAAATTCGGCTCAAAGTGCCAACTTTGACAGTATTTTCTGAAAGATCTTTTGCATTTATCAAAAAATGGAAAACGTCTTTCGATTACATAGTTTCTGGATAACAACATGTGCCCATTTCATACGTTTCCGAACAAAAGTGTAAAAGTCTAAAAAATGTGTCTGAAATTAGCCTCTTTATATTTGAGAACAGCCTTAGGGGGGGGGGGGGACACAAAAATCTTCATATTTTGCAAAAACATTTTATTTCATAAAAAATTTCTCTGTTTTCTCCTGCTTAAAATGACATTTAAATCATGTTTCTATCTGAATTAGAACAAAAAATATTATTTTTTTTCGTTTTGGTTTGTTTTCAAAATCTAGCTTTCAAGCAATGGCTGTCATGGAAACGACTTCTTGTAAAATTGCGTTTTTTTTTCATGGTAGATTTTATCACCATTTCTCATATTTAAATTCTGATAACTCGAGAACCGTTAAAGATACAGGGTTCAAACTTGGAACATATCTTTTTCAATTGTTTTACTTTAATTTTGATTCAGCATATTTGAAAAAAATATTTACTTCTGAAAATATGATTTTTTTTTTAAAAGTTGCATCACTTTTTTTGAAATTTTTTCGTTAAATATTTTTAATTTTTTTATAAATTAATATTTTTTAAAATGCTGAATGCAAATTAAAACTTATATATTTCTGTTTATTTAAATGAAAAAAAAAATTGAAATTCTATAAATAATATTTCGAGTTATAACGATTTTAAATTACCCCACTTTTTTAATAAATTTTAAATTTAAATTAAAAAAAAATCTTTGAAGTTTTATTATGTGATTTTGTTTACAAATGATAAGGTTAACCATCACAAAAAAAATCAGAATTTTAACTCAATAAATAAAAATTATTTTAAAATGTGTCCCGGACCCCCTTAAGAGAATCGGAATTTATTCCGTCACTGATCGTGCAAAAGGTTTCATTCTGCAATGTAAGTGGTTATAATACGAAGTTCGTGATACAGTATTGTCTTTCTGACACTAAAAGTAATTCCGGTTTTCCTCCTCTCTTTTTCCTTTTGTACTTTTAAAGTAAAATATGTTATTTCAAATTCAAGTGATGTCTTTTCAGGTGTGGCAAGAAGGTCTTTGACCGCTCTTCACACAATAGTCATACCCACTCGTCGTAAAAAAAAAGACATGTCTGTCTAAAAAAAAAAAATTTAAAATAGACTTCTAATTTTATTTTGGGAAACCTACAGTATAGTTGTTTGTATTACCCCCTCCTCCAAATGAAATAAAAATATTTAGAACCAATAAATTTATTGAATAAAATGTGTCTTGTTTTAACTCTTAAATGCCGGGTGTTGCTTTTCGGCAACATACCCAATTTAGGCTCTAAAATACTATTAGAAAAATATTGAAGCTATAATGCCTAATGTTGCCAATAAAATACATTCTGAAAATATTATTAAATCGATTTTCAACATGTAGATAGCAACACTTGTGATGTTTAAGAATAAAGATAGATTTATTTTTTCAATTGTTGCTACATGTTCTTATTGTTTTGTTTGGAAGCTTGCGAAATACCCTATTTTGTCCTGCAGTGAGCAAGTAAAATTTATTTCTTATTGTAGCTCCTAAAATTCCTGTGTGTTTAATATTATAGAATTTTATCAAGGAAAATTATTTTTTCAATTAAAGACCAGTATTGCCGATTAGTAACAAACTGTTTTTTTAGCCGTAAATCATACTTAAAACAAAATATGATTTTTTAAAGTGTTTTTCCCATGATTTATTTAAAAAATGTAAGCCGAAAAACATTATTACGATGATTTTTGAAAAATCAGGTATTTAAGGGTTAAGCAAGCGATACTCCATTTATTAATTATATAGATATATATGTTTCAAAATATGTGGGACTTGGCGGAGGGGGGTGGGGTGGGGTGGGGGGTGGGGGGATCGGGTGAGGAGGCCGGCCGCTTTGTTATCAAAAATTAATGTTTTCAGGGCTTGAAATTCGATTTTTCCCAGGAGGGGAATCTCCCTCCCAACATTTGTAAATGGAGGGGAGTTCAGCTGCTTGGGAGGGAGAAAAAAAATCTTTAAAACCCACTATTATTTTACATGTTATTTAAAGAATTACATTAATGCAGACATGACAAAATACCACTGAATCAATTTAAATCAACTATTCAGAATAATTATGCAAAATGTTCTTTTACTTTAGAAAGGAAGAAAGTCAAGTTTTTATACAGTCTATCTTTCAAATTTCAACCAAATGACTAAATAAATTTCTTTAGTTAGTTCGTTAGTTAGCATAGTTATTTCGTTTATTTAGCTAGTTTAGTTCGTTAAATAAATTCTTCTTATAAATTTTAGATTTTTTTCGATTTTGGGCCCTGAATCCTCTTTTACAAGGTTAAACTTGTGACAGACAGCACAAACACTACATTTTTAACTTTGGAAATTACCGGAAACGTATGGTTATGCTCTCATAAAAAAAATTTCAGAAAACTTTGCAATATCTGACGTGTCTTCATTTTTAACTTTAGCATGAATATATTCGGAGATGTCAACATAAATATCTATTTCTAAACGAAATTGTTTTGTTATATTTTTAATGGAATTATAAACAAAACCTAACTCCCTGATATTTTCTTTGATTGAACAAGCTACTTTGCATTCAAGTTTTAAACTAAGTCCAAAATTTGAAATAGAAACCATCGATTCATTTCTTCTATCACAAAAGAAATCTATAGGTTAACTTTAAATTGTCAAGTCCTAATTTCTGTGAATTAAAGGGGGAGGCACAAGGAGGAAAACCTCCCCCGGCGCTAATTATTTTTGTTGCAAGTCGAGTAAACTTCATTTTTGGTTTGGGTCGATTTCAGACGGAATATAAATTAACACAAGTTGGATTCGGGTTAAACTCAATTTTTAAAAAGTTGAGTATATTATTTCAGATTAAAAACTATACCTATAATAATAAACATAGATATTTATATTTGTGCTTTTTTCTAAAGAGCGCTGCTTTTCTTACGCGACCCCTTGACGAAATGCGCGTTTTTTTTTGTTTTTTTTTTGCGATCTTTTGAAGAAATTTGCATTTTTTTTTAACAGCCCTTAGACGAAATTAGTGTTTTTTCTGCAAATCTTTGACGAAATTTGCGTTTTTTCGCGATCCTTTGACGAAATTCGCGTGTTTATCGTGATTCTTTGACAAAAGTCGCGTTTTTTTCCCGCTATCCTCTGACGAAATTCGCGTACTTTCGCGATCCTTTGACGAAATTCGCGTTTTTTTCTGCTATCTTTAGTCGAAATTCGCGTTTTTCCCACGATCATTTAAAGAAATGCGAGTTTTTTCGCGATCTTTTGACGAAATTCGCGTTTTTTTCGCATTCTTTAGTCGAAATTCGTGTTTTCTTCACAATCATTTGAAGAAATTTCTGTCTTTTCGCGATTTTTTGATGAAATTTGCGTTTTCTTTCCTGATTTTTTGACGAAATTCGCGTTTTTTCGCGATCTAACAAAATTCGCGTTTTATTAGGGGCACTCTGATGAAAAAATGCATGAATACAAAATTTATTACAATTATATATGTTAAATTCAGTAATACGGAAGTAATATGACTCCATCTTAAATGAGACGTAATCACCATAGCAACCTAGAATCATTGCCTATCATGGGATTATTCGTTGAATTAATCACGGATGATAGGGTAGTTTTTGCGTTGTTACATGCGGACAGACGACGACTATAGGTGCTACGTATTTATGTAATTATGAATGCACCTAAAAAATGACCTTTTCTGTTCAAATGACCACCATTTTGTCAAAAATCAGTTTTTAAAACTAAATGTTAGTTAAAGCTCCAGAGAATTTAAATGCCCTTTCATGATTTAGCGATCAAATTTGTTTCAGATGCTTGTGACCATAGTGAAAAACGGTCGCCCGATCACGTGGGGGCACATGCAGGTACTCCCGGTCGCACAAGGCGTATTATTCCTTTTTTTAAACACAAAAATTTAAATGTATAAATGAAATGTCAATAAATATAATGCAAAAACTCCGAAGATCATATCTCTTGTCTCTGTGACCTTAAAAAAAAAAAAAAAAAAAAAATCACTTGGAATTTTAGATTTTAGGCCAAAGAAGTAGAAACTCTCCTTAAGGGACATTAAAAATCAAATCCTTCAAATTTTAATGGATTCATTTGAAAATTGGAAGACTTATTAATGACAAGCTTAAATAGTTATAATCAAAGTTTGGTGTTACAATAATAAAAAGTTTTTAAATTATTCAATATTGTCCGACAACTGTCCTACAAGTATGTGTTATTTAATTGATGTTTGGCGTGAAAGTATTTGTTTCCCCTTTTGAGAACACATTGCGATTATGGTGAGTCGGAACTCACTGAATCAAAGTTAGTGCATAGAATATTAATGAATCGCAATATTGTGAATTAAATCATTTATTAAATACTTTGATCAACATTAAGTACTTGTGACATTTAGAAATTTGGTCTACATTAATTATTTATCACTCACTATATATGAGACATAATTTACAACATATCACGTAAAATATTACATTAAGCATTAACTCTTTTAAAAGGAATGCCTCGTTAATGAATACTGTAATGGAAAACATATAGCCTACTCACCTTTTAAGTCCATGCTCATCGTTAGGGACAGGCACTTCGCATCCAGAGAATTTTCGTCAACACTTAATCCAATATTCGCGCTCTGCCTAAAACTTTAAAAGAACTCAAATTCCTTGTGCACCTCCGAAACCATGATTTTTGAATACCTCCTAATCTCTCCTGCTCACTCCTTTTTTTTTCGCCCCCTCTTAATTTTATTTTGTTTCCCCTTTGCAATCCAATCCTGTGTAGCTCTGAATTTTATTGGATGTTCTCGTACAATATATATTTTCCTATTCGCCTGAATCCCCCTTTCCTTTCTATTCCTAAATTTCTTCATTTAATTATTTTCTCCGCCCTGTGAGGGGCGCATACATTTACGCACCTGTGAATTCTCTTTTCCCGCCTAAATTCCTGACGACTAACTCATACGCATCTGGGCATATCCATAATACTTCATGCCCATTTTCTTTTTTTAAAAACGTTAACATCCCTGCTGACCACTATGTGGCGGCCACAACGGTTGCAATTTATTGTGTCCGTATTCTGCTTTCACTTTCTCTACCTTTTATTTTATTTCAATAAATCTGGACTACTATAACGCCTCTTATCGTTACTTATATCTTATAGAAATGCATCTCTTTCCGGGACTTTCCTGCGATTTCTCTAATGCATGCAGGTGTAGCGTTGTACATTTCTGAAAGCGTGGAATTTCAAGGAGTGTATGCCTGCTATTCACTAACACTTTTGTAACTGTTATTCCTTTTTCTTTTCTTCTCTTTCAATTGTTGCAATTTGTTCTTTTTGTTTTGTTTAGAAACTTGCAGAATACCCTATTTTGTTCTGCAGTGAGCAAGTAAAATTTATTTCTTATTATAGTTCCTAAAATTCTTGTGTGTTCAATGTTATAGAATTTTATCAAGGAAAATTATTTTTTCAATTAAAGACCAGTATTGCCGATTAGTAACAAGCTGTTTTTTAGCCGTAAACCATACTTAAAACAAGATATGATTTTTTAAGTATTTTTCCCATGATTTATTTAAAAAATGAAAGCCGAAAAACATTATTACAATGATTTTTGAAAAATCAGGCATTTAAGGATTAAAGTAAACTATACTGGGTTATTTAAAAAATAAAAAGTTGACAAAATGACATGGCAAATCAGGCATACAACAAGGATAAAAAAATCACATAGGAACATAGGGTCGCAAACCACTTATTGAGTCACAAATACAGGGTGTAACAGTAATCCTAACTGAACTCGGGTCGACGGTCATAATTTCCATAAAAATTAAAACATTGCGGTGAAAATGCAACGATATGGACCTTGTTTTGTGTGAAATAGGATAACATCACGAAAAGTTCTGGAAAAACACGTTGCTCAAGCAATCGACGATACCGTCCTTAATGTCCTGTGCATACTGATGGCCAGTGCCTGATTTACGGCAGGGCATTTGGGGCACAGGCCCAGGGCCTCTGATTTTCAGCGGGCCCCAAATGCTGCTAAACGTTTGTCAATTATTGTCCAAAATCTGTTGTAGATATACATTTTATTGTGTTTGTATTGTATTTTTACAAAATCGTATATTTTGTCTGAAAAACCCATATTTAATTACTTTATTATAGCGAAAATTTTCTTTTATCTTTATCAATTAAAAAATATATTGTATTTTTAATTCTTAGTTAATCCTGTTCCCTTTCTTGTCAAATTATTTGAAGGTTGGTTATCGTAGATCATAGGTGAGAGAGCCCCCTAATATTTTAAATAATTGTAGATTGGTATTGCGGAAAATTTATTTTTAGTTGTTTACTTTATCATTCAAGATATATAGACTTGCATAGGAACATATAATCAGCACCACACAATTTATTATAAAATTTCATAATTACAAAATAATTATTTAAAAGTAAATTAATGATTATCAAATTTAATTATTTTAATGGATATTTTAAAGTAATTATTAAAATCAATAGTGGTTATCTTAGTAAGTACCGTTTTCAATACACACACACACACACACACACACATATATATATATATATATATATATATATATATACATATATTACTCAAGCCCTCCCTGCCCGGTGCAAGGGGGGCCCCCAAATTTGTAAATCGGTCCCTGCTAATGCCGCGTACATTGCAAACTTCTACCACTTTTGTTTGGTGTTATCACATTTACAACAAAGTTGAGAATGCCTGTTAAATGTTTTATTATAATATACTTCAGTTTTCTGAAAGTTATAACCGTCAACCCAAATTGAGTTAGTATGAAACACCCTGTATTTGTGACTCAATAATTGATTTTTGACCCTATGTTCCTATGTGATTTTTTTATCCTTGTTGTATGCCTGATTTGCCATGTCATTTTGTCAATGCTTTTTCGAATCACCCTGTATATTTTCATATGCATATAAATTTTAACACTAAACCCGTGATAATAGCCTTAAATGAAACTCAAATTTGTATGATTTTATATCTTTAACTCCCATTTTTAGCCCGGTGGTTGGGGAGTTGAATTAGGAATTAATTAGGGGTAAGCTGGAAATTGTTTTAATCCCTTCTGTATAGGTCTAGAATGAATATGCTATGTTTCCCCCCTCGTACTAGGCGAGCGTTAGGAAATATGTATAGATTTATAGTCAAAAAACACTTTTTTTTTAATGCCATAACAATATCTCAAAACAGCTAATTCTGTCAAAAACATTGTCAATACAAATGTTGTAGAGCTTAAAATTTTGAGTAAAATGAGTACCTACACTTAATATTTTTGTTGAACATTAATGTTACAATTCTACTTTAAAATTTTAGACCCGTGCTCATGGGATTGAACTCAGAATTAATTTGAAGAAAACTGAAAATTGTTTTAATCCTTACAGTTTAGGTCTAAAATGAACGTGCTATGTTTTCTTCTTCGTACTTGGGGGAATGTTAGAAAATATGTACATATTTATTTTCGAAAAACACGTTTTTTTTTTTTTTAAATTATCTTAACAATATCTCAAAACAGCTACTCTATAAAAAATATTGTCAATATAAATGTTGTAGAGCTTAAAATTCTGAATAAAATGAGTATTATCATTAATATTTTTGTTCAACGTTAAGGTCACTATAACTGTAGAACACAGTTAGTGTTTCTACCACAAAATTGTACAAGCAAGTTGCACCCTATGGATCAAGATTTAATCAGAAGCCTTAAAAACAACTATCGAAAGTGCGTGCTTATGCACATTTTAGAATGCTCAGACGAAAATAAAATTTGCAGTATAAATTTTTTAAATGCAATTATTTTTTTGGATAAGGGCTGGAGACGAGTTACAGAAAAAAAGATTCGAAGTGTATTACAACATGCCGGTTTTGTTTCGACAGAAGAAAGTGTTAGTGAAAATACACAAAGAGAAGAAGATGAAGATTTGCCTTTGTCAGAGTGGAATCATTGATTCGGAAGATCTGATGATTTGCATTTTTATGAAATTTTGGACGAGTTTGTTTCTGTAGATGACGATTTGCTAACTTCGGAACTGAAATTTGATTTGGAAATTGTCCAAGAAGTACAAGAAACAGAGGAAACTGTCAGTGATGATGAAGATGGGCAGGAAATTGAAATAGTATACCACCGCCTGGAATCAAAGACGCTCAGCAAACAATAAGATTGTTGTCACGTTTTAGGTAGCTTTCATTACAAAAAGCTACCTATTGCAGCCGTTCGGAGGAAAGCGATTTCAAAAAATTTTGGTATATTTTCATCGATCATGACCCCCAGACCCCGAAACCATATATATATATCTGACCTTTGTCACACTGTAACTCTCGTATTTATGAACCGATTTCGATGAAATTCGGTGTGTACATAGTACATACCAATGTCTCGACAGAGTTCGTTGGCCAGCTTCATGCGCCGTTTTGTTTCAAAATGGCGGCCATTTAAAATTTAAAAAAAATTTAAATTTGAAATTTGGTACCAAAAAATTGGAAATGAAAAAATATTTTTTCTTATGTATTTGACCTTTATACAAAGATTCCGGAGCAGTTTTTGTTTCGTTTATATCTTAAAAAATGGCTGAGTTATAGCATTTTGAATTTCTAGCGTGGCTGACATTTTGAAACGTCCTGAATTTTGTCACGCGATAAAAGGCGTATTTATGAACCGATTTGGATGTAACTTCGTTTATACATAGTACGTACTAATATCTCGACCGAGTTCGTTGGCCAGCTTCGTTCGCCATCTTGTTTAAAAATGGCGGCCATTTAAATTTTTAAGAAAAATTTAAACTTGAAATGTGGTACCAAAAAATTGAAAATTGAAAAAATATTTTATTCTTATGTGTTTGACCTTGATAAAAAGATTCGGGAGCCGTTTTTGTTTCGTCTATATCTTAAAAAATGGCTGAGTTATAGCATTTTGAATTTCTAGCGTGGCTGGCATTTTGAAACGTCCTGATTTTTGTCACGTGATAACAGGCGTATTTATGAACCGATTTGGATGTACCTTAGTGTATACATAGTACATACAAATATCTCGACCGAGTTCGTTGGCCAACTTCATCCGCCATCTTGTTTCAAAATGGCGGCCATTTAAAAAAATTTAAAATTTAAAATAAGATACCAAAAAATCGGAAAATGAAAAAGATTTTTTTCGTATGTATTTGACCTTAATACAAAGATTCCGGAACAGTTTTTGTTTCGTCTATATCTAAAAAAATGGCTGAGTTATAGCATTTTGAATTTCTATTGTGGCTGACATTTTAAAACGACCTGATTTTTGTCACGCGATAACAGGCGTATTTATGAACCGATTTGGATGTAACTTGGTCTGTACATAGTACATACCAATGTCTCGACCGAGTTCGTTGGCCAGCTTCATTCGCCATCTTGTTTTAAAAGGGTTGCCATTTGAAAAAAAATTAAATTTTAAATTTAAAATGAGGTATTAAAAAATTGGAAAATGGAAAAGATTTTTTTTATGTGTTTGGCCTTGATACAAAGATTCCGGAGCAGTTTTTGTTTCTGAAAATTTGTTCTTTTGTTTATATCTTAAAAAATGGTTGAATTATAGCACTTTGAATTTCTAGCATAGCTAACATTTTGAAACGATCGTGTATTTGTCACGCGATAACACACGTATTCGCCTATTTCGATGTAAGAAGGCATGTGGATAGTATACATCAATATCTCGACCAAGTTCGCTGGCCAGATTCATCAGCCATCTTGTTTCAAAATGGCGGCCATTAAATTAAAAAATATATATATATATATATTTAAAGTGAGTTGCAAAAAAATTGGAAATTGAAAAAGGTTTCTTTCTTAAGTATTTGACCTTGATATAAGGATTCAGGAGCATTTTTTGTTTGTCTTTATCTTAAAAAATGGTTCAGATATAGCAGTTTCAATGTGTCTAATGTGGTGACATTTTGAAAAATCTGATTTTTTGCCTGCGACAGCACTCTTATATATCAACCGATTTCCGATGTGAGTGAGCATGTGCACAGCAATTACTAAGGTCTCGACCAAGTTCACTGGTTAGCCTCATCTACCATGTTGTCTTAAAATGGCAGGCACTTTAAGAAATCGCCGAATTTGGCAGCCAAATATAAGTTACTTTAAAGAAAAGCAGCTTGGATAAAGCTGACTAATTTCGCGAAATTCTCATTCATTATATTGATAAAAATTAGTATTGAATCTCCTATATTCGGTTTCCACTAAATTGAGCTTCGTGTGTTTGAGTAATATAAGTTGGCTTTTTTAAAATAAGGAATATAAAAGCTACCTCTTCCTGCCGGCAGCTTTTTCAAGAAGGCTCACATTTTGAGCACTTTATCGCCAGAGTAACGGTTGGCGTGGGGATGAATTCAATGCTCCGCACCCTTTCTTGTTCCTGACGTCTTGCGCGTAGGGAACAGCAACCCCATTCCTTTGCTGAGAGCTTTTTGCTTTTAAAACAAACAGCTTTTTCGCATTAAAATGCTTTTAATTGCACAATATATATAATTCAAACATAAGTTACGTTTTTTAGTTCAATAGTACTCATTTTATTTCATTAATTCGCTATATTCGAAGAAATTAAAAACGTATTTTATTTTTTTAGGAAAAATAAAAACAGGTGTAAAGATTATTTTGTAATATATATAATTCTATTGATCATTTTTTATGACACATTTGAACGTAGTTTTATTAGCATTACTATTGAATTAATTTAGTTTTTTTTTTATCATTATTAAACGGCATAATTGTGTGACGCATTGTGTGATTGCATTAATAAAACATATTTTCACTGAAATAATTCATTAAAATCAATTCAATTATAATTAGATTGAACGATAAATCATAAATTATTTAGCTGTATCCTGCAATTAAATCAATCAGTTAAAATAATTGTAAGTTGATGCATGCCAATTAAATCAATTACTATTACATTTTAATGCTGTTAAATCTTTATCATTATTTGAGTTTTATGAAAAAAACATTGGTGCACAAAATTAAAAATCTTTAAAATTCTTCAGTTTTTTATTTTAAAATTTTTGCCATATTTTTAAATATTATTTCGTCCTAGTTGTTTTATTTTATTTGTTATTTTAAAATAGTCATTCGTCATATTTGAATAAATCATCTAAATTCTCTCGGATGAAATCCCCCCCCCCCCTTACACACACACTCCATTTTTCGTCATTCTGCACATATATTGCACTATTTATTAAGTTGAAGTGGCAATAAAATAATGATCAATCGTCTGAGGCAACCTCCCATTTCGATTTTTCTCTTCTCCCCTCCCCCCCCCACCTCTCCTCCAGCACACTATTTTTTGACCATTTAAAATTCATTGTTGCCTTGCAGCAAAGATTAGTTAAAATTGTGTTTTGCTCTATCTGTTGATTTTTAAATAACAAATGAATAATTTACCATAAAAAAAGAAAAGGAAAGAAATAGAATGAAAGATTAAAAAAAAAAAAAAAAATCAGGATTAACCTTTTGTGCACACGCTTTCATTTTTTTTTAATTCTCTACATTTTTTTAAATTTTCCGTCCTACAGTTACTTTGAAGTAACTATAAGTAAAGGACCCATTATTCAAATTCTACCCCCCCCCCCCCCCGAAAAAAAGCTTGTTTTTCTTTCATCTCACCCCCCCCCCTCCCCCCCTCAAAAAAAATGAAATATTCCAAGTTTTTAATTTTTTGGTTTATTTTTTCATTTGTTAATTGATAAATTTAACTATTTAAATCTACAGCCCCTCACTATCATACATAGTTAAAAAAATTTCTCTAGTGATTTTATTTGTTACTTTGAAGTAGCAAGAAATAGTCATTCAATATTCCTTCTCCCCCACCTCCCCTTAAGGCTGTTCTCAAATCCAAAGGATCAACTTTCTGACTTAAGTTTTAATTCATTTTTGTTCGGAAACTCGTGAAACTAGAAGGTGTTGTTATTCAGAAACTTATGTTATCGAATTACTTTTTCCGTTTTCTTGTAAACGCAATAAATAGATCTTTCAGAAAATACTGTCAAAGTGGGCATTTTGAACCAAACTTTCGAACGAAAGAAGAAAATCCAGTCAGTAAGGGGAGAAAAATGCCGTGTCACGTGATCCAAATCGCTTCTAACTCAATAGGTAATGGATGGATCCAAGAATGGAAAACACAGTTCGATTCCAAATCGCTTCCATGATCAGGATTTCCAATTTTATATCTTTCCGTTAAAAAATGGATTTGTAAATGTGTGAAAACGTTTTGCGCTTGTTGAGCAGAGCAGTTGAGAATAGCCCTAAGAATTTCATCTCACATTAAAAAAGCAATTTCTAAACATCCTAGTTGGGGGTATGATAGGTTTTTTTTTTTTTTTTCCTGGTTTAGCCTATTTTTACTTGACTTTGGGTACTGTTTCTGCAGAATGATTTGGTATTAAATTAATTATATAAGTTCATCACAGAAAATATAGTAATTTTCTATCACGTATTTTTTTTAAATCTGTGTTTATATACATCAAAATGTACTGAAACTGCATTAATTCATTATCCCCTTAAATCCATCTTTATATGCAATCAAATATCTAGATTTATGAAGGTAATGAGTTTTTGTTTAACAGGTATGGAATTATATAAAAATAATAAAGGCTTTTTAATAAAGGTATGGAATTATTAATACTCAATTGAATGAAAATGTAGATTTTTGAGGGGATCAAATAATCAAAATTTTAGTCTATATCATCAAAAGTAATAAAGGCCTTTGATAAAACAGAGTATGAGAGTTCGTAATACAATTTCTTTCGAAGATTTCTTTTCATCTAGAACACATAATTGAAAATATTTCTTTAATTTTGGAAGGACTGTTATTCTAAAATATGCTAGTTCTTCCGCCATTTCGGTTCAAAATAAAACTCAAGACGACGATTGGCGTTAGAGCTGGCTGTACGTTCTCGCTTTCGCCAACTCGCCAAGACTGGTGCTGAAAACGTGAGCCTTCCTGAAAAAGCCTCCCGGCACTGGCCGGAAGGACTTTTATGATTCCCAAATCACAGATACAACGAACTTTAAATTTATCGGACACATTGAAGATGACGTAGAACGAAAATTATTTTGCTCGAAAAATAAACAAAACAAGATTGAACATTTTTTCTCTCCGAATATGCCCTCCTTGCTCCATTATTATTATGCTATGCAGGAATAAATTTATTTCTAGTTGGGAAAAATAGTAAGTGTACTCAGTGCATAATAAGTATGCTAATTATAATTTATTATACAATTCATACTACTATTCTTATATTATAAGTTGTGAAATAGGGTAGTATGCATGCGTTCTTTACTTGTGACTCATGCTTCTGACCCGACCTCGGTTATTACGTCACTCGGTTATAGCGTCATAATTATTGCGGTCCCTTGAATGACGCTATAACCGAGTTCGACAGTACTTTTCTGGTACTCATTATACAATATTACATAACGTTTTTGATTATTTATTGAATGAGCTTTCTCCTTCTGATCGCTCTGCTATATGTCACAGGAATAATATTTTACATATAAACTACTTAAAAGTATACATAAATTTGGCTGTCTTGAACATATTTAACATTAAAAAAAAAAATCGAAATATCTGAGCGCGATACTACTAACTTTATAAAATTTAAATAGCATTAGAAAAGAAAATGGGTAGATAGTAAATATCTACGGCTTTAGTGCAGGTTTCACGCACAGTAAATAAATTTACAAAGTGATTTACACATTTTGTATTTTAAAGTCAGATAACATATTAACAATTAACGATATTGGAAAGGAATAACAGAGAAAATGTGTTATGATGGAGAATAATGAATACTTAAATTTGATAAAAATGAGAATCTTGGCATGCTTCTTGCGTATTATGTCATCAATAAAAATAAAATTTAGTGTCGAAAGCTTTTCGTCCAACCCTTAATAAGTTATATGAATTAATTTAAAAATGTGTGAATGCTATCAATTTTACGTTAAATGTTTCTTTTCAAAATATTTTGAAAAGATAAAAATGCAGGTCGTATAACATTTTTCTTTAACATTGAGTAAAGTTGGAAAAGTACAAAAAAACTCTTTTTGTACAAAGGCGAAGCTGTATAACCTCATTGCATTTATAAAGTTATGTTAAAAACACATCTATGGCAGAAGATTCATTTCCTTGATAAGTTAAAAAATGTGAAAAGAATAGTTTTAAGGCTTTATTATGCTTCTTCCGTGTTAATAGTTTAAATATTTTTTTAAGTAATAGGGTACATAATTTACATATTAGGGGGGGGAGGGGGTATAGTGACTTTATAGATGCTTCGGTGGGGCATGGCCAATAAAAGGTTGTGAAACACTGTTCTAGACCTAAACAGAAGGGATTAAAACAATTTCCAGCTTTCCCCTAATTAATTCCGAATTCGGCTTTTCTTTCCTCCCCTACCACTGGGCTATTTGTCTGAATTTATATTTTTAAATGAAAAAATCGCAAAAAATATTGAACTGAAAGTATATACTATTTGGTATTTTATTTTAATTTAATTTTTGGAGTCTATGCGTACCGAAAGCGAGCGAAACCGATTTAATAAAAACACTCAGGTTTTTATTGATTTCGTCGAAATTTCCACACATTTTATTACCCGGCTGCCAAGAAGGGTTATGTGTTTCACGCTTATCTGGGTATGTGGATTTCTTTATACCCTCGAAACATCCCAACGGTTATGGATGTATTTTAATGAATGAGGTCTCTATCGATTCGTCTTAACCACCCGAAGGTTATAGGCTAGGTTTTGTTTTTATAAATTCAAAATGGCGGTAGACACGATTTTTTTTTTTTTTTTTAATATCGAGTGGTATTTTATTGGATAGGTCTTTCAAAATGAAGACGATGTTTCATTGACTATTTTACAGTCAGAAGCTCCGTTTAAATATTACACAACCTGGAAGTTGTGTAGGTAGGATCTCTAGCTTTACTGCAACTCTAACCTTCATAGGCATCTATAGGCCTCATCAAAACAGTGTTTACGGATAGGAACTAACAATTAAACACAACTTAAAAGTCATCAATACAAGTAAATAAAAAAATAGGTAAGTAATATAAAAAATAGTTTAACATTGATGCGCGATAATTAATTAGTTAGCTTTTTACATAGTCGCGTTTTTTGATTTTTAAAATTTAATTTTTATTTGTTTTGTAAAAAATATTGCTACTCGTCTGAACCGAACGTTTCAAAATTTTTGGTAGGTGATGTAAATGTGGTCTATTGAGACCAGGGTTGGCAAGTTTCTGCCAGAGTGGTTAAAACCAGTGGTTATAACCGGTTAAAACCGGCATGGCAGAAACTAGTTTCTGCCAGTAAGTGGCAAAAACTAGCAGAAACTAAGAAATAATATTAATAAGAACTTTAATGTGCAATGATTCATAATTCACACATGTATTTGATATGTAAACAATTAAGTTAAAAATTAAAATTAAAGATTATGAATGTTATTCAAAGTTTTAAAAAAGTTTGAAAATGATCATATAAATATATTTTGTTTATATAATAATAGGTACTAATTTTCTTTCACTTGAAAAACAGAAATTTTCAATGGTAGCCTGATGCTGTACAAGTTTAACTATTTTATATTGTTGTTTAGAGTTGAATTTTTATTTAAAAGTAAAAAAAGAAATTTACAAAAAAATCTGTGATATTTTAACAAATGTATTTTTCAGAGTACTTTTAAATAATTAATGCAGTGCAATAACTTAAAGATTATGATTCTTGTGAAAATATATAAGTAAATAATTGAAACACAATAAATAACAGAAAAAAAAAAATAATGAAATATCTTGTACACTTACTTTACAATATTGAAAGAAAAAAATTGCCACTCAAATATACTATTGTTACTTTTTCCACAGAACATTCCATAGCATAGGACAAAATTTTGCTAATCTTCCTGAACACACTGTTTCTTAATTTGTTTTGAATGAAAGAAAAGTTTGAAAATATTCTTTCAAGACTATCATTACTTGCTGGCAATGTCATTTTTGAGGATGCAAAATTTGAAAAATCCTCATTTTCACCAGTATTCGTTTTTAAAGGTGACCACCACACAGGCAAGGGCAAAACATTTTCTAGGGCTTCCTTGGAGAAATATGTTTCTGGGACAGGAGTTGATTTTGCTTCAATGGATATTATATATGGCACAAAATTGGGATTAATATCAGAAAGCAATTTCGTTGCCTTTTCTTTATGCCCATATGTCAATTTTGATCCCATATACTTAGGATGAAGTAAATAAGCTAGCATATGGTAGTCGGTTATTACTCTGCTTTGAACTTTTGTAGTTTGTTTTGTAAGTGCAAAATGTGGTTGGAACATTTTCAAATAACAGTCTTAATAAAGAAGCTAAAATCTTTAACAACGATTTTACACACAAATAACATACAGACATGACAAAAAAATCACATATGATCGTTTTTTTTTCATGTCTGTACGTTATTTGTGCGTAAAATCATTGTTAAAGATTTTAGCTTTTCTACTAAAATTCGCACAAAGTTTGATCTATGCTTATAAGTCTTAAGAAAAGTCAGATTTGTTCCTTTGAATACTGTATTTAAATGAAATGTTTTTTAAATCATAGAATTACAAGATCCACATATAACTATTAACATTTTTATGAGAAATAATTTATAGTGTTATTATTAAATTATTATGTTAAATTACAGAAAAGCATTTTGAGCAAGTATTGAATATTTTTCTTTTCTTTTCATTTTTTCATTTAAAATAAGTATTGGATATAGTTTTGTATTTGATTTTTAAAATGAAATCTTATCTGTTACATTACTCATTTTTTCTAATTCAAATCTATTTATCTTTTAATTAAAACTACCCACAATATTTCATTTGTTATTTAAGCAGAATAAAATGTACTTAAGGAATTTAATACTAGTAAAAAAGTCTCGGATTATGTCACGAAATGTGTTTATGCCAGTTGTTGCCAGTTTCTGCCGGTTAAAACCGGTTATAACCACTTTCTGCCACTGGCATGGCATAAACCCTTTTTTTGCCGGCAAATAGCCAGCCCTGATTGAGACGCTCTAAAAAGATTGTGTTACAATACGGACGTTTTCTTACTTTTCGCATAGAAAAACTATCGTTTCCGTGAGGCTCGAAATAACTTGCATTCATCGGTGTATTTGAAAGGGTTAAAATACATATATATATATATTTAAAACTGATTGCACCATCAATTAGAAGAAGGTATCAGCTTTAAGACAATATTTTTAGTTTGTCTGTAGCTCTAAAACCGCCCCTTGGAGGGGCGTTGCGATGAGGGGGAAAAACGTTTTTCGCACACACGCAGAGCGAAACTTTCTTTTATTAGTATTAGATTGTATAGAGGGTATACGGTATAAATTTCAAAAGAATATGATAATTAGGAATGCACATGGAGCGTTTCAAAAGTTAGAAACATGCCAAATTTTCCATTTTGAAAAATCAGCATTTAAAGTTAAAAGAACTGTATATATATATATTTTAATGTTAAATTATAAAAAGAGTTTTTACACATATAAAAGATATCAGCAAAGACGAGTCAGAATTGAAAAAATCTTTTTGCATCAGATAAATTTGAGTATCTATTTTCATAATTCTCCAAATTAAAAAAAAAAAAAAAAAAAAAAAAAAAAAATCGGATATTTTAGTCGAATTTCGTGATTTTAGGATGTTCTCAAATTTAAAAGGGCAACTTTCTGACATAAGTTTAAATTTATTTTTGTTCGAAAAATGCATGAAACTAGCTGATGTTGTTGTTCAGAAACTATGTCATCGAGCTGTTTTTTCCATTTTTTTGCAAACGCAATAGATCTTTCAGAAAATAGTGTCAAAGTGGACGTTTTGAACCGAATTTCCGAGCGAAAGTAGAAAAATAACTCAAGAGCGGACGAAAAACGTGTTTGTCACGTGATCGAAATCGCTTCTAACTCAATGGGTAATTGATTGATCAAAAAATGGAAAAAACAGTTCAATTCCAAATCGCTTCCATAACCAGGCTTTCCAATTTTATATCTTTCCATTAAAAAATGAATTTGTAAATGTGTCAAAACATTTTGCGCTTGTTGAGCAGAGCAGTTAAGAACAACCTTAAAGCACGTTTTCTGCCGGTCGAACGAAACTTTTTAAACATTCATTGATTCATTCTATATGTTGAAAGTTAGAGATGGAATTTTTGAGGACCAAAGAGATTAAATGTCCTTTGTTTTTCCAGTGAAATCCTTATAATTCCTTCCCTGGGATTAAAAATTTTAGAGGAATATTTTTAGCACTGAATATTTTATGGTTAGTTATGCAGCTTAGCATCTAGAAACTCTCAATATTTTCAGCCTTTCGTTAATTTGGAATTATAACTTTTTCAAATTTCCTGCGACAATTTTTGAAATAGTTTATTTCTTTTTGCCGCAGTCAAATTTCTTGTATAATATTTTTGATTGAGAATTTGGTTTAGTTTAGTAGTGTAATTTTTTTTTTTCAATCAGGATTACAAATATTTCCGCTTTAATTGTGGTCACGTGTATCTTAATTATGAAAATTTGACATTTTAAATATTTGACACGCAGACTATTTAAAGCCTAGCCCAAAACTTGTAAGAGGCGGAGAAATTTGTAAGCGGAGAGTTAATTTTATTATTATTTTCTTTTTTTTTTTCATTCAGAATAATCTTTTAAAGTAACAGAATTCTGGTACAACCTGCCGTATTGAAGAAAATCACGTTCGGCGAGTTCTATTTTCTTTTTTTGCAACCCTCCACCTCATCTATATACCATGAATTAATACGTTATTTTTACTATTTCAAGGATAAAGGACGCTGTTAAAAATCACGAATTACGGATTTTCGTGCAATAATTTGAAGAAAAAGGGTGGAGATGGATGAAAGAAACTCAAGTAACAAATTACACATACCCACTTTAATTAATGCAGCAATCTTTCATCCAAACAATTCTACATCAATTACTCATTAAAATATAAAACTAAATACATATAATTATTGTAACTGTTAAATGAACTGTTAATTGCGTAACATGCCTTGAATTTTCATATGTCTAGATTAAATCTATTAGTATTGCTGAAAAATATATGGAATTTCTGCAGAAATGTATTATATATGTATTTATATTATAAAGGAATTCATGACATCTCATTTTTAGGTGAAATAGGCAAATCTTTCCAGCCCTGCCTTTCTTTTGAACCGTTGCAACGCTCATCCCCCCCCCCCTAAAATATATATATATATATGCATGTTTTATATATTGTGTATGATTTAAGTAAAGTGCTTATTTTTAAGAGCATAAATTTTTCAGTTAATTTGTTTACCAGTAAATGTAAAATAAAGTATAGGACATACTTAAAATTTTCAAGTATTATTCAGTTTCTATTCATACATATAACTTCATACATATAACATAAAAATTTTCTGTTGAATTTTTTTTTAAATTTTTTTTACGCAATACTATTTTATGTTGTTAAAGTAGTCGTCGTATCGTGTATATACACTTTATTTGTGGTAATCAAGGTATTTAGGGCTTGATGAATCTGCCTTGGTTCTACAAATTTCCATTATTCCTTTTATCCTATTTTTACTCTGTTTTTAAAATGCATTTTAAAAATGTTAAGGGGATGAGTTTTGTACTCAATGAATAAATTTCTTTATTAATTATACTTTCATATCTTTTTTTGGTAATTTGTAATGGTTATTGTGATGTCTGGAGGTGTCTGGATAACTTTTCTTCTGATTTCTGTTGGCGCCAATGTCACGTGATCATGGGCGCGCGGAGAGGAAGGGGGGACACTGTTTTTTCAGAGTGGAAGAGGTTTTTGAGAAGTGTAGACGTAGGCCGTGCATGTGTGAGCCGGCGAGTGTTTTGATTTATAAAACGGAAGTGTCAGGTGCTACGAGCATCGAAGTATTATAATTTTAGTAGTTAGTAATTTAATAACATAGTGAAGTGAAGGTTTTGGAGTGTAATATGAAGGTGTTGTGCATCTATTGAAACTTATTTCATTGTACATAGTTTGTGTCATCATGTAACGTCCTTTTGTGCTTTGTAAAATAAACTATTTTTTTCTGTGTTAAAAGAAGGTTGTACATTAACAAAGGAATACACACCTATGATGATTAGCGAGGATCGAGCGTATCACAGTTATTAATGGTTTTATATATATTACAGAGACGAGTCAAAATTTTTAATCCATATAGCATATCTGCTGTGCTTCAAAATGAGCGATATTTTCAACAAAGTAAATCGAAATAAATGAGAATTGCGGAGATTCTTGTATAGGTTCGGTAACCCGATTTCTTCCACCCTAATTTTTTTCGTCGTCGGTCTAGTTGACCCTAATTGTTTCGGTTTCGGATTAAATTTTGACCCTTGCTGGTAGGATTTGATAATCCATTTTTCAAAAGATAGTCCACTATGTTGTTTCAGATGGAAAAACTATGTATATTTAAATGTAAGTTATGTATATGCTTATTTTTTTTACATAAGCATAAAGTTGATACTAGATACGAGTATATATTTATAGAGTATTTTTCCATATTTGCATCAAAATATGGATTAATTTCTTTTCATTTTGGGTCAATTTTGGATAGAAGTGGATCATGCTCGGGTTGGGTTTTCGATCAACGGAAACTTTTTTCGGGTGAAATTCAAATAGAATTTTCGTATTTTGGTCAGGTATAATCTGATTAGTGCAGGTCTCCAATGTGGATAAGAATAAAGTCTTGCCGCAAAACACGAAGGTAAGAAATAACCGCTTGAGATCGGTTTTATTTTTTCCTTAAAAGTACTCGTTTCAAGGTGAATATACTTATTCTGGCTGTCTACTGATGCCGGTGACTACAGTACTTTCGCCGCAATAGATGTACATTTACTGGGAAAGTTGTTTTACAGGTAGGCAACACAATACCGCGGGAGATTAAGGAAAGCTTTGACTGACCCACCGCATCATTTAAAATGCCTGCTATAAGGATTATATATTTTTTGCGAAATGCTTGTTTTCTATTTCTTGTTGCATTTAGCAATTCCAAAATTATTGGTATGAGTCGTCATATTTTATATTAAACAAGTAGGAAATTGCTCATCAAACGTGGGAAATGAGGTGCGTTCGTACTGTTACTAGTTTTATAAATATTTTTTTCACGCCATATTGTACTGAATGTATATTTTTTTGCACTTCATAAGTGCATAGTCTGTAACATCATTAAAATGCACTTGCAATAATTTTTTTCCCATTACCCGTAATGTAAAAAAAAAAAAACTTTTGACTGTCCCTGTAATTAAACTATACATCCGATTTTCATAAAATTTGAAATGGCTCGATAAAATTTTGCAACAATCATATATTTAAAATTTAGACCATTCGGTTGGGTAGTTTTTGCTCTGTTATATGCGGACAGACGGACTGAACGACAACTATAGGTGCTACGTAATTTATATAATTACAAACGCACCTAAAAATGACCGTCTATTTGCATTTAATAAATTTTCCTCCTAGAATTTGGAACGCAGCTCGATGAAATTAACATGAATTATCCGCATGGATCCGGGGATGTCATATAAGTTCTCTGAATTTTGAAATTGGAATTAGTTTTCGATATATTAGTTTTTTAACGTTTGATAGTTCAAATGTTATTGATTCCCCCCCCCCCCCATTCCAATTTTAAATTATAATTATTGACTGCAATGCACCCCCCCCCCCTTTTTTTTCTAAGTTCATGTACCTGGGATCAGACGGGGCCTGCGCAAAACAACTTTCTTCTCTTATGCGTTTGTTCCAGGATCCCACTTCTGTAAGCCGGCCCCTGTTAGTAAATATTCATCTTGTTTATTTTAATGAAGTGGAAATGATTCTGTTAGAAAGTATTAAAATCACTTTAAAATGTTGCAAAATGAACTGGGAAAAGACTAAAAAAAATTACACTAAATTTTTTTTGTATTTATTTGATAAAATGTGAGCATACTAAATATGGGAATATGCATAATATTTGTAATAATATAATATGCATAATTATATGTTTTGTCTATATTTATTATTATATGTTTTGTCTATATTTATATAAAATAAACTTTTAAGTTGTATATTATATACTATAATTAGTATTTTTATGAATTATTAAAAAAATATAGATATTTCTTTACAGAGACTAATAAACATTATAAATATTAGTAATAATAAACTAAGAATAATTCTATTTGAGGATTAAAAACAGTTTGTTTCATAATCATCTTGAAAAGGACTTTACATAAATAACTGTGCCTTAAATGGCTAATCTAAATATGTACCAATTCGTGCCTAGCGCCTTATATTTTGTACGTTACAAAAATGCATAAAAAATAGGCTTGAACACATAATTTCACAATTTAAAAAAATGCGTATTTCAAAGAAGTCTACAAGCTACGATTATGACTTATTTATTTGAATTACTGGTAGAAAAAACAAAAATGAACTTACTTCTTACATTTCGCCATCTTGAAAATGAAAAATCTATAAACTCCGAAAAAAGTCTCATTTTAAGCTAATAAATATCCATCTTTCGGCAACAGATAAAGACATTTATACACAATAATTTCATACAATTTTCATGTTATAAAGAAGAAGAAAATTATACAAATTTATTAAAATTTGAAGCGTCCCCAAAATGGGACGCTAGGCATAAATAAATTAAGAGTTCGGTCACGGGAAGAAAGGAAAACGCTAATGTTAAGTTGATGGGCGCGTTATTTTCAAATTTCTCGCTTTGATTTTAATATTTTTGAATGATTAGCTGAGGATGATCTACAACCCGGCTAGTTTTTTACTTTTTCGATTTTGGTTATAGTTTTTTTTTTTTTTTAAATTTTATAATAGTTTTAATTTTAGAACCGGTTCCGTAAGTGAAATTAATTTTAAAAAAAAATCTGTAACCTGTATAGTGTATGCTCTTAAATGATTACAGGCAAATACTTGTGTGGAAAACGGGAAGGGTTAACACATCCGCCGTTCTGGCTTCAAGTAGCTTGACCACCAGCACCAACCGGTTCTCTTCGTTTCCTACTCGTCAGCCACTGTCAATGTTCTTCTTAGTGATTCCCCCCCCCCCCCCGATTTGAGCACGATTATTATTAGAACAGAAACATCATATTGTAAGAGATGACTTAGTGTTTATTTTTTACCAAATTAATACAATCCAGAACATAATTGCTTGCGACAACAACAATTTCCTGATGGAAGGAAAGACCCCTAAGCATCTTCAAAGTTACGTAAAGCGATTTCGAATGGTAAAAAAATCCCCTTCTTTTAACCTTTCCTTCTTCACTGTTTTTTTTTTTTTTTTTTTTTTTTTTTTTTTTTTTACGGTAACAAAATTATAGAAATACATAAATTAATAAAATGCAAAAATATTATTGCTTACTGCTTATAATTTTACGCAGGGAACTCAACTAATATACGGTGACCATCAAAAATCTTTCTACTATATTATTCTAATATATTAATTTAAATTAGCGCCAATACAATTCAAGCTAACAGTTATAAGTATGGTGTAGAGTGCATTTATTTGAGTTAAGGGTGTTCTCAAATCCAAACGGGCAACTTTCTGACATGAGTTTTAATTTATTTTTGTTCGGAAATGCATGAAACTAGCTGGTGTTGTTGTTCAGAAACTATGTAATTGAGCTGTTTTTTTCCATTTTTTTTTGCAAACCCAATAGATTTTTCAGAAAATAGTGTCAAAGTGGGCGTTTTGAACCGAATTTCCCCGCGAATTAAGAAAGAGCACTCAAGAGCGGGCGAAAAACGTGTTTGTCACGTGATCAAAATGGCTTATAACTCAATAGGTAATTGATTGATCAAAAAATGGAAAAAACAGTTCAATTCCAAATCGCTTCCATGGTCAGTCTTTCCACATTTTATAACTTTCCGTTAAAAAATGAATTTGTAAATGTGTCAAAACGTTTTGCGCTTGTTGAGCAGAGCAGTTAAGAACCGCCTTAAGCAGCTACTTCAGTCACGCGAAAAGACCCTCTCGCTACTGTTAATCTATGGGAGAAATTTTTTAAAGATATCTCGTTTGCCTTTTTTTTTTCTTCTTGGCATTAGATAGCTGAGGTCGATCTCTACAAAGGCAGTTTTTTACTTTTTCGATTTTGTTTGAATTTTTTTTTAAAATGAGGATGCTTTTACTTTCGAAACCGGTTTCGAAAGTGAAAGTGTCTGTCCTAATTAAAAATACACATAAACAAAACCGAAAAAGTTAAAAATGACCTCTGTAGAGATCGACCTGAACTATCCATCTCGGAAAAAAAAAAAAAAAAAAAAACTTTTAAAAATGTTGAACGGCAAACGGGGGATATCTTAAAAAATTTCTCCCATTGGATTAACATTCGCGAACGTGTGTTTTCGCGTGACTGAAGTGTAGCCTCTTAAACATGGAGTTACAGTGATCACCTTTAGAATAAGAAAAAAAAAAACAAAAAAAAACATGCTGCAATAACAGCCCTCCCCCCCGCCATTGGGTATTAAAATTCAAAACTAGACCAACATATAGGGTAACCCTAAGTGTTCGATAGGTTAAAAACGTTTAATCATACTATTTTGCTGACATGTTCGTGGATGTGTGAAGCAGAAGATGCTATTTGCTTCCTCAACTTGCTTAGCTTCAACACTTAGTAGCCAAGGCTAATTTACTTTCAATATTTCAAGCTTCTTCTATCACTTAATTTTTCAACACTTAGTAGCCAAGGCTTTGAATTTGCTTTCAATATTTCAGGCTTCTTCTATCACTTAATTTTCGCCAAACCAATGTTCATTTTCAAGCATAATGAAAAGAAACTCTTCTCTAAATTTGAAAATGCTCGGGAAAATGCTCTATGATATTATTATTAGCTTCGAATTCTCGAACTGTCGAACATGAATACGCTGTCGAACTCTGATGCTTTTACCCTATATTTATATCAACGAAATGAAATTCCCGTTACCCAGAACGTTTGCCAAATAAGAGGGATTACTCCATGTATTTGTAAATTTTATTTCCTGCTATTCAACGCTTCCACAACAGCAAAACACTATGGTGCAAACAAAATTGGGTGCATTTGTATCTAATCGAAATTGAGATACAGCTATAATGTTTATCTCAAAAAGCATATAGCTTTAGGCTATTCTACAACCAAAAGGAGCTACTTTCTAACACATTTCTGAATTCATTTTTGTTTGGAAAAGCATGAAATTGGCAGGTGTTCTTGTTCAGAAACTATGTAGTCGAGCAGCGTTTTCTATTTTTTTTTAGTAAAGGCAGAAGATCTTTCAGAAAATACTCTCGAAGTGGGCTTTTTTTAACCGAATTCACGACGTGGCAACGCGAGAAAGAAAAAAGACATAGCTTCACGTGACACTAATTGCTTATAACTTGATAAGCAATTTATTTATAAAAAAAAAAAAAAGGAAAACGCTATTTGATTCCAAATCGCTTCAGTAATCAGGCCTGCCAATTTTCTGACTTTACATTTAAAAATATGTCAGAAAGTTTCGCGTTCTTGAGCAAGGAATTTGTGAACCAACCGGCGCTATTTTGCCAGAGAGTTCTTTATTCTTAGCAAGTTTAATATGTGTGCACGTATTTATATTCACCAATCCATTATTTTAGCATAAAATAATTAGGTTGAAAAGCTGCACGATTTATCTTATTTTTTAACCATTTGGAAAAATGGTTATTGTTCTCTGTCAGGGTAGGAAATCAAAAACATATCTAAGGCGTTTTATTGGTTGAATCCGCATTTTGTTCGTTTTCTGATTGGTCTATACAGTATTTCCCCTTACTTTCAACAGAGATGGATACTTCTGTTGTCACTATGACAAAAAAGTAATAAAAATTACAAAAAAAAAAAAATTAATAACACAGAATCAAATTGAGATACAGCTTTCAAACAAATTGCATTTAAAAGTACATTTTTTTCTCTATACGACGGTGTAAAAAGTAATATTGTGGGATGTTTAGAAGTTTAAGAATGAAATTTCATTTAAAATGGGTCGTCAGATTTCTTGGACGATGGAAGATTCTTTTCCCGAACAGCCAATGAAATGCTTGGATAATACGTAAGTTTCAGGTGAATAATACGTAAGTTTCAGGAAATCTGGCGAGTCTCAGGCGATTTTTGTCGCTTGCAATTTTTACGTGTAATAACACTATTAATGTTTAATTCATGGCGCACGTAATGTATGATCAACTCCGTGCGATTTTTTATGTCTTAAATTTTAGTCTTTGGAAAAGTCATTTTCCAAATGGTCGATGTAATTTGTTAAATTGCTTTTTTTTTTTTTTTTTAAATCTGCTCTCATAAATATTTCCTTCGTTATTGAGTTCAGAAATTTGTGTTTAGCGACAATTTTGTCACCTAAGTTACCATGATGGGAAAAAAAAAAAAAAGAATCTAACAAATGTTTAGAAATTTTTCATTGCTGAAGCGTAGATTAACTCATACGGCAGTTAAGGTTTAATATTCTAGCTATTTTTGGGACAAATAAAAACAATAATTAATAGATTAATTTTTTTTTAATTATTCTGTATTAAATAAAATATTGGGAGGGGGGTGGGTGTTACAGTGATAAGTGAAAAGAATAGTTCAGTAACCCATCTTCATTTGATCAGATATATTGCTGCATCCTGATAAATACGTGGTACGGTACATTATTTTTATTAATTTATCTTAGACCTTTACACTGTTAAACACATTAGATTAGTCTCTGTCGTTCTTATACCGAGATTAAAAATTAATTAGAACTTATACTGATATTTATAAACAATTGCTGCTAAAAATGCTCATATGGCGGAGAACAAATACAAGATCCGGAATGATTGCCCTTTTAGCTTATTTCTTTTATTAACAAGTGTCCATTATCCTTTTCTACAAAAAGGACTCTTGTATTATTCGACTCAGACACGCAGAGCAATTTATCGGTCTGGAAATAGTTGTTACACAAAGGAAAAGAATGGAAGCGTTTTCAAGTAGACAAAAGTTCTCTTATTAACATTTTATTCCCTGAACGTAAACGATTTGATTTGCGTAGTTATATCAGATGTTTGTAATATCAATTAAAATTCTGATGTTCCATTTAGGGAGGGGGCGGGGATGCGTTAAATTAAAATAATTTTTATAGATAAAAAAAAAAAAAAAATTTTTCAAACAGAGAGTAGATTAAATAAACTGTAAACAGCAATTTCTTTAAAAATAAATAAAATTTTTATATGGGAAAGCATTCCTTTTCTGGCAACAATAACAACAACATATTATTATTATTATTAATTTTTAAATGAAAGTTCGAGGAAAAGAACAAAATATTTTCAATGAAAATTCGAGGAAAAGAACAAAAGATTTTCCTTGTATAATAGTAATATGTATCTTCAATATCCTTGTTAAATGTTTTATATTTGTTTCTGGGTTTCATGTTACATTATATGTTTATTTATTATTTGTTTGTGCATTATTTGCTTATTTATTATTTTTTTAAATGCACGTTAAATAGTAAATCATTTTCTGAACGTACATTATAGAATAGTGTAATATATGTATCTTTACTACCATTTTTAAATATCTGGGCTTCATGCTACATTATTTGCTTTTTTTTTTTAATGTACATTAAATAGTAATTCATTTTCTAACCGTACATTATAAAGAATAGTGTAATATATGTATCTTCAGTCTAAAAGTTGTTTTATTTTCAAATTTCGCTTATTGTCTATTATGTTTGAAAATTATAAAAATGAAAAACAATATAAAATAATAAATAAAACAACCAAATAATAAAGCAATAAATATTAAATACGTTAACAACAAATAAGGTCCAAAACAAGGGTAAACTAGAGAACAGAAATTCTGCTTTTTCAGAATTTAGTGTCGCCCCGGCATTTCCATTACTTCATTTTCTTCTGGTGGACTGGTGGCTTCTATTATTATGAAACAGCCATTATAAATGAAGCGTTAAAAAAAAATTATGGCCATTTTTTTTTCCCCATTCTGACCAGAAAATCAGAGTTTTAACTTTTTACGGCAGCTCTTTCATCTTCACCTAACGCTTCATTTATAATGGCTGTTTCATAATAATAGAAGACACCAGTCCATCAGAAGAAAATAACTCGGTTAAGCGTGACTCGGATAATCGGGACTCTACTGCAAAACATATTTCAGTTTTAAGACTTAAAGCACACGCTTTTATGTATGTAAAATGACGTCATTTGCATTAATATAGAAACTTAAAATTAAATATAGTTTATAATAGCTCCCTGTTTTATCATAAATCCTTCATTTATATTTTTCTCAAAGTAGCACGTATTTTAATTAATTTTTTTTCAATCTAATTTTTTTTAATTAATTTTTTTTTCATTTTATGAGAAAATGGCAACAAAAAGATATAACTGCTATTTTTCAGCAATTTTTTCTTTACTTTCTACAGAAATGGCGTACTTGAGTTGCCAAAATGAAACAAATATCGCTAAAAACTACAAAAAAATTAATATTTCAAAAACAAATAGAGATGCAGTTTTCAAACAAATTGCATTAAAAAGTACTTTTTTATCCCAATACGATGGTATAAAAACTGAAAACGTGCGATGTTTAGAAATTTAAAAAAATGCTGTAGAGCATTTAATTGTACAATGATACATCTACTTTGTTTATTGCTAGCGTCTGTAAGCTAACGTTATTTTTTGGACACAAAATAAGCTGGGAGAAAGAAATAGCATACCGTACCGGGGCTAATAAACATAATAATATTATAAGGTAACATTATAAGGTGATAAATCGAAATTTATCTTTCGTACTAATAATTACCCGGAAGCCATTATAAGAGAATCAATTGACATAATTGTTAATAAAGATATAGCTTGTAGCGATGCACTATCATCCGATATCCACGGAGTACGGAAAGGTTTTGCTGCGAAATAGATGAAAACTTTTGTTTGAAATTTTAATATCTTTATCTGGCATCTCATCTGATATACAACCTTTAAATTACAATGATTTCTTCTAGGCAATTCTCGAATAAGCGCAAAGAAAAATAACAACATTTAAATCGCCACTGATGACGGGCGTGTAATGGCTGAAAACGTTTTGGGTTTTTAATGTTTTTTAATGTATTTTAAATAATTTTATATTATATATATGCACCTGAAAGTAATTTTAGTGCATTTATTTGTGCTTTTTATATAAATTTTAATTATTTAACTCAAGGTGAATTTAGGACTAGAATTTTAACTTTTATTTATTTAACAAAAAAGGTTTTTGACTTTTAGATATTTCTTTCTGTATTTCGTTTAGCTATATTGTGTGCATAAATATTTTTTGTCGTTATTAACATTTTTTGCGAGTATTTAACTAATAATTTTTATTTCTCTTTTACAGGTAAGTACCTTGATAATAATTTAGCTTTTCGCCCATGGTTTTCTTACATTTGGCGTAAGTCAATATTTACGTTACTATCCATTATTAAATGTAAAAATTTATAAATAATAATTTGAAATAAGGTATTTACTAGCTATCTGAAAATAATTTTGATGGATTCCCCGTGTTTCTCTGAGGTAAGCTTAAAAGAAGTTAAGGAAAGATTATATAGTTGGTTTACTTTTGGGTTTTTGATAACCCTTTTTACATTTTATGACTCTTATGCACATGCTCATAGCTCTATTTAGTTTTGGATTGTTTCCGCAGACTAAATTAAAAATAGGGGCATTCCACGTCAAATCAGGCAGTAAAATATCAATATGTAACCCACCATCACAGATTTTAATGAAACTGCGTGTGTTTGTTCTTACTATTAAGATATGATCACCAGTAATTTTTTTTGCTCCTTGGTGAAATAGTTTCTAAGAAAAAAATTGTCAAAATTTTGAAAAACTGCCGTCAGTTGGCATTCTTGATAGCTCAGTTTTCAAATGTAGCATGTCATATATATAATCATATTTCAATATCTACTCTACAAATCATCTTCAAATAATTTATGCACAATATTTAGGGTACGCAGCTTATGGAAAAAATATATTGTTACTCTTATAACATTTTAAGTGTGTCTAAAAAAATATTTAAACTTTGAAGTCGTGAATTTTTTATGAAAAATAATGCATTAACAAAAAAAGCATTATCAACAAAAGGCGGTATTTTTATTAAATTTATTTTTTATGGGAGATATACTTAAAGGTGTCCTTTACCTGATTCTGAAATAAAAATAGTGGGATTTTGGGTGTTTTTGGTAGTATTTCCTATTTAAAAATATTTTGAGGTGCATTTCATATCAAATCAAGCAGAGTCATTCCATGTCAGTTCCCCTAAGCCATTTAATCACTGTCACAAATTTCAATGAAATTGGGTTTGTTTATAGCTTATTTTAAGACGTAATCACCTTTAATTTTCTTGATCCTAAGTAAAATATTTTTTAAGATAAAAAATATCAAAATTTTGAAAAATTGTTTTAAATTTTTTTAATGACAGTTCGATATTCAAAGACTGCATTAAAAAAAAAAAAAAAAAAAAAAAAAAAAAAAAAGTCATTTCAATATAAAATCACTAAATAGGTTTCAAATAATGTATATGTGACAAATAATGTAGGCTGATTATTATTTCTTGTTTTTTATCATGTTTAAACACTAAGAGTGTCTTTTATCTTATTTTTTAAAATCAAGAATTTTGTCAAAAATAATGTGTTAATCAAAAATTTATTATTAAATTTTAAAATTATTTTATTATTATTATTAAAATTTATTATTATTACGTAAAAATATCTTTTAAATGGTTATAAAATAAAAATAGTGAACATATGAGAAAAAAATAGCAAAATTTTGGAAAAATGCCACGAGTTGCCATTAATGATTGTTCAATTTTCAAAGGCCTCATTTTATATATAAAATCATATTTCAGTAACTAATAAAGAAATCTTCTTCGAATAATTTAAGCAAGGTAAATAAAGTATGTAGATTATGAAAAAAATATTGCTGTAATGTTAAAAAATATTTAAATGTGTCTAAAAAATTGTATAATCTTTGAAATCAAAAATATTTTACAAAAAATAATGAAATTATTAAAAAAACTTTATCAATCAGAGGCGGAGTTTCTATGACTAATTTTTTAATTTTAAATTGTACATAATACTACATTATAACTGGATCTGAAATAAAAATAGTGGGATTTTGGTTGGTTTTAGTAGTATTTAAATCATATTTAAAATTATCAATATTTTCAAATGTAAAACCTATCCAATGTATCATCCCTGGAAATATTTTTATTTATACATTTATTTTATTTTTCAAATTATCTTTTATGTTCGTTTCTTAAGGAAAAAATATACAATATTGTTTTTTAGTAAAACTTCTAGGGCGAAGAGCAATTATCCCTTTCCAAAAAAGAGAAAAATCACTAGCTCCTCACCGCCCAATAGAAATTTTCAAAATGACAGTCCTAATCTTTAAACTCATATTTGGCTGTTAATATTGAAAATTTAGCATTGAGCTGCTAATATTTAAAAAATATACCAAATTTCACTCTTTTGAAGAAAATTTTGACGTATTGTGCTTTAAATATATGCAAAAAATGCATAATCCATTATATTTATATCTTTCAAATAACTATATCTAAAAAAATATTTAAAACTTAATGAGTTGCACTTTTGTAACTTTATTCAGTTTCTAATGATATGTACCGTAATTTCGGGTGTATAGCCCGCAGATCAAACAATTCAGTTTGGACCCAGAAATTTTATTCAGTATTTGAAGACCAATATTTACTGTGATCTAAAAAGTTACATTTTATTTTTAAAAATTTCTGGGTCGAAACACGATTGTTTGATCCGCGGGCTATACACCGGAAATTACGGTAATTTGATTTATTTCATCACAATATTGCTGAAAGATGGATTTTCAACATATATATTTGTGTATATATATCCCTGTTCTCAAACAAATTATTTAAAAATTATTCATTTATGTTTAATAAAGCATATATATATTGTTTATACACTTATAGAAAATACATATAGTAAATTTTATGATATTATGTCAATAATGTCTAAAAGTAAAGAACTTATCTAATAGTATGTAACGAAAAATTTAACATGTGGTGTAATGACGACAAAATTTTATAATTGTTTTACTTAATTTGGATGAATGAAAAAAGCTTACATGTTTATATTTTATTGAAGTACAGGTGAAAATGTCACAAAGACATTCCTACCTCAACAACCACTGAGTATGTCACATTCACACTACAGATGATTTTTTTTTCTTTTTGATCTTTCGGGTTTGATTTCAGATGGTAATGAATTAATTAGTTTTGTTAGAAGTGTCATTGCAGCCAGCATATTAGGCTCACTATTTTTTTTTAATATAATTTGTTTTGATTGACTCGATGAACAACAATATTTAAAGGGACCATTTCATGACTTTTCAATTAAAAGCTGATTTATAAATTCATCATGTTGTTTAGTTATTATTATCGTCTTAAGATAATAAGTTGATATTAAAATTTTTAAATGCAGTTTATTTATTATTTGAACAGTTGAAAGTATTTTTCAATAAGAGTGGGCTGTTGATTTTAAGTCGGCTGTTGAGCAATGTAGTGTTGGTAAAGGAACTGGTACTATTTAATTTAATTTTTATTGCTGTAAATAATATTTGTTATTTTAATATTGTATGTATTATATTTAAGCAACAGTAGAAATACACGATATCGTAGTCATTTTAGTACATCTTAGCATGAAAAGCTTCAATATTTATCATTAAACATTCACATTTTATGAAAATTTTGTTAAAATTGCTCATATTTTCACTAATTTTATTTTATAACTATTGAAAAGATATTTTTACGTACAATTAAAAAAAGTAATAATAGCCTGCCTTCGGTTAATAATAAATTTTTGATTAACACATTATTTTTCACAAAATTCTTGATTTTAAGAATTCACAAGATTAAACACACTCTTAGCATTTAAACATGACAAACAACAATAAATAATAATCTGCCTACATTATTTGTCACATATACATTATTTGAAACTTATTTAGTGATTTTATATTGAAATGACTTTTTTTATGCAGTCTTTGAATATAGATCTGTCATTAAAAACATTTTTAAAAAAATTTCAAAATTTAGATATTTTTTTATCTTAAAAAATATTTTACTTGTAATCACGTTTAATTTCCTTGATCCTGTCTTAAAATGAGCTATAAACATACCCAGTTTCATTGAAATTTGTGACAGTGAATTAAATGTCTTAGGCGAACTGACATGGAATGACTCTGCTTGATTTGATTTGAAATACGCCTCAAAATATTTTTAAATATGAAATACTACTAAAAACACCCAAAATCCCACTACTTTTATTTCAGAATCAGGTAAAGGAAACCTTTAAGTATATCCCCCACAAAAAATAAATTCAATAAAAATACCGCCTTTTGTTAATAATGCTATTTTAGTTAATGCATTATTTTTCATAAAAAAATCACGACTTCAAAGATTAAACATTTTTTTAGACACACTTAAAATGTTATATAAGCGTAACAGTATTTTTTTTCATAAAATACGTACCCTATATATTATGCATAAATTATTTGAAGATGATTTGTGGAATAGATATTGAAATATGATCATATTTATATCATGCTACATTTGAAAATCGAGCAGTCAAGAATGCCAACTGATGGCAGTTTTTCAAAATTTTGACAATTTTTTTCTCAGAAACTATTTGACCAAGGAGTAAAAAAAAATACTGGGAATCATATCTTAATAAAAGGAACAAACACACGCAGTTTCATCAAAATCTGTGATGGTGGGTTACATGCCTGCCTGAACTGACATGGAATGACCCAATAAGCAATTATATTAGTGTGATCATTACTTACGTATCTCAAAAGACTGTATTTCAAAGACTTGTTATTTTTACTGTCGTAATTTTATGCAGGGGTCTGTCCAGACATTTGAAGAATCTTGTTTTGATGTGAAACATGTTGCGAAAGTCCCTGTTGTAATGTGAAAAATATTTTTAATGTCGTATTTTTATGCAGGGGTCTCTCCACTTTTTTTCTTTTGTGAAGGATCTTGTTTTAATGTGAAAAAAATTGCGAAAGTCCCTGTTGTAATGTGAAAAACTTTGTGAAGGGTCCTGTTTTAAGAAGAAAATTTTGTGAAGGATCCTGTTTTAATAAGAAAAAAAATTGTGAAGTATCTTTTAAAGGAACCAAATTTTTCCTAAGAAGATCTCTGTTATAACACCACTTCTAATTCTTATACTTTCTGAAATTGATAATTTGCATTTTGAATTGCTAAATTTTATTATTTTATTTAACAATCTAAACAAGTTAATTTGTCTGAATTGAATTGATAAATATAATAAGTACGTAAACTGCCGATTATCAGACGTTCGATTATATGACACACCTATTACCTATACATCCGTAACGTATTTTATCTGCTGACTTGGCGTGGACATGTTGCTCTATTCGAAAATTAGGAATAAAAAAAATATTTTTTGAAACTTATGAATCAATTATACAGAGCGCTAAACGTGGGGAAACAATGCTAAAAAGTGGTTAAAATATTGTTAGCTTATTTCAATGATGGTACATTTTATTAAATATATGCAACATTTTGTCACAATAATAACTTAAATAAATCGGAAAATATCGGATATCCATAGAAACTCCGACCAACAAAACACTTCTGCGTATTCTGATTCACATTGCCTCGAAAATTAATCTTATGCATCCCCCTTCCTCATCGAATATACATTTCCCTTGGGAAATAAATAAATATAAAAGTAAAAATAGTTTTTTTTCCTCTCCCAAGGATTCTTTAATCAATGTTTATCTTAAAAAAATCACGCCTAATTTCATGATTGCAATTCAAACTGTTCCGAGAAAAAAGTCCCTTACAGTACATTAATTTGGCGCGGGGTCCGATTATGGAAAATTCGCCGCTTTCGTTTATGATTGGTAGAAAGCGTAAGCTAGTGAATTTATTAAAAATATAAAATTTTTGCTCTGTTTCTTAAGACATGGCAATAGGATAGGAAATGAAGAAACAAAAGGTATTTTATAGTAATTTTAAATATATTTTAATACACTGCTCAAAACAATTAAAGGATATTTGAAGTTTTATATAAAATAAAGGTATAAACGAAATTTTTTTTGCCGAAAATACAAGAAGAGAATCACAAATGCAAATTTTTCTGGTTTTCAAACTGTGGAGTATGCAAATTTTGAGTTCGACGTCAAAAACGTCGCTTCAGCGGCAGCGAATGAAATTTGACTTTCAACTGGATAAAAGAGAATGAAGACAAGGATGATCGGCATTCAGTGATTGCTTTGTTTCGATGAGTACGGTGTCTCAGCGAAGTCATTTGACAGATTCAGAAGCTTTGAGAATTGTTGGTAGGTTAGAAGGGGGCCAAACTCAAGCCGAAGTAGCGCAAGCCATTGGAGTGTCACAAAGTGTCATTTCCAGGATCTGGAACCGTTTTTTGGAGAGTGGATGTGCAGGCCGAAGACCAGGGCAAGGTCGTAGACGGGCAACAACGCCCAATGAAGATCGGTATTTAGCGTTAACAGCTCGGAGACACCGAACCATGAACGCTACTCTTCTCCAACAACACCTTCGCTCGGCTACCGGCACCACGATTTCAACTCAGACTGTCCGAAACCGGCTCCATGCTGTAGGTCTGTATGCTCGCCGACCGATGGTATGTGTTAGATTAACATCAAGGCATCGTCGCGACCGCAGTAGTGGGCAACCGAGCATGTCAACCGGAGGAGAAATTAGAACCGGAGCAATATTCTGTTTTCTGACGAGTCCCGTTTTTCTGTGCATCCGGATAATAGGCGTATTTTCATCTGGAGGGACCGTGGCAGTAGGAATAATCCTGCGTTCGTGCACGAAAGTGTCAGATTTGGCGGTGGAGGAGTGTTGGTGTATGGTGGCATCTCCATTGACGGGCGCACTGACCTCTACATCATTCGAGATGGAGCTCTGACTGGTCGCCGATATAGGGATGAGATCCCCAGACCTGTTGTAGTCCCTTACGCTGCAGCAATCGGAGATAACTTCATTTTAAAGGACGATAACTGCAGGCCACATCGTGCAAACCTGGTGGAGGATTTCCTTTTCGAGGAAGGAATCGTTCGAATGGAATGGCCAGCGTGTTCTCCAAACATGAATCCAATCGAGCACTTTGGGACGCTCTAGGAAGACGAGTTTCTGGCCGCCAACAACCCCCACAAACTCTCCAAGAACTGGAAAGAGCTCTTCTGGAAGAGTGGGGCAGAATACCCCAACTCGTCATTAATAGCCTCATTGAGTCCATGCCTCAAAGGTGTTCAACGTTGCTGGCCGCCCGTGGAAACCATACCCCCTACTGAAAATGATTTTCTTTGAAGAAAACACCTTTTCTTATTTTTTTTTTTCTCATATGCACAAATTGTGTTTTTTTCCTTTAGTACACAAATGCGCAATAAAATGCATTTTTTTCTGCCAAACATGTGTAATTTATTCTCATATAACCTACTATGTATCAATCAGCTAAACAGTTTACCAGATACAAAATCCACCTAAAACTGCAATATCCTTTAATTGTTTTGAGCAGTGTATTTATTGAGTTAGAAAATGCGTCTGATAAAGTCTTCCATATTGTCCCACGATTTCGATTGTCCGACTTACTTCTGGTTCCAAGAGTATCGGATAATCGGGAATCTATTGGATTTGTCGAGGCAAGAATTATTTTGAGTAAAAAAAAAAATGACGAGTTGGTAAAAGCTACTTGTCTTTCTTATTGTGCGTTGTTTTGCATAAAAAAATTACAATTCGCTTGACTGCTCTCTTGGAACTGAGACCATTTATCATGTGCTACTGTCCTGAGATGGCCGATAAATTTTAAGCCGCACATATAAGTTAATAGAATTTTTAAAAAGCATTACGCTATTTTATTGGTCATTAAGGCAAGTCTTTCAGGTGATTCATGCTGCTATATAGAGGTATGACTTCTTTTGTTATTTTTGTAGCGCCCATGAGGAGACGCACCATTGTTAGAAATTGTTAGACTGTAAAAATGCAGCAATTTAATCACTTTTCGTGTGCTTCTGATTTTTATAGCCGTTTCTGAAGATATTCTGAGGTGTTTTTAATGATGATAAAATTCAACTTAAAAATGAAGAGCAACTGCATTTTTTATAACGTTGTTCTTGATGTAGTTCGGAGGACATGCCAACTGGGTCCTTTAGAGTTTAAAT
Organism: Maratus speciosus; assembly: GCA_963932465.1. Lineage (NCBI taxonomy): Eukaryota > Metazoa > Arthropoda > Arachnida > Araneae > Salticidae > Maratus > Maratus speciosus. Next base: position 411,582,788 of record OZ010793.1, on the reverse strand, counting down.
CCATTTATCTCAGAATATGCGTTTTCAAAATTTGTAACATTAAAATATTTAAGCTTCCATAAAAGATAAAGCTGTGAAACTGTCAGTGTTCACAGACAGTTCAACCGTAATGTATTGTTTGCATTGTCTTCGGGATTGTATTGTTTCGAGCAAAAACTTTGAAATTCTCATTGTAAAAAGTGATGATTTAAAAAAAAAAAAAAAGGAACTTTCTATTTAATAAATTGTTAAATAGAAATTTTACGTATGAAAAGAAAAGTGTCCGCGGTAAATGAACCATAGATGCTACACGCTTCCTTTTCAATACCAAACCTGCCATAGAGATACCTAATAACATCTGAGAATTTCATGGTAATCGGACAATATTTACGCGAGTTAGAGCACGGTCAGACAGACGGACAGACACAAAAACCGAATTCATAAATGTTAAAAATCGACCCCGAGATGTAAAGGGCTCGAGATGAACTCGCCACATCTCTGGCATGCAGCTAGCATGTACGTATAAAATGTACTGTAAATTTGAACTGTGATTTTGTACCAATCGAAGTGTCTATCAATAAACATAAGAAAACCAGTGTTAACTGACCTTGGAATATTTTGTCAGTTATGGGGTTTCTGAAACAAACCATTCAGCACTCAACTGTCATTGGTTTGAAATAATAAGAAATCAGATACAAAATAATATTAGCCCAAGTAAATGCCTGTTCTTGCTAGGTGAAAAAGAAATAAAACGTATATGTGTTAATGGATCAGATTTTCTTATGCAATTCCTAATCGTACTTTATTCGCCCAGGTTCTATTTTACTGTTATTATTCTGCAATGCGTATAATATTACAAAATTTTGGTCATTGTTTTTTTAAGAAAATTTTTATCATTAGTATTTTATGCTTAATTCAATATTTTATTCTTAATTAATACCCCGTTATTTTAAAATATAAAAGCATCTTTTAAACACGTCATACAATTAAAATGTCATTTCTTTTTAAACTATCAGTTTACCTAGAATATGCTTAGGGAAAATAATGCTACATAGTTAAATAAAATTTTGATTGCTTAATTATTCGGAGATTTAAAAAGTTGGTGCTACTAAACAAACAGAAAATGGTTTAAAAGATCTATTCAATTTCTATTTTCTTATCCATAAAACTGATTTGAATAAGTCCACATAGTATAATAAATGGTAAAAGCGTGTAATTAGACATGTTGCTGTTGTGAAATGGTATATAATAATGATTCCATGGTAGATATTCATTCTTTTCAAAGAAGTATAAAAACGAAGCTGTTTTAATATATTTATTCGTAAACGTTAGCAGAGTTCAGGTTAATCATTTAACATCACGATTCGAATAATTCTCTAAAAGATTACTGTCACGCAATCGAATTCAATTGCTGTGGTGTTTTCTGCTGCATCACGTTCGTATGTCAATATTAATGACCCTTGTATAATGAGATGTTCTTCAAAAAGACCCTAGTTCATTTAGTAAAAGTATTTTAAACGACTTATTATATTTTTACTACTGAAAAAAAAAAGTATAAAACATTTGGTTGCATAACTATATGTTTAATTATTTCTTACAAGGAGAGTTAGTAAAGTTGTACGCTCTGATCTTTTTCAGACTTTGATGGTATTACGCTTAGATTCTGCAGTAAAGGACGAAAAATCATACATCCGGCATAGATTATGGAATGCATTCCAACACTAATAGAATATTATTAAAAAATTTCATTTTTTCCTACAGCTAAATAGCTAAATAAACAATTTAAAACAACACATAACGCAGTAAAAATTCATATTTAGCATATTTTTAAATGAAACACACTTCTGGTTGGATGGCAATGTCAATCATCAAAATTGTCGATTTGGGGTAGCGAGAAGCCAGAATTTGTCGTTGTCAAGCCTCTTCATCCACAGAAGGTTACTGTCTGGTGTGGTTTCTGTGCTGATGGCATTTTGGGTCCGTATTTTTTGTCCAGACAGGGAATTCTGAACTCTGTCTCGACTTCTTGACAACGAGGTTCATACCTGATGCCTACCACGAACACTGAAACCTAGACACATGGTTGCAGCAGGATGGAGCTCCTCCAAATTCAACAGGAGGCGTCCTGGACTTGCTCAAAAGTCACTATGACAATCGTGCCATTGCAAGAGTCTTCCCGAATAGCTTTGGCTATGGACTTTTTGCCCCCTCCCCCCCCCCTCCTATAACCATGACTTATCACCACTACACTTCATTTTGTGGGGCTATGTTAAAAATAAAGTATACAGAGATCCACCAAAAACCACACAAGAGCTGAAAACAACGATAACAAGTGTGTTAAAGTCCATTCCAACAGATCAACTGAAATAGGTTATAGCGAATTTCGAGCAAAGTCTTGTTTAGCTGTCTCCTCAGATGGCCAACATTTTGAGAACCTCATCTTTTAATTTCCTTTATTCTCATCTGTAAATCCTGAAATTTTGAAATACATATTTTTCTTTTGCTATATTCTGTGAAAGTATCGACATACAGATTTTGCTTTTACTATCTCTCATACGATCAATTTTCTATCTCCCATTAACATTGGAATAACGTGACAGATTTCATCATTAATTAGTAACAGGTTTAACACGTTGACCGCCACAGATTGCCACTAAGTAGCTTTTTTGGCAGACATTTATAAAGCGATTGTCAGTGTTTATCGTTTCACAATTCCCAATCGCAGCAGTGTTCGTTAATTTTATGCAAAGTGTTAATTTTATACATTTTAAATTTAAAAATGTCAAATTTTAGTTATTTTTACACGTCGAACGCCAAACTAAAATCACTAAACATGTCTGAAGTAGGGGGGGGGGGGTGTCTGTTTTTAAATACTTTGTAATAAATTATCAGTAGGCCCGTTTCACAGGAAATTACTATTCAGTCTAATTATTGATGGCACACTTATCCGTGCTGTATGGCACTAAAGTTATATGACACATTATAAGAAAATCTAGAAGGGGATTTCATTGAAAAGGTCTACGGCGTACTTATAAATGCTCCAAAATACTGAAAAAATCGGTAAACTAAAACTTTGTTTTATGCTTATCAGATCAAATTTCATAGGGACATTTTTATACTTTGGTAAGGATCTTCAAATCCCCGTAAGTGTGAAAAAGATCGGAATGTACTACTTCACTAACTGTCCTAGTTAGTTTTTATTAGTCTTCTTTTGGTCCTCTGTTAGTTTTTTCTGGAGAGAATGCAATCGCATAGTGCTTATATCAATTGCCACTGCTTAATTTGCATCCTGTTGTAAAAAATTCACATGATAATGTTATAACAAATTTTGTGATTGATGAACATCCAGTTTATTTTAATATATATCGTATTTCTCCGAAAATAAGACCGGATCTCATATAATTATTTCGATACGAAAAAGATGTATTAAAGATAATTATAATAATCAATGTAAATATGTGATGTGCTTTTTCAGTCTCAATAATTGAACATTGATTTAAAAAAGAATTTTTTGCTCAACCGTATTTACCAACATAAAAAAAAAAAAAAACTTAAGAGTGTTTTATATTTTAAATATGAAAGGAAAAGAAAAAAATAACAGTCAAAAGTTACTATTTTTTAAATGTCCTGTAAGTTTTGGGCCGCCTTCTTCTATTTCATTTCCATCATTATGAATCAGTTTTGAGAATATTGTTTAAATAATTTATATTTGCTCCCTTGCGCTTACGCTTTTCCAATAGTCTTATCTTTTCCTAACATTATACAAATTACTCTAAAATTCGCCGTACTTTCCCATGATTTCATTCATGAATGTGCATCAATCGGGTCATCGGTTATTTCGTAAGAAATTAAATTTTTTGATTCGTCTGGAATGCTTTTGATAAGATGTCAGATTGATAGTCGCTTCCTGGTAAGAAGTGTTCAAAGCTGCTAGAAAAGCAGAACAGCTGATGATATGGTGAGTTACGGTGCTTCACCGTTATCTCCGTAATTGGACAGATTACGCCTAATGGCTGTATTTAGTTTCGTGTAAACTGTGAATGAGTATTTTTTGACGGAACAGTGTTGGAAATTGATACGCTTTTCATCGGTTACATAGGTATACATTATGGAGTAAGGAGTAGTGACTTCTTGACTAATCGGTGTGAACAGTGGTCCAAAAGCCTTACATTCCTTTCTTCTGTACCTGTATGCAAAACTGTGCATTTGTGAGTTACTATTCCGTCCTTGACCAGCGTTCGAAATCCTTGGTGGTCCGCTGGTCCGAGACCACCAAAAATTCAATCAGACCACTAATTTGAAAATTTAGTGGTCCGCAGGACCAGTAATTCCCCCCCCCCCTCTTTCACAGGTAAACTTAAATTTTCCCGTCCCTGAGAAAACGCAACCAAACACAAATCACACAATAATAAAATTGCGTTAAACCTTAGTCAATTGAAATAAATAATCAGAAATAAAATATCCAATCAATAATTTTATAGTTTTTCTTTTATGTACTGTTTATTTAATATTTAGTAAATGATAATTTTACATTTTATTATGCTGAAAATTTTGGATAACTGTAAAGGAAGTTTTGTTTATATTCTAGGAGGTGTGTGTGTGTGTGGGGGGGGGGGGGGGGGCACTCAAAGGGTTAAGGGGATACTAGAATTTTATGTAGGGGGCCAGTGATGATGACTGCGGACCAGTAAATTCTCATGCTTACTGGTCCTTGGGACCAGTGACTTTTTTTTTAAATCGATTCTGCTGCTGAGAAAACCCTGAGAAAAACTCGGACAATCTTAAGTCACCTTTCACAATCAATCCCATTGGAATTCCGAATATATGTTAGTACGAAATTTCTGTATAGCATCTTTCTTCTGAACTAAGTGGATTTTCATATAAATAAAATACGTCATATATTTCCCCATTTCTTAGTTTCATAGAAGTGGATTTTCATAAACAAAATATGTTATCTATTTCCACATTTCTTTCTTTCGTAGATGATTCATTAGATGCACTAGATTCATTCTACATGGCTTAGTATAATTTGTCGTAGATTACAGTGTAAGTACAAACAATTGTTAAACATATAAAATCGCAGGTTTCAAATTAATTAGTCTACATTACCATTCTATTTTTATTTATTAGAACTAATTATCATATTTTAAAGGACTCAAAATGTCTTTTTAAACACATAATTTTTCTGCAAAAGTAAGCTTGAATACATGCAGTTTTCAATACGGCAAGTTTGCCAGTTTCGTAATTATTTGCATCATATTTATACCTTAAAGAGAGATACATCTTCTTTATTTGCTATTATTGTTATTATTGTTATTGTTATTATTATTATTATTATTATTATTATTGTTACGATTTAATTTTTTTTATACACATTGAAAATTTGGGAAATCAACACAACAAAACATTGGGGGAAGGGGATGTAATTAAACGAAACATCTTTCGTTATTTTTTATCCTTGGGGTTCTCCTTCGAGTTTTATAATTTAAATAAGGTTTTTTAACACTGTTAGAATTTAGTGGATACCCGTCTGTGCTATTATTCCCAGACGATCTTTAAGTTACATTGGGATCTGCTGTAATGAGGGAAAAAAACATTCAGCTGTTCTAAATTTTGTAAAGATTCGCATATTTTCAAAAATATATTCAATATAACGAGACATTCAAATTACCTGTTTGTTACACACTTTCTGTACTGTAAATAGCTTATTGTACATTCAACATCCAAACAAATTAATGGTTTCAAATTCTTGTTAATTTTTTTCCCGTTATAATCCATAATAGTTTAATGGTTGTAGCTGAATGTTAATTCCATAGACGCTTTTTAAGACGAAAGATAAGGTTTAATGTTAGAGTTATTTCAAATTTTTAATCAGAATATGTTTATTTAAAGCGATTAACTTGTTATTTTAGATAGTTTTGTATTCTAAATTAAATAGTGTTCATTTTAATGATTTTAGATTTATCACTTTCTGCTATTGACGGTCTTATTTTTATAATGGAAATATAAACTTGGGTCTTTTAGCGAAAATTGTCTTTTCTGTGTATTGTTTTTTGAGTTGATGATTTAGAATAGTTTTAAAACGATGTATTCGTGAAATACTGGCATACTGTAATTCTGATAACAAACTCATTTTGAGGTACAACGTTAATGGTTATTATTTTTTGAATTTGTAATATGTGTATTAACCTATTTATTTCCTCTCTTTTATTTATTCATTTATTATAATATCAACTTATTAGCATAATTCATGTTATATGCAATTAATAATATTACCGGTAGAATATTCATATTACATTGGAAATACAATAAAATATAAACTTATAATTTAAAATTTTTCCCATTTATTGTACCAGTTTTTCTTTAAATATTTTTTTTTATGGTGCAATCATTTGATTAGCATGGAATGTAGCGTATGCTTAACAATATTGGCAGAACTTTATGTTTGTATTTAATATTTAAGTACTTTGAAATTGCGATAAAATATAGTCAATTACTTGAAATATTACGATTATAGCCACGTTTAATCTCCATTTAATAATTTTGCATATAATGATCACATAAAAACATAGATTTTTGAATTTCTTAAAAAATAAATAAATAAAAAGTCTTTAACGTGGGAAATCTGATGCATTATCTTTGCTTATTTTCTAATTCATGCTGTTGACCTATTTGTAGAAAGATTGCACCCTTTATGGCAGGGAACTGGAGCCTTTCCGATAGCCGTATACATTCACACATATTTATTTAATAGCATATTTATTTGCTATCAGTCCGGCATTACCCAGGCCCAGCATAATAAACGTAAATTATCTATAAAAGTGTTGAATTCAGACATTGTTCTCCGGGAGGGATTTAGTGTTGGGGGTTAGAGGCGAGCGTGCTACGCACGCTCCAGTCTGTTTTTGCAAACATACCTCGAATTAGTATGAATTTATGTTTATTAAACGAAAATATTTCTAAACAAACTAATTAAATTTAGGATGATTTATTATATTGGGATAAAATATTGAAACGGGATTCCTTTTACTAATATGGGAAAATCGCATCGAAATGTTAAAAATCGCACAAACTATAGTTAAAATTGCAAAAATTGCAAAGAACAAAAACTTACTGTATTGCGTTAAAAGATTAAAACCGGATTGGTTATGCGAGTGGCGAAAAACAACCCCGAAATAATAATAATAATAATAACTGTAAAAGTCGCATAAAAAAAGTGCAAAAAATTAAAAAATTGCTGTATGAATTCCGAATATACTTTTTTGAAAAAAGGACAACATTTAGTATATTGGGCTAAATGATTAAAACCCGATTCCGTTTGCAAATGTGAAAAAGTCGCCACGAAACGAGAAAAAAAACCCCCACTGAAAATCGTATAAAAAATCACTAAAAATTCAAAAGTCGCAGCGAAAAAAAAAAAATGCTATTGTGAGCTTAAAGCACTGAAACTCCAAATTCTTTCGCGAAAGTCAAAAAGTCGCCCCAGAACGCGATAAAACACTAAAAAAAGCATACCTTTTAAACTTTCAAAATTTTAGAAACTGTTGTGAGCGAGCAGACTTTTATTTTAATTACTTGTTCAATCTTTCTCTTACCTTTAGTATAGCAATTAGTGATAGCATTAAAACACATTTATTACTGCCTCTTTTAATCTGCTTCCACTAATTTCCAATCATGAATTTCTGTTTTGAAGGAAGACACCTGCTAGTGTAAGTGTAATTCATTTATTAAATGTTGCTAGCAAATTTCTATTAAGAAATGAAGACGAACGCACGTACGTATGTTTTTATACGCATACATACATCAAAGGAGGAAAAAATAGGAACAAATTCGAAATATTATCACGTAATCTGTTGGCCACTTTTCGAAATAGAGTGATGTTACATTAAGGTTGTGCATGACAGTTATTTTTAAACTTTATTTTTATTTTTCAGTTTACTAGAAATCGGCTTTATAACTTTGATTTGACTTTCTGACGTTCCTGATAATAGTGCTAGCGATGAAGATGAAGCCCTGGTGAAAATATCTAATAAATGTTTTGTCAACTATTGATGCATGTGAGAGATTTAACTTTGAAAAAATATAAATAAATTAAATAAATAAGTGTAAATTAAAAATAAATTATGTTTTTAAAATGTGTTTTATAAAAACCAATCTTTTAATTAATTATAACATTTATAATTTTGAAAAAAAAAATGAATTTTAACATTTCCATACTTTTTAGTATATAATTTAATACCAGAAATACCTAAAACTACATGCTTATATTTGCATAATATATGCCAGAGTTTTAAAAACTGATGTTTTTCTTTCAAATTAAATTTTAATAAAACATGGATTTTAATGATATTTGTGTGATTTCGTTTTAATTCCGTATGAAAATAAAAATCTAATGCAGTCGTTCGGCTTATAAAATTTCAAATATATTCGGCTGACTTCCATAAAGGTTTGTTAAGAGATATATTAATTTGTAATAATGATTTTTAAATATTGCGTTTTTGTATTAAAAAATTCTTTTGGAATTTCATTTTGATTGAACTTTTTGAATTTCTTTTTTCTTTTAAGGATTAAAATTTGGTAATATGAGACACCTTGTTTTAACATTTTAGTTTTTCATCATCAATGAAATGTGTACTTAATGATATAAGATAGCTTTGTAATTGTTTCTTGAATACTTTTCTGTTATTGTTGTTTAGTAGGATGGGGTGGGAGAAGTAAGAGAAACGGTCTTTCTTAGCATTACGTCTCAGTTTTCGTTACTTTTCAAAAAATCATTTTTCGCTTTTTGCTTTATTCTGAATATTTTAAAATTTCTCAACAATATGCAAAAAACCGCATTAAAAAATCTGCATTATTTCCTGAGTTATAATCATTTATAGACGGTGAGTATAATGGAAGGTCCGTGTATATTGAAACTTTAAAAACAGTTTTCTCAGATTTTGCGCGCAATGTTACTTTTTAATTATGCAAGCTACAGCTTTAAAAAAAAAAATTAACCAAATATGTGTTTCTTTATAGTCTACAGGCTAAAACAAAAAACAAAAAAAAAAAATCACATATTTTGGTTATTTATTTTTTTGCATTTGAAAAATTTGAAAAAAATTTTTGAGTTTTTATTTTATTTTATTTTTTTTTATTTTGTGCTAAAATTAAATTCTAAACAAAACTTTTTGCGTATATTTTAGTTTTAAGTTAGAAGTTGGTGTGTTATGATTCCATTTTGTTCAAAAATTGTGTTTTTATATGCATAATTTAGAGTTTTATCATGCGCGCAGCACTTAATCACTCATTAGTGAGAGGAATTTTTAGATTAAAAATTAAAATAATAATTTTGCACACATACAACATTTTGAAATTTACTGTGACTGGCTAAATATTTTTTAAGTGGACTGAGACATCTGCCATAACTAAGCAGTTGTAAATTCTGGCTATTCTTTTGAAGCCCGTATCCCGTTCAACTATGCATGCATCATTATGAATTTTCTTATCCTAGTTTAGCAAGAACTTTATAACTATTTCAGGATTTAAAAAAAAAAATACTATTTGAGTTTAAAAGTAAATAAATAATAATAATAAAAAATGTAAAAAAACATATTTTTTCCTCGTGAAAATTTTGAGTCTTACCTTGAAATCTTGTGTGATGATCGAAAAGTGCTTGATTTTATATACTGAACCTATTTTAATCATTATTACATATTCACAATTAAAAAAAAAAAAAAAGATAAATTTCGCTTATCAGAAATCTGCATATTTTTGTCATGCATATTCCCCATTTACAAAAATATCACAATGTTAAAAAAAAAAAAAAAAAAAAAAAAAAAGGTTCACAAGATGCAGTAACATTTACGCTATCATTTTAAAATTACAGAGATATACTAGAAAGAGATTTTGCACGAACTGTGCCATTACAGGAAAAAAAAAATCATATTTTGAGAAAATGAAAAAAAAGACTTGTACCTTTAAATGGGATTTAAATGTTTATTTATATTTTTAATTTGTTAATTACAAGCCAGCGACAGCTGGGATGTTTAACTTTTGATAGTTCATTTTTATATATTTTTTAGAGCAGAATCCGAAAATGATTTTCATTTTTAACCATCACGTCAGGATTTTTTTTCAAATCGTAAATTCCAATGTAAAAAGTAAAAAAATAACGAAAATTTGATACTAAAAGATAGAGGAGATGGTTGTGTTTCTTAACTTTGGATGATTGATTTTTATATATTTTGTAGCGCTGAATTCGAAAATGACTTTCATTTTTAACCCGTCATGTCAGGATATTTTGCAAGTCGTAAATTTCAAAGTAAAAAAAAAAAAAAAAAAATAGCGAATTTCTGATACTATAAAATAGATGTGATGGTTGTGTTTTTAAAATTTTGGCAATTGATTTTTATGTACTTTTTAGCACTGAATCTGAAAAAAACTTTCATTTTTAATCATCAGGCCAAAATTTTTCGCAAATTGTAAATTTCAAAGTCAAAAAGTAAAAAAGTAAAAAAAAAAAAAAAAAAAAAATAGCGAAAATCTGATACTATAAAATAGATGTAAAACTTTTTTTATTCAATTTAATTTTATTTAATTCAATATTTTATTAAATTTTTTGGCATATATTAGGGATTCTTACAGCTAAACAGCTCAGGCGTCCGATGAGTGGTTTGGGGGGGGGGGGGGGGGGAGGTTACTTTGAACTTTATAACTTTGAAATTTACAATTTGCGAAAAGTGCTGACGTGATAGTTAAAAATGAAGGTCATTTTTGGATTCAGCACTAAAAATATATAAAAATCAATTATCAAAAGTTAAAAAACACAACCATCACATCCGTTTTATACTATTAGATTTTCGCTATTTTTTTACTTTGAAATTTACGTTTTGCAGAGAATCTTGACGTGATGGTAAAATAAAAATTAAATTTAAAAAATCAAAAAACCCGACTGCGTAAAAAGCGAACTAATTAATTATTTCTCATCAATGTGAAACTATTTTTTAATGTTACATACCTATTTTTTTATTTACTTGTAGTATGACTTTTAAGTTGCATTTAATTGTTAGTTCCTATCTATAAACACTGTTTTGATGAGGCCTACAGATGTCTATGATGGTTAGAGTTGCAGTAAAGCTAGGGATCCTACCTACACAACTTCCAGGTTGTATAATATTTAAACGGAGCTTCTGATGTAAAATAGTGAATGAAACATCGTCTTCATTTTGAAAGACCTTTCCAATGATGTACCACTAAATATGGTGCGTAAAAAATTTTTTTCGTCTCTACCGCCATTTTGTATTTTACGGCAGCCATTTTGAATTAATAAAAACAAAACCTTGCTTATAACCATCGGACGATTAAGACGAATTGATAGAGACCTCATTCATTAAAATCCAGCCGTTGGGATGTTTCGAGGGTATAAAGAAATCCACATACTCAGATACGCGTGAAACACATAACCCTTCTTTTCAGTCGGGTAAAAAGAAGTTCATTTTGGGATTCAGCGCTACAAAATGCATAACAATCAGTTATCAAAAAGTAAGCAACATGACACAACTCAAATTTTGCAGGCTAGCGTAATCAGTGTTAGAGAGTTAAAAGGTAAATAAATTATACATATTTGTAATCTGCAGAATATGTTCTATTTTTTAAGCCCCAATTTTCAAAGTAGATTTTTTGAAGGCATTTGACGTTCCAGTCCCTTCAATCTTTTAATTCAATTTATTCTTGACCCTTTCAGGTCTGATATCCTAATGATAGGACTTATCTGTACATGGACTGTTATTTTGCCTTGACAATTACTTTTGTTATTATTTGCATGTAGTAATGATAGTATAAGTCTTTATATTATTTATTGTGACTTCATTTATGTTTCAGCATTTAATAGTAAAATAAATATAAAAGTAAAAAAATACATTAAAAAAAACACTCTTTTATAAGCATTAAACCATTTATGCCTAGCGTCCCATTTTTGGGACGCTTCGAATTTTAATAAATTTGTATAATTTTCTTCTTCTTTATAACATGAAAATTGTATGAATTGTTTAACTATAAATGCTTTTATCAGTTACCGAAAGATGACAGCCTGAGATGGATATTTATTTGCTTAAATGAAGGCTTTTTTCGGAGTTTATAGATTTTTCATTTTTCTAGATGGTGAAATGTAAAAAGCAAGTTTATTTGTGTTTTTTGTACCAAGGATCCAAATAAATAACTCACAATCCTAGCTTGTAGACTAGGATTTCTTTAGGACGTATTCTAGAATTCTTTGAAATACGTATTTTTTAAAATTGTGAAATTATGTGTTCAAGCCTATTTTGTATGCATTTTTCTAACGTACAAAATATAGTGCGCTACTTACGAATGGGTATATATTTTTATTAGCCATTTAGGGGACAGTTATTTATGAAAAGTCCTTTTCAAGATGATTATGAAACAAATTGATTTAAGACTCAAATACGATTATTCTTAGTTTATTATTACTAAATACTTATAATGTTATTAGTCTGTGCAAAGAAATAAATATAATTTTTTAGCAATTCATAAAAATGCTAATTATAGTACATAATATACAATTTAAAAGCTTATTTTATATAAATTTAGGCAAAACATATAATTAACCGTACTATACTATTACAAATATTTTGCATATTCCCGTGTTTAGTAAGTTTACATTTTATCAAATAATCATTTTAGCATATTCTTTTTAGTACTTTTCTAGTTCATTTTGCAACGTTTTAAAGTGATTTTACCTACAAATTTGAGAAAATAAAAACTCAGGCACAAATGGATTAAATTTCCATCTTGAAACTCACGCCTCACTTTTTGACAGCGATTCATGCTCTCAACCCCCCCCCCCCCCCTACAAAAAAAAAAAAAAAAAAAAAAAAAAAAAAAAAAAAAAAAAAAAAAAAGTTGCAATGCATTAATCTGAACTTCATTATGAAAAATTCGCTCTTTTTGTACGACGTTTCGTAGAAAACGCAAGCAAGTGAATTTCTTTCAAAAATATATGTAATTTATTCTGTTTCTTTTCAACAGAAATGAAAAAATAGGACACACTATTTAATCTATCTTTTTAGGATTTCTGATTTGATTTCTCAACGTATCATCTTAAATTAATTAATATTAAATTATTCACTGATATGTGCGTATTTAAAAAATATATTACACCCTTAATTTTTTATTTATAATTTATTTTCTACTTTTAAGATTTAAAATTTTTAATTTTATTGGCGCATCATTAAATGCATTGCTGTTTCAACTCCCATACAATTGTATACAGAGTTACAGTGAATATTGGGCGATTATCACCTGTGGCGGGCTAATTAGAAAATGGTTTAAAATTAATGCATTAATTAATAATTAAGTTGTAAAAATATTAAAATGCTGTATTGTCATCCGAAACGGACTTATGAGCGTACTTTTTGTCGTTCTAACGTATCTGGAAGTGCGTTAAAAATCTATTACAAAGTTCCATCTTTACATACAAAAACCAGATTAAGTTAAATAATAGAGTCTTAACAACAAGAGTCTTCAATTGGTTGGTTGGTTGTGTTTATGACGGCCAATTATCAGCACGAGGGATATAGGCCCTAAGGGGGGGGGAGTTCCCTCCGTGGGGGTCTTTCTAAGGGAACCTAACCCGTATTAACGCTTGGAAATCCAAGGTTCGAAGAAAACCACGAAAACTCCGAACGATTAGGCCGACGGGCGCGATTGGGTTCGAACCCAGCACCTCCCGTCTACCAGCTTCGAGAGCAGAACCTCTCGGCCACTGGTGGGGCGAGAGTCTTCAATTGGAATTTTATCAATAACCTAGAGTGACGTCCTCAAAAGTCCACCCCTTTACTTGAGCACGTAATCTTGCGTATGGGATATTATTTTATTTTCTATTGGCTTGCGATGATGTCAGTTGACGAACTTTAACATCCCCGACAGCTTGTTTAACGTCTAGAAAAAGTTTTAGAAACTCTCTTAAGCATTTTGTTATCATGAAATTACATTGGGAAAGAAAAGGAAAAATGGTAACGGAATTGTATTAAATAACTGATCTACGTTTTATACATAAAAAAAATTAAGTATAACTAAAGACAATAATTCTGAATGTTTACCTTGATAGTTCTTTGCTTAAATATATACCACTATTATCAAGACAAATTTTTATTAAGATTTCATAAAATCATGATTTTTCGTACTTTAATCATTTAAAATGCATAATTAAGTACTCGGCCAAGGAAATACCTAAATTTATTAATTCAGCGAAATGCAATTATTTACAATATCTGCTTTTAATCATCATATCAATTTAATGTAAAGATCGCCCAAATGAAAGTGGCATTGCTGTAATATCAACGCCATTTGAAGAGAAAGATGACTACGCATGCTCCTATAGAGGGCGCGGAGTGCTAGGAATGCTTGTGATATCGTCAGATCCCGCCAGATGCGTGTGTGAGATAGCCTGGGAGCACGTTAAAAGGTATCATTCGCATCGTGGATGCCTCCAAACGGCGTGAAATCTATCGTCGAATGGAAAATGTGTGTGGCACGGAGTGTATGTCACGCAGATCTGTATTCCGATGGTGTAGGGATTTTCGTAGTGGAAGAAGATCCCATGCTCTTGACCACAGGTCGTGACCTGTCGTCAGTACTGCTTCTTCCACTACAAAATGCCTACATCATCGGAATACCGATCTGCGTGACATACACTCCGTGCCATACACATTTTCATTCGACGATAGATTTCACTAGCACCCACATTTTCCGCTGTAAAAAATTGCACGACCGCACGTTGACATCGTTTGGAGGCATCCATGATGCGAACGATGCCTTTTAACGTGCTCCCACGCTATCACACACGCATCTGGCGGGATCTGACGATATCGCATGCATTTCCAGCACTCCGCGCCCTCTATAGGAGCAGACGCAGTCATCTTTCTCTTTAAATGGAGCAGTTATTACAGCAATGTCACTTTCATTTGGGCGACCCACATATAAGAAAAAACCATATACAGGATACAGCCTTGCATCGTGACGGGTAACCCGGTTTTACTCAAACCCGACTTGAACGGATTCGATTTACCGTAATTTTTTTTGTCGCGCTGATTGATTTCTACTTTTTTTTTTTTTTTTTTTTTTTTTTTTTTGCCGCGGGCCGGTTTCGAGTTGGGTTTTCACTCTTGCTGGTCCGGGTCAATTTGGCACGATTAAGTCCAAAATATTTTTTTAGATAAAGAGAACTATGTACAGTAAAAGTTCCATAATAGACACTCCCGAATAGCGGACGCCTGTATTTAGCGAAAACCTTTTCAGCCCCGAGACCGCCGAATTTGTCTGTTATTTGGTTATATCAAGTATTCGGAGTTTTAATTTACAATTTAACTTAAAAACCACCTAATATTTTATTTACAGACCTTTCAAATTACGTAAAATTTTAACATTAAAACTAAATTATGTTATTGGCTTATTTAACAAAATAAAGATTTCGCCAAAGAAGCAACAAAATCAGTTGTGGCAATCAATCTTATTAATAATTCAGTAGCAACAAATTCTAGGCTAAAAAAGTATAGAAGAGAAAACCGTCAGCTTTGCTCGTGATTTAATGGAAGTCACAAGTTTCTTAAAGAAAAGAAGAAGAAAAAGAGGTGAATTTAGAATTTTTTTCTTAGTCTATTTTCTTTTCTTTTCTTTTTTTTTTCCTCTTTCTCTCTCTCTCTTTTTTTTTTAATAAGAGTTAATTTTGTTTTTATAAGATATCTGAACATAATTTATGCTTTTTAATTTTATTCACCGTCTGTCATTATTATTGTTGACAAGATAGTAAACTGTTTAGGAATCATTAAATTATAATGCGCATTTCCTTAAGATTTTGATGCTCACTTTTTTTTTTCACTGCTAAAAATTTCTATATAAATTTTAACCGAAAATCGCTAAGCTATATTAACATAAAAGAGGGTTAATGTATAGTTTTTAATTATAAAGTATACGGGGTGATTCAAAATAGAGGTTATGGTGATTATCTCGCTGATGATGCAGGCATGAAAGAGTTCCTCCTAAAGGAGGAATTCCACCTTTTTAAAAACAATTTTGGTCATTCCCTGGATTGATGCAAAAATGCAACAAAAATATTGGAAGCATATAAGGTTTGGGATGGGGAGTCCTCGAAAATTTAATAATCAAACATTTTGTCTACTCAAATCCTTGGAGTTTCTATCTGAATTGCTGTGCAAAAAAGCTATCAAATCTAAGGTGATCTTATAAGTATATGAAAGAGTTATTAAAAAGTATCTTTCAGGAGTGATTTTTTTTCAGCGTTTAAAAGAGAAAGGAGGTTTCCATAAGTTTCTTTTTGGAATAGAATACTTTGTCCTATTTAGACAACACTTTTGATTTAAAAGTTTAAATTTGTTTTTGTTTTTAATACTTTCTAAGTTACAAAAAGAAAATAACTATCATACGTACAGTTATATTTCATTTTATTCTATAAATAACTTGTGTAAAATAACTTGTGTGTGTGTAAATTATAAGAGTTGGCGTCATTCTATATAGATCGAAAAGATTTCCCACCTTTTTTGCTATTTCCCACGTTCATGCCTGTGATAGAAACATAATTCCAATCACAAAAAGTAAAGAAATGAAGTATTGCTTTTAGATACGACAATATATACATATTAATACATGAAATTTATTTTTTTACACCGTCTTCTCTCCTGTTTTCCTATAACGTTTGTTTAGTAAATCTTGCCCTGCGTCTAAGGACATTTTTAAAAATCCCGTTCTTTTACGATGAAAACTTACTGGATTATGCTACTTTGAACTTGATGAATTGTCAGTGTTTTTTGGCACTAAAAAAAGAAAGACGCGTTTTTAGTGCCGAATAAATCTTCAAAGAGAGAAATAAGTATTTATTATGACATAGTGCTTACTTTACCAATTTAACTATTAAAAATGAACAAAAGTTGGGAAAAGTGGCTCTTTACTTAACGGTATTGTGTGATGTTGTTAATTCATTTTTGTCCGCGAACATATCAAATTGGCGGGTGCACTTATTAAGAAACTATGTAATCAAACTGATTTTTTGTAAAGACGCAGGGAGGGGAGTATTTTCTTTCAGAAAAGGATGTCAAAGTTGACGTTTAGAATTTCCGGACGCGACAACGCATGAAAGGAAGAAAAAAATTGCCATCCTTAGAAAATAATTGCTTATGACTCAAGATGTATTTCATTTATCGGAAAATGAGAAAAAGAATCTATTTGAGTACAAAATCACTTTAATATACTACATGTACTAGTACATGTCTGAAAGCATCATGCTGTTATGTTTAAAAATGAGTCAGAAAGTTTAGCGTTGCTAAGCGAGATTTTTGGCCGGTTTGAGGGTGGGGGGGGGGGGGGGGGGCGTTTTAAACTTTCTTAAAATTTCTGATCGTCTAGAATGTCTTAAAAAAGTTATAAAAGAAGAGTACATGAAAAGAGATATCTATTTAACTTCTAGATTCAATGAATAAAAGTAGAAGGACTAACATTTTTTACGTTCATGATTTTTTTTTTTTCAAAGTTATTTAAAATAAATAAAAAAATATTTTACGCATATAAAACTTGCAACTCATTGCTATGTTTAAAATTACTAACAGTCTTCTCTTTCACACCAAGGGTCGTTTTCTGAATCTGTTGAACTAGTTAGCAGCTATTAACTTTCTGACCATGGACATGACTCAATTTCTTGTGACACCAGTTATTTATCAAATAAAACTATAAATTAACAATATTATCCTTTTAAACTGAATCTGAGATTAGGTTAAAAATGTATGGAATCAAAAATAAATAATGTATCATTGAAAAAAAGTTTTAGGTCAATTTTATAGACTCAGTAATTAGTACAAACTACGGCTGATTAAATTTTCAGCTTCTGTAGACACATTATTTTTTTCAGAATTTAGTGTTGCCCCCGGCATTTCCATTACTTCATTTTCTTCTGGTGGACTGGTGGTTTCTATTATTATGAAACAGCCATTATAAATGAAGCGTTAGGTGAAGATGAAAGAGCAGTCGTAAAAAGTTAGAACTCTGATTTTCTGGTCAGAATGGGAAAAAAAAATGGCCATATTTTTTTTTTTTCAAAAGAAAAATTATGGTCATTTTTTTCCCCCATTCTGACCAGAAAATCAGAGTTCTAACTTTTTACGGCTGCTCTTTCATCTTCACCTAACGCCTCATTTATAATGGCTGTTTCATAATAATAGAAGCAACCAGTCCATCAGAAGAAAATAACTCGGATAATCGGGACTCTACTGCGAAACATATTTCAATTTTAGGACTTAAGCACACGCTTTTATTTTATGTAAAATGACGTCATTTGCATTAATATGGTTACTTAAAATTAAATATAGTTTATAATAGCTCTATGTTTTGTCATAAATCATTCATTTATATTTTTCTCAAAATAGCACGTATTTTAATTATTTTTTTTTCCAATTTTTATGAGAAAATGACAACAAAAAGATATAATTGCTATTTTTCAACAATTTTTTCTTTACTTTCAATAGAAATGGAATACTTGAGTTGCCAAAATGAAACAAATGTCGCTAAAAACTACAAAAAAATTAATATTTCAAAAACAAATGGAGATGCAGTTTTCAAACAAATTGCATTAAAAAGTACTTTTTTTCCCCAATACGACGGTATAAACATTGAAAATGTGCGATGCTTAGAAGTTTTAAAAAATGCTGTAGAGTATTTAATCGCACCATGAAACATCGGCTTTTGTTTTACGACTGGCGTATACAAAGTAACGTTATTTATTGGAGACAAAATAAGCTGAGAGAAAGAAATAGCATACCGGGGGCTAGAGTCCTGCGCGGGTCGGGTTTTACCCGACCCGAACCCGCAAATTCCATTTAAGTCAACCCGCAACCCGACCCGAACCCGCAAAAATAATTTTCGGCAACCCGCAACCCGACCCGAACCCGCAAAAATAATTTCAGGCAAACCGCAACCCGACCCGAATCCGAAGTATATCAACCCGCACCCGACCCGAACCCGCAATATTTCAACCCGCAACCCGACCCGAACCCGCAATGTAAGGAAAGCAAATTATGTTTTAATACCGTTATGAAAAATTATCTACGTATCTCTCTCTAATAGAGGTCTGCACCGGTCCGGCCCTCGGGCCGCGGCGGGTCGGCAAAATTTCAAACAGGCCAGGCCGCTTTATTAGGACAGTTTTTTCAACGGGCCGGGCTGATAAACAAAATAAACGGTCCGGGCCGGCAAAAAAAAAAAAAAATGAACGGCCCTGCCAGGCCGGGCCGATAGCTACAATTAAGCCGGTCTACCGGCCCGATATAAATATTTAGACGAGGCCGAGAAAATTAAACGGGCCTTGCCGGGCTAGGGCCGAACTTTTAAGTTTTACACGGGACGGGACGGGGTGGGCCGTTTCCGGGCATGGTAATTCCGGCCCGTGCAGACCTCTAATTCTCTAATATCATTTTTATGTTTTACAGAAAAGAAGGAACAAATCTATTTTTTTTTTAATATTCAACTGTAATAAAACCTTTGACCCGACCCGATGCAGGACTCTAAATGGTATTAAAAAAAAAAAAAAAAAAAAAAAAAAAAAAAAAAATCTTTAAATATGCTTTAAAATTAATTGCGGTTACAAAAGCTCATTTATAACGATACACCTTGTTTTACACGAGTGGCCATCTGCCTTTAGTTTATCAGCAGTTACTTTGAAAATTTTCCCGTCTAACATACTGCATCGCGTATCACCACAATTAAATTATTCACTTGATAGACAGGAAGGACCATTTAGCGTTTTGCTGCGTATTGTATTTTTAAAATACGACAAAAATGTAACGCAGTTTGTTATTTCGAAGACTGGTAAAAGGATGACTAAATGCAAAACAGATAGGCACATATTTTGCTTTTGTGAAACTTTGATCTGAGGTTTTATATACTTTTAACGGGAAAAAATGTTTTCCACATTCTTTTAAAAAAGCGGGTCAACCCGAACCCGACCCGCAAGAGTAAAAAAGCCAACCCGAACCCGACCCGCAAGAGTAAAAAAGCCAACCCGAACCCGACCCGCAAGAGTAAAAAAGCCAATCCGACCCGAAACCGACCCGCACAAAAAAAAATTAAAGTCAACCCAACCCGACCCGACCCGACCCGCAACGGTAAAATATAGCTCCAACCCGACCCGACTCGAACCGCGGGTCGGGTCGGGTTCGGGTAAAAGCGGGTAACCCGGCCCGATGCAGGACTCTACGGGGGGCTAATATATGTATATACATTTATTATTATATAATTATATGCATGTACTGGACTGTTATACCACATCACCTTTCCATTATAACATACAGTGGAACTTCCTTTTAACGAAGTTTTCTGCGGAACCTTGACTTTGAACACCATTAACATGTAAATTAATCTCCCTATTACGAAAAATATATTCTATATAACGGAGTTTATTCCACTTTCGTGTGTCTACAACATTCGCACGGAGAGGCTGCTGTTTCGATGAATGTATGAATTTATTTCAGAGGATTGAATTAAAATGATATTATTTATTTATTTAATCATTTGCATCCAAAAAAAGAAATGCTAAAAACCTTCAATATAATAAGAAGGGGATTCCAGTTTTACGAAAATGTTACAGATGAATTGTTCGGATACTTAGAAAAGTGCAAAAGTTTTTACGAACGATGTATTTTTTATAAGAAACCTGCACAAAATAATATTGCAAACTTTTTTTAAGTTATGGATTTGAAATACTAAGAAAAAAGAGAAAAGGTATGCTTCGCTTCAGTTTTTGTTTACCTTTTTTTATTATGTGTTTTTTATAAACATTACTCCAATTATATTTTTCTCATGTGTCTAAATTACATTAAAAAAAATTTACTGCCCGAATTAAAATACATTTTTCCAATATTTCCATTTTATGCGTATTTTATTATACAAATTTTATGAATTAGAGTTGATATCTATTTAACGAATTTTCTACATAGGAAGTGTTTATGTGTAGTGATGAGACTTCGTTAAATGGAAGTTTCACTGTATTTTCAATTGCAACTATTTTAAATAAATAAATAAATAAATATTCTGCGACATCATTTTATGCTTTTCTAGGATAATGACTTTTAAACTTTCACCTGAATAAAAATTAGCAAATAATAATAAAAGTGTATATTTTCCTCTTCTTGTTTATCCTTTTATTTTCGAATTTTTAAAAATGTTCGCGTATTTCGTCCTTTTTTGAACGTATGCCGCTTTTATCCTTGTGAATATAAATCATATGAAAATAACAGTGATGGGCGACTTATCTCGCATTGCTTTGTCATGAAAATTTGAGCGATTAATAACAGAAATGTTACTGGCATGCTCAAATACAGTTATGCCTTTCTAATTTCGTACCGATTACCATAGAAGGAGAGAGTGTCTGGTGGCATTTCGCACCTTGCCGGTGGGTCAGTGGGTCGAGACCGAGTTGGGCGAACACTCCTTTTCACTCTCTCCTTGTTTTCATCCCGCTTCTCCTTCATCCGTCATAGCACGATTTATCACTGGGTCACGGATTGCTTGGTTTTACTTTCTCTGATACAAACGCAGATCGTGATATTAGGATTCGATTTATTTCAGTTCTCTACAAACTTCAAGGCCTGCTATCAAAGATGTACGATTTCATTTGCTACTTTTATTAGAATTAATATTAATCAGAATTAATAAGTTCATTTACGCTATTCCTGTGGGATTTTGTTTCCATTATCCTTTTAAACTATATTATATAATCGGTTATATATTTTACTAAACCTTTAAGGCTGTTCTCAAATCCAAAAGGGCAACTTTATGACGTAAGTTTTAATTTATTTTTGTTCGGAAATGCATGAAACTAGCTGGGGTTGTTGTTCAGAAACTGTGTAATCGAACTGTTTTTTCCTTTTTTTTTTTTTTTTTTTTTTTTTTGCAAACGCAATAGATCTTTCAGAAATAGTGTCAAAGTTGGCGTTTTGAACCGAAGTTCCTGAAGAAAGCAGAAAAACCTGTCAGCGAAGGGAGAAAAAGATCTTTGTCACGTGATCAAAATCGCTTATAACTCAATAGGTAATTTATTTATCAAAAGATGGAAAACACAGTTCAATTCCAAATCGCTTCCATAGTCAGGCCTTCCAATTTTATATCTTTCCGCTAAAAAATGAATTTATAAATGTGTCAAAACGTTGTGAGCTTGTTGAGCGGAGCAGTTAAGAACATCCTTAAAGATATTTTAATAACTGTTGCGCCCAGTGTTGGGGGTCTATCCAGGTAAAAATTAGGTTCGTTTTGGGGTGCATTGCAAAAAATAAAAGAGGCTTTTGCACAATTTTCCATTCCATAAAATCAAACCCTTCATAAAAAAAAGAAGAAGAAAGAAAAAAAATGTTAGGATTTAAAATGTATAGTTTGTAAACAAAAAACAAAGCTCACCAGAAAGTAAAACTTTAGCAGGAGGTCTTAAAAAGTTAGTAATAATGAATGCTTAGGTTGAATTGGAGTAACTAAGTTTGATCCTTCTAATTTCGCACAAAAATACTCCCCCCACCCCCCCAAAAAAATATTGGAACCAGGGATGTAGTGGCCAGTATACGGGGGTATACGCCGTATACCCTCTGGATTTTTTTAAGGAACACCATATACCCTCTGTTTCTCAAGAAAGCTATAGTATATATACACTAGGGTATATATATCCCCAGGCCAGGGTATATATACTAGGGCACACACCCCCTGCCTTGAGCGTATACCCTCTACTTAGAACGTATACCCTCTGTTTATTTTACGACTACACCACTGATTGGAACTCAAAAAGGAAAATAAATGACCTCTGTAGTAGTGAATTATTTTCTCCGGTAGAGATTTGTGCACCTCCGGACTGAGCGGAATGTCCTCTGATATTTCGGAGGGGAAAGGGTCAGTAGTAAGAGGAAAATCTACAATATCTCAATATTGCAAATATTGGGCAAGATGTAGCAAATATAAACAATTTTGACCCAATATTGTTAATTCATAATCCCCATTGTTGGAGCCCAGAAACTTCTGTTCTATGCATATACTTGACACAGGGCAAAAAAGTTCACGCACAAGTTAAGAAATCTTAAAAAGGAAAAAAAAAAAAAAATACAAAATGAGCATTCTTGTAATGCTGTGCTTTCTTACCCGTATTCACATCTGTTTTCAATTTAAAATTTCTTTAAAAGCAAAATAGTGGAGAGTTATGTTCTAAACTTATATTTTACGAACATGACTTGTCTTAAAGCACAGCTGGAGTTTTATTTCTACAGGAGTAGGTAGGTGTACAAGAATCTTCGTGACACATCAAAAATGGTAAAGAGTAGAATATCTACGATGACTGTATAGGTTTTCAGATTTTGTTTTCGTCGTCATACTGCTAAACATACCTTCAGTGTCTCTGGTAGGCTTATTGCTAAAAATTTCGTCCTTTCTTTTCTTTTTTCTACGCTCATCCAAGATTGATAAATCCGGCTTCTAAAACTAAAAATAAAGTCCAGCCTTTTAAAAAGTGAGCCGACTGGCAATATTTTTTCAATAAAAATATTTTTCTTTCAATATGTAGCAATCTTCACAAAAACGCTTACAACTTTCTAAATTACCTTAAGTTGCACCCGTACTTTTAGTTTTAAATTTTGTTAAGGTTCTTTCAATTTGTGGACGAAAAAAAAAAAAAAAAAGAGAGAGAACGTATAGTGCATGATCTTTGCAAATGACATTTTTGGTTCCTGGTGGTATAATGAAAGCACTAAAAGTTTGATTTTAACATAAATTAGAAAACATTATATGATTTATCTATGACTGTCATAAATGTTTACTCTCCCCTCGATTTCGACAAAGCCTAAAAATTAAAAGAATGGAATTCTGAAAGGAAAGTCGACTGCAGTTTTGTACGCGGAGAATGTCTTTCCAATAAAAATATTTTGCTTAAAGTTTAG
This sequence comes from Maratus speciosus, assembly GCA_963932465.1. Lineage (NCBI taxonomy): Eukaryota > Metazoa > Arthropoda > Arachnida > Araneae > Salticidae > Maratus > Maratus speciosus. The sequence continues at coordinate 411,558,840 of OZ010793.1, read as the reverse complement.
CAATCTTCTCGTAAAGATTTAGAACATCTTGAAATTTTGTTTAATTAAATCTATATTTTTAGTTTTTGCTTCTATACTAGCGATTTGTGGCCGATTAAACAAGATGGGCTCACTAAAAGGAAATAAAAAGAGACAAAATCAGCTGTAGTCCGTGATCTTTGCAGATGACCTTTTGTTTTCTGGTAAAACGATGCCATGCTGTCTGCCGTAACCCGTTCCCTCGTGAGTTTCAAGGCGTTTTTTCTTTTGCTGATGACGTCATTGCAAGAAGAGTGCCAAATAGAGGGTTATTTTCCACGCCTTCACTTGTTCGCAGAACGAGTTTGCTCTAATAGTTGGATGTTTTCTACGAATGTACATTTCTTAGATCTAGAGTTATGCAATTTTTTTTTTTTTTTTTTTACTTAGTTTTAATTTTTTTTTATGAGAAAGAAGATTCGATAAAGATGGGCGTTCCATCTGTCACTGAACTAGATTACGTAACGTGAGATGTGAGGAATGCTGTATGTCTTCATTAAATAAGATTAGTTTAATTTGGATTTTTATATCTTTGCAATTATGTTCCACACGCCTTGTTGCTTTTTTCAGTATGCATTTATGCATTATTGCGTTACATATTATATATTTATATCACTTTAAATTTTGCTGTTACAATAAATCATGTTGACTGCTCCACGGTTACCACTTGTAACTAAAAGAGGGTTTGCCGCTATTTTCAGGCTAATGAAACCATTGCGATTTTTGCAAGCTTAAAATGGCTGAAATAATAAACCTTTTCATGCCATAGCAGCGCATTTTTTTTTTTTTTTTTTCTTTGTTGTTGTTGAAGTCTAAAGCACAACCAACGAAAGAGAAAGTCCATACTACTTCATCGATCTAGGCTACTTTTCAGCCTACATTGATCACATGACTGTTCAACAACAGGTGGAACACCAACTTATCTTGATCGCGTGACAGTCAAGAAGGGTGGGCTGTCTCTTTCGTTGGCTGCGTTCTTTCTTACTATCTTGGCATCTCCAAAATGCCAAAAATGTTGCTTTTCCATAGATGTTTGCTTCAATTTTTAAAGCGAAGTGGAATTGTATACAACAAAAGAAGCTCCAAATTTATGATCATTTAATAAAAAATAACACTTTTAATATCGTGTTTTTAATTTATTTTCTTGTACCAGAACTATTAAGTGAAAACTCTGGAAAAAAATCTTTTTAATTTCTCTTGAAATTAAGCTTTGAAATACTTTATTAATTAAAGCATCTATAACTGAATTTTTTTTAAATATTTTTTTCATAGAAAAAAAGTCTTTTCCCTTCAGAATAATAGCATTCATAAAATTGGAAAATACTATTTATTGCAATAAAAGTATTTCTGTTTTCTATCCATCCTGAAAAGGTCAGTACTCAATATAATTAAAACCTGAAGGTTTTATTTTGGTTAATACCTGTACCGTACTATACTTTTATTTATTACCAATTTTTCCCAGGTATTATTTCAAACAATGGGGGGAGGTAATACTGTCTGATGAAGTTTGATAGACTGTATAGGTATGTATCATCCAGAGTAAATATGTATTTTAATGGATTTTTATGTACTTATAAAGACTTATGTTCTTTAATGAACTTTTAGTTTTCTACAGAACTAACCAATTAGTAATTTTTATTGGAACGTGAACGATTTTTAAAAGAATGTATTTTTAGAAATAAAAGTAAAACTTTGCTATTTTATTATACCAATGCAGTATACTGTTTTTATAGATAAATTGTAGAAAGATTTTTTTTTTTTTTGTTAAAAAACAACAGTAAACGTATTTACAAATGATGAATAAAAAACTTTTTATGGCTATTTTTTTAGAGATAAGCATATAACACAGACATGTATAATGGACCCCATTGTTTGAAATAATACCTGGGAAAAATTGGTAATAAATAAAAGCAGGGCTTAATTTCTATTTTAAAAAGTACCGGAGCCCAAATATTCTGCAGTACTAACAACCGTAGCGTCTCCCCCCCCCCCCCCCCCCCGTCCGTCCGTCACTCCAATCTGCATATTTATATTTCATATATTATTTTCAAAATTTAAAGCATTTTTTTTCTTTAACAAAATTAAAATTTTAAATATATTTATCAGCATATACTTAGCTGTCAATTATTCCACTTTTTAGTTATCACTCTTTCCGAATAGAAATCTTTGCCCAATTTTAATGTTAATTAATTGCAGAGTTCTGGGATTAAATATAGTGAGAATTATGATTCGGAAGTAGTGTTAACACAGAAAAAGGAATAGTTCGCCATCTATGCATTTTTATTGTAAAATGAATGAAATTTACAGAAATTAATACTTACATGTTGAAGAATGGAACAACGTTTTTCAATTTCCTATAAAAAGTGCAGATCTTAAACTATAATCGATCCCTTCCGCATAACAGTCTTTTGTGGTAAAGTCCCTGAAAATCAGATTAAGTTAAATATTGGACACCGTTATCGGAAAGATTCGATGCTTTTATAGAAAATGGGAAAACACTGCTCGATTGCTTTCTATCAGAATAACAATACATGGCAATTATATCTACTTACAACGGAAAGTGACTTCGTAAATTTGCAGAGCAAAGCCTTGAAATGGGCAGCGTTCATGATAGGGGGAAAAAACCGGGCTCCGGAGCCCTGTATTTATGAGCTCCGGTGAATTCTGATCAATATTTAAATATTTACTAAAAACAGAGAAGTACCGGAGCTGAGCTCCGGTGGGCTCCGGCGCAAATTAAGCCCTGAATAAAAGTATAGTAAAGGTCAGTACTTTTTATCTTAGAAGGAATTTTTCCTTACTTGAAATATTAGCTAAAGTTTGTTTTCGGTATTCTTTTAAGTGTTTGCACCTGATTCATTGTAAAATTAAACTTAAATTTCTACACAAGTTTCCTGTTTACTTGTTAGAATATAACGTACTTTACAGAAACATACGAGTATTTGCATGAACAATCCTGTCAAAGAAAAATCAACTGAACTATTATGCCATTCATTATTTGTGAACACAGCATTTTTCTTTCCAGCAACTTATGAGTTAGTCGATTAAACATTTCTTTCATCCGTAGCTATTTTCTGATGTCGAAAGCTCTTACTTTGTACCATCACCGCCGTGTTTTATATCTATAAACGTCCACGTAACGCTAATTGGAGCAAAGGGCTTTTAACAGAGATCGACCAGAATATAAGTTTTGGGCCTGCTCCAAGTGTATCATCGTCGCGTGCGTCTTGATCTCCAAGGAAGCAAAAGCATCTCTGCGGGTTTCTTTTCTTTGCAGGCCTTCTGATTGAAAGCCAAAACGTGACTCGTGTTTTCAGACTTCTGAAAAATTTCCGCTCTTGATAAAACTTGCTGTTAGTATTGTACTGCATTTTAAGAGGCAACAGCAATTACAAAATACTATGGAAAACAGCTGATATTGACATGTCTTTTTTATCGGCAATTACTGAAGCGATTTCAATAATTACACACATACACGCACCAATTAGACGCAATTAATTCTTATTCATATTTAGTTGAGACAAACAAACTACACGTTTTCCAGATAAATTTATTTATTGGGCAGTTCAATAGCAATAATTGAGACGTGGATTGGGCAGAAGTATTTGGAAAAAGCAGCCCAATAATCATTTTTAAAGAATAATGCGCAATATTTGACGCGTGTTAGCTACGCAAGTCAAGGGAGTGTAAGACCCTGTCTATGGCTTTTCACATTCAGTCGTCATTCGAAAGCTTATGTATAATTTTGCTAGGATGCGTTTGCAGAGTATACCGATTGACCGAACACATGTCTGCACTTAAGGTTCTCAAACTGGTATCAGACATATAGAAAGTATGCTATGTTTGGTAGTGGCCACTTAGGCCGTCATTACTGTGACTTATATCTCTTATGGGTTTCTAACTATTTGAAGTGTTAACTTGGGGGCAGACATAGGAATTGATTTAAAGATGATTGGGTGATAGGAATTGATTTAAAGGAGAAAGTACATTAATTAAATAATTTCGGGAACAGATAGAATAAAAGACTTTCTTTTAATAGAAAAAAAAACTTGAATGTAATTTGGAGTGTATTTAGTAGCACCTTATGAATTTTATAACGTATATATGTGTGTTTGTGGGAATGAACAGCAACTTTCTTACGAAAAGTGTCAACTCAACACTGTACAAAAAAAGGGACTAAAAAACGGAGATTCTTCTGGCAAAAACTCCCCCCCCCCCCCCATAAATTCCAGAAATCCGTATTTTTGCGGAAATTTTTCCATATAAATTACAGAAAATTTTCCGTTTTTCTGGAATTTATGAGGGAAATTTTCCGTTAAAATACGGAAATAGTACTGGCGTCTCAATTGCCAGTAGAATCTCCGGGTTTTTCTTTTTTTACAATGAATGAAATGTAACAGTCCGTGTGTTGTGATAAAGTACGAATGAGTACGAATTTACGATCCTCGAAAAGAGAATCTGATCATTAGAAAAATGACTTAGACAGAGATCGGTTGGTGTGAAAGAAGAAACGCAAAGCTTAAAAGATTGCAAAATTTCGCTACAGAAAAGAGAAGCAAATGTTCTCTCTTCATATGTTGGTTATTGGATAAGCAAAAAGCCACTATTATTCTTTGGTAATCATCTGTTTACGTATTAAACTCCTATTTGTATATTTTATGTCTCGTTAAACGTTTGTGTTTGTATTCATATTCGAGTGTGACTTATGTTGTGGTAAATTATGAACCTTAATCTCATATATACCGGGTGAGCCAAAAGTTCGTTACAACTTTAAAAAATATTCATTTGTTCTTCCAATAACAAATGTTCAACATGACCTCCAGAGCATATTCTACGACACTATTGTTGTCCTGTTCATTGCGTTTGGGGTCGTCAGCGTCCTCTACATGTGATTTTTTTACTAATTCTTTTTTTTCTGTTAAAAAAATCCGACTACCTTGTGAGCCCTTTCTTGCAAACCGCACTTCTTTATCACAATTTCTTCCTTTTTTATGAGCTTTTAAAGTTGTAACGAACTTTTGGCTCACCCAGTATATATAGATTATTATAGCTATAATTTAATCGCTTTGCTTTTTCTGAACAATCACTTCCTTTTTAGTAACGTTAATTAACACTATTTCTACCAGTGTCAAATGACACCTTTTAAGATTTTTCATTTATGGTTATTTTATTTGTAATTCTTAAACTAATACAGTCATAAGTCAATCACTGAGTGTATTTAAAAAGTATTTGTGATCATTTTAGTTAAAAAATTACGGATCAAAATCTTAAAAGGTGTCAATTGACAGCGATGTAAAAAGTGTTAAGAAAAAAAAAAGTTCCTCTATTATCTTTTGCTTATACGAAATCGCATAATTATTGGATTTCGTAACTTCGATTATTTCTTCCCATGTCTGTTTCTTTGAAAGAAAAACGTGCTTAGTCTGTGTAAAAGACATTTTATGGCCAATAATTTTTAACTTCCATTTGAGTAATGAACATTGTAGCAACATCTAGACAGTCTTGTTTACATTACTAAATAATTTTTCGTGTAGTTATTCTTTTAAGGGAGGAATGGTAATATTCAAATGCTGGATTAAAATTTAATTATTAAATACGAATTTTTATGTCGAGTTCTAAACGTTACATTTTCTTATAATTTTTGTGAGATAAATAAAGAAATGTTATAACTAGAAAATAATACTTTTTATTCTTCAAATATTCAAGCTTTATACTTGTTTTTCCATGGTATTTTATTTATTTATTCTTGCTATAAAATGCATATGTTTTGCATTCAAATATAATATCAATCTAACATTAAGCTAAATTGCTTGGATTATGTTTCAGAGTTTCGTTTGTTTTAAATCAGTTTAATGGCTGTTTGTGTTTTACTTTGAAGTAACAAACAACTTAATTCTTAAAATGTTAACTTCTTAAAATAGCAAACAACTCACTTCTTAAAATATTAGATCACTAGTATACAATTACGAAAGTTGCAGGAGTGTTTGGATGTAATCATCCCAACACTGGTGTTGATTGTTCGGTTGATCACTAAACTGCCCCTGAATACTAAGCCTACTTACTCTCTGACACACACACACACACTCACACTCAAATAGCAGCTGTCGTAGTAGATTTTCTTAGGCCGTTTGCACGGTTTCCTGAATTTACACACCAGCATTTTTCAAAAGTTTGCTTTGATTTATTTAATCTCAGAAAAGTAGGCGGGTAAAAGTTTAAGAAGTTATTGGTATTCAAGTTCAAAGAATCATACAAACGCTGAAAAAAAATCCGCCATTTTTGTGTCAGCGCGTAGGCCTAGTATTCAGGAGGCGGTGGGCTGACCTGCGCTATCGTCAAATCTGAAGGCATTATCTATAGGATGGTGTTGGAAACCAGGGCTGCGGAGTCGGAGTCGGAGTCAGGCCCATTTTTGAGCGGAAGAGTCGGAGTCGGATTTGTTAAAATTCCCAGAGTCGTAATCGGATCTTTTAAAATTCCCAGAGTCGAAGTCGTCCAGTTTACAAGCAGGACTGCGGGCTCGGAGTCGGAATCAGGTTCATTTTTGAGCAAAAGAGTCGGAGTCGGATCTGTTAAAATTCTTGGAGTCGAAGTCGTCCATTTTTCCCACCGACTCCGCAGCCCTGTTGGAAACTTAAAAAAATGGTAGCGTACTAAAACATCTTAGTTTATTCTGCACGTTTTGATACATAGATATTGGCCATATTTAGGAGCAAGAAGATCAACTATGCGTTTTATATATTACTAATTCGCGTATACCTTACAATGGCCCAGATTCAGAAATAGTTGAATTCATTTTGGCAGGCAGTATTAGCGGAAGTGATTCTTTATTTCATCGTTTTTTTTTATATGCAAAGAACAACCCTTTTTTCTATCCCCTTTAACAGTTGCTTTTCTGAGGTTCTTTTTTAGCGGCAAGATCAAAGAGTTTGTTAAGAAAAAAGAAGTGTCAAAATTCACCTGTTTCAATGCCGAAATTTACGTTTTCACTGTTGCCACATCCTTTCATTCACATCACAGTTATCCCCAATTCAAAAAGTAGGGAGAAACAGGGAATAAGTTGGTGAATCGACTGTCGTGTAATCCGTTTAGATTTCATTGAAAGTAAATTTAATTTATGTGTTTTCTTGCTATGTACTACTGAGTGTTGACGAATATTAATTGCTGTGGAACAAACACCATTTATGCCTTCTCTCATATTAGTTTTATTATCTAGGCATTTTCATGCTTAATTCTCAATTCATTTCTGATGTGTTTAATTATATTTCCTTCTAATTCTTCTAATAAATATAATACTATTAACACTAGTGTTTAGTTATATTTTCTTTTTAGAACTTTAAATATACATTTTTTAGTTTGGGGATTGGAAAATATTGATACTTCTTTGCTTTTTCCTTAAACGTAGCTGATGACATGGATTTTTAATGTTTAAAGTCTCTGCTTATAGAATTCAGTAAATTTATAATTATATTAAGTGATTTTTTTTCACTCGAGAATTTTGAGTGTAAAATTCATTCTGAATTAGAACATTTTGCTTACGCTCAGTTTCTCTGTATGCATGTATAATTTTCTATATCTCAAATTATTCATCAATTCAATCTTTAAATTTATCCATCACTGGAATGTGAGAGAAACGTAACTAGAGAACATTTTTCTTTCTCCCAGTTATTAAAGTGTCGTCTCTAAAAAATAACGTTACGTTGTATAAGCCATCCGTAAAACAAAGCAGACGTATCATTCTACGGTTAAATAGTCTACTGCAATTTTTTAAATTTTTAAGCATCGCACATTTTTAACTTTTATACCGTCGTATTGGAAAAAAGAGTGCTTTTAAACGCAATTTGTTTGAAAACTGCATCTCAATTTATTTATTTTTGAAATATTAATTTTTTTGTAGTTTTTAGCGCCATTTGTTTAATTTTGGCAACTCAAATACTCCATTTCTGTAGAAAGTAAAGGAAAAATTGTTAGAAAATAATAATTATATCTTTTTGTTGCCATTTCCCAATAGCAACTTAAAAAAAAAAAACAATGTAATTAAAATACGTGCTATTTTGAAAAAAATATAAATGAATGATTTCTGATAAAGCATGGAGCTATTATAAACCAAATTTAATTTTAAGTACAGTCGAACCCCGTTAATACGCGCCCTGCTTAATACGCGAATTTTCTTCGGTCCCTTGAACAACGTCTATCTTTTGCATTACAAAAAACACCTCTTAATACGCGAACGGTTAATTCGCGAACCCGCTTAAGACGCGAAATTTTATCAGTCCCATGGCAATAAAAACATACGTTTAATACGCGAATGAGCTTGGTTTGAAACAGAGGAGGTTTTAGAAGGAATAATGTCCCAAGCATTACATACGACAATTCTTTAAACTAGGAATGCTTTTTTCTGTCCAAATTTATTACATCCATGAATAGCTTTACTAAAATTATCAGTTTTGAACTTCTCCTTTCTTAAAGGAGAAATCTTTCCCGGCGCTGATTACTATTTATCGTCAAACAGGCCAGAAAGAAAGAAGGGAAAATTTTACTGCTAACGATGTGACCCCCATGCTAACTTAGAGCAGAGACCATTCGCTGTTTGGTCAGTGCTGTGATTAGGAAGGAAGAGGACTATTTGTCGCTCCCGGTAGAATCTGATCGACGATATCCACGTGTGCTTTTAAAAGTTTAATCTACTTTTTACGATGACAAAAGGAGCAAAACATATTAAAAAAGGGCTCTCTTCGTCACTGAGAAGTTACAAATTATAAATCAGTACAATGCCTAGGCTGTCCTGAATAAGTCGGCGTTTTCGAAAGAAAAAGGCATACGGACACAGCTTTTTAAGGACTTTGTTGACAATTAGGGATGTCATCGTTAACCAAGCTGTTATTGGGAAAACAAGGAACAAGAAAATAAAAATACAAAGTTTCAGGACATGGAGAAGACCCTCCACGAATCGTTTGTTCACGGTGCGATCTACGAATATCTCAATAATATCCTAATCCAAGAAAAATCTTCTGATGTTGCAGCAAAAGTGGGATTTGATTTGATAGCCTAAGAGGGACTGTTCAGACGAGCAAACCAAGTCCGTAGAGCAAAAATAGGATTATAAGATTTCAATACCTCAAATGAATGGATGCATCGACTTAAAGCTCGCCACGGAATAAAATTCAAGAAAGTGTGTGATGAATCAGCATCTGTCAACAATGAAGAAGTCGATTGTTGGAAAACATTTGTGCTTTCGTAGCTTGTACAAAACTACTTAAGCTGTGATAATTACAAGCTGGATGAATTTGGGCGCTTTTACAAAATGACATCGGACAAAACAACGGCTATAAAAGGAGAAGCATGTCCTGGGTGTAAATTAAGCAAAGAGAGTCTTACTGTTCTTCTCGATGCCAAATCTGATGGATCAGACAAGTTAAAGCTTCTATTCATAGGGAAATCACCCAACATGCGATGCTTTAAAAACGTCAATAATCTTATTTCCCTGTACAAAAGTCAACGCAGAGCTTGAACGACGGGCACCCTTTATTAACACGGGTTCGGAATTTTGTCCGGCGTATAGGAAAATAATCACGCCATGTGTTATTGCTTGTGGACAACTGCCCTGCGCATCCGGAAAATAACGAAGGCCTAAGAAATGTCCAAATTGAATTTTTCCCTCCAAATTGGAACAGTGTCACTCACCCAATGAACCAAGAAATCATTCACAGCGTTAAGGTAAATTACAAGACTCGCGTAGTACGACGATACCTTCACCAAATGGGACATGAGAGCAATACTGCTAAAAGCGTCGTACTATTACAATCCTCCACGTTCACAATGCTTACTGTATCATGGGAGAGCGTCACGCCAACGACGATTGCAAATTGTTTTAGAAAGGGGGTGTGACGGCGTTCAGTAATATGGGTGATCAAAATGCAGAAAACTCCAACTTTTATTTACGGGAACAAAGAATTTTTTAAAAACATTTTTGACAAGTTACAAAAGGGAAATTATATTTCTAAGTGCTTAAGTTGAGAGAGAAAGAACCCCTCATATAGACCGCGCTAAAGGCGCGGACATTAGATGTTTACTTCAAAGATCAGAATCGAAGTGCCAGATTTCAGAAGAAGTTTAGATCACTTGGCGTTACAATCTATCCCCAATTTAAAACATTAGAACCGTGATCGAAGAGTGAGCAAAGGTTTTGGCGAACACAATTGATTACCCTACATAATATGGTATCCCTTCAAGTCATAATTCATATGGTTGCTAAATAACTGTCTCTGTGCATATGAAATCGGCGTCAGAATTTTGCGATTGTGTACATTTGTTTATGCTTGTTAATGGTTATTTATGCTAAATGAACCTTAAATGAAAATGAGTAATAAATACTAAAGGCATCTATCTGTATTTCGAAAAAAAAAAAAAAAAAAAAAAAAAAAAAAGGTAAAATTATCTGCAATCATTTTGGAGACAGAATGCCATAAACTATATTTTATTTTTGTTTTTGTTTCATTGAAACGGCGAAATCTTCATAGGAATTAAGAATGATTTATTTCTACTAGGTTGCTAGCTGATGTAAGGAAAAAAGAAACTCAACGTGCTACAGCTGCAATTCATATCTTTTGATTTATTTAATGACCAGAGTATTAATTGAAATTAAATAATTCCGCGATACTTTTTAACAGTTTTGAGTTAAGGACGTTAGCAGAAAATGGAAAAAACTTCCTAATAAAAATCAATGTGGTTTTAATAAATGAATTTAATTACATATTTTAGTTTAACGAGGGGGGAGTTAGAACAACGTCTTTTAAAAGTAAAAAAATATACATTTTAAATTAAATTTGAGGAAAAGACGATATGTGACAGAAACTCTGTCACAGAGGGGTTTCGGAAGTAGTGAGGACATCATTTGTAAAGAGCCGACCTCGCAACCTGATGTTGGAGAACACTGGCTTGGTGAACAAGAAACTGTAAAGGAAGATTTTGTTGATTTAGACACGTTCATTAATATCGACAAAGACCTAAAACAAAGATTTAGTAGTAACCTCCGAGCTCAGAAGCTTGGATGGCATCAATTGCGACTGGTAAACCGCATGAGCAGGAAGAAGTTAACGAGCCTTTGCCCGATATCCTTTCTTCACAGTTACGGAGGCGCTCAGTTTTCTCATACAGTTTGCATTGTCATTGGCAGAAGGGGCCTCGAGTGAGCTTTACCATCAGCTGAATAAGGAAAAGGGAGCTGACGTCACTGTTGGTCGAACTACTGTGGATCAACAAGAAAAACCTGTCCGTTCCTTATGACTCCTACTGTACACATGAGCTCTGAAAATTTGATTGGTCTACGTTTAAGAAGTCTATATTACGATTGGCCTACGTCGCCAAGACGATTACTGCAATGATCGCTATGACAAAAAATGCAGTGGCATATTGGTTGATGGAAGTGTCTGTAAACATGCCCTTTCCTTATAGTGCTGAAAACATCATACTGATGAAGCAGCCGCATGTCACTTTGGCAAAAAGAAATTTTTATGCATTAGTGACTTTATTAACTTTTAAATTTTGGTTTTTTACATCGCATTTTAGTATTATCAACGCTGTTTTCTATTTTTTCTGTGTAGCTAACGAGGATTTATTATTATTTTTTTTTTAACATTAGTTTTAGTTTACATCATGGTTGTCACAAATGTTTAGGTTCGTTTTGTTCAATTTTATACGATGTATATAATAAATGTAATTTTGAAAAGACTTATAGGATTTTTACTTAAGACAATAACAGCTATTTGAATTTCCAGATATCGATCGTTCCTGATTAATAAACGCATAGTGATAACAAAAAATAAAATGCCATTATGTGTCTTAAAAACGCTAAAAACTGTCATAGAGATGTGCTTTATCCCTATAGGTTGTTATTATATGCACCACAGGTCAAAATTCGCAAACTTCGGTTAATACGCGAACCCGTTTAATACGCGAATTTTGATCGGTCCCTTGATTCGCGTATTAACGGCGTTCGACTGTATGTATATTAATATACAAACAAATGAAGGCATATGATACATTAGATAGCCGAATTTTTTTAATGACGGCTTCTCTTTTTTTTTTGGATTTGTGTGTTATTCAGCGATAGTGACATCTTTTAACGTTGTTTAAGACTGTAAATGAAGAATTCTTCAGCGGATGACGTCATTTTATATAAAGTAAAAGCGTGTGTTTTAAGTCACAAAACTGAAGTGTGTTTTGTACTATCTATATTTATATACATATATCAGTCTGCCTAAATGAGACACGATCCCCCGTAGTTTTGTAGCATTTAGGGTATATTAGGGATTTTATTATATAAATGTATATTTTATTAATCAACAAATTACTGAATACTGTACCTTTTGTTCAAAACTAACTTGTTTTGTAGAAATTTAATAATTATCTGTAGTATAAAATCACAATTATAGGATTGTCGCATTTAGGTCATTTTTGTCGCATTTACGACAGCTAAAACCTAAATGAGACGTTCATAGTCCTAAATGTGATAATGCATTTTATACATGACAATTCATCTGAAAAAGTTAATTTAACGATTAACTGCTGTGACAGAAAATTGCCACATTACAACTGTGAGCGGTCTGCGAAACCATTCGATTGAAAGATGAATAAACGCGCGATTAATTCATAAAATACTGTTTTTGCACTAAACTGTTTGTACAGTACTATTTCTAATACAATTTCGCTTTTTCAAGCATTTGAAACAATGGTATTAGGCTCCAAATGAAGCAAAATTTCGCTGCATCGATAGTTAAACCGGAAATTACAAGTTAAACTGTGAATTTTTTAAAAAAAAGAATGAATTGTGAAAAGAACTGTGAATTTTTTTAAACAGCAGTTAGGGGTTAATTCTAATTATTTTTATAATTAAATAACCCTTAACTGCTGTGACAGGAATTGTTGCATAACTACTGTGAGCGGTCTCCGAGACCGCTTGATTAAAAGATGAATGAAAGTCTCTATTAACTCACAGGGTACTGTTTCTGTACTAAAATGTAAGTATACAGGACTATTATAATTAAACTTTTCATATTCAGAATCTCTAGTAGTAGTTCTAGGGTGTATTGGGGGGGAGGGGCGGGTATTAGTTGTGTGTGTATTAAGGGGAGGGGGTGAGCAAATTTCATATTAAAATTAAATAATGAATGAGTACTTTCCATTAAATGTCACATTGATTTAAAGAGAATTTCAGAACAAATACGTATAGATGTGAAGGGGTGATTGGGGGGGGGGGATAGGATATTATTCTTGAAATGTTTATCACGGCGCAGCACCGTGCTGTTTGTCAATTTTACACTGCTAATAAGCAAATGTTGTTGTTCAGAAACTATGTACACTCTAAATAAAAAAGAGTGACTATTCACTCCGGAGGAGTGAATAGTCAGCTTATCGCAGAGTCAAAATATGCCCAACCTCTTTAGAGTGACTATTCACTCTGAGCCAAAGTGAAATTTTTGACTCTCTGAAAGAGTGAATAGTCAATCCTTGAAAGTGAATATCCACTCTAAACAGGGGTGACTATTCACTCTTGGTAAAGGAGTGCAGTTTTTCACCCCTGGTAGGAGTGAATAGTCACTCTTTCATAGGAGTGAATGTTCATTTATTTTTTTTTTCGTAGTGGGTGGTTTTTTTATTTTGCTTTTATGGTCATTTTAAAAGAATCGCATCTTTTACGGCATGCAATGGAAATATATACAAGCGTGGTAAAGATTGTAATAAAATACTTTATTAGCAATATTTATTTAATTCATAGTTTATAACACTAATTGAACTTTTAAGGAAAAATTCAGTTAAAGTTACATACGAATTTAAATTAGATTACTGACAGAAATAAACTAAAATATTTTATTCGAATCTTATCCTTTGTGTTTGCTTTTATTGCATGCCCTATAAAGATATTACTTTTAAAGTTTTATTAATAACTTTTTAATAGGTGGATGTTATATGTTTAACAATGTTTGATCTCATTTTAATTTTTGTTTTAAATATAAAACCGTACTGTTTCCTTAAATTATTGCTATTTTTGCAAAGTGCTATTGTTCTAAAATATTTTTAATATTTCCATTTAAACGCAATGCTTATAAATTCACTTCTTTTTTAAATAAGTTTTAAGCATGATTTAAATGTTAAGAATGTGTAATTTTTTTTATCCGCTGTGATTTGCTTTTGTTTTATTTAGTATGAACATGAAGTCTAAATTTTGAGTTCTCTGGAATATATATATATATATATATTTCTTTTAAACATATTCCTTAACTTAATCATGATTGATAATTTTCGTCCTTTATTGCCATAAGTCACGATAAGCCATATTTAATTTAAACTTTTTATTCGCGTAGATATTGTATTTTGTGACTATGAGCAAAATAGATTTTATATGTTTTATAGGAAAAGATTGACCTCGGAAATAGAAAAAAAAAGGAAACTTAAAAATAAAGTAAATGACTTCGTTAGAAATATTCTTATTGTTTTTAAAACATTTTAGTGTAAAAAAGTGGGTATTAATCTCTTTAAAAAAATATTCAGTCCTGTATTATGTAAGCAAATATGACCATTTTAAAAAATATACTAAAGCAGTCTTATTCATAAACTTCAAAACAAGCATAAAAAAAAACATTTTATTCCAATGCTTAAATATCATGTTATATTGTTTAGTGCCAAAAATTACGTGTATCAAAAACGTAGAAAATGTTTTTATAATAGAAAGAAATTTAATAACTGATGCAGAATATCTATAATTAAATTTTTTTATATTACTCAGTCTCAAAATTTTAAAATCATAACCCGCAGAAAAATATTTACATACAATTAAAAAAAAATTAATATACAGTAAAACCTCCCTAAGGCGACCACGTGCCGTTCCAATAAAATTGGGTCATTCCGAGAGGTGGTCTCTTAATCGAGGTCATGTTTAAATCTATATTTTAATTGTTTAAAAATGGTAACAATGTTACTAAAATTTATTTTTCACATTTAGAAAAAATATAAAAATTTAATTATCAAAATAAAAGTTAATTGCATAAGTTAATTACTGCAGAGTTTTAAAAATGAATACATTGAGCTTTGCTTTAATTTTACAGTTTTATATTTTATAATTTTTATATCCCTTTCGAAGTTCGGTAAATAAATGCATTTTTTTTGTGGACGGAAACAAATAATGACGGTTTCATTACTTTATCTATTTCTATGAGAGTTTTCCGACAGAATAGGGCAGAGGAGTTTATTGACCGTCATTCTTAATTTGTAATCAGAGTTAATTCATTGCCTAAAAAGGCACAAAGGTACTTAAAAACTCTTAAAAACACTTAAAAGTTACCGGGATAAAAGAAAATCTAAACTTAGTTTAGAAGTTTGATGACTAATGCACTCTCCGGAATTATTTTTTTAATAAAACCTTCTTCAAGCGACTAGGAAAAACGGAATTTATTTCATTTTCTTCAAAGAAATTGATCTCTCATGGTCATGGAGGGAGTTCAACTGGGATGGTCTCTGAATGGAGGTAAAATTAGTATTGAACCTATAGGAATAAATTTCGTTCCATGAAAAAATGGTCGTTCAGGGAGGTGGTCGCTTAATGGAGTTGGTCGCACAGTGGGGTTTCACTGTACCAACCTTTTCCTAATAGCATAAACATCAAATATCATATTTAACTCCGAAACAATAATAAATACTCTTAACTGTATATAATTCGAAATCAGTAAAAAAAAAAAAAAAAAAAAAAAATCTCATGTAACGGCAAATTAATGATTTCGAATGTGTTTCTCCTACGAAATTTAAACTTCCAGATATTCTTCTCTTATGAGTCAGTCACCCTTTCTAACGAAAGAGATAAAACTTTTTTGTTTTGATCTTTGGCAAAAATAATTTGCAACGCAGCATTGAATGAGAAGAATAAAATATTTACTCATTTTTTTTTAATTCACATTTCCCGAACTAATGATTTGCTAAGCATTGTGCGTATTAGAGGTCTGAACGGGCTGAAATTTCCAAGCCCGGGCCCGGCCTGTAGAAAAAAAATTGGCCACACCCGGACCGGTAAAAAACTTAAAAGTTTGGCCCGAGCCCGGCCCGGCACGAAAAAAAAGTTAAAAGCACGGCCCGAGTGAATTTCAACAAAACATTGATTTTTTTGTTCTTTCTTTGACGTATTAAAAATCTGAAAAATGCTATACAGTAAGACGGAATTGCATAGGAAAGAAAAAAAATGCATTTATAGACAATTATTATTCTTAGCAAGTGTAAATGTATTATATATTCTTTTCGAAGTATTAGTATATTAATTATGCATGGATCAACACGTTAGTGAGTTTAAGACTGGTTCCGCCATAGGCAGGTTCTTTTCACACGTTTTATTATGTTTTAATTTAGCTATATTTTAATAAGTGCAGAAATCTAGTGTTCTTTAAAAAGAATAAATTTTAATGTTTAAGTGTAGAATAATGGCCATTTGAAAATGTATGCATTTTTGCAAAAATGTTTGGGCCAGGCCTAATTTTACTGACCTTTGAATGGACCAGGCCACGCTGACACAATGATTTTCATACGGGATGGGTCAAAATTAAGACTGAAAATTTTGGGCTGTGAAGACTCGCAATGAACCAGTCCCGGCTTTGTACAGAAAAAAATAAGTTAGCCCGGCTCGAGCCTTCAGAAAAAAGTGTGGCCCGGGCCCAGCCCGAGTTCCGTGAGTGAAAATTGGCCCGAGCCGGTCCGTGCAGATCTCTAGTGCGTATTCAATTGTTAAAAGAATTATATTTCAAACCGCTACATGAAGAAATATAACAGACAATCACTTTTGAACACTCTAACGATCAATCTTTTCCTATACAACATATAACTATTTAGCTAATAATCTTAACGTTTCACATATCTACACGGATAAATGCTTAAAATTAAATAAGACTTACCTTTATTTTATGTATTCCATAAAGAATAATTTTAATGATATCCTAATCTGTTAATTCTAAAATGGCGGACGAAAAAGTGATAATTTTTCTTATCTTTTAAGGGTGTCGTCGCCTTGCTGCTCTGATTGATTAATAAGCAATGCATACGTAAGTCACTCTTTCAAGAGTGAGACATTTCACTCCTTTCTAGAGAGCGGAAAATTCCACTCTTTAAGGAGTGTATTTTTATAAAATTCACTCCAAAAAGAGTAAAAATGCCTGTCACTCTTTCAAAGAGTAAGCTTTTCACTCCTCCCAATTTTAGAGTGTAATTAAACTGTTTTTCCTTTTTTTTTTTTTTTTTTTTTTTTTTTTTGCAAACGCAATAGGTCTTTCAGAAAATAGTGTCAAAGTGATCGTTTTGATTTGAATTTCCGTGCGAAAGAAGAAAGAGCACTCAAGAGAGGGCGAAAAACGTGTTTGTCACGTTATCAAAATCGCTTATAACTCAATAGGTAATTGATTGATCAAAATATGGAAAAAGCAGTTCAATTCCAAATCGCTTCCATGGCCAGGCTTTCCAGTTTTATACCTTTCCGTTAAAAGAATGAATTTATAAATGTGTCAAGACGTTTTGCGCTTGTTGAGCAGAGCAGTTAATAGCAGCCTTAACGGTTATTGACTTATATCGCTTTAAACATGAGAAATGCTAAAAGAAAAATCTATGATGCAGAAGTTTGTTTACGCATACCCTAGTCTAGGGTTCGCGAACCTTTCTGAGTATGCGTGCTTAAAATTTTAAAATTATTATGTACCAACATTCTAACGTACCAGAAACATTTTAATCAATAATATAGCCATGTCACATCGAATTCCGTATTAATAACCTATAAATGAGTTTTTCTTTTATTGTATACTTCCGACAGATCATTTTTAGTTCTTTTAGTTAGAAGCAGGTTCAATAGATACATAATTATATACAATAACAGCCAAAAATCAATTTTCAAAATTAAAACCTAAATATATTAAAACATAAAGTAACTCAAAGCCCTAAACCTAAATAAGATCAAACATAATCTGAAGTTGAAGCGTTTCAGTTAGGTATATTACTATGCAAACTATCTCTTAAAATTCAGTTTTCAAAAATAAAACCTTTGAAATGTGATAGAGGATTTAGAAAACACTATATGTTGAATGGTTTAACGAGAAAATGACGGTACAAGGCGCTTTCATTGAAATTTATAATACCTTAATTCAGTCAAAAGTAACGGATTATTTTAAAGTAAATTATATAGCTGTTACACAAAACTATAATTTTTGTAAAAAAAAATATAAAGTGAATTGTTCTCCATAAACTGAATATGATCTATAAGTTTTTTCGCGTGCCAGAGAAGTTTTCTTACGTGCCAAGTTCGGCACGCGTGCCATAGGTTCGCCATCCCTGCCCTGTCTCTCATACAAATCTGGTATACAGCCAAAGTTACAAAATTTAAGATTATTAGAGATATAAATTTCTTTTATGCACTTTATGTTCAGATCATAGATGGATTTATTGATTAGATGCAAAAGGAATTCATTTTCATGGGCGATGCACTTAATTTTATTTAATTCATTATCTAGACAAGTGTTTGTACATATTCTATATCTAGACAGGTGTCTGTGCATATTCTGTATTTCTGAACAGGTCGAAATTTGTAGAAAAAATTCCCATTTTTCTTAAGATATAATTAAAATTATTTTAAAGAATACTATACATATTTATAAGAAAATTTTACAGTATATTTTAGATTACTATGTGTTCGCATGACAAAAACGTAGCTGCCAAACCTCCCACTAATCCTCCGTAATATGTAAATTAATTTGAACCAGTTAACCATTTTAAAACCAGAAAATTTATTTAATGAAACTTTGGCTTATTGAATTTAAAGGTTTTAAGTCGAATTTCTGAAAAGAGTTTCTGGTTCGAACGTATTAAACCTGGGTCAAATAAACATACTTATAAGGGAAGATTAGTGGGAGCTTGGCATCTATTCAAAAAATACGGTAATGGTTATTTTTATGCTCTGAGACTATTCCATTCGAATAAAGATTTATTTTTTAAAAACAATGCCATTTGGAATAAATGAAAAATAAGTTAAAAAACATCATAACTTTTGAAGCTGTGTAACAAAAAGTTGATTTTTAAAAATATTTCTGTGTAATTTATTATAATATATTTCCTGCGATTCCGTTAACAGAAGTTTCATTATCGCTAATACTATTTTTACAAAACTTATTACCTGCCCGACACGTTCTAAGAACAATAAAGACACGGCCCGGCACGGGCCTGGTGCCAAGCTCGGACTCATGCAGACCTTTAGCATATTTCTCAAGAAAGTTTAACGCAAAAATCTGTACACTATTATTTTATATCTAAAAGTTAAGGCATTGTCTTAGATCGACTTTTAATAATGTGTAAATTTACGGTGGATCCCTAACCTGCATTTCAAATGGACTGATATCGCGTCGCTCAGAGGTATGCTTAAGTGGTGTAAGTCACGAATTTTGGATTTTAATATCTCTGTGAATTTTGCAGATATCAAGACGGAAATTTTTTTTGCTTATTTCAGGAATGGATAAGATAAAAAAAATTTTCCAATTGGAAATGTTATTCCACGGGGACCGTATAAAAATTTAATTTTTGTATTTTCTAAAATAGACCCTCCCATGGACTTGCAACTTATCTAATCAAATTTTGCAAAAGTTTTTATGAAACTTTGCAATTGGAAGTATGTGCCTAGGGGCAACATTTAAGGAGATAGCCTATTGTTTCGATATTTATGAATCACACTGTATACATGAACTAAGTTAAATAAAAGAGTGTAAAAATGGCTTTTTTATTTTATTACTATTTACCATTTTTATTATCAGTCCTCTCCGAAAAAAATTCTTCACATGTAAAGACTTTTTTAAAATGCAAATGCTTCCAGATTAAAGAAAGAAAATTGCATCTCTTAAATAACGGAATAGTCATTGAGAATGACGAAGTTATGACATCATATAGGGATAATGCTTGGGTTAATTCTGCTTTTAAATAAATAAAAAAACTCAAGCCATTTCTCAATGTGCATCTGGAAAATTACACCACACTTCTTTTAAAAGATTATTTAATTGTCACCCGTTTCTCTTTTCGTCGTTTGATGATACACAGTCTTTGGTTAATCGCTCACAATTTATCATATACATGAATGTTACATATTTCTTACGGCACACTCTTTTATTATTATTATTATTATATCATAACTGCTAAGTGTAAAGAGATTTTATGCCGCTTCACATTTTACACTCATGGATAGTGGCATTATTCATTCTGTTGTTGTTATTATTTTATCTCATTTAATTCAAACTGTATATATAGTGTTCGTAAATTGTTTTTTGCAAAATAAAAAAAAGGATAGTACCTATCTATTTTCCAATTAACACAACCAGTTTTAAACATTTTTTCAAATCGTTTAATTGTTATCAAAGCTTTTGATGCATGAGGGTTTTTAATCCTTTATTTTTTGTCTCTATAGAAAGGGATTTAATTAAAGAAACGTGGTGAAAGGAAAGGGAAAAACTTTATACAACCTTTTTTTTAAATCGTTTAATTGTTATCAAAGCTTTTGATGCATGAGAGTTTTTAACTTTTTTTTTTTTTTTAGTCTATATAGAAATTGATTTAATTAAAGAAAAGTGGTAAAAAGAAAGGTAAAAAACTTTATACAACCTTTTTTCAAATCGTTTAATTGTTATCAAAGCTTTTGATGCCTAATAATTTTTAATCTTTTTTTTTTTTTTTTTTAGTTTATATAGAAAAGGATTTAATTAAAGAAAAGGGGTGAAAGGAAAGGGGAAAAACTTTATACAACCTTTTTTCAAATCATTTAATTCTTGTCAAAGCTTTTGATGCATGAGAGTTTTTAACTTTTTCTTTCTTTTTTTAGTATATAGAAAGGGATTTAATTAAAGAAAAGTGGTGAAAGGAAAGGGGAAAACTATCTTCATAAATTGATATTTTAAAAGGGGGAATACCGCTGTAACGATCGTTAAATTATTATAATTTTTTGTACATTTTTAGGAAAATATTATCTTATTATTTTCAAACGGAAATCATCATTAAATTAGACATACTTTAACGAAACATTTCTTAAAAATAAAATTAATCAGCGTCAGGAAGCTCAGGAGATGAAATTGATTAGTAATCTCCAAATCAGATATGTTCAGCACATTCATCCTACTGCTCCTACTCAAACAGAAGCTGTTTCTTTACATTTCTTTGCTCGAATGGCGATTGATAATGCTCGCTTTTGAACTTCTTACGTTCGGGTGAGGGCATTTTAACCAACCTAAATGAAGCCGTCAACAATCAACACACAAAACGGCAGGATTTGGAGACATTAAATTCTAAGGTTGTCCGTCATATTTCGCGCAAAGTCATCACCTGGAGTGGCTTTACTACCAGTTTCATTAAATGGACCATTCTTTTTTTGAAGAGCAACCAAGTGATAATAACCATCATACTGTCCGTATACCGTATCTGCCAACACATACGCATTAAAGTTACGAAGATTCGTGGTACCTGATCTCACGACAGGGCTCCATCACATGTTGGCGCACATGTGAAACTGTTGCTTACAACAGTTTACAGACGACGTGTTGTTGAATGGTCGATACATTCTTGTTTTGTGGCCACTTCTATTACCAGACCGAAACTCATGCGACTGCTGTCTGCAGTGTTATCTTAAAAGCATCCTTTATGATGACAACATTAGAAATGTGTTGGAGTTATAAGATGCCGTTTCATATTCGTAACATTCCAGCTGAAATTCTTCTAGCTGCTATATAGAGAGCTCGATATTGCATTTTAACCTGGTAGCAGAAAATGATGGGACAGCGCATTGAACATGTATTCTCATGACATTTAAAATATCAATTGTGATATCAACATAAAGATTAAACCTTGATTTTCTCCCTGATGATGACTTTTTGAACTAATTATTATTATCGTTATTATTATTATTATTATTATTATTATTATTATTATTTTATTTTCAAGATACAAAACTCCAGGATCTCTTTTATATTTCAAGTTTCGTAAATTTTTGTTCAGTAGTTTGCATTTTTAACTGTGTATTTATATAACAAACCCGTGTATTTTCATAATGTACTTTTCTAACCGTGCGAGCTCCATATCCATAGACATTTTTACTACGCCACACGAATACTGCTGCATGCTACTTAATTAGTACGGTCTTTTGCGGCTCATAAACAAGTACAGTAGAGCCCCTATTATCCGAGTCCCTCTTAACCGAGTTTCCGCTTTAACAGAGTTATTTTCTTCTGATGGACTGATGGCTTCCATTATTATGAAACAGCCATTATAAATGAAAAACAAATTATGGCCATCACCCCCCCCCCCCCCCCCAATTCTGACTAGAAAATCAGAGTTCTAACTTTTTACGGCTGCACTTTCATCTTCACCTAACACTTCATTTATATTGGCTGTTTCATAATAATGGAAGTCATCAGTTCATCAGAAGAAAATGATCATTCCAAAAGTATAAGTTCGATTGAAAAAACTATGTAATACTTTGAGCAGAAAGAAGAGGGTATACCTGCAATTTGCATGACACTAATAGGATCACATAGCTGCCAATTTGTACGGTTTTGTTACCTCTGAAATTTAATACAAATTTTTGCCATATTTAGTCGTTGACAGTTGTTAGATTTCGGCAAAATTTACTGGTAAGTTTTAGTGGTAAGAAAAAATCTTTAGAAATTAGTAGCTATGCAGTAGCGTAATACTGCAGGGGGAAGAAAAAATTGCAGCAAATTTGACATTTAACAAGTAAGAAAGGGGAATGTATGATTACTTATTTAATTGAAAAAAATATAGTTAAGTACTTATTGTTCTAGCTACCACTATCCCAAAAGCTAAGTAACTTAGGGTAGTTAATAAGATTCTTTGTGTTTTTATTTGATTTCTGAGTATGGAAAGTATAGTGTCACACAATAAATTCTCATCTCCATGAACCGAACATTAAGTTGCATTTTCATTTTAAAGGATGGCTAAATTATCAACATATTTTGTTTCCGGTGGTGCTAAAGTTAGTTATTGTGTTTGATGGAGTTAAATTATAAGTCGGAAACTTCTTTTTATATTCAGGTGTTAGACTTTGTTAGAAAAAAGCAAACATGGTTATTGGAGATTCTCACATCCGTGAACTGTAATTCAAGGTGACTAAACCAACACTAAGATATAAGCTTATATATTGATTATGTAATTATATCAGCAGAGTTTGATTTAAAGAACAAATTATTTTATCTCAACATATACATAAACATATATCGAGCTAACAGAATAAATAGTGTTTTTTTATACTTTGTTTCACTACATTAACATAACCGTATCATAAAGCTCACCTCCATGAATGTTAATAAAAAAATGTTTTTCTGGGAAAAAAATAAATACATGGTGTGTTCACAAAGTTTCAAGACTGGTCTGATAATTCAAAATTTATTAAACATTTTTGTACCGGGAACTTAAATTCTTCGAAATATGAACCTTGAGCATCAACACACCGCTGCCAGCGTTTTTTTTCCATTGTTCATAGGCCCCATAGAAGTCTTCGCACGAAAGGTTGTTAAGGGACCTCGTCGAAGCTGCCTGGATCGCTGGAATAGTGTCGAATCGCTTCCTTTTCAGGTCTTTCTTGACCCGGGGGAACAAAAAAAAGTTACTGGAATCGAGGTCAGGGCCGTAAGGGGTTTGCAGCAGTATTGCCACGTTAAATATGGCCAAAACTGATGGAGCACTTCAGAGAAAAACTGACCTGACCCGTCGCGTCCGCCCAGACATCAGAAACGATTGGATTGTTCCTCACGACAATGCACCCTCTCACAAGTCGCTCGCCGCCGCCGA
Organism: Maratus speciosus; assembly: GCA_963932465.1. Classification (NCBI taxonomy): domain Eukaryota; kingdom Metazoa; phylum Arthropoda; class Arachnida; order Araneae; family Salticidae; genus Maratus; species Maratus speciosus. Next base: position 411,534,969 of record OZ010793.1, on the reverse strand, counting down.
GGTTTTGGCTATCTTTGACGTGGCAATACTGCTGCAAGTCCCTTACAGCCCCGATCGCTATCTCAGCAACTTTTTTTTGTTCCTCCGGGTCAAGAAAGATCTGAAAGGGAAGCGATTCGACACGATACCAGCGATCCAGGCAGCTTCGACGAGGTCCCTTAACAACCTTTCGTGCGAAAACGTCTATGGGGCCTATGAACAATGGAAAAAATAACGCTGGCAGTGGTGTATTGATGCCCAAGGGTCATATTTCGAAGAATTTTAGTTCGCGGTACAAAAATGTTTAATAAATTTTGAATTATCAGACCGGTCTTGAAACTTTGTGAACAGACCATGTATAATGTAGTTGGGCCAATGCTGGTTTTTACTTGGAGTAAGTGGTGAGTTTCTAGAAATAATAATATTTGTCTTGAAAAACAAAATGCTTTTACGAGAAAATTTGGCATTGAAAATGTACACTTTTGGGAGAATGACCCCTTATCCGAGGTGAGCTTGGTCCATATTAACTCGAATAATCGGGACTCTACTGTATAAGTTGGAAATTATCGGTCTCGGCACGATAAGAATTTGTTAATCTCGTCCACTCGCTGCGCTTTCAGAATCCATCTTTTTCCTTGCACGTGAAGAGAGAGGTTGATCGGGGCAGGTATTAGCCGTCCTTGGAGAAATCCGCATTCGGAAAGTTCGTCGAACTAAACATGAATAAAAGAAGTGAAAACTTCTTTCTTATTAGTGTGTGTATTTTGCGAGAGACTGTTGGACCCGTAATGGGATAACAGTGCCAGCACAGCACCTACCAATTCCAAACAACGGTTTTAATGAGCGGTCTCTGTGATAGCATTGGAGTAAATTGATTGAGATTGGTTTTGTTTTGTTTTTATATACTTGTTTATATTTAAGGTTGTATTCAAATCCAAACTGCTTATTTTCTGATTCATTATTAAATTCATTTCTGTTCTGAAACGCATCAAATTGGCAGATTATCTTATTCAGCTTCTCGATTTCTTGATAAAGGCGGAATATATTGCAAAAAGGGCGTTTTGAACCGAAATATCCGAAGCAAGAGAGCTAGCTGGGAACGAAAAAATGGTCATAGTGAGAAAATAATTGTTTATAAATCAAGTTCTAATTATTGAGCGAAAAATGAAAACTCACGGCCTCTTATACATCTCTTTAAAAATCACGTCAGCAAGTTTCATGTTTTTACTTTTAAAAATGAGTCTAGAAATGTGTCGGAAAATTTGTTGGGGGTGGAAAAATATTTTTTTGTGTACACCCTTAAAGCATTTTCTTTTTTTCGTTGAAATTAATTTTAGCAATATAAATAATTTTCCAAACATAAATTTCTAAATCATCTCTTGCTAAATATTTTTGGGATTCAGGCCATAGTTTTAATGTTCAACAAGTCCTTCCGGCTCAGTCGGAAGAATAAGTTGATTATTAATTTTTTTTAACACTATCCAACATAGTTGAAAAGTGTTTATGAATCCGGTTTGTCTGTATGTTGTCTGTCGATGCTCTAACTCTCGTAAATATACTCAAATCGCCATGTAATTGATATATACTTGTATTATTGATTTATATTTATTAGCATGTTCGCTGTTGAAAATGGAGTATGTAGCATTTATAGTTCGTTCACAGGGTCTCTAAAGATAATACCGTTACATAATTACTATGGTACTGCATATAAAAAAAAATTATTTAATCATCCACATATGCTTTTTTTATGAAATTTACTTATTCTGGCAATATTTCATATCTGACTTAAATATAAATACCATTTACAGAAAAGAAAGTGAAGCCATTTATTAAAAAACCTAGCGATTAATCTTTAAAAACTATGTTACTAAATATAAAAATCAATAAACTCTTATATCTTTATACATCTATTTGCAATTTGCAATATTAGACAAAAGTTATTGAAATTTCTCAAAACTAAATTTTGTCGTACAGAAGGCAAATGACTATTTCTAGAATGCAATCGAGGAATGATGCAGTTCGAGGAATGATGACGTTTGATATCGTAAGGAGGGGGGGGGGGAGGGGGTCCAAAATTACCAAAAAGTTGATAACGTTATATATATAATAGCCCCCAACGTGCATATTCTTAACATTTATCTACAAGTAGTTATTAAGCCTAATTTGCATATTTTGAATGGTGTAACGTTTACATTACTTTCAACTTTAAAGCAATTGTCTTGCCACAGAATTGCCGTAATGTTTTTTAGACTAGATTTTTATGCGGATTTCAAATCTGCAATCCGTTTCCGTATATGAGCATTCTCATAATCTTTTGACTTTTCTATATTTTTCTGCCCCTGAATAATAATTTTTATTTTAGTAGTACATATTCTTGTTTTTTTTTATTATTATTATTATTTCTTATACTGGAAAACATCCCATTGCATGACCGCATAACAATATCAACGAGATAAATAAGTTTTGGACGATGTTGTGGGGGTCCAAATATACCACAAAATTCCTATACCGTCCCGTGTCCCTGATGTTGAGTTTTAAGTTTGGATAAAATTGTTCTGTATAAAATTGTTTCAATCAAAGTAATTCGATGTAATTTTTTTTTCCGAAACTGGGACTATCGCTTTATATATATATATATATATGTGTATACATGGTGATTCAAAAAAGATGGAAAAAATTTTAAGAGGTGATAGTATACACCCAAACAAACATTTTGTATCAAAGAATGCATGGTCGAAAACTAAACGTAAAAAAGTTAGAGGGCGCCAAAAGTTATGTTCTTATACGAGGCAAAAACACACAATGAACGATTAAGTTAAGTTACGAAAACAAATTTAATGGCATTTGATTACAATAAGTGCTCAAAACATTGACCGGCAGCTGTTATGCACGCAGTACAACGGCGAAGAACAGATTGGAGAATTTTCTGAAACACACCAGGCATATCGCGAACTTCCCCTACAGCAGCCGAAAGCTTGGCGACAAGTTCTTCTGCGGATTCAATGGGAGTCTCGTACACAAGAGCCTTTAGCTGTCCCCACAAAAAAAAATCGAGACATGAAAGATCTGGTGAGCGCGGTGGTGCCTGGTGTGTTTCAGAAAATTCGCCAATCTGTTCTTCGCCGTTGTACTGCGTGCATAACAGCTGCCAGTAAATGTTTTGAGCACTTATTGTAATCAAATGCCATTAAATTTGTTTTCGTAACTTAACTTAATCGTTCATTGTGTGTTTTTGCCTCGTATAAGAACATAACTTTTGGCGCCCTCTAACTTTTTTACGTTTAGTTTTCGACCATGCATTCTTTGATACAAAATGTTTGTTTGGGTGTGTACTATCACCTCTTAAAATTTTTCCCATCTTTTTTGAATCACCCTGTATATATGTAGCAAAAAATTAACCTGCACACATTTTTACGGTTGTTATTATTTTTTTTTAACTCTGTCCCTGGGTTTTAGATTCCTTACTGTCCCTCTTGCTAAAATTATACAGAAAATCACTTCAGATGCAGACACAGAATTGTTTTCAACTTTTTTCTCCTGCAGAAGTATGCTAGAAAAAGAATGTCTAAAATTCTTTGACAGGAAATTTACTGAGAATTTAAATCAGCATTTAAATATCATTTTCAAGCATCGTGGCGTTATTGGTAGTTTTACCGTCCCCAATGTTTATTCCTGCACTTTTCGTGGTAAATTATTATTATTATTATTTTAATTTAATCCAAAGTAAATAGCTGTTTCTAAAAATCAATGAACATTGTGGCTATCACTGAGTCTTAACCTGATTTGCTTAGGTGGTAATTTTCCTTACCGTTCCATTCTTACCATACATTTTTTCCCCTTACCGTCCCCCTTTTTTTTTCCTTGCCGTCCCTTCTTTAGCACCCCTTTAAGGCAATGTTATACCAAAATTTTGCACTAAAAATACTACATTGTTATTATTTCTTATTTGAATGTTCTGTGGGTACTATGCAAGTTCATTATAAGTAAAAATTAGCGGAATATAAAGCGTTAGAGAGGTAAAATGTTAAGGAAAATCAAACACGCAAGTTTAACGTAAACCTCAGTTAAATAAAATATTTTTCGCTGCTGACCATTTTTTTTTTTTTTTTTGAATCATTAAGGCATTCGTCTACAAATTTAAAATGTTATTTTAGTAAGTTTAATTTCATCAGATTTTTATTCCGGAAAAGTCAAAAGATTGTGAGAATGCTTCATATCACGTCTTGTTTTTGAGTAAAATGAATTTCTACCTTTGTATGATATTGACACAAATTTGATATAAAATGGTTTTTAGGGGTGTGTTGAGATTGGCTCAGCCCGAGCCCGAGCCCGGGCCCGACACGGGCTCGGGCTCTATTTTTATTCTAGCCTTCGGGCTCGGGCTCGTTCTTTCTGAAACCGGAAAACTATATTTATTTATGTATAGAAAAGATTGAAAGAACTTTTTTCCCCGTTTAAAATTACATTTCAAGTCTTTTCAATGTTATTTAGATCAAAATGAAGGGGTAACAAAAATCGTGTTTATTTATTTTAGTATTTGATTGTTGTTTCAAAAGAAAATTTGTGATGTTTTCAGATTTATGTGTACGGCATTTTCGACGACGATCAATTAATATGGCGCCAATCAAAACAAACACTAGCAATGAATTTGTTTTTATTAGGATTTTCGTTTGTGACAGAAGATATTTTTTAATCCGATCGTTTATTTATTTTTTATTTAGTTATCTAACACAAAGAGAATGTTTTCTTCGATTTTTAGTAGACCAGAATTAGCTTGAGGTTTGCAAATTATTTAATCTTATATTTGCGCGTGAGTCATAATCATTCTTCATATGAAAATAACTTTACTGGGTATTATATCTATTTGTCATGAACTCTGCTCATGCTAAGGACTCTGTAGTAGATTTACGAGATCACTTTGCTTCGTAAGTAAATATAATTACTTTATTATTCCGATAGGAAGCAATCAGTCAGTATTTCTTCTTTTAATATAAAGGCATCTGACCTTTAAGATAACGGTGCCAATTTTGTAATTTACGTTGATTTTCCGGTTCACGTCAATCACGGAAGACTTATGAGGAAGGAATCGATTATAGTTAAAGATGTATCGGTAAAGAGGCTCGGGCTCTGACGACAAAAAATCTTTCGGGCTCGGATTTAAAATCGTCGGGCTCGGGCTCCAAAAAACGAGCCCGAACTCATCTGTAGTGTGTACCAGAGTTATATAATATAGACGCACACGCGCACTCAGTGCGCGAAAAATTTTCCGCAAAATTCGGAACTTGGCGGAAAATTTTTTAGAAAAAAAAAAACGTAATTTTTGTTCTTGTAACTTTTTTTTTTTTAAATATAAAAAAAAATAAAATTTTTCCAATTTTATGTACGATTTATTTATTATTTGCCAGGGGGGATTCTGTTCCGAATTTCCCGAAAATTAAAAGCATTCCGTTCCAAAAATTAAAAAAAAAATCAGCCATCAGTCCGAAAATTCAAACTTAAAAAAAATATCACTGAAAAATATTGTGAATTTCAACAAATGATCGCCGAAAAAAGACCAATGTCGTCAATCGTTCGCAGAAAAAAAATCACCCATTTTCTCGAATCATCGCGGAAAAAACGCAAATTTCATCAAAGGAACGCGGAAAAACGCGAATTTCTCCAAAGAATCGTGAAAAAAAAAAAGATAATTTCGTCAAAGAATCGCAGAAAAAAAGCAAATTTCATTAAAGGAACGCAGAAAAAAAGCAAATTTCATTAAAGGAACGCAGGAAAAAAAACTAATTTCGTAAAAGCATAGCGGAAAGAGCCCGAATTTTGTCAAAAAATCGCGAAAAACACTAATTTCGTCAAAGGATCGCGAAAAAAAAACACTAATTTCGTCAGAGTATCGCGAAAAAACACAATTTTCGTCAAACAATCTCGAAAAAACGCAAATTTCGTCCAAAATTTGCAAAAAAACCACAAAATTCGTCAAAAGATCACGAAAACCCCCACAAATTTCGTCAAAAGATCGCGAAAAAACCACAAATTTCGTCAAAAGATCGCGAAAAAAACCGCAAATTTCGTCAAAAGATCGCGAAAAACCGGAAACTTTGTCAAAAGATCGCGAAAAAACCGAAAATTTCGCCAAAAGATCGCGAAAAAACCCGCACATTTCGTCAAAAAATCGCGAAAAAACAGCAAATTTCGTCAAAAGATCGCGAAAACACCGCAAAAATCGTCAAAAGGTCGCACAAAACACGCAAAAATCGCGAATTTTGTCAAATGGCCGCGGGAAAAACACATACTAGTTAGTGCTGGGAGTGGATTCACTCCCACACTTCACCCCTCTGCTGTAACTTTTCAGAAAATTTGCTGTGCATTTCAGGATTTTTTTTTTTTTTTTTTTACTCAGAATCACCCCTGGCTAACAGAGTGACTGGCATTTTGTGTGAAGAAGTCACAATATTAAGGATTGGGCTGTTTCTAAATGCACTGACAAAATAATTGATAAGAATTCACCCTTTCTTATGTTTTTTTAGCTCTATTATTTTTCTAACCAAAATAATTATTCTTTAATTAATATCAATTAATTTTTAATTTAAATGGTAATTATTTTTAAACTACTGTTTTTAATTCAAATCGTCAAAATAATATAACACGTTATTTTATTAAACATTAAATTAATTTGCAGAAAGTTTTTGACCCAATATTTGTGTGCGCAGGCGCAGAAAGTTTTTGGTTTTATACAAGTCTGGTGTGTACCTCATCGTCAAAAGGGTGAGCAATGTCAGAATCCTATCATGGACATAATAAACAATGGGTATGATAATAATAAAAAAAAAAAAAAAAAAATGAAAAAAGTAGTAGAATCTATCCTAAGTAGCGGGAGTATATCACAAAGTAGCATAAAAAGCATTTTCTTGCCCTTTTTTGACAAAAAATGTAAAATTTCACTTTTTTCAAAAACGATGTGATAAAAGAAAACATACCAGATTTGAAATCAGCGCAAAAAAACTGGTTTAGAAACATATTAGCGTACTCATGTGGCAGAAACATTTGGACGTCAAGAAATGTTATTGGAAAAATATGCAAATTAGGCACAATATTTCTCGGTCACATATCACTATAATCTTAGAAACAACATTTTTGTAAAGTAAACTAGACAGTACAGTAGACTCACTCAAATCCGCACAGCTTGGGACCAGAGGTTTTGTGGATTTTTGAATTCTGCGGATTTCTGGTCATTGCTTTGTTTACATTTTTTAAACAATAATTTGAATGTAATAATGCAATCAAAATTATAATGAATCAAGGTCGGATCTGGAGAGTCCTCAAGGGGGGGGGGGGGGCGATTTTAGAAATTTGGAGACTCCAATCTGATGCGCGGTCGGGGCTGATTTTTTTCACTGCGGGTCGTGTTGCTTCTACTTTTTGCTGCGGGTCGGGTTTGGGTCCGGTTGACTATGCTTTTTTGCTGTGGGTCGCATTTGGGGCCGGTTGACTTCTACTTTTTTCTGCGGGTCGGGTTAACATCTACTTTTTTGCTGCGGGTCGATTTGGATCCGCTTGACTTCAACTTTTCTGCTGCGGGTCGGGTTGACTTCTAATTTTTAGTTGCGATCTGCATTGGATTTGGGGCAGATTGACATACATTATTTCGGGTTTGGTCAGTTTCGGATTGGGTTTTCACTCTTGCAAGAAGGGTTCGGGCTTCGGGCCGACCCGAATTTTGAAAAGAAAGTCTAAATATTTTTGAAGATAAAAACTAGTAAAAGCTCCATAACGGGCACGCCCAAACAATTATTTAATAATACTTTTTAATCTTCAGGATTAGGTAAAAAATACTAATTTGGTATAAGACTGCTTGTCTCTTTATATCTAAGATGAGTTGAAATTCAGTAAAGAATGCTTTGAAACTTATTTAAAAAAACATACCGGATGTTTTAAAATGGACTGGCTGATTTTAAAATTCAGTAACTTGCAAAAGGTGACAGCAATTTAAAAAAATCTTGCAGGAGGGTTATGTAAGATGGCAGGAGATTTTTTACTGAGATTCTCGATTTTACTTTACAATAGCAGAGACAGATGGCGCTGCAAACAATAGTCATTAAATCGGGACCGATTTAACGCCTATCGCTTGCAGCGCCATTTGTGGTTTCTATTTTAAACTAAAATTAAAAACCTCAGTAAAAAAACTGCTGATCAGGGGTGATGATTCTCAGTATAAAAAAAAATTCTGAAATTCAAAACAAATTTTCTGAAATGTTACAGAAGAGGGGGGATATTCCCTCCTGGCGCTAATTATTCTTGTTGCAGGTCGGGTTAGCTGTTTTTTATTCGGGTCGTTTTCAGGCTAAGTGCAAATTCTTGCAAGCTGGGTTTGGGTTAACCCGTTTTCTTCAAAAGATAGTTCAGTATATTATTTCTGATTCAAAATTATACCTATAATAATAAACATAGGTGTATGTATGTGTGCTGTTTTCGAAAGAGACCACTGTATTTTTTCCGCGTCTCTTTGATATAATTCGTATTTCTTCCACGATTCTTTGGCGAAATTCGCGTTTTTTCCGCAACTCTGACGAAAATCGCATGTTTTCGCAGCCCTTTGATAAAATTCGCGTTTTCCGTAAGTCCTTTGATGAAATTCGCATTTCTTCCATTATACTTGATGAAATTTACGTTTCTTCCGTAACCCTTTGACGAAATTAGTGTAATTTTGCAGCCCTTTGATAAAATTTGAGTTTTGTTCGCACGACCCTTTGACAAATTTTGCGTTTATTTCCGTGATCCTTTGACGAAAATCGCATTTTTTTCAGCGATCCTTTGACAAAATTCGCGTTTTTAAGCAATTCTTTGACGAAATTTGGGTTTTTTCGCGACTATTTTAGGAAATTCGCATTTCTTTTGCGAACCTTTGAGGTAATTCGTGTTTCTTTCGCGATTCTTTGATAAAATTTGTATTTTTTCGCGATTCTTTGACAAAATTCGCGGTTATTTGACAAAATTCGCGTTTACTCCGCGATCCTTTGACAAAATTCGCGTTTTTTCCACGGCTCTTTGACCAAATTTGAGTTTTTTCTGCGATTCTTTGGCGAAATTGAAGTTATTTTATGCGAACGATTGACGAAATAGATCTTTTATGGCGACCATTTTTCAAAATTCGCGATCATTTTTACGTCCGAATTTTCGGAATGATGAATTTTTTAAAATTTTTGGAACGGAAGCCCTTAACCCTCTCGCTGCGTATATATATATGTTATGAAAATAGGTTCAAAAATTGCGCCTTTATTTTATTACATATTTCAAATCTGCATATATTTTAGAGTTCAAACATGTCCAAAATCTTTGTGAAAGAGTTTCTTTTTTAAATAGAATTAGATCATAAAAAAGAAAAAGATTTGCTGCAGAAATTGCGGTTTGCACAAATTTTGCCACTTTTACGTTGGCCGTTGAAATCGCGGGATGCGCAGTGAGAGGGTTAAATTTTTGGAAAATTCGGAACAGAATCACCCATGCTCCTGAGATCTTACATAACCCTTCTTCAAGAATTTTTTTAATAGCTGTCGCCATTTGCAAGTTAATGAATTGTATTTAAAATCAATCGGTCCATTTTAGGACACCCGGTATATTCAGTAGCTATGGGATGATGGCTGAAAGAAGCATATTTAAAAAATAGCTGGCTTCGATATGTCAGTTAGAGGTTTACCAGGGCTGAAATTTCCAGGTCCAACCCAAGCAAAAAAAATTATTGGCCCGGCCCAGTATAAAAGGTAAAAAATCGACTCCAGCCCCGCCTGCATTTTGCAATTAAAATTATTCATAAACACACTTACTTATGCTCATATTTTAATTTAGATTATGTTCGAAATTAATGAATACGGAAAAACATTAATGACTATTTAAGCAATTATGTACATACACACTATTCAAAAATCATTACTTAGATAAATACATTCAAATGGAAATCCAATAAGAAAATCAGTTTAGAATAAAAGAAACGGATGATAAAAGAAAATCACAATTTTAAAGCTCTACAAAGAAAAAAAGTAGATTTTAAAAAATGCATCTCAGTAACTTATCAAATAAAATTAAATTTTTAAATATTTCGCTAAATAAGTGTACAACACAAATATAATTTTTACGAATAACAAATAAGTAAGATGCCAGACCAACTTGGTCTCAGGGAGAAAAATTTAGAGAAGTGCACAGGTCGCGGTAGGGCCCATACTGCTTATCATACGGGCTGACACGGACCGAACGTTTAGCTTTTATTCCGGGACGAGCCCCGACCTGGAAATTTAGGCCAGTGCTGGTCTCTAGGAAGAATGAAGTCCAGGCCAGACTCGACTTGGAAGAAAAATAAGTCTGGCCCGACCCGAATTTGCAGAAAAATTTAAGATCAGGGCACGGCCCGGCTCTAAAAGAGTGAAGACAGGCCGAGTCTCGTAGATTTAAACTAGCGCGACCCGACCCGGGTCGCGCCTGGCTCGTGCTTCTCAGCAAGTCTTTTCCAGTGAGGATGCATAATGTCGTTTTGCAAACCCTTTATTTGCCCAAGGGGGAGCGATCGCCCCCTCGCCCCCCCCCCCCCCTAGATCCGCCATTGTAATGAATGCTTACGCTATAGTAAAATATTAAAACTATTAAGTAATAAACTAAAATGATAAAAAGTAAGATAATTTTAAAAATGATTAAATTATTAAAAGTAAAGGTCAAGTAAATAATAATGTATATTTAAATACGCATAATAAAGATGAGGTATATTATCCTTGAATTATTGAATGAAAACTTTCCTCATAAATTCACTCTATTATTTCACATAAAAATCATAAAGTAAGGAAGTTTTATTTCTGGTTTTGCCAGTCTTAATAACCAAAAAGGCTTGGTTAATAAAGCATAAATATATTTGGTAAATAGATTGTGATTCCCAGTGATATCAGCAATATCTTAATTTTTTTTAGAAATAAATTTGTACTTCATAAAAAACTAAAAGTTCAGTCATATTCTCCAGAATTACATATTAAAATACATATGGAATGATATAAAACTAAAAAATTCTGTAATTTTGCTCCTACATCTGAACTAAAAGTTTCATTGTTTACATCTGTGATGATGTGTGATTTTAGACTTTTGCGGATTTGAGGGAGTCTACTGTAATCATAACATTAGACAAAAAGTCACTGTGATAATGCTTTATGCTCATATTTGCATATAATTGTACAAAAATTCTAAAATTTGCATAAATCGAAATATGCAAATATCTCGAGGGCCGAAACTAAAAGGGGGCAGAGGGGTCATGTGCCCCAGGCGCCAAATGAAGATTTTGTTTGTCAATTTTTCTCACATCTATGTTTAGCACGGTATTGTTGAAATCCCCCCTCGTATGAGAAAGCATAGAAGAATCTAAAGATGATATGGCATAAGGATCCTGTATAAAGCGGATTTTTTTTCGATTCCGTTTTCAAGATTTTAATCAATCAAAAGCCAAGGGCGGTTCCAGCTCACCATTTAGACGGGGGTGGGGGGGTCATGGATTTCCTTTTTTTGAGTGGGAGGAGATCACATCTCGTTATGAGAATTTTTTATATTGAAAGCTATTCCCAAATCCAAACTAACTACTTTTCTGATACTTCCGCGAAGTCATTTTCATTCGTAAGTACAAAAAATTTGCATTAATATTCGTAAAAATATAAAATTTACCGATTTTGTTCAGATACCAAGAAATTAAAGAGTTTCCCATCTTCTTATAAAGGCAAAGATTCATTCAGAAAATGTTGTCAAAGTTAGCATTTTTAGCCAAGTTTTACGAGTTGACAGCCACAGAAATGTCGTCGCAAGGGAGCAATTGGCTGTCACCTCCGGAAATTCAATTTAAAAAGTCTAACATTTGTCAACGATTAAATATGGCAAAAATTTGTATTCAATTTTAGAGGTAACAAAACCGTACACATTGGCAGCTATGTTATTCTATTAGTGTCGTGAAAATTGCAGGTGTAGCCACTTCTTTCTGCTCAAAGTATTAAATAGTTTTTTCAATCGAACTTATACCTTTGGAATGGATCATTTTCTTCTGATGGACTGGCGGCTTCCATTATTATGAAACAGCCGTTATAAATGAAGTGTTGCGTGAAAATGAAAGAGCAGTCGTAAAAAGTAAAAAAAAAAAAAAAAAGCCATTTTTTTTCCCCATTCTGACCAGAAAATAAGAGTTCTAACTTTTTACGACTGCTCTTTCATCTTCGCCTAACACTTCATTTCTAATGGCTGTTTCATAATAATGGAAGTCATCAATTCATCAGAAGAAAATAACTCGGTTAAAATTATCTTTGTAAATATACTTTGCAGAAGAGGGGGGGGGGGTGGGGTGGGGGGGGGCACCAAAATCCAATGTTTGCCCCGGGTGCAAAAAAGGCTATTTTCGGCCCTGAAAAAATATACCTTCTGGAGAAAATTTAAATCAAGATTTAGAATCAGCATAAAAAACTAAATAAGACACAACTAATTTCGTTTTTGTTAAAGAGCAAAAGTTCAGTTTTGTTGACCAGTGTAATCATTTCGGTGGTCAGTGACATAAAAGTGTATTTTAGCAAAACAAATTGCATATTTTCGAATATTTTCATTTCACTTTTAAGAATAATTTGAAAAAATTATAAATGAAAAGAAAAGCTAAAAAAATGTGTTATGAACATGAAAACTTCAAACTTGATCAAACATGAAAAATTGCTATTTGATCTTATTGTTGTTGAGGGGTTTTTTTTCTTTGAAGTTACCGAAATTTTGTTAAATTCGAATGTAAACAATATAGTATGTGACAATCAATTTGTAAAATCGATAGAAATCTAATTACTTAATGCTGTTATAATTTGTATTTTCTTGATCAACGAGAATTTCATAATTATACACAGCTATGCACATACACTATAAAGAAAAGGAAAGCACTTTGCCCACATTTCGAATACATCTTATTTTTGTATAAATATGTATTCTTAGTCAAAATATCTGAGTAACGAGCTTTAGTGGTTCTGGCTTCTAGTCACTCAGCTATTTAAAGTGGAACGCCAGAATTTTTAAATATTTGAATACTTTACTAATTTTAGAGTGAATCTGGAATCGTTCCATGTGATTAGAGTTTTTCAACAGCTTTCTACCATATTTATCGTACTATTTTTAAAAGGGTTATTCGTTAAAAGTTAATTTAAAAAATAAGTAAGTAAAATAAAGATATTTCCAACTTTCTAACTTAAATTTTTACATTTGTTAATTCTTGAATTGCTATACGGTAATTAAGTGTATGTTATAATTACTGATATTTTAAAGTTCTATTGCAATTCATTTTTAAAATCAATTATAATATATTAGTTTTAAAATTACTGTAATAATTTAATGATACATGTGTCCTTCATTTACTTTTTAAAAGAGAAAATAATGACATTAAAACGGAACTTAAAATTTAATATGTGAAAGAGTGCTGAAGCATGAATTAATCAATGATTTTACTCTGAAGAAAGAATTATTAAAAATCTAATCTGTTATATAAGCAGATAAAACAACATTTTAAGCACCAGAACTTTTTAACTAATTGCAGACTAGTTTCGTCAGCATTCAGCATATCGTCATCAGTGCAAAGAATGGAGGAATTTTGTCGATGTATATGGAGGAGAAGGGGATACCCAGGGATAGGTTTATAAACCAATAGAATTGCAGGAAATTACAAGGAACAGGCAATAGGAAATTGTGTAGGGAAAGGAAATAACAATAGGGAAAATGCGGGAAAAGGCTAGTAGAAATTAAGAAAATGGGGTTTTTATATACAAGGGTCATCCAGAAAATAAGTTCCTCACGGCCCGTAAAAAGAAACAAAACATAATTAGCTTACCTGGAAAGATTTATTTCAAAAGATACAGCAATGTTTCAGCTACTTCTCATTATATGAACCACCGTAATTGTAACACTTGTCATAGAGTGGGATAAGTTATTGTAGCCCAGCTTCATAGAAGTCTGCTGCATGGGAATGGAGACAGCTTGTCACAGTTGTCAACGTACGTCTCATCACACCTTATTAAAACTGATCCTAAACTATTACAAACAGTGCTTAAAGTACTGGAGCTCAGCTCCGGTACTTTTTTGTTTTCAATGAATATTTAAATATTGGTTGGAATTCACCAGAGCTCTATACTGTGCTTCGGAGCCCAGTAGAACATGATTTCCGAAACACCGAATCCTAAATGATGTTTTCCTTTCCCTTCCATCTCCAATGCTTTGCGTTCTTTTCTGCCAACTGTGACGTAGCGTGTCACATACATAGGAGCGTACTTCTATGTAATGGCTCGCAAATGTAGACCACTGAGCTCGACAATAGTTATTGTAGAGCTCAGTGGTGTAGACTCCGTAGTTTTCTGTCTCAGTGGCTTCCAAAATACGACGAGGAATGTCAGAATTAACAGCAACCATATCTGCCGTTTTTACTCGTGGTCCTTTTTATACGTTGCTTTTTGTTCGTGTTTAAAAAATATTCTTAATGATCAACTTAATTTTTAGCTTCACACGTTGATTATTTTGTGCCGAAGCTCACACGAGCGCAGCTTCAGTACTTTTTATTTTTTAGTGAATATTTATTTAAATATTCACTAAAATAGGTTCCACTATATTAGTCGGAACTATATTATTCGGTAGGTTCCACTATATTAGTCCACTATATTATTCGGTAGGTTCCACTATATTAGTCGGAACCTACCGAAGTTTATAAATACTGCGCACCGAAGCCCACCAGAACACCGTTGTGTGTTGTGTTTTGCTAGTTGCTAAAAAAAAAAAAAAAAAAAATCCTTGGCGAGTAGGAATTTCTGAAATTCCCCAAACCTGATTTTAATATTTTTGCGCTGTTTATTTACTAGATTTTATATAGTCAAAACATATTAACATTTTTCTTTTGGTGAAAACGAAATTGCTTTAAATTTTGCAAATAATGTGTGAAATATAAACATGCGGTGGAGGGAACGGAGGAATGCAATACGGTTGTTATTGCTATGGAATATTAGAGCTCTGGTACTTTTTTTTTTTTTTGGTTAGAAATTAAGCCCTGTTTACAAGTTATGCTAAATACGTGGATCACTGTAAAATACACAAGGAATAAAAAAACATTGTCATAGATTCCGTACTTTTTTAGAAAATGTGTTTCATTCCCTAACATACCCCTCCTTTCAAAGAAAACATAAATTTTGTAGGTACAGGTGCGGCTTTTTTGTTCCTGTTCTTATGTGTTTGCTTACTGCGAATTTTCACCCATCCATTACATTAGCTCAGCCGAGAGCAGCACCACTTGTAATCACAGATGGTAGGTGCTCACTGATGGGAATAATGCTATCTTTCCTCTCTTATTTTATGTGTAAACGGAAGCAGTGTTTGTTCTCCCTGTCTATTGTTATTGGGGGGATAAATAAAGGCATGGAGATTTTTTTTATGAATGTTCGAGGGTAAAAAATTCTGGCCACGAGAGGTCTAATTAGGTAGCTCTGATCGTGATAACTAACGCCTTCTTTCAATCTTTTTCTTTCGCATTGCCCTTGAATCGATTATTAGGTTATAGACGATACTCTTAAGATTGCTCTTCGAATGCAAATTCTCTACTTTCTACCGCATTTACGAAATCATTTTTATCTTTTTCGCAACGTGTCGTCGGAACAACCTTTTTTCATTTTCGGTGTAAGAACAAGAACGAAAAATCATGCTAATCATAGATTATGAAATACTTTCCAACACATTCAGAATACTGCAGCAAAACTTCGCCGTTTATTAAAGTGAAAGATGATGTCTGAATAAACAATTTGAAAACGCATAACGCATTTGAAAACCCAATTTCTGCTATTATCATGAATAGTCAGCAAAACATCGCCGTTTATTAAAGTGAAAGATGATGCCTAAATAAACAATTTGAAAAACGCATAACACATTTGAAAGCCCAATTTCTGCTATTACCATCAATAATCAGCAAAACTTCGCCGTTTATTAAAGTTAAAGATGATGTCTAAATAAACAATTTGAAAAACGCATAACGCATTTGAAAGCCCAATTTCTGCTATTACCATCAATAATCAGCAAAACTTCGCCGTTTATTAAAGTTAAAGATGATGTCTAAATAAGCAATTTGAAAACGCATAACGCATTTGAAAACACGATTTCTGCTATTACCATCAATAGTCAGCAAAACTTCGTCGTTTATTAAAGTGAAAGATGATGTCTATATAAACAATTTGAAAAACGCATAACGCATTTGAAAACCCAATTTCTGCTATTACCATCAATAGTCAAAAAATAGATTTGTATGTGTACTAAATAGCGTGCTAAAAGTTGGGTCGGTTAAACGGATATACAGTTGAAAATTACCATTCAGCAATTTCCGTGAATAAACGGAAATGTACTTGAAAACTTTTGTGGAGCCCTGTATATGATTTATATATAATTTTTACACACCAAGTAATATTTTTAAAAAGTACTTCAATTTAAAAATGCTTACCACAACTGAAAAAGCACTTCCAGCAGTTATTGTTCACGGGCTTCAATAGTTCAATTATTGTTCAATTTATCTTCTGTAGCCAAATTTATTTGTGTTTCCCTGTAAATGAACTATAAACTCTCTGCATACCCTATTCTACAGTAAGCGCCCTGTAGTACACATCAGTGATATATGTAAATTTACGGTATGTTTAAAACAGTGTAATATCATTAAAATACACCATAAACGATTTTTCCTCATAGACCATAATGCAATAGAATTCTTTGGAATGTACCTGTAAATAAACCTTACATACTATATACAGTGACCTCTCACTTATACGCGTTTGAAGGAATTGATTCAAAATCGCGCATGACTGAGAGCCGCGCATAACTGAGAGAATGTTGATGTAGTATTTCTGTATACACATTATGGGGGAAAAAAAGCATTTTGCAATATAAGAATTATGATTAATAACATTTTATAAAATAAAAAAGGTTTACTATTACTATAACGTACTTAAAAAAAAATTCTTACACTTTCACTATAAAAATTAGTTTAAAAAAATACAATAAACGTAAAATTTAATTTTACGTAGAATGAGATATAGTACTTACAAAAGAAAAAAAATGCTAATTAGTCCTCTTTAAAGAAGTCATCAATGGTCGTTTGTTTTTGCTTAGATCGTGTTTGTATAACGACGTTTTCTAATGCATTAAAGTGCGTCATTGTATTTGATGCTACATCAGCATTTTGAAGGTAACATCTCAAAGTGTCCAGGGCTCCTAAAGCAGCAGCATAAGATGGGACAATCACAGTATCAGTTTCATCATTATCATCCTCTTCTACTTCTTTTTCAGCATTCACGTCATCAAAAACAGTTTCAATATCTCTTATTGCCGTTGATGTTAAGTTTTCATCAACATTAACGAAATCTTGAAAAGAAAGATAATCTTGGCTTATTCTGTTCCATTCTTCCACGTCTACGTTAAAATCATTGCTGTCGTTTTCATATTCCTGTAATGGAATAATTTCAACATCATTTGAATGAAAAAAACCCGCTTTTCTAAAACAGTTAGAAATTGTTGTGGCTGTTACATTAATCCAAGAGGAAACCAACATATGCATAGCATCCAGAATACAAATTTTCTTGAATTCCTTTTTCTGCTCTAGTGATATGAACATTCTTCTCACCAAATCTTTCCCATATTGCGCTTTAACTAACCTTATTATACCGAGATCTAATGGCTGAAGTCTGCTAGTACAATTTGCAGGGAAAAATATAACTCGCGTATGTGTCAGCAATGGGAGATCTGGAGGATGGGCGGGACACTGACACTGGTCCATAAATAGCAGAACGTTTCTTTCTTTTTTTGCCACCTTCATATCAAATTCTTTCAAAAAGTCTAAAAAAATTTTCGATGTCATCCAGGCTTTGATGCTACTTGCATAAGAACATGGCAATTTCTTCACATTTTTTAAACACTGTGGTTTCTTCGATTTACCAATCACTATTGGCGGTAACTTTTCTGATCCGTCCGCATTGCAACATAAAAGCACAGTCACTCTTTCTTTGCTGTGTTTACCACCATGACATATGTTTCTCCCATAAAATCCAGCGTTTTGTTTGGTAAAAGACGGTAAAATAAACCTGTTTCGTCGCAGTTAAAAATATTCTTAACATCAAAGTTTTAAATTAAATTTGGAAGATCTGCAATCCATTCATTAACAGTTGAATCTGAAACAGCTGCGCTTTCACCACTCAGGCAATGATTTGTTAAACCGTGTCTTTTCTTAAGTTTTTCTAGCCATCCCCAAGAAGCAGAAAAATTTTCGATTCCCAATTTTGTTGACAAAGTGAGTGCCTTTTCTTTGAATAACTCACCACTAATGGGTAAATTAGAAGCTCTCATTTCTCTAAACCACTGAATTAAAGTGCTTTCTAAAATCTCAAATTTTCCTTTCTGAATTCTTGTTCGTTTCTTCGTTTGTGTAGAATACTCACTGTTCATTTTTTTTGGTCGAGTCCTTGTTCTTTAAAATCCCTCTGAGCGCTGATTCTGGCAAATCGAATTTTCGAGCTAAATTGGATCATTTTCTGCTACTCGTATAACCTCCATTTTGAACGATATTGTTAACTTTCTTTTACTCATTTTTATTGCACAAAGAAAACAAAAATAAAATCCAGGTGCTACTGTAATAGCAAAGACGGAAAGAAACACGCGAGTAGATTCATAAAAATAAAAGAGAAAAAAAGAAAAGAAGAAACCATTAGAACTGAGGGGAGAGGGTGAAATGTCTAATTGTAACCACCTATCCACCCTTTCAGGCGCCGCGGAACGGTCTTTTGACCTTGACCTGCAGAAAAATTTTTATAGATAAAAAAAAACTTTCGAATGTAATTCATAGTTTGTGAATTGCGTTTTATTTTCGCGTATAACTGAGAGAGACAATTCAAAGTTCCGCTTATAAGTGAGAGATGTATAGCATTATTTTCCTTTTCCTCGTGACGGGACCTTACGAAATTCGCGTATAACTGAGAGACGCGTATAACTGAGAGGCGCATAAGTGAGAGGTCACTGTACTTCATTTTCAATACCGAACATTCCATATTGATACTCAATAACATCTATGAATTTCATGGGAATCGGGCCACTTTTACACGAGTTAGAGCACGGGCAGACAGCCAGCCAGACGGCAGAGACAGACAAACAAACCGAATTCATAAACACTTTTCTTTGTGTGAAAGTGTTAAAAAACATCTTTTTTTTCTTCTGAAAATGTCCTCAAAGATGGTTTTTTAAGCATCGTCTAAGAACGTGACACTTATCTGACATTAACAAAAAAAGGTGGTTGTGAAATTGCAATTTATATATATAAATCTGAAGTGATTTTCTTATTGTGAAACTGAGAAGTCTTAGTAAAATTCATAAAAAATGCCTTAATTGGTATTAAAATTGAATTGGTTTAAAATATATGTTAATTTATGACTAGTGAATTTAAATTTTCATTGTTATTTACCAGAGCTCCAGCCCAGGGGTTCATGCTAGACTTTATTTGGGTCCATATTTTGTATATATATATGTGGAGGGAGTTATTTTTGTAAAATTTATGACATTTTTGTGAAAAATAAAATCTTGTAAATAAAGAAAGACCGAATACGGTTAATCGAATCCAAACTAAAAAATTATTATTATTACTTTTCTTTAAAGACCCTCTTTTTAAAGTTTTTCTTTCTGCAAGCTTATTTTGTTTGCAAACTACGCATTTCAAATCTCGGCAAGATAAAAGGTTTATGAAGAGTTTACTTGTATGGAATAGAATTTTGTGTAAAAGATCCTTTTTGTGAAATAGAATTTTGTGAAGAGTCCTCTTTTGTTAAATTGAGTTTTATGATTGTACCTCTTTTAGTAAATTAAATTTAGTGAAGGGACCCTTTGTAAGTAATGATTCCTCATTATGTTTTGAACAATTATAATTTGAAATGGCTCTTAATTTTCCAAGCAGGTAAGCCGATTCCTGTTGTAGAACTCCTTTTTTGACTCCTTGCTAAAGTTTTTCTCTCTGTAAGCTTGTTTTGTTTGCAAATTACACATTTCAAATCTTAGCAAAATCAAAAGTTTATGAAGAGTTTATTTTTATGGAATTGAATTTTGTGTAAACGACTTTTGTTTTGTGAAAGGAAATTTTGCGAAGAGTCCCATTTTGTTAAATTAAGTTTTATGAATGTTACCCCTTTTTATTAAATTAAATTTAGTGAAGGGGCCTCTTTTATTGAATGGAATTTTGTGAAGGGTCTCCAAATAAGTCCCAGTTTTTGCTTGGATCGACTCTCTCTCTCTCTCTCTGCGTGTGGAGCAGGTTTGTAAATGATGGGGATTCCTTATTATTTTTTGAACGATTAAAATTTTAAAATGCCTCTTAATTTTCTAAGCAGATAATTGTAAGTCAATTCCTGTTGTAGACCCCACCCCCTCCCCTTTTTTTTCTTTTTAGATATATTCCTGAGATAAATATTTTACACATTTTCCTTGTCTGATATTAGTTTTTTTTTCTTGTTTCGTAAAAATGTAGCTGTCGATTCATGAATGCAAGCACGAATTAGTACACGGAAAGAACGATTTTATTAAAACAACAAAAAATTAGTTGTGCCAACCAAATTTTGCTCCATCCAAATATTTTTTGTTGAACTGACAAACTCATTTTATTAGTTCAATAAAATTTTATTGAACGAACAAAATCATTTGATTAGTCCAACCAACATTTGGTCAGTCCAACCAAACATTTTAACTGGGGCTTTATTAACTAAATCTTTTTTTCCGTGTATATGTATGAATATATGCATAAATATTTTTACATGGATAAATATTTTTACATGAATGCAAGCATAAATATTTTTACATGAATATATAAATGCATATTTTTACTTGAAAATACTTTCTATATGAATGCAAGCATAAATATTTTTACATGAATATATAAATGCATATTTTTACTTGAAAATACTTTCTATAGATTGATATAGACTATTCTTCTTCTTCTTAATATTATTAAAGACTAATTTACATAATTTTAATATTACATTTAGATTCGTACGTTTTACTTTCCTTAATTTTTTTTTTCAATAAAACATTTTTGTTTTTAAGATTGCAAATTAAAATTAGAATACCTCATTTATTTTCTACAAAAACAGTGTAATTAATACTTCTAAAAATGTTATGCAAAATGTACTTTAATGTATGTGTTCTTAAAAACACTTTAAAAGTATTTTTTAGCTTTTCTTTGATTTAGTAGTAAAGTTATTTGTAACAGCATCTTACTAGCGCATGTAGGCTATACATTTGAAGTGTAACATTAGAGTAGATGACAAAATTGTTGCTGCAATGTTATCAGCTAATCGAATTTCTGTCTTATTTCTCTAATGAAATCTTTATCCATTCTCTCCAAAATAATAAACAACATAAAATAGCTTAGAGGCTCATCTTGTCGAAGAAATTAACGTACACTTTTTTTAAGGATGACCAAACACGCTAGAAATTACGGGAATACCCATTCTTGTCCTTTTTTACCTCCTCAGTCATTTGCTCGTAACCTTAACCCCTTGTTCATTCACATTGAGCAAGCTTATTGGTTCTTTGTGCATCACGTGAGGATTCCGGCACGACAGAACAATATCTGTTTCTGACTTTTTTCGTTTTTTTTCTCTCACGTGGTGGTTTTCTTTGCTTGCCAGGTGTGTGTGATCATTCCTTTTTACCTGTTTCAGAGGATGCCAGGAGATCGGAGATGTGGGTGAGAGGAAATGCGAACATGAGGTATGGGACAAGGTGTGCCCTTTTTAAGTTTCCCGCGAAACTTTCTAACACATTTTCATTTTTAAACAATAAAAGAACGACCCTTGCTGGCATGACTGTTGAAGTGTTTTCGAATTGAACAGTTTTTTGTTTTTCATATGTCAATAAATGAATTACATTATAAGCGATTGCTGTCTCATACTGACCTAAATCGATCTGTCGTATCCAAAAATACTGTTTAAAACGTACACTTTGAGGGTATCTTTAGAAAGATCCTCTATTTTTTTCGAAAAAGGGAAAAAAATATCCGATTTCATAATTTCTTAGTAAGAATATCTGCCAATCTCATTCGCTTACGAACAAAAATAAATTTAGGAATGTGTTCGAAAGTTAGCCAGTTTAGATTACAGAACAGCCCCAAGAGCTTATATATCAGAATCCAAGGAATTTTCTTTTCTAAGCCTCTCATTGAATTTCGATTTCAGTAACAAAATTCGATCTCAAAGGAATTTTCTTGTAAAATTGACTGATCTTTTAATCCATGCACGTTTACACCCGAAACTTAAAATAGAGTGTTTAACTTTACATGGATATCTGCTAAATTTAATAGTAGACTTCCGATAATCCAATATTCATCAATATGTCAAATAATGGGGACTAATATATAGCTTAATGTATTTGATATTGTCCTTGTTATCCTACGATTTTGATTTTCCGACATACACCTGGTCCAATAAGTGCCAAATAATACCAAAGAACATTTAACTTATTATAGATTCTTTGAAATTTATTTAGAATTATTTTGGTTTTTCAAATAAGAGATGCTCACAGAATTCATTTTAGTTTAATAATAATAATAACAACATATTATAATTATTATTAAATGAATATACTTATTAAATGAATAAATAAAATTTAATATGATAAGTAACAAAAAATTATCAAATAATAAATATAGTTTTTTTTTTTTTTTTTTTTTTTTTTTTTTCTTTTAATACTTCCTTTTTATAGAGACTTTGGCGATACAGAAAACGACGAGATTGGATTTGGCATGAAAAACAAAATTTTCAAAGCCACTTTCTAAAAAATCTCTATTTATATTCTAAAACCTTCTCAGATTGTTATATTTTTACGAAATAATTGTCAGTGTATCAAATACACAAGCAAATTTTCCCAATAGTGACGCTACATACATTGAGAACCAATTTATTTAATAAATAAGCTGTATAATTATTTAATATAAAATATATAACATATATGGTTCTAGAAACAAGACCTATAAGATTCAGATTTCATTCAGGTTGCCTTTTCATTTTCTTGACTGTTTATAATATTTGGCAAGAAATCGCATTTACTGTTTATAACATTTTGCAAGAAATCGCACTTAAGGCTGTTTTCAACTGCTCTGCTCAACAAGCGCAAAACGTTTTGACACATTTACAAATTCATGTTTTAACGTAAAGTTATAAAATTGGAAAGCCTGACCATGGAAGCGATTTGGAATCGTACTGTGTTTTCCATTTTTTGATCAATCAATTACCTATTGAGTTATAAGCGATTTTGATCACGTGACACGGCGTTTTTCTCCCCTTACTGACTGGATTTTCTTCTTTTGTTCGGAAGTTTAGTTCAAAATGCCAATTTTGACAGTATTTTCTGAAAGATCTATTGCGTTTACAAGAAAACGGAAACAACAGTTCGATGACATAGTTTCTGAATAATAACACTTTCTAATTTCATGCGTTTCCGAACAAAAATGAATGTCAGAACAAGACTTATGTCAGAAAGTTGACCCTTTGGATTTGAGAACAGCCTTAAATGGGCTGAGTTATGCCAAGGCCTCTATAAAAAGCAAGTACCCATTTCGGTATGACTTCATAGAAGAAAAAAAAACTCGAAACATTTGAAATAAATATTTTCTCTTTTAATTCGTAGCAATTTTATTATATATATAGCAATGCAATTTCCTCTTGATCTTAACGACAGCTCAAAGTACATTTTAACAATGTTTTCAATAGTTTTTTTTTTTTTTTTTTTTAATATTTTATGCTCCTTTAACCGAATAAATAAAAATACGCATTCTATTACCTCTAGCCTCTCATTTTGTATTAGTGCTTAGAACTCAATATTAGTGAGCAATGCGTTTTTGCAGAAATTTATTTTTTCGGAAAAACGACTCTTGAAAAATTTGTATAAATGGTATTCCACCCACTGTATTTATTATCGGTAAACTTTTTTTCCTGCCACATTCTTTCCATATTATACAAACGGACAATAACTTTGCGAGGTGTTTTGCTGGATGAATATGTCGAGTTGACGAGCACAGTAGGCCCTGTTTAACCCCTACTGAGGAGATATTTAACCTCAGCAGTGATTTTTTATTCACCTTTGGCGTGGCCTCTTCCCCTGCAGCGTATTTTGCCGAATGAATCGAGAGGTGGTCCGATCAGGTTAAGATCTATCAAGGTTATTTATAGCAGCTTTTCAGAATGCAAATGCCGCAGTCATGTTGCTGATAGAGCCGAATGTGTATTGGTTTCGGCGAGCCATTTCCCTTAAAAATTGTGGGCGGAGAGGGAATAAGATGTGGAAAATGGAAATCGAAATAAATACGTGAACATAAAATGAAAGATATTTCTATGTATACTTTTTAGTTTTTTTCCAGAAAAATTATATGGTTGAATAATGTGCAAATGTTAAATTAAACAAATTTTAAAAAAAACACGCATTTGGTATTAAAACGTATATTTGAGATTTTCTGTAGTGCGAAATCTTGCTTTTAATCTGATTAAAATAATATGTATACATGTGTTTAAGATCTATTGTTTTATATATATATAATTCTTAAACCAATTTTTCAACCTACATATTATTCAAAAATAAAATCCTCGCAGAAACTGACGTCAGATGCCGCACGTTGTTTGAAGCCTTTGCATGTTTGTCTTCAAACAACGTGCAGCTGTTCTTCATGATAATTTATATGTCTAAGGTGTTTATTACAAAGTTTTTATTTTTTATCTACACATTATTTTTTTCACTTTTGAGCTTAAAAACACTTTAAAATTATCTTCATTATTTATGGAAATATTAATGTAAAATTTTTAAATAATTTTAAAACTAAAAATAAATAAGTTTTAAAAGAATTTTTATGGGCAAATTTATTTAAATATTCTAATTTAAAATGTTTTAAACCTGTTTAATTTTTCTTATATCTTTAATTTTTCAACCAGTTATTCAATTTACACATTCTTTTACTTTCAAGCTTAAAAAGCCTTAAAATTATTTTCTTTATATGAAGGTATTAATAAGCAACATTTAAAAAATTATTAGTAGTAAATCAGTTGAATTGCATATAATATTAAACAGGAAAACATGCTACTGTGCCGATTGCGCCACATAAAATATATCACATCTCATCGTGATGTAGTTATTATAGAGTTGTGAAGTTCGTACGGATTTAACCTTTAACTGGTGTGACTAAAATATGTCACACAACTGATGTGATCCGGTCTCTCAGACCCCTCGAATAAAATGAAAAAAAAAAAAAAAATAACTCAAATGGTTGAATTTACTTAAATTTTGTCCTAACAATATCGCTGTACTTCTCTTAGGAACATGTGAATTAAATTGCATGAAAAAAAGTATTTTATTCATATTATTTAACTTCAGTACAGAAAAGTAAAAAGCTGTAAAAGTGTTCAGCATCTGGGAGTCGCGGGGTCTGGGAGACCGCGTGACATCAGTTAAAGGTTAATCTAAAAATGTCTCATTGTTTTCCAAGGCAGACGCAATGACAGCTTATTTTTGAGTGCTTGTGTTGGATTCTTTTTTTTTTTTTAAGTTATGATGCGGATGATTCATTTTCTGTCCATCTTTACGCAAAAGACTTCGAAATAAAAAACTTTGAAAACCTAAACTTAATGTATAGTTTGAATTGCGATATTTTCATTTGAATTTAATTTTTTAATATATTTTGGGTCTCTTAAGGGATTACATGGGTTTGGATGGTTTAAAAAAAAAGCATGTTTAATCTCTTTCTCACTCTTTTTTTTTTTTTACATAATAAATAAATTATTTTATTCAAAATTTTAAGCATATAAAAGAGCAACATTTTCTCATTCAAAAATTTGGAGAATTCAGCCGGTGGGACCTGGTTTCCGGTGACGCCTCAAAAAGAAAGTGTCCTCGTGGTGGTTTTGGATGTAAAAATAAGGAAAAAGAAAATTTCTAACAAATCAGAACTTAAGCAAGCTCTTAGGGAAGAATGGCTACAAGTCAGCAGTGAAACATGTCACAAATTAATAGAATCAATGACCAGACGATTACAAGCTGTAATTGAAGCAAAGGGCATGCATATTAAATATTAGCACCGTTTTTAACTTATAAATAATTCCTCTAGTTCTATTTTTATTGCTAGTGTGCAAACAGTGGACAGTATAACTCACGATAGTTTTATCTGAAATTAAAAAAAACAAATTTTTTCTGTTAGTAGATAAGTATAGCTCGTGATTAAATCAAGAATTTAAATAAAAATAAAAATTTGAATTTTTGGCAGAGTTGTATGCAAAACAGTACAATTATTGGTACAATTTACACTACGTATAGCATTGTAAAATTAGTTGCAACCTAAAAAAAAAAAGAAAAACCTTCATTCAATTTATGTCAATCCTAGAAGTGCGTAAAACTTCCATAATATCGGTGCATTAGTTTTTGAGAAATTGTGTTCACCGACTTAAAAAATAATGTTTTTAGAAAAAAGTTATACAGTAGACTCCCTCAAATCCGCACAGCTTGGGACCAGAGGTTGTGCAGATTTTAGAATTTTGCGGATTTCTGGTCATTGATTTGTTTACATTTTTTAAACATTAATTTCATTGGTAGTTAAGAAAGGGAAATTATAATGAATGCTTACAATAAAATGAAACATTAAAATAAGTAAAATATCAAAATAATTTATTAGTTTAAAAGTAAGTAATTATTAAAATAATTATGTAAAATAAAAATTTAGAAAAACATTAAATAATTTCGAATGAAATCGATTCAATTCGATTCCAAAAGACTTATGCTGCCATCTAGTGATAGCAAGGAGAACAGTGTTAATGCTATTATCAGTATATGTAGCTTATTGTGCTCACTGTAACTTTTTTCATTTTTATTTAGAGTCTTGAATGCTTTTCTTATACTGCTTTTTATGTTTGTAAATAAATTTGTCTATAATTAGAAAAAAAAAATTCCGCGAAAAATAATTTTAAAATTGCGTTCCGGTTCGTGGATTTTTCCATTTCCAACCCTGGAATTTTTGATATAGATATGCAAATTTATATCAAAATCAAAAGTAATTTAAATTTATTTAGTAATAAATCAGCTGTAATAGCCAAAAGAGTATGATTTACAAAAAAATTAGTAAAAAAAAACATTGCTGTAGTCGCTGATTTCGGCGCCATCTTGAATTTTGTTCCTGCAACTTAACTGTAAATTTCATTGTTTACATCTGAAAAATACGCGGATTTTAGGCGTTCGCGGATTTAAGGGAGTCTACTGTATACCTTCGTCGTTTCCGGCCGATCTAGCCAATGAGAGGAATTTCCAAAGTCTCTCTCTCCTGAACTTTTACTCCGATTGAATTGAAACTTTGAAAAAATATTCTGGACATACTGTACTGTTAGATAAAAAAATTAAAAATAAATGGATTTTTTGAAATTTTCAAACCCATGTAACCGCTTAAGTTTTTTCCCTTTCATAACTTAAAATAGTAAACTGTTTATAGAGTGACTGGATTACATGCATTTTTTTTTTCTTTTATCTTTACATACTCATAAGGGGCTCAAGTCAAAAAGTGTGCAACAAGTCTTGTACTAACCTTTTCTCTCTTATCAGCGCTTCTTCCTCTTTTCTATCTTTTTCTGTCCACAGAGAGTCATTTCCTAGAATCACAGTCACGTCGGATGAAGAAATCTATTCTAGCGAAGAAAATTAATTCACTCCCTCGAAGTTATTTGGAGAAAGGCACTCAAGATGATAGTTCCTTTCTCCTCATATCGCTCGCTCTTGAGGGGCCAGTTTGAGGAAAAAAAGAGTATTACATTCCTCACAAATCCCCCCCCCCCCCAATCACCCATTACTCTATAATACTGTATGTTCATCCAAGTTTATATCCCCCCCCAAAAAAAAAATTGAAGCCAGGCTCTGTGTGTCACTCGCGGAAGATTAAGGATATCTTCTCCTGCATTCTCAATTTAATGTGTCTCTTCTTTTCAGTTGTCTGTCACGATTGTATCTTTTTTCTTCCCCCACCCTTCTTAAAGGATTTCTTCTGATGTAAATATGTGGTTTATCTTGCATAAAGAATCGATTTCTTTCTTTTGTGAATTTTCTACTTTTTTTCAATCACTTGCGGGAATTTATTTATTCAAGTTATAATGCAGCGCATGACATGATTGCACTGCCTATTCATTTTGTTGCCTCTTATGGGTTACTGGACTAGCATAATTTATGGGCTGAAGATTGCAGGTTATATTTTTAAGAGTGATGCGCAGTTTTACAGTATGCAGTTTTCATCTTAAAAGATTCCACCAAAGTATGTGCTTTATTCACGAATTAGTTCGACTTACATATTCTGTGTCTTTTGTATGCCCCTTTATGAATATTGTTTTTTAGTTGGTGCTTTTGAAATTGGTGCATGCTAGAAGAAAATACAAAATTTAACTCAGCATGTATATAAATTGATATTTCTTTAATAAACCGGAAGAGTTATTGAATTACCGGATGAAGTATAACATATTTATGTTGTAGTTTATTTAGATTAATTTCGGTTTCAGGTCGTCAGGAATTTGCTAAAGCTTTACTGTTCACATTTACTGGTATTACTAGAGACAGGAGCTCATTATAAGTTTAGACATTCTGTGGATAGTCGAAGCTTATCCACAATACTGTCAAAACCCCAACCGAAGGACTGGGACTTGAAAGAAACAGTGTAGGAAGAAATATCACTCTTTTATTTAACAACAAGGAATTTTTACAATATACATACATTAGTTGCAATTATATTATAATACAAAATATTAAGATTATTAAAAATGTTAAAGAAGAAAAAAAAATATGAGTTTTCTTATCCAAACCAACTAATTATACAGAGGAGCAAAATCTTTTGTTTAACACAAAGACATCGGCAACATTGCATGAGGTTACAAAGAATTACACGAATGCGAAGATGTTCATTTTAAGAGGTATTCGTTTCATGAGTGCGAGCGAAGTATCAGTTTTACTTTTATAGTGGCCTTCATTTTTTCATGAATGCGAAGATGCCTATTTTTGTATATTGTGATGTTTGATTATGTAGTGGTTCGCAAAATGTTCATAGCGACTCTACACACGAAGATCAAATCTCCTTCTTCTTCTTTTAAGGATTCAAATATTATCTTAGCTGTGAAGCTATATGGTAATTAAAAAATTTTATTTTATCTTATTTTATTTCTTATTTATATTAAATATTTATTTTCCATTATTTTAAGTTGGTGTTTAAAACACTAGATTATTTACAGTTCTCAAACAGAAATTATGATCAAAATCAAAATGTGTTAGAACGCCAGAATATTTCCAGCTCTCAAAAAGAAATTGTGGGCTCATTCCTCAGTTTATTTCCCAGACTTTAAATTAATTACTCACACATGTTTATAAAATAACGCAATATACAACTACAATAATTAAGAAAAAAATTACAATACATAAAAGATGAGGCTAATATTTGGGTTAACATTCTTTATACAATGCATTTATTATTTTTTATTTATTTATTTACTTTAGTTATTCAAAAGGAGACATGTTGAAATTCCACCGAATTAAACACTTTAGGAATCAATTTTTTAAGATTTAAATTAAGTTCTTATGTACACATGACTAATTGTAAATTTAATATTATTTCTGTTTTTATATTTCATTGTTATTTCTTTTCTTTTCAGGTAAGTGAATAATTTGGAATATTTTTATGGATAATGAACGTAACCCTTTTTTTTTTCTCATTGAGATCTTTTTGAAGTGAAATCAAGCAGTAAGTTATTTTTTCTATTAAATATCATGTTAGTATAATGATATGAGCGAAAATATGTATTGTATTATGAGTTTTATAAAATATATATATTAATTTTTGCGATCTCTATTAAGTATACCCCTTTGTTGTTCACACATAAATTTAGTTTTATATATATGTTTTAAACTCTCTATTTTTTTTTCTTTAGATTTTTGAAATTATATTGCATCTTAAACGAATAAAAAGCATTTTTCTTTAAATATTAATAATTATAAATATGAGGCACTATTTCAGTTAATAATAAAAATTACCATGATAATACCTTTAATAATGATAATGACGTAATACAGTGCTATAGTAAACGTATTTAAAAATTAATGTCTAGATAAACCTTCAAAATAGTACAAGTTTATCGTCGTTTAACGTCAAACTTATAATGGATATTATACTCCCTTCTTATAACGCTGTTCACTTTTCGATATTTATAGAGGTTTATAACAAGAAACACTTTTCCACGTTTTTTTTAGGTCTTTGTAAAGTTTATGTCATTTAACATTTTCAGCTATTTAAACATTTGTCTTAAATGCGCTTTTGAGAAAATTTTGTGCAGAAAAATAAATTATTATTTTAGCACAATCAAACTGATTGGTAAAGTTATCATACGAATTGAATATTTCCAACTGAGTGAAAGCATGCTGAGCCCGAGAATCGAATCAAGATCCCTGGCTTACGGGGCCAATGCTCTACCATTTAAGCTTACTGGGCTGACAACCGGCGAGCATATTTCGCTCAGATAAGCTTATAGGTAATAATGTTTAATTCATCACATTTCAAGTTGCTAAGATTTCAATAAATGTTTAATAATTTTAAATTTTCTCTTGTTATTGTGCCTTTATTTAATTTGATCGAATTGCTATTCCTATATAATTGTAAAGGTGAAATTTTTGAGTACTCTTGTGATGATTAATCTCGCATATTTATATACTGTGTTAAGTATCAAATGTTTAATGTGAAAGATACTTCGGAAAAGTATTTAAACCTCTTTACTCAGGGCTGCCACATGCTACTAAAATGCTACTAAAAGCGACTGTTTTCAGCATCAGGCTATTATGACTACTTCAAAAGAATCCTATACAGAATCCTATAAAAGAATCCTATAAAGAATTCTTTAGAATCCTTCAAAAGCGACTATTTTGTCGGAAAATCAGAAAAAGGAGACTATTTTTCAATTCCAGCTATTATTTTTGGGAAAAAACTGATTTTTCATCAACACAGATCTGCTGATTCTTCCATTTTTATTTTTTTTTTTTAACCCAATACCCTGTTATAATTTATCATGACTAGCTGACCTGCTTGGCTTTTCCCGGGTCTGTGATAATATTTTTAAATGAAAATAACCCTTTAAGACCTGACATACACAATTGTGTAGGTCATCCTAAAGAAAATGAAAAACATTTTCCTCTTTTTTGTAAGATTTAAAGTCGAGTCTGCAGAATTGTGTAGATCCTTCCTTGGCATAACCTGACGTGGGATATTTTTCTCCATCAAATATGATCCTATTAATTAGGCAAAACCACCAAAACTTTTCATTTCTACCAAAAACCTTTCGGTATTTAAGGGTTAAATTTGTATCTTATATATCTTTAACTCGAAACTGATGTTGTCTCAAATACGTGCCCGATAACTGTGGGAAAAATCGTTTTAAAAAATATAATAAAAACAAATAATGTAAAAATTTTGTTTTTAAAGTCAATTCCTACTTAGGCCATCAAAGAAAAATTTAATATAATGAAGCTAATATTAGTTTTTGTTGCATTAAAATATCTCAATTTGTTGATTGTCTATAAGCAAGTAGGTTTACAATGGAACTCTGTGGGAATTTGGCGAAATATTACAGATATCGCCAAGTTGGCGTCACTTTTGGCGACTCATTTTGGCCGCCAAATTTGGCGATATATCGCCAAGTTGGTGACAAACTTGGCGGTATTTGGCGACAGAACAGGGTCCCCCCTATGGTAACCCCTTATTGAAAATACTTTAATTGATCTTCAACAACCAATGGCCGCCATTTTGTTTCCCATGCAAAACTAAAATTAATTAAAATTTAATTAATTAATTAATATTTGAAAAAACTGTATTAACATCAATTGTCATCCTGTACAAGTTTAAATATATTTATTTCAACTTGATAGGATGAATAATGAGTATTTTATTAACGATTGAAAATTTGAACTAGATAAATATATAAATATATAAATAAATAAATATAGGGAGAGTGTGAGCTAATAGTAGGAATTGAATAAATAATAAAAACCGTGATATTTAGCAGCAAAAAGGCTCGAGATAACTGCCACGGGAAACGAAAGGAGGGGGGGGGGGGGGTGGGGGGTGCAGTATATTTTCGTCGACTACATAATTTTTGTGCTAAAATATTGATGTAACTGTAAAAATCAATGACTTATGCGTAACCATTTTTTTTCTTCCTCAAATCGAAATCCTGAGTGAAATTCTTTGATTTTTAAACTGATTATTGTTGGAAAATCTTGTATTTCCACCGCCAGGGGGAGAAATATGTTCTATATGAACATCCTACACTTTTCCCCACTGCCTTCGGCACCATATAGCAGGCATGCTGCGTACTGTGTAAAATCTGCTAGATCCAAATTCCAGGGGACACACTCTGTTCTAAACAAACCACTTTCAGAACGAAACGCCGACATGTGTTCAGCTGCTTGTGGCACCATATAGTAGGCATGTTGCGCACGCTTTGTCAAATCAGTTAGTTCCAAATTCTTTTGCCAGGGAGTGCACTCTATTTTAAACAAACCACCTTCAGAATAAAGCTATCGAAAACCTAGTTGAATGCCCATTGTGACCGAGCCCATAGAACCCGAGATAGGAAAGCTCCCCTGGTGGAAAAAAAAGAACTAAAA
The DNA here is from genome assembly GCA_963932465.1 of Maratus speciosus. NCBI lineage: Eukaryota > Metazoa > Arthropoda > Arachnida > Araneae > Salticidae > Maratus > Maratus speciosus. The sequence goes on along the minus strand of OZ010793.1, from coordinate 411,502,263 downwards.
TATGTAAGGCTATCGATATCAAGTCGAATGAACAAAACCTCATTGTCATTTCGCCCATAGAATCCGAGATACTTTAAAATGAAATTTAAAAATATCTCGAATTATTATTCGAAAATAGTGATATGTGCTACTGATAATTTTACTTTAATGTTATAAAGTGTCATTATTAAGTTAATCCTCATGCTTGAAATTAGTCTCTATTACAATATCTGTCATGTGGACTAATTACGATATTTTTAAATCAAGCTGTTCACTCCCCTCCCCATCCCCACAAATATAATAAATTGGAGAAAAGGAATAATGGAGGTTCATAATGTGAAAAAGTGGACAAAGGGCTTTCCAATGATGATCACATGAAGGGTTCGTAAAAAAGTTAGAAAATTGCCCGCTCAAGAGACTAATGTTATGCTCCCGGAATACACCCCTCCTCCCATTTTTAAAGTTTTATATTTATAAATAATTTTTATCAGAAGGCTCCGTAAAATCAGATCTAAAATGATATTTATTGTAGAAAACATTATCATTTTAGATTTTTATAACTGTAACCTAAATAGCGGGCTAAGCAAACTAGTCAATATCATAATATATTTTTAATCTTTTTATATATCCTATAATAAAAAATCAGACTTAAAATTTATGATAATTAGTAAAGAAACGCTAAGATTTAAATAATGTGCTGTGGGAAAGCATTTCTTTTTTCCTTTAAAAATTTGATTTTTTGATTAAATAAAAAGTTCTTCATAGATTTTTTCAGAATTACATATTTGGATTTAGTGTGATAAAAAAATAAGCAAAAATACATAAATTTCAAATCTATAAATGCAATATTTGTAAAAAATTTATATATCACGAAACAATCCCACTATGAAAATTATCGTTTTTTTAACCACAGACAGACTGTCTTTCGTTTTTTGCTGACAAGAAATTGAAAGCATTTATTTTTAATTTAAAAAATAGTTTTTTTAAGTAATTAATTTTCTAATTAACCGATTTTAAAGAAAATTACATACTTGGAATCAGCATAAAATACACATAGATGCATACATTTCAAATATATAAAGCAGTATTTGAAAAAAATTTATACCCTGCGAAACAATCCCAGTATAAAAATTATCTGTGGTTTTTATCATCTTGGCAACCCTTCCCCCTCTCGGGGAGTTTGAAAAAGAATTTTCTTTGCGGTTTCATTAAAATCCCTGCTTTAGTTGAAATATGAATACTTTTTCATTCTTTTAATTGTAGTTTTTAATTAATAACTCTCCTAATTATCAGAAATTTAAAATCTGAATCTCTGTGCACCAGGAGAGGCCTTCGACTACCCTTACAAACATTTTCAGATTTGTACGTGCGATAGATTTCGCTAAGCCATTGCAGATAGACAGACAAACACACAGAATTAAACTTTCTTTTATTAGTATAGATTTTCAGTTTATTGTTTCAGTACCTTTTTTTTTTTTTTTTTTTTATCTGCAAAAACTTCCATTTGAAATGGATTAAATTACACTTTTCAATCCATAAATGTAGCTCAAAGATGCCAATCATCCAAATTTCGGTGGAAATTATTGATTTTCTGGTTGACTCCCACTCATACATTTTATAGTGTATATCTCCCTAATTTTTCTTGTTTTTAAAAATATTTAAATTTTTAACTATCATATGAATTTTATGCGATCCATTCTAGATTTTTTCACTGAGTGCATTTGATTTGTTCGTAGTCTCTTCACTCATAGCATAAATATATTTCATACCTGAAATTTAGTAACCAATCTGAAATAAATGCCATTTAAGAATAAGATACATTTTAGTAAATAAAATTTCTAGTTAAAATTGGCATGTGAAATGGAAGACTTGTAAATTATCAAAAATTGATATTGAATCGATAACAAAATGTAATTTAGCAAAACTCAGGAATCTCAAATTTTGTGCTCAAAAATATGGTGGTCAGCATGTTAATCGATCTACTGCTATGCTAATCAGCATGGCATTATTTGCTGTATTCAATGTTTATCCGATCACAACATAAATGTCAACATCTATGTGATAGTTACTTCAATAAAACCTTAAGACCAAAAATGAATAAAATCACACAATACTTTGAACATATAATTTTTACAGTGATTTTTATGCAGCAAATGTTTTTCTTTTAAATTTATTATTGAAAAGGTAAAAAAGATGTTGGATTTATTAAATTTGTTACTGTTCTTTTCTTATCTAAATTTGAAATTTTCATTAAATAAAATTTCTAGTTAAAATTGGTATATGAAATGGAGGATTTTAAAATTATAAAAAATTGGTACTGAATTGATAACAAAATGTAATTTAGAAAGGCTCAAGGATGTAAAATTTTTAAACGTGGTATTCCTCATTTTAATCTTTGCCTATGATCTACCGCCGTGCTGATTGGCATGGCATAAATTGCTGTGTTCAATGTTTCTCTGATCACAACAAAAATCAAATGTCAACATCCATGGAAGGCTGATTAAGACAAAATGGCAGTCTAGTATTGTTTAGAGCCTTCTTCTTATACCATCACCAAACTTTAAAGAAAAAAAAAAGTGGGAACATATAGATGCATAGTTTATATATATATATATATATATATATATATATATATATAATCTTTTTGTTTTTAACCTCTTCCTATTCTAAAAGTCCAAAATATTGATTATTACAGGATCAAAAACGGATTAAAAGATACATAAAAAAAAACAAAAAAAAAAACATTAAATTGGTATTCCCGGAAATCAATGGACCCAAACCTTTGACCTATTTTGACTTGTGTTTTATTAATCAGGCTTTGATAATAAAAGAAAATTGTTTTTAATACAGTTTTTAAATTTAATAATAGATTTAAAATGTCGATAATAACAATTTGGAATATCGTTTATTTCTTGTTTAACCCATTGGTGGCTATAAAATCCGTCTTTATGCCAGTTTTGCTATTTAACATAAATTTCTTGCAAAGGTTAGATCAGTTTTGCACACAAAAGTTGCACATGCTTTGTTCTTTATCAAATGCATCTTTCCTGATAAAGCTATTTTTATAGACAGGTTCCCTGCTTTAATTCCTTAAAATTGTAAAAACTATTTTTTATAGGCATGTTTCGTGCTTTAATTCATTAAAATTGTAGCTAACGCATTTAAAGTTGTAGCTTATAATAAGATTTTCTTTTACAATTAAGGCTCCTGTCCCTGTGACGAAGACACTCACGAGCTAACGCTAATCCTATGAGGAGGGATTTGTCTAATATCTCGTTTGCATTTCGACATTTATAAATATTTTTTTTTTTTTTTTTTTTTTTTTTTTTTTTTTTTTTGCATTGGATAGCCGAGGTCTGTCTCTACATCGCACCTTTTTTACTTTTTCGATTTTGGTTGCAAATATTTTGTATAAAGTTACTTTCACTTTTAAAACCGGTTCTGAAAATGAAAGTGTCATTCTAAAAAATATCTGCAACCAAAATCGAAAAAGTAAAAAAGGTGCGATGTAGAGACGGATCTCGGCTATCCAATGCAAAAAAAGTATTTAAAAATGTCGAAATGCAAACGAGATATTAGAAAAATCCCTCCTCATAGGATTAGCATTATTAGCTCGTGAGTGCCTTCGCTGGCAGGGACAGGAGCCTTAAGGCCTGATTAAAGCAGAAGTCAATGGGCTTGTGCTTCTTGACTTATAGGAACGCCAAATTTAGGGCGCTTTTTTCGAAAAATTTGTATATTTTTAATAAGTTTTTGATCCTGTACTGATTATAATAAATAACAAAAGTTTTTTTTTTTGTTTCCAGTTGCTTCACAGTAATGCCAAGCAAATATTCACTTTAGTTTGTGAAAGCTGAACTGCATTCTTTTTAAAATAATAATTAATGTGTTATTTTATATTAAAAGTGCAAAAAGTGGCAAATTAGGGTGGAAACATAAAATGTAAATAGAGGTGTGAATTTTTATGAAACCGTTTTGGTTATTATTTTGATAACAAATAAGGATTCTACCCCCCCCCCCCTCCTTTTTTTTAAAGTAAGCATGCAACTATTTTGGCTACTATTTTTGTACAAGTGTTTCTATTTTGGCTAATACTTTTTTCATTGTAGGCTACTAAAGGTACTATTTTTGATGCCATTCGGCAGTGGCAGCCATGTTTACTCCTTCGGACTTCGGACCACATAATGTGAACCTCAATTCTTTCCCGTTTTAAAAAGGACACTTTAATGTCTAACTTAACTAAAAGTCTGATCTCAGAATGATATGGTTCGATGTCCAAGATTCAAAATAATGCAGATAAATTAAAACGTTTGCTCTGTCTGAAGTCAAATTTGAGAAGAAATAATTCAGTAATAATCAGTAATATTATTACATTACCTCAGTAGTGAGGTGGTTAAATGTTTAAATTTTTTTTCAAAAATGCATTTTTATTAAAAAGGATTTTGTATAATATTTCATTAAGTTTTCTGCGATTGTACACAAACTTAAAAAGAAAAAAAAAAAGAATTTGGTCATTAATAAAATTAATGACTTCATTTTATATCGCATTCGTCATTCTGTAGCGATTTACTTTTATTCTTTTTTCTGTAGTCGTGTTTGAAAGGGAAACACTGTGTTTAAAAAGCGAATAACGTATGTGTTCTCGCTGATAATTTATGGAAATATGTGACCCAGGGGTATGCACGTTAAAATGAGAAAGTGTTTTGACCTGTTGCCACGGGGATTTATTTTTCTTCTGAATGGAGTTTGTAAATTTGAAGTTTGGTGTAGCATAAAGAGAGACAATTTAGATTAGTGATACCTGAGCCTTGTCTCTCTCTCTCATTCCATACCAGAAGACATTGCGTCTGTCTTGCTTTCTCTCCTTGAACGTCACCTTCACAGTTACGTGGGCAGAGAGAGCGAATGTTGCAGACTGCTGTAACATGACGTTGGTCAGATGCCAGTAAGGAAGGGAAGACTTTCCTTCGCCCTAGATTCCGAAACCAACATAAACATGCAAACAAATTCGTCAGACATAATATGTTGTTTTATGACCCTCACTCTGTGCAACACGCGTTACTCTGAAACGTCTCCGGACTGATGCTGAGTTTATTTTCACTCTTGTGTTGTAATAGCGTTTACGTGTTCTAATAAGCAACGATCTGGGAGCGTAAAATCGATGTCGCGCAAAAAGAAATGTGTACTTTCGAGTCCCTTTCTTAAGCTATATAACGTAAATTCGATTCATTCTACAAAATTATTTTAATAGCATGACAAGTTGGCACTCTTTAGTTCTTCATGCAACTGAACTTCGAGATTTTAAATAAATAAACTTTGAATTAGCTAATGAAATTTTATTATCCACAATTTTGTTTCTTTTTTACGATGCAAACAATTAGCGTATTTTAAATTTTAATTGTTTTTGAATATCACATGTTTTGCTTTTTTTTTTTCAGGGTATAGTGCAATAATTTTTGTATATTGTTTACTAGAATAAATAATAGCAAATCTGTAAATTTTTAACGTTTCATTTAAAAACTAGAAACGACCGCAAAAAAATGGAAAATTAAATTAGTAAAATAAAATAAATAACCGGATTTCATTCATCCGCAGACTTACGTATTCCGTCCACATTCTGTATTAAAAGGTTCTTTAAAAGGACTCTTATTTTACAATTTAATATTAAACGATAATTGAAGTAAACGTTTCATCAGATTTGTTTTTATATCCAATTCCCACCCGGTATTTTATCTTTGATTATTTCGTCTGGAAATCATTTACTCTGCTTACTCTTGATAGTTCAATTCCCACTTATGTTAACGACTTATAAAATACCTCCCTCGCAACTTATTTATCTCCTAGAAAAACGCTTCTGCATCTTATGCACTTTGAAAGTAAAATAAAGTGCGTAGGTTGGGAACCTTGTGACTCGCTTTCAAAGTCTTTTCTTGCCTGCTGTGTTAAGCAAAAGTAAGCGTGGGTTTTGTTCGGCATGTCAAGGGACTTATTTTTTATTATTTTTTTTAAAAATCTCTTCTAACTTGTTTATTATTCCTATAGAATCGGTCACACTTTGTGGCATTTGTGTTTGTCTCATCCTTTCACTTACAGAAATGAAAAAGAAAATGACACATTCATGAATAACGATTTTAAGCCTGAAATAGGCGTGAATTGTGTCACAAGCTGTCATCATGAACATATTTTCTACAAGAATATGTTGCGTAAGCATACACCTTTCTGTTACACACATTCGTTATTATTTTTAAGTATGTGCTTATATGCAGGTCAAAATGAATATGGGTATTTTTTAGATTTAACTGCCAACTTCAGCATTATACGCATCCTGATTTTTTTTAAATTTCTCACAGGCATTATTGTTATCGACTTAGAAACTATTTTCTGCATTTACATAACATTATGGAATTCTCATTACATAATTTCAGGCGCACTATGCTGATCACAGAGAATGAAGTACTCATAATCAAAGCTCGTGAATTCATGCCAGCTTGCTCTTTGGTCCTATTATGACAGCATGACCATAACTGGCTAATGCCATTATTAAAATTTCTCCTGCATCACATACTTAGTCATTCCATTAGTCTAATCTTGTAATAGGCGACGTTGCTTTTTATTATTTTCAACAGTTGGTCCATGTTTTATTTTTTTTTTTTCTTGGGACCCATTTTGTGAAAAGTAAAAGTTATTTTTGTGAAAATAACATTTTGTAAAGTAAGATGAAATTCTGTTATTCAAATTCGAAGCAAGCATTTATTAAAAATAACTTCTTAAAGTCCTTCTTCTAAAGTCTTCCTTTCTGGCAAACTTGTTTTGTTTGCAAATTATGCATTTTAAAACCTAATTAAAGAAAAAATAATAATCAGTGAAGAGTATACGTTTTCATGGAATGAAGTTTTGCGGAGAGACCTGTTTTATGAAAAGGAATTTTGGGAATAGGCCTGTTTTATTAACAGGAATTTTGTGAAGGAGCCTGTTTTAATAAATGCTTTTTTATGAATAGGCCCTAAATAGGCCCAGAATTTTGCCTAGATTGACCACTGGTTTTCATTATTATGTATGGACTTTGTCAATACTGCGATGTCGACATTTAGAGAGTGCAATAAAATGGATGATTTTTTATTGTTCAAATTTAAATGCTTAAATTTAAAATTTGATCGACATATTTTTCTTGTATTGGGCAGTTAGTCTGAAATGCCTTTGAATATTACATAAATCTAGTGTAAAGTGAGTCTAAACATCCCGTTGAAAGCTCTACTAAAAGAATTATTTTAGCACTTATGTCAAAATTCATAGCTAGGAACAGGGTTCTCGCTAGGGGGGGGGGGGGGGTCAAAAAAAAAAACATTCGGAAATGCTGTTACGCTTGGCAAATTTACAAACTTAGTTGGAAAATTTGTTTAAAACTTTAATAAAAACTATAGTAATACTCTTTCTATTTCTGATAAAAACTATAGTAATACTCTGTCTATTTCTGATAAAAACTACAGTAAGTAAATACTCTTTCTATTTCTGATAGACTTGTCAAAAGTTACAAATCTAATTCGGAATACTATTAAACTTTTTACAGATAAGAATTATATTACATTTTTTAATTGTGGCAACTTGGCAGAATTATAAAACTAGTTGGCAAACATCGAGAACTATTTATTTTTGCATCTCAATGAGTTGACAAATACTGAAATTTGACTTGGCAATTTAAGATCTTCTCCCCCGCCAATAAAAAGTTTTAGTGATGGCCCTGACTAGGAATCACTAACTTAATTGGACCAATCTTTATGCAGTTAATTAGTATGGCGATGATATTTGTGCAATCGTAATCTCACAAGTTTCACGCGGATGAAATTATTTCACTCAATTTTTGTTGGTGCTTGATTCGAGTTCACAGTTCACATCATTTCGTCTCGTTCTAGGAAGACAGAATATTTTCTATCCTCCTGCATGATTAGTAGGGATTACAATCCCGAGACTAATTTCCAATCCCGGGATTTCGGGATTGCTTAGATTCAATCCGGGGATAATCCCGGGATTAGGAAAATTAGAATTTCTGTAATATCATCAATTTTTACAATAGCTAAATATCATAATACTATAGAAAAGACAAAGCAAAATTACAGCCTAATTTACATATGAAAATATACCAAATTAAAAAAATTAACTTCAATTAATTATCAAAACTTACAGGATAAATTAGAACAATTGAAAATTAAAAGAAATACGCTGTTGATGTTTGAAAAGGCAACAAAAAACATGAAATGTCTATGCTTCATCTTCTAGATAATTTCTTTTATTTCCTGTTAAACAAGTTTTTGAATAGTTTAATATTTACAATATTAAAAACTAATTAATATCACGAATTAAATTATGAATTATTCTCATACCCACGTAATTAAAGTTTATAATTCTAAGATATTGCAAATGCAAGGTTTTCCCTAACATGACGATTTTTTTCTTGAAATAAAAGAACTTAGCGCACACACACACATAGAATAAAATAATACATAGATGTATAGTCTAAATTTCTAAATAGCAATAGCTGTTAAAATTCGAAAACGTTGCATAATATAAAAAATTATTACGTACCTCGGGGAAAAAAAAAAAAAAAAAGATTATTTTGAATAGTTCACTGTTTCCTAACTAATCGGTATTCCTTTGAAAATATGTTCTAAGAAATATGACGGCATCTAAAGTTTCATCTCCAAGTCCCAGTTGTAACATTGTCTGTTTTTAGGGAAATGTCATATTCGTTTAAGAACTCTGTTAGCATTTCAATGCACTTTTTTGCTGTAAAAGATCCATATATGCGCATAAGGCCTAAATTCCTGAATTTGCTCAAATTTAAATTTCTTGAACGGGCATTAATATTCATAAATCGCTTGCTTGCAGTAAATGCCCATTCGTCAAAAGTCAAACAAAATTTTTTTCCTGAATTTTTAAATGTTTGCATTTCACTTATAATTAACTCTTTTATTATAGTTCACTACACGATTTCGAATTGATTACTGCAGATTTTGGCAAATCATTATAGCCTTTAGCTATCAGTAAGTTTCTTAAATCAGTTGAAGTTAAATGAAAAACAGTCTTTAGCTGTCATTCGCAATAAAATTAAATCCAGCGATTCCTTATATCACTACTAAAATAATCTTCTATTTTCCGCTTTTTAGAAAGCAATGCATGTTCTATGCAATCTTGACTTGTGTGGAAGGAAGAGATGATGTATTAAATTCTTTCTAAACTTTAGTACCATGTTTCGTCTATAAATGTGCATGCAACCCTTAGTCGATGCACCTAACGTTTTAAGCACTTGGCTACATCTTTTACGTTTAGCGATTTTTTTTCATCTTTTGACCTTAAATAGCAGTGCCATACTGAAGATGTATCATTATCTTTCCTATGTGCTACAAAATTCTTTTCATTAGACATCTTTAAAGCAAAATAAGTATAAACGCCCGAAAAGGAAAGAAGTTAGCACATAATAATGACTATGAAACTCAAATGTGACGCTTATCAGTCAACTGTAATTCGAAATTTTGTGATTCCCTGTTGCTGAAACGACCGGCTTTCTAAATGCTGCGAAATCGAAATAAACAAATGATTTCATTGTTCCCAAATAATAGCCGAGCGGGTTACATCTGTTTGCAAGTCAAAAAGTTTTCATGTTAAACGATTTAATCGCTTTGAAATATGTAAAAAATACTTGAAATATGTATATTTTTTCAAGGATATATAAATTTCATAAAAATTAATTATTTTTCTTTCCAAAAGAGAAGTCTATAAATATATTTTTTTTATTTCAGCTGATTATTGTTCCATTAAAAAAAAAAAAAAGGGCAATCCCGAAAATCCCGGGATTCGGCAGGCAAGATCCCGGGATTTTCGGGGTTAAAAATGATGCGGGATCCCGGGATCTCGGGATTGTAATCCCTAATGATTAGTCACTATTTGAATAATGGTTTGTTGCAGTAAATTTTAATGCTTCTTACTTCCTTGGCTTATTTGTAATTTGAGGGGTACTTTTCAGTCAACACAGTCCAAACTTATAATGATTGACTACTTATCAGAAACGAAAAGAAAATATCACGATTTTTTAAAAACTTTCTAAATAGACTATGAGCTAAAAAGGGCTTCTTGAAGTTGCCATTGTTGTGCTCAAACTTTTGCAAGAGCTGTATTTATCAAATTCTATTCATTTGAAAAACGCTGCTGAAAATGATTCAGTTGTTTGTAACCATTTAGATTTAGATTACTGCAACAATTATTTTGAAAGAAATAATTTTTGTACTCTTTTTTTTTTTTTAAGTGGGGTGGGGGGTGGGGGGTCAGATTTATGATTCACATATTTTCGGGCATAATATCGTTTCTTACAGACGTCGTTTATGCTTAAATAGATTTTAAAGAAAAAAGTGTGTGTGGGGGGGGGGGGGGAATAAGCCTCATATTTTCGCCCAGTGATTTCATAAAAATTAAATGTTCTCCTTAAAAACAGTAAATGTTATTATTATTTTTTTTAATACTTGAACATGTGATCTTCAGGTCTTTATAAGTTTTAAGTCTAAAAAACAAGAGTAAGTTACAAGAATAGTTTTTTAAAGTTGTAGTTTCTTTTGCCTCTTTTTTGTATATTCGAATTTTTAGAAATTTTTTATTTGTTTTTCAGTTAGATGAACTTCGTGAAACAAAATAACATATACATCATTTTATAGCAAATTGTTTAAACTTTGGTAGATTTATTTTGGTTCATGGAGTCCTTCAAAGCGAAACAAACACACTCTTTGCGGCAGTCCCATTGATGACCATGTCTGTTTTCCTACCGATAGAGTACCTTTTTTATCCGTGACGTATTTCAAATGAAAATCAAATTTCAAAGTAATTGCTTAAGAAGCGCAAATGGCCAACATAGTGAAAAAGATTCCATGCCGGGACTCGAACCCGGGCCATCAGTATAGCGCACTGACGTTCTACCGACTAAACCACATGGAACAATACTCAGCCTGGAAAATTTCTCATTATATGTTGGCAAGGAAACAAAGCGCAGCACAAGATGGAATAATTTCGTGTTTGCCCCATGTCGGTGGCTCATGATAATTATTCCATCTTGTGCTGCGTTTGTAGCCTTGTATGCCTTGCCAACATATAATAGCGAGAATTTTTCGAGGCTGGGTATCGTTCCATGTGGTTTAATCGGTAGAACGTCAGTGCGCTATACTGATGGCCCGGGTTCGAGTCCCGGCATGGAATCTTTTTCACTATGTTGGCCTTTGCGATTCTTAAGCAATTACTTTGAAATTTGATTTTCATTTGAAATATTGTATGCAAGGCGAATGTTTCTCTCTGGAATAATTTCCATGTATGAATGTAGTGACGTATTGCCGGTAAATAGATTGGGCAACTTACCATCGCCAAGCTAATGTTTGTTTACTAATATACAACTCGTCCAAGCGTATATATCACTAACAAGGAAGGTCTCCATAAACATACTAAAAAAAATCGTGGAAAAAATTAATGTACTTCTCATGTGGGTATACCTGTTTATATATATTAAAAAAAAAGAATTCAGCGGAATCTCAACTATACATCCATAAAGAAAAATAAGTAAAATATCGTTCTTTGATTATTTATCGCTGATTGGCGACACAATTACTTCCGACTATTGGACAAACTAGCTAAAAAATATTAATAGATTTTCTAACTTTTTAAAATAACTTTTTTTGTTAAAAGAAGAAATCGTTTTGTTGATTTCCTATGCGGAAAATTTAATTTCAGTGCCCTTTTTCGGGTGTCGTATTCCAAACTCAACCTATTCCAGATGGTGAATCAATACTTTCACGTAGCATTGGAAATTTTGATTGATAATGCCAGAAACTTAATAGGGTGGTGCTGAAAAAGTGGTAGCTATTGAGAGCCAGGCACGGATAAAATCGGGGAAGTATTGTTCGGCTCCGTGTAAGGGCGAGAATGACAGCGGAACTGACACAAACATAGAGTGAAATTCAAGACGCAACTGCCTCCTCCACAGAAATTTCACATATTTTTGTTTACGAGGGCATGCGCTGAGAAATTTTATAGCAAGATCTTTACTGTTGTCGCACTTTATTACTTCTGTCGCTTTTTTATTTTTCTTCATTTTTCTCACTATTGATTTTTATATGCAGGGTGTCTGGGCTAAAAGTATAAAAAAAAGGTATTGCTTTTTTTTTTTTACGGAACTACCCATTAGAATTTTAAAAATATATATTTAAATAAAAATAGCATCTCACAAAGTTTTAATTATCAATAGACTTCGATTTGGGCACCTTTGGTAAGCACGACAAACGTCTAAACGGTTATCCAGTTCACCCCAAATGTTTCGTATCATATCATGAGTTATTAGACAAATTGCTTCTATGATATGCTTTTTCCACTCATCCACAGTTTCAGTTTTTTGTTTTGTTCATTGTTTTAAAATCTCGGAGGGGTTTCCAATCCACGGAGGTGCAAGTCTATCATATTCTAATGGGTAGTTCCCTAATAATAAGCCGTAACTTTTGGATAAGCCCGGACACCCTGTGTATATATATATACAGTGTGTCCACGTATAACCTGACCGACCTTTATTTTCGCAACCGTTGGTCCTAGATGCACACTTCCAATTACAAAAATGGTCAAAATTAGGTGCAGGATTAAGATAAAAAAAAGTTTAAAGCGAAAAAACAATTTAGTAAAGAATTACAAAATCTAAATTTTTATACGGTCCCCCGGTCCTATAAGTTATATTTAGTAAAATTTCCTTGTTACACTGGCAAGTAAGACAAAAAAGTCCCGTTATTCTACGATTAAAATCGACCTAGTAATAGCTGTTTTAAGTTGGAGTATATTTTTTGCTGCAGATTAGAGGTCATTCACAAATTTAGTAGAAATATCATTTCGTCAGTTATAGTAAAGAAATGGTTGAGAGTAAAATTAGCATTGCAATATAAATTTGAAATCTCTAATCATTCTGACATATTACTGCAAAATGTACAATTTGTACTGAACATTATAAGAGGATAAAAATAACAGATTTTTTGTTAAATAAAAGGATGAAAAACAACAGCCTCAATTCTTTACAAAATGATACATATTTTAAAATGCTGTTATATTACACTGTCTTTCAAATTTTGGGTTCTGGCATGTTTTTTAGCTTTTGAAAATTGATTCTTATGCATTTTTTAGCACTGAATCCGAAAATGACCTTCATGTTAAACCTTCACGTCAGGAATTTTCTCAAATCGCAAATTTCAAAGTTAAAAAGCTAAAAGTTAAAATTGATCCCCCTCCCCTCCCAACCTCATAGGACCCCCGAGCTGTTTAGCTGTAAGAAACCCAGTATAAGCCAAAAAACCTAATAAATTATAGAATTAAATAAAATTAAACTGAATAAAAAAGTCTTACATCTGTTTTATAGTACCAGAATTTTCGCCATTTTTTAACCTTGAAATTTACGATTTGCGAAAAATCTTGACATGATGGTTTAAAGTGAAGGTAATTTTTCGATTCAGCGTTAAAAAATATATAAAATGTAAATTATAAAAGTTAAAAAACAAAACCATCGCAGGTTTATGTTATCTAATCTAAAACTCTTTCTTAAACTTGTTGACGGTAATCTATCCGAATTTTTTTTTGTCTTATCCTCTAATATAAGTATGTATAATAAGATGGTAAGAGTGGGAAATCATAATAATATTGCATTGTCATCGGATTTAAGTCAGTATGTAAAATTTAACTTTGATCGGACATTTGAAAGTAAGTTAAAGTTCGAGTACAAATTTTAAACTGGAATGACTATCATTGCAAGTTAAATAAAACCTTATGAAAATAACATAATTTTAGTTAAAAGAAATCATAGCCTCAAATCCTTGCAAAATAAAACATATGTTAAAATACAATTATTTTAACTAATCTGAAACTTAACTAATAAAAGTTATTCTTAATATTTGTACGATTTCTTTCAAAGCGCAGATACCTTGAAATAAGTTTAAGTACTTTATACACGACCCCTAAAAGCATGGTCGAAATCATCTGTTTTGATATGCAAAAAAGTGTTATAAGTCATGCATTTCAAAATTTCATAACTCGGTCAATTTTAATGTTAGATTAGTGGGACTTACTTTGTCTTTTTTGTCAGTGAAACAGGAAAATTTTACTAAATATAACTTATAGGACCGGGGGACCGTATAAAAATTTAGATTCTGTAATTCTTCACTAAATTGTTTTTTCGCTTCAAACTTTTTTTTATCTTAACTCTGCACCTAATTTTGACCACTTTTGTAATTGGAAGTATGCATCTAGGACCAACGGTTGCGAAAATAAAGGTCGGTCAGGTTATACGTGGACACACTATATATATAAAGACTCCAATTAAATTCAGAACAGTTACAATTGGATGTAATAAATATAATAATTATGCTAACAATATTTTATTAAGAATTCTAAGTCAAATTTGTAATCTAACAACAGAAACACATAATAAACATTGTATAAAAAGTAGTCATCAATTGGTTAATGTACTTAAAGACATTAAATGTGTAAAAAATATACGAACATATGATTTCAAAGATCTATTTAATAATATAAATCTTACAGACCTGCATAATATAATTCTATTTAAAACATATAAAAATAAATTAACTCTTCCTACATATATGGATATAAAATATTTTCGCACTTTAACTAATTTCATAATTTGCAATAACTGTAACTAATTTCATAATTTGCAGTAACTGTATCTTACAAGATAATATTATATATCTACAAATAGATGGAAATCCCACAAGGCGGATCTACATCCAGTTTGATGTCTGATTTATATCTATATCAATATGAACGTAATTTCTGTAATGATAATATACTAATGTATTGTTACATTGATGACATAATTTTAATTGACACTAAACAATCAAATATTTCTCATTTTCCAGTTGATTATCCAACTAATTTAGAATTGACAGAAAACCTTTCAACACATAGTACTATTAACTTTTTACATCTAAAAATCATAATCGCACAAAACAAAACAATTACTGATCTTTATAACAAACGAAAAGACTTTCAATTCAAAGTTAATACATTTACTTATTTTAAATCCTGTCTACATATTTCAGTTTACCGTAATATACTATTTAATCATTTTTATAGAATCAAGAGTTTATGTTCCGCACATCTTATCAATAAAAACATTAGACAATTAATATTTGATGCATTAAATCATCGTTTTCCTAAGAAATTCACATATCCCTTAATCTACAATTAATTAATGATCTAAACAATGGATAGTAGGGATAATTCTTGTAAGTTACTATTAACATTTTGCGTATTAAAAAAATATATAAAAAATTAAAAATAACTAAAAATAACCAAAAAAAATAAAAAATACAAAAAGTATTAAAAAAAAATTAAGTAGGTTGGCTGGGTGGGTAGAATTTAAATTATGGAGGAGGGAGGAGTTGTCTGGATAATTTGTACGCAAATGCTGATTTAATAAATATATTAAAAAAGGGGATTTTGTACGTTGAATTTATGTGTTTCTATGTTTATTTTGGTCCTTATGAATTTGCTGTAATTAGTACTGTATAAAAATATTTATATTATATTAATTTACATCACCTTTATTGATTTACTTAAAAATATTATAATTTATAATAGTGGACGCTAATACAGTATATGATACATGTATTTATCAGCATGTATTTATCAGCATGTAGAATAGTTGTAATTTGCTTGTATATAACCCCCCCCCCCCCCACATCTGTAAAGACACAACTTAAAATTTATAACATTAAATTTATTAAGTGATTAATAGAATCATACTTTTATATTATGATATTTATAATTTATTTGAAATTAGTATTAATTCACATAATTTTAACTAAAATGTAATTAAAAATAATTATAAACATTATATTAAAGATGCTAAATGATTGTTATCGATATTCTGTTGTGCTGATTTAGAATTATAATTGTTGTGCTGTATTAATGTGAATTAATGTGGATCTAATATTTGAAATAGGCAATTTTTCTA
This sequence comes from Maratus speciosus, assembly GCA_963932465.1. NCBI lineage: Eukaryota > Metazoa > Arthropoda > Arachnida > Araneae > Salticidae > Maratus > Maratus speciosus. Next base: position 411,486,251 of record OZ010793.1, on the reverse strand, counting down.
CATAGTTATTTTTGGTAATCTCCGATAGATGGAACCACTACAAATTAATTGGCAGTTATTGAATTCATTTTCAATTATTCAAATATAACAGTTAAATAATTACAACAAAAATTTATAGAGTCGTTAAGCTTCACGCAAACCATGATTCAATGATTTTCGTGAAAATTAGTATTTTTATTCATTTTTAATTTTTACCAATAAAATCTTTTTTTTTTTCTCTCTCATAATTGCGAATTATCTTCTGAGTTCTGTTATAGTCAACTACTAATTTACTTTTACATTTTCCCAATTTTTAGTGTACTAAATTTTTGCTAAATTTTTACACATTTTTTTTTTAAAGCTATATTATTTCTAGTAACTGTCCAAAAAAGAAGCAGTACTATTAAATAACCAAAAAATATTCCTCAATAATAATAATAAAAAAAGTCCTCTATTATTATGGAAAGGTATAGTGCATTTTATTAATTAAGGAAAGGGGCAAATTGAATAAATTTATTAAACAAAATAAAATATAGTACTCAAAATCCCTTCAAAGCTACATAATATCTAATTCGATTTTTGAATAATAATAATAATAATAATAATAAAATAACAATTTTTTCCCTTTGCGATTGCAGCTGAAATTAACGTGTTTTTGTTTAAAAACATCCTTAATGTAATTTGAATCTGCTATTTCTTTTTTAATTACATATGCAGTAATTTAAATGGGTATTTCATTAATCACAATTAAGTAATTAATTTCTTTCGTTAAAATAAATAATTTATCACCACAACCCTTTAAAAGGCAACACCCATTCATGTGTAATTCCTTCTTGTAACTCACTTTAAACTAAACATCTTTTCCATCAAAGCAATTTCAGTAAATGCTTGTTCTACCCCTTTGCATACCTGTTGAACCTGTTCTAGATTTACGAGTTAGATAGATACTTCATACTTTTCTTATTCGAAGTCTGAAGTAAATTTGTTATTTTCTTCTTTTTTTTTCTGCTTGCTCTCCGTCATTCAGTTATTTGCCGTAGGGATGAGGAAGAGTGGAAGATCCTCTTCTGTTTCGTCCACTTGGATGACTTTGTGTTATTAATCTCTTCTCTTTCACGTCTTTTCTGGGGATTTATTTAATAGCCGTCGAGTGAGAGGGTTTTGTATGATGGAGAAACGACCTCTCCATATTTCAAGGACGGACACCTGTGTGATTGCGTTGTCGAAATTGATTACGCGCTTTTTAAACTAGCAATTACCATATAAATGATCTTAATATTGCTTTATATTTTAAATATTACATACCTTAATATTATGTAGTGGACAAAACTTACGTGTTTTTTTAATTGATAATTTAAGAAGGGAGATCCATAAAATGTTGATTATACTTTCTTTTTCTGTTGTTCTGTTATTTTTCCCCATACCATAATGAATATTATGCAGTAGATACAGCATAATTATATTTTAATCGGTATTTTAAGAAGAAGAAAATTAATAAATATCCATTAGCATGGATATTTTTAATTTACTTTATTCTACTGTTTTTTATTTATTTATTTATTTATTGTCCGTTTGTATTATTTCTTTTTTTATATTGTGTAGTACATAAAACTTATTATTTAATTTGTAATTTAAGAAGGATTTAAAAAAAAATAACGACGGAAGAAAAGTTCTTATTTTTTTTTTAATTATACGAGTTTTTATTGTGCTGTTTCTTTGTATTATTTCTACCTTATTGTTATTTAACAAACAAAACTTATTTATGGGTTACTAGATTATTTATAATTACGTAATAAAATAAGGTAATATTCACAAAAAAAAAAAAAAAAAAAAAAAAAAAAATGCACATTTCTTAATTATCTTGTTTTGCTTTATTTTATGTGTTTTTTATTCAAGAAATGTATAAATGAATAATTTGAAAATTTCGAGTTCTATTTTCTTTTTTTCTCATCTATATTTAGAAAAATAGAGTGAAAATTTTCAAGCAATTTCATTAAATGTTTGTCCTACTCCCTTGGTATGTCTGCTGAATCTAGTGGTGCCAGCAATACTTAATTTGCGCCAGAGCTCACCGTAGCTTAGCTCCGGTACCCCTTTGTTTTAACTGAATATTTAAATATTGGTCGGAAGTCACCGGAGCTTATAATTACTGCGCTCCGGAGCCGAACGGAACAGAAATCCTGAAAAACCAAAGCCAAATTTATCCTTTTCTTTCCCAATCATCTACAAGCATTTGCGTTCTTTCTCACCAAAGTGGTTACACATATATGTGATATTGCATGTCGCACACGCAAAAACATATTTCTGTATAGCGCTCGTAAATGCAGGATCAATGTTTTTTTTTTTTTTTTTTTTGTCCCAGTAGTTTCCGAACGGCGACAAGCATTTGCGTTCTTTCTCACCAAAGTGGTTACACATATATGTGATATTGCATGTCGCACACGCAAAAACATATTTCTGTATAGCGCTCGTAAATGCAGGATCAATGTTTTTTTTTTTTTTTTTTTGTCCCAGTAGTTTCCGAACGGCGACGAAGAATGTCAGAATTAACTGCACCCGTATCGGCCGTTTTTATTCGGGTTCGTTTTAGGTTTACATGCTGTACGTTGTTCGTGTTTATAAAATATTTTTACTAATCAACTTTTTAATTCCACCCGGTGCTTAATTTACACCGGAGTTCATGGGAGCGCAGCTCCATTATTTCTTTATTTTTAGTGAATATTTAACTATTAGTCGGAACCCACCGGAGCTTATATACGGCGCGCCGAAGACCACCGGAACAGCGCCTGCTCGGTACGCCAAAAGTCCTGATTTTTCAATATTCACAAATACTTTTTAATTTCTTTTCATTACCATACTATTCGTTAGCCTGCATCGAGTGTAAAAATTTTCTTTTGATAAAGAAAAATTTGTTTTATATTTCGCCAATAATGTAAGGAATATAAATATGAGAGTGGAGAGAATGATTGAGGGCGGGGGATACACTACGGCTATTATTTAGTATAGCTCTAGAATATTAGAGCTCCGGCACTTTTTTTGTTAGAAATTAAGTCCTGGTTGCCAGGTGTCCCTATTAACGCGAGGTGTCCCGATTTCCAGGGGCTCGAAGACCTGCCCCGCGTAACCACTGCTCGGTACGCCAAAAGTCTTGATTTTTCAATATTCACGAATTCTTTTTAATTTCTTTTCATTACCATATTATTCGTTAGCCTGCATAGAGTGAAACGTAACACGGTAAACCTATGAACACAGAACTTGTCTATCCCAGAAATTTATTACAGTCCCTTCGAAAGCAATACAGTAGAACCTCGATTATCCGAAGTAAATGGGACCGACACTCTTTCGGAAAATCGAAATTTTCGGATGATCGAGAATGCTTCAATTTTAAGGGTAAGGGGATTCTTCGTGCACTCGCTCCGTAATGTTAGTCCTATGGGCAAATTATTTTCGAATTTCTCGTTTCAATTTGAATATTTTTAAACGATTTTTTTTGCATAGGCTAGATGAGGGTGATCTTTAATGACTCTTTTTTACTTTTTCGATTTTGGTTGCAGATTTTTTTTAAAAAGGTACTTTCAGTTTCCAAAGCGGTTTCGAAACTGAACCTTTAAAAAAAAAAAGTGCAACAAAAATCGAAAAAGTAAAAAAAAGTCATATTAAAGATTGACCTCATCTAGCCAATGCAAAAAAAAAAAAAAAAAAAAAAAAAAAAAAAATCGTTTAAAAAATATTTAAATTGAAACAAGAAATTCGAAATTAACCTGCCCATAGGATTAACATTACGGAGCGGATGTTTTCAAGTGTGCCAAGAATCCCCTTAAGGACAAATATATACGCTACTTCTTATGGTCACAAGTGCTTAATAAAAGTAAAGTAATAGCAAAATAGAAACTAGAATAAATTACCTGAATTTTAATTTTGAAATTAAGTACTTCCTGCATATTTCACATAAGAGTTTGAAACAAAGTTTTGTTTGTCGAAGTTTTGATTGCCTTTACTTTGTGGCTCTATCACGAAGTACTGATTCTTGACTGAATAACTCTCGAATTATTTTCTCTTTGTTTGCTCCGCCACAATACATTTTTAATTAATCTTCCGATGAACGGAAAAAAAGAACATGCTCTCTGTCCTCCTACTATGTTCACTCTAGTTCACGCCGCACCTTACGGCAGCTCAAGTTAAATTCAAAGGAATTCTAAGAAAGGGGATCCAAAATATTTATCTGTACTGGTGGTTCGGAAAGAACCGCTTGCACACAAGGAATGTGATGGTAAAAAAAAAAAAAAGCAGCTTTAATAATGAATTTCGGTTTACCGAGAGTTTCGGTTAAAAGAGTTTCGGATAAAAGAGGTTCTACTGTACATTAAAAATCACGCAATTTTTTGCAGTTCATAGTGAAAAGAAAACTGTTTATAACAGAATTCTGTTTTAAAAGTAAAATTTTCATTGTTTTTACGATAGGAATACTGTACCTACTAAATTGGAATTTTGTTCCAGTTCCTAGCGGTTCTGCCTTTAGAGATTTATTGTTAGAAATCGACTGAAAATTCAGTTTTCATTTTCGGCCCAAAATCCGTTTTCGGTGAAAATGCTACTGAAAATTTGGCCGGACCGAAACTATATGTATTCTAGAAATCTCGTTTGTTCCTTCGGGAATTTTCAACACTATTCACTGATTTGAGCAGTATCGGCTCAAATGAGACACTCTTTATTTGTTGTTAAGAACTTCACTGTTTATAATTATGCGTCATGGCTGACTCAAGAAATGAGTGCAAATTATAAAGCAAGCAATGCATTATATGACTAAACATTGAATACGCTTTGCATATGCTCATGAAAAGCTGCAGACTTAACAGTAAGAGAAAATATTTAGTTTGAAACCGCAGAAGTGTTAAGAATACTCTTTGAGAAAGGTCTAGTACTGGGTCGGCAACAGGCGGACGGCGGTCCACATCCGGGCCGCGGAAGGTCGAAACCTGAACCGCGAAAAATTTTCTATTTGAATAAATAATTTATTTATAAATGGCTAATAATAATGTATTAAATCTATTAATAATATGGCTGCGAAGTTGTTCAGTCTTGAAAAACCTTTACTTCAAATGGAGATAATTGACTTGCAAGAAGATATTTCCTTCCAATTGTATAAAATTGCATTCCCTGACGAATTTTGGCGTAAACAAGTCTCAGAAAAGTATGAAAATTGCAAAAAACTAGCTATTAACCTGGCTACTATGTTTGGATCCACATATGTATGTAAAAAAACTTTCTCCAAAAGATATTTTTTGAAGAATAAATATAGTTCGAGATTAACGACGCTCACCTTGAAGACCCTCTTCGCATTAGCTGTACACCACGTGAACCAAACTATAAAAAACTGGCTATAGAACGCAAGTATAATTTTTCGCATTAATTTTTCAACGAATTCATGCCTTTTCTATTTTATTATGTGCATGTAAATATTTTCAGAAAGTATACCTGTGTATCTAATAATTTTCAGATTTCTATTTTTCAATTCCTACTATTAGTTCACACTCTCCCTATATTTATTTATTTATTTATTTATTTATCTTGTTCAAATTTTCAATTGTTAATAAAATACTCATTATTCATCCTATCAAGTTGAAATAAATTTTTTTTAAACTTGTACTGGAAGACAATTGATGTTAATACAGTTTTTTCAAATATTAATTAATTAATTAATTGTGGTTTTGCATGGGAGACAAAATGGCGGCCATTGGTTATTAAAGCATATAATGTATCTTCATATCTATAAGGGGTTTACTATAGGGGGGACCTTGTTCTATCGCCAAATACCGCCAGGTTTGTCGCCATGTCGCCAACTTGGCGATATCTCTAATATTTCGCCAAATTCCCATAGAGTTCCATTGTAAACCTACTTGCTTATAGAAAATCAACAAATTGAGATATTTTAATGCAACAAAAACTAATATTAGCTTAAGGGATTATATGAAATTTTTCTTTGATGACCTAAGTAGGAATTGACTTTAAAAACAAAATTTTTATATTACTTGTCTATTATATGTATGTGTATTTGTAAAAATAAAAATATTAAAGTACTTATATATATTACCTATGTGTTTTTCTCTGGACCTTGATAAAAATTTTCAAAAGTATTCGGACCCTACATAAAATTACTTGTCGACCTCAGGTCTAGTATAACAGATGAACATTACAAAAATCATTATAAAAGGTAAATCGGGGTATATATGCCTAAAACATTTGTTAATTAGATGAAATTCGCATAATTCGAAAATCATTTTGTGTCGTGGATGAATAAATTACATTTTATTTTATAGGAAAATGAAGTTTTGGTCAGAGCCACAAATATAATTACACGTATAATTGATTAATAATTATCTATATTTAAGCATGTAAATAAAAAAAAATTTTGGACATTTTCGTTTTCGGCCGAAAATACGAAGATTACCGAAATTCGGTTTCGTTTTCTGTTTCGGCCTTATATGCGTGCTTCGTTCGATCCTTATTTATTCTATATGATTGTGTTTATGAGGTAAAAACATGCTAAGACGGAATCGCAAGGGACAGGAGAAAAATTCCTCTTTGCACTGGCATTAGTCTTAGCCAGTGTATGGTATTCCTACTGTAGGGACTGTGAAATTGTACATCTAAGACAGGATTTCGTTATAGACAGGTTCCGTTTTCATTACTATAATTTTATGTCCCGATTTAGAAGCCGCTGTCCCGCTTTCTTTTGTCTTCCTGTCCCAATTTTTGTGACGCTGGAACTGGCAACACTAGTTGAACCTATTTCTATATTTACCAGTTAGATAGCTACTTCATCCTCTTCTCATTCGGAGTCTGAAGTTTTTTTCTTTTTTCATTATTATTATTATTATTATTTAGTTTTCCGCCATCCAATTATTTGCCGTGAGATGAGGAAGGGTGGAAGATCTTCTTCTATTACGATACGTCCACTTGGATGATTTCGTGTTTTTAATCTCTTCTCTTTCCTGACTTTTCTGAGGATCGACAGAAGCACATTTTTAAGACCGAAACCGGATTTCGGTAGTCTTTCTATTTTTGGTCGAAGACGAGGATGTCCCAATTTTTTTTTAAGTAACTAATACCTACATAAATATACATAATAATAATTAATTAATTATACGTATTTATTAAATGTACATTAATTATTAATTAATTATACGTGTGGCCCAAGTGGGCTCTCTGTGCCTTTGAAAACTTTTTTTATTTTCGTGTGAAATAAAATGCAATTAATTAATCAACGGCACTGAATGATTTTTAATTATACGAATTTCATCTAATAAAAAAAAAAAAATTAGTTATACGTACCTCGATTTATCTTTTATAATGATTTTTGTAGATGATCATCTGTCATAACAGAACTTTCTCAAAGAGTATTCGAAATACTTCTAAGGTTTCAAACTAAAAATTTTCCATTACTATTAAGTCTGCAGCTTTTAATAAGAACGTGAAAAGCGTCTTCAGAGCTTAGTCATATATACATTGCTTGCTTTATAATTCGCACTCACGTATTAAGTCAGTCATGTCTGATAATTATAAGCAGTGGGGTTCATAGCAATAAGTAAAGAGTGTCTCATCTGAACTGATACAGCTCAAATCATTGAGTAATGTTGAAAATTTCCGAATGAAAAAACGAGATTTTTGGAATACAGATAACTTCGCTCTAGTTTCGGTCCGTCCGAATTTTCGGCAGTATTTTCGCGAAACTCAGATTTTGGGTCTATAATGAAACCGAAACCGAATTTTCGGTCGATCGCTAATTTTAATAGCCGTTGATTGAGCAGAAAGTTTAGAATGATGGAGAAACGACCTCTCTCTGTCTCTTCAGGGATGGGCTTGGGACACCTGTTTGATTGAGATGTCGAAACCGTTACCTGTTTTTTTTAAACAGGCAATTTCCATATAAATGATCTTAATGTTACATTTGCTTATATGATCTTATCTTAATATTATGTAGTACATGCAACTTAGTTATCTTTTAATTGGTAATTCAAGATGGGAAATTAAGAATACGTTCATAATTAAAAGAAATCAACATTTATTTTATTATTTGCTCTATATTCTATTATTTGCTTGTTTTTATTATTTCTACCTTAATAAATAATGTGTAGTAGATAAAACTTACTTATCTTTTAATTGGTAATTTAAGAAGGAAAGTTAAAAGAAAACATTGACAATTAAAAGTAATTAACATTTTTTAATTATTTGCGCTATATTTTGTTATTTGTTTTTCTTCTCCGTGAATATTATGTAGTGGAGAAAATGTGGTTACTTTTTAATTGGTAATTTGAGCAGGAAATGTTAAAAATATATATTCATAATGATAGAAGTTGACATTTTTAAACTACATTGTTCCATATTTTGTTATGCGTTTCTCTCTTTGTATTATATATTTTTATTTTGTGTAGTAGATGGAACTTAGATATAGGGTTTGGTTTTGCACATCCGAAGTAGAGTCCTGCGCGGGTCGGTTTGAACCCGAACCCCGAAAATTACATTTGAAGTCAACCTGCAACCCGACCCGAGCCCGATAAAATAATTTTCGGTTATCCGCAACCCGACCGGAACACGACATATTTCAACCCGCATCCGACCCCGAAATACTTTAACCCGCAACCCCGCCCGAACCCGAAATGAAAGGAAATTAAATAATGTTTTAATGCAATTATGAAAAATAATCTACAATTATATATCTTTAATACCAATTTTATGTTTTATATAGAAAAATGGACAAATCTGTATTCTTTAATATTGAAATATTTAATATAGTAAAACTTTTGAACAGCGGACGCCTCGTTGAATAGAGACCTGCTTCGTGTCGGGTTCTCCCTATAATATTTTGCGGGTCATATTTAGTTTTTTTGCAAGTTGGGTTGTTGGGATTTTCACTAAACGTTTGAGTAGAACTATGTTTCAAATGAAAATAAATACATATTTGAATATGAATGAATATAGCAGGGGAGCAGAAAATGTTTCTACTCCCAAAATTTCCCCCAATCCACATGAAAATTTCTCCAAAATTTTACAGTTACGTTAATGCTACCGCAGGTATAGAAAATTTATTTTTCCAATATTTCTCAACTTATGCGCAAGTATATATGGAAGAGGTGATTCTGAGTGAAAAAAAATTCTGAAATTCGCAGCAAATTTTCTGAAATGTTACAGCAGAGTGGGGAAAGGTGGAGAAATTCCCTCCCAGCACTATATTTTTTCACATCTCTTTGACGAAATTCGTGTTTTTTGCGATCTTTTGTCGAAATTTGCGTTTTTCAGCGATCTTTTGACGAAATTTGTGCTTTTTTAGCGATCTTTTGACGAAATTTGCAGTTATTTCGCGATCTTTTGACGAGTTTTGCGGTTATTTCGCCTTCCTTTTGACGAAATTCGGGGGGGGGGATTCGCCTTCTTTAGCCGAAATTCGCGGTTGTTTTGCCATCTTTTGATAAAATTCACGGTTGTTTTGCGATCGTTTGACGAAATTTGCGGGGGAGGGGGGGAGGGGGGGGGGTTCGTGTTCCTTTGACGAAATTCGCGGCTATTTCTTCCCTTTTGACGAAATTTGCTGTTTTGCGATCTTTTGACGAAATTTGTGGTTGTTTTGCGAACTTTTGACGAAATTTGCTGTTTCGTGATCTTATGACAAAATTTGCGATTGTTTTGCGATCTTTTGACGAAATTTGTGGTTGTTTTGCGAACTTTTGACGAAATTTGCTGTTTCGTGTTCTTATGACAAAATTTGCGGTTCTTTCGCGATCTTTTGACAAAAATGTGCGGTTCTTTCGCGATCTTTTGACGAAATTTGCGATCTTGTGCCGGAATTCGCGTTTTTTCCGTAATTCTTGGACAAAACTCGCGGTGTTTTTATCTCTGAATCTTCAGATTGATGATCGATTTTTTTTAATTTTTTGGAAAATTCGGAACAGAATCACCCCTGATATACAGCACATATTATTCTGAGATCAATTTTGTGAAGGTCGCCATACGGAACTTTTTATTTGTAGTGATTTTTTTTTTTTTTTATCTCGGAGAATTATGGGATTTGTTGTTAAAATCGAAATCAATTGTATATATTTCTGCAAAATTTCCCCAGGTGGTTAAAATTTCCCCCCGATCCTAGATCACCGGATCGGACATATTCTGTACCCCTGGAATATAGTATATTCAATTTATTGCATGAGAAATAAAATGTATATAAGAAATGTGGTCATAGATTATTCTTTCTGGTCATAGATTATTCTTTCTTTAAGAACCATTTTTTCTTGTCTCGGAATATGAAAAATATTTCCAACATTTAGTTTTTGATAAATACAAATATACATGTTTCGTATTTGTGATAGTCACTCATATACATATATTACATGGTGTAGATTGGGAGGTTCTCACTATTCAAGGGCATAAGTGTACGAATGTATTATTAGGATTTTAAAAAGTGCGTCTGCTTTTCGAAGTGTCCATTATGGAAGTCTTATTGTATATAGTTTTTTAATCTAAAAATATATCTTGGACAATATTTTTAAAAATCGAGTCTAGCCGAACCCAATCCGCAAGAGTCAAAACACAACATGAAACGAAAAAATATGATATAGCACCAAATCGACCCGACACGAATGGCAGGTCGGGTCGGATGCAGGTAAAAGCGGGTAACCCGACTCAACATAGTACTCTCGAAGGTAATGTTTCTCATCCTAGTAGATACCGAGAGAAATGGGTAATTAACAGAGAAAACTGAATAAAACTTCCATATATACAGATACGTTAAAAATATTCATCTTTATAGATTAAATTAATACTATTGAACTTTTTTTATATTTTCCATATAATTTTATGATAAATATTACAATATAATAAAATAAGATAATTAATAAAGTAATTTAAATTTTTAATTCGTTTAGCATAAAAAGCCTTAATTATTAATTTTAATTTTGTTATTTAAGACTTCAACGCTTATTACAAGTTATTCCACGATCTCTTATTCTATTCTATTTTAAATCTTCTTTTTATCTTCTTTCATTTTATTTAATTTGTCTTCCAATTTTTCATTTATTCATAATAAAATAAGAAATCGGTTAGATTTTTTATTTTACTATGAATAAATAATAATAATAATAAAAGATACTGAACGGATTTCTAAGTTAGCATGTTATTATAAAATGTTGAAATGAAATGTGAAAGAATTGTTAGATTGGTAAAAATAGCGAAATTCTTATTTTTAACAAATAGTACTATTTTTTTGTGCTATAGTAGTTACCTTTGTATTTAAATTTCTTTTAGTGCATCGTACAGCATGAATTAGAATTATCTTTACAACTTTGACACTTGGTAAAGTATTAAAGAAATAAGATAGCTAAGTTATGTTGTTTGTACATGTAACGAGAATATAGGGTATTCTCAAATCGAAAAGGGCAACTTTCTGACGTAAGTTTTAATTTATTTTTGTTCGAAAATGCATGAAACTAGCTGGTGTTGTTGTTCAGAAACTATGTCATCGAGCTGTTTTTCCATTTTTTTGCAAACGCAATAGACCCTCCAGAAAATAACGTCAAAGTAGGCGTTTTGAACCGAATTTCCTCGCGAAGGGAGAAAGAGCACTCAAGAGCGGACGAAAAACGGGTTTGTCACGTGATCGAATTCGCTTATCTCAATAGATAATTGATTGATCAAAAAATGGAAAAAACAGTTCCATTCCAAATCGCTTCCATGGCCAGGCTTTCCAATTTTATATCTTTCCGTTGAAAAATGAATTTGTAAATATGTCAAAACATTTTTCGCTTGTTGAGCAGAGCAGTTAAGAACAGCCTTAAGGAGAGGTTCTAATTCTTTGGTCCAAAATTTACGCGATTTTTACGATTTTTTTTTTTCCTTTTACAAAGAAAAGAGATATCGCCTTACTTTCGGACTTTTTCAATTATGTTTATTGACATTTTAATTATGTATTTATTTATTTATTTTTGTGAGTGTAAAAAAACACTAATATTATGCCTTGTGCGACTGCAGATGCGCGCCATATGGACTTCCAATCGGGCGACGTTTTTCTCCGGTCACAAGCATCTTAAACAAATTTGGTCACTTTATTATGAAAGAACATTAAGTTCTCTGGAGCTTATACCAACATTTAGTTTTAAAAGTTGATTTTTGACAAAATGGCAATCATCTGAACAAAAAAGATAATTTTTTTTTCACATTTCTGCTAATGTAAAATTTGTTTTGGCTAAGCGTTGAATTTTAACTTGATATGGCCTTCATTAAAGTGTGAGATGTGAAAGGTAGGACACATTTTGGCGCACTCAAATAAAATGATTATATATTTTAAATTGAATAGAAATCTTACGAAACAAAAGATATTTTTGTTATTATTGCTCTTTTTTTTTTCCTTAGAAAAAAAAATTAAATGGCATTGTTTTTGTCTAAATTAAGGTGTTAGAAATTGGGATGTTTTTATTAATTTATTTGTTTAATAATTGTTCGATAAAGTTCTTCCTAAATGCAAAATTGACTTTTAAGTAAAGTAGAAAAAAGTTTTATTATTTTTTTAAAACGGTAATGAAATGTTTACTTTGAAAAATCCCTCCCCCATCCCTGGATTTTGATTTGCCATCACCGATGTTAAGAAATTCTTATAATGTGTATGATTAGGCTGTGCTGACGATTTTAAAGTTCCAAATCTTAATAATAATAATAATAAAACGTAAGTTTTTTTTTTTTTTTAAAGTCGTATTTGAAGTCAATTTTGTTCAATTGTTTATTACGTATTAAATTACATAGTATTAACAGATGAAAAATTCTTAAATGTAAAATTACAGTTAAAACATAACGATTTTGATATTCCAATCTGTATGGCTCGAAGTAAAAAAAAAAAAAAAAAAAAGAGGTACTATATGAATATAGTTTTTTTTTTTTTTTTTTTAAGTGCCTTTTTAAGCAGTGTTGAATTCAGACACTTTTCTCCGGGAGGGATTTCTGTGGCTCCGGGGGGACATTGCCCTTTTTGACCATTGAAAACACAATATCTCAAATCTTCCGGGGGGGACATCTCAGTGCTCCGGGGGGGAATGTCCCCCCCGGGCCACCCCCTGAAATCAACACTGTTTTTAAGTTATACATTATTTTGGGCGAATGAAAAACTCTTAAATGCTTTGCTTTTAACGCTATGCCAAGTGGATATTTTTCTTTTTCTTTTTTAGAGAATTTAATCGCCACTGAGTAAAGAGTTTTAAATGATGTAGAAATAACCTTCCTGCCTCAAGGCCAGACACCTGTGTATAGTTTTGTTTTTTATTAACAGCGAAAATTGTGACAGTGAAAATTGTTAACATGGTTAAATTTAGCGATTATCATATAAATGAATTTAAATGAGATAATACTATATAATTTCCTTGTCGCTTATTACATTCTTTTATACGATTCTACTTTTATATTTTATGCGTGAATGAAACTAATACTAAATATATACACTAATAAAGGCCTACAAATTAAGTATAGCTGATAGTCGAAGTATTAAACTTTATCGAGTTTGTCAGTTATGGATAATGCTATAGATAATTACTTCTATCAATTCTACTAGCTGTGTTGTAACTATATTTGTACTAACGATGATACTTTCTTTCTTTCTTTTTTTGCTCTCGAGACAGCAGTCCCCATTTCTGTGTACAGTCCTGTGGGGAGTGGTGGTTAATCCGTACTAATTCTGTTTCAAATAAATGTATAAACAAGAACGATAAATCATGCGTCAAGCATAGATTAGGAAACACTTTCCAACACATTCAGAATAATGTAACAAAACTTAATCGTTTAATAAGGCGAAATATGATTTCTAATTGAACAAGTGCAATTAGGTGGGGAGGCCTACCCGGCTAAAGCTCTACCTAGCCCCACCCAGCAACGCACTTCAGAAGTCCGGCAAAGTTTTGCAAATTCTTAACAAAGCGTTACATTGCTAAACAATTCTTCTGAGGGAACATACAAGATATACAATAGTTTAGGTAATGCTTAATTGAACAATTTTGAAAACGCATAAAACATATAAAAAATCAATTTCAGTAATTGCCATCTACTGCCGGAAAATTATTTGATTTTTTTTTTTTTTTTTTTTTTTTTTTTTTTGTACAACTTTGTATATGATATAGATTTGTATCTGTAAACTATACGAAAAAAATTAAATCGGTTAGGAAATTCATTCCACAGTTGAAAATCTCCCTTCAGCAATTTCGGCTAATTAGTTGAAATTACGTTAATTCTTTTGTGCTGTCCTGTATACGATCTATAAGAGTAACATGAAAAAAATTAGTTAAATTTAAAAATGCACGACCAGAAATTACTGCTCAAAGACAGTACTGTATTCCAATTCTTTTGCGTATCCCTGAATGAACGATGTAAATGAACGATAAATTCCATGAACACCGTATTCTATGATAAGGATTTTGTAGTGAACTTCAGTGATTTATATAAATTTCAATACATTTGAAGTAGCGTATGTCATTAAAATACACTGCAAACGATTTTTCCCCCACTGACTATAACAAACATCATTAACATATATCAATTACATAAAAATCTGAGTACATTTATGCGAATTAGAGCGCGGACGGACAGACGGCCAGACAAACCGAATTCATAAACACTTTTCAACTACCGGGTGTCCCAAAAAGGACTGACTGATTTTAAAATTCAATAACTTCCAAACGGTGACAGATTTTAAAAAAATTCTTGCAGGAGGGTTATGCATAAAGTCAAAAGTTTTATTACAGTGATTTTCGATTTTAGTTCGAATTACAAACAATAGATGGCGCTGCGATCAATAGAGGCTAAATTCAGGCTCGATTTTTGGTACTTCGTGGCTCGGATAATACATTTCCATCTCCTTTTTCTGCATGGAACAACAGAAAGGACCAAAAATCGAGCCTGTATTTAGCGACTATTGCTTACAGCGCCATCTGTTGTTTGTAATTCGAACTGAAATCGAAAATCACTGTAATAAAACTTTTGACTTTATGCATAACCCTCCTGCAAGAATTTTTTTAATATCTGTCACCGTTTGGAAGTTATTGAATTTTAAAATCAGTCAGTCCTTTTTGGGACACACGGTATGTTGGAATGTGTTAAAAAGATGTTGTTACCAATCGATTTAAAATAATGTCTACTGATTAACGCTATGCATAAGTTACGTATAGGGGGTTTCTACATATTAAAAATTGTACCAAATTTCATTTTTTCAAATGGCTGCACTCACTTTTGGCACTTTATTTGGATGAAAGCAACTTAACTTAAACCAATAAAATGTATAGTTTATGCAGGGGTCGCGCTAAGAAATTAAGACTATTAGCCAACACATTAGCCAAATTTGAAAATCATTAGCCAAATTTATCTATCATTAACCAAAAGTATATTATGTATATATTATATGTATACATATATATACGATATATATATATATTACATATTTAATTACTATCATTTGCCTTTTCAACCCTGAAGTAGGTTTATTAAATATATTATGTATAAGTAGCTTTTGTAGTTTTTTTTCGCGATCTTTTGACAAAATTTGTGTTTTTATTTTCACGATCTTTTGACGAAATTTGCGGTTTTTTCGCCATCTTTTGACAAAAATGTGCGTTTTTTCCGCAATTCTTTGATGAAATTTGTGGTTTTTTCCGCAATTCTTTGATGAAATTTGTGTTTTTTTCCGCGATTCTTTGACGAAATTTGCGTTTTTCTCGCGATCCTTTTTCGAAATTCGCGATTTTTCTGCAAACGATTGACAAAACTATTTTTTTTCGGCGACCATTTGTCGAAATTCGCGATATTTTTTATGTCCGAATTTTCGGATTGATGACCGATTTTTTTTTAATTTTCGGAAAATTCGGAACAGAATCACCCCTAATTGGCCGGCCCAGAAGAAGAGGAGGAATATATACTGGAAATACCGCCGTACGCGAACTCGCGCTAAAAACGAAAATTCATTTACGTTCCAAAATGTGATTACAACAACAAAAGAGTCTAAAAAAAATCATTCGCCAGCTTTTTCGCCATAATACTTTTTTCTCGCCGATTTCACGATGTATTTGCATTTGGCGAGTAGGCGAATGGTTAGCGCGGCCCCTGTTTTTGCATTTTTCGCAATTATATAAGTACGTAGCACCTATAGTCGTCGTCTGGTCCGTCCGTCTGTTCGCATATAACAGCGCAAAAATTACCCAACCGAATGGTTTGAAATTTAACATATACTATTATCGTTGTAAAATTTTTTCGAATCATTTCAAATTTTATGAAAATTGAATAAAAACTTAAAAAGATATTAATAAAAGTTTTGTTTTCATTCTATTAAATCCTATCATAGGTAATTAATTCAATGATATCCCATGATAGGTGACTATTCTATGTTACCATGGTGATGACGTCCAATTTAAGATGGAGTTGTTATATTCTTTCCGTATTATTGAATTTAATATATATATATATATATATATATATATATATATATATATATATACTCGTAATAAATTTTGTATTTGTGCATTTTTGAATAAGAGTGCAACATCTATTGCACCAAGCTCTGAATATTTATAAAACTGGTTATAGTGCCGAACACACCTCTTTTGCCACGTTTGACGTACGATTTCCAACTTGTTTTATTTGGTGAACATATTTAACATTCATTTTTTTCTCTGTAAATTTGAGGCTAAAAAGAATAAAAAAGTATCGCCTTTTTCCTTATAACATCTTGAATTGCTAAATTTCTTTACTAAAAACATGAGTTTTTTTCTTCTAAATTAATATACCTTATACGTAGAATTAATTTATTATTTATTGTATCCAGCTGCAATTAATAGTGTATGCCATCAGATTATTGCGTTAAAAAAAAAAAAAAAAAAAAAAAAAAAAAAAAAAAAAAAATTAACGTCACATTATCCATCATAGGAACCTGTCCGTCTACATTTTGCAGAATATTCTCTCACAATTTTGTTGCCTGAAGCAAATGTAATGAATGAAATTCGCCGTGTATCTTTTTAAAATCCACAGGTGGTCACAGCTGCATGTCATTAAAAACTTATGTGATGATGATGAGGAAGTCATTTTTAACAATGACTTTACTATCTTGATGTTTGAAATTTATTAATTTTTTATAATTCGAAGCTCTTTCTTTTAAGTACAAAACTTATTTTCGAAATTTATTTTCAGTTGTATTTATTTGAATCTTGAATCTGGTAATAAAGAACATTTCCTTTTTGGCAATTGTAATAACTTTTATGGGTGTTAATTAAAAACTAAAAAAACTTTTATCGATGTATCTTAGATTAGATTTTTGTAATTTAAAAGATATCTCACAAGGGAGGTTTCCTTCAATCGCATACTTAGAATATTTTGAAAAAGAAAAAAAACTAATGAAACTACTTATGTATGTAATAAAGGATCGGTCAAATTTAGCAGAGAAAAAAATAAAATACTTTCGAATGTTTGTTCCACGCGGTTTGACAAGTAATAGAGGAGAAGGTCCAAATACTGGCTACTAGGTGTTCTGAGAATTGAGCGCAGCGCAGCCTAGCGGTGACAGGCAGAGTTTTCGTAACTTTGTACCTTTAATTGAGAGAAGAAAGTTACGAAAAGTACGTCGCTGAAGTTTGTGTCATTTACAAATAGTAAATGCAAAAGTATCGAATCTACGTAATCTGGTTCATCAAAAGTTTTTCAGATATGTGTTTCTCATTTTTTTTAAATATACTGATCGTATATTGGCTTGAATTGTTGATTAAGTTATTTTCTAGACATATTAGCTCTCAATTGCCACGCGCACATTATTGGTATTTTATTATATGAATGAGTAATACCGGTTTCAACTTAATCATAGCAGTGGTCCGAATACCGGCTACCTAGAGTGGTCTAAATATCGGCTAACCGGTATTTAGACGGCTAGCTGGTTGCTCTGCTTGAAGGGGAGGAAAATAAATTAATTTAAATAGTTTCATAATTAATAAATTAATTTAAATGGTTCAGAAATAGTTCCAGTCCCATTTCGCAATATGAAAAAAGCAACCATGGCCATAATTCTCCAGGACCGACACTGGTTACTTTCCAAAAAACCGCTGTTGGACACTACAAAATTGCCTGTAATAAATAGGGATGCAACGGATATCCGGCAAATATCCGATATCCGGCATATCCGGCTGATTTTTCAATATCCGAAATACCGTCGGATATCCGAATCACAATCACCGGATATCCGACTTCTCAGCCGGATATCCGGCAATGTGTAGCAAAGCAAATGTATAAGGATAAGAGAAATCGTTTCACCTAAACAATGCCGAACAACTTTTGTTTACAATGCAAAATATAAAAGTAAGTCCACTATTCATGAGTAAAAGGTAATTCTCAAAAGTTTAAATAATTGCCAGCTCTCCTAACATTGGTATTTGAACTCTTTATAATAAATTTAACAATTTATGTTTACATCTTTTAGAAAATTGTACCTTTACTTTCAGAATGTGAAACAAAATCTGAAGTTGTTTATTAAAGTATGACTTTATTAATATTCTTTCTCTCTTTTAAGTTTAACAATTAAACAGGCCTATTTTTACTTTCTTCTATCTTCAATAGAAGAAAGTATTGTAACTGAGATTTTTTCGATTTCTGGTTTTCGGTGGGCTTAGACGTTTTAGGGGTCAGAGATCCCAAAACATGTTTATACAAAATGTCTGTCTGTCTGTCATCATAAAATCAAAAAGTGTATGAAGTTATGCATAGAATTGAACCAAATTTTTTGTGAATGTTTTTGGCTATAGCCAGAAGGTCCTCCTTCAATATTGGAACATTCCACTGGAAGGGGGCGCTGTAATCGTGATTTTTGTGCCATTTTCATTATTGTGCCATCAAAAAGTGTATGAAGTTATGCATAGAATTGAACAACATTTTTTGCGTATGTTTTTGGCTGTGGCCAGCAGGTCCTTCTTCAATATGGAAGCATTCTGCCGGAAGGGAGTGCTGTAATTGCGATTTTTGTGTCATTTTCATTATTTTACTATCGAAAAGTATATGTTAAATATGTAATGATCAGTTATCCATATAATTAAGCAAAATTTTTTGTGTATGCTTTTCAGGGTTCGCAAAGCTGGGCCCAGTTTGAAAAAACCCCGGTGGGTTTTTTCAGAATGGACCCACATGAAAAAGCCCACTGAAAAACCCATAAAGTGGTTTTTTCAATTTTCAGATATAATTTAAAAATTTAAACAACATATATATTTAATAAATTTAAGTCATTTGAGTTAATTTTGAAAAAATATTAATATATAAAAGCCATTACATACACATCTGAAGTAAAATAAAAATGCATTTCAGCACATTGAAATACTTTACTAACATAGAACCTAGTAGGCAACATACATAGTACATAATTATAGGTATGTCTTTGTATAAAAAATTCAAATCAACTATATTCATGGAAATAAAAAATATGTATTTTTACTTTCTTCTATCTTTACAAGATGAAGTTCATGATGGATTTATACGTTTTAAAAAGGTCCTGAAGACAATTTGATAGTTTTTAGAAAATGACTGTATGTATGTGAAAAAAAAATTGTGGGTGCTCTATCTCAAGAACTAATGCACAGAATTTCACAAAACTTTAGATTGAGTTGGACCTTGATGTAAACTGGTGCTGATTAGTTTTTGGTGTATACTACCCGACAGGTGACACTGCTACGCTGCATTTATCTCAATTTTTGCAATAGCTTTATCTCAAGAACTAATGCACGGATTTTCATAAAACTTCAGATTCAGTTACAAGTTAAGTTGTTGCTTATTGAATTTTGGTGCATATCGCCCAACAGGTAGTGCTGCTATGCTGCATTTTTCACGATTTCAGCGATAACTCTTATCTCAAGAACTAATGTACGGACTTGAATAAAAATTTAGATTCAGTTAAACCTTGATATAAACTGGTGCTGATTAGTTTTTGGTGTATATCGCCCAAGCGGCGCTGTTGTGCTGCATTTATCTCACTTTTTGCAATAGCTTTTTCTCAAGAACTAATAATGCATGGATTTTCATCAAACTTCAGATTCAGTTAGATGATGACGTAAATTGTTACTGATCAGGTTTTGTTGTAAACTGCACAACAGGTGATACTTATATCTCCTTGTTAAATGCATCCAATTCAACAAATCTATATTTTACAATCCTCATGATGGGCATAGATTGTCATTTAATTTTGGCACTGTGATAGTGAATTTGGAATTGTTAACATGTATGAGATATATGAGACATATCTCATACATGTATGACATGTATGAGAAGAAACTTTTAGGATTGGCACATATGACTAGTTTACCCCTTTTTCTCTTCCTACTTATATATTTTAAATTTTAATATTCTATTCATTATTTGATTTAAAGAAAATTAACAATTTTATATCTTCTATTATATTTAAAACTAATTTGTGAGAAACACTGACATTTAATTAATTTAAATTCATATAATTTATAACTTGTAAAATAGCATTACAATTATATTGTATATAAGGGAACAATGTATTTTTTTATGTATAGTGTATGTAATACATAGAAAATATAGTATACAATAATATAATTACGCATGTATTATATTTTTGAAAAAACCCGATTTTCCCCGGGGAAAATTGGGTTTTTCATGAAAAAACCCGAAAAAACCCATGTGGGTTGGGTTTTTTCAGAAAAACCCGGAGTTTTGCGAACCCTGATGCTTTTGGCTATGTCCAGCAGGTTCTCCTTTAAATTGGAAATATTCCGCCAGAAGGGTGCACTGTAATAGTGATTTTTGTGTCATTTTCATTCTTGTACCATCGAAAAGTGTATGAAGTTATGCATAGCCCAATTTTTGGGGGTATGTTTTTGGCTATGTCCTCCTTCAGTTTGAAAATATTCTGCTGGATGGGGGCGCTATAATAGTGATTTTTGTGTTATTTCCACTATTTTACCATCAAAAAGTGTATGAAGCTAAGCATGGAATTGAACCAATTTTTGTGTATTTTTTTGGCTATGGTTTTTCCAGTTTTTCCTTGAATTTGGAAATATTGATGAATTTGGAAATATTGAATGAATCAGTGGCACTGTGACAGTGTTTTTTGTAAAATTTTCTCAATTTTTCGCAGTTTTTTGTACTGTATATTGGTGGCTCGTGAAGCCATGGAAACTTCGCATCCTGCTAAGCTGGCTATTCACAATCAGCTGATGTACAACAAAAAAAACGAAAAAAATTATTGATTTTAATAAATATCATGATCGAGATTAACTTATTCTTATTTTGATTAATTGACGAGCAGAAATTTTAGATAAAATCAAAGTTGGTATAATATTGAACTAATAATATCGAAGTATTAATATTTGGAATTAATTTTAGGTAGATTTCGTATGAAATACTACCTATTAGGCGTCGTTCCTATGTTGGAATTTCTGAAAGCTTTTTACAGATCTACACCGATCATGACCCCTAGAGCCCAAAACCACCCTCAGTAAAAAACTGTATCTATCTATCTATCTATATATATATATATATATATATCACTTTCTTCTGGACACGATAACTTCCACAATTCTGCACCAACCTCTTCCAAACTGTTACATAAAATCAAGGGGCATAAAATCTCGGTCAAGTTTGTTAATGGGCAAAATCGGACCAAGGGGATGGAAATAGGGAGGGGTTTTGTGAAAACCGAAAAAACCCCATAACTTCTTAAATTTTGTACATATCGAATCAGTTTAAAGTTTTAATTACTTCTAAAAATAGGGCCAAAAATTTATGTATCACAGATTTTTCAAAAAGTTAAAAATGGTCTCAAGGGGTGCAAAAAATAGGGTTTTTGGCAGAAAAAAATTCATAACTTCGTCAGTTCTCAAGATATCAAATCCAATTAATTTTATCAAGAATCTCCTTAACATTATCTGCAACTTTTATATTCACAAGTTTTTGATAGGACCAATTCATACCGCAAAAAAAATTAAAAACGAAAACAAAAAGGGCGTTTGAAGAAGAAAAAAATCCATAGCTCCGTCAATTCAAAAGATATAAAATCCCCATGAATTTATCATATATCTTCTTAATATTGTCTACAACATCTATATAGACAAGTTTTGGATAGGACCAATTCTTACAGCAAAAACAAATTAAAAATACATAGCGGTTGAAGAAAAAAAATCATCTTCGTAAGGGTGTATTCAAATCCAAACTGCTTATTTTCTGACTCATTTTACAATTCATTTTTACTCTCAAAGGCTTCCAATTGGTACCTTTTCTTACTCAGAAACTATATAATGTACCGTAATGGTCAATGTTTTGATAGAGGCAGAATATATTTTAAAACATGCTGTTAAAGTGGGCCTTTTGAACCGAATTTCCCGAAGCGGATTGTGTTAGAAAAATCATCGTATTAAGGGACTATTCAAATCCAAACTGCTTATTTTCTGACTCATTTTTAAATTCATTTTTGCTCTCAAACGCATCCAATTGATAGATTCGCTTATTCAGAAACTATATAATGTACCATAATGATCGATTTTTTGACAGAGGCAGAATATATTTCAAAAAATGATGTCAAATTGGGCATTTTGAACGGAATTTCCCGAAGTGATTGTGTTAGAAACGAAAAATATTGTCTTACTGAGAAAATAATTGTTTATATATCAAGTTTTAATTAATTGAATGAAAATTAAAAACACAGGGCACTTTAAATGTCTTCAAAAATCACGTCAACAAGTTTCATGTTTTTCCTATTAAAAATTAATCGGGAGTTATGCCAGAAAATTTCTAGTTGTTGAGCATGGAAAAATATTTTTTTGAATACCGCCCTAACATGATTCTGATAAAATCAGTTATTATATAAAAATAAAACTTTTCAAAAGCGGCCAGCTAAAATTGTTAAAGTGGGTTTATCTCTAATCATGATTTGGTTTTTGTTTGTGAAATTAGTATACTTAACTTCGAAATCTACCTCCGCCTGTAGGCCGGGCCGGCAGGGATTTTTTGAAATATTAAGATGTATGAGATAGAAGAAAGTTTTGGAATTGGCACATCCAATTAGTTATTTTTGTAACTTCATTATAAATAAAATATTAAAATTAAAAGTAATTTTCTTTTTACTTATAAATATCACAGTAATTTAACTTAAAATAAAACTAAATGTGACTCAAAGCAAAACAGTATTAAATAATTAAAACAGAAAAAAAGCATCAATTAAACCTAAATTTGGGGAAAATAACTCTTTAATCATGGGTATATTAGTAGATATTTTATGTTTAAATTAGGAAAAGAACGTATGTATTTCTTGGTGAAAATACTCTACAATTATAGGCATATTAATTGGTTAAAATTTGTTACACAAATTATTAGCATTTCATTGTACAAATTAATTATTAGCAATTATCAATATAGTCAATCCCATATCTAAATCCAGTAGCAATTATCAGCATTTCATTGTACAAATAAACAGAATATTTTAATGTTTAAATTACATTTTTTATACAACATTATTAATATACATTACACGGCTTGAATGGCAGATACATGTCTTGAATTTCGAGATCAGGATTCGTGTCCTAAAGAATGTTGGGGGCAGGAGGCTCCTGTTTCCAAAAATGTTTCTTTGTGAAACGACGATGAAGTGTCGGCACCGACTGACAAATTTCGTGATATTTTCCACTATCGATTTGCAGATTTCACAGTTTCTTCTTACAATAAATTGTCAAAATTCATGTTCGTTTTTCTGCATCTGACCAAAAAAGTTTGCGATTTTTCTCCACGACCGACTGACGAATTTCTTGATTTTTTTTTCTGGAGATCGATTGGTGAATTTCATAATTTTTTTTTCGCAATCAATTCACAAATTTAGAAATTTTATTCTGTGACTGATTGGCAAATTTTCCTGTTTGTTCTTGTGACATACTGATGAAAGTAACGATTGTTTTTCTGCATCCGATTGAAAAATTTCGCATTTTTTCTCTGCGACTGGCTGAGGAATTTCACGGTATTTGCTCGTGACGGACTGGCAAATTTCACGATACTTTTCCATGATCGATTGACGAATTTCGTGATATTGTCCCACTGTCGATTTCCCATGAACTTCAGTTTTTTTTTCTCGCAATCAATCGACAAATTATTTTAACCATGATTGACGAAATCAGCAGTGTTTTTTTCTATGACCATTTTACGTATTTTGCGATGTTTTTCCTGTGTGCCCAAAATAGGAAATAACTAAAAGGGTAGCAATGGCCACCGGAGACTAAGCTCTACCAAATTGGACAATAGTCAGCACTAAACAAAATCAGATTACACTTGTGGTGCACATGAAAAAAAAAAAAAAAAAAAACTTTGATGAACTTCAAAAAAACATATTTAGAAACAACAAACTAGTTGTTTCTCGCAATTAACAGAAATTAGGACATGACTTTTTGAAATCAACCTTTTCTCGTGTAACAGAAGAAATCAATTGACTATTCCCTTTTCAAACTTTGGATATGGATTTAAAATTCCAATGCATATAGAACATAGTTCAATTAACGAAAATACCAGGGATTACAATTTTGAATATAATTCCATTAAGGATATAATAAAAAAAATTGTTCAGAAATGACATACCATCACCGATATGCATTATTCATATAAGTTAAAGATTAATGCACATCAGATTTTGCAAAGTTTTCTAAAACTTCTTAAGAGAGCATAACCATGTGTTTCCGATAATTTCTAAAGTTATAAAAGTCGCTCTGTGCTGTTTGTAAAAAGTAACTTGTGAAAAAGGCTAAAGTATGCAAAATGGAATAAAATCTAAATTAAGAAATTCATTTAGCAACCCAATTGTTAATTGCCCATAACATAAGGTGAAAGTTGAAAAATAGACATGGTATATATAAAGCTTGATTCTGTTCCTTTGTTTTAATAAAATAAAAATTTTTAATAATTATCTTGAGTTGTTAACTTAAATTGTTTCAATGGTATTTTGTCATGTTTATATAAATGTAATTCTTTAAGTAGCACATAAAAAATAACGGGGTTTAAAGATTTTTTCCCTTTCTAACAGTTCAACTCCCCTGCATTTATAAATTTTGGGTATGAAACTTCCTTCCTGGAAAAACTTTAATTGCAAGCCCTGATATTCAAAGAGATATAGTTTTTGTAAATTATATTTGAATACATTTAAAATGTTTTAATGATGTGTGAAACATGTTTGTAACTTATTGTTCTGAGACGACAATATATAGAGAAATAATTCACTATATAACTAAAAACATATCTAGTGCCGGATATCCGACGGATATCCGGCCGGATATCCGAATCCGGCAGGCGAAGGAGCTTCGGATATCCGGTATCCGATATCCGGCAAAATCAATATCCGGTGCATCCCTAGTAATAAATGTGAAGAGAAAGAAAAAAAAATGACGGAGTAAACCAGGCGAAAGAGGCAGAAATTTGATTTTAACCCTCTCGCTGCGCAACACGAGATTTCCTCGGGCCAACGTAAAAGTGGCAAAATTTGAGCAACCCGAGATTTCCTCAGGGATGCATTTTTTCCGTCTAATTAACCTTTCTTGATTATTCCCACCAGTTATTTTTTTATTGTAAATTTTACCTTTTTTAATCGGAGCATTTTCCAGGTTAAATTCGACAAAAATTTTTGTTTTGAAAAACCGGTGACAAAAGAATAAAAATTCTTAAAAGACGCTTGACCGAAGAGGTTAAATACGGAATTTTTGAAGCTATTTTGATAAAACAATTACGCAGCGAGGGGGTTCAAAAAGTGAAAAAGGAAAATATCCAACAGAGAAATATGATAAATTTGTGTCTTCTGCATGGGTGCTTTCTCTGTGGACAAGAATGGGGGGGGGGGGGTGATTCTGGGTTCAATGTTAAGAATGCGATATGTGGGCTGATAGGGACTATACCGACGCAGAGAGTGATATTATGTTTTTGATTTTTTTCAAATAAAATAATTCTCATTTCAATCAGCAAGCCTTTTTTTTTTTGTTTTACCCGTTAAAAAACAAAATCAGAAACATAATGGGAAGAAGACTGTGAGAGATAATCGTAAAGAATTTTAGAAATTTGACAAAAATACTTATTTTTTAAAAATTGCGAATTTTTTCTGTGCATAAGAAATGTTATTAATCAATACAATTTATTAAAATAACATTCTTATTGCTTAATAATTGTCATTAGCTCTATTTGTGTCTTTTGAAAAAAAAAACTTAGGTAGCCGGTATTTAGACACCATTTAAAAAACTCAAAATTTGAAGACTTTCGGAATTTTACTTCTTATAAACAGAAAACGCATTTTAAACTGATTTTTTTTCTCTAAACAGGTATAAGACGTGTCAAGGTACCCTGCTGTCATTTTTCATTTTATTAATTTTGAAAATTGTATGATCTAGATTGAAAACAAAAGTGGTAGCCGGTATTTGGACCTTTTCCTCTACCTTTCCTCACAAAATTGCAAGTAATTTTAATGCATTTGGAAATCTCTAGTTAAATGAGCGTTTAAATGTGCAGTATTTAACGAATTTAAATTTAAAACAGTTTATTTTTTCTATAAGCGTATGTAATACAATTTGCGTGCTGCTGAAGTTATTTAATTTTTCACTGTTTCACTGGCTGTATAATTTTTTTGTGTATTTAAAAATAATCTGTCCGATTAAAAAAAAACTCTCCTTATACATTTCGATATTGAATAAGTCGTTGTTTCCATGGCAACAATTCTCTTGTTGTATCCGACATTAACAATAATTCCAACCAACAACAAGAAGTCCAATTGACAGTGCTCTGAATAGGATCTTAACTTTGAGTTTGAAGCAATTTTAACCAAGTTACATTTTTGTTCTAAAGCGTGGTTAAACTATCGTTAAATTTCATTAGCGATACATATAAATGTATATGACAAATCCGTATTTATAAAAACGTATTTATTTAAGTAAAACCATAGTTCAATATGAAAAGTAGAAAAAAATTGCCTTAAAGAGTATATTTATCCTAAAAGCGTATTTTTTTAAAAATTTCATTTTGTTGCCAACTAGAGATACATCGCCAAGAAAACGAAATCTTCATATTTTTTCTGACCCTACATCGAAGTTCCGCCGAAATTTTTTTATAAGCATATATATCCTCATGAGAAGAACATTCTGCATTTTTCACTAAGTATGCGCTTATGAATACCTTCCTTATTAGATTATTAAATGATAGATTCTCAGAAGTTAAATTAACTTCCTTTTAGCAATTATTCATAGTATGACATTAAAATAACCGGGGGATTAAATTGCTCTTTTAGTATTACCGCTATTGTTAATTTAAAGTGAAAAAGATATTGCGTCAGTTCATAATTAAAAAATCAATACAAAAATACAGACAGTGTAATTAAACAGTTTAAAAGCACATAAAGATCTTTAAAAAATAACATTAAACTTATTAATATTTTTCTGGAGGCATGGTTTACTAGGTAGACGAAATTTCCACTCAATGAGGCTAGTTTAATTCCAGCTGAATATGCCATTTTAATCTGATTCAAATATCCACCTCCGTGTTTCATTGTTTGTGGCACTTGCTCTCAACTGCAAGTCGAATTTATGTCATTTCTCGTGAATTCACGTTTATTTACATTACTGATGAGGAACTTTAAACAAGTTCGAAACGTTTAATATTATATTTTAAAGATTTTTATGTGCTTTTAAACTGATTTATTAAATTGTTTGTGTTTTTGTATTTGTTTTTCATATTTTTATTTAAAAAGCATAAAACTTCAGAATACCGCAAGTTTCGAAGATTTACGGAAATGTTTCTGAAATAAAAGGTTCACCCTTTTCTGTCATAAATTTCGAACAGTCGTCGTTTCTATTAATTTAAGATATACATTTGTTTCTGTGGATTTTGTTTCATTTTTCTCTTCGATATTGCTCAAGATAAGGAAAAGGTTTTTAAAATTGTGTGTTACTATTAGAACGGGAGCCGGCAGCACAGACAGTCACCTCATCGAGTTCACGGCTGAAATTCCAGAATTAGTTAAAACTCGATTTGCATATTAAAACGCAATTGGTCTGCCAAGTCATATTTTGGTGGAAAACACCTGAAAACCCGATTTTAGCGGTTGACTCGTAGGTTTACCATTGTGCTTTCCTGAACCCTCTGTTATGAAAACATGGAGGACTGGGAACAGGAAAACACAATGGTAAACCTACGAGTCAATCGCTAAGATCGGGTTTTTAGGTGTTTTCCACCAAGAAATGACTTGGCAGACCGATAACGTTTTAATATGCGAATTGAGTTTTAACTAATTCTGGAATTTGAGCCGTGAATTCGATGAGGTGATCTATATCGTGTATATTTATCGTGTATATATTTACATTTTGTTAATAAACAATTAAATTTAAAAAATCAAAAAACCCGATTGCGTAAAAAGCGAACTAATTAATTATTTCTCATCAATGAAAATATTTTTTCAATTCCTACTATTAGCTCACACTCTCGCTATATATATCTTGTTCAAATTTTCAATCTTTAATAAAATACTTATTATTCATCCAATCAAGCTCAAATAAATTTTTTTAAACTTGTAGTGGATGACACTTGATGTTAATCCAGTTTTTTTCAAATATTAATTCATTAATTAAATTAAATTAATTAATTTTCAATAATCGAGAGAGCCCTCTTCTTGATCAAGGCGTTTTAAGCGCCAATCAAGAGGAAAGAAGAATGTGAGAAAAAAATTCTCTTATTGACCTAAATAGGAATATTGATGAATATATCGTGAATTGATGTCTGTGTTGCCGGCTCGCGGTCTATATGTGTTTACTCTAAATTTTCGCAAATGTCTCTTTTGTAGCGGAAAAATTTTCCTTTTATAATACATTCTGAGGTTAAGCACAGTCAACATTATCAACAGATTATGATAAAACGCTTTTTGCCATAACCTGCATTTTAATTTGCTAAATTCGTTAAGTGTGTAAGATGATGCTTACGAAATTTTTAAAATTATTTTTTCCAAGTTAATATACGGCATTCTTAGAATTTATCTCTTATTGTGTTTATTTTCTATTAATAGTCTACTCCATCAGATTATTCTTTAAAAAAAAAAAAAAAAAAAAAAAAAAAAAAAAAAAAAAAAAAAAAAAAAAACACAGTATCTATCGTAGGAACTTGTCTGTCTATTTTTTATAGAATATTTCATCTCGCGGTTTTGTTGCCTGGAGCAAACGGAATGAAATTCGCCGTGTACCTTTTTTAATCCACAGGTGGTCACAGCTGCATGCCATTAAAAACGCATGTGGTGATGAAGAAGTCATTTTTAACAATGATTTACTGCCAACGCATACCCAGTTGATTAAGATTTTATATTACAAATCTCTTCCGCTAAATACAAAACGTATTATTTTTAACATTAAATTTTGTTGGGTTTATTTGAATTTTGAGACTGGTCATAAAGAGGAATTGCTTTAAGGCTGTAATAATTTTTATGGTTGTTATTTGGGAACTAAAATAACTTTTATTAATACATCTAAGATAAGTTTTTTTTATATATTTAGATCATTAAATGACAGAATCTAAGAATTTAAATTAACTTCCTTTTGACGATTATTCATCGTATCACATTAAGTTAACCGGGTACTTTAAATTTTGTTAGGTTTATTTAAATTTTGAGACTGGTCATAAAGGTGAATTGCATTTAGACTGTAATAATTTTTATGCGTGTTATTTAGGAACTAAAATAACTTTTATTGATACGTCTAAGATTAGTTTTTTTTTCTTTTATATTAGATCATTAAATGACAGAATCTAAGAATTTAAAATAACTTCCTTTTGACAATTATTCATCGTGTGACATTAAGTTAACCTGGTACTTTAAATTTTGTTAGGTTTATTTGAATTTTGAGACTGGTCATAAAGGTGAATTGCATTTAGATTATAATAATTTTTATGAGTGTTATTTAGGAACTAAAATAACTTTTATTAATCCGTCTAAGATTAGTTTTTTTCCTTCTTTTTTTTTTTTTAAGATCATTAAACGATAGGTTCTCAGAGAATTTAAATTAACTTCCTTTTGTCAGTTCTTCACCCTGTGACATTACGGGTATTAAATTACTTCTTAGCATTCTAGTTATTTCTCAACTAAATATTCTTATTTAGAAGAATTCGCATATCAATTTATTTTTCTTTTTTAAAACACAGGGCTATTTCAATCTCGTAATGAATTAAAGTGGAAAGAATGAATGAATTGGAAACTTGTTTTGAAGATAATAATATATGCGTAAATTATGATATTATTTTTCATCTTTAAATGTAGATGTTATGACATTACTTCCATCTCTTTCCATTGAAGAACCTAGTATTTCCTTATTTTTATTTTTATCGTTATTTAAAAGTAATTTGAAATATCATAAACAGTAATGCATTTCTATTAATAATTAGAGAGATAATCACAGAAAATATTCTTAAATGCATCAAAGAAACTAATTTTATTTAAATTTTAAAAAAATGTTAAAACTTGCAATATTAAAGGCAAATGCAATTTTAAAATAAGCTATAGGGGATTACTCATTGTAGCTTTTGTTAATGGTGTCCAGATAATTGCACTGTAAAAAAAAAAGAAAAAAAAATGCATAAGATTTTCTGCTATAACAGAATGCTTACGAAGATTCAATGTAGACTCATTGTTATTGTATATTCCTTCAGAATTCAGTGCCTTCAATTGTAATATCTTAAGTAGAATATTTGGGGTCATAATTTTCAATCGTGAATTTTACAATTAAGTCATGCAGTTACGTATCAATTAAAAAATTTCATACACACGAAAAAAAAAAAAAAAAAAAAAAAACTTATGCGGTTTTGAAAAATGTGTAAGAAGGCTCGTTCTTGAACTTTTGCTAGAAGTTTGACATAAAACTGACCGTAAATCTGTTCAAGGGGGTGTATATTTCATCTTCTCGGGAGGCGATCGTATATCAATCACACTCCCACTCTTTTATGCAACCGTTTTTACGATTTTTGCTCTTGCTGTATGTAATCGGCGAATTTGTTGAAAAGCTATTTTCGAAATTTCTTTGACGAAGTATTCAGAATTCATTCAATGGTATGCTTTTTTCAGCCGAAGGATGTAAATATTTCGACAACGGGGTATTTTGGAGAGGTTTCGTATTTCGTGAACATAGAGTTGGGCAATGAGGTCTCCAATGTTAAACTTATAGGCATGGAATGCATTCGTATTTTTAAAATATCTTCTTAGAAAATTAATACGGATTAATATTTAACAATATTAATGCGAATTAATTTAACTTCTTTTTTCTGTGTATTCTTTTAAAAAGACGCCTCTTTCTTTTTTAGTTGACAAAATATTTCTAAAATATATGCTTAATTTAGTATTTTATGTTTTAAAATCTTACAAAAGATGACGAGAGCTATCAGTAAGATTTCAACACTTCCAAAATAAAAGTAAGTATATATTTTTAAAATATTTTTTCTACTTAAAAAGAAAGATACTTTTCTTTCTTTAAGAAGAGTACACAGAAACAATAAATTAAAAATATTGATTTCCTGACGAGATATTTTCAAAATACGAATGCATTCCACTCACGTAGGTTAAACATTGGAGAGGGAAATTGCGACACCATTACAGATGGAAATATTTTTATCTTTAAATTGCAAGCATTTTTTATAATAGTAATATTTGTCTTATTTTATCGCAGAGTTTCTGTGATGAAAGAAAGCGAATATTTCTCTTCAGAAATACTTGCATTCAAACAACAAAGAAGTTAACAGCTATGCTGCGAGTGTGATAACATGTTAACGCTAGTCCTTAATGGGTTAAGACAGGGCTGTCCAACCTATCAGTAAGCGCAGGCGCATCCCCAGATGGTGACAAAAAATGAAGGGCGTCCTTATTCTAGAGGTCTGCACGGGCCCGAGGCCCGTACCCGGCCCGGCAGAATGGAGAAGAATTTTCAAACGGGCCGGGCCGGGCCGGGCCGGCAGAATTAGGACAATTTTTTCAACGGGCTGGGCCGGCAAAAAAATTGAACGGGCCTGCAGGGCCGGCCCGGTAAAAAAAATTAATCTGGCCTAACGGCCCGATATAAGAATTTGAGAGGAGCAGATAAAATACGAGGTCATTTCCAATGAATATTACTTTTTCGAGAAGTATAAATGTGCGTTACGAGCCGATGCGAGTTTAACAACATCAATACAGAAATGTAACATGTCCATCGTAGAGATCGGCATCTAACAGTTACATGATGCCTGATCCCGGGTTTAATTTTTTCGGCAGACTTGTGCCGGGACGGAACTGGTCTTAATCGTTCTCAGGCTGTGTAGGACAGGCATTATGTTTTGTAAAAGTATTAATAGCGATAATGAACTTCTGTTAACAGTATCTTTGGAAATGTACCTTAAGGTGGTTCTCATATTTACTGTTCAACAATGCGAAACTCTCAGACACATTTTTTGACTCATTTTTAACTATAAAGGCATAAAATTGACAGGCCTGCGTATTGAAGACATTTGGGATCGAATAGCGTTTCCATTTTTCATAAATTACGTACAGAGATAAGAGACTCTTGACACGTGACTGTACGTTTTCTCCTTTCCTGTGCTATCGCTTCCGGAAATTCGATTCGAAACGCTAACTTTGGCAGTATTTTCTGAAAGATATATTACTTTTATCTAAGAAAAAAACGGCATTTACATGGTTTCTGAATAAGAATAGCTGCCAATCTCATGCGTTTCCGAAAAGAAATGAATTCATAAATGTATCAAAATGTAGCTCCTTTGGATTTGAGAAAAGCCTTAAAAATGACAGAAATATTTTCACAAATTTACCTTTTATTATAAGCTTCAAAAGTTATCATGTTTTTTAACCCTTATTCTAAACTACAATAATCTTTTAATGAACCCTTATTTAAATTTTGAAACGTCTGTAGAGACGTTGACTAAAACACTGTAAGTAATCGTTAACGTTTACTATTGTGTGTTTTCTATTTTGCGAATACATAGTAATTTAAAATATACTGTAAAATGTTCCCATAAATATGCATGTAATATTCATTAAAAGAATCTTAATTGTATGTCGAGAAAAAACGGAATTTTTTGTAGAAATTTTGTCGGGCCGGGCCTGTTTTCACTGATTTTTGTTCGGGCCGGGCTCGGGCCGAACTTTCAATTTTTACACCGGGCCGGGCCCGGGCCTGGAAATTCCGGCCCGTGCAGACCTCTACCTTATTCACATGACCTGAAAACACGCAACAGTATTTCGTGAATTTTAACACAATAATTCTAATTGGTAAATAAGTCATATGAGTTATTTTTCCAACTGATTGAAAAAGTGTCCAGACCAGGGGTGCCAATGCTCTATCTAGCAATTAAGCTATCCTGGATTAATCTGGCAGATACAATTCACCCAGCTAATATCAACAAAATGAGCTCAGTTGGAAAATTTTTAACTCGTATGCAGCAAGATTATTTCCCTTTAGTAGGTCTAGCAGGGCCGAAACTAGGGGGGGGGGGGGCTGAGGGGCATGTACCCCGAGCGCCAGAACAAAGGGGCGCCAAATGAAGGATTATACCTTTGGAAAGGATCATTTTCTTCTGATGGACTGATGGCTTCCATTATTATGAAACAGCCATTATAAATGAAGTGTTATGTAAGATGAAAGAGCAGTCGTAAAAAGTTAGAACTCTGATTTTCTGGTCCGAATGGGAAAAAAAAAATTATGGCCTTTTTTTTACCCCATTCGGGCGAGAAAATCAGGGTTCTAACTTTTTACGACTGCTCTTTCATCTTCACCTAACACTTCATTTATAATGGCTGCTTCATAATAATGGAAGCCATCAGTCCACCAGAAGATAATAACTGGGTGAAAGCGGGAACTCGGTTTGGCGGGACTCGGATAATCGGGACTCTACTGAATATGTCATTTTAAAAATGATCTTTAGAATATTTTTGTTGATGTTCAGAGGGACCTCTCTCTTGGATCCGCCACTGTAAATTACGTAGTTCAGTATTACATATTTTAAATTTTAAAATAAGTTGTCTATTATAAAATTATTAAAATTCTCTTTGTAAATATACTTTGTGGAAGAGCGGGCGGGGGGGCAAAATTCATGTTTGCCCCGGGTGCAAAAAAGGCTAGTTTCGGTCCTCGATGCACATACGTCTTATGCTGTGTAAATATACCTGTCAAAGTGAGCCACAAGACACCTACAATGCAGGTCTAATTGTAAAATTAACTGAAGAAAAAACACAAAATATTAAATTTAGAATTATGTTTTTCTGAAAAGGATTTCAAAAATTTTTATAAGGGAAAGAACCAAAAACTTTAATACTACCTGTAATAAAAAGGGCATGTGAACAGAAACAGTGAATGATTTAAAAGAAAATATCTGTTTAAATGGAATTTTTTTTTTAACCATTTGGAAATGGTTGTTGTTTTCGGTCGAGGATGGGGCCAAATGATGCTCGCATTTTATTTTTTTAACGAAATTTAACGATGTTTTTTACTTTTAGAAATATTTTATTTGAATAGGTAATAGAAAGGCATAAAATCGTTAAAAATTGAAAAAGTTACAAAATGGGTAGGCCCAAATTATCAGATATGGGAAAATCCAAAGCCAAAGAGCGACGCCAGAATGAAAATCGTCTTGCAAAGCAAAAATCGAGGTCTTCAACTCATTATGTAGCCCATGAAAATCGATGTCTTCAACTGATTATGTAGCCCATGAAAATCGATTACAGAATAAAAGACGAACGCGAAAAAGGAAACAATCTAATGTTTAATCGATTGATAGTAAAAAGTCATGTCTCGAGGGACTCCAATCCACTAGCCACGGCGTTTTACAATCGGTCGATTCTAACCGGGAAAAATTGAGCTCAATGTAGGTAATTTGCCGCAATCTGTGGACGATTCGGTGGAACTGCTTTCGATTTGTAAACTGTTTTTCTTCTCGAAACGGGACTTGGAGAGTTTATCGATGAAGGTATTGGTCGTCTGAAGTTTGATCTTTGCGATCTGTTGTTGAAGACGATGCGACGGAATTTGGTGGACGAAATTTAGATTTTTCGGTTAAATTTTGTTACGAAGGTGATTTGTCGCGATCTGTGGATGATTCGGCGGAACTGCTTTCGATTTTTAACCTCTTATCTTTGTCGGCTTCTCTTGTCGAAATGCCCCAAAATTAAAACTAAGTAAATATTTAAAAAAAAAAAAATCAAAATGGTCGTTGTAATCTATTAAATTACATTTTTTTTAAAAAGCAATAATAAGAGGAAACTTCGGAAAATATGCCAAGAAATACTTCAACTTCAAAGCGTCGGACAGCCGTGAGTTAAGATTAATTTCATCTCTTTAGAACGAAATAATTATTGAAAGAGAAGTATGGAATTAGTATATTAATAATTCTTGTAGAATATTATGGACTGGTATTAACAAAATGAATTATCCTACTAACGTAGGATCAGCTCAATTATGTGTACTGTCAGGAATGTCTTAATACCTTCAGTGCCCTTGTTTTTTGCGTGTATATGGATCAATCAACTATTCTTTGCACCAAAAATGAGTTAAACAAGTTTTTTTAAATTATTTTTATTATATATTTTTTTCTTACTTAACCATTTTATTCAAACTGATTTTCAATGATTGTATGGTTGATCTTATAATAAACCACGAAACTAGCCGTCAGCTGTTGCGACAGGGATGGGTAAAACCTTGTGAACCTAAAAATCCTCCTTTCAAAGGAAAATGAATATCAAACCGATTACAGAGGATCGCCACTGGTCATAATAATATAATTAAATCTTGCGCGGTCGGGTAATTTTTTAAATAGAGCAAATCAGCGTGTTTTTAGAGCCTGCGGGGTCTGTATGGAGCAGAGCCCCCTAGTTTTATAGTTTAATATTAATTTTGTTATATTGCTTAGTTATATCTCTTTGTTAGCTTACTATTTTTATTATCTCTTTTTTGCATTATTTTATAAATACAGTGTATTGCGGCTTACCTATACAAGCATATATGTTAGCGTCCCGTCAGAGAAAAAAAAAAAAGAGATGCAATTTTCAAAGAAATTGCATTTAAAAGTACTTTTTTCCCCATACGAAGTTATAAAAATTGACAATGGGCGGTGCTTAGAAGTTTAAAAAATTACAATAGAGATTATTAGTATTTAACAGTATATGCAATGATTCATCTGCTTTATTTTACGGTTGGCTTCTGTAACGGAACTTTATTTTTTAGAGACA
Organism: Maratus speciosus; assembly: GCA_963932465.1. Lineage (NCBI taxonomy): Eukaryota > Metazoa > Arthropoda > Arachnida > Araneae > Salticidae > Maratus > Maratus speciosus. The sequence continues at coordinate 411,450,028 of OZ010793.1, read as the reverse complement.
CTTTAATTGCTGGCCGAAAGAAATAGTATATCGGGGACTAAAAAGGTTGAAATGGGCTGTATTAATATATGGCAATCAAAAGAATCTCAAAACTGGAAATCTTAACCTGTAGTGCATTGAGACATCATATGAAATACTTAAAAATATTTTGAAATAAAAGATGCTTCTTTTTTTGCAACTTCTCTGTAAGTTTGACATAAAACCGACCGTAAATCTCCTCGGGGCACTTTTTCCTGTCACGTAAAGTGATCGTATGTTACTCAAGTCTTTTGTGTCGACTTTTATAACAGCCGTCGCTCATGCAGAAATCGTCGCAATCATTTTAAGTTTGATTTATGGAGCTGTGTAAAAACTGTGGCATCTTCGAAGAAAAACTTTTTCTAAATGTGTGTTTTCGTGGGAAAGGTAACGTTTTTCAGATTATATTGTTCTTCTTATGGTTTTGAATTACGTTTAGGTTGAGTAACATTTTCCAATGAAGAAATTTCTACTTTCAGTAGTTTATCATTATAAATTTCTTTGTAGTATTCTAATCAAACAAGAATGGAAAAAGTGTGTGCTATGTTTACTTATTATGCGTTTCCTTCGTATTTACATGTCTTATTTTTTAATATTTGCTACTTCATAAAATTATTTAACGATATTGCATCATAAAAATATAATAACTAAAATTAATATTTTTTATCTGAGACCGTTAAAGTCTTTGTTGTGCAAGTTAAGTATCTATATTAAAAGGGCCAAACGTGTCCTCCGTAACGCTGAAGTCATTTTGATATTGACAACAGCACAGCAGACGATTGAATTTCGTTTTTATTGCAATTTTTTAAAACTTATAAACATTCCTCATTTTAAATTTTTACACCGTGGAATAGAGAAAAAAATGTTCTTACAAATGCAATTTGTTTCAAAACTTTGTAACAATTTGTTTCAAAACTGTATCGCAATTTACTCATTTTTTATGGTTTTTAAAATAATTTTCAAGCCTGATTTTTTTTTATTTATATGGTGTTCTTGTTATTCTTCTTCATTTTATTTTTAGGCAGAGTCTTTGTAATAATACGTTTTAGATTTTTATTTCGTATATTTATTTTATTTTGTTAGCTAAATTTAAACTTCTTATTCTCTATTATTTTAGCATAATTTTGTCGTCTTTTATTAATGTGTTTTTGAAGATTCAAATCATTTGAGTTACTTTGCTGATTAACAATTTCTTTTTTCCAAAATGATTATAATAAAGTTAATTTTGCTCATTAACTTATATACTTATCTATTTTTTTAAAAAAATAAGTACTTTTTTGTACCCGATTGTGCCTATTCCTGAATGTAATGCAATAAAGCTTAACTTAAATGGCAGTGGGAAAAAAAAATAATAATATATACATATATATATATATATATATATATATATATATATATGCATTAAATCATGGTTTTCCAAAAAAATTCATATATTCATTAATATACAATTAGAACTTTTCTTACATGATCTATTAAAACAAATTAACACATGCGTAAACAAAATTACAAAAAAATTATAAAAAAAAAATATCTATAAAAAATTAAAAATTGTAAAATAATATAAAAAAATTATTATAGGTTGGTTGGGTGGGTAGATGTGGAGTACGGAGGAGGGTGGTGTTGTCTGGATAATACGCAATGGTTAATTATTAAAAAAAAGGGGGGGGGGGCTTTTGTATTATTACTATATTTTTGTTACGTATTTTATATGGATGTTGATTTGATATTTTATATGTAATTGGAGAATTTCATTAATATTATAATTACCTTAATTATTGATTAATCTAATTTACAATTATTTGTTATTAAATTTTAATTTACTAAGGACAATATCATATTAATTACTAATAGTATGCCATTCTTATAGTGAATAATATACATATAAGTATGTTTAATATAAATATAGTTATACTGTATGCATTAAAATTGGTTAATTATTTTTATTATTATTCCTCTATTCTTTTTAATATTTATTATCGGTTTAATGTTTTTGAATGTCCCACATTCATACTTTTTGGATTTTTATGGATGTCTGAAAATAATCCACACTCTATATTTGTGCTTTTTAAGTAATGGGAATTTAAGTATCATTTAACCTTCTATATACTTCCACATGTTTTTTATTTCCTGTTCATTTTATAAATATCTTATATATAATTGATTAAAAAATAATTTTTATATTATTTTTAATAATTATTTATATTAATTATTACTGAATTTATTTTGTTTTATAGCATATAGCTATATGCTATATATTATCAAAGTTCTAGAATTATTTAAATTCTTAGTTTAGTTTAAATAAGTTAGCTAATAGAATATATTGTATGCTTTTAAATTTTTATTAACAATAGTTTTTAAATACATTGTGTGGTTTATATTAGGTTTATAATTCTCTATATATAAGGATATGTTTGGTTTTGCTGTTTAAACAGTTATTTACATTCAAATGCTTACAAATATTTATCTTGCGACAGTTGTTTAATAAAAGTAATACTAGATGGCAGCACCAAATTTGTCTCTTTAAGATAGCTCTAAATTTTAATTTTTCTAGCTCCATTTCAGTTATAATTTAATACACCAGGGGGTATTTTTAGCTAAATTTTGACGATATTGTTAAACAGTTATTAATTAATTTAATAGTGCATTTTAAATAATGTAATTACTTTCTATTTATTTTATATTAGATTAAATGTGTTTAACAAGGTATTTCAAATTTTATTTCAAAATGTATTAACTGCATCCTTTGGTATCATTTACTGTGATTTCTTAACTGTTTTATTCACCTTAATCTTTATGATATTCTGGTAGCCATGTGCGCGTGGATTTTTGTAAAATACTGAAATATTAATCGGTATGGTGTTTATTATTTATATTTTATATCCTATAAATATTTAAATACGTTTTATTGATTCTTCCAATTCATATTATTTGTTTCTATTCTGCTTTCATTTTTAATCAATTCACTTGATTTTAATGGTTGTTTGGGCACAGGGGAAAATAATTTTTAGCTTTAGCTTATTTTTCCCACAGAAAACAACCATTTTGCTTATATCATTTAATTCTGTGCCCTTGATAACGTAATTCAATGTATAAGCTTTTCAATTTTTGTCGGTGTCCACTTTTTTCTTTTTCTTCCATAATAATTATTATAATAATTTTTTTTTAAATACTTACAGCTTTAATTTATAATAATTGACGGTGGTAGGTTATGTTTAATTAATGGTTATATATATATATATATATTTCGTAAGTTAAATAATTTTTAAATATTTTTAAACATTGTCTAAGATTAGAAAAAAAAAATAATATAAACAGTTATTTATAATATGTACTAGGGTATTCTGCACATGCGCCCTTCGTGCGCCAACCCTTTTAGCAAGGCCTTAGGCCAGTGTTGAATTCAGACATTTTTCTCCGGGAGGGGTTTCTGTGGCTCCGGGGGGTTGTGGGGGGGGGGGGTTGCACTTTTTGACCATTGAAAACACAAAATCTCAAATCTTCCGGGGGACATCTCATTTCTTCGGAGGGAATGTCCCCCCGGGCCACCCCCTGAATCCAACACTGGTCGTAGCCAGTGGGGGGATCATCAGGGTTTCACCCCCTTCCGAAATTTCTATTAGAATGGCTATAAATATACCATTAAGTATCAGTCAAGCTCAAGACTGCTAAGATTCAAAAATCAAAATTCTACACTAGCGTATTTTTATCGTCTGATTCCGTCAGTATGTTAAAACTAGTCGGATGTGCCAATCCCAAAACTTTATTCTATCTCATTCACGCTGATACTTCAGAATTCGCTATAACAGTGCTGAAATTAAATGGCCATCATGGGAATTCTAAAGGTATGAAATTCCATGCATTAGTTCTTGAGATATGACTATCGCTAAAATCGCGTAAATCCTGCAAAATGCAGCATAGCAGCGCCACATGTTGGGTTTATTTACACGAAAACCTAATCAGCAACAACTTATGTCAACGTCTAACTGAAACTGAAGTTTGATGAAAATCCGTGCATTAGTTTTTGAGAAAAAGCTATTGCGAAAATCGTGAAAAATTCAGCATAGCAGCGCCACCTATTGCGCGATTAACACGAAAACCTAATAAGCACCAACTTCTGCCAACATTTAACTGAATCTAAAGTTTGAGGAAAATCCGGGCATTAGGTCTTGAGATAACTATTGCGGACATCTTGAAAACTGCAGCATAGCAGCGCCACCTGTTGGGCGATTTACACCAAAAAATAATCAGCACCAATTTATATCAGGGACTAAATGTAAATTTTTAGAAAATTCTGTGCATTAGTTCTTGAGATAGAGCGCCAGGGTTGTTAAATGTCCCACTGGGTTTTGTCAGTGTTATTGTGTTTTATCGGGGTTTTTTAATTTAAGGGAGGTGGTTCAGAATGTTTGAGAAAAAAAAAAAATGTAATTACTACTAAATACAATTTAAAGTAAGTAATTGATTACAAAAATATATAAATCAATGACAACAATCAAAATTATGCTTTGCTTTTAAGTAAATTAATTATTAGTAATAATTTTACCCGTGAAATAATCAATAAAGTACTATACTAATACTAGTGCTTAATCAGAACTTTTAAACTAATATTTTGTTAAGGATAAAGTATCTTTATTCATTTTAATTGAAGTGATTGCCTATATATAATAAATATTTTCTCTAGAAAAAATTCATTCTGAAAAATGTTAATTAATAATGAATTGCAAGTTTTTCTTTTTTCTTTTGAGTTGTTTGCATTCCAAAATGTGTTGCTATATTTATATAGCAACACATTATATAGGTTTTCCCAATTCAAAGCATTTCTTCTCCCACTTACTGAAAAGACAATCAGGAGGAATTTTCAAGAATAGAACAATATATATTTCCTCCCCCCCCCCCCCCCCCACACACACACACACTTTTATAATCTCTTTGCTCTTGAAACTGGAATAACTTCTGTGGGAGGTTTGAGTTGTATTACTCCTCTCCTTCTCGTAGTTTAGGACAATGAGGAGAAATTTCCAAGAACATTATTATACATCAGTTTTTTTTTAATTGGAAAAAATAAGTTTTTGTGTTTGTGATAGTTACACATACTTAAAGAAAATTAAGTTGCAGTTATTTGTTTTAAAAATTGTCACTGGGAGAATTAAGACTTTCTTTTTTCCTTGGGGTGGGGGTGATAACCTTTACGTGTGGTGTACTGATATTAAGAAATGTATTACCTATGTAATTTAAAGTTGAAATTTTGAAAAACCCAGTTGGATTTTTTCCTGGGTTTTTTTAAGTGGGTTTTATTTTCAGAAAAAAACCACCCGGGTTTTTTGGGTTGGGCAAAATCATAACAACCCTACAGAGCGCCCACAAAATTCCAAAAACAATCAAATCGCGTTCAGGACCTTCTAAAGCGTATAAATCCGTCGAAAACAGGAAGTCGAAAATTTTCACGAATCCAATACTTTCTTCTTGTAAAGACACAGGAAATAAAAATAAATACAATTGCTAATAAATCGCCAAGATTTATTCGAATTTTTTCAATCGAACTCTGTGAAAGCAAAATGTCAAAATAAAATGTATACAACCAGTTTGATACAGATTATCAGACTTTTGTATTCCAAATTCTTGAAGAATGCAATGAAAGTCATTTAAAGTGTCCACAAACTTATCTCTTCTGACACATGCTACAGGAAAGACTAAAATCTTTGAAAACGTATCTACAAAATTTTAAATATAAATAGGGTTCACACTAATGTCAAGACGTCACTTAAGAAACATTTAAGTGAGATTATAGTTTTATTTGCAATAAAAAGGCTTAAATTTTCATATATAATTATATTAAGTTGAATTATTGAAATCTAATATATAAAAATGGAAATTTATCTGTCTTTAATTCTATACAAATACACAGTTTGGAAGACAGAATTGTAAAATGTTACGTACATGTGTATTAAAACACGGCCGAGGCAACTAAAGTAATGCGGAATCGAAATAATTTATAGTTAATTTTTAATTAATAAAAAACCACCAATTTAACAGCAATATCCTATCAAATTTAAACATTTTTCGTTACAGCAGTTGCCAACAATTAAAAATCCACTATAAAATTCTTACCACAACAATTACTTTTCTGTTGCAAGATTTCCACGTGGAAAATGAAAATGAAATAAATAGTTTGACGAATTACAAAAAAAAAAAAAAAAAAAAAAAAAAAAAAAAAAAAAAAAAAAGTGAATATTACGTCATATTGGAAAGATAATGGACGTCAGCAGGTGAATATATAATGTCATATGAGTTTGAAAAAACGTATTAAAACATGATAAAACCCCGATTATGGAAATATACTGGCATATTTTAACATTTTGAGGTTCTCCGAATTTATTTTCGCCATTTTGAAATTTATTCCATATATATTCATGTGTGTATGAGCATATATTAGAATCTCCACAAAGGTTTAGATCCTTAGAGCTCATTCTTTTAAAAATCTTTCATTCTTTTTAAAAATAAAATTCATGAAATTTTTGTACTTGCCATTTTTCTTTAATCATGGAAAAAGTATTTAAATAACAAAATACTCGGAAACAACTTTTCACCAAAAGGTTTTGATCTCGGTCTCAATCCAGATCACAGATTATATTTACTAAGTAAGTAGGTGATCTGTCGTTAGGATTAAAGGGGAAAAAAAGCAAAAAAGAGTGAAAATTATTTAAATTAACATGCAAGCGTTGATTTTTCAAAATTGATTTTTGAAAACAAACATTCTTAAAATTCCGTGCAACGACGTGGCTAGTTAGTTCACAATGAGGCTCAATAAGGCTCTTAACACTTATCTCTATTCGATTAGGAAAAAACAAATCTAAACCAAGGCAAGAATAAAATTCTGGAACCCAAATATCCTCTACGAAATATTTTTCTGGCTACGGCCCTGCCCGGAGCAATATTGGTGCTTCCCGGAAATTTTGTGAAATTAACACGTTAATAATTACGCCGGCGCGGTGGGTCACACTCGACTGTCTCAGAGCTGGCAAATCTCCGGCCTTTTGGATACCAGTATTTTAATACAGAAAATTTTGTTTCATTTAATTAGAGCAATTGGGCAATTTAAAGGAACAACATTTTCTCTAAAATAACAGTGGTGTGCAAAAAGCCGGAGACTTTACAACTCTGAGACAGTCCAGTGTGACCCACCGCACCGGCGTGAACGTGCTAATCAGGGAAAATAAATCTTAATATCTGTGGGGCGGTATGTTGTACAGTAGAGTCCCGCTTAATCGAGTTTCCGCTTTAACCTAGTTATTTTCTTCTGATGGTCTGATGGATTGATTTCATTATTATGAAACAGCCATTATAAATGAAGTGTTAGGTGAAGATGAAAGAGCAGTCGTAAAAAGTTAGAACTCTGATTTTCTGGTCAGAATGGGAGGGGGGGGGGGGGAGAATGGCCATAATTTTATGGTATCCCATAGCTGCCACTTTGTATACGGTTTTGTTACCTCTAAAATTTAATTCAAATTTTTGCCATATTTAATCGTTGACATTTCTTAGATTTCGGCGATTGAATTAGGCAAAATTTACTGGTAAGTTTTAGTGATAAGAAAGAATCTTAGAAATTGGTAGTTATTCAGTAGCGTAATACTGCAGTCAAAAGAAAAGAAAAGAAAAGAAAAAAAAAACTGCTGCAAAATTGACATTTAACAAACAAAAAATTATCAAGGGCTTTTTTAAATACTAGGGGGCTCGGCCCCCTACGAGCTACGCTCGCCAACCCCCGTCCAGACACCGCAGGCTCTAAATGCACGCTAATGTGATCGGCTTTAAAAAGATTTCGAAAGATTGAATTATAATTTAAAAAACAGTGGCGATCTCCCTATAAACGAATTTCTATTCATTTCTCTTTGATTGGGGAATTTTAACGCCAAATCCGCTGCGGTACTACTTGATTATCCCGTCGACCAATTTCGCCAAATTATATAAATCGCCAAACCACTCGCCAAATTATACAAATTGACATAATTTTTATTTTAAATAACGAAAGAACAAATAAATTAGTACAACATTAATAAAAATACAAATAAAACTTCGAAATCAAAACAACTTGATGACGTAGACACGTGTAACAACATTTCAAAATAAGCTAATATAAAAGGAATTAAGTAAACAGAGTCTTTTGTCTCCTGGTATTTTTTAACAAAGCGAAAAGAAAGTTCTTTTAAATGAGACATTTTAAATTAATCGTTTTTAATCTGACGTAATTTTGACCAAGCTATTCTTTCTCTTTTAAATAATCACATGAAAGTACTTTTGTTAGCAATGAAATATTATTTGCGCTTTCCTAACAAAAATAGTTGAAAATATCCTCTCAAAATATTAAATAAATGTCTAGCGCAATTTCTAAATTTAAACTTTTTTGCAATATTATTTTGTGTTCATTTTATGTAATAACTATAATGTGACGTAAATATGACGTAATTTCTCCTAAGACTTCTAACGCATGTTAATGAATTTATTATTTTACAATACGTAATTTTTAATAAGTTCCCGCTTTTTATACATAATTATTTAATTCTAATTTGAAAGTTTTTTTCCTGTTTATAATAGTCACGTGTAAATAAGTTTTTAATTTGAAGCAAACATTATTGCTTGCGCTTTTTATACAGTTGGCAACAGTTTAAATTAGTACAATTTTCTGAAATCTGTAAAAAATATCTCTAGAAATGCTGAAAATTTGAATTTAAAATAGAAATAAAACCTGAAAAAATGAGTCAAAATAAAAAAATTAATGCAATCTGCACTCCGGCAAATTCTAACGCATAAAATGAACTAAAAATGGTTACACTGCCATGTATAGTTTTTGCTGCTATAAAACTTTTTTAGTGGAGCGATTTTGTCCAACTTTAGCATTAAATATCTCTTAAAATAATTCTTCGATTTGAAAACTGTCTGCATCAGCGTGTTTATCAAACATTTCTCTATAAAACCACCGATTTTGATATTTTTGTATGCATTATTTTTCTCAATATTAACGAAGAAAGACCTCCGGTCACAAAAAATTCAAAACCGGCGGCGGCGGCGGCGGTGACAGCGGTAGTTACTTTTTTTTAGAATAGAGAGAAACAATTTAATTCCCCGTTTTACCTAAAAGTAACGGTAAATATAAAATTTATATTTCATCTCCTTAGTTGGGGGCGATTTGTGTAAATCCTGTTTATCCGAGTTTTTTGATTATCCGATGTGAGCTTGGTCCATATTAACTCAAATAATCGGGACTCAACTGTATCTTCAACATACTTAAACCTTACATCGAGAAATCTGTCTAATTCCTGGAATGTATAACTCAAAAGTTGATCTAGTGCATACCTTAGTCTATATTGAAGATTTTTATATGAGCATTTTATTATAAAAAAAATATTCTTGAAACATTATTTTCCAGTATTTTTGAACTGATATTGATTTTTTTTCCTTCTTTAGCGTAATACAAAGCATTTGTACAATAACAATAACATTCCGAGAATCAACCACTTGGGTTTACTAAAAACTATTATAAACTGGCGTCACACTGCCGCAGACATCCTATTTTTTTACCGAAAGGGGACCATTAAAAATTGTTCATAAAACTTACGAGCTCTTCAGGGCATGTACTTGCCTCCAGAGGAGGCGTAACACCTGTCTGGAGTAGGAGACACGACTTTATAACCGCAAAAAAGTAAGACATGCTGCTTTCTAACTATAGTTATGACCGCTGAAACTAGAATAAGTTCTCGTTAAACACGGAATCGGAGGAGAGACGAGATTTACCAACAGAAATGCCTGAGGTCCGCATCCTAGACCATTTTTCGAAAAAAATAAGCTAAACGAAGATTTTTTTTTTCCCTAATCGGAACTCATTCAAGACAATTTTAAAACATATCAATGTAATATGCATACATGTAACAAATAAAAAGTAATAACAAGGAAGAACAATCATGCGTCAACCATACACTATGAAACACTTTCCAACACATTCAGAATACTGTAAACAAAACTTCACCGCTTATAAGGTGGAAGATGATGTCTAAAAAAGCAATTCAAAAAATCGCCTAACACCATTTGAAAACCCAATTTCAACAATTATCATGTATAATTGGAAAAACACACAAATTCGTTTGTGCAGCCCTGTATATAATCTATAGATTTGCATATATTATAGGCAGTATTTCAATACCGAAAGAAAAATAGTTTACAGTTTGATTACATTTCAGTAAGTCCGAATTATTGTAAAATACTAAGATGCATGTAATTTATCAAAAAGAAAATTTTCAGGCATTGACTTTTGAGGCAAAATTTTGATTCTTTACAAATAGTCCAGGCAATAGGGAATTTTACCTAGCAAAATTAATGGTAGTACTGGAAATCGGCTTTCTAGATATTTTTTGGGTCCCTGAATCCGAATTTGTAACTTCCCACCAAAATTTCCCCCGGCAACCTCCCCCCCCCCCCCCCCAAATTTTGGTAAAAAGCCCCCCAAAAAAGGTTTTTATTAAAAAAATCAATTTTTTTATTGTTTTAGGGGAAAAGTATCTAGAAATTTAGAAAGTAGACAAAATTTGCAACAAATTAGATATATGACATTATGACTTAGGATGAAGGGGAAGGGGGATCTGCCTCGGAACATGCGCGCGGTGCTGCGTGGACTAAGTTGCGCAATTCCATTTAAACACTCACACGTTTACATTCGCCCTTCCATCTCCCCTCCGAACTTTCCTTATAAGGTTTACTTTAAGTTTTTTGGGTCACTGAATCCGAATTTTTAACTTACCCCCAAAATTCCCCCCCCCCTGAAACCCCCCTAAAAGAGTTGTTATTAACTTAAATTTATTATTGTTTTAGGGGGAAAGCATTATGAAATTCAGAAACTAGACAAAATTTGCAACAAATAGGATATATGACATTATGAAGTAGGATAAACGGGGAGAGAGGGGGCTGCCTCGGAACATTCCCCGCGCGCTTTTCTCAAAAAACAATTTTTTTCAAAAAATAAATTTTTTGGTGGGTTGCCGGGTGAAATTTTGGTGGAATTTCGACTCACTTTATGTTTTTTGCGTCGCTGAATCCGAATTTGTAACTTCCCACCAAAATTTCAACCGGCAACCCCCCAAAAAATTGATTTTTTGAAAAAATTTGTTTTTTGAGAAAAGCGCGCGGGGAATGTTCCGAGGCAGCCCCCTCTCTCTCCGTTTATCCTACTTCATAATGTCATATATCCTATTTGTTGCAAATTTTGTCTAGTTTCTGAATTTCATAATGCTTTTCTCCTAAAACAATAAGAAATTTAAGTTAATAACAACTCTATTAGGGGGGTTTCGGGGGGGGGAATTTTGGGGGTAAGTTAAAAATTCGGATTCAGTGACCCAAAAAACTTAAAGTAAACCTTATAAGGAAAGTTCGGAGGGGAGATGGAAGGGCGAATGTAAACGTGTGAGTGGTTAAATGGAATTGCGCAACTTAGTCCACGCAGCACCGCGCGCATGTTCCGAGGCAGATCCCCCCTTCCCCTTCATCCTAAGTCATAATGTCATATATCTAATTTGTTGCAAATTTTGTCTACTTTCTAAATTTCTAGATACTTTCCCCCTAAAACAATTAAAAAATTGATTTTTTTAATAAAAACCTTTTTTGGGGGGCTTTTTACCAAAATTTGGGGGGGGGGGGGTTGCCGGGGGAAATTTTGGTGGGAAGTTACAAATTCGGATTCAGCTACCCAATAAACATCTAGAAAGCCGATTTCCAGTACTACCATTAATTTTGCTAGGTAGAGTCCCTATACGGTCTCTATTGCCTGGACTAAAATGTTTCGCTCATTTTCGACATGCACTGTTCCACTAATAGGGGGGAAAAAAAGGATTTTGCGATTTTACTCTGAAGCAGATCAGTGATAAGTGTGCTGGTTACGTATTTTACGAAGCAAAATATATGTGTTCGATACTGCGTGTCCCCAGCTAGATTGTTGTATAAAATTATAGGGTTTCTCTTTCCCTTCAGAAGTCTTTATTGAAGATGAAGACATCTCTTCAGTAGCAAGTTCAAGTCTGATCAATACTAAAAAATAAATGTATAAATAAATAAAATAAATACTAAAAACTAGTTTCATTAACAAGAATCGATCAAAAAAAGTCAGAGTAACTGATAATAAATCAATAAAGAAAAGAAAAAAAAAAAAAAAAAAAAAAAAAAAAAAAGCAATTTAACAAATTACAACGACCATTTGGAAAATGATTTTTTCCAAAGACTAAAATTTAAGAAATAAATAATCGCACGGAGTTAGTTGATCATACATTACGTACGCCATGAATTAAACATTAATAGTGTTATTACACGTAAAAATTCCAAGCGACGAAAATCGCCTGCGACTCGTATTTGGTGTGAAATATTTATATGTATTCATTCCTGTCCTATTTATCTTTTTCTTTTTTAATTGGCTTATTCCATTTTTCTTTTGCACGTGAAAATCTTACAAATTAAAATTAACTCTTTGGCAGAAATTGTTATTCATTTTCTTTCATTTTCATTAGTTATTATCCACCTGAAACTTACATGATGCCCAAGCATTTCATTGGCTGTTCGAGAAAAGGCTTTTCCATCGTCAGATTTCCAAGAAATCTGACTACCAATTTTAAATGAAATTTCATTCTTAAACTTCTAAACATCCGACAATATTACTTTTTACACCGTCGGATAGAGAAAAAAAATGTACTTTTAAATGCAATTTGTTTGAAAGCTGTATCTCAATTTGTTTCTGAGTTATTAATTTTTTTTTTGTAGTTTTTATTACTTTTTTTATAGTGGCAACAGAAGGTATCCATCTCTGTTGAAAGTAAAGGAAAATACATGTTACTGTATAGACCAATCAAAAAACGAATAAAATGCGGATTAAACCAATAAAAACGTTCTGATATGCTTTTGATTTCCCATCCTGACGAGAACAATAACCATTTTTCCAAATGGTTACTAATATTCAGGCACATCCTTAATGACAAATATAAGATGAAAAGAGAGGTTTAACCGCTAGCGGTAAAATCAGAATTTTTTGCCATACCAGAATGTAAAATGACGCTAACTGCTCTCGTTTTCCGCCTTAATTTATTTTAAAAGTTTTTACTACAACAAAATTTGTACATTTCCTAACTGAAAGTAAATTTAATACAATTCCATTCAAAACAATAATATATTTTTGATTCACAAAATATATGAATCATAAAATAAAACGCATTATTTTCTTTAACAATAAAAAAAATTCTTTCATGTAAATTTTTCTACAGTTTTTACCTGAAAGGATAATATATTTTTAAGTGTTATTTATAAATTTCAGGTTCTTATCTTTCTTTAATCTGCTTATTTCATATCTTTCAACTGCTCGTCTCATGAATGCATCGTTATTCCATTGTATGTCTCTAGAGTTAATTAACAGTATAAATGACTATTATGTGCATTATACATGCGTACAAAAATTTTTCACAATTAGTTTTACCAGAAAGGATTAATTGTTTAAACTATTATTTATAAATTTCTATCTCGTTTAGTCTGCTTATCCGTGTGTCTTTGAACTGCTCGTCTCATGAATGCATCATCATTCCATCTATGTCTCTAGAGTCAGTTAGCCGTATAAATGACTATTATATGCATTATACATGCGTAAAAATTTTCACAATTTTTACCTGAAAGGATTAATTGTTTAAACTATTATTTATAAATTTTCATCTCTATATTTAGCGTGCTTATCAGTATGTCTTTGAACTGCTCGTCTCATGAAAACATCATCATTCCATTTATGTCTCTAGAGTCAGTTAGCCGTATAATTGACTATTATGTGCATTATACATGCGTAAAAAATTTTCACAATAAGTTTTGTCAGAAAGGATTAATTGCTTTAACTATTATTTATAAATTTTCATCTCTTTATTTAATCTGCTTATCAGTGTGTCTTTGAACTGCTCATCTCATGAACATATCATTCCATCTAGGTCTCTAGAGTCAATTAACGGTATAAATGACTATTATGTGCATTATACATGAGTAAAATTTTTTTAACAATTAGTTTTACCAGAAAGGAGTAATTATTTAAACTATTATTTATAAATTTCTATCTCTTTATTTTAGTCTGCTTATCCGCGTGTCTTTGAACTGCTCGTCTCATGAATGCATCATCATTCCATCTATCCCTCTTAGAGTCGATTAGCCGTATAAATGACTATATTTGAATTATACATGCGTAAAATGTTTCACAATTAGTTTTACCAGAAAGGATTAATTTTTTTAAGTGTTATTTATAAATTTTCGTCTCTTGTCTTACTTTTAGGCTTCTTATCAGCGTGTCTTTCAACTAGTTTGTCTTACGAATACATCATCATTCCATCTATGTCTCGAGAATCGACTAGCCATATAAATGACTATTATATGCATTATACATGCGTAAAATTAATTCACTTGTTCCAACTCAGAAAACTGTGATAGGAGAGTCATTTGTTAACGAATGTGTGTATACACATCTTGATCCGTTTATTTCCTCCATGAACAATAAATCTCCGTAAAAAGTATATATATATATATAATTAACGGACTATCTTACTCATATTTGACATTCTATTTTTTACTTTATGTTACTTGTTACTTTCTTGTTGTAAATGTAAGATACCTTGATAAGATTGTGTAGATTATGTGTTTTCGATCGATAAAAATTGTATGATATGTGTGTGATTGCATAAATTATTCTATCTACCAATCTAGAGATTCTTATCTTGTGTATCTTTCTTATTAATGTTTATTATTTCATGTCTCAGATCTATTAGATCGATAGTCATTTAATTATTTATTTGGTTAGTTTCTTTCTCTCTCTCCCGGGCTTGCTTTGACTTCCAGGCCGGCCCGTACAGAGGGGTGGTAGAGCCTGTACAAATTACCAGGGCCCGGCAACGGCCCTGTTTTTGTTTTTTTAAGTAACAGAAAAATTAGACTTTTTTATGTCAAAAATTTTAATTAAAATAACTAACAAACATAAAATTCAAAAGTCAAAATTTGCTAGAATGTCTTTATGGACCGGCCTGGGGTGTCGGCTTCTGAGCCCATATGTAGCCTCCTGTGTATGTATCAAACGTTTCAAAGTTCATTTAATATCAAGGAAGTTTTGAGATGGTGCCCCTGTTTTAATGATGCGGCTGATTTCAGACGCGCGAACAGGAATCAGGAGGAAAGCTGGGTAAAGTCACATAGGTTAAGCTTTGGTTAAAGTCACAGAGGTTAAGGTTTCGAGTTTTATTTCTTTCATACGTTAAACTTTTTCATTCAAAATTAATTGATGAACTCAATTAAAATTTAATTATATTTTCAATATTTATTTAAAATCTTTAAATGCAAGTAGCAAAATTGTAAGAAAATACTATCTTGCCTTGAAAATATTATCTAAAAAAATATAAAAGGTATTATTTATCTAGCAAATTTATTTTCTAATAGAGTAAAGCCTGTTTATAATGGAATTCTGCTATAAACGGAAAAATATCGTTGTCCGCCCACCTCAAAAAAAAAAAAAAAAAAAATTATGCAATTGTATCTTCTAAAATCGTAACAACCTTTATACAACGTAATGTTTCTCTAGTCATTTGCGTTTCCGTCTAAGCAGTTTTATTGTATCATACACATGTTTGGGGGTGGAGGAAGGGGGCGGGGTATCGGAATTATTACCGGGGCCCGTGGTCTCTTTATGCAGCCCTGTTTCCTGGATTCGGTTTAACTCTTTATGTTCCGACAGTACTTTAAATCAGTGTTTCTCAACCTTTTTTATCTCACGACTAGTGTTGCCATGTATCCCGATTTTCAGGGGTCCCAAGTAGAGGTCTGCACGGGCCCGGGCTTGGACCGAGGCCCGTACCCGGCCTGGCGGAATGAAGGCGAATTTTCAAACGGTCCGGGCCGGGCCAACAGACAAAATAAGCGGGCCAAGCCGGGCCGTCAAAAAAACTAATAAGGGCTAACGCCCCGATATAAGAATTTAAGCGAAGCAGATAAAATACGAGCCGTTTTCAATTAATATGATTTTTTCGAGAAGTATAAATGTGTGTCACGAGCCGATGCGAGTTTAACAACATCAATACAGAAATTTAACACGTCCATCGTAGAGATCGGCATCGTACAGTTACAAAATGTCTGATTCCGAGTTTAATTTTTTTTTCAGCAGACTCGTGCCGGGAGGGAACTGGTCTTAATCGATCTCAGGATGTGTAGAACAGTCATTGTGTTTTGTAGTATTAATAGTGATAATGAACTTCTCTTAACAGTATCTTTGGAAATGTACCTTAAGGTGGTTCTCATATTCACTGCTCAACAATGTGAAGCTTTCAGACACATTTTCTGACAAAATGTTTAATTATAAAGGCATAAAATTGACAGGCCGGCCTATTGAAGGCATTTGGAAACGAATAGCTATTTCCATATTTGATAAATTACTTACAGAGATAACAGAGATTCATGTCACGTGACTGTACATTTTTCTCCTTTCCTGTGCTATCACTTCCGGAAATTCGATTCAAAACGCTAACTTTGACAGTATTTTCAGAAAGATATATTGCTTTTATCTATGAAAAAAAACGACATTTACATAGCTTCTGAATAAGAATACCTGCCAATCTTATGCGTTTCCGAAAGAAAAGAATTCATAAATGTGTCGAAATGTAGCTCCTTTGGATTTGAGAAAAGCCTTAAAAATGAGAGAAATATTTTCACAAATCTACTTTTTATTATACAGCTTCAAAAGTTATCATGTTTCTAATCCTTTATTCTGAACTACATTAATCTTTTAATGAATCCTTATTTCCATTTTGAAATGTCTGTAGACACGATGACTAAAACACTGTAAGTAATCGTTAATATTTACTACTGTGTGTTTTCTGTTTTGCGAACATCATAGTAATGTAAAATATACTGTAAAATGTTCCCATAAATATGTATGTAGTATTCATTAAAGGAATCTTAATTTTATGTTGAGAAAAAATGGATTTTTTTTTGTAGAAATTGTGTCGGGTCGGGCCTGTTTTCACTGATTTTTGTACGGCCCGGGCCGGGCCGAGAACTGTAAAAATGCAAACGGGCCGGGCCGGGCTCGGGCCGAACTTCCAATTTTTACACCGGGCCGGCCCCGGACCTGGAAATTCCGGCCCGTGCAGACCTCTAGTCCCAAGTAGCGTAGCCAGGTCCAATGTTATAAAAAAGTGGAACAGGAAGACAAAAAAAAAAAAAAAAAAAAAAAACGGGACAACGGCTTCTAAATTGGGACATAAAAATAGAAAAAACCCTATTAAAACAAAACCTGACAAAAACGGAATCTTGTTTTAAAAGTAAACATTTCATTGTCGCTACGGTAAGAAAACTATACGATTATACCTGATAAGGCGAAAACCTATATAAAACGGAATTTTTCTCCAACCCCATGATTTCGTCTGATCAGGTTTTACTATACTAAATAAACACAGCAATCTTATACAGTACAACCTGTGAAATTGGAATCTCTGGGACAGTGAATTTTTTTCTTTTAAAACAGAATCCCATTATAAGCAGGTCCCTTTTCACAGGGTTTACCGAATAAAGTACAGTAAAAGCTGGGAAAACAATCGCTATTAACTGTAAAAAATCCGTTTTAGACAGGTTTCCGCTAATGCTGGTAGATTTGTAAGCTATTCCTTTTAAAAGGACAAAAAAATTAAATTCTATAAAAAATTCTTTAAAAAATTCTATTATCAACAGATTCTGTCTTTACAGTTTTTACTGTATTAAGTACCACTCGATGCAGGCTAACGAATTTTTAACGAAGCATTTAAGGCTGTTCTCAGCTGCTCTGCTCAACAAGCGCAAAACGTTTTGACACATTTACAAAATCATTTTTTAACGGAAAGATATAAAATTGGAAGGCCTGGCAATGGAAGCGAACTGTGTCTGTGTTTTCTATTTTTTGATCAATAAATTACCTATTGAGTTATAAGCGATTTTGATCACGTGACAAAGACGGTTTTCACCCTTCCTTGAGTGGTTTTTCTTCTTTCGCGCGGAAATTCGGTTCAAAACGTCCACTTTGACACTATTTTCTGAAAGATCTATTGTATTTGAAAAAAACCGGAAAAAACAGTTCTATTACATAGTTTCTAAACAACAACACCTGCAAGTTTCATGCATTTCCGAATAAAAATAAATTAAAACTTATGTCTTAAAGTTGCCTTTTTGGATTTGAGAACAACAGCCTTAATAGAATTCGAGCATCATGAAAAATCGGGACTTTTGGCGTTTCGCGCAGTGGTTACGCAGAACAGGTCTTGGAGCTCCCGAAAATCGGGATGTCCCTCTTAAGGGGGTGCGGGACACAAAAATCTTCAAATTTTCTAAAAATATTTTATTGCAGTAAAACATTCTGTGCTTTTTTCAGCTTAAAATGGCGTTTAAATTATGTTTCTATCTTAATTAAAACAGAATATATTAATTTTTTCGTTTTGGTTTGTTTCAAAGTCTAGCTTTCAAGCAATGGCTGTCATGCAAACGACTTTTTGTGAAAATGCTTTTTTCTTCATGATGGGATTTTTCACTATTCCCCGTATTTAAATTGTTATAACTTAAGAACCGTTAAAGATAACTGGTTCAAACTTGGAACATGTCGTTTTCAATTAGTGTACTTTAATTTTGATTCAGCAAATTTGAAAAAAATATTTACTTTTGAAAATATGATTTTTTTTAAAAAGTTACATACTTTTTTTTTTAAATTTTAAATATTTTTAATTTTTTTAAATAATATTTTTAAAGATGCTGAATCAAAATTAAAACTTGTATACTTCTGTTTATTTAAATGATAAAAAATTGAAATTCTACAAATAATATTTCGAGTTTTAACCTACCCCATTTTTTTAATAAATTTAAAATTTAAAATTAAAAAAAAATTGAGAAGTTTTATCATGTGATTTTGTTTACAAATAATATGGTTAACTATCACAAAAAAAATTCAAAATTTTAACTCAATAAATAAAAATTATTTTTAAATGTGTCCCGGACCCCCTTAAATCGGGACACCTGGTAACACTAGTTCCCAGACACGTCCCCACGGAGTTGTTCAGCGAGACCGCAAAAGTTCGGTTTTTCATGATACACAAATTCTTTTAAATTTCCTTTAAAACCATGCTATTTATTAGAATGCGCCGAATGAACTTTAATATAGTAAAACCAAATAGAGCCTGTTTATAACGGGAAATATTTTAGGATCCCGCAGAAAGGAATACCGTACAAATCTACTTCCTAAAGACGAAAAACTGTCCAAAACTGAATATGTTTTCCCTTTTTAGCGGTTCTGTTTTTACAGATTTTAATGTAACTTGCAGTAAATCCTATGAAAACCGGAACCGGTTTGTATTAAAATCCTGTTTTAAACGCCAAAATTTAATATTTCCATATAGAAGGAATACTATATACAATTATAACTGCTCAATCGAACATCTCTCGTAAACAGAATTTTGTTTCGGTACCTAGGAATTCCGCTTTCGCAGATTTTTTTTTTTTTTTTATTGTTTGTCTGATGTTTATTTAGTACAGTAAAACCTACTAAGACGAAATATCAAGTGACAGCATAAAGATTCCGTTTAAGAGAGGTTTTCGCCTTAGCAGGTGTAATTGCATGGTATTATTTCTTTGAGAACCGGCTTAACAAACAGCTTGAAGATTGTTTTTTAGTCGATATGGTTCTAATTTCTGGAAGAATATATACAAATTGCGAGCGACGATTTCATCATCAGCTATTTCATACGGATCGTCTTCCTTCATCCAATTTTCAACTTCTTGCGAAGATGCTCTCTGATGTATACTATACCCTCTGCTTATAGCGTATACCCTCTGTTTTTTTAAGATTATACCACTGATCAGTGCTTTCCGTTTCCATAGCTTCATCTTCAACTTCGCCTAACAGCTTTTTCCGTGATTTGGCAATTGTTGTAGCCCTTAATCCTTAAATGCGCGATTTTTTATTTTGTTTCGAAAAAATTATGTATGATTCTCTGAAAGGTTTATTACCCAGAAAAATAATGAAAAAAAAATCTGAGATATATTTTTCATATAATACGTCAATCTTATCTTCTGTTTCACATCTGCAATATAAGTAAAAACTACTGTCGTGTGGCTGTTTTACGCTAAAATATTGCAAATTAGTAAATATTTTAAGAAGTATGTCTCCAAATACCTTATTTTATATAATTATTTATTTTATAAAACTTAACCTTTAACCTTTTAATTCCCATTATAGAATACGTTCTAGAAATTACGTAGTTCAGAGAATCTGACTTTACACCAGAAAGTTTCTATGGTTAATTTCGCTTTATTTTAATACGGAATGTCTGTTATTAATTAAACAAATATTGCTATTTTAATTTTCTACTGTGAATTAGGTACATACGAATAAAAAAAAATCTATTACATTCAAAATACTGTTGTTTGGATATATGCACTAAAGTGTTAAGTCATCCGGGCTCTAGCAACTGAATAAGCAACATCCTTTAAATTGATATGTTTCAATTTTTCAGTCACGTCTTGCCCTTTTTCAATTTTTTCTATAATTGCCAAAAGTAGCTTCCTTCAATAGTGTATTTTTTTGGGGGGGGGGAGGGGGGGGGGTGGCGAATAAGACGGAATGTCGGATAATCGAAGGTGGTGTGAGCGAGACTGTACTCTATATATATTTGCAATTTAATACTTTGGTATTATTTATGGCAATATGAATGTGATATGACAGTTATGTATGATCAGTATTATTAAGTACAAATGATAGCATATATTTTCACTTTTAAATGCCTCATAATTTCAGTCTTCACATCATCGAATAGAACAAATATTTTATTTTCTAATAAAAACTTAAATTATCGATTTTTTAAATAACTTTCAAGTTTGAAATTTTTTAATTTATCAACTTGTGCCGTAACAATAAATTTGTTTTGCTTCAATAATCTAAAGTAACATTTGTAGTATATAAATAAATATGGAAAATTAAGAAAAAAGGTGGGGACGTTTCCGCAATTAACAATTGATCTCAAGTTTCGCAAAAACTAATTACTTCTTTTGGTTTTGTTAGCAACCCCCCCCCCCCATATACATTGATTTTTTTTTTTAAGAAATGTTATTTATAAATACAACATCTGTTCATATATTTATTATGTATGTGCCTTTACCAAATGCTTTCGCGTGGAACACAAATTGAGTGATAGCGTGTGATTCTTCCGTCACTAAGTCCGAAAATGGTTTCACTTGTAAAATCCATCACTACGTACACTCTTCTGAAATTTTTATATTTCTGACACTTTATCCTAATAATTTTAGTACCTATGGGAAAATTCAACCTTTCTATTTCATTCCGTTTATGAAATATAAATAGTGGTTTCAAGTAAATTGTTTCTGTCTGCTCTTTAGGAGTAGTATAAATATTTTATTACTGCTGTGTAGGATTTTGTTGGAATGGAATGTTTTTAGATTTATTGCTCGTTTAAAAAATAATTTATTCATCTGGTGTTCTAGCCTTTATTTATTTATTTATTTATTTATTTATTATTTTTTTTTTTTACGTAATACATTTTGACATAGCATGTGAGTTCCTATGTAGAAATAGCTAATAAATAAATAATAAAAATTTGAAAAGTGTATGATTTGTAAATATATATTTTTTAATTTATAAACCTATTTTATGCTCGTGTTATTGTTTCCACGATCAGTGTAAGTATATTAATAAGGAGTTACTGTGGCGTCCTTTTACATCATGAATGTCACAATCCTAATTATGATGTTACAAAGACGTTACGGAATATCAGCATTGTGACGTCATATTTGTGACAGATATATTTGACGAAATCGTTACTATATTTAAAAAAATGTCATTGAGCATGCTTAAATTGCACTAATATACATTTCATTCATTTTAGACAGATTTATATTATTAAATATCTCGAAATATAATTTCTTAAAGTATTCACATTTTATCCTACTTAATTTTGTTATAATGTTTTATTTTATCTTTGTTACATTCTGTTTAATCAGCAATTGAGAACAAACTAGTTGGATGTGCCAATCCCAAAACTTTCTTCTATCTTATACATAATATTTCAAAAACTACTTACTCATCTTAATACTTCAATATTTTTAATTCAATACTATACCAACTTTGATTTTCATCTTAGATTTCTGCTTCAGTCAATTAAACGGACTAAAACGAGTTAATCAATATCATGATATTTGTTAAAATTAATAGTTTTTCCTTATTCTGTTACTATCAGATGTTTGCGAATAGCCGGCTTAGCAAAAAGCGAGTTCCCGCCTCTGCACGAGCCGCCGATGGACAGCAGAGCTACAAAAAATCAAGAAAAGCAAACAAAAATCGCTATCACAGAGCCCCTTTACCGCGCAATATTTCCAAATTCAAGGAGGACCTGTTGGGCAAAGCCAAAAACATGCACGAAAAAATTTGGTTCAATTGCATGCATAATTTTATACACTTTTCGATGGTACAATAAAGAAAATGCCTCAAACATTGCTATTACAACACCCCCCTTCCGGCAGATTTTTTAAAAATTCAGGGAGAACTTGTTTGCCATTGCCAGAAACGTACACAAAAAATTTGGTTCAATTCTATGCATAACTTCATACAGTTTTCGATGGTACAATGGTACAGACATCGCAATTATAGCGCCCCCTTCTGGCGGAATTTTTCCAAATTAAGGGATGACCTTCGTGCCATGACAGCGCTCCCTAGCGGCGATTTTTTTTTGCAAATTCAGGGAGGACTTGCTTGCCATAGTCAAAAACTTAAAATAAAAATTTGTTTCAATTCTATGCATAACTTCATACACTTTTGGATGCTACCATATTCAAAATCGCACAAAAATCGCTGTTACAGAACCCCCTATTGGCGAATTTTTTCCAAATTCTGGAAGGATCTGCTTACCATAACCAAAAACTTAAACTAAAAATTTGGTTTAATTCTATGCATAACTTCATGCACTTTTGGATGGTACGATATTCAAAATCGCACAAAAATCGCTGTTGCAGCGCCCCCTACCGGCGATTTTTTTCCAAAATCAGGGAGGACCTACTTGCCATATCCAAAAACTTAAAATAAAAAATTGGTTCAATTCTATGCATAACTTCATACACTTTTGGATGGTACAATATTCAAAATCGCTATTACAGCGCTCCCTACCGGCGAATTTTTTCCAAATTCAGGGAGGATCTGCTTGCCATAGCGAAAAACTTAAAATAAAAATTTGGTTCAATTCTATGTATAACTTCATACACTTTTTGATGGTACAATGGCGACAGACAGACGGACACACGGACAGACAGACATTTTCTATAAACAGGTTTTTGGGGATCTCTGACCCCTAAAACGTGTAAATCCGTCGAAAACCGGAAGTCGAAAAAAATTTCGATTACAATACTTTCTTCTATTGAAGACAGAAGAAAGTAAAAAACCAAAATCTGCAAAAGTCACAATTTTTATTCTTTAAAAATATCATAGTACAACTAAGGCAGAAAGACATGAATTCTGTTTTCCAGCAATTCTTGAAAAGAACTTCAAACATTAAGCTAGGCTAAACAAGAGGAATCCAACGTATTGATCTGTACGGTCCGGCGAATTAAACACAATATTTATAACGTTCCGATGAAAAAAAAATAAGCGGACCGAGCGGAGCCGACGGAAAAAATTCAGCCCGATATGGCCATTTTTTTTTTCATTCTGACCAGAAAATCAGAGTTCTAACTTTTTACGTCTGCTCTTTCATCTTCACCTGGCGCTTCATTTTTATAATGGCTGTTTCATAGTAATAGAAGCCGCCAGTCCATCAGACGAAAATAACTCGGTTAAGTGGGACTCAGATAATCGGTACTCTACTGTAGTGCAAAACATATTTCAATTTTAAGACTTAAAGCACACGCTTTTATTTTATGTAAAATGACGTCATTTACATTTAGATACTTAAAATTATAGTTCATGATAGCTCCATGTTTTATCGTAAATCATTCATTTATATTTTTCTCAAAATAACACGTATATTAATTATTTTCTTTTCTTTTTTTTTTTTTTTTTTTCAATTTTTATGAGAAAATGGCAACAAAAAGGTATAATTGCTATTTTTCAACAATTTTTTCTTTACTTTCTACAGAAATGGAGTACTTGAGTTGCCAAAATGAAACAAATGTCGCTAAAAACTACAAAAAAAAAAAATAATCTTTCAAAAACAAATGGAGATGCAGTTTTCAAACAAATTGCATTAAAAAGTACTTTTTTTTTCCAATACGACAGTATAAACATTGAAAATGTGCGATGCTTAGAAGTTTTAAAAAATGCTGTAATTTAATCGCACAATGAAACATCGGCTTTTATTTTACGGCTGGCTTATACAAGGTAACGTTATTTATTGGAGACAAAATAAGCTGGGAGAAAGAAATAGCATACTGGGGGCTAATAAATAAGCTGCACGAACCGATGCTTGACTGACATCAGTACAGAACTATAACATGTCCAGCGTAGAGCAGAAGTTGCGTCGTGTCTGCACCAGGGCTTAATTATTTCAGCACACTAGGTCCGGGGCAGGATCAGACTTACATTTTCTGTCTACACACTGAAGCTACATGGCCAGATACTCATGCTATTTTAGCCCCCGGTATGCTATTTCTTTCTCCCAGCTTATTTTGTGTCGTCTCCAAAAAATAACGTTACGATGTATAAGCCAGCCGTAAAACAAAGCAGATGTATCATTGTACGATTAAATACTCTATAGCAATTTTTTTAACCTCTAAGCATCGCACATTTTCAATTTTTAAAAGAACTTTTAAATGCAATTTGTTTGAAAACTGTATCTTCATTTATTTTTGAAATATTAATTTTTTTGTAGTTTTTAGAGCCATTTGCTTAATATTGGCAACGGAAGTACTCCATTTCTGTGGAAAGTAAAGGAAAAATAGTTCTAAAATAGTAATTATATATTTTTGTAACCATTTTCTCATAACAACCGAAAGAAAATGTAATTAAAATACGTGCTGTTTTGAAAAAATATAAACGAATGTTTTCTGTTAAAACATGAAGTTATTTATAAACTATATTTATTTTAATTATCGATATTAATGTTACAAACAAATAAATGCCTATGAATCATTCGATAGCCGTTTTTCTTGTCGAGTTTCTTTAATGGCGGCATCTTTTTGCTGCATTTGTGTATTATTTTGCGATAGTGACGTCCTATGCATGCTTTACTGTAGATGCTTAAGAGTGGATCGTAAATGTGGAATTCTTAAGCAGATGCGAATGATGTCATTTTACATAAAATAAAAGCGTGTGCTTTAAGTCTTAAAACTGAAATATGTTTTGCAATATTTATATATACATATATTTTTTTTCTCATCGGGGGGGGCGACACTAAATTCTGAAAAAGCAGAATTCCTGTTTTCTAGTATTCTGCATTCTATGGCTTGCGAACATACAGTAATATATAATGTTAAATTTTCCCATAAATATGTATGCAGTATTCTAGAAAACAATCTTAATTGTATGTTAAGAAAAATCGGTATTTTCTGAGGAAATTGAGATGGGTCTGGTCTGTTTTCATCAATTTTTGTACGGCCCGGGCCGTGCCTGTTTTCACTAATTTTAGAACGGGCCGGTCCGGGCCGTGAACCGCGAAAATACAAACAGGCCGCCCGGGGCTGAACTTTTAGTTTTTGAAACGGGCCAAAATAACTTTTGTTCGGGCCGGGCCTGGAAATTATGGCGCGTGCAAGCCTCTACCAACGGCTTTTCTGTGTTACTAATATTGCCCGTGGAAAGGTTTCAGAATCAGATATCTCCTTATATCCCACCTTCAATGCTTATCAAATTGATTGTTAGATAATTGTAAAAGAATTTAAGTAACTCAGACTACATTCATGTTTCTCAAATACCATGACGTACCCCCCCCCCCCCCCCAATTTGCGAGTAAATAAAATTTTCACCTTGAGCACGAGTCCGAAGATTGGTGTAAAAATCGAGCACTACCTCGCTTCGGGCCCGGGCTAGAATTTTGGACTTTTTTCGCTCAGACCTTGCATGGTTTAATTATTAATTACTGTTCTAATTTTTTTATTTTTTAAAATTATTTTATTCCGTATTTAGAGAATTTAAATATACAGCTTTTAATGCATAGTCTATCTTATTTCTATGTATGTGTACTTGCTGGCAGTATATGTTTTTGACTGATGTCACAAATCAGATCAGATCAGTTTTAAAAATAGACGTTATGGTATACCCCAACAGCACACTAAAGTCTTTTTGTGACGTTTCTGAGACTATGTAAGCGATGTGTAGCTAATTTTATTGTATTACTTCAGGCATTATTTTTTATTTTTATGTGGAGGGAAACTTAGTTATTTCGCTGTATGAATTTTGGATTTTTTTTTTCACTCAGAGCAAACTATTATGATTTAATGTTACTGTTATAAAATGTTTTAGATTTTTTTTCCCGTTTTTCAAGAATATAAATACAGTCTTTAATGTATATCTCACGCAGTAACTCCAAGCGTTGAAAGTGCATTTCATAAGTGTGGAGATGCCAACACTTACGGATTTCCCGTAATCGGTGGGATATCTTATCTATAAAATCAAAGGTTTTTTTTTTTTTTTTTATTCGGCCACATTTGAAACCGACACATTTTATTATCAGATATCACTGGGAAAATTACGGAAAAATGTCAGGGCGATTACTGGAAAACACGGTTCTTATTACGGAAAGAACTTTCAACTTTGAAAATAGGTGTGCATCTATCTACAAGGGAGTTTTTTTCCTGTATGAACTGCAATAGAAAATTAATTTTCATTTATATGTATGTAATGTACTGGACTTTTCTTTCGCTTAAAGTACGGATATTTCTTGTTTGAAGAAATATTTTTTTTTTTTTTTTTTTTTTTTTTGTCAGCTTATATATTTTAGAAAAGTCACTTTTTTTTTTTTATCAAACAACATTTAGTAACAATAAAATTCGTTTTAAATGTTAAATAATCCAAGAAAATAAACTGCCTAAAGTTATTAGATAATGTCGAATTCGTTGTTGTCAGTTTTTCGTCTATAAATTACTGAAAAATATATTATCAGAATGTTGCAAAAAACAATAAAAATCGATATAAAAATGTTTAAAATAAAGCTGGTATACAGACATTAGACAATGTTTGTAATCAATGAAGTTAATGTATGACATTAAATTCTTTTATACGCAACAAATCTGAAAACATTTTTAGAAGTAAAATATTTTAAATTATAGTGGGATGAAGTTAAAACTCAAATAGCATTAAAACTTGAGATGGAAAGGCTCGGATTTGATAGTAAACATTCACAGAAGCGGAGATATAATATCTTCATATAAATGCCGATTCTCTGCAGCTAAAACTATATTTCTTTTTATGTTTTAGTATGTGTAATAAGTACTCTGAAAATTTAAAATCGCCCTACTTTCACGGGCAAACTGCACGTGAAATGAAAACCGCGGTGATTAAGGGGTTAATGCTTCTGAAATCTCTTAAGTTTTATATTTTTTTCATTTTTGTCTTTTCTTTTAATTAATCCAAGCTCCATTACTACTAATTATAAAATTTTCTTCACAAGCGAAGGATTTTCTGCATTATAAACGCTATTGGGAATTATTTATACATGCTTATGCGGCTGATAGTAAGTTTATTTCACAAATTTTATTTCATTTGCGTCTTTGTGCTGCTGGAAACACAGTAGTTTTTATTTTTGTTTAACGACTTTAGTGGAGTTTCGACTGCACAGAGTGCTCGAAGACAAGTTATTATACGGTCAAACTGTTCTGTACGTGGTGTCCCATGATTATTGGGACAAACTTTAAGGAGAGGTATCGGACATCACAAGGATTCAGATTTGCATAGCAGCCCATGGTCGGAAACGGCTTCGTTCGCCGTTAGGTGGTGTTGGGTCACCGATGGATTGGCCGTGGTGGACCGGTTCCCTGGCCACCATGCTCTCCTGATTTAAGCAGCATAGATTTCTTCATTGGGGTGCACTGAATAGTGCTGTGGTCGCAACGCCTGTGGATTCCGATATGGATCTGGTTGCAAGACTCGTCTGTGCTGCTGCGGGTATCCAACAAAATCCAGGTGTATTTGAGCGAGTCCGCTAATCCATGGTCCGACGGTGTAATGCCATAAGTTTGAACATCTTTTGTTACATTTTCACATATCATCTACCACAGCATATGTAATATCTTTAACCAATAAATTATTTCAGATGATCCCAGTCTTGTGTCTCTTCGTTTCTTGTACCTGTCATACTACTTTCCCATGACGTTCCGACCACGGGTTGCTATGCAAATCTGAATCCTTGTGATGTCCCCTACCTCTCCTTAAATTTGTCCCAATAATCCTGGGACACCCTGCATATAACGACTTGGTAATATACCGTATTTGTTTTAATGTTCGTAAATCCGAATTAAATTAGAAACACGATAGGAAAATCTGCAGCAGTTTCATTGTGTTGTTTTTTCTTTCCCTACAATTGTTTGTAGGTTTTTTTTTTTTTTTTTTTCAATTTTATGCACATAATTGAGCGTATCTTGACTTCGCATCAGAGTCAGCAATTTAAAAGTCTAATTGACCCCCACCCTGGCAAGGCGGTAGTGAAATTGGAGATGGAATTAACGAAACATGGAGGTCACTGGCTTTGACTTTACAACGATACGTTTACTGTTCTTGTCGAAGGAAGACTAGAATTGTCGGTGGTAAAAGGGAAAAAAAGAAAAGATGAATTGGGCTGTGATGCCAGATGGGAGTTTTGATGATACAAAATGCATAAAGCTCTCTCTCTACCTATATCAGTTAACAGATTAATAAGTCTAACTGAAGAGATTAAATTAATCGCTAAGACGTTCTGAAAACACGTGTGCGTTCGTAAATGTAATTTTTCTCAATAAGTACATATGTAAATAAATGAAAGACACCCAGGCACATGAAATGAATTAGCTTTTTATCATATGCATTGCCGTAATTGAAATCTAACCATAGTGAATTTTGTTATTTTGCTTCAGTCCCAGATTTTAATTTGGAGATAGTGCAATGCATTCAGTTAAACAAGTGATTTTACAAAAGCCATTCAGTTTTCAGCTTAGTTATTCATTATTCATTATTTGTCGTTTTTTGCAAACTAAACCAAATACTGCATAAATGAATTTATATAAGAACACTTATATGTATACGAAAAAATGAGAAATAATCAATGCGAAATCGTTAAAGTCATTAATTGTATTAAATTTTCTTATTGTATGAAAACAATATTTTAAAATTCATTGCGTTATATAAGTTAAGTGGGATAATAAGAAACAGGCAACAACCCCCCCCCTCCCTTTCCCTTCTGCTCTAAACTTTTAAAAACATATAAAAGGAGCTAAAATGCAGTTTTTAACTTTTAAATTATTATTATTATGTATTCAATAAAAAGTTATCATGATTAACATATACAATATTTTTTTTAAAAAAATACTTTCACTTTTATCTGCTCATCAAAATTCGAGAGTTTTTCACACTAAAATGATATTGTGTAAAATGGGTTACAATTGTAGATTTAACTGATATGTCAGATTTTGACTAATAAAATGTTCTTACCAGCATTTTCAAATAGAAAATTTCTTTTTAGCTTTTAATAAATCTTTTCTTTTAATAAATCATATTTACATCTGATATGATTTATTTACCAATTAGAATAATTGTGTTAAAATTAATCTAGTGTAATTACGTATCCAGCGATTTCTGGAATTCCATTACCTGCGATTTATTCTGTTGAGCTGAACCAGATTTCATACCAGATGCTATAATCAATAAGGTTAGCTGGTTGAAAAAGTTCCACCAGATTCGTCCGGGATGGTTCAGATGGTAAAGCTTTGGCGGCTTCAGCCAAGAGATCCCTGGTTCGAATCCTATTCCGGACATTTTTTCGCCCAGTTTGAAATTTACATCTGATAAGAAATTTCAAAGTTTATCGGATTTTTTACATTACGGAGTTTCAGTGAAGCGGTCCCTTAAAGTTGCACCATTTGCTTGCCTAGTGGTTAGAACTTTGAGATTTTTCTACTACTACAGTCAAAAGATGTCAAGCTCAAATCTCAATTGTTGTGGCCTGCATAGTCATAGTACTGGTATGGCGAACCTCAAACTTGGCACGTAAGAAAAATTCTCTGGCACTCGAAAAAACTTATAGATTTTATTTAGTTTATGAAGAATAATCCATTTTTTTTTTTTTTTTTTTTTTTTTTTTTTTTTTTTTTTTTTTTTTTACAAAAAGTGCAGTTTTGTGTAACAGGTATATGATTTACTTTAAAATAATCCGTTACTTTTGAATGAATTAAGGTATTATAAATCTCAACGGAAGCGCCCTGTAGCGTCATTTCTCGCCAGACCATTTAACATATAGTGTTTTCCAAATAATTTTGCTTCTCTATCAAATTTCATTTTTGAAAATTGAATTGTAAGAGATAGTTTGCATACATACTCAGAAATGAATACTCAGATTTCACGAAATTTCCTTTGTTTTTGACGAAACCGTTTCCTGGTAAATGCTCCGAGCAAATATTTCGTCAAATTGATGAAATTACTTTCTTCACTTGCTTGATGATATAAATTTCGTCAAAAGTTTCGTCAAAAGAGGGCTGGTGGTGCCATCTATCAAACTATTTGGAAGCTCCTGTATTTATTGACAGGGGGAAGAAAAAATTCACTTCTTGTTTTCGCCGTTGTGATTCGAACCCGCGGCCTTTGGAGTGCGAGACCGTTGCTCTTCCGACCTCGCTATTGGGGAATTCAGGTGCGCTTTTAGATTGATGTAATGAATTCTGCTGCGTGTTTATACTTTTATAAGGTAGATTGTAATTTTATCGGTGCTGCTATAATTTCTGAAAGTTTTAAGTAAGGCTAATTTATTATTGTTGTTTTCTCATGGTCAATGAATAATTATACTATGACTTGATTAAATAATTTATTAGTGAAATCTTCTTTGCTCAATGAATGATTAGAATATGCATGATCTGGTTAATTTGTTGCTTACAAATAACGAATTGCGAAGTGCATATTACGTAAGATTTTATAACTTTGTGTAGGGGATAAGACTTTAACACTTTGCTGTTTATAAAGGGGAGAGGGATCAATTATGTTTATTTTTAATTTGATTGAAAATAGAATATACTTCTTAAATAAATTTTAAAAAAGATATCCTCGAAGTTTGAAATTTTATTGACCAAATTTTCTTTTTGAATGGTTTTGAAGAATACAGGAAATTTATTCTTTTCGAATTAAAACATAACGAACAACAACATATAAATAAAAATAATAATAAGCATTCCTAAAAATTTTAACAGCTAAAAATAATTAACTAATGAAACAATAACTACCTATATTTCAGTATTTTCTGAAAAGCACTAAAAGGTGCTGTTTTAAAATAAATTATTGCAGGACTAACATAAACAAGCAAATATCTGCTGGCTAAAATCGCAGGATTTGAGGAGGTACAGCAACTGTTTCCTTAAAATGCATTGAGTCTGACCGTGATTGAGGCAAAACTTTCGTCAAATATTTGAGAGTTTACGTTTCGTTAAAAGTCACGAGATGTTGATAGAAAATGATCGTCGAAAACGACGAAATACAGCTCAAGGATTGCCGAATCGTCAAAAGTGAGAGTTTTATTTCTGAGAGTGTAGTAATGTACCTAATTGTCATTCTTCTACTTCAGATTAGATTTTAATTTATATAGGCTTAGGATTTTAAGTTAGGGTTTATTATATTTAGGTTTTAATTTTGAAAATTGAATTATAATTGTTAGTGTAAATAATTAAGTATCTATTGAACCTGCTTCTACTTGAAGAACTAAAAATGATCTGAGTCGGAAGTATACAATAAAAGAAAAACTCATTTATAGATTATTAATTCGGAATTCGATGCAACGAGTAAATACAGCATAATAAATAAGTTAAGAATCGAATTTAGTATAAGTGTAAAAATATTTAAGTAAAAATTATATCAAAATTAATTATTGATTTTATATAAGCTAAAATGTTTCTGGCACGTTAGAATGTTGTTATATAAAAAGTTTGAAATTTTTGGCACGCATACTCAAAAGGTTCGCCATCTCTGTCATAGTAGGTCAAATTCCACATTAAATAGAAATTTCAATCAGTTTAGTGTGCAAAATATGGCCATAGCGCCTTAAACTAACGTTCAGAAGTTTTGGTTATCACAAGAACAGCATTTGCACTTAACAAGTGCTTACAAAAACTACCACAATTATTCAAATGTGAAAAAAAATAGACTAGAAATTAACAATAAACAACAACAACCACAAATCAAGCAGGACGGTCGTTCTGCCAAGCCAAGCTGAAAAAAAAATACTAACCTCGCCAAACAAACAAACGCCAAGAATAAAACGCAAGACACCGTAACTGCTTATTATACTGAAGTCAACTGTTAAATCGACCAAACATTCCAGCGTAAAATTTCCCATATCAAAAGAACCAATCATCGCAGAAAAATAAAACCAAAACTAGAAGGACCTAATGGAAAAGATCTTCAATTTGAGACCAAATGTATCCTCATAAATTAATTATAAATAGAGATATAGATTTTTTAAAATAACGTCGAGATACTGAAAATGACCGATTTATTTTCTTCGTCACAACTTATGCTTCAATCGAGGTAGAGACTTAAATAATGGACATAAAAAAGTAAGATGGCCGCCAAGCCCATCATGCATAATTTAAAAAAAATTAATTTTCAGAAACACGTTATGATGTATTTAGTAAAGGCTTTCTATCAACGCATACTTAGGTACTCGACTTACGTATGGTAAATTTTTAATAAAAAATGTTAAATAAGTACCATAATATAAGCTTGGAAATTTGATATCACACTATTTTTTAGCCACAACTTTCCTCTTTTTTCTTTTCTTTTCTTTTTTCTTTAGTTTTTTTTTTTTTTTTTTTTTTTTTTGCTTGGCTTTTTTTTTTTTTTTTTTTACTTTTGAAAAGTTGTTTTTTAGTAGATAATGTGTTACTGAAGAATAGCTATTTCACTGTTTGTTATTTTTTAATTACTTTTTGGTCGCTATTTAGTAATTTTTCTCACATCGTTTGTCACTTTTATCATTTTTTTTTAAGACATGCATGCATGCAGTTACCACTAAGAAAAATTCTCTAATTTTCAGAAGCTTAAACTCATTAATTTAAGAAATTTCTTATGAGTAAAAAACTCACCAAATGCAAGGTCTTTTCTTTTCCATTTTTTTTTTTTTTTTTTGCCCACTATTTTAGCGAAACATACAGCACTTAACTTTTACATCCAAAACGAATAATATTTCTGTATGAAAAAATGCCTTTACTTAAAAAAAAAATCGCAGAAGCATCTGAAATTAATTTTTGTCGGAACAAATCATTTCTTGTAAGAGATTCCAGTTTTCAGCGTGCCAAAGTGTTTTAAAAACTGTAACCGACACGTTCATATTTTACACATCATAGCTTCAGAAGAAAGGCGCTGTGTAAGAGATAGCTCTCAGCCTTTTCTTCACAAATATCTCCTTGCTCAAGAAGACACCAGGGAAGAATTTTAAACAATAGAAGGAACAGACGGCAGGGGAGTATTTCATGTAATTTCAGACAAAAATGGGGGAAAATGGAACGCTTCTGAAAAGAAAGTGAGGGGTATATGAAGCATTTTTTAAGAAGATAGAACCGATTTTAGCCACTTTTAAAGTAAGAAGACTTATGGAAGATTACAATATTCCTTCTCCTTTGACTCTTTGTTCATCATGATGAATATTTTTGGTGCTCTATAAAAAAAAAAAAAAAAAAAAGCGGATTATTTTCCCTTTTTATACTTTTAAAAATAAAAAAGGATATTTTTGTCGTTAAAAAAGTAT
This sequence comes from Maratus speciosus, assembly GCA_963932465.1. Taxonomy (NCBI): domain Eukaryota; kingdom Metazoa; phylum Arthropoda; class Arachnida; order Araneae; family Salticidae; genus Maratus; species Maratus speciosus. The sequence goes on along the minus strand of OZ010793.1, from coordinate 411,416,048 downwards.
ATCGAAATAATATTTAAAGTATACACTGACTGTAGAAATTAGAGAAACAGCTATATAAAAAAAAAGCTACTTAATGTTAATTCTATTGAGTGACGTCCAGTGAAAGGGTAGCTCGAAATAATTAAACCCGATAATTTACTGGTCCACAGTTAACAATGCAAATTCGCTAAAATATGTGTAGAGGATGTGGATCATGTCATTAAGAAGGCATTTGACAAATTGTGAGAAATGGCGTTTAAGTGGAAGAATGGAAGCAGGACAGTAAGCTTGTAAAGCTGCAAAGCTTGCATTTTGGTGAGGCATGTTCACACACCGTGTGTTTTTTCTACATATTTTTAAAAATAAGTAAAAAGTAACATAAACATTTCCCTACTGCACTTTACTTCACATTTCCTGTAATTTTATTTAAATTTATTTTTTGCAGAAATACGATATTCTTGCTTTTTTTGAAAATATTTCATGGATGACAAAATAAAGATTTCGTGCAATCTCCATGTTTTTATCTGGAAAATCATTCAAGTTATATCAGTTTTTGATAGTTGAGCGTACGCAGGATTTTTGTTAAAGAGGAGACAAATATTAATAATCGGTGAAGTGTGAGTATTACTCGCGCACAGAGGGTTCCGTACAATAGATATATTAATATTAGTAACTGTAACGTTACAAAAAAATCGTTTCTAAAAGAATATAGGACTTCGTAAAAAACTATACAACGATGGGGTGTGTATAGCTGTATATACAGTCAAACCCCGTTATAGCGAACCCTGTATATAACGAACTCATGGATATAACGAACGAAATTTTTGGTCCCGCTGATTTTCTATTGTATTTAATGCTAATTTATCATTTTATAGCGAACCTGCGAAATCTTAAGAATCGGCTAAAACGAACTATTTTTTTTAGTTGACCACTGATTTTTTTAAAACTTTTCCGTAGCTGTAAAAACAACACTTCGAGTCTAATTTCATAAGAAAATGTATGCCGGTTAGTGAAACACGGTGCAAATGAGCGATAAGTCTGTTTATTAAAGGATAGAAACAACTGCATTCTTTCCCTTTTACGATAGACAATCTGCAGGTGAAACTAACAATTAAAGCAACAGTTCAAGGTAAAATGAATTTATTTCCATTTGTCTTTATTTTTAGTTAATTTAATTAGTATTGTGTCAGTTTATTGCAATGGATTTAGTCAATTAATTAATTAGTGATCATTTTTAATAGATTTTATGTATCATTTTGTAACACATTGTTATTGAATATACATAGCAAGTAATGAGCTATACATTTTCTGAACTCTAACATTTTTCTTAACGGTTCGGATGTAGCGAACCACCGGATATAGCGAACAAAATCTTTGGTCCCTTGGAGTTCGTTATAACAGGGTTAGACTGTACTAGAGAAGTATATATGTATATATCATGAAAGATAGATATGAAACCTAAATAGTATCAAATATTGCTATTTTATATAACTTTTTTAAAATGTTATCCAAATCTGTTAATGATGACTAAAAAGTGAATGAATAACGTCACAATGCACGGGGATGTTGATGAATGCATTATCAATAATTGTGTTTTTCCTGGTGGTAGATTCTTGAATAAATGGACTTAGACCAAGAGTTAAAAAAATATTCCGACAGTTCACTTCAAGTATTGTTTCTAGAGTTGACATTTAAATCACCTGCAATAATTAAATTTTCTCATAATGTTTCTTTCTTGACATATGCTTTTAAATATGACATTAATTATGCATTCAATGGCAATGATTATTTAAGCATCTTAGCGTTCTATAAAATTCAGCGTAGTAATACTCTTTTCTTTTTACAGTGTATACTTAAAACAAAGACCTTGTACAAAGTTTAAACTTGGCATTGTATTAAGGCGCTTGGAAAGAGGTCGCCAAGTTGCAACGTCGCCTTGGCCCATAGTCCAAGAGCTGTTAAACATTTTAAGGAAGGTATTTGAGGCACCCTGAAAATTTGTGCAACACTTCTTTTGTAATGGCTGAATACAAAATCGAATGTCTGGCTGAAGGATCGTGGCCCAAAAACTGTGCCAGAGACGTGTCAAGTGCCATTTTTTGACTACTCAAAAAAAGGTATTTGAGGCACGCTGAGATTGAGACAGAATAATATTTACACTTAGAAAAAAATATTTTGAAAACGACAGACACTTTAGTCGGCCCAAAAACTGTGCCAGGCACGTGTCAAGTGCCATTTTTTGACTACCGAAAAAGGTATTTGAGGCACGCTGAGATTGAGGCAAAATAATATTTATGCTTAGAAAAAAATATTTTGAAAATAACAGACACTTTAGTCGGCACAAAAACTGTGCCAGACACGTGTCTGGCACAGTTTTTGGGCCACGATCCTTCAGCCAGACATTCGATTTTGTATTCAGGCATTACAAAAGAAGTGTTGCACAAATTTTCAGGGTGCCTCAAATACCTACTCAAAAATGTTCAACAGCTCTCCTACTACCATGCCGCGTTTTTCCTGATAGGTTTTTAATTAACCTTTAAAGACACGTGCTTTTAATTAACCTTTAAATACACGTGTGGCTTATTGAGAGCGCCAATCAATGCGAACTAGTTGCTAATCCAAATATATCTTGGCTAATTACCGACAATTTTTCTCGAAAATCTTTATCAACAATCTTTTTATGATTCCGGGACGATAGGTAGCTGGAGCGCCTGCGATTTTCTCAAAAATTATGTGACCTAAGGGTAATCGCTATAGTTTTCCGGCAAGGTTTAAATAAACTTCTACTTTTTCCACAATTTTAATTACAGTAAATTCGGAAATAGAGTTTTGCGTTACATTTTCGACGATATCTCTGAAAATATAATACCTAAAATTAAAAGAAATGTATTTTATAGTTCGGCATTGCGAGAGCTCTTAAAATTGTGGTAATCTATCTTTTGATGCTCTGTATGCGGATGGGAATATTACCTAGTGCTAAATATATGTATAAAGGTTAGTCACTTCAGCATAATTCAAGAAAATTTTCTATGGATATATAGAATGGGGGGGGGGGGGCTCAGAATATTGCTTGTCCTCGCCTCGAGCCCTATCGATAGTCTAAATCGGGCACTGCCTTACTGACCTTATCCAAAATCGCGAATTAAAACTGTTTTCTTTTGCCAAAGGGACACCCTTTCTTTTAAAATAATTTTTTAAGAACAAGACCATGAAAAAAAAAAAAAGAACCAAAAATTGTCTTATACGAAAATTCAGGTATGCTGAATAAAGATGAGCCGGGTAAACGACGCGGGGTCAGGCTCGATTTTTTTTATAACAGTCTGCGGACTCGATCGGGTTCTTGCTCAAAGTGAAAATTTTATATATTCACAAATTGAAAAAACGCTTGCTATTTGAGAAAAAAGGATGTAGTCTTAAGTTTTCTAAAAGTGTTTTACAATCCTCTATAAATCAGTCTGAAAGATGATTGACTTGTTATATCGATATGATATAGGAAGAAATATTCTACATCATTCTGAAATCTTTCCACGGTGTTAGTATCATAAAGAAGTCGTGGGAGATATCCCTAGTTTATCCTCGCTGTTACTCTATCCTCGCCTCCTTTACCAGAATTAACATATCTAATTGTCTCTCCTTCATAATTGTGCAGTGATATAAAAGTAAAAGTATAAGAATTGAGACTTTTGCAAGATTTCTGCCAGTGGTTGGATAATTCTCTTATTTTAAATAGATTTTCAGTGGCAGGAAAATCACCAAACATTGTATTGAGGGAGTATTAAGTATTAACACTTATCTCTATGTAAGAAGATATTTTTGAACAAGAAAATTAATCGTGAAACAATTTGTAAAATGCTATTAAGAATTTTCTGCTACATACTTTGGGTATCGGACTCGGGCGGGATTAGATTTCAAATCGTCGAGACTCGGGCTCCAAACTAATCTCTAGTGCAGCCTCCCCACCGCCCTGTGGGCGAAAGGGTCTTAGTTCCATTTTTCTCTTGGTGTTTAATTACTGTAAGTTACTGGGGGGGTAAGTAAATTTTACTATCTTCTTTTATCATCAGAGAGAGAGGAAATTTAGTTAAAAAATTCAGAGAGGACAATAACCTGCCCATCTTTTAGCTCCTTTGAAAATGAGTCTTCTTTTGCTTATTTTTAAATAATCGTTTTTACTAACAATATCTAATGGCTCTAAAACTTTTACAGAAAGCATTTTTCTCTTAATAACATATGTACTTCTAGGCATTCTCTTTGGGTGCTTAAAAATGTCTCCCAGATGCTTTCTTGGAGTGGATCTTTTAAAGCACTGCTCGAAATAGCCCTGTCTCTTAGTTATTCTCCGCTTGACTGTGACATGGCAGTTTTAACAATGACACCCTCTTGTTGTTTAGAATGCATTTTGTCTCATTCCTCCGTGAAGTGGTAAATGCAGTGTTTTGTTTTGCAAAAATGACTAAAGGACCACTCAGGTTTAGAATGGCTTTTTTACTTCTTCATCAATTCTTACCCTTAAATAATGTATTTCCATCTTAAGAAAACTAAAAAGAAAAAAAAAATAATAATACATTTGCGTCCCAATATTTCTCTCTCTCTCTCTCCCCCCCCCCCCCCTCTGCTGCGGTCAAATAATTTATTTTGAGCGAATTAAACAATAAACTTTTTAAGTCTGACCAGGTGCAAACTGGCTACATTCTGATCGATTTTTTTATTCACCTTTTTGTTCACAAAGGTTTCAAATTGGCAGGTGTATTTATTTAAAAAGTTTGTAATTGAGAAATTTTAAATTTTTTTGTAAAAGAAGAACGTTTTCCAGAAAATGTGTTAAAGTTGGCAGTTCAATCGAATTTCCAGACGCGATAGCGCAGAAAGATTATTTCCGTCTGAGACAATAGTCCCTTATAATCAGGGCTGCGGAGTCGGAGTCGGACCCATTTTTGAGCAAAAGAGTGGGAGTCGCTGAAAAACAAGCCGACTCCGACTCTAGATTCTTTTGTTAGACATTTTAAAGTGAAATTAAACTAATTATATATAATTTTTAAATCTATAAAAGGAACTATTATTGCTATTTATGGACTATTATCAGGCTACTCAAGTTAAAGAGTACCGATTTACTGCGGTGTACAAAGTAGATGCAGGCATGCAGGGGTAGATACAGAACTATTTTAATTCATAATTGTAGCAGATATTTTACATTTAAGTACTTGCCGAAGCTAGCCTTTTTTGCACCCGGGCCAAACATAGATTTTGCCCCCCCCCCCCCCCTCTTCCGCAAAGTATATTTGCAAAGAGAATTTTACTAATTTTCTAATAGCTGACTTATTTTAAAATTTAAAATATGTAATCATAAAACATGTAATACTGAACTACGTAATCTACAATGGCGGATCCAAGGGGGAGGTCACAGGGTCATGACCCCCCTCTGAACACAAAAAAAATATTCTAAAGATCATTTTAAAACTAAAATATACAGTAGATTCCCGCTTATCCGAGTCCCGCTTAACCGAGTTTCCGCTTTAACCGAGTTATTTTCTTTCGACTGACTGATGGCTTTCATTATTATGAAGCAGCCATTATAAATGAAGTGTTAGGTGGAGATGAAAGAGCAGCCGTAAAAAGTTAGAACTCTGATTTTCTGGTCAGAATGAAAAAAAAAAAAAAACGGCCATAATTTTTTTTTTTTTTTTTTTTTTTTAAATTATATCCATTTTTTTTTGAAAAATACTCATACATTTCAACCCCATAGGATTAACATTTAAGGGGGGGGGGGATTTGCGGTTTGATTGACTACGAGCCCTTAATGATAAATGAAGCTGGATATATTATTTCTTAAAATAAAAATTAGCGGATATGATTTTAATTTTTAATAGGCTAGTATATATTTCTTCAGCGAATACAGTTGAAAATGACTAATTATCAAAAGAAACTGTAAACACTATTATTCTTTATCTTTATATTGATTAAGGAATTGATATATTTTTCATTTCAAATGACAATTAAAAATAGTTATATCGCAAAAATCTTTATTAACTTCGGACTGCTTATAATGATACATACTATATGAAAATGATCAGAATTAAACAGCATCCTCTGAACCAACCCTTATCGGTCCTATGCCTCTTCCGACGTGACATCGGGACCAGCATCTCTTATACGAATTTTATTCGGTTGGCGTTACTTTTTATATTTTTTAAGAAACACTTTTACTTTGATAAAAAGTTAGTGTCCGATTAGGGTTAAACAGCGTAAAATCTAAAATGTATATGCCACCGAGTCTTCTTTTTTTTCTCTTTCCAATACAATTTTCTTCATATAGCCTAATCTGAAAGCGCAATTCAATTTATTCCACTCGCGCTTACCAGGTGATATGAAAGAACAATAAATTTATATATAATCTAGCCTCCATTTAGTAATTCTTCCATTCTTGATAAGAAACCATTAACACCTCCAACCTTAAAAAACGTCCATCTTTGTTGTTCTATCATTCGAGAAAACCTTTAGTGGGCATTTTATTTCGTGTGCTGAATTCGGAATGTGCTTTCTCAACTCAACTACCCCTTACATTAGCTTCGTTGATTTTTTTTTCTTTTTTTTATACCGTGTTCGGAATAAATATAGAGCATGGAGTTGTGCTGAAACTAGTGTTCACTAACTCGTTTTCAGGCTCTCCTGGCTTCATTATCGGTCTTTTTTTTTTTTTAGTGATTGAACGAAACAAGTTATTCAGGCCGAAACCGAATTTCGGTCCTTTCTCGAGTTTCTGCCAAAAAATAAAACTTAAACAAAACTCTGTCAAATGAAATTTCATGTATACAATAAAACTTTATGTAATTAATATAATTATTAAATAGCAAGATAATAGATACATTATAAATTAACCAAAATTAAGAATTCTATAAAATACATACCAAATGCACTGATTATTTAAAAAAAAGAAATTCTAATATTAAAGGTAATAATAAGGTAACATTACAATATATCAATGTATATTAACTTACAATATGTATTTCATCCTAAATAAACACTTTTTTTTATTTACATAAAAGTAACCAACTTCAATCTTTCAGTAATGATTGTTAATATTCATTTGTTTATCTGAAGCTATGTTTAACAACGACATTTTCTAATAAATTTAAACTGCATGTTTTTCTGATTTTTTTTTTTTTTTTTTTTTTTTCAAATTGCATGTTGGATTTCAGTTTCATCTAATATACAATTACCCCTATTGAATTTAAAATTATTTTTTCATCTAGGGTCAAGTGGAGTAAAACGGTCATGTAAAAACAGCACTTTTTTAAATTCATACTTAGTTTGCCAAAAATATATTATTTTAATCTGCAAAAAATTTTCACAGAACGTTCGAATGAACAATTTCAACAATAAAATTGAAAATTATTACTGATAATGATATTTTGAAACACATTGTCAACTGTTTTATTTCATGCCGTGGGGTAAAATAAGTACACTTATTTAAAGCTTTCTGTTTCTCTAATAAAATAAATAATTGCATATAAATCTCATTAAAAGTGTTCTTTAGAATGCTGAAAATATTAAACAATATATGTAAGTGAAGGAATCGTCTGTATTATAGTTCATTGGTGGATCAGAAAGGACAGTTCCAATTTGTGATACATCAAACATTTGTGATACATCAAACATGTCCTCTTTCTCAGAAAATATGAAATAGTAACATCCACTTACTTTTGCGAACTTAACTACACTCTAAAAAAAAAAATCCGTGAATTGAAGATTGTTTTCCGGTGCTCTTTTTCCTTTAAAATACGAAAATATCCACATGGATTTGCCCATCTTCCCTCAAAATACTGATATTTTCCCGATCTAACGTAAAACTTAAGAGGCTACTTCAGTCAAGTTAAAAGACCCGTTCGCTAATGCTAATCCTATGGAAGAAATTTATAAAGATATCTCGGTTACATTTCAATATTTTAAATGATTTTTTTTTTTTTTTTTTTTTTTTTTTTTTGCATTAGACAGCTGAGATCGATCTGTACAAAGGTTGTTTTTCACTTTTTCGATTTTGTTTAGAAATATTTTTTATGGGGGCACTTTCATTTTCGGAACCGGTTTCGAAAGTGAAAACATCCTTATAAAAAAAATCTGCAGTGAAAATCGAAAAAGTAAGAAACGACCTACATACAGATCGATCTCAGCTATCCAATGCAAAAGAAATCATTTAAAAATATTGAAATGCAGCCGAGATATCTTTATAAATTTCTTCCATAGGATTAGCATTAGCGAACGGGTCTTTTCGCCTGACTGAAGTAGCCTCTTAAGTGAAATTCTCCAATTTAATCTACATTGGACAAATTACACATTCGTCAAATTACATGGGTGTTCCGGCAACTGCAATGCCAGACCTTTTTCGTTTTAGAAACGGAATTTTTATGGATGTCCTTTTTTCCTCAAATCGCCGAAACCTCGCAAATGTAAGTTCAAAATATCCTGAATTCCTACTATCAAAAGATGAAAATTTCGTGAAATAACAGAAAAAATTCTTCAAATCACAGGAGGGGTGCTCCAACAACTGTGCTGCCAGTAGTTTTACGTTTTTTCACGAACAATTTTTTGAGAGAGTATGTATTCTTGACTATTGTGATCACAAGAAATATTTAACGTAGTGTTTTGTCCAAAAACTCGGACTTAAAATTCAATTCCGCTACTATTACTATTTAAATTAGATAAGTTTTCTTCTTCTAAAGAAACAAAACCTCTTCTAAATAATCAATAACTTTGTTGCTAAAACTTTTAGAGATTCTTTAATTATTATTTCAGGCGTCTATTTATCTTCTTTTTTCTTGTCACTTTTAAAAAATTTCTTGTATAACAATTGGTATAAAATAAACATAAAGCTGAAAGTTACATGTTTTGCTTTTACTTATATATTAATTTACCAGATTCGTTTCATTTTTAATAAATTTATTAAAGTAAATAGTTTTAGAGCACTATTGGTTTAATGTCAAATGTTACATAAAAGATATTATAAAATTATAAAAAAGGGTAAAAAAAAAAAAAAAAAAAAAAAAAACAAATGTTATTTGTTTGCTAAGCCTAACAGTATAACTATTTTACCCCACGTAGGTCTTTTTCCACTCTAAAATATTAATTTTACGTTATTTTGTAATACAAAATGCGGAAAGTCAATCCTGAATAAGTGAATAAAGTGTTTTATGCTATACAACGGATAAAGAAGCTGAAAATGCGTTCTTATTTACTTTAAAGTTTTCCTCGGCATTACAACCAGTCATATCCAAAATTTTAAAATGTCTACCAAGTATAGTAATATAGAAATTCATTGAAAAATGATAACTGATATACCTGTAACACACTAATTTGGCAAAGTAATTAAAAAAAATTGCATTTTGTATTTTTTTATACAAAGATAAATTAAGGGGCCCCATTCGAACCATTGCAACTTTATTCAAATAGAACTGATGGTCCATCATATGTGTAATGTATAAACAATATTTTTGCGCCTTGTATTTTAAATAGAAGAAATTTCTTAGCTCCGTCAATTCTAAATTAAGTACCTTAATTAATAAAAATACCCCCCTTTTTTTTTAATACCGAACAAAACTTTTTTATAACTTTAGCAACTTGTTATATTACTGTAAGATGAATTTAATAACTTCAACTTATGGAAGAGTTGGAATTTAAAAAAAAAAAAAAAAAAAAAAAAAAAAAAAAATTTTATAATTTAATATATGGATTTGGGGGACCCTTGATGTAAGGGGCCGCTGGGCAAAGTCCCGATTTGTCCATGCGATAATAAGGGTCTGTGGCCGTAACGTGCTTCGTGCAAACAGGAGTGCACATGTAGAGGTTTATTAATTCATAATAATAGATATTAGGTTATTCCTATTAGGTTATTTATGCTATGTAAGATTTTTACGCCGTCTGCTGTTGTCACGCCTTCTTCCACGATTTAAATGCATTTATCTCAAAATGTTTATTATTATTATTATTATTTATCAAAAGATTTTTTTGTATTTATACTAATTTATCTACATTTCTATGAAAGATAAACTTTCGACCATTTTGTACTATGTTTTTCAATTTATATTCTTTAAATTATCTTCAGAAATTCAGCTCTGAAAGAAAATTTTGATAGTATGATTCTCATAGTATTTGTAATACACTCATAAAAAGGGGGGGGGGGGATGATTATTACTATTTTAAATAGATATCTTTATAGATTCCTAAGACAAATTAAAATGTATTTTTTCTGCATTTAAAAATGTAAAAAATAATCCAAATATATTTATTCTTTCAGAACATATATCGAGTTTTAAACATGGCTAAAATTTTAAATGTTTCATTTTAAAAATTAAATTTTATTTATTTATTTTTATTCTCAATGTTAAAAGAATTAACATTTGAAAAGAAATATGTGAATATAAATATACATTTCAAGAAAAAGGAATGAGCAAAAATATTTATTTAAAAAAATGTAAAATTTTGTGTCCCGAACTGCGTTTAAGAAATGTTAAAGTATAAGATCTCGTAAATTTTATTAATTCATGAGACTTGAAGAAGAAAAATGAACTCTGAAATTCATAAAATTGATAAACAGCACTTCTGTGAAACCATCTACGAGTCTGCTGGTTCCTAAACGTTGTCATACGTTCATAAAATATTCCAGTAAAAGCGTGTGCACTTCAAAGTACAATTGATTATTTCCGTTGTGCTACGCATATCAGAATACACATCCATTTAATAAATTGCTTCCGAATTGAATAAATTATTCCGGCGGATTTTCATCTTCCTTTTATCCCTGATACGGAACGATCGTATCATCTTTCGGAATTTTCTCTATCCATCTGGTCAGGGGTAACGGCAGCGATCTCTCTGCTTTATCAGTTACGGGAGTCGAGGAAGACATTCATAAAACTAGTGGCGCCTATCGTTGATTTTTCTGCAAATGTGAGAACAAAGCCATCTTCTTAGGATTCTGTCAGTATCTCCTTACCGGAATTTCCTTCCCTCTTGACTAATTGTTTTGTGTTTTATTTTTGGTAGCATCACCTGTGCTACGTGGAAAATGTATGTCTTAAACTTGCATGGAAATGTTTGAATAACTTTTAAATATCCTGAAAACTTTTTCTTTTCTAATGAATTTTTACGATACGGTGATCATTTTTTTTTCTTTTCTTTTCCCCTTTTTTTCGTATTAATTTATCTATATCATTCCAATTTTATTATTATTGTTACTATTGGTGGAAAACTTTTCATTAACATCATCTTGTATGTTAACTGTTGTTATAGTTATAGTTTTTGTTATTTTAATTTTTGTAGATTAACAGGTGTAATCTTTATTTACTGTATCTTTTAATATGCAGATTTGTTATTTGAAGAGCTAAGTGGAAGAACATGTTAAGTAACAAAAATTACATTTGAAGAAATTTGATGTGAAAGTTTTTGTTTTCAATTTTAATGATTTATTTTATGTTTGATACCATGTGTTTAAAATATTAACAGGTGTGGTACTAAACTCTATCAAAAATCAAATTTATTCATATTTAATTTTTTAATATTAAAAAATATAAATATTATTTGAATTATTAAATATTAATGAATAATGTCTTAAATCTTCAAGGCTAAATAGAACTTTGGTATTTTAGCTTTACCATGTGATAGAATACCTGATAACACCTTCGTCCAAACGATAAAACCATTTTTAAGAAAATGTAGCATAACATGTTCTTCCACTCAGCTCTTCATTTGTATTTAAGAATATAAATATAAATAATAGTATGCATATTATACACATAATATGGCTAATCGCACTAATATATAGATTTTTTTTTAATTATCTCTCTTCTAAAGTTATATTTTTATTATCTCTTTTAAATATATCTTACTCTTCTTTTTACTTTCTTCTATCTTCAATAGAAGAAAGTATTGTAATCGAAATTTTTTTCGACTTCCGGTTTTCGACGGATTTACACGTTTTAGGGGTCAGAGATTCCAAAAAACATGTTTATAGAAAATGTCTGTCTGTCCGTCTGACCGTCCGTCCGTCTGTCTGTCGCCATTGTACCATCAAAAAGTGTATGAAGTTATGCATAGAATTGAACCAATTTTTTTTAAGTTTTTGGCTATGGCAAGCAGGTCCTCCATGACTTTGGAAAAAATTCGCCGGTAGGGGGCGCTGTAATAGCGAATTTTGTGCGATTTTGAATATTGTACCATCTAAAAGTGTATGAAGTTATGCATAAAATTGAGCCAAATTTTTATTTTAAGTTTTTGGCTATGGCAAGCAGGTCCTCCCTGAATTTGGTTGGTTGGTTGGTTGTATTTATGTCGGTCAATTATCAGCACGTGGGATATAGGCCCTAAGGGGGGGAGTGCCTTCCGTGGAGGTCTTTCTAAGGGAACCTAACCAGTATTAACGCTTGGAGAACCAAGGTTCGAAGAAAACCACGAAAACTCCGAACGATTAGGCCGACGGGCGCGATTGGGATCGAACCCAGCACCTCTCGTCTACCAGCTTCGAGAGCAGAACCTCTCGGCCACTGGTGGGGCCCCTGAATTTGGAAAAAGTCGCCGGTAGGAGGCGCTGTAATAGCGATTTTTGTGCGATTTTGAATATTGTACCATCCAAAAGTGTATGAATTTATGCATAGAATTGAACCAAATTTTTATTTTCCGTTTTTGGCTATGCCAAGTAGATCCTCCCTGAATTTGGAAAAAGTCGCCGATAGGGGGCGCTGTAATAGCGATTTTTGTGCGATTTTGAATATTGTACCATCCAAAAATGTATGAAGTTATGCATAGAATTGAACCAAATTTTTATTTTAAGTTTTTGGATATGGCAAGCAGGTCCTCCCTGAATTTTTAAAAATTCGCCGATAGGGGGCGCTGTAATAGCGAATTTGAATATTGTGCCATCGAAAAGTGTATGAAGTTATGCATAGAATTGAACCAAAAAAAAAAATTAAGTTCTTGGCTATGGCAAGGAGATCCTCCTTTAATTTGTAAAAAAAAACGCCGGTAGGGGGCGCTGAAATAGCGATTTTTCTTCGATTTTTGTGCCATTCTGGATATTGTACCATCGAAAAGTGTATGAAGTTATGCATAGAATTGAACCAAATTTTTTGTGTTTCTTTTGGTCATGGCACGAAGGTCCTCCCTGAATTTGGAAAAATTCTGCCGGTAGGGGGCGCTATAATTGCGATGTCTGTACCATTTTCATTATTGTAATATCGAGAAGTGTATGAAGTTATGCATATCATTGAACCAAATTTTTTGTGTATGTTGCTGGCTATGGCAAGCAAGTCCTCCCTGAACTTAAAAAAATTCTGCCAGAAGGGGGCGCTATAATTGCGATCGCTGTGCCATTTTCATTCCTGTACCATCGAACAGTGTATAAAATTGTGCATAAAATTGAACCAAAATTTTTTGTGCATGTTTTTGATTTGGCCAACAGTTCCTCCTTGAATTTGGAAATATTGCGCGGTAAAGGGGCTCTGTGATAGCGATTTTTGTATACTTTTCTTGATTTTTCGTTGTTCTATTGTGCATCGGCCGCTCGTGCAGCGGCGGGAACTCGCTTTCTGTTAAGCCGGCTATTCGCAAACACCTGATAACAACAGAATAAGGAAAAATTAATAATTTTAACAAATATCTTGATATAGATTAACTCGTTTTTAGTCCGTTTAATTGACTGGAGCAGAAATTTAAGATGAAAATCAAAGTTGGTATAGTATTTAACTAATAATATTGAAGTATTAACATGTGTAAATAGGTTTTGAAATATTAAAATGTATAAGATAGAAGAAAGTTTTGGGATTCGCACATCCAACTAGTTTTTTTTTCTTTTTCTATCGATCTGTTATATTTTCCAAACTAGGGTAACTTTTTATGTAAGAGTTTGCATAAATTCATATTTTATTTTTGTAAGCTTTTATTTATTACCTTATTCTTTTTTCTTTTTCTTTTTTTAGTTCAATAAGTTCACATTTTCTTATGTCAAAGCATTTGAAAGTTTGTTTATAAATGGACAGATTTGAGTCATTCTATTTTAATTAAGTTCTTTAACGATAAGGCATATATTTTCTCTAACAGTTTATACCTTTTATAGGCTATTCTCAAATCCAAACTGGCTACTTTCAGACACAGGTTTTAATTTACGTTTGTCCGGAAACATGTCAAATTGGCATGTGGAATCATTAAGAAACTATGTAATACAACTATTTTTTCCGTATTTTTTCAGTAAAGAAGGGGGGAAAAAATCAGAAAAGTCTGTGTTGGCTTTTTGAACCGAATTTTCGGTCACGACAATGCAAGAAGGGAAATAAAAATTGCCGACTTGAGACACTAATCGCTTAGAACTCAAGATATAATCCATTTATCGGAAAATGAAGAAAACTGTTCGATTGCAAATCACTTTAATAATCATGCCTACAAGTATAATGCTTTTATGTTTAAAAAAGAATCAGAAAGTCTCATCCGAACTGCCTACTTTCTGACACATTTTCAAATTAATTTTTGTTCTCAAACACATGAAATTTACAAGTGCTCGTATTCATAAATTATGTTACCGAACATTTTTTTTCCATTTTTCGGTAAAGGCAGAAGATAGTATGTAACTCATGATGTAATAATAACTTAAGGTATAATTCGTTCGAAAAATGAAAGAACAAAAAACTGTTCGATTACATATCACTTCAATAGTCATTCCTGCAAGTTTCGTGCTTTTACGTTTAAAAATGTGTCAGAAAGTCTCGCGTTGTTGACCGGGGGGGAAATATTTTTCTGCCTTGATTTTAACATTTTGAACAATAATATATATTTTTTCCCATTATGAATATCTGATAAATCGCATAACGAAACATTTCAATTATAAAGATGTTAATGGTTACCCCCCCCCCTCTCTCTCCCCCCTCCCCTACCTTCCCTAAGAAAAATCTAAGACAATGAATATGTATCAGCTAGGTAAAACTATTTTTAATTTCCCTACCGAAAATCCTGCGTACCCCCATGATACCAGTTAATTTTACATAAGATTGTTAAAAGACTTTTTTAAGGGGGGAAGATAGAGATTACATTGATAATTATCTGAATTAAATAATTATTTTTTTATATTTCTAAAATTCTAACTCATTTTTTTAAATTTTAGTTCAGATAATTTAATACAGTAGACTCCCTTAAATCCGCAGATCTAAAATCCGCACATTATCACAGATATAAACAATGAAACTTTAAGTTCAGAAATAAGGACAAAATTACAGAATTTTTTAATTTTATATCATTCTGTACGTATTTCAATGCGTAATTATTGTTAATATGACTGAACTTAAGCTTTTTCATGAAGGAAGTGTAAATTTATTTCTGAAAAAAATCAAGCTATTGCTGATATCACTGGTAATCAGAATAGTTTTACCAAATATATTTATGTATGTTAATCAAGCTTTTTTGCTTATTATGACTGGCTAAACCTGAAATAAAACTTCCTTACTTTATGATTTTGATGTGAATGAACGGGGGAGGAAAGAGACTTTTAAGAGGAAAGTTCTATTGAATAATTCAAGAAAAATGTATCTCGTCTTTATCATGCACTAGCTAAAGTTCCCGGCGCGCGGCGTTAACCGGAATTTTAAGAATGTCTGTTTTGAAAAATAAATTTTTAAATGAAACATACAGTATAAACAAAAAAAAAAAAAAAAAAAAAAAAAAAAACAATGAAAAAGCAGCCGAATATAAATCAAATGAAAACCCAATATAAAAATGTATAAATTTATATAACAGACGCAAAAGAATACAGCTATAAATGAGCTTATTTCCATTCATTATTGGAGCAATAAAAGATAAAAAGAAAGAATGTTAAACTGTCTTTGCACTATATATGATGGATTTAAAAATGGCGAAAACAAATTCAGAGAACCTCAAAAATGTTAAAATATGCCAGTATTTCCATAATCGGGCTTTTATTAGGTATGGGACGAATATTCGGCCACTATTCGGGATTCGGCGTATTCGGCCTTTTTGCCGAATATTCGGTTGGCCGAATATCGAAGGGTTGTTGGCCGAATATTGCTAAAATCTCGCCGAATAGTGAAAGATATCTTGCCAAATAAATTCAGTATTTAAGAAAAAAATTCTTTCCTTGCAATTTTTTTTCTCTAATCCAAATTGGCTACTTTCAGGCACTTTCATGAAGTCATTCTCATTCTTACTAGCACAAAATGTACGTTTATTCAAATAATACTAAAAAATATACAGCCTTTCTGTATCTCCTATAAAAGTTAGGAATCTTTTAGAAAATGCTGCCCAAATTGGAGATTCAATTGTCCAGGAAATGTCTTCACTAGAAAATGATAGATTACAACTCAAGATGTAAAAACTATTATGGGGAAAAAAGGAAAACGCTGTCTCATTCTAAAACACTTGAATATTCATTAATATCTGCAAATTCCATGGTATAGCAAATATCACTATTCTAAGTACAACAGTACATCTGAAAACAGAACTGGTGTCAAACTAGGTACTCACAAGATAAGATGGCGCAACTTGCTTTACGAGGATGGTTTTATAAATATTTAAATTCTAAATACTGAACAAAATATTTTTTTAATTCTATAGTTTTCACTTTTAATTAATTATTTGCATGATTACTGGCTTTAATATGTAACATTATTTATTATGTATATATTTTTCAATTTACATTTTTCCTCATTCATGTTGTTATCAGTTTCTGCTTATGCTTTTATTACTTGTAGAATAGTGGAATATTGTGTGTGTTGGTTCAAATGTCAAAGATTTTGTTAACATATGTATTCTACTTTAACCATACCCTTTGCTTTAATGTAATTTGTAATTTAACGTTTGGAAACTGATTTCAGAACAGGCTCATTCTTAAAATTCTTTTATCGTTAGGGACACAAATTCTCAATGATAAAATTAACTTAATCAAAGATTATTTCAGAAAATATCTCTTTGTTATTTATGAGAGAGAGTAAGAATATTATTGATTTTGAATGCAAGAAAGGATAAAAGTATCATTTGATAGTAAAAGTGAAGCAAATTCTTTATATTTTAATGGAAATAATTTACCATCCTGACTTCTAAAAATCAATTTGATATACCTTAGAATAAAAGGATATAATGTAATTCCGTAATTTTTTGTGCTGAAATAAGTTTAACAAATTTAAAAGTACTTTTGAGAGTAGTAATGATTAATGAGTTCCTATTTTTAAAATTATACATAATCAAAAGTTATTTTCTTTATTGGAAAGAAATGTTGATATTCGGCCTAAAATTTGGCCGAATATTCGGTATTCGGCTATTCGGCCAAATCACTATTCGTCCCATCCGTTTTAGTACGTTTTTTCAAACTCATATAATGTTATATATTCACCCGCTTGTCCAATATTGGTGCGTTATATATTTCCAATATGACGCAATATTAACTTTTTTGAATTCGTGAAATTATTTATTTCATTTTCATTTTTCCCTTGGAAATCTTGCAATAGAAAAGTAATTGTTGTGGTAAGAATTTTATTGTGGATTTTAAATTGTTCGCAACTGCTATAGCGAAAAATGTTTAAATTCGATAGGAAATTGCTGTTAAATTGATGGTTTTTTATTAATTAAAAATTAACTATAAATTATTTTGATTGCGGATTACCTTAGTTGACTCGGCCGTGTTTTAATACATATGTACAGTCGTGGGGAAAAAAAAAGTAAACACCCCCTACTAACTCCTCAAAAAATTATCGTAGAAGAAAGTTACTGGTACCGAACGATTGGAAATAAAGTCTACTTTTAAATGATGTATATAAAATTTGCTTAGGGGGTCATCTACATATTAAAACGATCCATAACTTTGTTTTTTTCAATGACAATTCCCAATTTTAACAAGATATTTCAAATCTTCGGTTCAAATTATGCCTAGACACCGAATTTTAAGTCATTAGAATGATAAGTTTTTGAATTATAAACATTTAAATTTTAGTGCTTCTAATGTTAAATTACATTTTCATATTTTTATTAATATCTCCAGAAGTTATGCTCCTAATGTGCTAATTTTTTTTGTAGCAATAATACTAATATACCCAAACATAAATACGCTGAATTTACAATTTTTATAATTTTATGATAAGAATTATGAATTATGAAATTAATATTAGAGAAAATTATGAATTGCAACCTACAATTTTTTTGATGGATTTAGATTTATTAAATCCTGCTTTATGTAAATCCAAAATTTCACATTTTTCTTCCAAGTAGTTTTCAAATTATGCTTAAAAAACGGCAAAATGATGGTTTAAGGGGCCGTCTATAATAGAAGTAACTAGATATTTTGAAATTTCTTCTGCTGTATTGTAATCTAGCAGGCTTCATTGACTTCTTAAGGTGCCTTGATCAAGATGGGGGCTGTCTGGTTTAATATTCGATTCGCTCGTTTTAAAATACGCTCGTTTTAAAATAATTAATTTCTCAGAAACTTATGGTACGAATTGCATAAAAATTTGTTTTTAGGGTAATTGGAGGATGTAGAGTTCATTTATGCTATCAGAATTGTGTACTGCTATTGAAAAAAACAAAGTTATGGTTCGTTTTAATATGTAGATGGCCCCCTAAGCAAATTTTTTATATATCATTTAAAATTAGACTTTATTTCCAATCGTTCGGTACCAGTAACTTTCTTCTTCAATAATTTGTTGAGGAGTTAGTGGGGGGTGTTTACTTTTTTTTTTCCACGACTGTACGTAACATTTCACAATTATGGCTTCCAAACTGTGGATTTGTATAGAATTACATTCAGACAGACGAATTTTCATTTTTATATATTAGATATTTAATTATACATTGTTATTTACTTAACCTTTTACTTTTAATAATTTAATCATTTTTAAAATTCTTACATTTTATTATTTTAGTTTATTACTTTACTTATTTTAATATTTTACTATATTGCAAGCATTCATTATAATTTCGATTGCATTATTACATTCAAATTACTGTTTAAAAAATGTAAACAAAGCAATGACCAGAAATCCGCAAAATTCTAAAATCCGCACAACCTCTGGTCCCAAGCTGTGCGGATTTGAGGGAGTCTACTGTATTTATTTTAAAAATTATAATTAATTTAACGTGCTGTGAATCGGCTGGAGTTTCTGCTTATATTTATAATTCATTTTCGGTAATTTGCTATATTATAGTCGTAAAGAAATCAGCATTTACCATTGCCGCCACAAAAAAAGATAGATCATGAAAATTCCTTTTCCTAGTTAGATTTTCTGTTGCAGAATGAGATATATGATGTCGCTCTTAATAATCCTAAGCGCGCGCTGCTTTTTTCCGGACGACAGACTGGATAAGTGAAATAGTCCATAAATCTCCCGTCTGTCCAGGAAGCAATTTTTCAGGATTAGCCTCGCTCCCGGGTCGCTTCACCCGGCAACGGCGTTAAAGGGAAAAGCCGACTTTGCTATGCGGGATCTGCTTGCTTTTAAAAGGTTATGCCATAATATTGCAGACTGTTCTTGTAGCGAAAGGAAATGTTGTGTACGATTGCATTCCAGAGTCCAGACTCGATCTCAAGTTACGCATTATTTCTCTTTTTCGTTTAATTATGCTTGTTTTCCCCACGCTACAACTACAACATCTTCAAACACAACTGCTTAAAATGAGTTCTCACATTTTGTTGCCAGATCTCCTATATTCTCAAATCGAAAACTATGTTTTCAAGTGTACTTTGATCCCCATTTTCGAAATATTTGTTATCCTGCATGTTTACATGTAATAAGCGTAAAATAATAATAATAAATAATGACCACTCATTTTTCATATATTAAATGTTTTATTGTAAATATAGTATTGACTAAATAATGTAAAATTAAGTAGTCATTCAATAAGAGTCTTAACTATTGAAAACACTTAGCAAAAACAGAATGCAACTAGATATAACCTCCTTAACCATTTCACGTGCAAAGTATTTCTGTTGTTATAATGTTGAAATGATAGATTAACACCAGGATTTATTGAAAAATTTATTGGAAGATAACTAAAAGCTCGCATTCAAATACGCAGGGCAGAAACTAGGAGGGTGCAGAGGGTGCATGGGCCCTGGGCGCCAGAACGAAAGGCGAAGGGGGGCGCCAAATGAAGATTTTGTTTGTCGTTTCATACAAAAATGTATATGAAATAGAAACTAAGACAGTAAGAAACTCGCAAGCTAATGTTAACCAATGGGAGCGTTCTTTTCAAATTTGTGAAAGTGAAAGTAACTTTAGATAAAAAAAAAAAAAAATCTGCAACCAATATCGAAAAAGTAAACACTAGCCCGGTTAGAATTCAATCTCATCTATTCTACGCAAGAAAAAAATCATTTAAAACTAGTATTAATATGCAAGTGCGAAATTTTAAAAAGAACTTTCCCAGAGGTTTAACATTATCGTTCCAATTTCGTCGCATGACTAGTGCTTAACTAGTGCTTAGCTCTTAACGTTTAAACTAATGTTAATCCTATGGGACCGTTTTTCGCATATTTCTTGCTAGCATTTTAATTATCATTAATTTTTTTTTTTTTTTTTTTTAAGGATTTTTTTTTATATATATTTAAGTTTAGTGTTGAATTCAGACTCTTTTCTCCGGGAGGGATTTCTGTGGCTCCGGGGGGGGGGGGGTTGCACTGTATACCATCGAAAAACAAAATCTCAAATCTCTTGGGGGGGGGACATCAAATTGCTCCGGGGGGAAAGTCCTCCCCCCGGGCCACCCCTTGTATTCAACACTGCATAGGTTACCTGTGGTCGATAATTTTTATTGTGCGTGAGGAGAAGAGGGGGGGGGGGGGCAAAATCCTTGCTTGCCCCGGGTGCAAAAAGCCTAGTTTCGGCCTTGCAAATACATTACAGTGAGCTTCCGATTATCCGTTACTCTGTCAACCGCCACACTCGGTTAACTGCTTACCCCTCCCCTAAATATTATGTTTTTTAAAAAATCGGAAACGAATTACGAAAACTCAAATGCACAGTAAACCCGAGTCAGTGGACGCTGTTTTGGGGAAAATGCGTGGTTATGGAGAATTAACGGATGACGAAATTATTCAAATATTTTGAGTCTATAGAAACCTGAAGCGTATGAATGTGATGAATCGGGGGATGATGATTCAGTCATTTAAAAGTGGAGACTTTGAAATTGCGTTAATTGTTATGAGATGCAAGAGGAAGCAGATGCAACCCAAGTACTTTTATTACATAGAATCCGTAATCTTGATGCAAAACACGAACAAAAATGCATAATGGATACTTAAAACAGGTACTACATAGTTATTCTGTAAAATTCTAACTTTGTCTCAAACTTATTTCTTATTATCAATTATGAATGTACACAACAGATAAAGAAAGCATTTAAATATTCTTATTTACAGGGTGTCCAGCGAATAAGACCCTGATTTCAAAATTAAATATCTCAAAAACAAAGATCAATAGAATTATGCGGTAAACGGTTTGTTTATTAGCTAAGCTGTAAAAATGTTATACAGAAGTTTTAAAAATTAGTTGCAAAAACCGCTAACAGATGGCGCTGTAATCGCAATGCCTATAAATTGTGTTTTGAAGTTCAGAGCACTAGCGTTTCATTCCTAGATGGCTTCCTATGGAAGAACAAAAATTGGGAAAGACCACTTCTTCGTTGGGGTGATGTGCAGAAGTGGGGACATCTGGTCACAGAATTATGGCATCAGCTTCAATTTTAGAGAATTTCAGTTAATAGAATTTTCAATAAAAAATTTAGCAATCATTATATAAGAACTTATTAAAATATTTTATTTGGGTAATGTGCAGAAGCGGATCCATGTGTTGACAGAATTGAGATTTGTTTCAAATTTTGTTATAAGCTAGTTCGGTCCGGATACCACTATCTCTGTGGTATGTCTTTTCTCTCCTAATTGGTAGATCGTGGAATCGAATCTAAGTAGAGGAAGATTTGAAAAAATGGAAATCTTTGCTTTTTAATATTTACTTAAACTGTGAAAAAAGATTGAATTAAAAAATCTAAAGTTTCTGGTTTTAAAATTTAATTAAGCTAACAGAAACCCCTTTTTTAAAAATCATTGAGCATTTATAATAATGATTCATAAATCATTTTTTTTAATTGTAGAGACTGGTTTGAATGAAAAAAAAATACAAAATTTCTATTTTTAAAAACTTAATTAAGTTAAAAAAATAATTTTAATTTTAAAAACTCGTTTTCATTTCTTTTTTTTTTTTTTTTTTAATCACTGAGCACAGAAATATGGTGCAGCTTCTAGCGACATGATCCGAAGTGTTGGAAAGGAATGCAGCATTCAAAATACTTTTGCTTTGACATTGATGATATGACTCATCATCAATTCCTTTTAAAAAAGAAATAATTTAATGCATAATTTCTGTCTCTAAAACTTTGTTTACAAAGAAAAGAAATATATGTATTGTGCTACAACCAAAGTATTATGCCGTGATTTAAAAATAAATGAAAAGTGCAAAATTACTTTTTTCTTTATAATAATTCAGGTATAAACAATAATACCAAAATATTATGCCATGATTTAAAAATATAAAAAATAAATAAAAAGTACGAAATTATTTTTCTAAATATATGCATTTTGATTTAAATAATTATATGGCATTAAAAATTGAATTTAATAAAATATTTTAATAAGTTCTTATATAATGATTTCTAAAATTTTTATTGAAAATTCTATTAATTGAAATTTTCTAAAATTAAAGCTAATGCAATAATTCTGTGACCAGATGTCTCCGCTTCTGCACATTATCCAAATAAAATATTTTAATAAGTTTTTATATAAGGATTGCTAAATTTTTTATTGAAAATTCTATTAATTGAAATTCTCTAAAATTGAAGCTGATGCAATAATTCTGTGACGAGATGCCTCCACTTCTGCCCACCACACCAACGAAAAAGTGCTCTTTCCCAATTTTCGTTCTTCCATAGGAAGCCGTCTAGGAATGAGACGCCAGGGCTCTCGACTTCAAAACACAATTTATACAGCATTATGTATTACTGCCTTGACTGTTGATACAGTCAAGTTAGATTAGGCCGCATGAGTGGTGAAAAAAAAGATGAAGAAATCCAGGGGTTTTCCAATAAAACATAGGCTGAAGTCTTGGAAACTGTTTATTTCATCACAACATATCAACGTAAACAATTCCCACGAGGTGAGAATTTATAAGAGTCATCATGCTTGAGCACGAACTAATTATTCATGCGAAAAAGACGTTAAAGAACGATTTAAATATTCTACGTGACTTTGGACACCAGGCAACAGATAAGGTAAACAACCAAACAGCACAAAAATCTTCCTTCTGAGCTCATGCTCGAGCGTTTTATTAGAATACGCGGAGGAATTTCGAATTGAAATGTAAACTTCAGACTAACCAAACAAATTCATGAGCGAGATACGAAAGAAACTGCGATCCGTCACTCAACCAATGGAGAGCGAGCAAGGAACGTTATAGAAATGAATCCCGGCCCTGCTGACGGAGGGATTCCGATGTGATTCGACTGACGCTCGCCAGGCTGCCGGGAAATTGAGATGGAATAAAATAAAAATGTAGAAAAAGCTTTTATAAACATTCGAAAAATAAAGTTAGTGCGCTCAGAATTTTACAGTTTGGTAGCTGATAAAAATTAATGAAGGGATTAAAAGTTTAGATTAAGTTTTTGAATAAGACTATTATTAAGATACACATTTTAATTTTATAGGAATTTAACTAGAAATAAATATTAGAGAGTATTAAGAAATAAGGAAATAATGAATACGCCGACAATTTAGAATAATTTAAATGAATAATAAAAGTAAAATTTTTATATAACGCACATATATCTATAATAATAAAAGAACAGATCGCTCTGTGTGTGTGTCGGCGATGGCTAGCAAAATCTACGGCGCGTACGAGGTTCAAAATTTTTCTAAAGAGAGTCCAAGGCCTCTCCTAATGCACCTGACTTTCAGAATTTTAATATTCTAATTAATAACTGAGTAATTAATTTACAAACGGAACTCACTTTCATCAAAAATACGCTTTTTTCTCGGCTTTTTTTAATCCGCTTGCTTTCGGTTGGTTGGTTGTATAAGTTTTCTCAGAAGAAATTAAATAAACCGGGATAGCAATGGATGTGTTCAAGATGTACGCGCGCCGCGCGTGCGACCTCAGGAGACAGGAACATGGAGTGGGTCTTTATCGTTGATGGAATAAACATTCAGCGTGTTCACGAACAAATCACGGTTTGATTAATTACGGTACTAATTATTAAGATAATTTGTTGCAAATGAGAGGCGAGCTAGATGACTGAATGGATAGTCCTTTGAACTCGAGACTACGGGCTATGGGTTCGAATCCTTCGCGCCCCAAATTGTTTTATAAGGTTTTTTCTTTTGGTTGCTTTATATTTTTCATAATAAATAAGATATTTTTGATAAAGATAAATTTTTATATTTATAATATTTATAATAATATTATTATATTTATATTATAATAAAATACTTATTTAAATACCAGAAAATGAGGTATTTCGCAGTGAAAGTTTTACATTTGAACACCTTTTAATATTCAAAGTGATATTAAGCAAATGAAAAAATAAGTATTGCGCGAAAATATACGTTTGCGCTTAGGATAATTTCTTAATATGTTTCTTTCCTCTTTTTTTTTTTTTTTTTTTTGAGTAATTTAAGAGTGAATTTTTGTCAAGACTGGGATGCAAATCATATTTTACGGTGTTAAAATCAACATGGAAAATATTATAAAAATAAAATGTAATAGATGTATAATATTTTAACTAAAAATATCTGAACATACAGTAGAACCTTGATTATCCGAAGTAATTGGGACCGACCATCTTTCGGAAAATAGAAATTTTCGGATAATCGAGAATGCTTCAATTTTAAGATTAAGGAGAAATATATGCAAAATTTCTTATTATGGTAACAAGTGCTTCATAAAAGTAAAGCAATAGCAAAATAGAAACAAGAATAAATTACCTGAATTTTAATTTTGAAATTAAGTACCTTTTACATATATCACACGGGTTTAAAAAATTTTTTTGTTTGTCGCAGTTTCGATTGCTTTTGCTTTGAAGCGGAGTCATCACGGAGTTTTTTAATATTACTTCACCAGTATCGCAGTGCTAGGCCCCTATATCTAGGGCCCCTTTTTAAGCATTTACACCATTATTGCGCATTTTTAATAAATATTATTCTAATGATTATTCCAGATCCTATGATTAATTTTGACAAATTGAAGATCTAAAACGCTAAGTACTAAAACGGTTTAACATGTTTTCATGTTAGGGCCCTGTTCTCAACTATCAGTTGGCCCCTTTTGGGCCCCCTATTATAACTCCCTTAAAAATAGTCCGATTCACTAGCTTTTTTTTTTCTAACAACATCTTAGGTTCTCCAGTTATTACACGAACGAAAAAAAAAAATTGCAGACTTCAGCTACCACATATTTTGAATATTAATCGCCTTCTTGGGCCCTTGGTGAAGTTCTTTAAAAATGATTCGAATGCCTTGCAATTTTCTTTACCATTGTTCTAGCATCATATGATTACTTTAAAAACTACTAAAAAGTATATTTATACTAAACTACATGCCACTTAAGTTCCTGACCTCCTGGGATCCGGTACAAGGCCCTTGAAGCTTTTGCACCATAAATTGTTAATAGATTGCCCCTCTTAATCCGATCTTTATTTTTGGAACCAATTTTTCAATTTATTTATTCTCCCGTTTCTGTATTCCAGTTAAAATCCTGGGGCACCCTAGGGTCCCGTAGGGCTCGATCCGGGACCCCTTGAACTTTTTGTTTGCCATGTATTTTTCACCCTCTAATTTTCTCACCTTCTCATTGCATAATTTTAAAATTGAGTTTTAGACTCTTCTCCCTGGACCAACAACTTCATATTTTTATTGGAGCCCTAGGGCCCTTTTTAAGCATTTATCCCATTTTGTGCGCATTTCTTTAAAATATTAATCTAATGATTAATTCATACCCTATGCTTAATTTTGACTAATTGAAGATCTAAAACGCTAAGTACTAAAACATTTAAACACGTTTTCGAGTTAGAGCACTGTTCTGAACTATCAGTTGGCCCCTTTGGAGCCCCCTATTATAATTCCCTTAAAAATAGTCAGATTCACTTGCTTTTTTTCCTTACATCTTAAGTGTTCTAGCTGCTACATGAACGAAAAAAAAAAATTCAGACTTCAACTACCATCAATTTTGAATATTAAAAAATGCGCCTTCTTGGGGCCCTTGATTCTTTAAAAATGATCCGAATTCCTTGCAAATTTCTTTACCATGGTTCTAGCGCCCTCTAATTACTTTAAAAACTACTAAAAAGTGTCTTTATACCAAACTACATACCACTTAAGTCCCTTCCCCCTTGGTGCCCGGTACAAGGCTCCTTGAAGCTTTTGCACCATAAATTATTAATAAATTGCCCCTCTTAATCCGATCTTCATTTTTACCATTTTTGCATTTAGTCATTCTCCTGTTACTATATTCCAGTTAAAATCCTGGGGCACATACGGTCCTTTGGGCCCGATACGGGGCCCTACAGGATTGCCATGCATTTTTCACCCCCTAATTTTCTCACCTTCTGATTGCATAATTTTAAAATTGAGTCTTGGACTCTTCTCCCTAGACAAACACCCTCATATTTTTATTGGGGCTCTAGGGCCCTTTATAAGCATTTACACGATTTTTGCGCTTTTCTTTAAAATATTATTCTAATGATTATTTCATACCCTATGATTAATTTTGACTAATTGAAAATCTAAAACGCTAATTACTACAACATTTAAACGTTTTCATTTTAGGGTCCTACTCTCAACTATTAGTTGGACCCTTTTGGGCCCCCTGTTATAGCTCCTTTAAAAATCGTCCGATTCACGAATTTTTTTTTCTAACAACTTCTTAGGTTCTCCAGCTACTACATGAACAACAACAAAAAAAAATTTGCAGACTTCAGCTACCACCAATTTTGAATATTAATCGTCTTCTTGGGGCCTTTGTTGCAGCTTCTTTAAAAACTATCCTATTCTATTGCAATTTTCTTTAACTTAGTTTTAGCGTCTTCAAGCTACTTTAAAACCACTACTAAATTTTCGTATACCCAACTACTTTCTAGATAACACTCTGGCCCCCAGGGACCGGTCTTTCTTTCTACCTCAGCTACCACCTTTTTCGAACATTAATCCCCTTTTCCAGCATCAACTTACGTCTATTCACTACAGCCGTAAATTAAAAATCGCGTTACTTTAAAGATATCTTTAGATAAGAGATTTCATCCATTTATTATATATGTGTTAATGCTAACTGTAAGTCATGCAATTTACAAGGGGAGGGGCATCTTCCACCGCTTGGGGGCGCAATATTTCCTCGGGTTTAAGGGCCGAATTTCAACGGGATTATCTTCCTTCAACTTAGATTACAATTCAGCTACTTTCTGTATTATGAAATTTTATCTTGGACTTTAGTTACCAACATTTTCTAACATTAATGGTGCATTCTTTTTTTATTATTATTCTATGGGCTTGATTCCTACGAGGTTTGTCTCACTCAACTTGGTTTTCGATTGTCTCCAGCACGTGCGAGCACTTCCGGTAAATGCTGCCATAGATAGCGGGGAACTAGATTACAGGTTCCTTAGAAAAGAAGTTTGATTGGAACACACTAGATGCTGCGGAAGGAAACGGGGCCTCCGAAATTAGGTTCATTTAAGAGAATTTCCAAAGATATAAAATCATCCAAACTTAAGTTTTGTTTAAGGTTATTATTTACAAACCCCGGGCAACGCCGGGCGGGTCTGCTAGTATATATATAATACCTTTGAATCAAAATTTATCCTGCAAGTTCATGTAATGATGTTAACCAAAATTCTAAATGAAGTTGGCATGTAATAATATTATGTATTAATCTTTATACTAAAACAATATTAACCCTTTATCTACTGACGGTACTTATAAGTACCATTAAAATAACTTGTTATAAAATTCATTTAATACATCGATTAGTTGTAATAAAGTTTAGAATGGGTTATAGATACATTACTTTATCTTGTTCCAAAAGCATTATTGGTTACGCAACACAAAAATATTTTTAAAAGGATGATTTCTTTGGCCTTTGCATCTTTTCAGCTTTCTTGGCGTTTGGGGGGGGGGGGATTTTTCAATTCAGAAATATTTCTATTGTAAGAACGTTATATTTGTACATTTCCTAATTCTACAAAATACTATAATCCTTCAATTCTACTAAAATGTATTAAATGATTATGTAAATCTTCTAATGTAGTTTAAACAATTCACGAAAAATACTTTAAAAGAAAAATTTTTCATGAATTCATAATTCAGTATATAAAGAGTTAAAGTAAAGCTAATCAGCATACAGAACCCACGAAGAAATCTCAAAATACTGAAAAACCTAAACAATTTAATGTGTATATATTCCGAAATTCTGGTGTCATTGTGGCATTTTGGGGATTAAAATTAAGTGGTGCACCAAGTAAGCAATATCACCGTTTTTCCAAGGGTCCAAAAAAAGATCAATTTTTACGAGTCAACAGTGACAGCTATTTTCTTCAAACTTCAATTCTATCAATTCTTCACCCCCCCCCCCCCCTACAGAATTTTAAAATGAATTGGATTCAATCTAATTTTTGTTTTTGTATACATTTTTTTTCTGTTCGAGAAAAGTGAAAGGAAAATCCGACTTTGTTATGCAGGATCTTCTTGTTTTTAAGGCTGTTCTCAAATCCAAAAGGTCAACTTTGTGACATAAGTTTCAATTTCTTTTTGTTCGGAAATGCATGAAACTAGTCGGTGCTGTTGTTCAGAAACTATGTAATCGAACTGTTTTTTCCGTTTTTTTGCAAACTCAATAGATGTTTATCTTTCAGAAAATATTGTCAAAGTGGTCGTTTTGAACTGAATTTCCACGCGAAAAAAGAATAACCACTCAAGAAAGGGTAAAAAAGTCTTTGTCACGTGATCAAAATCGCTTAGAGCTTAACAGGTAATTTATTTATCAAAAAATGGAAAGCACAGTTCGATTCCAAATCGCTTCCATGGCCAGGATTTCCAATTTTATATCTTTCCGTTAAAAAATGAATTTGTAAATGTGTCAAAACGTTTTGCGCTTGTTGAGCAGAGCCATTGAGAATAACGTTAAAGGGGCAATCTGCCATACTACCGTGAAATTAAATGTTATGTATGATTACATTTCAGGCATAATCTCAGGTTACGCTTTCTTTCTATATTTTTTAACACTTTCTGACATATTTGAAAAGTGTCTAAATGCGTTCGTTTTGTCTGACCGTTGGTCTATCTGTCTGGCTAACTACTCTAACTCGCTTAAATATACCTGGATTACCATGAGGTTGGTATATGATATTAATGTTCATCTTATTACATTCCCTATTGAAAGTGGAGTGTGTAGCAGTAATAGTTCATTTACAGGGACTCGCAAAATAATTCCGTTTATTGTGGTGCATGGAGGAAAAACATTTGCACCGCATTTTATTTATTTTTTAATTTAATGTATTTGAAACACAGTGAAATTAGTGTTTGTACATTCATTATTAAGGTGCAATACTCATTCTCCCTGTGAGTTATGCAGCGCATAGTATTTATCATTCATTTACAGGGGCGCATAAAATAATTCCGCTGCATTATGGTCCATGGAGAAATTCATTAGCAGTGTATTTGAAAGATAAAAACAAATACAAAAATAGAGACAATTTAATTAAACAGTTTAAACAAATAAAAACCTTTAAGAAATAACATTAAACCTTTCGAACTTGTTTAAAAGTTCCTCATCAGTAATGTAAATAAACGCAAATTCACTAGAGATGAGATGACATAAATTTAACTTGCAGTTGAGAGCACGTGTCACAAACAACTAAACACGGAGATGGGTATTTGAGTCTGATTATAATGATATATCCAACTGGAACTGAACTAGCCTCATTGAGGGGAAATTCCGCCGATCTAGTAAACCCTGCTTCCAGGAAAATACGGCTCTTGTATACGTTGCATTTTGATATCATGACCTTGACCATCTTGAATCTGGAAAATGATCGGTTTGTATTGACGATGTAATCGAACTGTTTTTTCCTCCTTTTGGTAAAGGCGGGAAATTTTTCAGAAAATGCTATCAAAGTTAGCGTTACTAAGACATCAATTGCGTAGAATTCAAGGTGTAATTCATTTATTAAAAAATGACAAAAACTTTTCGATTACAAATCACTTCAATAATCACCCTGCAAGTATCACACTCTTATGTCTAAAAACGTCAGAAAATTTCGGGGGACTGGTTGAGAATAGTCTTAAATATTATGAGGAAAAAGGTAAATATATTAATTATACTGAATAATTGCATTTAAAAAAAATTCCGACGCGACGACGGTCTAACAGAAAGGATCGCTTACGTAGAAATCGGAGACCTCCAGCTGGGAGTCATAATGGTGTTGTCCATTCGCATTACTCCCTGAACATGGCTTCTCCTGTGTCATTCATTCTGTAGTAATTATCTGAAACTTGTAATTACTGATGTAGTCTTTCATCCCGAGTTCCGCTTTAATCATTCTCCCTAATCTCTGCTATCTAATCACTGGCAGACGAACAGCGTTGAGTTGGATTCGCGGTGAGTTTGAAGGCAGTTATTAACCTTTCACTAATTCTTATTTTCTAATATTTATTTATGTCTTGTGAATAGTGCTGATTTTTTTTCTCTCCTTATTTTATTAAATTTTAAAGAAATGTGAAACAAATTGTTGTCGGTCTGACAGACCGCTGGAATATATGTACGAAATAAATAAATAAATATATCAGGTAACTGATGCGGTGTGTGGCATTGAGTGTTTGTTTTAGTAGGGTAGAAAATTAGAGAATTTATCAATAGCTATTTTAAGATTTAGAGGCATTGGTAATTTTTTTAAAACTGGTCTGACAGACCGCTCACAGCGAGGTTAGCAATAACTTTACTTCTAATATTTTAAATCATGAATTGGAACGCAATTTGAATAAAACAAGTTGTTTTCCTGGAGAAAAAAAATAATAAGCTGTATGTTTGTCTACAGCTTTAATGTATTTATTTTCATGTATTGAAAAGCAACATTAAATTAAATTAAAAAAAATAATCTCTCTCACTCTCTTTATTTTGCTTTTAGCAGCAGCCTAACAGAATGTAATTTCTTCTAAAAATCCAAAGAGCATGTAAAATATTAATTTCTTACGGGCACCTGTTTTATCTTTAGTATCGTTATATAACAAATTCGGACACCCAGAGATTCATTAATTGCTAAAAAGTGTTAAAAAATAACAATAAAAAAGCTTTAATAAATTGCTTCATGTTTCTGCTTCATCGAAGCCTTTATCACGACAAATAAGAATGTTCTACAGTTATTGCATTATTATAGGCCGTGTATACACGGTCTATAATGCAATGATTTAAAGCATTATCATTCACAAATCATTGCATTATTATATATCGTGCAGCTGAAGAAAATTCCTGTCTGTCTTGATAAATGCTTCGGTGAAGCCTAAACGACAGTTTATTAAAACATTTTTACAGTTTTTAAGTTTTTATGGTTTTACGTTACACTTTTTCAGCATTTAATGGAGTATATTTAATATCGTTATAATTCTAGTTGTAACCTTTTTGAACTAAATTGATTTATTAACTCTAGAAAGGTAAACGTTCTCCGCATTTCGGTGTTATTTGAATGAAGTATGTACTGTTCATTTTCGAAAGCCTCGCCTAACCCTCTGGGACGATTCTACTATCTAAAGGGGTGTTACGCTGAGATGGGTACTTTATGAAGTTCTAACTTGATTGTTCTCTTGTACGCTGTCGCTAAGATTGGCACTCAGCCAAACGCAGCTAAACAAGCCCGATTCACTCCTATTTTGATAAAATCAAAACAGACCTGATGCATGCGCAAAAGCGCGGAGAGTTTTGCTTTCTGAAAACAAACAGTAATTAAAAATGACGACCTTCCGGGGCAAAACAGTTCTTTGTGATTCATTGTTGTAAACGTTATACAGAGTAGTTATGATGCTTGATTATTAATCTTGACGATGGAATTTTAATGTCTAAAATAAGCAGTGTTTTATAGATCAGTTTCAACTGGCGTCACACCCTAGCAAACAACTTGACAACCACGTTAAATTTTTTTGTTTGTCCATCAATTTTCCCGGGTTTCTCCACTGTCATTGGTTGAGCGCTAAAGGACGTGTAATTTTGATTGGTTGGTGGAAAATTGGCGGCATATGGTCACGTGGTTGAAACTGATCTATAGCACGAATAGCTTTCCTTACGGATTCATTGACCTCAGTGGCTCTCTTCGATTTCGATGCCGCACAGATTGCTTTCAGAACCATACTCATGTTATGCTAAAAGTTTCGACGTCCTGATCCTGATTATTTCTAAATTAAACATTGTGATGAAGCCAGTTGCACCAGAATTCTAGTGATTTTTAATAATTCTGAAAAATCACATGTTCTATGCCTAGTATGTTAAATAACAGCAACAGGCACTGGCACAACGAATGGGCGAGTTTGGTATTAACATGTTTCTGTGACCTTTTGAAATTAAGTTTTACTCGTGTGTTCATGCTACAAAATTGTTATTATTTGGTCTTATGAAAATTCATAGAGAAAGGTTCTTACCGGTCTTAAATCACACGCCTTAGCAATAGTTCTAGTGAGTGTGTTTTTAATCAACTTATTGCCTTCAAATCTTAAATGAGAGCGAACAAGCTAGCTTAAGTCGATCGTTTTCATATCTGTTTCATTTTACTACATTCATGCTTTTTCATCTCACCGTAGTCGTGCCTTTTCGTCTTGCCCGCAGATAATATTTGTAACTAAAATAAGCAAATAAAAAGAAAATGAAAAATATGCCTGCTAAGTAATTACAAATCAGAATTTCTCAGTTCGTCTGCTACTAACGAATTTCATACAAAATCATTGCTTCCTTTATCTTTTAATTCAATCAACATCGAATTACCTCATTAATCCCAATGTCGTTACTAGATTGAATTCAGTTAATTGAACATTTTTTTCTTTGCTAAAACAACATATTGGAGAGAAATGGCCACGTAAAAGTGCATCAAAACGAATTACCCATCCCCATTTTACTCAATCATTTCCAGCCGTGACAACCAAATTATTCTTTCTAGCAGACAGAAAACATTGTTGTCAAGTCAAATTAGTCGGCTTATCTGACTGCCCTAAAGTCCATTCTTGACAATGTAATTATTTCGATCTCGTAATTGGATATATACGTAATCTATTGTGAGCTTCTCTCTCATCTGTTTTTAAACGACGGTGTTTTTCTATTACCGCGGCGGATTTATGTTGCTTCGAAGAGTGGTAACAATTTTCACGACAGAATAAGTAATAAAATCTATTTACTTCTTATCATTAAGGATTGTTCTTGAAACCCGATTTTTCTTTTCTGTGTCAACTGTTTGTTATGTTTATTTGCTTTCTTTAATTGATTTTTTCTTTTTCGTTGACGTCGGCATTAAATAATCACTGCAGTTTGCGAAATTTTTATTCTTTTTTAGATAATTGGAATAATTTTCGTGTTTTCAAACTGGATTTGTATATGAGTTTCGTAGTGTAATGGACAAAACACCTACCTGATTATTTAACAACATTGTAATTAATCATGAAAACAAAATAAAATAATTGACTAAAACAGTGTAAATTGCACATTTGAAAAAAATATTTTATTCGTATCAGAAAAGAAAAAAAAAATTATTTTTTTATAGCTTCTTATTAGATAAATTAACGAATAAATAATGAAAAAACGAAGAAAATGCAAATGAATAAGATGTTGAGCCAATGGAAATTAAAATGTTGAGCCTCCGTTTTTTTTTATTTGGGGGGGGGGGGGGGTAATTTATGAAATTCTTGATTTCATTGGATACAATAAGTTTCTTAACTATTCTGGGTTAATTTTACAACACATAACGATTTCAGGCCAGTCAGTGCTTTGGCTACGCTATTTTTAATATATAATCGCAATCGATTTATTGTAGTTATTGTATGGTTGTAGAAATCCACCACGAAGATTATTTCTGTTGCAAATGTTGTAGAAATATATAACGAAGTTTGTTGTTTAGAGATAATGGTATGGTAGCCAAAAAAGTGACCGCACCGACCCCTGCCATTTTATATACTTTCAAGTAAATAGTTGACTAATATTGTTTGTCATTTTTGTAAACATTGCGAGTAACATAGCAACGAATATTCTTAATCGAGTTTAGATCAAAAAGAACTACGTAATATTAATTTCATAAAATTAATATTTAGGATTTATGCTAAGTACAACAACGTCAGAAATTTGGCAAGATCCATTATTTTCCTGCAAAATCGAAATATCCGCTCACAGGTCAGCATCATAAGACAAAACTGATTCTTGCAAGAGTTCTTGATATTGAATGCATGCGATTAATTACGAAAATAATAGAATCTGTTCCACTGGATTTAATTTTAATTAAAATCATTAGAGAATGTCTTCTTTTTTTCATAAAGTTATAAATTAGTTGAATCATTTCATAAGTATAACCATTAATTCTGAAACGGTCAGATCCATCTAAATATAGTTAGTTCATTTTCATTTTTTAACTGGACGAGTAATTATTCTTCATTCCGTGTCATGTGTTATCTAGCCCATTTGTAACGCTACATTTTATACTGCATTGTCTATAATGTTTTCATTATTTTCAAAAATTACGACAAATTTTCAATACTATTGAATGCTTTCTATACTGAAGAAACGCTTGAGTTATAAATCAATTACCAAACAAAATTTTTTAATTGTTTTTCAGGACAGTTCAGATTGATTTTTGTTTATCTAATACCTGACTGGACTAATTACAGTCCGTTTTTTCGTTTATATGCGCTTTTTAACTTTCGTGTAATGCTTATATTGCCATGAAATTTAAATATGTTATTAAAGTTCACTACATTATGTTCCCTATTCAAAATTGTGTGCGTAGCATTTCTAGTTTATTTACAAGTTCAAGCGAAGGAATTTCGACACATTATGGGTCTTTGTTTGAAGTCTGTTTTAATAAACTATTGCTTTAAACAGAGTTGAATCTATATAATAAAGCTCATTACAATGAACTTTAACTCTTTTTAGCTCACAGGCTATCAAAGCCTGAGAGCTAATGTGCCCGCCCGTTCTGTATGTATGTATGTATGTACGTACGTACGTATGTATGTACGTAACGCGATAACTCTTGATAGAAACATCCGATTTGCTTCAAAATTTTTTCCTAGGTTCATTGTGATAAGGCGCTTCCCTGATTAGTTTTGGGAGTTCATTGGTTAAGGATAAAGGGGGAAAACGGGGTTAGTCCAACCCCCCCCCCCCTTAATTCAGAAAAATGGGTTTTTCATGCAAAATCATTCCATTTGCTCCGAATTTGGTATACCGGTTTATTATGTTAAGGAACATCCCTGATTAGTTTTGTGGGTTCATTGGTTAAGGATAAAGGGGGAAAAGGGGGGGGGGGGTAGTCCACCCCCTTAATTCAGATAAATGGGTTTTTTTATGCAGAATGATTCGATTTGCTCCGAATTTGGTATACCGGTTTATTATGTTAAGGAACTTCCCTGATTAGTTTTGGAAGTTCATTGGTTAAGGATAAAGGTGGAAAAACGGGGTTAGTCCACCCCCCTTAATTCAGATAAATGAGTTTTTCATGCAGAATGATTCGATTTGCTCAGAATTTGGTATACCGGTTTATTATGTTAAGGAACTTCCCTGATTAGTTTTGGGAGTTCATTGGTTAAGAATAAAGGGGGAAAAGGGGGGCTAGTCCACCCCCTTAATTCAGATAAATGGGTATTTCATGCAGAATCATTCGATTTGCTCCGAATTTGGTATACCGGTTTATTATGTTAAGGAACTTCCCTGATTAGTTTTGGGGGTTCATTGGTTAAGGATAAAGGGGGGAAAAGGGAGGTTAGCCCGCCCCTCTTAATTCTGATAAGTGGGTTTTTCATGCAGAATGATTCGATTTGCTCCGAATTTGGTATACCGGTTTATTATGTTAAGGAACTTCCCTTATTAGTTTTGGGGGTTCATTGGTTAAGGATAAAGGGGGGAAAAGGGAGGTTAGCCCGCCCCTCTTAATTTTGATAAGTGGGTTTTTCATGCAGAATGATTCGATTTGCTCCGAAGTTGGTATACCGGTTTATTATGTTAAGGAACTTCCTTGATTAGTTTTGGGGGTTTATTGGTTAAAGATAAAGGGGGAAGGGGGGCTAGGCCACCCCCCTTAATTTATATAAACGGGTTTTTCATGCAGAATTATTCGCTTTGCTCCAAATTTGGTATACCGGTTTATTATGTTAAGGAGCTTCCCTGATTCGTTTTGGCGATTCATTGGTTAAAGATAAAGGGGGGCTAGTCCACCCCCTTAATTTAGATAAATGTTTTTTTTTGCAGGATTATTCGATTTGCTCCAAATTTGGTATACCGGTTTATTATGATAAGGGGCTTCCCTGATTAGATTTGGAGGTTCACTGGTTAAGTATAAAGGGGGAAACGGGGGCTAATTCCCCTTCACTTATTTTTTGAGGGGCATTATTCTTTAAAATAAGTGTATAGTATACAATTAGTGTGAATAGCCTGTGAGCTCAATGCCATCAGTTTAGCTGGGCACTTTTCTTTTTTATTTTATTATTATTCATTGACAACATGTTCCCAAATTAAAATGTTTCGTGTAACATTTTTAGTTGTTCTACAGAATTCGAATACCTTTTCGCCTTCATCAGTAATTGTTATAAGTAGATTTTGTAATGAATTGTGCAATTTCGATTGTCCATTATTTATAGTTGGAATTTATTTATGCTGCAAACTGCACCATGCCCATTATCAAAATGATAG
The DNA here is from genome assembly GCA_963932465.1 of Maratus speciosus. Classification (NCBI taxonomy): domain Eukaryota; kingdom Metazoa; phylum Arthropoda; class Arachnida; order Araneae; family Salticidae; genus Maratus; species Maratus speciosus. The sequence continues at coordinate 411,379,131 of OZ010793.1, read as the reverse complement.
TTCGGTATATGTAGCTCATATAAATGACCTCACAGAATCATTCGGTTGCATTTATGATCTTTGGTCGATTATGTTTTGAAGTGCATTTTCGATGGCAGCATTCGTTTTAAAACTGAATTCAATTTTAGCATATTATGTGATGCATATATCGTCTAATCTATGTATTTTTTAATGCACCTCCGCTTAAAATTATCCGAAAACTTAGAATTTATGAAACGTTGTTACTTCAAATACAGTAGAACCCCGCTAATCCGAAATTCCGGTTAATCCGAACAGATTTTACTTTCGAAAATTATATTTGAACAGATTAGCTGAAAATATTAACTTACGAAATTTTCCGGATTATAGGATGAATATAGGGAAAAACGTGTAGAAGTTAGAATTAAACAAAAAATTGCAGTAAAGTACGTTTTTTATTCTTTAAGCAGCTTGAATAGAATACAAAAAATACTCAGTAGAGTAAAAGTACAACATATGTACACGAATATAAAATGAAAACGGGTACTGACCTATACTCATAGTCATAGAAGCAATCTTAAAAAATAAAATCTCGAAAATCAGTTTGTTTGCCAGTCACTATAAAATTACTTTCTAAAATGCAAAAGGTATTTCATTCAGATAATAAAAATTTATGTTTCCTTTAAACAGTTTGATTTCGCAAATTATCTACAAAAATGTTTTTTCTCCCTCCTCGTCTACGTTTGAGTTATTTATAGATTCGCGATTTTGAACCGTGTGTAATGGATTAAGTAATTTCCACTCTTTAGTTCCATTGCATTATTATAAACATCAGAAGTGATTAAACAAGAAATACTGTTTTTTTTTTTTCGAAAGTCGTACCGGATTATCCAGTGTGTTTCCAGTGTGTCCTTAGGATAACGGATAGTACTCATCTTTTTTTTCTATTTTTATCAGAATTTCGGGTAATCCGAACAGGCACCGCTTCCAATTAGTTCGGATCAGCGGGGTTCTCTTTCAGTTATGCTATATGTTTTACAATTTTATGACAGTTGCAAACTGTCAAAATTGTCTTCCACCATATTCGTTGGAGCAACCACTACTTTGAAACACTGTTATTGTAAAAATTCGGGTAATCCGAATTTTTTGTAATCCGAACAGGCACCGCTTCCAATTAGTTCGGATCAGCGGGGCTCTCTTTCAGTTATGCTATATGTTTTACAATTTTATGACAGTTGCAAACTGTCAAAATTGTCTTCCACCATATTCGTTGGAGCAACCACTACTTTAACAGCAACACTGTTATTGTTGCTGTAAAAGTAGTTTTACAGGAATTTGCGAATTACATGTTAGATTGATCGTTATAGACGTCGACTTCGGCAATAAAATTTGACTTTAAACACTTCTTAGAAATATTCGATAAATCAAGATTCTACGATTTATTGAAATACAGTTATCGAGAATGATCCATAATCATATTATTCGTGATGAAGTCGCAACATTTTATCGAAAAAGTAATGTAAAAAACTTACCAAAAACTTGCCAAATTGAAGGCGGACAAAAGAAGTTGCCAAAAAGTTGCGAAATTGAAAGGGGGGGGGGGGCATGGCAGAGTTAAATCTTTAGCAATAGTAAGTTTTAAAATTATTAAAAATATAAGGGGATTGCACGAAATGAAAGTGACGTATTTGTTGTTTATTTTTTCTTTCTAACTTTCGTTGAAATCTTTGTTCATATTTCTTGTAAAGTATCTTGCTATAATCTATGTCGTTTATCGCTTCGTCTGGCTTTTAACAAATGCTCTATCGTTTAACAATGAGACTTTGTCGAGGTAAGTGTAACACGATACTCGTAACATGCATTTTACAAATAGCTTAAGAAAATCTTTCTACTTCTCTAATTCATTTACCAATTTTATTGTTATTTCTTTTATGTTGTTGGTTAGACCGTCCTAAGGAGGAAATTTCTTTCAATAGAAGATTTATGAATATATATTTTCTTTCATATTAATGCTAATTAGTTAGGGGAGAGAGGGGTGGAATGGGACAGTGGGAGGAATGGGACAATAGGTTTTTCCCTTTATGTATCATTCTAAAGATGTAATCAGTCGCACACTAGATGAAGCAATGGTAGCCCAATCTTCAGTTGAAAAAAGTTGTTGATCTGCGTAAGATTGCAATTGTATAAAGAAAAAGATTATTTTAGGAATCAAAAGTAAATTTGCTTCATTACTTTTTATGCTTTCTGTATATTAATGACTTGTTTATGCTTAGATGTAATAGTTTCTCTATTTATGAAACATTATACTCTATGTTATCCATAATTTAAACTAAGACTACAAGCAGTATTTCTGTGTATACAAGAAGTTTAACATAAAAGAAGGTAGTGGGGAGGAATGGGACATGCCAGCAAAGGGAGGAATGGGACAAGTCAAATTCCTTCTGTTTAATAAGATGAATGTAAATTACTAATATGGAAATATTTTTAGAGGGTATAATATATTAATTATAACATTGATAATATATTAATTATAACATCGATAATATATTGATTTACTTCAAAATGTAAATAAATTGGACTGATGATTTTTGAATGTCGTCTGTAACTGACAATCCTGAATTATGGAATCCTGAATGAAGATAGTGGAATTTGATACTGTGGCACATACATTACCAACCTACAATCTTAGTTATACTGTAATATATGTAGCCGACATTAGACTATTTGTGCTTTATCACACTTTTTTTAGCTGTCCCATACCTCCCTGTTAGTAGGGAGGTATGGGACACATTTTGAAAATTATGATTTCTTTAATTATAAAAACGTTTCTGCAAATTTTGATTCTATATTGTTCAGGGACATTAGAAAGTGTTTCATTTTGTATTCTATAAATTGAAAATTTTGTTTTTGTGTCAAATAAAGTTGATTTTCTTATTTTTGTAAAAAGTGTCCCATTCCTTCCCACTTTCCCCTAATAATTACTAACAACTACTTAGTAATTATTAACAGTCTTAATAAATAGTTATTAGTTACCCTATTAAGGCTGTTCTCAAATCCAAAAGTGCAACTTTATTAATATATATTTTCTTTCATATTAATGCTAATTAGTTAAAATTACTAACAACTACTTACTAATTATTACAGCCTTAATAAATAGTCATTAGTTACTTTATTAAGGTTGTTCCCAAATCCAAAAGGGCAACTTTATGACATAGGTTTTAATTTATTTTTGTTCGGAAATGAATGAAACTAGCAGGTATTGTTGTTCAGAAACTATGTAATCGAACTGTTTTTTCCTTTTTTTTTTTTTTTTTCAAACGCAATAGATCTTTCAGAAAATAGTGTTAAAGTGGGCGTTTTGAACCTAATTTTCGCACGAAAAAAGAATTACCACCAGAGGAAGGGTGAAAAAAGTCTTGTCACGTGATCAAAATTCGCTTATAGGTAATTTATTTATCAAAAAATGGAAAACACAGTTCGATTCCAAATCACATCCATAGTCAGGCCTTCCAATTGTATATCTTTCCATTAAAAAATGAATTTGTAAATGTGTCAAAAGAATTTGCGCTTGTTGAGCAGAGCATTTGAGAACAGCCTTAATAATTACTTCTTCAAAATAATTGTTTGTTTTGCTCAAGATATGTGTTACTGATTCAAGTTATGCATTAAACTGTTTTTGAATGTTTTAATATTTCATCAATAATTTAAGTTGAGAAAGAATAAAATAGTATTAAAAAATATTAATTCTTTGTTTTTATTTAATAGTTTAAATAATAATAAATATATTATAATAATTAATATTTCGTTGGCAAATATAATAAATAAATGAACAAATATTTTGTTGTTTCAGTCTCACAGTAGTTTTTGGTGAGCGGGTTTTGGTGAGTAATTAACTCCGTTGTTTTTGTAACTCGAAAACTGTTGTAACCATAAAGATTATTTGGCGATTTATCACCTGCGCCTGGCTAACGGAAAAATGCCTTAATTTTTAACTTCATTTATAATTTAGTTTTAAAAAATTTGAAATGTTTTTTGTCATTGGAAATGCTTTTTATGCATAATTTTTGTAATTCTAGCATATCAAGAAGTGAACAAAAACTAAGTTCAGTTAAATAAAAGAGTGTAAAAAGACTTTTATTATTTACTAGAAACGAGAAAAGCACTGCAATGGTCTACCCCATCGAGCCTAGTTTATGGCCTACCCTCTAAAACAGCCATGCTCCTTAACCTTTTTCCCTCAAGGGTCGAAAACAGACGTTTGCGACGTTAGGTGGGCCCGCAACTCCTTAAAAAAGCGCAATTAAAATAGTAAAATAACAAAAGTAGTATAACAAAACAAATAACAAATTTAATATTATCAGTATAGTTGAACGTTTGTTTTGGAAGAAAGGAAAAAATTCAACACCTCTATTTCCAAACAATAAACTTTGTGGTAGATTTCTATTTCAAATGTTGTAGAAATAGACCACGAAGTTTTTTGCAATAGTTTTGCAATGGTGTAATATTTGCTACCACGAAGTTTATTGTTTGGAAATAATGTAAAACTTTTGCGTGCTAATTTTTTCCACGACAAATGTTCAACATTAAAAAGCAGTATTATATAATAAGTATAAAACGTTATAATATAAAAATAGAGAATTTTCCAGTTCTAAAGAAAAAAATCAGGAAATTTTCTCTAATTAATCAGGTTTTTTTTTGCTCCATGCAAAAAGTTTAGTTTCTTTTAATTGTATAAGTATATAGTGCAAACTTAATTTGGAATAAATTTCATTAGTGTTGAAGTTTAAGAAATATACACAAGTAGCTCAAATAGCACTACATGTAAAAATACCTTTTGACTAATAAAGCAATATTTAGGATGTTTTAACGTAATTATAAATTAATTATAAATAACAGGATCGATTTTGTCTTCCTGCGAAAATATAAAAAACAACAGTGAAGGTCTTAAATACTTTTTATGCACATCTCAATTAATTTTTAAAACATGGATTATGTGTTTCGGGCTACACATAAAATGTCCCCGGTGCGGCTGGCGGACTGCAGGTTGAGTATGCAGGCGTCGGAGCATATAGGACACATTTTATTGTTCTCACCAGTATCTTTTATCGATAATCTCCAAGAGACATTTTTATAAGATATGCAATAGGAATATATTATGAAGATTATTGATAAAAGATACTGGTGAGAACAATAGAATTTGTCCTATATGCTCTGACTCTTGAGTGTGGCTGCTCTAAAACATTGTAGCAGTAGCTAATTCTTCTTCTTTTTTTTTTTTTTTTTTTTTTTTTTTTTTTTTTTTTTTTTTTGTGTGTGTGTGTGTGTGTGTGTGTTTGTGTTACTTGAGCGTCGCCTAGTAATCAACTTGAAATTACTTATGAAAGGACTAAAGATTTTAAAGTCTCCTTGTATTTAAAATAATAAAAATAATAAGATGTCTGCATGATCTGTCCTTTTATATTTCAGCGGTTTCTTTTGTTACTGACATATCACATCGGTTGATGACTTCACATGTAAGGAAAAATTACGTTTTCGGTGCTGGTCCAATTATTATTATTAATTCGTCACCGAGTGAGAGAACGGGGTCGGTCCCATGTTCCTAACAATATCTCTTCCAAGAAAAGGATATCTCCTAAAACGGGTAACTTATTATTATTAGAAAAAGAAGAAGTCTTGCTAACTGCTTTTGGGCTTTCGAAGAAAACAGAACACGTACTTACGATCATCAAATCTTCACTGAAAATTGTGGGGAAAAAATAGGTGAAGGCAGAGAGAAGCAACTTCTTGCGGGGAATATTTCCCCAAATGTTTTATTTTTTATTCTTTTCATTTTATTTACAAAAAGAAAAATGCAGTTATTTTTGTAAACTGTCAGAGATTGCGTTAAATAAAAAGTGTTAAATAACAGCAGAAATAAAATTTTGTTCCAATATTTCGCTTAAAAAAAAAAAAAAAAAAAAAAAAAAAAAACTTAATCGTAATGAATGCGTATTAAAAATCGTGTACTCTTAGCTTGAAATGCAAATATTTAAAAGAAAATTAAATAAGCTTGGAAATGGAAAATCTGAATAAATACCGAAAAATTTTATGCATGTACGGATGAAAAGGATGTCGCAATTGGTTTGAAAGCACTAAATTTGGATTTGACAGTAACCTTAAACCTCTGTCAAACGTTTTCAGAGATCTACTAATTGTTGATCAATCTACAAATTTCAGCAAACTAAACAAATCAATAAAAGTCCGTTTGAAAAATTTCTGAAATTTGCACTATTAATAAATTTGGCATAAACTTTTCTGTTATCAGCTATTAATAAGCGTCGTTTATTATTTTAATTAATTTATTATCATCATTTTTATTATTTTGTAGTTGTACCTTATTTATTCTTGCATAATGCGCACCACTTTGTTCGATTGGTGCTAAAAATGAAAAAAATTGTCTCGTTTTTAATGCGCACCATAGTAATTTAAGGAGTTTCTTAAAAAGATATATTTTTTCCTACTCAAAAACGTAAAATTTTTTGTACCTTAAAATTGGTGAAAAAAATCGATTTTCAATTTTCGACATTAAATGAAATCCTGTTTAATTGTGAATATTTTGACACCCCATTTTTACCCATACGGTAATTATATCGCGAGACATTGTAAATTTTGTTAATACACTCAGCACTTATGTTTTCTTATACCAATATTTCAGGCATTATTATTATAGTAGCCATTAGTATAGACATATTTTTCATATCTGTTTAACATCAATATATAAAAAAACTCATGACACTTATTTTTCATTTAAAAAAATCTTTTATCTTGCTTTTTGTACATATTAAAATCAAAAGTCATAATTTACATTTTCCTTACTTTTCATAAAAAATTAAAACTCATTTCCTTATTTTATTTAAAAGAACATATATTCCGGTAGATTAAAAAAAAAAAAATGCTATTTAACAATATACAATGCATCGTTTAATACCTTTTGGCACCTTTCTGAAAAAAAAAAAACCGTTTTCATCCCTTTTAAATAAAATAAGGAAATGTGTTTTAATTTTTTATGAAAAGTAAGGAAAATGTAAATTATGACTTTTGATTTTAATATGTACAAAAAGCAAGATAAAAGATTTTTTTAAGGGGGTCCGGGACACAAAAATCTTAAAATTTTCAAAAAAAAAAAAATTATTGGATTAAACTTTTCTTTGTCGTTTTCTGCTTAAAATGATGATTAAATCATGTTTCTATCTTAATTAGAACAGGAAATATTAATTTTTTCGTTTTGGTTTGTTTTCAAAATTTACCTTTCAAGCTATGGTTGTCAAGGAAACGACTTCTTGTGAAATTGCGTTTTCCTTCATGATGGGTTTTTTCATCATTTTTCATCTTTAAGTTCTTATAAATCTAGAACCGTTAAAGATAAATGCTTGAAACTTGGAACATATATTTTTCAATTGCTTTACTTTAACTTTGAGCCAGCAAATTTGAAAAAAATATTTACTTTTGAAAATATGAATTTAAAAATAAAAGTTACATCAATTTTTATTAAGTTTTTACTTTAAATATTTTTTTTAATTAATATTTTTTTTAATGCTGGCTCTAAATTAAAAAATATATATTTCTGTTTATTTAAATGAAAAACAATTTAAATTCTACAAATAATATTTCGAGTTATAACGATTTTAAATTATACCACTGTTTTCATAAATTTTAAATTAAATTTTTTTAAAAAAAGCTATGAGAAGTTTTATCATTTGATTTTGTTTATAAATGATATGGTTAACCATCACAAAAAAATTCAAAATTTTAACTCAATAAATAAAATTTTTTTGAAAATGTGTCCCGGACCCCTTAAATGTAAAATAAGTGTCATGAGTTTTTTTATATATTGATGTTAAACAGATATGAAAAATATGTCTATACTAATGGCTACTATAATAATAATGTCTAAAATATTGGTATAAGAAAATATAAGTGTAGTACGGGCATTAAATAAGACAGTGATTTCTGTCGAAAAACACTAACTAAATACACTCAGCACAATTACCCACACAAATTAAAATTTTAAATGGCTTTTTCTCCAGGTTCATATTTTCTTCACTTTCATGTTTTAAAAATTTATACGGTCTCCCGGTCCTATAAGTTATATTTAGTAAAATTTTCCCTTTACACTGACAAGTAATACAAAAAAAGTCCCGTTATTCTACGATTAAAATTGACCGAGTAATAGCTGTTTAAAGATGGAGCATATTTTTTGCTGCAAATTGGGGGTCATTCACAAATTTAGTCGAAATATAATTTCGTCAGATATATTAAAAAAATGGTTGAGAGTAAAATTAACATTGCAATATAAATTTGAAATCTTTAAGAGGTCTCAGGAGTCTTACTTTTTACTTGGCGGTGCAATTTAGCTACATGTTCCATTTAATTTTTTTTCTCAGTCTCTATATAAAACATAAATGCATAAAATTTTTAATATAGAAAACCTAATATGTCTTCTATTAAAAATATTTTTTTCAATATTCTATATTGAAATTTTATTATTTTTTTTTTATGTTTAATTTTGATAAAAAATTTAAAATTGTTTTTAGACTTGCATGCACTGCGCGCAAACTGTAGTAAAACTATTGGTTCAAGAGCCCCCCAAAATATTGATAATGATGTAAAACTAATGTATTTTGAATGTATACTTCATTTGTACGCAATTTATTTATTTATTTTATTTGAAATTTAAATTTAAATTATAAAATTTTGAAAAATCCACTCTTTTATTGAAAAATAGCCAATTTTAAATAATCAATGCAATTATAATATTAAATTTGAAGTATAAGTAATTCTTTACCTTAAAATGAAGATATTTACCAAGTTTCATGCAAATTGCTTTATTAGTTTGTGAAAATTGTTGCGCGCAAGCATAAAATTTAAGAAACAATTTTAATTTTTTTTATTAAAATTAAATATAACAAAAATAAAATAAAATTTCAATATAGAATATTAAACAAATTATTTTAAATAGAAGACATATTAGGTTGTCTATATTAAAAATTTTATGCATTTAAGTTTTATAGAGACTGAGAAAAAAAATTAAATGTGAAATGTTTCTAAACTGCACCGCCGCCAGGTAAAAAGCAAGACTCCTGAGACCCCTTAATCATTCTGGCATATTAATGCAAAATATACAATTTGTAATAAACAATTAAGAAGAAAGAAAAAACAGAATTTTTGTTAAATAAAATGGTGCTAAATTAACCGCCTCAATTCTTTACAAAATGATACGTATTTTAAAATATTATTCGATTGCACTAGCCTGCAAAAGTTGGGTTATGTCATGTTTTTTAGCTTTTGATAATTGGTTCTGATATATTCTGTACCGCTGAATCCGAAATTGACCTTCATTTTTTACCGTCATATAAAGATTTTCACGCAAATTTAAAAGTTAAAAAAAGAAAAAAAAAAGCGAAAATTTGATACTATAAAATAGATGTGATTGTTCTGTTTTTTACTTTTAATGAATGATTTTTATGTATGTTTAACCGCTGAATCCGAAAATAATCTTCATTTTTAACCATCACGTCAGGATTTTTCACAAATTGTAAATTTCAAAGTTAAAAAGTTCAAAGTTAAAATTGAACCTCCTCCCCTTATCTCATCGGACCACCCAGCTGTTTAGCTGTAAGAATCCCAGGATAAGCAAAAATATCGAATAAATTATTGAATAAAAAAAAAAAAAAAAAAAGTTTTACATATGTTTTATAGTATGAGATTTTTGCTATATTTTAACTTACACATTTACGATTTGCAAAAAAATTCTAACGTGATGGTTAAAAATGAAGGTCATTTTCAAGATCCAGTGCTAAAAAGTACGTAAAAATCAATTATCAAAAGTTAAAAACACAGCCATCTCCTCTACTTTACGGTATCCGATTTTTGTTATTCTTTAACTTTGACAATTTATGATTTGCGAAATATCCTGACATGATGGTTAAAAATTACGGCAATTTTTGGATTCAGTGCTAAAAATACATAAAAGTTAAAAAACCCAACAATAGCAGTCTTGTATTATCTAATCTAAAACTTTTTCTTAAACTCCTTGGCGGTAATCTATCCGAAATTTTTTATGTTATCCTGTAAAATAAGTATAAATGGTAACCACCGAAAATCATAATAATATTAGATTGTCATCGGATTTGCGCTAGTACATAAAATGTAATCTCGATCGGATATTTGAAAGGGAGTTAAAGTTCGAGTACAAATTTTGAACAGGAAAAACATATATACGATCGTTGAAGTAACATAAAAACTTATAAAAATAACATAATTTTTGTTAAAAGAAATCATAAAAGAAACAGTCCCAAATCCTGACAAAATAAAGCATATGTTATTTTAGCCAATCTGAAACTTAATAAATGTTAACTTAATCGTAATAGTTGTACGATTTTTTTCAAAGCGCAGATACGCATCAAATAAGATCTTCAAATACTTTAAGCACTTGGTATGTGGCCCCTCAAAGCCATGCCGAATTCATTTGTTTTCAGAGCAGAAAAGTGGTATAAGTCATGCATTTTTAAAGTTTCATAACTCGCTCAATTTTAGTGTTATATGGATGGGACTTTTTTTTGTCCTACTTGTCAGTGTAATAGGAACAGTTTACTAAATATAACTTATAGGACCGGGGGGCCGTATAAAAATTTAAATTTCGTATTTTTTTAAGAAATGTTTTTATTGACCCAAATCGCCTTTAAGGTATTTTTTACCTGATTTAAAACATTTTTGTAATTGGAACTGTATGTCTATGACTAATGGTTTAGGAATTAGCCATTGGACACCGTTGAGAGTGGACACACTGTATATGGGGCAACAATCTTTTGACTTTTCTATATTTTTCTGTCCCTGAATAATAATTTTTATTTTAGTACATATTTTTATTATATACTTTTGACTGTCCCTGTCACATTGGCCGTCATGTAACGGAAAACTTTTGACTGTCCCTGTCATTAAACTATGCATCTTATTTTGATAAAATTTGAAATGACTCGACAAAATTTTGCAACAATTATATATTTAAAATTTCAGACCACTCGAAAGGCTGTAACATCATTAAAATGCACTTGCAATAATTTATTCCCATTGGCCGTAATGTAACGGAAAACTTTTGACTGTCCCTGTAATTAAACTATACATCCGATTTTCATAAAATTTGAAATGACTCGACAAAATTTTGCAACAATTATATATTTAAAATTTCAGAGTATTCGGTCAGATAGTTTTTGCTCTGTTATATGCGAACTGACGGACAGACAGACGGACTGAACGACGACTATAGGTGCTACGTATTTATATAATTACGAACGCACCTAAAAATTGAGCAACAATATCAGTTTTTTAAAAAAGTAGTAAGGATTTTCAAAAATTCAAATTTTTATAAACTTTTTAAAATAATTAAATATGCAGATTTTTTTTTTTTTTTCAAAATGTACTTTTAGTTGAACATTGAAATGCAGTGAGTTCACCATTTAAACCATAATTTTTATGGAGATTTTATGGAATTTTTATGGAATTTTTTTATTTCTTATACTAGAAAACATCCCATTGCATGACCGCATAACAATATTAACGAGATAAATAAGTTTTGGGCGATGTTGGGGGTCCAAATATGCCACGAATTTCCTATACCCTCCCGTGTCCCTGATGCTGATTTTTAAGTTTGGAGCTGTCTGTATAAAATTGTTTCAATAAAAGTAATTCGATGTAATTTTTTCCAAAACTGGGACTATTGTTTTAAATAAATATGTAGCAAAAAATTAACCTGCACACATTTTTCGGGTTATTATTATTTTTTTAACTCTGTCCCTGGGTTTTAAATTCCTTACCGTCCCTCTTGCTAAACTTATACAGAAAATAACTTCAGATCTTTTTCATCACTTCAGAATTTTTTTCAACTTTTTTTCTCGTGCAGAAGTATGTTAGAGAAAGAATGGCTAAAATTTTTTGATAAGAAATTTACTGCAGAATTTAAATTGGCATTTAAATATCAATTTCAGGCATCGTCGCTTTATTGGTAGTCTTACCGTCCCCAAGGTTTATTCCTGCACTTTTCGAAGTAAATTATTATTATTATTTCAATTTAATCCAATGTAAATAACTGTTTCTAAAAATCAATGAACATTGTGGCTAGCACTTAGTTTTAACATGATTTGCCTAAAAATAGAGGTAATTTTCCTTACCGTCCCATCCTTACCATCCCTTTTTTTTCCATTACCGTCCCTTTTTTCCTATACCATCCCCTTTTTTCTCTTACCGCCCCTTCTTTAACCCCCTCCTTTAAGAGAATGTTATACCAAAATTGTGTACTAAAAATACTACATTTTTATTATTTCTTATTTGAATATCCTGTGGGTACTATGCAAATTCCTTATAAGTAAAAATTTAGAAGAAAATAAAAAGTTATAGTGATAAAATGGTCAGTAAAATTAAGCTCGCAAGTTAAACTTAATCCTAAGTTAAATAAAAAAAATGTCGCTGTTGACCTTTTTTTTTTTTTTTTTTTTTTTTTTTTTTTTTTTTTTCTTGAATCGTTAAGGAATTCGTCTATAAGTTTAAAATGTTATTTTAGTTAGTTTAATTTCACCAGATTTTTATTCCTGAAAAGTTAAAAGATTGTGAGAATGCCCCATATGTCAGTAAAACTAGTTGGATGGGCCAATCACAAAACTTTCTTCTATCTCATACATCTTAATATTTCAAAAAATAGTTACACATGTTAATACCTTAATATTATTATTTCAATACTGTACCAACTTTGATTTCCAGCTTAAATTTCTGCTTCAGTCAATTAATCGGAGTAAAACGAGTTAATCTAGATCACGATATTTATTAAAATCAATAGTTTTTCCTTAATCTGTTGCCATCAGCTGTTTGCGAATAGCTGGCTTAGCAGGACGCGAGTTCCTGTCGCTGCACAAGCCGCGATGGACAATAGAACTACGGAAAATAGAAGAACGCACCTAAAAATTGAGCAACAATTCCAGTTTTTTAAAAAAGTAGTAAAGATTTTCAAAAATTCAAATTTTTATAAACTTTTTAAAATAATTAAATATGCAGATTTTTTTTTTTTTTTTTCAAAATGTACTTTTAGTTGAACATTGAAATGCAGTGAGTTCACCATTTGAACCATAATTTTTAAAATAAACAAAATTGTTGAAAAGTAAACTACCCCCTTAGACGTAAAAACGTGACACTGGCAGGCATGATTATTGAAAAGTAAAAACGTGAAACTGGCAGGCATGATTATTGAAGTGATTTATAATCGAATTTTTTTTTTCGATAAATAAATCGAATCTTATGCGATCTTCTGTGCTGCCATGTAACTCATTTACTTCCGAGTTCTGACTTGCATTGCTTCCGGATTCAGGAATATTTTCTTTACCACTCGGTTACATCAGACACTACACGACTTATGAATCTGTTCAAATAAAGACCTCCCTGTGTACATTCTACTTAATGGCATCGACTGTTTGCTGACGTTGTGATCACTCTGAGTATGATGTCACGTCCCGCGTTGTCATCGGGATACATTTGTGATAACGTCTGGGGACTTCTATACATCATAAACTGAAGAAACCAGATAACTTTTTCCTCTTCAAGAGCTCCTTTGTGGTATCTTAGCTTCCTTTTAGTTTTCGTCAGTTCCGGTGATGTCTACTCCATTTTTTTTCTCTCTCGTGAGTAATGGTGTAGTCTCTACATCGTAAATAACTCATTCTGCATTAATCATAAAATTCTCGTGCGTAAGGTTTTTAATTGAGAGGAGCGAGGGAGGGGGGGGGGGGAAGAGCTGTATCAGTGAAATTTCAATCTTATATACAGTTCGGAAAATATTTTTGCATTTTCTTAAAAATCATTAAAAAAGACAAACAAGGATATGTACAACAGATTTTGCATCTAGTAACGAAGGTATGAAAGTATTGATATTCGGAAATTTTCTATTTGTTCACAATTAGTTTCAAGCAGCATCTGGGAGCCTGTTAAGCATTTCTAAGCAGATTCTGTGAACCATTGGGGAATCGAGATTCTCGATGGTAGCTATAGTTCGACTTTTGAATTCCTTATTATGGCAAATTGGATGTAAGAAGACATTGACTTCCATGTACCCCTATATGTAAAATGATGAAAAAGTTAAAAGTGTACTATTATTACTACTTTGCGCTTATTATCCACAGTACATCACAATTAATAATAATAATAATAATAAAACTAGACATATTTTCCCTTTAAATTAAAATTATGACTAGAAAATTTCTAAACTCAAATATTCTAATACAATTTTTTTATACTTTTATATCTAAAATTGTAAGAAGCAATTAAATCTCTTCACTGAACTGTCACTATCTTGAGTTGTCTTTATTGAAACAAATTGATACTTTTTTTTTTATTATTAAATGGTGAAAAAAGTAAAGTAAATATACTTACTTTTTCGGCTCCCTTTATCTTTGAGAAAACAGAGTAATTACCATTGGTGTAAACATAACCGTATCAGAAGATGGAAATTCTTAAGATTTTAATTTGTTTATCACAACTGATTATTTATTATCACTACTGATGAAGACTTTAAAATGTTCCAATATGACGTTGCGCACATAGTTAAAAACATCATTATATTGTTTCACGTTTTAAATCACTGTGTTCTGCTCTGGCGTATTTTTATTTATTTATTTATTTATTTATTTGATATCGCAACACGAAAAAAAAGCCTCCAGTTTTCCATTTTATTTTAAACATAATTGTCATTGCTTATATCGGTAGTATGACACACTGCCGATATTTTGTTGTTAAACTGAATGTTTGTTAATGAGTTATACTACGTTGCGTTATTATCCACAGTATACCAGAATTTTTGAATAAAAAATGTGGAAAACATTACACATATATATGCCCTTTAATTAAAATATTAGCTTGAAATTTTCTAAGTTGCATTATTGTAATGTTTTTTTTTTATTGCTTTATTTATTAATTATTAATTGCATCATTTATCATGTAAAAATATTGTCATCTTTCGATTATTAATTTTTAAAACTACAGTGAATGGACCATATTGGAAAAACTTGAGTTCATTAGTTTGTATACCCACATCTTAATATAGGATTACCTTGCTTATAATGTCAAGTTTCATAACTCCCTTCTACTCCGAAATTCGCAATAAATAACTTTAATCGTCAATGTTCCTCTCACATATAAGCAAAACCACTTTTTTAAGGTTTCTTTTGGAGAACTATTATTGGACTGTAATGAGTATTTTATATTTTTATTTCAAACTATTTTTAGATTTATGATTATGATAAAATTACATCTGAAATTGGAGGGGGGAAAATGCAGAAATCTAAAAGTATAATTGAAATTTCGTTAAAGATAAACTTATCATTTTATTTAATTACAGTTTTTTTTTCTATATAGGTTCGAGCTGGTTTTCTTTACTTTTTTTTTTATTTTTAAATGGATTCAGCCTATTACGTTTAATATATTATATACTGCACAATGTTTAAAATATGCTTTAATATTCACTTATTGTTAATTAATAATTTTTTATTCTATTGCATTTTGTGTGTTGTTTAAAACTTATTTTTTTTCTGTTTACAGGTAAGTACATTGAACTTTTGATTTACGTTGACGTTTGAAAATCTACTATTTGGTTGTAAGTAACTTGTATTATAATTAAAGCTAATATTTTTATTAAAACTGAAATTGAAGGGTTTACAACAAAAACTGCACTTGTCAGAAAATTTCAAAAATAATCTAAAAGTGCAACACTGTTGTTCAGTATTCGCAACGTCCTCAAACCGTTTAACTGCAAAAATTAAGCAACGTACTAATTATTGGACAAGAAGAAGGTTTTGAATGTCCATTAGAAACAGCGCTTGCCCAGAAATGTTTTTCTCTAATTCTAAAAAATTTGAATTTCAGACAAGTGCTGTTTTTGTTCGCCCTATTCAGTTGTGAAATCGTGGTTTTCAATTTAAGTATTGCGCGGCAGCGCAATACTTATTTATTTCCAGTGTCACTTCTCAATGTTAATTTAACATGGAAAAGCCTATGGAGATCATAACTTTTTCATTTTTTCTTCCCACCTTTTTGTCCCTGATGCCACTCATTTTTTATTCTTTACTAATTCTAATGATATTATAAATTTAAAGTGTAAAAACGTTTGCCTGACGTCAGGGTCAAAACGAATGGTAAAATGCCTTTGCATATAAGTGAATTATAACCCAGAGAGAAACATGAACCAATTTTGTTTTACATTATTCAAATATTTTTCTTTATAATTCCAATTTTCGCTTTTTTCATTGAAAATCAATGGACATTTTTTATAGAAAATGTAACATTTTTACTTTATTGTTGCAAAAATTTCAAAAGCCATAATAATAATTTATTTCTTTTTAGTTGAAAGATTTTCACGTGAAATATTAAATTGAGCTGTTTTTTTTTTTTTTTTTTTTTTTTTTTTTTTTTTTTATTAAAAAGGTGAATATGGCGTCATAGTGGAAATAAAAAGGATATTTTCAGAATACGTTTTCGCTTTGGTCAAGTTTATATTTTAGTAAAAAGTTTCTAATGGATAGATATTTTTACGCAGGTAGTGAACTTAGTGGGGAATTACATAACTTAAATTTTAAAATGCTTTTTTTTTTTTTCGAGATGAGAACTATTTATACCCCAAGGTAAACTTAGGTAATAATTTTCTGATGAGTTTACATCACCCCTTCGGAGAGAATAAAGTTTAAAAATTTAAGCAAAACTTTTATTTTTTATTTTTTACTGTATCACAGCTATAATATCCTTAAATATTAGCAGTAAGGATTCAACACAATTTACATTTACATTCATAGCGTTCCTGAGTGGGAAATAGGGTATCTAAATTTAAGGGAAGTTAATTTTTTATGTTTTGATTACAGATTTTTTACGTTCAGATTAGAAGTTTTTGTCCAAACTACCGCAACCTGCATTACTACAGTGGTGAAACATTTTGAATTACACATTGGTAAACTGTATCCCACATTGTGATGCAATACCGCATACATCAAAGCCTGATGATGATACTCTCTATTAATTTTGAAATGCGTTCGTCTGAGTGCAGTACTTATTAAAAAACTTGACATATTAAACAAAAACATAATTTGAAGAACAAATTAAAAAACAAAATTTATTTCCTACATTGTTTAAACCCGAGAAGGGACCGATATTTAGTTATTTCATTCAATTAGTTCTACATTTAATGTTAAATTTTTGTAACAAATTAGTTAAGCCAATTGAAAATTAAAAAATTAAAATAAAATTCATACATATGATATTTAAAACACCCTAAAAAGTTAGATCCGTTCAAATGAAATCGAAATAAATCTTAGACTTTTTTTTAAGTTTTGTATTTTGCATGCATCTTATCATTTTATGCGCAATTGTCATAAACATAATACAAAATCTGCGATACAAATATTTTCAGTTAAAAATGGAAGAAGTCTAAGATTTATTTCGATTTCATTTGAACGGATCTAACTTTTTAAGGTGTTTTAAGTATCATATGTATGAATTTTATTTTTATTTTTTAATTTTCAATTGGCTTAACTAATTTGTTACAAAAATTTAACATTAAATGTAGAACTAATTGAATGAAATAACTAAATATCTGTCCCTTCTCGGGCTTAAACAATGTAGGAAATAAATTTTGTTTTTTAATTTGTTCTTCAAATTATGTTTTTGTTTAATTGTATTGAAGTAGGAGTCTTTTAATAAAGTCAACTATTTAAACTTTTATATGAAACATGAAACACTATATCAAAAACGAGACAAGGTAGATAAACATTGAAACATCCGTATGTTATCATAGTTAAGATATTTTCTTATTTTCCTTACGTCGTTTTTTATGTTGTAATTTCTGTAAATTAATTATAAATGTACGTACAGTCAATCGAGAAGGATTCAACAGTATAGAGTCATCAAATAAAGCAATAGGTAATAAGTTCTTAAAACACGGAATTATTTGAGTGAATAAGGACGGACATTTTTCCTTATATCACTTTAAATTGAACATCTTCAATTCTATATCCTTTCCATTTAGAGTATAAAACTGTGAAAGTTAAAAGAGAGAGAGGGAATATAAATATGAATTGTAGTGACATATGTTGATATTCTAATTTAGTTGTTCGTGAATAAGTTCATATATTGGTTAAATGAATAGAGGGAGCATTACGCAAGTACTCTAAGCAGTTTTCTAATTTTAGCAAGATTATATTGATAATTGATAAAATCATACAATTAATTTATAAAATTGGAAAATTACTTTTTTAAAGTTATTTAGTCATGGGCAGATTTAAGGTTTACACGTAACTCGCAGTGATTCGAGTTCAAATGACGCTTACTGATAATAAAGTGAGGGACTTAAAACAAATTCTTTTTCTGTATTCTTTTCTCTTTTGGTACACTAAAGTTGTTCACTAAGTCATGGTGCAAAACTGAAATATTTGCTGGGATATGTGTGGAATTGCAGGTTCCTTTATAGATAAAGCTGTGTATTTTGATGATAATCAATCTTACGAATATCCTAGAATCTTGACGGTCGGAAATTTTTCTAATTTTCCTGCATTAAACCTTCCCAGGCACCACAGGCATCTCTTACACGAATTTATTCGGCTGGCACCACTTTTTTTTAAAGAAACATTTTTACTTGCACTTTGACAGCAGGTGCAAGAGAAAATTACTAAAAAATGTATTTTTATAATATAGTGGTGCGAATAGAATATAAAAATAGAATCATGTGTATAAAGCTTGGCGACCTTTTGCCTTGTTCTCGACCGCAATGGTTTAAGCCGTGTTCCCAAAATAACCAGTTGTATCACGAACATAGTTTTTCGGTTTGGGGTTAGAATGTTTTACATACAACATACTCGTGGGCAAGGAATTCTTTTTCTGAGGTATATAGTTTATCTACTTCCGTAGTTAATACGAGAATTGATATATTAATTTACAAAAAGCATTTTACTGACGACTTCTTACATTTTTAGCTTTCAAATATCTTAAAAAATATTAACAACTAGCAGATCTATCCGGCTTCGCCCGTGTCAATTATAAGGAGCCTTCCAGGTAAAATAAATTAAAACGAAATAATACGTCAATCACAATAACTGAAACTTGTGCATTCATTCCCATCCACAAAACGTTAAAAAGGCAATCAGAAAACACGACGTTATTGTCTCGCAACCATAGTAAAATCCCTGAGCTTTAATAACAGAATGCGCGTTGCCTTTGCCGGATGTAAGAGAAAAATGTGTGATTTTCCTCACAATACGAAAAAAAAAATTCCAAATCGCGCAGCATTTAGTGAAATTCTGGTTTGCATGGTATATATATAAAGTACAAACACTATGTCAGTGCCCATAAATTGTGCCCCATAAAATGTAACCCATAAATTACGCCTTTACTGCAATTTTTCTAACTTCTAAACTTCTAAACATCACACAATTTCCTTTTTTACAATGTCGAATAGAAAAAAGTTCTTTCAAATGAAATTTGTTTCAAAAATGTATCTCAATTTTCTGATTTTAATGGATTTTAAAGTAATTTTCAAGCATGGATATTTTTAAAGGTACGTGCAACCCGATTACGAAAAATGAACCCGTTTACTCTTAATGCAATAGTATAAAGAAAAGACATGTCTATGAGTAACCTGGTATCATATTTTCTGTGGCAACAACCTAACACAATAATTAATTTTCCTTTTGCTGCAATTTAACCTCTAAACCTCGCACATTCGATTGTTTCAACGTCATATAGAAAACAAAAGTACTTTCAGTAAGATTGGTTTGTAATGTTTATCTCAATTTACAGATTTTTTTATGGATTTTAAAGTAATTTTCAAGCATGCATATTTTTTAAATATGCTTGCAATCCAATTACAAAATATTAACTCAGTTGTTCAAAAACATTGTAACTAATTTAGAATTTGTTTGTTTTCGTGTAATATTCAATAACTAAATTGACAAACGAAATTAAAACGCCAAAAATAACATAAAATAAAACACGAACTTAACAGATTATGGCTGTAGTATACAATCGAAGAAGTAAACAAAATATAGGAGCCATTTATTTCCGGTGAGTTGACCACACGTTGAAAAGATTTGATGGAATGTGAGGTCATATCTAGCTTTTTTTTTCTTGTTCCTAAATTGTTTTCATGAAATTTGACTGTTTGTATTAAAGTAGATATTTTAATTTTAAAAAACAATTAAATTAAGCTGCTACGTCATTTTACCGCTCTTATAGTTGAAGTTTTTATTTTATATATAAATAATGTGCATTTTCTGTTTAGAATGACGTCAATTTCAAAAATACAAAAATATAGCAACACGTTATCGTTACTTTTTTCACATTATTGTGTCATTTTTAAGGTGTGGCAACGGGAAAGAAACGATTTAATTAGAAAATTAAAAATATTTCTATAATGTTAAATTACGGAAAATGGTAGAAAAAAGGGATAGATAGTGTTCTGATGATTTTTTAAAGTAGATAGTGCTCTTTTTCACGTTCTAAAGCCTATGTAAATGAAGTTTCGTGCAAATCCATCAAAAATTAAAGATTTGTATAAAGCACATACACACAGAGAACGGCTTTTGCATATATAGATGTGCGTTTTCTGTTTAGAATGACATCAATTTCAAAAATGCAAAAATATAGCAACGCGTTATCGTTAATTTTTTCACATTATTGTGTCATTTTTTAGGGTTTGGCAACAGGAAAGAAACATTTGAATGAAAAAAGATTTAAAAAGAGATATTTCTATAATGTTAAATTATGAAAGTGGTAGAAAAAAAGGGATAAATAGTGGTCTGATAATTTTTTAAAGCAGGCAGGGATCTATTCCACGTTCTAAAGCCTATGTACATGAAGTTTCGCGCAAATCGGTCAAAAATTAAAGATTTGTATAAAGGACATACACACAGAGAACGGCTTTTATATATACTAGGGGATCGTACCCGGGCTTCCCGGGTTACAGAATATAGGTGAAAACATTTTTTTTTTTTTTTAATTGAAATCTAATTTTTTTTTTTTTTTTTTTTTTTTTTTTTTTTTTTTTATGCAATAAATTTTTTCGATTGCCCACTTACATTAAAAAGTATTTTTCATATGAAAAATACGAATTATACAATCAAATAAATTTTTGAAATTTAACAAAAGCGATATTTTTTTATTAATCGTATGCTAAGGGCTATTTGACCAAGATTTTGCTACTTACGGCATCCTTTTATATTCCGATAATTTCAGACCTTATATATGTCTGTTAAATTTGTGTTTTATTTATATTATTTTATTTATTTATTCATAGGGAAGTTTTTTTTATGGATATTAGCCGTAAGAAAATGATGAATTCTTTATTTTGTTTTAAGAGCAAACGGATTAATCTTTCGTAATCGAACTCCGCGCGATATAGATAAATAAAAAAATATTTCATGCATTAAAATTGTTTTTAAAACCATAGACAATCAGTAAACTGAGAAGAACTTTGCAAACAAATTCCATTTGAATTTAAAAAATCCTATTTGATGATCCAAAAATTTAAATTGTATGATTACAAATATGTTAGATTTGTGTTGTTTTTTTTTTTTTTAATATTATTCTTTTATTTGTTTATATAAGAAGTATTAATTTCGTTAATTTGTCTTTCACAAATATGTTAGATTGGGTTTTTTAAATATTATTCTTTTATTTGTTTATAAAGGAAGTATTAATTTCGTTATGCAAAAATAGTCAGAAACAAATGCTGAACAATGTTTTTGCTTTATGTGCAAAATGTTTATTATTATTATGTATTGAAACCGATACGTGATAAGATAAACTTAAAAAAAATCATGCTTAAAAAATATTTTTAAAAACATAATACATCAGTCAATTATGATACAGTTTTTAAACAAATTGCATTTGAAAGTAAATTTTTTCCCTATGCGACAAAAATTGAAAATGTACGATGGTCAGAAGATTAAAAAAAAAATGGAGTAGCGAAAATTTCAAGACCGAAATTTGATCGTGATGTGTTGCCATTCGCAAAATGGCGTCAGCGTTACGCACAGCTACGTTTCTTCTTTATAATATAGATACGTAATCAGTAAAATATAATAAAGATTAGTTATTACGATGTGGTTATCAATTGAAGCTCTTATGCTTGGTATTCCGGAATGAAAAACAGCAATTTTTACCTTCTCAAAATTTGCATACGCACTTATCATATCCATATTCATCATTTTTTAAAAAATTGTATTTTGTTTGATCATTTTAAAATCATTTTAACTCAAAACTTGAAGTCACCATTGTCAGCTTTTATGTGAATAGACGCACTCTTTACTTGAGATTCTAATCTCAATTCCGGAGAGTAAAAATTTCCGTAATTTATGTTTTTTTAGACGAATTTGTTTTAAAATGTTTAGTTTCATCTAAGATAATGATCGTTTTCTTTTAAACATGACTTCATTTTCACTTAAATAAGCATTTCGCCTAATGTCTGAAACTTAGTATCTGTACACATGCTAAAGGAAAACAATATAGAAAATTTATGAGGAAAAATGCATTTTTCAAAAGCAGTATGCCATTTTTCGTTATTATTCCCCTGATATAATATTATGCTCCTAATGGGATTCTGCGCTTGTAAACCCTATACAACAATTTTGAACTTTTATCAAAAAATGGCATGAATAAAGATAAAAATTCCTCATTTGTTTTCTCTGTTGTCTGCAATAATGACAGCTATCTAATTTTCATCATTTCGGAGAAATTTCATAAAATGCATTTAAAATTAAAACATAAAAGTAGGGATATTAAAAAAAAAAAAAAAAAAAGATATTGCGATCACATCTACAAATGAACAGCTTTCAGTTGAAAAAAAAATATTAGTAAAATTGGTTAAGCAGAATGATCAGGGCAGATGACTAAAAAACACACTTGTGTTTTAAATATGTAGATTATATTAAATTGTGAAAAATTAAATTAAGCAAATTATGTTATTTTGATAAAATTATAGTACAATTTCCTAAAGAATAGCATTAAAGTTTTATTATTCGAGAGAATTTTGGACAATAACTTCAGGAACATAATATTATTTTAAACCTATGTTTGCTTGTCTGACTCGGCGAAGCAAATCCATCCAGGCGAGAATCATCAATTTCTGTAATATAAATCGCTATTATTTGCATGTCACCTCTCTTTTATAAAGACACTCTAAATTTTTGTAAAACATTGCGTTTTAGCAGTGTGTGATTTCGATTACATTATTTTCAAAAGTGAAGCATTTTAACCTGTGAAGAATTTGAAAGCAGCTGGGCTGTGAAAATGACGCACTTCTACAAAACATAATTCAGTTTTAAGAATTAAAATACACTCCGTTTTATAAAATGACGTCATTTGCATCAGTAAAGCAGTCCACTTTTACAATCCAATCTTAAACTTCGTCTATAGAAAAGTATGCATATGACATCATTATCGCGGAATAACAGACAATATTCTTAACATAGCCCGCATTTTAATTTCAACTTTTTTTTCTGTTTTTTTTTTAAGAAAATGGCAATAAAAAAATACAGTAATCTTCTATTTTCGACTATTTCCCGTTTATTTTCAATGACTTTCAATAGAAATGGTGTACTTTTGTTGCCACGATTGGAAAAATGTTATTTAAAACTACAAAAAAATTAATATCTCAAAAATAAATTGAGATACAGCTTTCAAACAAATTGCATTTAAAAGAGAATTTTTTTTCTCACACGAAACAGTAAAAATTTAAAATGTGCGATGTTTAGAAGTTTAAAAATTTGCAGTAGAGAAAATTGCAAAAGCAAAATTTTATTTCAAATTTCAAAGTGTTGCCATTCGCAAAATGACGTATGCGTTACGCACAGATATGTTTGTCCTTTATAATATAGATAGATTATCGTTGAGAAAATTTCCGAATGTGATTTCTTTCATCACCATCTACTATTATTTGCATTTTCAATGTATAATGTAAAAACGCATGTTGTTACTTCGCTAACCGCGTTTTCCTTTATATATATATATATATATATATATATATATATATATTAGTAATGAATGAATAGACACTTTTTCCAGGATTGGTCTTCCTTTCTTTGATATGCCCAAAATAATTTTTTATTAAAACTCTTTATGATATAATTAGAAGGAAGGTATGATATATATTAAATGTAATCGCACATTTTATTCAGAATTTTAATTTAATGTTTTGGATTAATTTTTCATTAAAAAAATTCCAATTCAACTAAATTAAATTGGGGAATCTTCCATAATCGTTGTGTCCTATAATTTGAGAGAACAATGCTTCTTCAACAAACCATGTGTTCGGGTTGCTTTTATAATTTTTCTGGTGATTGAAAACAATAGTCCGCCCTTCTCCAAAAAGACTTTCGAAAATATCTGCGATCGTTGAATCTTCTTCATGCAATTGCTTCTTTATCTGACTCTGCTACCGTTAACATGAATTTGTTGACAGTTTTACACACCATAAAAATTCTTCCCACCATCCCACAGCTACTTTTACTTTTCAGCATTCCACAAACGAGAAGAGAGGAGCGATGCGGATAAGCCCCACCCTGACTGGTCCATCATCCAGTCCATATTACGAGGATACCTCTCTACGCTCGATCTTATTCCTACCAAACGATAACGCGGTAATTAATCTCCTTGGAGAAGGAAGTTTTGAATTAACATCGTCGTGTTCGGGCAAAATGTGCCTTCCGTTGCAATGTGGAATTGAGTTTATGAAATTATGAAAATAATTCTGAAATTATGACGAAAATAAAATTTAAGGCTGGTAAAAATAATGGGGTCCGACTTTTCTGTCTGTTTGACTTATAATTATTATTAAGGCTGTTTTCAACTGCTCTGCTCAACAAACGCAAAACGTTTATACATATTTACACACCCATTTTTTAACGGATAGATATAAAATTGGAAAGTCTGGCCATGGAAGCGATTTGGAATTGAACTGTTTTTTCCCTTTTTTGATCAATCAATTACCCATTGAGTTATAAGCTATTTCGATCACGTGATTAAACACGTTTTTCGCCCGCTCTTGAGTTATTTTTCTACTTTCGCGCGGAAATTCGGTTCAAAACGTCCACTTTGACACCATTTTCTGAAAGATCTATTGCGTTTGCAAAAAAATGGAAAAAACAACTCGATGACATAGTTTCTGAACAACAACACCAGCTAGTTTCATGCATTTTCCAACAAACATAAATTAACCACTTCACCGGCTGCCCCGAGATAAGTCGGGGGTAAAAGCACTGTTTCCCTATACCTGTCGCCGGTGAAGTGGTTAAAACTTATGTCAGAAAGTAGCCCTTTTGGATTTGAGAACACCCTTAAATTGCTATAGACTCTTTAGCAGGTAAGAGATTGTTGTCATATTATTAGCTTGCTAGCTGAAATACCTGGCGTTGCGCATGTTTGATTACAAAAATCAATTTCAAAATCAAATACTGTCCGGACTATGAATCTCGCGCAAATATGCTCTCTTTTTTAATATATTGAAAGCCTTGAGAAATTTTGCTTTTATACCAGTATTTAAAAAAATATTTCCTAAGCCTAAATAAATATAGTTTTGATTCTTGAAAAAAAAATTGAAAAATAAATGTAAATTCATGAAAAGCCCTTCATGATATCACTTTCTCTTATAAAAGTCATTCATTAACCGTATATTCGTTTTAAATACGAGGTAATACGTGAATTAACCTATATTATTCACAACTAAAAAGAAAAGGCGCATCTAGTATTTGTCGAGAATTAAATAAAAATCATGCACTCGTGACATCATAATTCACTTTTATATTTTAACAGAATAATAAGGCTACTATAATTTGTGACTCGTGCAGTAGCCAGTATACACGTAAAGGCACATTGCCGTTATCATTATATTTTTACGCGTGAAGGATTCGCTATTGTACTCCATTCTGAAATTTGGTAATTTTTTAAATTCAATATTTGAAAACGGTATAATCATTAGATTTGAAATTTATATCAAGAAAAATACAATTTTTTACCTTTCTAACACAGTTGGTCGAACAATTTTCTGACAAATACTTTCGAGCAATTAATTTTTTTCAGTATCTTCAAATGTTTCATTTTCCGAAATTAATCTGTGGCAACGGTTAGCGAAAAAGCCAGTCGTCAGCAACGCGTAGCGTTTTATTAAAAAGAATGATATTTTAATGTTCTGGCAGTCGAATGATTTTTTTAGTAAGTTGGCTTCTCATTGAAAAGAGATAAGGCCAGATCAACAGAAACCAATAACCAAGAGAGATACTTGACACAGAGTTTGCTTTTTATAATGCTACCCGTTGAGAAGTTTTTGAAGCTCAGCGCAGTTGTCTTTGAAAGAGTTCCGAGTTCCTGAATGAGAGTACTGTACGGCTTGTACGGGATCCGAAATTTCTGCTTAAAGTCAACTCGAAACCTCGCCCGAACCCAAAACACTTCAATCCGTCTCGAAGTAAACTGAATTTAATCCATATTTTAATACAATTATGGAGAAGTAGTCTGCAATTACAACTCTAATATTAACTTTATCTTTTTTGTATAAAAATGAACAAGTATATACCCATTAATATTCAAATATTTAGTTTTTTTCATTTGAAAAAAATTCAGGACTTTCTTTTGAAAAGGCGGGTCAACCTGAACCCGCTCCGAAGGATCGAAAACCTAGCACAAAACAGTTGAGACCGAAAACATTAAACTTGACTCTATCCGGACCCGCAAACAAAAGAATTAGTGTTTACCCGACTCAGTGTAGGACTTTACTTTGTGATCCCAGAAGAATATGGTCGAAATCACAGAGCAGATCAACGCTGGTTGGTACCCATGGCTTTAATTATGTAAAAATGAAAGAAATAGATTCTTAACCCCTTCCTGCATGATTTTTTTTCCTGCGGGCCAAAAAATTTGAAAGTTTGTTAAATAATAATTTAACATCATGAAAAATCACTCAAAATTCGAAATTTTGAAATCAGCTTTAATTTAAGGCCGATTTAAGTTCGTGCCATTAATGTCACATCATGCATTAGCGACTTTCTATAGTAGTGAAATCAGCATTGCTACTTGCAGGCAACGCTCAAAATCTCAAAAAATATCTAGAAAAAACTTATGGAATCTATTTGTGTGTGTGTGTTTCAGTCTACAGTAACCGATACATATATCGTTTATTAAAAAATGAATTTACAGAAATTGATACATGTATCATTTATTGAAAGATTACATTCTCAGTTACCTGATACATATTTGATTTAAAATTACAGGCTACAGTAACTGATACATATTTTTGGCTGAGAACTACAGTCTGCAGTAACTGACACAATGTTGTTGAAACTACAATCACACGATGACCCTTCACTCAGTGTGAAACTTGTCAAAGCAATTTCGGTCTTTGTTCAGACAAAGTGACACTTCGCATTTTTGACAACATATAAATGATTTTCCAGTGCACTTAGAGTATTTACAACATTGCCTTTCATCTAGCCTCTTGGGAGCCTTACATCCACAGTGGGGCACAACCGCTACTTTACCTTTCTTCTTCTGTTCATTTATGTTTTTCTCCAACTTATAACTTGGTCGTTCACGTTTACGCTTATCACACTTGTTCACTTTGAACAACGCTTCAGCAATAGATATAAATAATATAAAAAAATACATTGCTCTTCGTCTTAACCCTTAAATGCCTGATTTTTCAAAAATCATTGTAATAATGTTTTTCGGCTTTCATTTTTTAAATAAATCACGGGAAAAATACTTAAAAAAATCATATTTTGTTTTAAGTATGGTTTACGGCTAAAACACATTTTGTTACTAATCGGCAATGCTTTAATTGAAAAAAAAATTTCCTTGATAAAATTCTATAATATTAAACATACAAGAATTTTAGGAACTATAATAAGAAATAACTTTTACTTGCTCACTGCAAAACAAAATAGGGTATTTCGCAAGCTTCCAAAAAAAAAAAAAAGAAAAAGAAAAGAAAAGAAAAGAAAAGAAAAGAAAAAAGAACATGTAGCAACAATTGAAAAAATAAATCTATCTTTATTCTTAAACAGCACAAGTGTTGCCATCTACATGTTGAAAATTGATTTAATAATATTTTCAGAATGTATTTTATTGGCAACATTAGGCATTATAGCTTCAATATTATTTTAATGGTATTTTAGAAGCCTAAATTGGGTATGTTGCCGAAAAGCAACACCCGGCATTTAAGGGTTAAAACAAAGAAAGAAAGAAAAAGAGGGAGAGGGATCGGGGGGAGAGAGAGAGAGAGCAAGAATCTTTGGAAATATTCGCGATCGCAAAATCTTCACGCAAACGCTCCTTTATCTCCTTCTGCTCCCGTTAACATAAATTGGGTGACAGTTTTGCACACCATAAAAATCATTCCCACCATCCCGCAACTACTTATTACTTTTCAGCATTCCACGAACGTGAAGAGTAGGTGGGTGTGCCCCGCCCTTATTTTTCCATCATCGAGTCCGTATCGCGAGGATACCTCTCTACCCTTGATCTTGTTCCTCCCAAACGATAACGCGGAAATCTCCATGGAAAAGGAAGTTTCGGATGCATTCGAGCAACATGCTCCTTCCGCTGGAGTGGAGTTGAGTTTATTATTTTGTTGCGTTTATTTTATTTCATTATTTTTTCCCTCTGTCTTCTGACTGCCGAAGTCCAAATTTCGATGTCTAGTAAAGATGGATGGGGGTCGGCCTTGTTTGACCTTTCTCTGTATTTGACTTATATTTATCAGATTGCTAGGTTCCTTTGGAGTATTTTATTATTTAGGTTACGAAATAGATACTTTCTTTCATATTCGACTTCATTTTCAATTCATGTTTGTTTTATAAGTTTGTTGGCGTGGGGTGTTTCGCGCAGCCGTTGATTTATGGATGTTTAACCTAGAAAAAAACTGTAATTAAGATTAATGAGTGTAAATACACGCTATACTTTTCTAAATTGATTTTGTTTATCCTTATTTATGTTACTAATAAATTAAATGTAATGAATATGTATTCAGACATCTTTTAACTCCAAATATGTTTGTAGTATTAGCTCTATATAATTTATTTACATAATCTGTTAACATGTACGTTATTACTTGTGTAATGACATCAAAACCTGTGGTCGTGTTGAAAAATTTTAGATTTATCTACCCAGTTTTAAGTTCTTAATAGTTCTTTCACCAAAATCATTATATTAAATTTCTATTTTACTTTTTTATTTCCTTTTACTTGTTCTATATAGAGTATAACTTATTTATGTTGTTTTGTTTTTTATTTTGGTATTTTTATTTTGTGAAGCTAGCCCAAAGTGTCTCATGATGCGCCAGAGGCTCAGAATTTAAAAATTCTTAAAATTAGTTGAGTTATTAATTAACAATCGCAACTCACCCTCATTAAAAATTCATCTCAATCGTTGCGAGAAGGGAAAAGCCGTGGCCCATGCGCTAAAGACTTATTTACGCATCGGTTGAAAATGAAAAACGAAAAAGAAAATTTCGGGATATTTTGTCATTATTTAATAACTAGCATCGTCCAAATCGCTTAGTAAAGTTAAAAACGGAAAACATATTCTGAAAGATCGTATTTCTTAAGTTTCAAATGCCGTAATCAATTAAAAAAAAAAAAAAAAAATCGCAGTTAACCCCTTGAAAAAAAATTTCAAAAAGGGTCGTTTTTCCGAAAAACATTTTCTCCCTTATTGCAACGCCTACTCAATTTTAAAGGTACCGACAAACCAAAAATAAGTTCATAAAGTTGAAACCCTCTTCTAATCGATGGTGTAATCGGTTTTAAAAAATATGAATTTTAACCCTTTCTAATACACCGGCGAACTCAGGTCACTTCGCGCCTCATGGAGACGATATTTTTTCTACGCTAAAAGTAACTAAACGTTCGTATGTTAACACAATTTTTTTAGAGCATCTCAATAGACCAGATTTACATCACCTAAAAAAATTTGAATCGTTATAACGAGTAGAAATATATATATATATATATAAATGTGTGAAAATTTCGACGAAATCTGTGAAAAATTTAATGTTTCGTCACGTTTTTGCATCTCCAGAGCGCAAATTTAGAGGTTCCGACAAACCAAAAATATGTTCTTAAAGCTGAAAACCTTCTTCTAATCGATGGTGCAATCAGTTTTAAAATATAGGAATTTTAACCCTTTCAAATACACATGCGAACACAGGAGACGATATTTTCTATGCTAAAAGTAAGTAGACGTCCGCATTTTAACACAATCTTTTTAGAGCGTCTCAACCTATCAGATTTACATCACCCACAAAAATTTTGAAATTTTCGGACGATTAGAAATATTTTTTACGAAATAAAATATGTGAAATTTCGACGAAATCAGTAAAAACCTGAGTGTTTCGTCGCGATTTCGCTTGCTTTCGGTGCGCATAGACTCCAAAAATCAAATTACGCAGAAAATAGAATACCAAATAGCATATGCTTTCAATTCAATATTTTTTCGTTTAAAAATATAAATTCAGATAAAATGAAGTCTTAACCCTTAAATGCCTGAGTTTTCAAAAATCATTCTAATAATGTTTTTCGGCTTTCATTTTTTAAATAAATCATGGGAAAAATACAGTAAATTCTGTCTCAGTTGGACTCTGTATAAGACGGAAATCTGTCTATAAGTCCCGGCGAGCCCATAGTAAATTACATTAGTCCATGCTCCATAAGGCGGAATCTGTCTAACGCGGAAACGGAAAGCATTTGGTCCAACCGAAACCAAAATTTTGAAAGATGGAAAAAAGGATAATTTAAAAATGAAAGACATTTTGTTTATTAAACTTAAACTCATAAGTCAAATATTCAATGTCGTGCATGTTAGATTCCGTAACACTTTGAAAAAGTTAATTCAAAAGGACAGAAACTATTTAAATTTTAAGGAATTTATGGTTGTGCCATTTTTTCATATGCAAAATTACATTTAAAAGTTTATATTTCTAGTAGAATGAACATTTATCAAAATATATATTTTCCAAAGTGCAATATATTATACTTTAAGGATGTACTCAAATTCAAAGTTATAGCTGTCTCATTCTCGAAGTTTATTGGGGATTTTTTTTTTTTGTGTGTGTGTGTGTGTGTGTGTGTGTAAACTTCCAATTAGCATGTATTACAGCAGTACTAAGAAATTGAATAGCGTTTCCCATTTATCTATAAAGACAAAATATCTTTCCGAATTTCAGTTTTCAACCGATTTTCGAGTCAGGAAAATTGATAAAAAAAATCATCAAATTCGAGGGATTTTTTTTTTTGTGTGTGTGTGTGGGGGGGGGGGGGAGGAGCTTTTTTGCATAAGCCGGAATATTGTCTACCACGGAAAAATTTCTCAGTCCCGATCGATTCCGCCTTAGACAGAGTTTACTGTACTTAAAAAAATCATATTTAGTTTTAAGTATGGTTTACGGCTAAAAAACAGTTTGTTACTAATCGGCAATACTGGTCGTTAATTGAAAAAATAATTTTCCTTGATAAAATCCTATAATATTAAACACACGAGAATTTTAGGAACTACAATAAGAAATAAATTTTACTTGCTCACTGCTGAACAAAATTGGGTATTTCGCAAGCTTCCAAACAAAACAAAAAGAGCAAGTAGCACAATTGAAAAAATAAATCTACCTTTATTCTTAAACAGCACAAGTGTTGCCATCTACATGTTGAAAATCGATTTAATAATATTTTCAGAATGTATTTTATTGGCAACATTAGGTATTATAGCTTCAATATTATTCTATTAGTATTTTAGAGTCTAAATTGGGTATGTTGCCGAAAAGCAACACCCGGCATTTAAGAGTTAAGATCATGGAAGACGGTAGTATTCCGAGTGACGCAGCCTTAAGCCTAAAATCGTATCGTATCGTATCGTTAAAATCGTATCGTTTCGTATCATAGAATTCGTAGATGGCGGAACTCATATATACAGCTAACTCGACATCAAAGTAAACGCGAAAAGCCGCCTTTTAATAACTCAACAGATATAGGTCTTATTGTTCTGAATTTTCTAGAACAGTCTTATATCTGCAGTCTAATTGTATACTGAAATTTTTACATTTCTACGTGCAGTATATTTTGAGATCTAAATAGCCATTTTTAAAGTGAAAACGTTGGTATGATATTGAGGAAGTTCCTAATTTGAAAATCTCGAAAACGGTTCTAACGATTAACTTTAAATTGATACATAATATAAATGTGATTAAGGCGAGGTGGATAACACTTTTCTTTTAACTCTCGTTCGTTAAATAATTCGATTTTTTTTTTCTCTCGAAAATGACACAGGCGATTTTTTAAAAATCAAATAAATATGTTTCAGATGAACCAAATAACAATTTACTTGTTTCCAGCAAGACTCTTGTTCGTTTTAAAATGCGCATGAAAAATCGGACTATATTTCTTCGCCATTCTATGGAAATTTCACCGAAAATGCATGACACTGTATTCATACACATGCTTTCTTTTTAACCACTTTTGGGGAGAAAATTTTTGTCTTCCCAGTGGCTGAGTGGTTAAGGGCCATCGTCTACTGATCTTAAGATAGGCAGTTCGATACTCGCTGGTACTTGTTTTCGCATGTGAATGTGTTTTTTTTTGTTTTGTTTTTTCTTTTAAAGTCTGTTAGTTGACCATTATTCTCTGTTCCTTTGTAATTTTTTAATTGCTATTAAGTTAAAAAAAATTACAATTATAATGACGCCAATTTGATGATGATTATTTCTTGGCAAATTTTATAAATATATTTAATTTCAATCACTTTACAAAAATATACATTAATAATTATTATTTGAATATAAATCACACGATCAGAAACGTAAAAAAATAATTCATTTCAGCTCTTCTTTTTATAATATAATTTTTTATTATTATCACGGTCAATCAATATATAATCACTGACATCGATAATATTATTATTATTATAATTATTATTTTCCCTGCATAAAAACTATTGTGATGTAATAATTCTTTTATAATAAATAATTTAGTTGAAATGTTTTATTTATAAATAACAATGAAGTTTGATAACCCCGAGACAATTGTTTTTATTTAACTTTGCAATATTTACAGTTTACATAATAAGCATATCAGAATTCTGGTGTCGCCATCTTTTGACGCAATTGCGTACTACATTTTGTCTCTTATTCGGGAAAAAAAAAACTAACGCTCTTCGCCGTTTTGAAAGAATCTCTTGTGACTGGAGGTCTATTTCACAAATATTAAGAAAATTACTGCATACAAAAATATTAAAATGGGTAGTATTATAGAGAAATGTTTGATAAAAACGTTGAAGTAGACAGTTTTTAAATCGAAGAATTATTTTAAGACATATTTAATGTTAAATCTGGATAAAATTGTCTCATTAAAAAAGTCTCATAGGAAAAGAAAATAATTATTCAATAGAAACTCGAAGTTTGCAGAGTGCATTTATTATTTTTAACTTGCCTAATTTTTTGACGGTTTATTTCAATTTTAAATTAAAATTTTCAGAATTTCCAGAGATATTTTTAACATATTTTAGAAAAGGTTATTTTAAATTGTTGCCAATTGTTAAAACAGCGCAAAGAATAATATATCCTTTAAATTAAAAATTTATTCACACGTGACTATTATAAACAGAAAAAAATCCTTTTAAATTAGAATTAAATGATAACGTGTTAAAAGCAGGAAAATATTAAACATTAAGTCATAAAAATTGTTTTTACACATGCTTACTTAAAATGAAAGAAAATTATAAAATAATCAATTATTTTCAAATTAGAATTAAGTGATTACGCATTAAAAGCAGGAAAACATTGAAAATTACGTCATAAAAATTATATTTACACGTGAATATTAAAAGAAAAAGAAAATTTTTAAATAATAAATTCATTGATATGTGTTAAAAGTCGTAAATGGAGGAAATTACGTCATATTGGCCAAAGTGGCCAAATAATAATATTGCAAAACAGTTTAAATTAAAAAAATATATTTATATGAGAGATTTATTTCAAATTTTGAGATGATATTTTTAACTATAGTTACCAATTTTAAGGTAGCGCAAATAATAATATTATCTTTCTAATAATAAAAATATTTTCAGTTGAATGTTACAAAGAGAAAGGAAAGTTTGGTGAAAATTATGTCAGATTTAAAACGTTACATTTAAAATCTCTTATTTAAAATCATTTTCTTATAGCGTTGTTAAAAAATACCATAAAGCAAAGACTCTGTTGACTTAGTTCCTTTTATATTTGGTAATTTTCAAATGTTTAACTAATCTTATTTAATCAAGCACGGAAACAGCAATTAACATCAGCTGATACGGTCTTGAAATCTCTCAGTAAAAGGGGAAACCCGTTTACAGTAAGATCGCCATTGATTTTTTTATTATACAGAGCAGCCTCGATTATCCGAGCTAATTGGGACTGTTAGTAAATCGGAATTGGAAATCTCGGTTAATAGAAACTGTGTGTAAAAACTCGCCGTGCTTGCGAATTTAACATCTCTTTAAAAAATATATATAGAACGTTTTTTAAATAATAAAAATAAATATATGTAAAGTTCTGTTTCACAGCTCAACAAATTTAAAAAGAAAATCAACTACCAGTAGTAAATTTTAAAATGCAAATTGAAAAATTTTCGAAAATTCACACAGCCACTGGAAACAAAGCATTGTTCGCTATTGACTTCTCAATGTCCAATGTTTCTTTGGAGTTGAGTGCTTTTGGGGGCAGAAGGGCCTGTATAGCACGGACAGTGAGCTAAAGAGTGTGGTTATTTTTAAGGTTCATTCAAAAGAGAAAAAAATCAGACTTTGTTATCGGCTCGGTTAACAGAAACCTCGATTAATCGAAGCTCGGTTAATCCAGGTTCTACTATAATTCAATCTTCCGTAATCTTTTTAAAGCAGATCAAATTAATGGACTTTAGCACAAAGTCACATAGCTGATATCTGCCATGCTTGTTGGCCACCTTTTTTTCAAAAAGTTTGCTTCGCCTTATTCAATTAATGAGATATATCCGATAAAATAAATCACATTTTCCCGTTCTAAAATACTGGTATCCAAAAATCGTAGCATGTAACTGACACTACAAGTACTCATGGAACTAGACTATTTTAAGTCTGATTTTTATTATAGACTATATAAAATTATTAAAAATATATATTATGATAGGAACTAGCGGGCTTCGTCCGCTATTTACGTTACGGATATAAAAATCATGTTTTTTTTTTTTTAGGGAAAAAGAAATAAAAACCTATTTGACGATAGGTTTATAAAGACACATTTTGTATTTGTTATATTTCCGGGGATGAGGAGGGGGGGGGGCTATTTTGATTAAATATCGCAATTAGTCCACATGGCAGATATAATTATGATAGACACTAGCGGGCTTCGCCCCTCTATGGCGCCTTATGGGTCCAGCTTCCATAACTCAGAAACTACCTTTCGGACATCAATGCAACAGATTCCAAACGTTATAATTAACTTAATAATCACCCTTTATAGCATTAAAGTAGTACTGCATACTATTTTTTTTATCGTAATTTCTGAAGAGAAAAAATTATTTCGGTTCCATTCTTAGGTACTGGTCTGAAAAATTTTGAAAAAGGGGGGAAGGAGGGGACATGAGACTGCTGTTTGTCAAACAACACAACGGGGTCTGGCTTATTCAACTTGGTTTTTGATGATTTCAATTGGAAGGTGGTTTGTTTAAAAGAGTGCGTTCCCTGCCCCATGAAAATTGGAACTATTGGTGCACCATCTATGTAAGGATTTAATAATTATAAATTAACATTTTGGATTTATTAATTTAAGGATAAAGTGTTTTAAAGGAATATCAAATGAAACCCTCTGTGCGATCTGCGATTATACTTACCCACTTTTTTTATATACAAACTGCTATAAGGAAAATTGTAATAAAATAGTAAAAATTAAATCTGCATTAAATTCCATAAGTATCCTTTTTTTAATCATTTTATCACTAACCTCAAAAAAGTAATGATATCAATGCAAAAACCCTTGACGGGTTAAAAGTTTCTGACGCAGCACTTTATCTTATGCTCTAAGAATTTTAAATATGGAACTTAAAAATACTGATATTAAATTTTGAGTGACGTTATGCTATTTCTTAAAAAATATATTTGTATTTATTTCATCATTTTATTTTTGTTTTATTTATAATCGCATGTGCAAAAGTTATGTTCAACATGAAAAGCTGCATAAAATTTTATTCGCTGTTGCTTTATCATTTATATCTCTCATAAATTCAAAATATGAGTTTTAAAAGATATGATATAAAATTTAAGTGACGCCTTGATGTGACTTTAAAAGGTTTGTTTTAAAATTCAATTTAAATTATTTTTGACTTGGTTAAAATATTTTTTTACATCTACACAATACTTTTAATTTTCCAGTTCACTGTTAAATATATCACTTTCATTGAATCTATACTATGCATTGAAATGTATTTATTTCAATAAATTGATTTATCTTTTGTGTCACGCTATTCAAAATTGTGAGTAAGATTTATGTAAATGGTTTCTTTGCGTCATTGTGTCCAAACTACATGAAATGTATGAAAAAGGATAGTTTGACGCAAATAAACCATTTACATAAATCTTACTCACAATTTTGAACAGCGTGACACAAAAGATAAATCAATTTATTGAAATAAATACATTTCAATGCATAGTATAGATTCAATGAAAATGATATATTTAACAGTGAATTGGAAAATTAAAAGTATTGTGTAGATGTAAAAAAATATTTTAACCAAGTCAAAAATAATTTAAATTGAATTTTAAAACAAACCTTTTAAAGTCACATCAAGGCGTCACTTAAATTTTATATCATATCTTTTAAAACTCATATTTTGAATTTATGAGAGATGTAAATGATAAAGCAACAGCGAATAAAATTTTATGCAGCTTTTCATGTTGAACATAACTTTTGCACATGCGATTATAAATAAAACAAAAATAAAATGATGAAATAAATACAAATATATTTTTTAAGAAATAGCATAACGTCACTCAAAATTTGATATCAGTATTTTTAAGTTCCATATTTAAAATTCTTAGAGCATAAGATAAAGTGCTGCGTCAGAAACTTTTAACCCGTCAAGGGTTTTTGCATTGATATAAAATTACACAAATATGAGGTTAATTTAAGAGTCATTCATCACGTGCCCGGGCAGCGCCGGTCAGGTCAGCTAGTAAATAAATAAAATTTAAACTCCCAAAGTTTAATTTACTTTACGTTTCTTTTTAATTCCATTTTTGAAATGTGGAATCCTATTGCAATTAGAGTATTCTAATTTATTTTGATTAACGGAAATTCGCGGTGAGACCAATATGTAAATAAATTATTCGCTTATACTGAAACTATTATCCTCTGCCTCTAATAACAACTGACGTGTATTACTCCTATATAATATACGGTATCAGTATTGATTAATGAACACATGATTAATGAAACATACAATAATAATTATATTTAAACAAAAAATATGTCACACGTATTAGCGAATTATTAATACTATTAACACCTAAAAACAATAAGATATTCTTTTTCCCCAATTAATTGTTTACATTTCTTTTTTTATACATAGTTTCGTTTCCTTAACCTTTACAACATAGTCGAAAAGTGTTTATGAAATGGGTTTGTCTGTCTGTTTGGCCGTGCTCTAATTGACGTAAATATATTCGGATATTAAAAATTTTATATGTAATTGAGGTTTAGTATAGAATGCTCGGTATTGAAAATGAAGTGTATTGAATTAATAGTTTATCTACAGGAGGTGGGGGGGGGGAATCCGTTACATTATGATCTAGGGGGAATAATCATTTGTTGGGCTTTTTATTGATGTTATGATACTTCAAACGTAATGAAATTAAAAAGGATCACTAAGGTGAATTGCATGTCTTCTATATATTATGGAGTGTGTAGCATTTATCGTTAATTTACATAAACACACAAAAGAATTAGCGGATGAATTACGAATAATTATAATTATGGACTGACTATGAACGATAATTGCTAGAACTGCGTTTCCGCTGTGGTATTCAAACTTATCTGATTTTTAGTGGTATGTATTATTTCTGTAGGTCATATTCTGTGCTGCACGAAATAATTCGCAGATATTACCTGATATGGACAGCAATTGCTGAAAATGGATTTTTACTATGTAAGTTGTGTGTTACTTAAATTGCTTATTTGGATATCTCATTTCCTTGTATGAAAACATGAAATTTCTTAATAATATTATAATAATGTTAGAAGGTGTTTCATAATCTATGCCCAATACATGATTTTTCGGTCTTGTTTTTTTCTCTGGTTATGTTTTATGAAAAAACATGTGTTATGTTCGCCAAATAAAGCGCATTCTTTGATCGCAAACTCGCTTGTTTACTTACAAATATCTTCCATCATTTGGAAAAGGACTGCCACAATAGACTGCTATGACTTTTTTCCAGCGGTAACTATAGAAACTGTGATTTGATGTCTTGTCTTTTCGGAGTTGGGGAATAGGACAAAAAATTCCGTATTGTTTCAGTCTTTTTCTAAATGAACGATATAAGTTTTTATTTTTCCGTACCACTATCTCCAAATAGTAACTTTTGCCTTATTTAATCGCAATTAGACAAGGCGAAGACTATAATTTGGAAATACGTAACGATACTCAAAATTAAGAACCGTACTACTCTTATATTGCAGCGTACATGAAGCTCGGCTGGAAGGGGTTAATTATTTTCTTATAATTATTTTATTAAGTTTTTACATATAACAGTGAAAAAAAAATAATTTTTTGTTCATGTACGCTTCTTGTATGCTTCTGAATCTTTTCTAAAAAATTTTGACTTTGGTTATGACTAAGTTGACAAGCATGTATTTGCGAAATCTTTTAAAAAATCCATGCAAAAACATCTTCTATGCCAAAATTTGCTTGTTGAAACATCTGTAATTATAAGAGACGTACTAATTTTCATTAATAATATATATTAAAATAAGTTCGATAAAGATGAAATTAAAATGCCGCGAAGAAACGCAGCAGACTGGCAACTTTAGTAAATAATGGGGAGTAATTAAGTGAAATTAGCGCTGGCAAGTGGTAATTTTTATAATTAAGAATTATCATAATGATGCTAAGTTCGTAGTCTGGTCATCTACTTTATGAGAATCCGAGCAAAGAGTATGATGAACCTAGGTCAAGTATTTCATGTCTAAATTAGCTGTCTTTTGTTTATTTTTCCTATTTAATTCTGTCTAATTATCTACAGATCGGATTTATCAGTGCCTTCACAAAGACAAACAAAGAAACAAATAAAAAAAACATATGTTTCCGATCTAGCATTACTGTACTTGCATAAAAATCGCAAAATATGGATAATATTGTCATATTAAATGTAACCCAATCACTAATTTCAAATAAAATAACACGGAATGTCTCCATACGGGCATACTCCAAAAAATCTGAAAAAAATTATAAAATGTTCTACTCATAAGGATAGATATGTTTATAAAAAAAATTTCTGCGAAAACTCGATAGAGCGTCCGTAAAAAAATAATGAAAATTTCGATATTTGGGATTTATCACCGGATGACGATGGAATAAAATAAAATAAAATAAAAACTTTTTTGTGTCAAATACTCTTTAAGATAAAAATGTTTCATATAAAACTTGTTTAAATAAATTTAATGTAATTAACTTTATTTTTTTCACTTTTAGTTTGATTCAACTATAGTTTTTTCATATATTTATATATACAGTAAAACCTGTGTAAGTTGACCACTTGCTGTGCCACACTTTAGTGGTCTCAACTTAGACAAGTGGTCATCTTATAAAGGGTGATGATAAATTTACCTTTTTTACGTAATATTCATTCCGTATCCTTTTTTCCCACAAAAATTTTATTTATTGACAGGGCTTTAAAGTAATATTATATTATTATGCATATTTCTAACACCTTATAAAAGAAAAGATTAACTACAAGAATGAATTAATAGTTTTGTATCAATTTTAAAATCAATTAGTATTAACTACTATTTATTAAAAAAAAAAAAAAAAAAAAAAAAAAAAAAAAAAAAAAACAGTCAATCAATATACAGCCAATTAGTGATTCTTCAAACTGTACTAGTTATTACACATAATTTATAAAAAAAAACTTGTTTTTTTTTCACATGCTAAAACACATACACATTCTAAAATTAAGTTTTTGATACAAGGGATTTTATTGGCAATTGACGGAAAAACAGTCCTGTTTCATCTGCATTGAATTGGTTTTCAGGCGGATAATCTTTCACAATTTCATTTAATTTTGCTTTCCACTCTTCTGCAGCATTAGAATCTGCTGAAGCAGATTCACCACAAAGAGTACGGAAATTTATGTTGTTTCTTGATCTGAAGGATTCTAGCCATCCATTACTTGCATTAAATTCAAGAAATTCCCAATTCATTTGCAACATCTTTAGCTTTAGCTTGGAGCATAGGCCCTGAAACTGGAATATTTTTGGAACGACATAGCTTAAAAAACTCCCAAACTGCCAGATTAATTTCATCATTTGATGTTTTTTTCATTTATTTTTTCTATCACCACTACAGTTTTTTCTCTAACCACAATTTAGTTATTTCTTCCCCATTCTTTGATATGTTAGACACTGTAGTTTTAGAAATTCCATATCTATCAGCTAATTTTCTCTGGCTTTCTCCTTTTCTAATTAAATTTAATATTTCATATTTTTTATCATTTGAAAGTTCAACTAATTTTCTTTTTAGAGCCATTTTAGGTTAACAAAACTTCCTTGTTAAAAAGCAATTACAAAATATAAATGTCTTGAATACTACCTCTACACCAAGTTTACTGGATGGAAATAATAATCCTTCTGTACTACAACATAGTTCTAGTGTAACTCACCATTATCACACATAATTTTCTTAACTGGGTTGTTACAATTTCCACAAACTATTGCAACTGGTGGAAATATTTCTGCTTATCAACTAGCACCTGGGGTTATTGAAAGAAGGGAAGGAATGCTAAGAGAATTGGAAATAAAAGAAATAAATCTAGAATCAAAGAATGGAGGGGGAGCGTTGAAAATCCAAATCTACAAGACCAACAGTGTAAGAATAGATAGCCTTGAATAATTTACCTACACATATCACTACTAAAAGCATCTCCCAGGTTAATAACTATTTCACCCTTTTAGAAATTCTACTTTAAAAAAATAAAAAAAATTCGTGGAGAGTTACTTTTTTTTATGCATGATTTGTTAGCTTTTTGGATGGTCAAGTTATAAAGGGCTTTGATGGGCATTTTATAACGTTCTAATCAAATTTGGATAATTTCAGTGGTCAAGATACAAGATAGACAGGTGGACAGGTTACAAAGGGTTTGTCTTATAGTTTTGTACAAGGATAAATTTGGTTCCTGACAACAGAGATCAACATAGACAAGTGGTCAACTTACAAGAGCGGTTAACTTTATAGGTTGTACTGTATAATGAAAGTTAACTAACAAATTCTATGAATTAAAAAAAATTTAAATTAATTAAAACTGTTTCAATCTCAAAATTAAGTCCAATTGAGCACTGTCGATTCAATTTTGTTGCTATGGAAACGACGACTTCTTTGATATTGAAATGAACAACTGCAGCATTCTTCATCTTGCCTTTATTTTGGAATACGCTTAAATATATGAAAATATTTTTTATATATGAAATTGTTTTTAAAGTAATAAAATAAAATAACAAGCAACATAAATATATCTCTATTCTAAAAAAAAAGTAACTAACGCTGTCACCGCAACCGGTTTTGAATTTTTTGTGACCAGTGGTCTTTCTTCGTTAATATTAAAAAAAATATTGCATACAAAAAATATGAAAATCGCTGGTAATATAGAGAAATGTTTGATAAACACGCTGATCAGACAGTTTTCCAATCGAAGAATTATTTAAAAAGACATTTAATTTTAAAGTTGATCAAAATCTTTCCATTAAAAAAGTTTTTTAGAAGCAAAAACTATACATAGGAATTTAGTCATTTTTAGATCATTTTATACATTAGGGACTGTACTTATAACGTTATCAATATTTTGCTAAATTTGGACCCCCCCCCCCCCCCTTATGATATCATAAATTATCATTCGTGGAATCACCCACCCCCAACGATATCGTTATCAATGTCTAAAAATTATTTTGTTTTTAGATTCTTTTTTCTTTTTATACGCTTGCAGTGATATACACATATGATCACACATTTATTAGTCGAATACTCTACGGATTCAAGAAGTCAATAATATATCAATACATGAAATAAATGCATGTCAAACAACATCTATAAGAGTTAGTTACTATTTATATTTAATAATAGCTTATTGTTACATAATGCATTTAACAGTAATATTGTTTTCTTGCACTTGCCCCCTGCCCGGAGAGCTTAAAAACAGAACTTATCAGCAAAACAGTGGACAACATTATTTGTTTTTCTTTATTGGTGACATATTTCCTACATATTATGCTCCTGATCTCTCTCTAACAGCGAATTATATGCGCACAGGCAGAAGAACAGGAATGCCACACGTTGTTTTATTCCAAAGTTTGGAATGATTTTCTAAACATTTAATGGCTTTAATAATAGCTTTGTATTTTCATTAAAATAATAACAATAAAAAAGGTAACAGACTATTTGGATGTAAAGAAAAAATTACGAAAAAAAGAAAAGTATGGTTGGATCAAAAATAATAACGATATCAAAAAGCAATCCCCCTCCCCCCACAGAGATATCTTACGATATCAAATGCCAGACCCCCCCCTCCCCCCTAAAGTGATAACGTTATATATGCACAACCCCTTATAAGTTCCCGGTGTGCAGACTGCATTTATTTATTTTTTTTTATTTGATTCCTTTTTTGAGGTTTTATTTCTATTTTAAATTCAAATTTTCAGTATTTCGAGAGATATTTTTTATAACTTTTAGAAAAGGGTATTATTTTAAATTGTTGTCAAATTTAAAAACAGCGCAAAGAATAATATTTCCTTGAAATTAAAAAAATTACTTACACGTGACTGTTATAAACAGAAAAAAACTTTTAAATGAGAATTGAATGATTACGTATTATAAGCAGGAAAATATTGATAATTTCGTTATAAAAACTATATTTACGCATGAATTGTAAAAAAGAATCAAAATTGTAAAATAATAAATTCATTATTGTGCGTTAAAAGTTGTAAACGGAGGAAATTACGTCATACTTAAAATTGCCAAACCATAATATTGCCAAAGAGTTTAAATTTAAAAATATATTTGCGCGACACATTTATTTCATATTTTAAGATAGTCTTTCTAAACTATTGTTGAGAATTCTAAGGTAGCGCAAATATTTCCTTTCTGACAACAAA
The DNA here is from genome assembly GCA_963932465.1 of Maratus speciosus. Classification (NCBI taxonomy): domain Eukaryota; kingdom Metazoa; phylum Arthropoda; class Arachnida; order Araneae; family Salticidae; genus Maratus; species Maratus speciosus. The sequence goes on along the minus strand of OZ010793.1, from coordinate 411,335,720 downwards.
AGTATTTTCACGTGAATATTAAAAAGAGAAAGAAAACTTTGGTGTAAATTACGTCAGAAAACGATACATTTAAAATATCTTATTTAAAAAAACTATCTTGTAGCGTTGTTAAAAAATAAAGGGAGACAAAGACTCTGTTTACCTAATTCCTTTTATATAGCTTATTTTCACATGTTTCACCGATCTGCTATAACCAAAGACGAAAACAACCCGTTAACAGGGAGATTGACACTTTTTTTTTCTTTAATTCTAATTTATTCTTCCGAAATTTTTTTTAAAGCCGATCAAATTAGCGTGCTTTTAGAGTTTGCGGTGTCTGAACGGGGGTTGTCGAGCGTAGACCCCGTCAAGAGAAAGTTTTCGCTTTTGAACCGAATTTACAGGCGCGACTGTACAGGAGAGGGAAAAACTGCCATCCTGAGACAATAATCTCAGTTACAATTCATTTATGGGAAAACGAAAAAATATATACTGCTCGATTACAAATTGCTTCGATAATCATAACTGCCAGTATCATGATTTTATGTTCAAAAACGTGTCATAAAGTGTTGCGTTGTTGAAGCTGGGTAAAATATTTTTATGAGAACTGCCTAAACCAGGGTTGGCGAACCTTTTTGTTGCCGCGTGCCAAATTTGGTCAAAAAATATTTTACGTAATCATGACGTGCCAACTAAAAAACGAATTTAGTAGATGGAAAATAATGGATTAAAATTATTTAAAATTTTCTATTAAGATTTAAAAATATTAGAAATATACATGTAGGTGCTACACTATAATAATTATGGAAACAAATATATTTTAGAAATTAATTAAAAAAATGAATGCTATGTAATTTGATTTCTGTTGTTGCATCTGAATATCAGGTTAATTTTAAAGCAAACTGATCCGGATTTATCTGACACATGCTTTCAGTTTGAATTTTGATATTATTCATTTATGAAAACAGCGACTCCAAAACATAGATAGGCAAAAAAAACCAGTTAAAATGTCAAACGTCAGTTTTTCTGAATAGCTCTGAAATAAATTCAAAGTTGCCATAACTTTACCTTCGGAACTTAGTAATGTCTAATAACCAATTCTTGCCGATAGTTTTCAAATATTGTCTTTGTTTGAAAAAAATTTGAGACCATAATTAATTAGATTGGAATATAATATGCCGGAATTAAAATTTTTCAGTTTCCATTTAATCGAATTTAGAAAAAATCAGTTGCGATTTTGTGAAATTTCACTTTATTTTGATTTAGAGCCACAAGCAATGCCGTGCCAAAATTCTTTCGCGTGCCGAAAATAGGCACGCCTGCCATAGGTTCGCCATCCCTGGCCTAAACTCTATATATTCATCATACTTTATATACTATATATCAAAATAAGTTTCGTTCTGTCTGTCCAATTGCTTCTCGAAAACTACGTCGACATCGCATTCTGTCATATCGCACTTTTTCACTTGTAACTGGATTCTCTTATCCCATCTCAAAAAAGAATTCCTACGATGACAGATATTTTTCGTATGAAATGTTGCCTCGCGTCGTATTTCCTTTTCAAACTTGTGTATGCTTGATTAATTAATTGTTTTTCCCTTGTTCAAAAGCATCACCTGGTACTGAATGTTACAGTGGAAAGAGGGAGATGTCATCTAGTGTTTTTGTATGATGGATTTGTTTAACCCTTTCACGCAAGTCTCATTTTTATAAAGATGTAATTTATATATGTGCGATGAATTGTTTTGATGGGAAGAAAAGCGTGGATAATCTTATATTATTTGGGGTGGGAGGGGAGGGGATTGGCAAAGAACGAAAACATTTCTTAGTAAACTTAAAAGGCAAAGCAACTTAGCAACTTACCTTGTAAATGTAAATAAATATTTCTGACAGATTCGGTCATTTGATGTAAAAATTGATAATCGCGATTCATCCTTAAAGTATTAAAACTTTCTTGGAATCTTGCGTCTGTATCTTACGCCGTGCCCCCACTCTGGTTTAGAATGTTGCACGGGTCATTTTATACTCGAATCGAACCCGACATTTTTATTTAAAGTCCTGCAGAAGAACGATCTGAACCCATGAAAATAATTTCCGTCAATTCTCAATCCGATTAAATGCCAAAATAATAATAAGAAGAATAATATCATCAGGGGTCTCTTAAGGAAAAATTCGGGTCTTTTAAATGTCTCTTTACAAATCTTTTCACCTTAAAACAGGATTTTAACAAAATATTTTATCTTAAAACAGGGCCCCTCACAAAACTTTTTGCCTTAATTGTTTGAGCGCGAGCGCTCCTCTTGTTATGTAACAAAATTTCAGGAAACGCGATAACGATCCTCTTGTTTTATGCTAAAATTGCGAAGAGGGTGATAGTGCTCCCATTTGTTGTCTCAGTTTCGTGTGCGTTTAAGCTGATTGCACTAGCGAAGCGTACGATTTCTGTGTATATCGTCGGTTTACAAATAATTTTTTTAAATAAATATACCTAAACACATGTAACCAAAAATGTGAATTCACATTTTTGGCATATATCCGCAAGATTTGTTCCGCACTCAAATGATTAAAGCAGGGCCATTCACAAAATTATTTTTCTTTACTATAAACTTTTCATAAAACTTTATCATCTCAAAACTGAAATTCTTACAAATTTTATCGTTTTAAAATAAAATCTGATCTTTACAAAACAGCTGAAGTTGCCAAGTAACATATTATTAAGTTGTTTTTACACAAAATCTTGTAAAAAAAAAAAAAAAAAAAAAAAAAAAAGGAACCCGCAAATAACGATAATTTAAAATTCACAAAATTATGACGGGTTTTTTCACAAATATTTACTTATAGATTATAAATATAGTATTTCTTAATTTTTTTTATGCTCTATATCATGCTTTTGTCTTGTCGCGATACAACTAAGGAACTATTGTGGTAAAACAGCTGATCTGTCCTTCATTAGCACTTATATATTAGTTACCTCCCGAAAAGAACGTTAAGTGTAGACTTCCCACGGCGATTCATTAGAGCATGAATTCCCCGGTTTTAATATCATTTGTACCCCCAATAAAACGCCCCATGGCTTCTAAAATGTAGCTTGATTAGATAGAAGGGGAAGGGGGGGGTGTAATAACCGTAAAATGATTCATATCCTGAGGGATTATGATGGGTGCCATTATGTGCCCGGAAGCTCTGTCACGATCGTTTAACCTCGATCACTTGGGTCAAGGTTGGATTTTTTTTTAGATATTTATATATAACTTCGACTTGTGAATTTTTGGACACTTCTTTTTTGTCATCTCTCAATAATGTGATAACACCTCCCACCCACCCTCATATTTGTTGAATAGGGTGATTATTGAAGCCAACCGTGAAATATCGAGGTTCCTTAGCGACGAACAGCTTTTAAGTGGACTAAGACCAGGGTACATTCAGAAATTCCACGGTCTTCAAATGCCTTTGTAATGTGATCCATTGTATTGGATAGAGCCCACAAAGCTGATCAAAAGTAAACACTTTCAATAGCATTCTTTCTCGTAGCTTAATGTAAAAGAAATCTATAATAACTACAGAACAGGAATGCTGCTTTTTCAGAATTTAGTGTCGCCCCCGGCATTTCTATTACTTCATTTTCTTCTGATGGACTGATGACTTCTATTTTATGAAACAGCCATTATAAATGAAGCGTTAGGTGAAGATGAAAGAGCAGTCGTAAAAAGTTAGAACTCTTGATTTTCTGGTCAGAACTGGGGGGGGGGGGGGGAATGGCCGTAATTTAAAAAAAAAAAAAATCCCCTAACGCTTTATTTATAATGGCTGTTTCATAGTAATAGAAGCCACCAGTCCACCAGAAGAAAATAAATCGGTTAAGCGGGACTCTACTGCAGTACAAAACATATTTCAATTATAAGACTTAAAGCACACGTTTTATTTTATGTAAAATGACGTCATTCGCATCTGCTTAAGAATTCCACATTTGTGATTTACTCTTAAACATCTACAGTGAAGCAGCACATCACTATCGCGAAATAATGCAGAAATGCAGCAAAAAGATGCCGTCATTCAAGAAAATTGACAAAAAAAAAAAAAAAAAAAAGGGGGGGCTATCTAATGATTTATAGATACTTAAAATTAAATATAGTTTATAATAGCTCCATTGTTTTAACAGAAATCATTCGTTTATATTTTTTTTTCAAAATAGCACGTATTTTAATTACATTTCCTTTTGGTTGTTATGAGAAAATAGCAACAAAAATACATAATTACTATTTTAGAACAATTTTTCTTTTACTTTTTACAGAAATGGAGTACTTCCGTTGCCAATATTAAGCAACTGGCTCTAAAAACTACAAAAAAATTAATATTTAAAAAATAAATGGAGATAGTTTTCAAACAAAATGCATTTAAAATAATTTTTTTTTTTTTACTTTCTTCTGTCTTCAGTGGAAGAAAGTATTGTAATCGAAATTTTTTTCGACTTCCGGTTTTCGACAGATTTACACGTTTTAGGGGTCAGAGATCCTAAAAAACATGTTTATAGAAAATGTCTGTCTGCCCGTGTGTACCAATGTCGCCATTGTACCATCAAAAATTGTACGAAGTTATGCATAAAATTGAACCAAAAATTTTTTTTAAGTTTTTGGCTATGGCAAGCAGGTCCTCCATTAATTTGAAAAAAAAAATCCGCGGTAGGGGGCGCTGTAATAGCGATTTTTGTGCATTTTTAACATTGTACCATCGAAAAGTGTATGAAGTTATGCATAGAATTGAACCAAATTTTTTGTGTATGTTTTTGGCCATGGCAAGAACGTCCTCCCTGAATTTGAAAAAATTCCGCCGGTAGGAGGCGCTGTAATAGCGATTTTTGTGCGATTTTTATGTACAGTAAACTCTCGATTTAACGGACCTCGGTTCAACGGACTTCGGATTCAACGGACTAATTTAAAAAAAATTAAAAATTAAACAAAAATTAAAGTAAAAGAAGTGGGTAAGTGTGATCGCAGATCGCACAGAGGGTTTCGTTTAATATCCCTTTTAAAACACTTTATCCTTAAATTAACAAATCAAAATCGTTAATTTAAAATTATTCCCCTCTCCCTAACCTGAAATTCAACGCCCGTATTTCAAATTTTTATATTTGACAAATGTCAAATATTTATTTATCACTATTATTTACTGGAAGCCTCCATGATAAAACAGCTTCTAAAACGATGAAACACGCTTCGAAAAAAAAAAGTATTACTGCCCCCCTCCCCCTCCCCTACTTGAGAATCAACACGCAACCCTCTTTTAAGCTTTTATATGTAAAAAATCAAGCAATGAACAACGACAAAGCATTTCTTTTTACTATTTTTAAAAAGTGATTTCTCGATAAAATAAAAAAATATTTATTATATCTGTGGCGACACAATGTCTCGTGATCAAATGAACGAAACCTTAAAAAAAGGGAAAGAACACGAAACGCTTTGATTCTCACTGCAGCGTGGTTTTCGTTCTATGCATGCGCAATGATGCTGGCGACCTATGCGGCCATGTGATATGCCTTTCGTTCTATGCATGCGCTAGCGTACCCACGATCAATTTCTCCTTCAGTTCACAAGTGTATTTTGCTACTAGTACTTTTTTGAAATGGCTTGTAATATTAAACGGAAACGCGTTAATTTATCTATAAAACAGAAACTTGAGTTGATAGAGAAGTTGGAGAGTGGTGTGTCGGTCGCACGTGTTTGCGAACTATACGGAGTTAAAAAACAAACCGTTTCAGACATTCGCGCAAGAATAAGGAAAAACTAGTCCATTTTCCCCTTAAATACAGCGTGGGTGATTCAAAAAGCGGTTTCTCAGTGACGGACAGGAAACATGTAAAAGTGTCTCAAAATAAAAACCTGGAGGAGGCAGTATACAAATGGTTTGTACAACAGCGGTCAAGTGGCGTCGTCGTCCGTAGTGTTGAGTTGCGGGCAGCCGCAGAAAAATTGGCGAAACATATGGGTTTAGTGACATTTCGTGCAAGTGATGGTTGGCTTTGGCGCTTTCGTAAACGCCATGGTTTCACTAACAGGAAAACATGCGGTGAATCTTTAAGCGCCGACATCGAACAGGTGGAACCTTTTCGAAAAAAGATAAACTGATGGAACCCGAGGGCCTACTTTTGTGTCAGTTATACAATGCTGACGAGACAGGACTCTATTTTCGTTCTGTGCCGGAATATACCTTGGCGTACAAACATGATGTCCAGACGCCTGGCCGCAAGCTAAACAAGGAGCGTATTTCAGCACTCCTTTGTGCTAATGCTGATGGTAGTCATCGTCTTAAACCAATGGTAGTTGGAAAGGCCAGGAAACCGCGTGCTCTAAAAAATATTAGTATGCAACAACTGCAAGTCATCTATTCTAGTTCAAAGAATGCTTGGTTCACAGGCGATATTTTTTCTGATTGGTTTTTTAACCAGTTTGTTCCTGCCGTGCTTCACTATCAAGAAGAAGTTATGAAAATACCTTCCCACGAAGTAAAAGCTCTATTACTCCTTGATAATGCTCCCTGCCACCCTAACGCGGAAAAGTTAGTTACTAGGGATGGACGAATAAAAGGTGATTTCCTTCCTCCAAACACAACTTCATTAATTCAACCGATGGACCAAGGAGTCATTGTTGCCTGCAAGAGGATTTATAAGAAGAAATTCCTTGAAGAAGTAATGGTAGTGTTGGAAAATGGAAATGATGCAGTAGAAGATTTGAGAGGAGCCAGAATGCTGCAAAATTTGTGCACCTACAATTTAAAATCAGCTATCTTTAACTTTGCTGCTGTGTGGAGGGAGATGAAGGTATCCACACTGGCTAACGGCTGGTCAAAACTACTCAACGACGCAGATCCTGAATACGATTTTACAGGGTTTGAGATTTCGGATATTAGGAGTACAATAATGGAGGCTAGTGATGATATCCCTGAGAAAGATATAGAACAGTGGCTCGAGAATGACGAAGCAGATCCAGGCTACCAGATTTTAAATGAGGAGGAGATCGCAGAAAGTATTCTGCATGATGATAATGAAGATGAGGTCGAGGACGACAAGAAAGAAGAATTAAGCGAATTTCGACCGAAATTATCTCCAGTACGAGGGCATATGGATGACGTCAGTACTTACATAGGGGTATCTTCAGATCCCGAAGTGTTTGCGTATTATGAACACTTTAGACAATTTCGAGCTCTTATATAATAAAAAAAACAGCATTCAAGTGGGAAACAACTAAAACTAGACGCCTTTCTTCAATCCAGTAGTATGGAGCAACATTAATGTGATGTAAATAATATAAAATGATGCCTGTTGTTTTGGGGGCATAGTAATTTTTTTCCATTTGTTTATTGCTTCTTTATTAATTATTATTTCTGTGTAAAAAGTGTTTCATTCCCATAAAAGTTGCATATGTGTTAATTCGTTTGTATTTCATTACTAATATTGTATTATTAAAAGTAATGTATTGTGTTTATATATATATATATATATATATATATATACAGTAGTATATATGTATATACAATATATATTTATGTATATATTGTATATATATATTATATATATATGTAATTTGCACTGTAATAATATATGTAATTACAAGTACGTAATAATATATATATGTACTATAATTATAACAAAATAATATCATAAATAGTACTTTGCGATTTAACGGACACATCTTAGTCCCAATTAGTCCGTTAAATCGAGGGTTTACTGTATTTTGAATATTGTACCATCGAAAAGTGTATGAAGTTATGCATAGAGTTGAACCAAATTTTTTTGTGTATGTTTTTGGTCATAGCAAGAAGGTCCTCCCTGAATTTGGAAAAATTCAGCCGCTAGGGGGCGCTGTAATAGCGGGTTTTGTGCATTTTGAATACTGTACCATCGAAAAGTGTATGAAGTTACGCATAGAATTTAACCAAATTTTTTGTGTATGTTTTTTGCCACGGCAAGCAGGTCCTCCCTGAATTTGGAAAAATTCCGAGGGTAGGGGGTGCTGTAATAGCGATTTTTGTGCAATTTTCAACATTGTACCATCGAAAAGTGTATGGAGTTATGCATAATTCTAATAAAAATACTAATAAAACTAATAAAAATGCACTACTGGCATTTGTAACAACATTTTGAAATATTAATATACATGAGATAGAAGAAAGTTTTGGGATTGGCACATCCAAATAGTTTCTAATACGAAGGTATAAAAGTTGAAAATGTGCGATGCTTAGAAGTTTAAACTAGTTGGATGGGCCAATCCCAAAACTTTCTTCTATCTTATACATCTTCATATTTCAAAAACTAGTTACACATGATACTTCAATATTATTAGTTCAATACTATTATACCAACTTTGATTTTCATCTTAAATGTCTGCTTCAGTCAATTAAACGAACTGAAAACGAGTTAATCTATATCATGATATTTGTTAAAATTAATAGTTTTTCCTTATTCTGCTGTTATAGTTTTTCCTTATTCTGCTGTTATCAGATATTTGCGAATAGCCGACTTAGCAGGAAGCGAGTTCCTGCCTTTGCATGAGTCGCCGATGGACAATAGAATTACGACTAATCAAGAAAAGTACACAAAAATCGCTATCACAGAGCCCCTTTACCGTGCAATATTTCCAAATTCAAGAGGACCTGTTTGCCATAGCCAGAAACATACACAAAAAAATTGGTTCAATTCTATGCATAAATTCATACACTTTTCGATGGTACAATAATGAAAATGGCACAGAGGTCCAATTGTAGCGCCTCCTTCTGGCGGAATTTTTTCGAAGTTCAGGGAAGACTTGCTTGCCATAGCCAGAAACATACACAAAAAATTTGGTTCAATTATATACATAACTTCATACACTTTTCGATGGTACAATAATGAAAATGGTACAGACATCGCAATTATAGCGCCCCCTTCCGGTGGAATTTTTCCGAATTCAGGGAAGAACTTCGTGCCATGACCAAAAAATAACACAAGAAATTTGGCTCAATTCTATGCATAACTTCATACACTTTTCGATGGTACAATATTCAAAATGGCACAAAAATCGCTATTACAGCGCCCCCTATTGGCGAATGTTTTCCAAATTTAGGAAGGACCTGCTTGCCATAGCCAAGAACTTAAAATATAAAATTTGGTTCAATTGTATGCATAACTTCATACACTTTTGGATGGTATGATATTCAAAATCGCTATTACAGTGACCCATACCGGCAAATGTTTTCCAAATTCAGGTAGGATCTGCCAGGGGTACAGAAAATGTTTCTACTCGCAACATTTCCCCCAATCCACATGAAAATTTCCCCAAAATCTTACGGTATGTTACAGGTAAATGCTGTATTAACGTAGGTCTAGAAAATTTATTTTTCCAATATATCTCAACTTATGCACGAGTATATAATGGAAGGGGTGATTCTGAGGGGGAAAAAATCTGAAATTAACAGCAAATTTTCTGAAAGGTTACAGCAGCAGAGTGGGGGAAGGGGGGAAATCCACTCCCAGCACTATGTTTTTTTCAAGACCCTTTGCCGAAATTCGCGTTTTTTCGCGATCTTTTTACGAAATTTGCGGTTATTTCGTCTTCCTTTTCACGAGTTTTGTAGTTATTTCGCCTTCCTTTTGACGAAATTCGCGGGTGTTTCGCCCTCTTTTGATGAAATTCGCGGTTGTTTTGCGATCATTTGACGAAATTTGCGGTCGTTTTGCGATCGTTTGACGAAATTTGCGGTTCTTTTGACAAAATTTGCGGTGTTTTTGCGATCTTTTAACGAAATTTGCGGATGTTTCGCGATCTTTTGGCGAAATTTGTGTTCATTTCGCGATCTTTTGACGAAATTTGCGTTGATTTCGCGATCTTTTGATGAAATTTGAGAGTATTCGCGGTTGTTTCGCGATCTTTTGACGAAATTCGTGGTTGTTTTGTTGTCTTTCGACGAAATTTGAGGTTGTTTCGCGATCTTTTTACGAAATTCGCCGTGGTTTTGCGATCTTTCGACGAAATTTGCGGTTGTTTCGTGACCTTTTAGCGAAATTTGCGGTTGTTTCGCGATATTTTGTCAAAATGTGCGGTTGTTTCGCTATATTTTGACGAAATTTACGGTTTTTTCGCGATCTTTTGGCGAAATGTGCGTTTATTTCGCGATCTTTTGACAAAATTTAAGTTCATTTTGCGCTCGTTTGATGAAACTTGCTGCTCTTTCGCCGAAATTTGCGGTTTTTTCGCAATCTTTAAACGAAACATGCGGTTCTTTCGCGATCTTTTAACGAAATTTGCAGTTATTTTGCGATCTTTTGAGAAAACTTGCGGTTCTTTCGCGATCTTTTGGCGAAATGTGCGTTTATTTCGCGATCTTTTGACAAAATTTGCGTTCATTTTGCGCTCTTTTGAGGAAACTTGCTGCTCTTTCGCCGAAATTTGCTGTTTTTTTCGCAATCTTTAAACGAAACATGCGGTTCTTTCGCGATCTTTTAACGAAATTTGCACTTATTTTGCGATCTTTTGAGGAAACTTGCTGTTCTTCCGCGATCTTTTGACGAAATTTGTGGTTATTTTGCGATCTTGTGACGAAAAGCGCGTTTTTTTCCTAATTCTTTGACAAAATTCGCGGTATTTTTATGTCCGAATTTTCAGATTGATGACCTTTTCTTTAATTTTCGGAATCGAATGCCTTAAATTTTCGGCAAATTCGGAACAGAATCACCCCTGATATACGGTACGTATTATTCCGAGATCGATTTTGTGAAGGTCGCCATACGGATCTTTTTATTTGTAGTGAATTTTTTCTATCTCAGGGAATTATGGAATTTGTTGTTAAAATCGAAATCAATTGTATATGTTTCTGCAAAATTTCCCTAGGTGGTTAAAATTTCCCCCGATCCTAGATCACCGTATCGGACATATTCTGCACCCCTGGGATCTGCTTGCCATAGCCAAAAACTTAAAATAAAAATTTGGTTCAATTCTATGCATAACTTCATACACTTTTGGATGGTACAATATTCAAAATCGCACAAAAATCGCTGTTACAGCGCCCCCTATCGACAATTGTTTTCCAAATTCAGTGAGGACCTACTTGCCATATCCAAAAACTTAAAATAAAAATTTGGTTCAATTCTATGCATAACTTCATACACTTTTGGATGGTACAATATTCAAAATCGCTATTACACGCCCCTTACCGGCGATTTTTTCCAAATTCAGGGAGGATCTGCTTGCCATAGCCAAAAACTTAAAATAAAAATTTGGTTCAATTCTATGCATAACTTCATACACTTTTTGATGGTACAATGGCGACAGACACACGGACAGACAGACATTTTCTATAAACATGTTTTTTAGGATCTCTGGCCCCTAAAACGTGTAAATCCGTCGAAAACCGGAAGTCGAAAAAAATTTCGATTATAATAGTTTCTTCTATTGAAGATAGAATAAAGTAAAAATTGCTATAGAGTATTTAATCGTACTGTTTTGTTTTACGGCTGGCTTCTGTAAGGTAACGTTATTTTTAGAATACACAAAATAAGCTGGGAGAAAGAAATAGCATACCGTACCGGGGGCTAATAAGATAAAAATGTGCGCGCGCGCTATGTTCTGAAGAGACCGCTTACGCGCAGAGTTACGAGATTTGACAGTATGGTTCCTATATGTCTGAACTTATGCACCTCGATGCCAGTTTTTGGATTTTTTACTAGGATTTTCTTTATTTTTACTTTCTTCTATCTTCAATAGAAGAAAGTATTGTAATCGAAATTTTTTTCGACTTCCGGTTTTCGACGGATTTACACGTTTTAGGGGTCAGGGATCCTAAAAAACATGTTTATAAAAAGTGTTTGTGTGTCCGTATGTCGCCATTATGCCATCAAAAATTGTATGAAGTTATACATAGAATTGAACCAATTTTTTTTTAAGTTTTTGGCTATGGCAAGCAGGTCCTCCATTAATTTGGAAAAAATCCACCGGTAGGGGGCGCTGTAATCGCGATTTTTGTGCATTTTGAATATTGTACCATCGAAAAGTGTATGAAGTTATGCACAGAATTGAACCAAATTTTTTATGTATGTTTTTGGCCATAGCAAGAAGGTCCTCCGTGAATTTGGAAAAATTTCGACGGTAGGGGGGGGGGGGGGCTGTAATAGCGATTTTTGTGCCATTTTCAATATTGTACCATCGAAAAGTATATGAAGTTATGCATAATTCTAATAAAAATACTAATAAAACTAATGAAAATGAATTATTGGTATTTGTAACAACATTTTGAAATATTACATGAGATAGAAGAAAGTTTTGGGATTGGCACATCCAACTAGTTTTTTATGCTATTTCTAGCATTTTTCCTTGTTTCGAGGAGATTTTTCCACATTAGTAAAAGGAATCTGTTTTCAATCTTTTAGTCCAATACAATAAATTTTGTGTTCCTTTCAGTAAAGCTTATTCGGAATGGGAAAAGCGAAAATCGGAATCGAAAAATTATAAAGTTAAAGTATTTTGAAAGTTAAAAAATTAAGCGAAAAAAAATATTTTCAAAATTGTTTAAAAATATCAAAAGTTAGCAGTTTTTTTTTTACAATTTATCAAAAGTGAGTTTACCTATCTTTCCTATGTATCTATATAACGTGTTTGTACAATATATGAGCATGTAACTTTCATTATGTTATAGTAATTCATTAGTATTTGATTTTTAAACAATTATTTTCTCAATATGACCATTTTTTTCATTTCCAGATCTCCCGCTTCGGAAAATTCGGTTCAAAACACCAACTTTGATAGCATTTTTTTACAATATTTTCTGCATTTATCAAAAAATCGAGAAGCACGGCACATTATGTAGTTTCTAAATAAGAGAATTTCCCATTTTGATGCGTTTGAGAGCAAAAATGAATTTAAAAATTAATCAGAAAATAAGCAGTTTGGATTAGAATACACCCTTAAGGATATTGCAAATCTTGAACTGTATGGTGGTCAAGGTCTTCGTTTCAAGGTAAAAACGTGTTTTTTCGAGGTTTTTTTTTTTCTTTTAAGAAATCAAATTTATCTGTGAATTAAATAATCGTATGTAGGCATTGTTGTAGGTGCAAGGCATTCCGAAAAATAGGTTTCATTAAAATATGAATAGGATCTGTGCAAGAGTAATTTTTCCTCGGCGTTATTTCACTGATGATATCTCCATGCAGATTTTGCCCTCTTTCGCCATATCTCCTTTCATTATCTGTAGATTTTATTTTTTTTCCTAATATGACCTTTTACAGTTATTTTCATATAATTTTCGCCACTCTTTATGTATTAAATTGATTTGGAGATTGGAAGGATATGTAAGAATATATTCTGCGAATCTGTAAGCAAAACAAAAACTTTTCTGGCGAAATTAAAATATATGGAATTGAAATGCCTTTTAAATTCGTGTGCTGTACAATAAGAATAATTCTCAAATAAGGATAAAAAGTTACTTTTATTCAGAGGCATGAGTTACTCAAAAATTATGGTAGGAGCTCAAATAGTCTCTTTCTTATAAGAAGAACAATTAGTATTGCAATCTACTATATATATAAAATGCAAATGGAAATTTCGTTCCTCCTGCTTATAACTTGAGTTCTGCTGAATGAATTTTCATAGGACTTTCACCATTGTGTTGGTTAGATTATGGTTTCAGGGAAGGTTTTAGTGTACTGCATATTGTTCTACGTTGCTTAGTTATATTAGAATGGGGGGAAAGTTCTGTAATCAGGTGAATCCGATTATGAAAGATTTTATTTAGAAAGTTTTACCGGACGTATTTGGATGTTAGTATTATAATTTTTCAAGGATGGTTTTAGTATATTGCAAAACTTTCTACGTTGCTTACTTATAGGATTATGATGGAAAGTTCTATGATCAGGTGAACCCGATTACGAAAGATTAGCATTTTTTTTAAACTTCTACTGGACGGATTTTGATGGAACTTGTCAAATAGTTAGCTGATGTTTTTTTTCGGGATGGTTTCAGTATTGTATGTCATTCTATCGTTCTTTACCAAATCGTGCTGTAAACGATCAACTAAGACAGTTTGTCCGTAAAACCCCAAACTTTGTCTGACACATTAGAAAATATAATAGCGGAAGGCGTTCGTATCGTTTTCGGCAATGCAGTAGGACATTTCTGGTAAAGGTTTATATTGTTTTAAAACAGTCAATTCACCGATATATTTCGTTTGGAGAAACCGGCCGGCGTAGCGGGCAAAGCCTGCTAGTAATTAGTAAAATATTTATGAAACTAATTAATCGTTCAAACTAATTTTTTATAGCATTATCCCAACATCGATATAGCAATTGTTTTAGATAAAAGATTGAAGATTATAAGAAGTTGAAAGTTTACACAGAAAATAAGAAGTCCTGGAGTGCATGTAATCGAAATGCCGATGCATGATAATTTTTTATTAACATTGGGTTTTTCTTTCTTTTTTAACCAAAAAATAAAATAAAATAATAATAATAATAATTAGTACTATGAATACAAATAAGTCCCTCCCCCCACCCACCCACTCTCGCGTGATTTATCTTTTTTTCTCGTTCATGACTTAGAAAAAAAGAAGAATTAAAAGTTAGTCTTGTAAAGCTAGCATTAATTGACATTTTTCTATAATGCACTTTCTTACAAAAGAAAAAAAAACTTGTGATAAGTCATTGTGATAACAATTTGTGAAGCAATGTTTTTTTTTTAACGTAATATCACGAGTGTACAGTATCTTTGATTATATCGCGCCTTTCGAGGAAAACAAGAGAATTGCGATAGATAGAAGGATATTAAAATAAAGAAAAATGATAATTTACAAATAAACGTTACATTTACTTCCAAACCATAGTTGTGTTCATAAAAAAAACATTCTCAATAAAATTAGTAATATAGAATATTTAATTATTGATGTCTCTATATTACAATTCTTTAAAAAGTGTAAAAAAGTTTCCCTTTTATTTGATTTTTAGTCGAAGTGAAAATATAGCAATATTTTGTCTTTTATTTTATTTATTTTGCCAATTTTACACTGAAATGCTTCCATTGTTTGGCTTGCAGATAATGCTCGCAATTTTCAGTTACTTTTGTTCGACTATTCAACTTCTCATTTTAATAAATTACAGGCCGCATCAGTTGCATTTATTTTCAAATACTGAGTAAATTTTGTTTTTGAAACTCGTTCTAGCGTACAGCATTAAAATTCCCATTGAAGGTTTATTTACATTTTATCTTGACCATTATCGTTATCATTTTTGTCTGTGACACAAAATTTTCCTTTCTTTTTTGATACATATTTTTTGCTCATTTCCCTCTTGAAATGCATATTTATTTCTATGTTTCTTTTCGAATGCATTTTTTTTTAAAGAAAAATTGAAATTTAGTGTTAAAGAAATGATTTTTTGCAATTTGTAAAATTTGACATCTTCTGAAAGAATAACTTTTTCGATTTTTTAGATGCGTTCGTAATTATCTAAATAAGTAGCACATACAGTTGTCGCTTGGTCCGACCGTCTGTTTGTCCGTCTGCCCGCATATAACAGCGTAAAAAACCCCAACCGAATGGTTTGAAATTCAATATATAGAATCGTTGCAGAATTTTATCGAGTCATTTCAAATTTTATGAAAATCGAATCAAAACGTAAAAAGATATTAAAAGTTTTCTTCATTAAATCCTATCATACATAATTAATTCAATGATATCGCATAATAGGTAAGGGTTCTAGGTTTCCATGGTGATTATGTCCTATTTAAGATAGAGTCATGTTATTTCCGTATTACTGAATTTAATAATACAAGTGGAACCCGTCGAATTTCGACGAAAAAAAAAAATTTACAAATGGACTGTAGCATCAAATTTATAATACATCGACAACAATAATTACAATAAAATATCCATCTTACACTTGTTAGTTTAATTCTCCAAAGACATATTTTAACCTAAGATTAACAAAATACTTTTTTCATAAACTTCAACTGTTAAAATTATTGAAAAATTAAACTTTATTCATATACGTAATCAGTAAGTAACATATAATCAAGATAAGTAGATAAGTAATTTTGATTAAGTTATCAATTGATGCTTGGTATTACGGAATGAAAAATCGGCAAAAATGATTTCACCTTGACATAATCATAGAAATGCTTCCGCTTTAAATCTAAACCGAATCAACTCATTTTCTACCTTTCACATCCATATTAACCATCTAAAAATATTTTAACGCGCAATAGGTTATTAATAAATATATTTTCAAGCTTGAAGTCACGTTTGTCAACTATTACAACCTTCCATGTTAAAATTCCCACTCGTGATTTGAGGTCTTAGTATAATTTCTGTACCTGCGCTTAAAAATTCCAGAAATTTATAACTTTTAGACGTATTCAAGGGGAAATATCTCATTTTAGCAAATAAAATTATCGTTTTCTTTTAAATATGACGTCATTTTCAGTCGCTGAAATATTTAGCCTATTGTCTCAAACTCAATATCAGCGAAATGAAAAAATAGTGAAATATAACAGCATCATCAGGGAAATTGTGCCTTTTTTAAAGTGTAACGTCATTTTCTGTACAAATTAAAACAAAAAATATATTTTTAATTGTAATGAGAAAATGGCATCAGGAAGAATATAATCAATAAAAATAACTAAACCACTTTTAAAAGAAATGAAGTATTTAATTGCCACGATTAGAAAATTGGTATTAAAAACTATAAAAAAATTAATATCTCAAAAATAAATTGAGATACAGCTTTCAAACAAATTGCATTTAAAAGTGCATTTTTTTCTGCATACGAAGATGTAAACCTTTAAAATGTGGGATGTTTAGAAGTTTAAAAATTTGCAGTAGCGAAAATTGCAAAACCGAAATTTCATTTCAAATTTCAAAGTGTTGCCATTCGCAGAATGACGTATGCGTTACGCACAGATATGTTTGTCCTTTATAATATAGATATAGAATCGTAATAAAATGTTTATTCATGCATTTTTGCATATGAGTGCAACAGCTACTGCACCAAGATCTGAATATTCATAAAACTAGTTATAGTACGAACGCACCTCATTTGCCACGTTTGACGTACAATGTCCGACTAGCCTGTTATATATTATAGTCATAATTGAAGACCTAACATGTTATGTCGCCTTTATAAAAAAAAATTACTTTGTTATATAACTGAAGGTGTTATGAGATAGCCTATCACCTGTGGTAAAACCAAAATATCTAATTAATCTTGAAGATATGAGGCATTTAATAATAATTTAATATATTTTTTAGTGAATAATTTAATAAAACGTTTTTAATATTTAATAATTAAATGCTGAAAAGTTTTTCTGGGAGAGTTTAGTACCACCTATTAATATTTTAAACATATGCTACCAAATGAAAACAAATCAGTAAAATTTACAACAAAGAACTTTCACTTCAATTTTCTAGGAATTTCATTTTTATTACGAAAAATCGTCTTCCACTCAAATCTCCGATTTATGTTTTCCGCTTTTTGGGGGGAAACTATTTTGTAAATGGTTTGTTCGAAAGAGTTTGTTTTTTTTAAATTTTTCGATCTCATAACATATTTAGTCACCTACTCTTTTCATTTTTAACTATCAGTAGACTGTATTTAAATTAGTTAACTGTCTACATTGCATTCTTTAAAAACAACAACAATAATAGTAATAATAATAATAAACGAAAAAATAAATTGCAAATTTTCATTTTTTTTAAATGACAAAATTGTACATTCCTTTTAAACGGCTAAAAAACGTCGTATCATTTGTGATAAAAGTGTCCTGATCATAAAAAGCAACCTTTTTTATACTGTGTAAGAAAATATAGTACTGTTTTAGTTATTTCGTATACTGATCATAAACAGCAACCATATTTATATTGTGTAAGAGAATATATTACTGTTTTAGTTATTTCGTATCCTGATCATAAAAAGCAACCATTTTTATACTGTGTAAGAAAATATAGTACTGTTTTAGTTATTTCGTATACTGATCATAAAAAGCAACCATATTTATATTGTGTAAGAGAATATATTACTGTTTTAGTAGTTATTTCGTATGCTGATCATAAACAGCAACCATATTTATATTGTGTAAGAGAATATATTACTGTTTTAGTTATTTCGTATCCTAATCATAAAAAGCAACCATTTTTATACTGTGTAAGAAAATATAGTACTGTTTTAGTTATTTCGTATACTGATCATAAAAAGAAACCATATTTATATTGTGTAAGAGAATATATTACTGTTTTAGTTATTTCGTATCCTGATCATAAAAGCAACCACATTTATATTGTGTAAGAGAATAGTGCTGTTTTAGTTATGTATTTGAAATAAAGGTTAAATGCCACAAACTTTTGCGTTAGCATAATACAGTTCAATTAATTATATCCTTATTAATTGTTTTAGTTAAATAAGGATTACGGAAGATTTCTCATTTGTCACTATTACTTCCATTTATTAAAAAGGGGGGCGGGAATAATTCTCATATCTGTAGTATCTGTTGGTGATGATACATAAGTATGCATGTAAATGTTTAAGATCTTATAAATGGGATGTTAAATAAGTATGGAAACAATATATTAAAGATGAATTATTCAGTAGACAGGTAATTTAAAAATGAATCATGCGTATTAATCTTAACAGCTAAGAAATCAAAGGGCAATTAACAAGTTCGTCTAACAAAATCTGACCAAATCTCTAATTTAAAGAAGGCATGTAATTTTATGAATTATTTTTTATAACAAAAATAAATAAATGAATAAGTGTATGGAAAACATGATAATGAAAAGAGCCTATCATGAAATTTCAGTTTTATGAATCATGATCATTTTAACCCGTTGAGTGCCACGGTGACTGACACTGAAGCTGAAAAATTTACAATGTTTTAAGTAAATTTTAAGGAAGTATAATCCTGTAATAAATAAAAGGTAAGTAAATTTTAAATAAATTTCCAGTAATTACTTAAAACAATGTATATTTTTTTAATTTTATATCATATTTTAGACCGTCAGTCATCGGTGACTGACGCGTTCTAAACGGAAAGTTCAGTGTCAGTCACCGGTGACTGACGTGACGCTTAACGTGTTAAAGATATATTATGTCAAACAACAGTTGAATTAAAAAAAGATTTAGTCTTAAAATATAACAAAATTTAATAAAGGAAAATGAAGATGGGAAGTAAAAAATCAAAGGACACGTAAGTGTTTTATGATTAATTGACAAGAATACTCGCATGGCCTGGAAAATACATTATTTCATGTAAAAGACCAGCAAAAAGCTAAAAAGTTCCACTATTTGCCAAAATAATGCATTGAAAGAATAAACAAATGAGGATACAAAATAAAAACAATGAATTAAGAATCCAATACGAAATCCGAAGAGAAATTAGGAATCTGGAAACGAATTCTACTCACTGGCATTCCATATAACATGTTGAAATAAGCATCTAACATTCGAATCATGGAACGTATCGCTCACCCGCAAGAAAAGTGACACATCTCGACAAAAGTAAATTTCACAGGAGAGCCAAAAGAAAATTGTGCCTTTATGTTTTGTGGGTCGCTGAACACGAATCTGAAGTTTGCCAACAAAATTTATCCCGGGAAACACGTTTTTTTGGCAAAAAACGGGAAAAAAACGGGATTTTCTTTGTTTTTTTCCAAATAACTCCAAAATCATACATTTTACGTAAAAATTCTCAATGCGCTAATTAAAGAGGATAAAATTTCCTACATTTTAGGTATTAAAAGTTTTTTTCTCTGATTAATGGTTTAGCCGTGACAACGCCACAAAAATGGGAGTGAAAATCAAAAAATTCAGAGAAAACGGGAATTACGCCGCTGTACATAGATTTAACATGAAAACTGACCATTTTACACAAGCATTGACTACAAATTATACTAAAGATTATATGAATGACTACATTTTACAAGGAAGTTGCTGGTAATAAACAAGACGACTCATTATTAATCATTCTTTAATTATAAATAAACATGTACATTAGAAAGTACATTTATTTAAAAAACAAAAAAATATTATTTCCGCTTTCTTTTACTTGAGGGTCCCTGCTTTTCACCGACATCTACAGCATAGAAAATAGACGTATGGAGGAATTAGTGGGTGTTTTTATTACTACCAACAGTATAAAATAAATGTTTTTTTAATAAAAAATAATTGATACCTTCTGGCATGGCTTTTTCCTGACATTTTAGTTCAAGTACCTTTTTTTTTTTTTTTTTTTTAAATCAAATACAGCAGAATTTAAGTTAGTCACATAAATAAACTTTTGCACCATTATGCAACGGCAACAAGATTTAAAATGTAACGAAAATGTGAATTTGGTTGAAAATATTTTGTTTATTGAGGAAAATTACAATGAAGAGCACATGAAGCAAGAGCGAAATGTTTAAATTTATGACCAAATTTGGACAAAAATTGCCAGTTGTATGTAGATATATCGGGACAAAATCATTTAAAATATATTACTTGGCTGCAAATTCTGAGTGGTTACAAAATTGATCCAGACAAATTCTCCAAATTCAGATTTGATACAATGCAAAACATAATGTAGGCATTTTCTCATGATATATTAATCATGATATCTTATGATTTCCTATCTTTACTTAAGGTTCCTGTTAGGTTTCCTGTAAGGTTTGTGCAGAAATAAATATCAATATACAACAGAATATGCAACACAGCAATTTTCATTAATGCTATCGAATGTTTGTCCCGTACCTTAAATTTTAGAAAAAGAAATTTCAGAATTTGTTATACTAATACAAAAATAGTTTTATCACTTTAGCTTCCATACCGTTAAGAAAGTATCATTAAAATTATCAAGAAGAACGTAAAATCATGCATCAATCAGATTATGGAACATTTTTGAACGCATTCGGGCTACTATAATAAAACTTCATAGTTTAATAACGTGAAAAACGATGTCTAAGCAATAATTTGTAAAACATATAACACGTTTGAAAACACAATTTCAACCAAAATCGAAAAAATAGCTGAAAATTTTGTACATCCCTATATATGAACTGTAGATTTATCATATAATTCACAATATGCTAAAATTTAGAACTGTCAGTGAACGTATAGCACAGTTGAAAATTCCTCGTTAGCAGTTTCCGGCAATAAGCGGGTATATAGATGTCTTGTGCAGCCCTATATATGATTTATAGAATTTATACACGCTAAATAGTATGCAATTTTAAAAAGTGTTCCACAACTGAAAACGCACTTCAATCAATTATTGTTCATGCAGAGAAAAATATAATTGATTTATTTTGTGTGCCCCTGTATATGAAAGATCAATGGCACATCATATTCAATAGTAAGCATCTTATAGAGCACATTGGAGATATATATCAATTTAAATACTTTTGAAAAGGTGTAACATGAACAAAACACACCACAAACAATTTTTCTCCATAGACCGTAATGTAACATAATTCTTTTTAGTGTCCCTGTAAATGATCGATAAATATTACCCATACCATATTCTATAAGAAATCATCTTGTAGTGCACTTCATAGATATGTATATAAATTTCAAAGTGTATGAAATTATGAAACATTATTAAAAACCACCATAAACGATTTTTCCCCATAGGCCGTAATATAATGAAATACTTTTGAATGTCCCTGTAACGAGATTATGACTGTTACACGCAACATTTTACAATACCTAACATTCAATAGTGAATATCAATAACATTTTTCAATTTCATGGCGATGCGACTATATTGACGCCAAAAATAATTTTGGCCAACTAGAATCGGTAAATCACCCACCGTGCGCTGCGTAATTCCCGTTTTTTCAGAATTTTTTTATTTTCACATCCATTTTTTCGGCGTTGTCACGGCTAAACCATTGATCAGAGAAAAAAACTTTTAATACGTAAAATGTAGGAAATTTTATCCTCTTTAATTTATGCATTGAGGACTTTTGCGTAAAATGCATAATTTTGAAGATATTTTGAAAAAACAAAGAAAATCCCGTTTTTTTTCCAGTTTTTTGCCAAAAAAAACGTGTTTCCCGGGATAAATTTTGTTGGCAAACTTCAGATTCGTGTTCAGCGACCCAAAAAACATAAAGTCACCAAATATCAAAACTACACCAAAACTTTCCCCTATTTTCTACCAAATGACTGGACTAAAAATCGTAAAACCCTTAAGAATGAAGACGTAGGACTAGGTTTGGGTAATTTTTCCTCCCCACACAATCCACCTCTCTTCTTTGGTCACAAATGGACATATAGCGCAATGATTTTCCGTACAACTACGCTTATGAAACTTATTGTGTAGCAAGATACACCTATGACAGGCCTTTTAGTGGAATAAAATGCAAAATGAATTGTTGCGAGATGTTGTCACTTTTCTTGCGGATGAGCGATATGATCGCTCGCGTGTGTGGTGAGAGAGAGAGAGCTTGTTTCATGAACTAAGGTTTTGCGAAGTAATCTATCATAAGGTAAAGTTAAAATATTGAAATTCTATGTAATCTTGAAGAGGGTTCGGTGATGTATATTGAGGGATATATATATATCAGTATGGAAAGATGAAAGCTAGGCATAACTAGAAGAGACAGAAAGAGAATAACCTGGATAAGGAGTCAGACAAAAGTTTTTGACATCATTGAGTGAATAAAACAGCTAAAATGGAAATGGGCTGGCACATTGTAAGAAGACAAGACAGTAGATGGAGCACAAACACTCTGCAGTGGTATCCCATAGATGTAAAACGACCAAGAAGACGACCTCAAGTAAGATGGAGTGACGAAATCAGAAAAGTAGCCGGTGTTAATTGGATGTCTAAAGCACTAGACAGGAAACAATGGAAAAATCTGAGGGAGACGTACATGCAGCAATGGATTGAAAACGGTTGATGATGTGGTGGTTGATATCGTGGTACATATCATGATATATATCCGATATTTATTTTCAAAATATCATGTTTTTGATATTTTCATATGTTTGATTATATTTTCAAAATATTTTTTATGATACATTTTTATATTTACAGAGAAAATAGGTGTAAAAGATTTTTTTCAACTGTTATTGATTGTGTTGCTCTGTAGATAAAGTATTTTTGCTTAATACTTAATAATTTACTTACTATAATACTTTTTTAAACAATAACTGGTACTTTTCGGTTAGCCGGTTGCCAGTGTTATATTTACATTCATATACACATATATAAGCACATATATGTAAATATGTATATGTACACACACACGCATAAATATATACATACATATGTATATATATATTTACATATATGTGCATATATAGTATATATGAATGTAAATATAACACTGGCGCCCGGCTAACCGAAAAGTACCCAATAACTTTTCCAGGCTATATGTTTGAGGCCGAAATTTTAAATGCAGTATTTTTGCTTAATAATTTACTTAGTATAATACTTTTTTAAACAATAACTTTTCCTGGCTATATGTTTGAGGCCGAAATTTTAAATGCAGTACCAATAATCATGCCGTGTAATATTAACTTGGAACAGCCATTGAAAGATAAACTGTTTAATTTAGTTAATCGGTTATTTATATCTTCATAAAAAAGAATCTTTTCTGGTCTGGTTGCTGTTCAGTTTAAACTGTACAAGTTAGGAAATGAAAAGCAAACAAGCTTGCATTTAAGTTCAAAATTTTCACTTAAAAATGTTTTGTATTTAAAATTTTGTTGTATAAAACATAATTATTTCTTGATACTACTGAATCCTATAGTTTGTTTTTTTAGGAATGTAAAAAGCAAATTGTTTCTGTTTACAATTAGTTGTTTTTCAATTTTTTATATAAATGGGGGGGGGGGGGGGGGGGGAGGGAAAAAAAAGACATTTAAAATATTTTTATTAAATTTTCATGTTGCATGCAATATGTTTTAGTTTCTAATTTATACTAAGTCTTAAAATATTTATAATCAGCTGTAAGTTGGCTTGTTTGAAAATATTGGATCTATATAAAAAAAATATTGGATATGTCAAAATATCGTATATTTTTGATATTTTCGAAAATATCTTGATATTTACGAACTCTGGTCTTGTATATATGAGATATTACTGTTAATAATTTAATATTTTTTATCTAGTAATTTAAATAATATTGACATTTTTTAATATTTAAAAATTAAATGTTAAGATTTTTTTACAGAATTATTACTTTTAGCATTTTAAACGCAAGCTATCAAGGATAAAAAAAAAAAAACAACAATAAAATTTACAACAAAAAGCTTATTCAATTCAAATTTTCTTGAAATTTAATTTTTGTTACAAAATATCGTCTTTGACTCAGATCTCCAATTGCCTCTGAAATTACTTTTTTTTTCCTTCCTCAAAAGTTAATTTTTAATTTTATTATTATTATTTATTTATTTTTTTTTTTTTCAAGATCATGAAGTACTATTTCCAGATTTATTATCTTAAGAAAATGTTTATTCAGTTTTGTTGCATTCAAAATGAAGCTTAAAATTATTTTCGAAACGAACTTCACCTCTGTCAACTTTTCTTTTAATTCCCGCCATGAAATACTATTTTCATTTATCTTCATAGTTGAATCTATTATATTCGCCATGAGCAAACATAATTTGTCTTCGCTTCAGTGTATAAAGGGTATTCATGAAGTAAGAAAAAACTATTTTATTATCATAGGATTGCAATTATCCTCTTTAATTTCATATTCACTTTTCTAAAATATTTTTTTGCATATAAATATATCTTATTTTCGTCTCAACGATTTGCATTATCTTTACATTAGTAAATTGCTTACTTCTGAAGATTCGAATCGGAGTATTCGTAAACGTTTCTCTCTGTGTTTTAAGATGAGAATATTAACTCAAGTGCATTTTAATTCATCATATTCTTCTCATCTTTAAACGTGAATACAGAATTTATTATTGCAAAATGTTTATCGTTGTTACATCTGTCTGTGCACGTGCATACTAATTAAAGAACGTCTTGAAAGTTTTTTCCTTTTTAATTAGTTCTAGTGACTTCATCGTTTTCGTATGTAATAAATTTAGATTTTATTGTAAATGCATGATGTAAATGCCATTGCAGTATTCTCATTTTCCGATAATTTCATATTTGATTATATTTTTATTTGTTGGGTTGTAAGTGTATAACGTCAGGAATTTGGAAGGCAGAGGGAAGAAGGGGTAGAACGGAAGGAAAATATTTTTCATTTTAGGTTAAAAATTCAGTTGTAAAATTTTCTTATTTAATCGTTACATAAATGATCTTAAATATAAATATTCTTTATTATTCTTTCATCTTTCTTCGCTGTTTTTAGTTATATATAAACTCTAACAGTAGTAGTAATTAAACATCTTGACGGTTCGTTTCGTCTCTTATATGTAACTGAATAAGTATATCTGTTGGATTCATATAATAGTTCTTCTCAAATATTGTGAGTAAGTACAATATTATGGGTGAGTTATTATTATTATTATTGGGGTTTCTTTTAATTTTCCACATGTTTTGATATGATTTTCTTCGTTTTTTACTTAAATTTAGCATTACATTGGCAGTGATAGACCCCTTGGCTGTTCGTTAATCTATTATATGAAATAATGCATTTTTTGCGACACGTGGATATTCTTGCCGGCTAATGTTTGAACACTCTCGAGTTTAAACATCTTTTCATTTCACATATTCATTTTTTTTTTTTTTTACATTATCATTTATGATTAAATCATTTTTATATCATTTTTTATTTGGCGTCCATCATCTATCTTTAAAATGTTTATGATTCTTAATTTATTGCGATTTCCTGGTAGGTTTTATCTGCTTTCTATATTTATAATTTTTACTAAAACAATTAATGTAAAATATTGCAATCCACTCTTAAATACGAAATTTTTTCATTTTAGTTATACGAACGTGTAAGCTATTTATTGATATCAATGGTATTATATTCCTATTCAGGTTTAATGAATTCTTATCATGTTTAAAAAAATTCACAGTAAATCTCTTTCTTATTTTGTGTGTGTATATATACTTAGTATACTTCGTAATTTTTTTTATTTTAGTTTTTTTTCTTACGAATGCTTTTTTAAATTTTTATTTACAGTAGAGTCTCGATTATCCGAGTTAATATAGACCAAGCTCACCTCGGATAAACCGGATTTACACAAATCGTCACCAACTAAGGAGATGAAATGTAAATTTTCACTTTCATTAATTTTTATGGTACTAGTAACATTTCTTTGATACACATTTCCGTTACTTTTAAGAAAAACGGGGAATGAAATTGTTTATTTGAAAAAGCCCGTGATAGTTCTTTGTTTGTTAAATGTCAATTTTGCGGCAGTTTTTTTTTTTTTTTTTTTGGCTGCAGTATTATGCTACTACATAGCTATCAATTTCTAAGATTTTTCCTTACCGCTAAAACTTATCAGTAAATTTTGCCTAATTCAGTCGCCGAAATCTAACAATTGTCAGTGATTAAATATAGCAAAAATTTGTATTAAATTTCAGAGCTAATAAAACCGTACAAATTGGCAGCTATGTGATTCTATTAGTGTCATGAAACTTGCAGGTGTAGCCTCTTTTTTTTTGCTCAAAGTATTAAATAGTTTTTTTTTTCCCCTAATCAATTTATACTTTTGGAATAGATCATTTTCTTCTGATGGACTGGTGGCTTCCATTATTATGAAACAGCCATTATAAATGAAGTGTTAGGTGTAGATGAAAGAGCAAAAAGTATTGAGTATTTGAAAGTATTTGGAACTCTGATTTGCTGGTCAAAATGGGAAAAAATATGGCCATATTTTTTTTCTTTCAAAAAAAAAAAAATAAAAAATAAATAAATAAATAAATCCGCGGTATTAATATTTGTGATTTTCTGCTTTTGTTACTTTTATAAAAACTCTCTTTTTTCAGGGTTTTTTTTTTGCAGTCCCTCCCCCCCCCCTACACACCCACACTTTATCCTCAAAGAAATTTTCTTTCTGTATAACGTAATAGCAGAAACAGATGTCAACTGAACCAATTTTGACAAGAGACTCCTGATTTTAAGTCTAACTACTATCCTACATGTTTTACAACATTTTTACAGAGACTTTATTATTATTATTAGTAGTAGTAGTAAAGTAATTTATTGCATTTTATTATTCATATATTCCTACGATTATCCCTAAAACTATGTGATGGGCATAATAAATTATTTTGATATTCGAATGAACCATTCGGGTGTGCAGTGTTGCCAGTTCACTACTGTTAAAAAAAATTCAGATTGCTTGATTGCCAAAAAGTTTTTGAAATTGAAATATTCGCCTTATTTAATGACAGATTAAATAATGCGAAAATAAGGCGAATTGCACTATTAAAAAAAAAATGGTGGCAATCATGCAGTCTGGATAAAATTGCGGATTGGCAACACTGTGCACATGCGCAAAATAGCTGCCAAATTTGATGTTATTTTAATCAATTAAAACCAAGGAAAAAAAAGAAAAGAAAATACAATGAAAAAGTAAGAACTGCTGGCATTTAATTTAATCCCCCCCCCCTTCTCTCTCTAAAAAAAAACCGTTTTTGGTTGATTAAAACAATACAAAGGTTGACATCTATGCTAAATGCATTCGAATATCAAAATAATTCATTATGCCCATCACTACCCAAAGATCGTATCTATCATGATTTGTTACGTTCAATCCTTCTCCATCCGCTTCATTAATAACTTTAGTATGTTTCAGTAAATCTTAGGACCAAAAAGGAATAAAACAATGCAATATTTCGTGTATTATTAACAATAAAGATTATTTAACGATTTCTCACCTGCGGCTGACTAACGGAAAAAAGGCCTTAAAATTAATTAATTTATTTATAATTAAGTTTTAAAAATATTAAAATGTTTTATTGTGATCTGAAACACACCTGTGTACATAATTTTTGTAATTCTAGCATATCAGGAAGGGAATTAAATAAAAGTGAATTTGGAAAAAATTCGCCAGTAGGGGGCGCTGTAATAGCGATTTTTGTGCGATTTTGAATATTGTACCATCCAAAAGTGTATGAAGTTATGCATAGAATTGAACCAAATTTTTATTTTAAGTTTTTGGCTACGGCAAGCATGTCCTCCCTGAATTTGGAAAAAAATTCGCCGCTAGGGGGCGCTGTAATAGCGATATTTGTGCGATTTTGAATATTGTACCATCCAAAAGTGTATGAAGTTATGCATAGAATTGAACCAAATTTTTATTTTAAGTTTTTGGCTACGGCAAGCATGTCCTCCCTGAATTTGGAAAAAAATTCGCCGCTAGGGGGCGCTGTAATAGCGATATTTGTGCGATTTTGAATATTGTACCATCGAAAAATGTATGAAGTTATGCATAGAATTAAACCAAAAAGATTTTTTAAGTTTTTGGCTATAGCAAGCAGGTCCTTCCTTAATTTGGAAAAAAATTCGCCGGTAGGAGGCGCTGTAGTAGCGATTTTTGCGCCATTTTGAATATTGTACCATCGAAAAGTGCACGAAGTTATGCCTAGAATTAAGCCAATTTTTTTGTGTTTGTTTTTGGTCATGGCACGAAGGTCCTCCCTGAATTTGGAAAAATTCCGCCGGAAGGGGGTGCTATAATTGCGATGTCTGTATCATTTTCATTATTGTACCATCGAAAAATATATGAAGTTATGTATATAATTGAACCAATTTTTTTGTGTATGTTTCTGGCTATGGAAAGCAAGTCCTCCCTGAACTTGAAAAAAATTCCGCCAGAAGGGGGCGCTATAATTGCGATCTCTGTGCCATTTTCATTATTGTACCATCAAAAAGTGTATAAAATTATGCATACAATTGAACCAAATTTTTTGTGCATGTTTTTGACTTTGGCCAATAGGTCCTCCTTGAATTTGGAAATATTGCGCTGTAAAGGGGCTCTGTAACAGCGAATTTTGTATACTTTTTGTTAGAAAATGCTCTTTTGTTTTCAAGAACATCCACCAGATGGCAGCATCAATCATTTTTTTTTATTTGATCTACTGTGACAGACACTCAGTTCAGTGAGTGTTGCTTCTTCCCTTATAGCAGTTGGCAGCAAAATGCTGCTTGATTAAAAAAATTCAATAATATTCCAAAGGAATATAATATGATAAAAAAAAAAAAAAAAACTGCAACAAGCCATAGTTCAAAGTATTTCTTTGTGTTTGTAAATAGTCTTATACATCTGTTTTGTTTTTATTGTGAAGTGTGATCTGTACTGTGACCAGCATATATATTATTCTAGTGTATTCAATCTTCTAATAAATGTTTTTTGTTCATCCAAAGAAGAGTATATTTCCATTGAAACACATCAAAACATAAAGGTAAAACTTTTAACTTTTTTTATTGTTTACCTATTGAGGAATTTCGTATTCATGCCTTCCATATGGAATAACATTCTAACAGTCGATTATGAGACTGAACTTATCTCAATTTTAAATATAGTAATATAAAAGAAGAAAATATAATATAATTAAATTCAAAGAAATAATTAATTTCTGAATGTTGGTATTTTTCACAAGTGAATGATATAAAAGAAAATTCAAAGAATTGTTCTTATTTTGAAACCAAAAGTGTATTGATAAGAAAAGAAATTATTTTGATTTTGCCAGTTTCTTATTGAAATTTTATTATATAAGTTGCAAATGTAAATTTATGTTTTAAACAAAGAATTTAACATTTAAGAACAGTTTTTCTGAAATCAAAAGTAACTTCAAAAATTGTTCTCAAGAATTTTATTTTGTTCTTATTTCATCATTAGCATTATATTTGAGTTTATAATTGTTGTTTTGATGTATTAATAAGAGAAAAAGTTTTATTTTCTGTGAAATAAGCAAATATTATTATATCATAATGTCTAGTATTAGAGAATCTCATTATGTTGATAAATTAACTGATGACAACTATTCAGTTTGGAAGTTTAAAATAGAGCAATTGTTAATCAAAGAAGGTTTGTATGATGTTGTATTTGAACCTAAAAAGGAAAATGATGATAATTGGGTAAAAAATGATAGAAATGCTAGGGCATTAATTTGTTTAAATATCTCAGATTCACAAATTGTTCATGTCAGACATGCTAAAAGTGCTAAAGAGACATATGATCAATTGAAATCTGTTCATGAAAGAGTAAATTTAACAAATAAACTTTATCTTCTTAGGAAGCTGTATTCCACTAAATATAATGAAAGCATTAAAATGCAGGATCATATTAATTCTGTCTTAGAATTAGCAGAAAAATTAAGAAGTATAGGTGAAGTAATACAAGATGATAATTTAATAGCTATTTTGCTCTGTTCCTTACCAAATTCTTATAGTACCTTTATAACTGCTATTGAAAGTAAATATGAAACAGATTTATCATTAAAATATGTTCAAAACAAATTAATTGATGAGTATCTTAGAAGAGTTGAAACTAAACAAATTTCAACAAAATTTGAATCTATTGCTTTGAAGGGTAATAGGGATAAACCAAAGCATTTGAATAAGCAAAAATTTTGTTCTCATTGCAAAAAGAATAATCACAACCGTGAAGATTGTTTTCACTTAAAGGGTAATAATACTAACAAAACAAAACCAAATTTCACCCAAGATAGATCACGTCAACAGTTTAAAAAACCAAACAATTTCTCTGCCTCTACTGCTAGTCAAAATGAAAATCTATCAGATTCTCAAAACTATCATGAATTAATGGAAGAATCAAATTCTTTGAATTTTGTTATGAAATCTCAACAAAATGGAAATAAAAACAAAAATTTGTCTTTTGTTATTGATTCAGGTGCGTCTGTTCATTTAGCTAATTCCTTGGAACTGTTCTCAGAATTAAAAAGTTCGAATAAAGATACAATTACAATTGCTAATGGAACTAAATTAACTGCAAAGGGAAAGGGTAAATGTACTTTTAATATTGAAACACTTAATGGTCAAACAAATAGAGTTACATTGGATCATGTGCTTTATGTTCCCGAGTTGGATAGTAATTTATTATCTGTCCAGTCTTGTACTGAGAAAGGTTTTGTTGTAACATTTAAAGATGATATATGTTTAATTAAAAAGGGCAACATCTTAGTTGCAGATGCAAAAGCTGATGAGGGGTTATACAGATTAAAAATAATACCTACAAATGAAAAGGTATATAGTGCTTCAGAAATATTACCCGTTTGTTCTAATGTTAACTGCATTCTAAAATGGCACCAAAGGCTGGGCCATAGAAATTTGGAATCCATCAAGAAAATTCAAAAGGATGATTTAGCTTTAGGTATTACTGTGAATAATTGTTCTCATAATACTGAATGTTCAAGTTGCATAAAAGCTAAGTTAACAGAAAAATCATTTCCAAAAGAAACGCAATACAGAAGTAAAAAACCACTTGATTTGATATACAGCGACGTATGCGGTCCTGCAGAAACAAAAAGTATGGGATCAAAAAGATATTTCGTTACATTTATTGATGATTACTCTCGTTATACACAAGTATATTTTATTTCTTCTAAAGATGAAGTATTTGATAAATTAAAAGAGTATGTTGCATCAACAACAAACAAATTTAGATTGAAGATTAAATCTTTGCGTAGTGACAATGGAACAGAATATTGCAACGAATCTGTCAAAGACTACCTTAAAAACTTAGGAATAAATCATGAAACAACGACGCCATATTCACCGTCCCAAAATGGAGTTGCAGAAAGAAAGAATCGCTCGCTTATTGAAATGAGTAAAGCCATGCTTATAAATGCTAAATTGCCAAAAACATTCTGGGCAGAAGCCATAGCTACAGCAGCCTACTTACAAAATAGATTACCCACAAAATCAACTGAAAAGACACCATATGAACTGTGGAATGGGCATAAGCCAAATTTGAGTCACCTTAAAGTATTTGGATGCAAAGCATATGTGTATGTTCATAAACAGAAGAGACAAAAATTTGACGAAAAGGCCACTGAAGGAGTCTTTGTTGGTTACGATTTAAGAAGCAAAGGATATCGAATTTATATAGGTGGTAGAAAAATAGTGATAAGCAGAACAGTGAAGTTTTTTGAAAATATGAACTGTGAAAATGTCTTTCAAGAAAATCCTGAAGAGCGAATCTCAGATTTAATGCATTTAAATTTTTCAGAAGAAAATCTTGAAAATGATAGTGATGCTATCCAAATAGAAAATACTGCAGAAGAAATAAATACGGATGAAAAATCAGTAGATAGCCCAACAACTGAAGAAAGTGAAGATAATTTCCAGAGAAGAATATCTAACAGAGAGACTAAAGGAATTCCACCAGAAAGATATTCTTACAAAACTGAAGACAGTTGTTCCAAAAATCAAGATCCTGAAACTTTTAAAGATGTTTTACAATTACCAGTAAAAGATCAACAGAAATGGTTTCAAGCTATGAAGGAAGAATTTAACTCTTTAAAGGAAAATGAAGTGTTTGAGCTTGTTACTTTACCCAAAGGCAAGCACGCCATTGGCTGTAAATGGGTTTACAAAACAAAACATAATGAAAATGGAGAAGCAATAAAATGCAAAGCACGATTAGTTGCCAAAGGTTTCGCTCAAAAATTAGGCACTGATTATGATGAAACCTTCTCTCCTGTCGTCAAACATACAACTATTAGAGCTTTTCTGACCTGGGCAGCTTATCATAAAGCCAGAGTATTTCAAGTAGATGTTAAAACAGCCTTTCTACATGGTAAACTAGATAATGAAGAATTATACATGCATCAACCAGAAGGCTTTCATGATGAAGAAAATAAAGACAAAGTCTATAAATTAAAAAAGGCTATATATGGTCTTAAACAAGCCGCCAAGTGCTGGAATGAAGAAATAGAGAATACTCTAAAGGCATATGGATTTAAACAAAGTGAAGCTGATCCATGTTTGTTCATAAAAGAAAAATCAAAGAAGACAATTCATCTCATACTGTATGTAGATGATATGCTGATGAGCTCAGAAGATGAAAATGAAGTTAATGAAGTAATAAATTACTTAAAGAAATCTTATCCCATAACATCACTAGGAGAAGCAAAATACTTCTTAGGTATAGAAATTTACAGAAAAGAAGATGGAAGTTATTTACTTTCACAAAGAAGTAAAATAACTCAATTAGTTAAGGATTTTCAGCTTGAAGAAGCCAAACCAACTTATACCCCAATGGAAACTAACTATTATAGTTTAGATAAAGAAGAAAATCTTTTATCATCAAATGATAATTATAGACAAGCTATAGGAAGTCTTTTATATATTTCCTCATGCACAAGACCTGATATTACCGCTCCTACACACATACTAAGCCGAAGATGCAATAATCCAAGACAAAAGGACTGGAATGCTGTTAAGAGGGTAATAAGATACTTAAAAACAACGAAAGACCTTGATCTCCACATTTCTTCAAAAGAATATCCTAATATAGTTGCATACTCGGATGCAGACTGGGGACAAGATGCTACAGACAGAAAATCCACCTCAGGAAATGTAATCTTCTTAGGCAATAGCTGCATTTCTTGGTTCTCGCGAAAACAAACATGTGTGACGTTATCGTCAGCAGAAGCTGAATATGTGGCACTGTCACAAGGAACTCAAGAGGTGCTATGGATCTTAAAATTATGTAAAGATCTCAATTTACAACAACATTTTCCTATTAGAATTTTTGAGGATAACCAATCTACAATTAAATTGGTTGAAAGTGAAAAATTTAAATCCCGCACTAAGCACATTGATGCAAAGTTATTCATTACATACGAGATTTAAAAACTAAAAAATGTTATAGATGTCAAATATCTATCAACAAATGAAATGATAGCAGATATAATGACGAAGCCACTGCCAAAAGCCAAATTTGAACTTTGTAGAAACCTTATCCACCTGGTGTCAGATTCTATCACAAAACGGGAGATATGTTAGAAAATGCTCTTTTGTTTTCAAGAACATCCACCAGATGGCAGCATCAGACAATCATTTTTTTTTATTTGATCTACTGTGACAGACACTCAGTTCAGTGAGTGTTGCTTCTTCCCTTATAGCAGTTGGCAGCAAAATGCTGCTTGATTAAAAAAATTCAATAATATTCCAAAGGAATATAATATGATAAAAAAAAAAAAAAAAAACTGCAACAAGCCATAGTTCAAAGTATTTCTTTGTGTTTGTAAATAGTCTTATACATCTGTTTTGTTTTTATTGTGAAGTGTGATCTGTACTGTGACCAGCATATATATTATTCTAGTGTATTCAATCTTCTAATAAATGTTTTTTGTTCATCCAAAGAAGAGTATATTTCCATTGAAACACATCAAAACATAAAGGTAAAACTTTTAACTTTTTTTATTGTTTACCTATTGAGGAATTTCGTATTCATGCCTTCCATATGGAATAACATTCTAACACTTTTC
Source organism: Maratus speciosus (assembly GCA_963932465.1). Lineage (NCBI taxonomy): Eukaryota > Metazoa > Arthropoda > Arachnida > Araneae > Salticidae > Maratus > Maratus speciosus. The sequence goes on along the minus strand of OZ010793.1, from coordinate 411,301,377 downwards.
TTGATTTTTCGTAGTTCAATTTCCATCGACGGCTCGTGCAGAGGCGGGAACTCGCGCTTCCTGCTAAGCCGGCTATTCGCAAACATCTGATAACAACAGAATAAGGGAAAACTATTAATTTTAACAAATATCATGATATAGATTAACTCGTTTTTAGTTTGTTTAATCGACTGAAGCAGAAATTTAAGGTGAAAATCAAAGTTTGTGTAGTATTGAACTAATAATATTGAAGTATTAACATGTGTAACTAGTTTTGAAATATGAAGATGTATAAGATAGGAGAAAGTTTTGGGATTGGCACATCCAACTAGTTTTTTTCTCTTTTTCTTTCTTTCTTTATTCTTTTTAGGTTTTTTGTTTTTATTCTTGATTTAAAGAAAACATTTATTCACCCCTATTGCATTTGGAATTAGACTAAAAAAATTTCGAAACGAACTTCACCTTTGTCAAGTTTTACCTTTGATGCCTGTTAAGAAATATTTTAATTTATTTTTATAAGTTAATTCCTGTACCATAGTCGCTATGAAACATCGTTTGTCTTCTTTGTTACATAAATAATATTCATCAGATAAGAGAAAATTGTTTTATTATCATATGATTACATTTATCCGCAGTAATTTCTTATTCATTTTCCCGTAATATTTTATGCACGCAAATTTTCTCATTATTTTTGTCACAATGTTTTACGTTTGTATTTTGTATATCGTTTGCATCTACTTTTCAAGGCCTGGCCTTGGTATTTATATGCATTTATGAAGGGGTTATCAATTCCAAAGTGTTTTCAATCCATCATGTGGTTTTTGTAAATGTAAAAATGAAATTTATTATTGCAAAATTGCTGTTGCTGCCTTTTTAACCCATTAAAAGACGGAATTATTTTTCTCTTTAAAATGCAAATATACCACTTTTTCAGAATTGCAGTTTTTGTATCATTTAATCACGGAGTTATTGTCATCAAATAAAACGACTATTTATCTTTAAAAATATTATTAGACAATTAGTATTCAAAATGGTTGGCAGGTATTATGGGACCGCGTGGGGCCGCTACTCCTTAATAGGTTACTATGTGCGCAAATGTTGAAAAAAATTAATATCTTATAAATTTTAGTGTAGTAATCGTTGTTTAAACGATTTAATTTATCGCTAGGCATACGACATATAAGTGCAATATTCTCTGCTTTCGGCAATTTCAAATTCGATGTGAATTTGTGTTTACTGTATGCTGCAACTTGACTGCAACTTAGCTTCTCTGGTTTGAGTTGCATTGGAGAAATTTTAAAAGAGAGGTGGGGATGGGGATATTGAAAGGAAAAATACTCAACATTTTTAGATACAAATTCATTAGGTTCAAAATAATCTTACCTCATCTTTATCTTTCTGATCATTTATCAATAAAATAGTTAAAGATAAATATTGGCTTGCAGAATATGCAGTTATAAAACTAATATTAAAAGGTACAAAACAAAAAAAGAAATTGAGCATACTTTTAAGAGTGCAATTAAATAATAATAATAATAATAAAAATAATAATAACGATAATAATAATAATAATAAGATAATAGGAATCAGTGACATGGAGCCGGAAAATTTTTGATGCTCCAGCTCCAGTTTCGCTCCCAGATAAAATACTGTGGCTCCGGCTCCGGCAACTGCTCCAACTTGGCTCCCGACTTCACGCTTTTGATTTGCAGATTTTAATTTAAGCAGTTAATTTTTTTTTTTTTTTGCACACAAACTCTTTTCCTTAAAGATCTCACAAAATGCCTATTTCTTCTTATCAAACTTGCAATGCTTGTTCAGAAAATCTGACATCTTTTAGCTTTTACTTTTAAAAAAGAAAGTTTGGTAGAATTTAAGCACAAACATCTTAACACTTTTCAAACAACCAAAATTGTACAACTACACATGTAAACAACAGGCGGCCATATTTTTTTTCTTCAAATAGTGTTGCCACTTAGTTCAAATAGAAAGTAGAAGTGAAGTGTTACCATGTTTTTGTGAAAAGTTTTCCATCTCTAATTTAAAAAAAACCCCTAAAAAATGATGTAATTAAAATATTGAATAATGATGTAATTAAAATATTTAAGCCTGGAAATTTAAAAGACAAAAAAAAAAAAAAAAAAAAAAGATTTAAAAGAATATTAAACTAGAAAACAGGAATTCTGCTTTTTCAGAATTTAGTATAGCCCTCGATGAAAAAAAGTATATGTATAATGTATATATAAATATTACAAAACATATTTCAATTTTAAGACTTAAAGTACACACTTTTATGTACAATGATGTCATTCGCATCCGCTTAAGAATTCCACATTTACGATCCACTTTTAAACATTTACAGTAAAGCATGCATAGGATGTCACTATCGTAAAATAATACACAAATGCAGCAAAAAGATACCGTCATAAAGAAACTCGACAAAAAAAGGGCTATCTAATGATTCATAGGCCTTTGTTTGTTTGTAACATTAATATAGACGATTTCAGTCGTGACGTCAGTCATGACGTTTTGGTTGGAAACTGACTCCAAAGAAACGGTTGCTATGTTGTATTTTCTATTTTGTTTGTGCATGCAGCTATATCTTATATCTGTATTTCACATCTAAGTGTATTAATACTTGATTTGTACTGGTAACATTTTCCACGATTTATATTTAAAAAGAAATGACGCATAGTAACCGTTTGTTTGGAGTCAGTTTCCAACCAAAACTTCATGACTGACGTCACACTGTAAGCGCCTATAGATACTTAAAATTAAATATAGTTTATAATAGCTCCATGTTTTAACAGAAATTATTTGTTTATATTTTTTCAAAATAGCACGTATTTTAATTACATTTTCTTTCGGTTGTTATGAGAAAGTGGCAACAAAAAGATATAGTTACTATTTTTCAACTATTTTCCCTTTACTTTCTAAATAAATGGAGTACTTGAGTTGCCAAAATTAAACAAATGGTGCTAACAAAAAAATTAATATTTCAAAAATAAATGTAGATACAGTTTTCAAACAAATTGCATTTAAAAGTACTTTTTTCCCCAATACGACGGTATAAAAATTGAAAATGTGCGATGCTTAGAAATTAAAAAAATTACTATAGAGCATTTAATTATACAGTGATACATCTGCTTTGTTTATTGCTAGCTTCTGTAATGTAACGTTATTTTTCGAAGATAAAATAAGCTGGGAGAAAGAAATAGCATACCGTAGCGGGGGCTAAAAACTAAGCAGCCCTGGAGCAGGGGAAAATTTAGAGCTCCAGCTCCGGTTCTAGCTCCAAGGAAAACACAGCTCCAGAGCGCTCCAGCTCCAGCTCCGGGTCTCCGATAGCAATAATAATAATAACGATAAAAATAATAATAACTAAATAAATTATTTTTAATTTAAGTTTACGTTTTACTTCTATTTGCGGAAAAAAATAAAGAACTGAAGAAAATAGTCATATGTTATTAATTTACCTTTTTTATTATTGCATCATTAAAATAAACACTTATCAGCTGAATCATATATTTTTTTAAATCTTTAAATTTCGAAAACTTATTTTATTTATTTTCAATTTTAAAACTATTTTTGCCTAGTTTATAGCAGGGTTCGCAAAAATCCTTTTTCTTTTTTTGTGAAAAAACCCAACCCACATGGGTTTTTTCGGGTTTTTTCAAAAGTATAATAGATGTGATATTACATTATTGTATACTATATTATTTATATATTATATATACAATACAGCAAAAAAAATATTGTTCCATTATATACAATATAATTGTAATGCTATTTTTCAAATTATAAATTGCATAAATTATATGAACCTAAATTAATTAAATGATAGTGTTTCTCACAAATTAATTTTTAACTTAAAATATAAATTGTTAATTTGCATACAAAGTAAAATTTTGATCTATTTAGAAGTTTTATTTTCATTAATATAGTTGATTTGAATTTTTTATGTAAAGACATTATTATCATATGCCTTTACCTATAATTATGTACTATCTGTAGCGGAGCAATTTAAAAATCATAGGGGGAGGTTCAAATAGTTTCTAACTCAGTATGATGAAAATAACTGTAAAACAGAAAAAAAAACTGTCAACGATAAAGCGTCTCATTAGTAAGTACATAGATTAATTAATAAAATTTTATTCATAATTAAAAATGTTTATGTGCATTATTTCAAAGTAGGCATTAAGGAATAAATTAAATTTTACAATTTTGTGAAATATGACAGGAGAGTACCAAAGAAAAAAATGTATGGTTCTGGGGTCTTTTTGCACTCCCTCTCCATACCCCTTACAGCACAAATATCTACCTACTCCCTACTCCAATGCTACGGATTTTGAAAGGAAATCCATTTTTATCGAACTTAGATACATCAAGAATGTTCGATTAATCACAGTAAATAGAATGTGAACAGAGACAGAACGTTCTCTGGGAGAATTTCAGATTTTTTTGCATTGGTTCCCAATATAAATCCCTCTTATTTAGTATATTCTAAATTTCTGGTAACATTCTGAAAATTCTGAAAGTGGTCAGGTATGTTACTTGTCTAGTACATGAAAAGCTGCAACAATAAGACAGATTCGAGAAAAGTAGCAATTTCGTTGCAAAAGGAAAAGTCCTTTTTTCAATGTTTAGAATTTTAAGTTTACTTTAAAGCAGTGGTTCCCAACGTGGGGCGTAGGCCCCACCGGGAAGCAATTTGATCTTCTAGGGGGGCAATTCCAAATTTCTTACTAACTCATTCGCTATCAGTTCCTTTTGCCTTTTTGGGGGAAAAGTAATGTTGTAGACTAAAAATAAATGAAATGCAAGCAAAATTTAAGAAAGCAGTTTTTTTGTTGAATTTTTAAAATGTTCTGTATCGAAATTTTAAAATAGATTAGACACCGGACTAATTATTCGAATAATCTCAAAATATTTTGATATCTATAAAATTATTAAAACTCACTATAATTTTTCTGGTGGTAATTTTTTCGTAATGTTTTCCATTATTTATTGAATGAGTTTTCTACTTCTATTCGCGAAAACAATTAACACGTTGAATGCCAAGTCTACTTTGTCTGTTTTCCCGTTTGGGCCACGAAAAAAGATTCCTGTTTCAGTTCACAATCTATAAGTGTCAGTCACCGATGACTGACGCGACCTAAACGGAAAGTTCAGTGGCAATCACTGGTGACTGATCTGGCACTCAACGTGTTAACGATATTGGGAAAGGAAAAGTAGAGAGAATGTGTTATACGGAATAATGGCTACTTAAATTTGGTAAAAATGATAATTTTGAAAAACGTACTTCTTGTGTATTGTGTTATCCATAGAAAGAAAAGTCAATGTCCAAAGATTTTACACCAACTCTTAATAAGTTACAAGAATGCATTATAAAATGTATGAATTTATCATTTTTAACGTTAAATGTTGGTGTATTTTAAGATATTTTGTGAAGATAAAAATGCAGACCGTATAACACTTTTCTTTAACATTAAGTTGGAAAAGTACAAAAATCTCGTTTTGGCATATCAGGAAAGATATATAATCTCTTTGCATTTTTAAAATTATGTAAAAACACATTTGTGGTAAAAGATTCACCTCTTTGACAAGCTAAAAAATGTGAAATGAATATCTATTGTAACTGTACTATTACACTCCCACCGTGTGAATAGAGTTCACTTTTTAAATAATAAGAGACACAATTTACAGATTACGGAGGGAGGTGGGGGGGACATAGTGACTTTACAGATGCTTTGGTGGGTCGTGGCCTAAAAAAGGTTGGGAACCACTGCTTTAAAGGAAACACTATAATCGAAAGGGGGGGGAAAGGTTTCCAATGTGGAGGGGGATGGGGCTTGAGCTCCCCTTTTGTACGCCAATGTGTGCTATGTATATTGCCTATTATGTTCTATGTTAGTAAAATATTTCAATGTGCTAAAATACAGGTGCTACACTTCAGGTGTTTATGTAATGTCTTTTATATTTATATATATTTTTTTTCTTTTCAAAATTAACTAAAATGACTTAAATTCAATAAATGTATGTATTTAAAATTTTAAATATTGCTAAGAATTTATGTGGGTTTTTCGGTGGGCTTTTTCAATGAGGCCCAGTCTGAAAAAACCCACTGTTTTTTTTCGAACTGGGCCCAGCTTTGCGAACCCTGGTTTATAGTCATATAATTTTAGTCGAAATTAATATTTTCTTTCTCATGTATACTTTACAAACAAAAAATTCCAAATGACTATCGACTTTCGTTAAATGTGGGTTAAAATTAATTGCTGAAGCATAATTATAAAAACATACATGTGAAATGGACTTGAAATTTAGAAAATAAAGTGTTGTAATTATATCTTATACTAGTGTAAACGACCGTCCTAGGACGGTGACTAGAAATCGTGGTTTTTCCTTAAAATTTTAAATAATTGATATATTCTAATCGTATATAAATAACCGTTGTATTCTTCGCACTAATGGCCACAAGGTATCTTTTCGTACTAAATGGGTGATGCTCTACAACTTTGTAAATCACTTTTTACCCGACTGAAAAGAAGGGTTAAGTGTTTCACGCATTTCTGTGTATGTGGATTTCTTTATACCCTCGAAACATCCCAACGGCTGGATGGATTTTAATGAATGAGGTCTCTATTAATTCGTCTTAACGGACCGATGGTTATAGGCTAGGTTTTGTTTTTATAAGTTCAAAATGGCGGCCGTAAAATACAAAATGGCGGTAGAGGCGAAAAAAGAAATTTACGCACCCTATTGAGTGGCATATCATTGGATAGGTTTTTCAAAATGAAGACGATGTTTCATTGACTATTTTACAGTCAGAAGCTCCGTTAAAATATTATACAACTTGGAAGTTGTGTATGTAGGATCTCTAACTTTACTGCAACTCTAACCATAATAGACATCTATAGACCTCATCAAAACAGTGTTTATAGATAGGAACTAACAATTAAACACAACTTAAAAGTCATCAATACAAATAAATAAAAAAAATAGGTAAGTAATATAAACAAGTAATATAAAAAAAAATATTTTAAGTCAATTCCTACTTAGGTCAATAAGAGATTTTTTTTCTCCCATTGTTTTTTCCTCTTGAGTGGCGCTTAAAATGCCTTGATCAAGAAGAGGGCTCTCTCGATTATTGAAAATTAATTAATTTAATTTAATTAATGAATTAATATTTGAAAAAAAACTGGATTAACATCAAGTGTCATCCACTACAAGTTTTAAAAATTTTATTTGAGCTTGACTGGATGAATAATAAGTATTTTATTAACGATTGAAAATTTGGACAAGATATATAGCCAGAGTGTGAGCTAATAGTAGGAATAGAAAAAAAAATAGTTTCACATTGATGAGAAATAATTAATTAGTTCGCTTTTTAAGCGGTCGGGTTTTTTGATTTTTTAAATTTAATTATTTATTTCCCGATCTCATTCTTTTTTCGAGATAGGAATGCTAACTCCCCAGTTTTACACCAAGTGGCGCAGTAGGCGGTTTCAATCAGTAGCGCATGGCTACTTTACTCTAGGTCTAGACACCACTTTTATGAATTTAGCAGCAGCCATTCCGAAATTAAGAGGGTTGCAAGGAACTTTAGTGGGCATACTGTATATATATATCCGATATTTTAAAACTAGTCAACTTACTGCTGATTATAAATATTTTCAGTAACACAATTAACAATTCGCTTTTTGATTTTTCCTCTCATCAGAAAACAAGTTATAGGTTTCCGTATAAAGTACAAAGAGAATACTTTATACCGTATAAAGTACAAGAGAATAGTTTATACAACAAAATTTTAAACACAATTTTTTTTTATTGAAAATTTTGAACACAAATGTAATCTTATCTGCTTTTTCATTCCTTAACCTGAAGGTAACTTTTTGCATTCCTTCAGTTTAAAATTAACTAAACCTAAAGATAAAAGATTTTTTGTAGTGAAGCTGCAAACAGTTGGTTGTCTGGCAGTCTATCTTTCAATGGTTGTTTTAAGTTAATATTGTTCCACACGAATATCAATTCTGCATTCAGCTTTAAACATAAAGCTTGAAAAAAATGTTAATATTTTTCTGTTTTGGCTGAAAAAGTTACAGAATGACACAGTCGAAAATATCATTTACAATGATTTTTAAAATATCAAATGTGTGAAGATATCGAAAATATCAAACATCATGATATTTTGAAAATAAATATCGGATATATATCACATTGTACTCGTATATCCATTGTTATAATGTTACCAAACCCTGTTGAGAATGCAAACAACACCTCAAAACATTAATTATCCATTTTTATTTTTATTTTTTTGTAAAGTGACTGTTTAGACCATTCATTTCGAAATATAAATTGTTTGAAGGTAGCACTTCCACTACTATGTCACTATCTGACATGAATGTGTGTTGTTCGATATAGCTGTTACCGTGTTAAAATATAAAGTCCTTGGACAAAGAATTAGATGCAGAAATCTGACCTTCACACCTTTTTTAAAAAGAATTTTCCGCATTTTAGTTTTGATAAATAGTTAGCATATCTTACCATTTTCTTGTGTGGGCTTAATATAACAACTAAAGAGTTTTATATATTTTACTGCGCACTGGTTTTCAATAGCAGTTTTCTTTTCTTTTCTTTTTCTTTTTTTTTTCTTTTCTTTTTTTCTTTTTTTTTTTTTTTTTTTTTTTTTTTTGTAAAAAATTAACATGTTTTAGTTTAAAATATTGGCCACAAAAAAACTTATAAAGACATTTCTATTCCCAGACTGAATTTTTCTCCTTTATATTGCATTACGATTGCATATATATATATTGCATTACGATTGCATATATATATTGCATTACGAAATAAAACTTTACAGGGTTTTTCTTAAATACTTATAATTTAAGAATTTTTAAAAAAACGCACTTACGTCGGCATCGGATGTCTACTTTTTGATGGGGAAAAAAACGTTCTTTGATAATTACATTAGGTCATGAGTCATCGCTTAATTAAAATCTCCCATATATTAACAGGGGACTTCGCGATCGACGAGGGCGTGTTAGTGAAGCGTCCCCTTAAAAAGAAAAAAGAAAGAAAAATAATAATAATGCCGACTCAACTCCGACTCCGGAAATTTTTACTGCTTCGATTCCGACATCGGGCTGGTGAATATACTAAAGTTGCCTATTAATAAAAAATATGAGGGAACTATTGAAAAATAAAGCGAAAATTTCACAATTTCGGCATTAATTCTGTTCTTAGGGCTTCGAAAGAAAAAAGGAAAAAAAATGATATTTTCCGCTTTATTAATTTTATAATTTTGCGTGCCCCAAACCCGAAAAAGCTAACTATCAAAATCTAAAATAGAAAAAAAACCCGGAAATTTTGGATTCGCGGACTCAAAAAAGAAAAGGCGAATATTGTTATTTCGTTGTCCTCCAGACCCGAAAAATTTCGATGGAAAGGAAAAAAAATAACGATGAAAATTCTGCTATTTCGGACATAATTCAGGTTCTGCGGTTTTGTAAAAAAGGGTGAAAATTTGACATTTCCCGCATTAATTTTGCAATTTCGGATTTATTTCGGATTCTGGAGACCTGAAAAATCTGAAAATCAAAAGGATAAAGATAACGATATTTCACTATTTTATCGTTATTTTGGATACCACCGATTCAGAAAAAAAGAATAACAATTTCACATTTTTTTATAGTCTTGTGCACATGGAAATAAAGGGGGAGGGGGGTGATTTACGATTCCTGCGTTATTTATGGTCCTTCAGATCCAAAGAATCTGAGGGGAGAAAAGGTTTCTATTACAATGCTATTTCGGGTTCCTTGGCCTGCAAAAACAGCAGAAATTTACAATTTTCCCATTACCTCCAGTAATAGATCTACATGGACTGAGATTTCCAGTCCTGGATCCTTAAAAGTTCGGCCCTGTCCGTTTAAATTTTTACAGTTCATGCCCTGGCCCGTGCAAAAATCATTGAGAACACGGCCGGCCCATGTAAAAATCAATGAAATCCGGCCCTGCCCGGCTCAATTTCTACAAAAAAAAAAAAAAAAAAAAAAAAAAACGATTTTTATAATATGCAATTAAGATTATCTTAAAGAAATACTGCATACATATTTATGGGTAAATTTTACCGTATATTCCAGATTACGATAAGTTTACAAGTCATACAATACAGAATAGCAAAATTACTGATTTACTTAGACTCTTAGACTATTACATTCAAATAAAGACATCGAAAAAATTAATGCAGTTTAGAATTTAAAAAAAAGGGTGTTCGAAACATCATAAATTTTGAAGCCGTTTAATTAAAGAAAAGAAGATTGTTTTAAATATTTCTCTGTAATATATTATAGTATATTTTTAAAGATTCCGTTAACTGAAATTCATTATAGTTATTACTATTTTAGCAAAACAACTTGCGTCCGACTTGACCTGGCAATAATTAAGACCAGTTATGACTCGGCCCGGCCTGAGTATGTAGGGAAAATGTAAGCTTGATCTCGGCACGCCCCGAGTCTACTGAAAAAAAATTCAAGGGTCAGACACAATCTATAACTGTTTAATGCCGATCTGAAATTGGACATATTACGTTTCTGTATTAATGTTGTCAAACTAGCATCATGTTAGTACACATTTGTACTTCTCACCCCAGTCATGTCCGTTGAAAACTGTTCCTATTTTATTGGCGTAGTTTGAGTCTTTTAAATTTGTTATATTGGGGTGGTCAGCCTGCTTATATATATATAGTATCTAAAAAAAGGGAGAGGGAAAGTACTTATATATATATATATATATCATGCTTTAATATAGTGAGCGAACTTTTTGAAGTTTTGGAACCTAGTATGTGTATGTAATTGATATATTGCGCTCTCATAATTTTTAATATCCTGTGTGAGGTGTATCTTTCTTTAGATCTGTTGTTTTTTTATCATTTATATTCTTTTATGATGCGCTATTAGGTGCTAAATTTTGTCATTTTAGGTTTAATGCCGACAAAATTGGATGAAATAACGCATCTTCACTATGAAGTAACCAACAAGCACCTCTGATGATTCTGTGGGTTATTCATAGTTTCTTATTTTGCATACTGGTTTCCTATGTTCACACACACACACACATATATATATATATATATATATATTTCTTTTATCGATCCGATCTGGCCCATTAACAAACCCATTATCTAACCCTTTTTATCCCGTTCCGCAAACCCAAAAAATCCGAGGGAAAGTACTTATATACTAAATGTAAAATATCTACTAGAGTTTTCAATTAAAAACGGTTTTCATCTTCTCTGTACACCGGGCAGTATATTGAGCATCTTTAACTTAGGTATCCTAGTATTGTCCGAAAATAATAATTCATTTTTATAAATTTAAAATTACATATAATTGGTTTAATTTCACTTCAAACTGTCTAACAAAAAAAGCAGGAGTCGGAGTCGGCTTGTTTTTTAGAGACTCTGACTCCGACTCTTTTGCTCAAAAATGGGCCTGACTCCGATTCCAACTCAGACTCCGCAGCCCTGCTTTTAACCCTACGTCTACTAGACCAGTGGACCCGACAGATACATTCAAAGTATTCATTCAAACCAGAAATTTCTTTAAAATAAACTAAATAATAAGCCAGCAATAATAAGTTAAATAGTTTTAAATAAAAATTCTGGGGTTATTTCTGGGGTTTATCATTTTTATAAAACTTCAGTAAAATTTTCAATAGTTCTAGGATTAACTATCCATTCCGTTTTTTTATTTTTTTTAACAATATCATTGCATTAAAAAGAATTTAAAAATATTATTGTGTTAACAACAAAAGCATAAATATTTTTTTTAATATGTGAATACCATTGCATTAAAAATAATTAAAAATGTTTTTGCGATAATAAACAACGAAATAAATTTTAATACGCTCCTATTATGCGAATGAAATTACTCATGATGAATCAATAAATGGTCTGTTTATGATGTATTTATAAAGTGTTTCAAGAAAAATGACATTACTTTCAACTTTCCAATCCTTTTTTTTTTTTTCAATATTATTATTGCATTAAAAAATAGAAAATATTATTGTGTTAATAAACAAAAGTATAATTTTTTTTTTAAATACGCTAATACCATTGTATTTAAAAGAATAAAAAATGTTCTTGCGATAATAAACAGCGACATAAATTTTAATACACTCCTATTATGCAAAAAATTAATCATGTCGAATCAATAAATGGTCTGTTTATGTATTTAAAAAGTGTTTCAAGAAAAATGACATTACTTTCAACTTTCTACTACGTTGTATTTTTGGAAAATAGATTTCAGTTAGCTTATTCTATGTATGGTTTTCGTTTCTTTTCTTTTTCCCCTTTAAATCTATATGCATGGATATAATAATAATAATAATGATTATTATTATTATTACTATTATGGATGGTACTGAAAAAATTCTTATTTTCATTGCTTCTATTTTAAGCCCAGATTCTACGCTCTTGAGTTATATAGCTCTGATAAAAATAAATAAATAAATAAATAAATAATAATAAAGCAGTGAATTCATATACTCATTAATTCATGTATGAACTCATGTATTAATGAATTGGCAAGGACGTTCACAAGTTGCAATTTTCCAATTGGGTGGAAAAGTGTCCAGGTTAGGATTCGAGCCAGGGACCTTTTGGCTAAAGCTGCATTGCATATGTTTAATCAGCTTTATTATTTATTATGCTTAATCAGCTTTTCACTCTGTTCCAATAGTTTAATATTTCGTTTCTGAAAAGTAGGCACGAATGATGACCATAAATAATTAATTATGAAAACATTAATTATGAAATTAATACCGAAACTGACTTCGTAATGGAATTTAGGATGTAAAACGATAAAATTTATAAGTTTATGCTTAAAATGTGAATTTATTTTTAATATAAAATTACATAAGTAATTCATGACTTAAAAGATGATTAAACAGTTAAAAATATGTTAAAAATCGAGTACTTTCGGCTAATACTTTGCCATCATCTGTATTTAAAATTTAAACAGTTGTTACGAACGCTACTTGTCCATTTCTCACTCATAACCCCCCCCCCCCCCCCCCCTTCATACCTTACAACCAGGTTCCATGGTCGATTTCACTAATACGGCGCTAAACAGGAGAGAAGTGGTAGAAAAGGGAGGTTTTTTAATTTCAAATCGTGCTCTCTGATCAAACATGATACAGCGTTCCAAGTATATGGGTGGATTTGATAAGAGAACAATAATATGTAATTTTAAAAAACCTCCCTCCTCTGGGATATGGACAAGTAGCGTTCGTAATAACTGTTTCAGTTTTAAATCCTGATGCTGACTAAGTATTAGCCGAAAGTACTCTATTTGTAACATCTTTTTAACTGTTTAATAATCTTTTAAGTAATGAATCATTTTATGTCATTTTATGTTATATTATTAAGATCAAGTTTAACATCCTCAACTTCTTTATTTTACGAATTTTTTTTAGTTTTCATTGTTTATATCTAATCATAAGCATGTTTTGAGAGTGAGGGATAGCCCTTTCCGTAGGAGAAAAAATTAAAAAACTCAATAATTAATTATCTAACCTTCTTTTTTAAAACATTTTTGTTACATTACATTATAAACTTCTTAAAATGTTCAGCGTTGAAGATGTCTTATTTTTGGAAAAGAATGTCTGTAAAACAAAATGAATTAGCTATTAGTAAGCGCTGACGATGACCAGCGAAGACGCCACTCGATTAATGAGGTCATCTGGCGACATGTGGCAGAGATGCCTCATAATGGATCACTACAAGTGTCCGAAAAGTGACTTCAATTGTCCGGTTGTAATGCTTCGTTTTAATCCCAAAATGAAGTTCTCTTTTCTTCCTCCTCTTCATCATCTTAAAATCATGTTGAGTGTGATACTTGACAAACCGCAGCTTATGAAAAGAACGCTCTGGCATCTGGAGTGTCCTTTTAAGTTGTTCTTAAGAGCGATATTCGAAGAAATATCGTACAAAAAATTAAATACTTTTAATTAGGTTGTATTCTTTTGAATTTTTTTGCTTTTTTGAGACTCCGTCATAAGTGGATTGTGTAAAAGTTAAACTATGCACTTTTATTTAAGTTGTCTGCTTTTCTTAGAAAAGAGCATTACTGATTCCGTCTTAGCTAGTATACCTGCAGATCAGGAACTTCCACATCACATGCAAATCATCCATTTTATCTCTTTTTTTTATATCTAAAATACTACAATTTGAATTTTCTTTTTCTTTGTTTAGGTGCGTTCGTAATTATATAAATATGTAGCACCTATAGTCGTCGTCTGGCCCGTCCGTCCGCTTATAACAGCGCAAAAACTACCCAACCGAATGGTTCGAAATTTAATATATATAATTTTTGCAGAATATTGTCGAGTCTTTTCAAATTTTATGACAATCGAATCAAAACATAAAAAGATATTAATAAAAGTTTTCTTCATTCTATTAAATCCAACCACACGTAATTAATTCAATGATATCCCATGATAGGTAATGATTCTAGGTCGCCATGGTAATGACATCCTATTTGATATAGAGTCCTATTATTTCCGCATTAATGAATTTAATATCTATAATCGTAATAAATTTTGTATTCATACATTGTTGCATAAGAGTGCAGCTGCTATTTGCACCATGGCCTGAATATTTATAAAACTAGTTATAGTACGAACGCACCTCATTTGCCACGTTTGACATATAATTTCCGAGTTGTTTAGTTTTACTGCGTTGTAAAATTTCCTGAAGCTTCAAAATTTTATGGACTCTTAGTCGGTTCACGTAAAAGAAAGAAAGTCTTCACTCAACAACGCGACGTTTTCTGACTCTTTTTAAGCATAAAAGCATTATACTTGCAGGCATGATTATTAAAATAATTTGTAATCCTGCATTTTTTTCATTTTCCGATAAATAAAATACATCTTGAATTATATGTGATTATTGCCTCAATGCGGCTTTTTTTTTTCTTCCTTTTCTGCGTTATCTCGTCCGGAAGTTCGGTTCAAAACGGCATCTTTGATAGTATTTTCTGACGTATTTGACTATTAATACTTTTCTGAGTATTATATTAATATACAATGTATTATAAAACTGTTATACATATTATTATAATATATTATCTATAAGGTATATTAATAAAATATTTTGTAATTATTAAATAAATTAAAAATTATGTAATATTTTACATTTTATAATTTTTAATTACATTAATATTTTTTAGTATTAATAATTGCACCTTTCACAGCTTTTTTTTTTTCATTTATTATAAGTTATGCTGCTAATTTCGAATTATGTAAAATATATCTATATTATAAAGGACAAACATATCTGTGCGTAACGCATACGTCATTTTGCGAATGGCAACACTTTGAAATTTGAAGTAAAATTTTGGTTTTGTAATTTTCTCTACTGCAAATTTTTATACTTCTAAACATCGCACATTTTAAATTTTTACACCGCCGTATAACGAAAAAAATTCTCTTTTAAATGCAATTTGTTTGAAAGCATTATCTCATTTTAATTTTAAGATATTAATTTTTTTGTAGTTTTTATTACTTTTTTTGTAATCGTGGCAGCTGAAGTACTACATTTCTGTTGAAACTAAAGAGGGAAAAAATGAAAATAGTAGACTGCTGTATCTTTTTGATGCCATTTTCTCATAAAAACCGAAAAAAATTGAAATTAAAATAGTGCTATGTCAAGAATATCGCCTGTTATAAAACCCAGTGAGTTTTGGCTTTATTTCGTTGTTATTTATCAATTAAATGATTTTGCCGTGCCGGCTCCATTGAGAAATATTAATAAACAATTTGCACCTAAAAAAAAGTTCAGAATTTCTCTCCCGCTAATTTTCTACAAAGAAATTAAAGCTTCATCAATAAATAAATAAAAGAATAATATATTAAAAAGCACGAATTTAACATATATGTAGTCGAACAATTTAATTTTTTCGAGCCGAATTGGGAAAAATATGTGCTTTTAAATGCAATTTGTATGAAATAGAGTTGCTAGGCAACTGTTAAAGTAAAAGAGAAAAAATAATTATATTGAAAACACAAGATAGCTTTTTTAGGCATCTTCCTTGAACTTTCAACTGTACCAATTTTGCTAATAATTCTTTTTTTAAATGAAAGCTGTTCATTTGTATATGTCCTCGCACTGGCTATTTTTCTAAATATTTTCACTTTTATATTTTTAATTTAATTTGAAAAGATTTTTTGAAATTTCATCAAAATGGTAGCAATCGTATTATTTCCACTGTTGCAGAAAAAAAAAAGAAATATTGGGGTTTATTTATCCTTATTGATACCATTTACTCATTACAATTAAAAATAACTTTATTTTAAGCCTGAACGGAAAATGACGTCACTATTTAAAAAACATTTTCGCCCATAAAGCTAATGTTACAATATATTTTCATTCGGCTGATACCGATTTTGAGACACTTGGCGTAATGCTTCAGTAAGTGCCATATTTAAACGAAAACAACCCTTTTCTTTGATAAAACTATATATTTTTACACGAATACATCTAAAAGACATCAGTTTCTGGAATTTGTACTTCGCGGTACTGAAATTTGACCCTCAAGCCAAAAGAATACATTTTCACATGCAAAGTTTTAGCTGACAACGGAACTTCACGTTTGAAAATCTATCTAAAGGAAAAATAAGTCCGTGCGTACGGCTGGCGTCATTTTGAGAATGGCAACGCTTGACGATTAAATGTCGGATTTGCAATCTTTGCTACTGCAATTTTTTGAATTTCTAAACATCGCGCATCTTCAATTTTTACACCCGTTATATAGGGAAAAAAATCTACTTTCAAATGCAATTTTCTGGAAAACTTTATCTTAATTGATTTATTTATTATGTCTTTTTAAATAATTTTCAAGAATGTTTTTTAATCTATATCCACTGCGTACAGGCTCCATTACGGAATAAGCCATTTGCACTTAAAATAATATAAATAATTCAGCATTTGTCCCTGACTAATTTTTTATAGCGAAATTAAAACTTCATGAATCTATTATATTAAAAAGTGACTGTCCATTTGTATTTCACAGCTGTTTCTCCTAGAATATGGAATGTTAGGTGACAAATTAACGCCAGTTATCCGCATGGGTCCGAGGATGTTAAACGTGGTCGTAGAATTTTTAAATTTGTTTAGTTTTCGAGATATAAATTTTTACGTTATTTTGATGATATTTCTGTAATGATGGAAACTAAAATTGCTCCATTTTTGTGGATAAAAGAGAGAAAAGGGAAAATTACAAGGATTATTAGGTATCATTTTTAAATTGAAATTAACGTATATTTGAATAAATAGTGAAAAAAAGATTGTAGTCTTCAAGAAAATTTCACGAAATACGAACTCACACATATTCAAGCTTCATGAATCCGTTTATTTTAGAAACACAAATTCGACTCTCGACTGGAACATTGAGATAAATTCTGTTGACGTCAAAAGAAAAAAAAAACATCGTACGTTAGTTACATTTAATTTAAAGTCGTAAAGTAGATTTTCAACCTTTGCCTTAAGATTGCTAATAAAACATTTCATAAGCGGACATTAAAAATGCGAAATAGCGAGAAAAAAAAAAAGAGAAAATTTTAGCGAGAAAATAAAATAATTCTTTAAATATTTATTTTAATTCATAAATATAAAATGCTTCTGAATAAATTCGTTCAAAAAAATTCATTTTTGTATAAGTTGACCCAAATGACATCATTTCTACGAACTCCGAAATTCGAAGCAAAATCTTGGAAGAGCGAAAAGCTCTAGGCAAATAAAGTTATGGAATATGTGCATTTTTTTGGGAAAGTTTTGACTTAAATTGTAAATATAACTTATTATTTGAAATATTGTATTTAATAAAATTAATATTGCAATGGCTTTCTAAATTTACAATAAAGTTAAGATTTCATTTTTCGCAAAAAGATCAATTGTCTCATGCAATTCGAAAGCAACACAACGGGTTGCTACGCAACTAGTATTTATAAAATTTCAAACTAATCGGATTGTTTTTATTACATAAATCGCTAAAATTTAGTTACATAGTTTTAAATTTGAATGAATTATTATTTACCTGTGACATTTCCTTTTTTAGTAGATGATAAAATTAAAAAAAAAAAAAAAAAAAAAAAAAAAAAAAAAACTAATGTTACAGAAAAGTATTGTGATTTGAAATAAAATGCTCTTTTATTTTTTGAACAAATTAACCAAACTACACCAAAAAATATATACAGCTAATTTGGTATACCTCACATACGTCGACGGTCACAAACGTCATGTCTACGAATTCGAGCAAATAGAATGCTTTTTGCAGCAGTTATAATGAATCAGATACAGATTAGATATAAAATCTTTTTGATTCTACTTCTCCACAGTAGTCTCTATTAATGCTTCAGTAACCTGCTAGATTACAGAACAGCAGAAGAAATTTCAAAATATCTAGTCACTTCTATTATAGACGGCCCCTTAAACCCTTATTTTGCCGTTTTTAAGCATAATTTGAAAAATACTTGGAAGAAAAATGTGAAATTTTGGATTTCCATAAAGCAGGACTTAATAAATCTAAATCCATTAAAAAAAAAAAAAAAAATGTAGGTTGCAATTCATAATTTTTTCGAATATTAATTTCATAATTCATATCATAAAATCCTAAAAATTGCAAATTCAGCGTATTTATGTTTGTGTATATTAGTATTATTGCTACACAAAAAATTAGCACATTAGGCATAATTTCTGGAGATATAAATAAAAATATGAAAATATAATTTACCATTAGAAGCACTAAATTTTGAATGTTTATAATTCGAAAACTTATCATTCAAATGACTTAAAATTCGGTGTCTAGGCATAGTTTGAACCGAAGATTTGAAATATCTCGTTAAAATTGGGTATTGTCATTGAAAAAAAATGAAGTTTGGATTCGTTTTAATATGTAGATGGCCCCCTAAGCAAATTTATATACATCATTTAAAAGTAGACTTTATTTCCAATCGTTCGGTACCAGTAACTTTCTTCTACGATAATTTGTTGAGGAGTTAGTAGGGGGTGTTTACTTTTTTTTTTTCCACGACCACTTTTGCCCTTTTTTTTTTCCGGCTCGGGGCGATGAAGCTACCCGGCGACCCCTTGCTCCTTCTAGCTTATTATTAGTCTCGGTCGGCGGTTGGGGGAGGGCGGGTGGGTGAACCGCCGCGGCGAGCGGCCCCTATTCGTCCGCAGCCCTTTATTCTTCCGCTTATTCCGACTCTTTTGCGGAAGCAAGATTCCTAGGTCCCGAGCGGAAGCCAGAATGAAAAAAAAAATTCAAAAATTAAACCGGACAAATTTAAAAGGGAAATTACACAAATTAAAGACACCGAAAACCGGGAAGGGAGGGCTCGGGGCGATGAAGCTACCCGACGACCCCTTGCTTCTTCTAGCTTATTATTAGCTCATAAAAGCTCAGAAATTTTGTTTAGTAAATTTTTTGTTTCTTGTTTTTTTCACAAGTAAGAGTTTTTAAACAAAATGGAAAAACTTTTGGGATTAATAATAGGTATCGAGACAGACAATTTTTATTCTGGAAACCATAGTCGTAATCCATTTATTGAGTCATAAATACATTGTACTTCATTTCACTCGAGATTGAACTTGGATTTTCGTGACGATATAACTATTTTCAACTGACATAAGTGCCGAAAAATGCCACCATTCATAGCTAAAGAACTATGGACTAGGTATCCCTTTATTCTAAATACTGTTGATAGTATTTATACCACTGTGTCAGTGATCAAAATTCAGTTATTTTCAATGATATCATCACATTTAATACAAACAAAATTAATATGAAACAAATTTCGCTGAAATTTCTTCATTATTGATAAAGTTGTGAATAAAAATTCAGTTTCGGCTTGTTTTGCACACAGTATATTTGATTGAATGTATTGTACTTTTGTTTGAATAAATCGATTGAGATATTGTTACTTGTTTTAAAAAAAAATGTTTGTCTTGACCCCTTGAAAGTTTGTTGCAAGATTTTAGGAACAATCTGAATGTTTAGAATCTCTGGAAATGATCGCCCACTCCAGACACTAATCTACAATGCATTTAAAAATTTCCTTGTAAATCAAAGGAAGTAGAAAAATTATTGTTATTGGGTTGCCACCATTTGATTTTACTTTAGTCTCTTCCTGACAAATAAATTTGTAAAGTTTTTCTTCCAATTTTTTCACTATTTCTCTTTGATTTTAAAATGTTTGTTTTAATTCGTAGAAGAAACCATGAAATTTAAAATTTTATTAATTGAAAAAGTCGCATAATTATCCTTCTTAAATAACTCAAAACAGATTTTTACTCTCTTCTATCTTCAATAGAAGAAAGTATTGTAATCGAAATTTTTTTCGACTTCCGGTTTTCGACGGATTTACACGTTTTAGGGTTCAGAGATCCCAAAAAACATGTTTATAGAAAATGTCTGTCTGTCCGTCGCCATTGTACCATCAAAAAGTGTATGAAGTTATGCATAGAATTTAATCAAATTTTTATTTTAAGTTTTTGGCTATGGCAAGCAGGTCCTCCCTGAATTTGGAAAAATTCGCCGGTAGAGGGCGCTGTAATAGCGATTTTTGTGCGACTTTAAATATTGTACCATAAAAAAGTGTATGAAGTTATGCATAGAATTGAACCAAATTTTTATTTTAAGTTTTTGGCTATAGGCAAGCAGGTCCTCCCTGAATTTGGAAAAAATTCGCCGCTAGGGGGGCTGTAATAGCGATTTTTGTGCAATTTTTAATATTGTACCATAAAAAAGTGTATGAAGTTATGCATAGAATTGAACCAAATTTTTATTTTAAGTTTTTGGCTATGGCAAGCAGGTCCTCCCTGAATTTGGAAAAATTTCGCTGCTAGGGGGGCTGCAATAGCGATTTTTGTGCGATTTTTAATATTGTACCATCGAAAAGTGTATGAAGTTATGCATAGAATTGAACTAATTTTTTTAAAAAATTTTTGGCTATAGCAAGCAGGTCCTCCCTTAATTTGGAAAAAATTCGCCTCTAGGGTGCGCTGTAATAGCTATTTTTGTTCGATTTTGTATATTGTATCATCAAAAAGTGTATGAAGTTATAGAATCGAACCAAATTTTTATTTTAAGTTTTTGGCTATGGCAAGCAGGTCCTCCCTGAATTTGGAAAAAATTAGCCGGTAGGAGGCGCTGTAATAACGATTTTTGTGCGATTTTGAATGTTATACCATCGAAAAGTGTATGAAGTTTAAGTTCTTGGCTCTGGCAAGCAGGTCCTTCCTTAATTAGGAAAAAAATCGCCGGTAGGGGGCGCTGTAATAGCGAATTTAGTGCCATTTTGAATATTGTACCATCAAAAAGTGTAGGAAGTTATGCATAGAATTGAACAAAATTTGTATTTTAAGTTTTTGGCTATGGCAAGTAGGTCCTCTCTAAATTTGGAAGAAATTCGCCGCTAGGGGCGCTGTAATAGCGAGTTTTGTGCGATTTTGAATATTGTACCATCAAAAAGTGTATGAAGTTATGCATAGAATTGAGCCAATTTTTTTGACGAGTGGATAAATCGCATCCGTCCGCTTTTCCAGAAGTTCAGTTTTCTCAAATGGAGCTTTCTGCGCATGCGTGCCAAACGCTCCTCCCTTTTTAAACTGCATCCCAGTTTTAAAAAAAATTTGGTGGCGCCATCTAGCACACATAACATGAAATATTTCAAGAATTACCATTTTTTACTTGGAGGGGTGAAGGGAAAAAAAAAAAAAAAAAAAAGACATACTTTATATGCAGTGATTGATATAAATTCTTTTTATTTTGTAAAAGATAAAATGATACAATGAAACTTATGAATTTATTAATATTAGCTTTTTTTATAAGCCCATTCCTAACATTTTTTTTCTTTCTTTGAACAAATTATCGTTTATAAAAATGCATATCAAATTTTATTTTTTGCATAGATCGACTCAGAATTTGTAATCTGTTAATCATTATAGATAATTAAATGTGCTTACTTGCTTTTCTTGGTAATAGCTCTAATTATTAATAAAATATTTATAATGAGATTTTTTTAAACTAAAATCTGGTTAATTTGCAGTAATGTAGATTTTATATTTAATTAGTATCACTTTTAAGACTATTTTTCTTTTTTTTTAACAAAAATACATATAGATTTTATTATTGTTGTGTAAATAATACTCTTGTCTTAAAATTAAGAAACAGATATTTTAATTTTAGAATGGTATAGTTTCTTAAAAGCACAGAAAAAAAAAACCATCACTCAGACAATGGACTGAAAGCTATTTCAAGACTTCATATAAGAGATTCCTTCTTTTAGAACAAAATAAAAAGTGTTATCAAATTACAATGTGCTGTTGCTATTTCTAATTCTTTTTCTCTCTTTCTCTTTAAATTGCTCTTTTTCATGAAGCCTTGAAGCAATTTAATGTTATTTTTTTTGCTATGTTTTCTCTTAGTTATTTTTTACACATGATTTATTTATCATAATTTAAGCGTTCTTGTTCTTACTTTATATGTTTTCAATTGATCTGGAAGGAGTGTTTAAATACCTAAATCTCGTTCTTTGCTGTGGCATCTCAATTTTCGATTGCAATTTTTTTTTTTATTATTATTATTATTACTGTTGATCAACAAAAAGTCCTTTAGCTTTCTTCTTATTAATAAGTCAATGCAATAAGTAAATAAATATCCTTATTTGTAAATAAAAGTACAACATTTTTTTAAAAATCATCTATAATAAGCATCCAATGTTCCTCTTGAAAATATCCCTTAGTTTTTTTAGTGTGATTCATGTTTTCCCCTACAAATTCCCAATAATAATACATTTTTTTGGTGTGGACAATGAACTTGATTAGAAACATTTCATTGTTTTTGGTATACTTGATAGAAAGTTTAAGCAAGCAAATTTTATTAAAAAATACATAGTTTTTGCTCTTTTTTTTTTTTAAGAAAGTAAACATGAAAGTAAAAGTAAAGCATTATTAATGGTATCTTCTTAGGATTTTTAAATTATTTCTCAATATAGAATAGTAAATTAATTAATATTTAATTATTATTTGATAAAAGTGTTTTTTTTTTTTTTTTTAGTTACACTCTTCATTTTTTATTTATAATTTATTTTCTATTTAAAGTGTTTCATTGTTGCAGTTTAAAAGCGCTTTGGCATATTTTGGCGAATTTATTGGCATATTATTAAATCCGTTCTTTTCTCAATTCTCCATGTAGTATTCCCAAAAATCAATAAATTAAGAATTAAGTTGTAAAAATATAAAAATGTGGTATTGTCATTGTAAATGCATCTTTGTACATAATTTTTATAATTATAACTTATCAGGAGGTGGGTTAAAAATCAATTACAAAATACTATATTCCAGGGTTCGGTGATATATATCATTATATATATCCGATATTTATTTTAAAAATATCATAGGGTTTGATATTTTCATAAATTTGACACTTATTTTCAAAATATTGCATATATTTTTTAATACTTTCAGTTAAGACAAGTGTAAAGGAATTTTTTTAACTGTTATTGATTGTGTCATTCTGTAGATAAGAACTTTTGCTTTGACAGACCCTTTTGGCTCCCCCCCCCCCCCCCTCCACAAAAAAAAAAAAAAAAACAATCCTGCTTTACATTTGAAGCTGAATTTTAAAATGCAGAACCAATAATTATGTGGTACTTAAAACAGCTATTGAAAGATAAACTGTCTAATTTCGAGAAGTTATTTACTGCTTCATAGAATCTTTTTTGGTTTTGGTTTCCTTTAGTTTAAACTACACAACAGGTTAGAGAATAAAAAAGGACACAAGCCTACATTTATATTCAAATTTTTCAATAAAAATCAAGTATATTGTATATAATTTTGTTGTATAAAACACAAAATTTTCCGGAAACTTGATAATTAATCTCTGTTTTTTGTGAATGTAAAAATCAAATTGTATCTGTTTTCAGTTAGTTGATCTTCAATTTTGCTACATAAGTGAAAAAAAATATAATTAGAATCAGGGCTCGGAATGGAAAAATCTACGAACCGGAACGCTATTTCAAAATTATTGGCGACTATTTTTCTTTTCTTTTTTAAGTACAGTAAAGTCCAGATTATCCGAATCCCGCTTAATCGAGTTTCCGCTTTAACAGAGTTATTTTCTTCTGATGGACTGATGTCTTCCATTATTATGAAACAGCCATTATAAATGAAGTGTTAGGTAAAGATGAAAGAGCAGTCGTAAAAAGTTAGAACTCTGATTTTCTCGTGAGAATGAGAAAAAAAATGGCAGTAGTTTTTTTTAATAATGGAAGCCATCGGCCCATCAGAAGAAAATGATCCATTCCAAAGGTATAAGTTCGATTGAAAAAAAAAAAACAATTTCATTCCCCGTTTTTCTTAAAAGTAACGGAAATGTACATCAAAGAAATGTTACTAGTACAATAAACGCAAATGTGAAAAAAATTATTTTTGCTTCTGTCATCTTCACAATGTTTTTTATGTGCAAAGAAACTTGTCTTGCTAAAAAAGGGCTTTCCGCAAATACATTTTTTAAAAACATCCTTGTATATGTTTTTCACACACAACCTACGATGTCTATAAAAAGTAGCCCGAGAAGTGAAATTTATGTTACAATTTTCACACGTCCACGACATATCAGACATAGCAATATAAGCACGACATGAACATAAGCACGATCAGAACGTAAACAAACAAACACAATAAAATAAAACACGATTTCGAACGCATGCGCAAAACGCACTGCTTGAGAAAACTGAACTTCTGGAAAAGCGGACGGATGCGATTTATCCACTCGTATTTTTTTGTGTATGTTTCTAGCTGTGGCAAGCAAGTCCTCCCTTAATTTGAAAAAAAAATCTGCCGGAAGGGGGGGGGGGGGCGCTGTAATAGCGATATTTGTGCCATTTTCTTTATTGTGCCATCGAAAAGTGTATAAAATTATGCATACAATTGTACCAAATTTTTTACTTTCTTCTATCTTCAATAGAAGAAAGTATTGTAATCGAAATTTTTTTCGACTTCCGGTTTTCGACGGATTTGCATGTTTTAGGGGTCAGAGATTCCAAAAAACATGTTTATAGAAAATGTCTGTCCGTCCGTCTGTCCGTCTGTCCGTCCGTCCGTCTGTCCGTCTGTCTGTCGCCATTGTACCATCAAAAAGTGTATGAAGTTATGTATAGAATTAAACCAAAATTTTATTATAAGTTTTTGGCTATGGCAAGCAGGTCCTCCCGGAATTTGGAAAAAATTCGCCGGTAGGGTGCGCTGATATAATAATTTTTGTGCGATTTTCAATATTGTACCATCCAAAAGTGTATGGAGTTATGCATAGAATTGAACCAAATTTTTAGTTTAAGTTTTTCGATATGACAAGCAGGTCCTCCCTGAATTTGGAAAAAATTCGCCGGTAGGGGGCGCTGTAATAGCGTTTTTTGTGCGATTTTGAATATTGTACCATCGAAAAGTGTATGAAGTTATGTATAGAATTAAACCAAATTTTTATTTTAAGTTTTTGGCTATGGCAAGCAGGTCCTCCCTGAATTTGGAAAAAATTCGCCGGTAGGGGGCGCTGTAATAGCGATTTTTGTGCGATTTTGAATATTGTACCGTCCAAAAGTGTATGATGTTATGCATAGAATTAAACCAAATTTTTATTTTAAGTTTTTGGATATGGCAAGCAGGTCCTCCATGAATTTGCAAAAAATTAGCCGTTAGGGGGCGCTGTAATAGCGATTTTTGAGCGATTTTGAATATTGCACCATCGAAAAGTGTATGAAATTATGCATAGAATTGAACCAAAAAAAAATTTAAGTTCTTGGCTATGGCAAGGAGGTCCTCCCTTAATTTGTAAAAAAATCGCTCGTAGAGGGCGCTGTAATAGCGATTTTTGTACAATTTTTGTGCCATTTTGAATATTGTACCGCCGAAAAGTGTATGAAGTTATGTATAGAATTGAACCAAATTTTATGTGTTTATTTTTGGTCATGTCACGAAGGTCCTCCTGAATTTCGAAAAATTCTGCCGGAAGGGGCACTATAATTGCGATGTCTGTTCCATTTTCATTATTGTACCATCGAAAAGTGTATGAATTTATCCATATAATTGAACCAAATTTTGTGTGCATGCTTCTGGCAATGGCAAACAAGTCCTCCCTGAACTTGAAAAAATTCCGAAAGAAGGGGGCGCTATAATTCCGATCTCTGTGCCATTTTCATTATTGTAGCATCGAACAGCGTATAAAATTATGCATACAATTGAACCAAAATGTTTGTGCTTGTTTTTGGCTTTGGCCAACAGGTTCTCCTTGAATTTGGAAATATTGCGCGGTAAAGGGGCTCCGTGCTAGCGATTTTTGTATACTTTTCTTGATTTTTCGTAGTTCTATTGTGCATCGGCGGCTCATGCAGCGGCGGGAACTCGCTTCCTGCTATGCCGGCTATTCGCAAACAGCTGATAACGACAGAATAAGGAAAAAATAATAATTTTAACAAATATCATAATATAGATTAACTCGTTTTTAGTCCGTTTAATTGACTTGAGCAGAAATTTAAGATGAAAATCTAAGTTGTTATAGTATTGAACTAATAATATTGAAGTATTAACATGTGTAACTAGGTTTTGAAGTATTAAGATGTATAAGATAGAAGAAAGTTTTGGGATTGGCACATCCAACTAGTTGTGCATGTTTTTGTCTTTGGCCAACAGGTCCTCCTTGGATTTGGAAATATTGCGCGGAATAAAGGTGCTTTGTGATAGCTATTTTTGTATAAGTTTTCGTAGTTCTATTGTCCATTGGCTGCTCGTGCAGCGGCGGGAACTCGCTTCCTGCTAACCCGGCTATTCGCAAACAGCTGATAACAACAGAATAAAGAAAAACTATTAATTTTAACAAATATCATGATATAGATTAACTCGTTTTTAATCTGTTTAATTGTCTGAAGCAGAAATTTAAGATGAAAATCAAAGTTTTTATAGTATTGAACTAATAGTATTGAAGTATTAACATGTGTAACTAGTTTTTGAAGTATTAAGATGTATAAGATAGAAGAAAGTTTTGGGATTGGCACATCCAACTAGTTTCAATATAAAGTTTACGTATGAAAAGCTCTTGTTTATCAAAATCTAAATTTCTTTTATTAAATATTATGTAAAATTGTTTTAAAAAGTAACACTTTAATACCTTTAAACTTTGAAATATAAAAAGTATTTGGCCAGCCAAATATTCGGTATTTGACCTAACAATTACCATTTGGCTAGCCGAATATTCGGCATTCGTTTCACCTGTGGACCGAATATTCAGTATTCGGCCAAAATCACTATTCGGTGCATCTCTAATTGAGACATGCTGTATTTTTGACTGAATAAATGGACTGTGACCTTGATTTCCTTTGTTTGTTGTAATGTACTCTACCATCTCTTAAAATTTGTAAATCTATTACCGAAATAGCCTGTACAGCATCAGAATAATAAAGAATGCGCAGTATTTAATTATTAATGTTATTTTTCTTTGTTATTTCTCGTCTTTTATTTTTCTTCATTATTTCTTGTCTTAGCTTTCTTTAATTTGTGAAAGCAATTTAATATAACATTACATACAAAATATTTGTTAAAGTGTTTCGTTGTTAATTTATTTTGTTTTCGTCGTATAATATGGGAAAGAATGCATCTATGACATGTTGAATAAATCTAGCTGAATTTCTAAGATAATATAAAAGTTTTGATTTATAACTACCGAAATAGGGCATCTATAAAAAATTTAAAAAGTTTTAATCTTTCCTCGAAATGCAAGTGCATCAATTTAGCTATACATTGAAAATAAAAGCTGATAAATAAATAAGATTGTACTAAAACCTAAACATTATCACTGACTTGTTGACTAACAGCAACTTGGAAATGGTCGAAGATTGATTGATAGGGTTCGCTGAAACATACATACATCGGTTGATTGCTTTCAAGAATTAGCTGTTTGATTGAATTGCGTAAACATGTTGCATAACCATTTCCACTGGGATACTGTTAAATTATCTCTATATCTTTCATGATATACCCTTTAAAACAGAAAAAAGAAAGACTGCTAGTTTTATAGAAAATAAGAAAGAAGAATAAGAAAATAATAATTATAGAAAAATATAAGAAAATAAGAATTTGCGAATTCTTGTAGAGCATTTTTATATTCATTTATTTAGGGCGGTAGTAAGTCTCTTCCAGTACTGTAGTCGTAAAAGCTATAGCTTTATTTTTGAAACAGAGTATATATTGAGTTCCTTAAAAACATCACACAAGAAGGTAAAAGCACAGGAAAGTATACACCAGGGATGGCGAACCTATGGCACGCGTGCCGAACTTGGCACGTAAGAAAACTTCTCTGGCACGTGAAAAAACTTATACATTATACTCAATCTATGGAGAACAATCCTTTTTTTTTTTTTTTTTTTTTAACAAAAAGTATGGTTTTGTGTAATACGTATATAATTTATTTTAAAATAATCCGTAAATTTTGAATAAATTAAAGTGTTATAAATTTCAATGTCAGCGTCATTTTCTCGCCGAACCATTCAACATATAGTGTTTTCTAAATCATTTTGCTTCTTTATGAAATTTCAAAGGTTTTTCAATATTGAATTTTTAAATATATTTGCATAGTAATATACTTAATTGACACACTTCTACTTCAGATTAGGTTTTATTTTATTTAGGTTTAGGATTTTAAGTAATGTTAGGATTTACTATATTTAGGTTTTGATTTTGAAAATTGAATTTTAACTGTTAGTGTAAATAAGTATGTTGAATGAAGAAGTCTACTGAACCTGCTTCTACCTGAAGAATTAAAAATGATCTGATTCGGAAGTATACAGTAAAAAAAAAACTTGCTTATAGATTATTACTACGGAATTCGATGCGACATCGCTACATTATTGAGCAAATCCAGCATAATAAATAAGTTATGAATCGAATTTAGTATAAGTTTAAAAGTATCTCTCTATTCTAAAAAAAAGTAACTACCGCTGTCACTGCCGCCGCCGCCGGTTTTGAATTTTTTGTGACCGGAGGTCTTTCTTCGTTAATATTAAGAAAAAAAATGCATACAAAAATATGAAAATCAGTGGTTTTATACAGAAATGTTTGATAAACACGCTGATGCAGACAGTTTTCAAATCGAAGAATTATTTTAAGAGCTATTTAATGCTAAAGTTGGACAAAGTTGTTCCACTAAAAAAGTTTTATAGCAGCAAAAACTATACATGACAGTGTAATCATTTTTAGACCATTTTATGCGTTAGAATTTGCCGGAGTGCAGATTGCATTAATTTTTTTATTTTAACTCATTTTTTGAGGTTTTATTTCTATTTTAAATTCAAATTTTCAGCATTTCTAGAGATATTTTTTACAGATTTTAGAAAGTGATATTAATTTAAACTGTTGCCAACTGTATAAACAATAATGTTTGCTTCAAAAAAAAAAAAAAATATATTTATACGTGTAAATAAATTAAAAATTTATTTACACGTGACTATTATAAACAGAAAAAAACATTTGGAATTAGAATTAAATAATTATGTACAAAAAGCAGGAACTTATTAAAAATTACGTCATAAAAACTATAATTACACGTGAATTTTAAGAGAGAAAGGAATTTGTAAAATAATAAATTTATTAACATGCGTTAGAAGTCTTAAATAGGAGAAATTACGTCATATTTACGTCACATTACAGTTATTACATAAAATGAACACAAAATAATATTGCAAAACGGTTTAAATTTAGAAATTGCGCTAGACATTTATTTTATATTTTGAGAGGATACTTTTCAACTATTTTTGTCAGGAAAGCGCAAATAATATTTCATTTCTAACAAAAGTATATTCACGTGAATATTTAAAAGAGAAAGAATAGCTTGGTAAAAATTACGTCAGATTAAAAACGATTAATTTAAAATGTCTCATTTAAAAGAACTTTCTTTTCGCTTTGTTAAAAAATACCAGGAGACAAAGACTGTTTACTTAATTCATTTTATATTAGCTTATTTTGAAATGTTGTTACACGTGTCTACGTCATCAAGTTATTTTTATTTCGACGTTTTTTATTTGTATTTTTATTAATGTTGTACTAATTTGTTTGTTCTTTCGTTATTTAAAATCAAAATTATGTCGATTTGTATAATTTGGCGAGTGGTTTGGCGATTTATATAATTTGGCGAAATTGGTCGATGGGATAATGAAGTAGTACCGCAGCGGATTTGGCGTTAAAATTCCCCAATCAAAGAGAAATGAATAGAAATTCGTTTATAGGGAGATCGCCACTGTTTTTTAAATTATATTTCAATCTTTCGAAATCTTTTTAAAGCCGATCAAATTAGCGTGCATTTGGAGTCTGCGGTGTCTGGACGGGGGTTGGCGAGCGTAGCTCGTAGGGGGCCGAGCCCCCTAGTTTAAGTAAAAATTCTATAAAAATTACTTATTGAATTTTAAGTTAAAATGTTTCTGGCACGTTAGAATGTTGGTACATAATAATTTTGAAATTTTTAGCACGCATACCCAAAAAGGTTCGCCATCCCTGGTATACACCATATACCAGAGACGGCGAACCATTTCACATTCACGTGCCAAATTTTTCAAAAAATATATTTTAAGTGATCATGACGTGCCAACAATAAAAAAAAAAATTAATGGATCAAATAATAATGAATCAAAATTACTTAAAATTTTCTCTTTAAAACTAAAAAATATGGGTAATATTTGATGCAATAATTTAGGAATTTATTTTTAAAATATTATTCATGTTGTCTCATCTTAGATGCCAAATAATTTACATCAGCTTCGTACTTAGTTGTTTTTAAGAGAATGCAAGTTGAATTGGACTCATTTGGCATGTTTTTACTTTAATTTTTCATGTTATTTATTTACGAAAAGAATGTCTTGCAAAAACAGAAAGAAAAATTCAAAATAGCAAGCGCCAGAATCTACAGCTTTTTGTGTCTGGAATTCAATTCCAAGTTTTTATACTTTTCCCATTGGAATTTTTGCTTATAATGCCTTTTAATCTTTCTTTTGCGATAATCTCCTAATTCTGTCTTATTCTTAAAATTTTGTGAGCCAATATTGAGAAAGGTTGGAACAAAATGAGTTATAGTATCTCAGGTTCGTCAATCTGTATGACACTGACAATCAATCAAACTAATCAACAACAACATCTAGATTAATTAATACATTTTGTGAAATTCTACTATATTTAGATGAACCTGGATCTATACCGTGCCAAAAATAATCTGCAGCGGGCCACTTATGGCACGCGTACCATAGGTTCGCCGTCCCTGCCATATACTCTCCGTCCACTCCTGTTCATTTTGCGACCACCGAGTACATTTATGCCAGCTCTAAAACTATGTCACATAATTAAAAAAAACATAAATACATTCAGCTATATCTATTTTTTTAAATATATATATTTTTTAAGACCTCGCCATTGTTTTTAAAATCTGTTAGAATAAAACTAAACATAAGGTCCCTATAAAATATTTTCCAATTAATAACCCCAGTTACTGAAGAACATTGTTGCAAGCCTTCTCAGTAGCGTTTCACCTCACCTTCAGGAACTTTCCCTGTAGATAGTATCCGTTATCCTCCACTACGCTGTTGATATTAAATTTTTAACGTTGGTTAAATTGACTATTTACCTGCTAATAATTAGTATAATGTAGCTCATTATGATCTATAGATATATTACTGTAAAACGGCCCTGGAGTTAGAGGTCTGCAAGGGCCGAAATTTTCAAGTCCGAGTCCAGCCCGGCCAGAAAGAAAGTTATCTTGGCACGGTGAAAAATTAAAAGTTCGGCCCGGGCCCAGCCCGTTTATATTTTTGCAGTTCACGGCCCGGACTGTGCAAAAATCATTGAAATTAGGTCTGCCCGAATCAATTACAAGAAAAAATTCCTATTTTCCTTATCATACAATCAAGATTATTTTAAAGAATACCACATACATATTTATTTGAAAAGTTTGCAGTATATTTCAGGCTATATGTCCTCAAGTCATGTAGAATGCATAATAGCAACATTAATGATCACTTAAGACGCTTAGACCGTTGCATTCAAATAAAGATTCATTTAAAAAAATTAATGTAGTTTAGAATAAAATAAAAGATATGGTTAAAAACTACATAACTATTGAAGCAGTATAATAAAATAAAGAGAAAAGTGCCCAGTTAAACTGATGGCATTGAGCTCACAGGCTATTCACACAATTGTATATTATACTCTTATTTATGTCTATTGTTCATAAAATAGAACTCCCTCTTCTTGAGCAAAACGGTCATTAATCAGGTAAGCACCTTATCAAAATAAGCCGGCATAACAAATTTGAAGCAAATCGCATAATTCTTCATGAAAAACCCATTTATCTAAATCAAGGGGGATTAGACCCCGTTCCCCCTTTATACTTAACCAATGGTCTCCTAAAACTAATCAGGAAAGCGCCTTATCAGAATGAACCTATTTACAAAACTTGAAGCAAATCGGATAATTCTTCATGAAAACCCATTTATCTAAATTAAGGGTGATTAGCCCCCACCCCTTTATACTTAGCCAATGAACACACAAAACTAATCAGGGAAACGTCTTATCAGAATGAACCTATTTACAAAATTTAAAGCAAATTGGATAATTCTGCACGAAAGACCCATTTATCTAAATTGAAGGAGAGGATTGGCACCCCCTCCCCTTTATACTTAACCAATGAACCCCCAAAACTAATCAGAGAAGCGCCTTATCAGAATTAACCTATTTACAAAATCTGAAGCAAATCGGATGATTTTGCATGAAAAATCCATTTATCTAAATTAACCACTTCACTCCCAGGCTTAATATCTTTAAGCCTGGGAGGACGTAAGCAGCGTACGTCCTGGGAGTGAAGAGGTTAAGGGTGTTGTGTTGAGGTTAGCCCTCTTACTAGAAAACTAGAAAAATTCTTGCGGGTCATATATAAGTTTTTTGCCACTCAGATTGTTGCGATTTTCACAAAAAGTTTGAGCACAACTATGTTTCAGGTGGAAAGAAATACGTATTTGAATTAGTCCTGCACGAGTCGGGTTGTACCCGACCGGAGAGGCACGCATTTTGATTTTGTAAAAGTTTGACCTGTAGTTTAATAGACTTTTAACGTGAAAAAATATTTTGGACATTCTTTTAAAAAATCTGGTCAACCCGAAACCGACCCCCAAGAGTAAAAAAGCCAACCCGAAACAATGAAAGTCAACTCGACCCGAACCCGATCCACAAAAAAAAGTTGAAGGCAACTCGATCTGAACGCGACCCGCAACCGCAACCGGAAAATATAGCGCCCACCCGCGTTCCGGGTAAAGCGAGTAACCCGACCCGATGTAGGACTCTATACGAAAGGTTTTTGAACAGGCTTTTGACATAGTACACTTCTATTTCGTTAAAACAAGTTGTTTGATTTAAAAAATTGCTGTTAATTATAAATTAATGAAAAATGTGTCAGATAAAACATAAACGTTGCAGTACGAAAACCTCGCACTGGTCTATTGTTTTTTAGGTAGATTTCGTATGAAATACTACCTATTGGCGTCGTTCCTATGTTGGAATTTCTGAAAAATTTTTGCAGATCTACACCGATCATGACCCTTAAAACCCAAAACCACCATCAGTAAAAAACTTTATATATATATATATAGAGAGAGAGAGAGAGATATTATGTATATCTATATATATATACAGTGAAACTCGTTTAAGATACGAATCAAGGGACCGAGAGGATTTCGTATCTTAAGCGGGATCGTATCTTATCCGGATTTCATAGATTCTCGAGTAAAAATGCATATAAAGCCATTGCAGATTGTTATTCGCGTATTTTAGCCCTTTATAACACTCATTTTACTCATTTCTAACAATTTTTAGATATTTTAGAAAATTTGAGTTTTTAAATAAAGAATAACTTTATTTTTCTCCAAAATTTTATTGAGTCACCGTTTTATACAATAGCAAAATTAAAATGCCTTTATGCAATGCTCTCTGCCAAATTTAAAAAGACAATAAAACTAAATTTTTGTTTATCTTTATAAAACCGAAACTAAAATACACTACATATACTTAACACGTTCACTGTCAAAACTATAAAGTAAGAACTTTCAAATTTCTTGTTGAAATTCGTTTGCCACCACAAATTCAGAAATGTAAATTGCGCTTTAGTAATACAGCGAAATTTCTGCCAATAAATAAGATATTTTTTACTTTCTTCTATCTTCAATAGAAGAAAGTATTGTAATCGAAATTTTTTTCGACTTCCAGTTTTCGACGGATTTGCATGTTTTAGGGGTCAGAGATTCCAAAAAACATGTTTATAGAAAATGTCTGTCTGTCTGTGTGTCCGTCTGTCCGTCCGTCCGTCTGTCCGTCTGTCTGTCGCCATTGTACCATCAAAAAGTGTATGAAGTTATGTATAGAATTAAACCAAAATTTTATTATAAGTTTTTGGCTATGGTAAGCAGGTCCTCCCGGAATTTGGAAAACATTCGCCGGTAGGGGGCGCTGATATAACAATTTTTATGCAATTTTGAATATTGTACCATCCAAAAGTGTATGGAGTTATGCATAGAATTGAACCAAATTTTTAGTTTAAGTTTTTGGATATGACAAGCAGGTCCTCCCTGAATTTGGAAAAAATTCGCCGGTAGGGGGCGCTGTAAATGCGTTTTTTGTGCGATTTTGAATATTGTACCATCGAAAAGTGTATGAAGTTATGCATAGAATTGAACCAAATTTTTATTTTAAGTTTTTGGCTATGGCAGAAAGGTCCTAACTGAATTTGGAAAAAATTCGCCGGTAGGAGGCGCTGTAATAGCGATTTTTGTGCGATTTTGAATATTGTACCGTCCAAAAGTGTATGGAGTTATGCATAGAATTAAACCAAATTTTTATTTTAAGTTTTTGGCTATGGCAAGCAGGTCTTCCCTGAATTTGGAAAAAATTCGCCGGTAGGGGGCGCTGTAATAGCGATTTTTGTGCGATTTTGAATATTGTACCGTCCAAAAGTGTATGAAGTTATGCATAGAATTAAACCAAATTTTTATTTTAAGTTTTTGGATATAGCAAGCAGGTCCTCCATGAATTTGGAAAAAATTCGCCGGTAGGGGGCGCTGTAATAGCGATTTTTGTGCGATTTTGAATATTGTACCGTCCAAAAGTGTATGGAGTTATGCATAGAATTAAACCAAATTTTTATTTTAAGTTTTTGGCTATGGCAAGCAGGTCCTCCCTGAATTTGGAAAAAATTCGCCGGTAGGGGGCGCTGTAATAGCGATTTTTGTGCGATTTTGAATATTGTACCGTCCAAAAGTGTATGATGTTATGCATAGAATTAAACCAAATTTTTATTTTAAGTTTTTGGATATGGCAAGCAGGTCCTCCATGAATTTGCAAAAAATTAGCCGTTAGGGGGCGCTGTAATAGCGATTTTTGAGCGATTTTGAATATTGCACCATCGAAAAGTGTATGAAATTATGCATAGAATTGAACCAAAAAAAAATTTAAGTTCTTGGCTATGGCAAGGAGGTCCTCCCTTAATTTGTAAAAAAATCGCTCGTAGAGGGCGCTGTAATAGCGATTTTTGTACAATTTTTGTGCCATTTTGAATATTGTACCGCCGAAAAGTGTATGAAGTTATGTATAGAATTGAACCAAATTTTATGTGTTTATTTTTGGTCATGTCACGAAGGTCCTCCTGAATTTCGAAAAATTCTGCCGGAAGGGGCACTATAATTGCGATGTCTGTTCCATTTTCATTATTGTACCATCGAAAAGTGTATGAATTTATCCATATAATTGAACCAAATTTTGTGTGCATGCTTCTGGCAATGGCAAACAAGTCCTCCCTGAACTTGAAAAAATTCCGAAAGAAGGGGGCGCTATAATTCCGATCTCTGTGCCATTTTCATTATTGTAGCATCGAACAGCGTATAAAATTATGCATACAATTGAACCAAAATGTTTGTGCTTGTTTTTGGCTTTGGCCAACAGGTTCTCCTTGAATTTGGAAATATTGCGCGGTAAAGGGGCTCCGTGCTAGCGATTTTTGTATACTTTTCTTGATTTTTCGTAGTTCTATTGTGCATCGGCGGCTCATGCAGCGGCGGGAACTCGCTTCCTGCTATGCCGGCTATTCGCAAACAGCTGATAACGACAGAATAAGGAAAAAATAATAATTTTAACAAATATCATAATATAGATTAACTCGTTTTTAGTCCGTTTAATTGACTTGAGCAGAAATTTAAGATGAAAATCTAAGTTGTTATAGTATTGAACTAATAATATTGAAGTATTAACATGTGTAACTAGGTTTTGAAGTATTAAGATGTATAAGATAGAAGAAAGTTTTGGGATTGGCACATCCAACTAGTTATTTTAAGTTTTTGGCTATGGCAAGCAGGTCTTCCCTGAATTTGGAAAAAATTCGCCGGTAGGGGGCGCTGTAATAGCGATTTTTGTGCGATTTTGAATATTGTACCATCCAAAAGTGTATGGAGTTATGCATAGAATTGAACCAAATTTTTAGTTTAAGTTTTTGGATATGGCAAGCAGGTCTTCCCTGAATTTGGAAAGAATTCGCCGGTAGGGGGCGCTGTAATAGCGATTTTTGTGCGATTTTGAATATTGTACCGTCCAAAAGTGTATGAAGTTATGCATAGAATTAAACCAAATTTTTATTTTAAGTTTTTGGATATAGCAAGCAGGTCCTCCATGAATTTGCAAAAAATTCGCCTTCAGGGGGCGCTGTAATAGCGATTTTTGTGCGATTTTGAATATTGCACCATCGAAAAGTGTATGAAGTTATGCATAGAATTGAACCAAAAAAAAATTTTAAGTTCTTGGCTATGGCAAGGTTGTCCTCCCTTAATTTGTAAAAAAATCGCTCGTAGAGGGCGCTGTAATAGCGATTTTTGTACAATTTTTGTGCCATTTTGAATATTGTACTGCCGAAAAGTGTATGAAGTTATGCATAGAATTGAACCAAATTTTATGTGTTTATTTTTGGTCATGTCACGAAGCTCCTCCCTGAACTTGGAAAAATTCTGCCGGAAGGGGGCACTATAATTGCGATGTCTGTACCATTTTCATTATTGTACCATCGAAAAGTGTATGAAGTTATCCATATAATTGAACCAAATTTTTTGTGCATGTTTCTGGCTATGGCAAACAAGTCCTCCCTGAACTTGAAAAAATTCCGAAAGAAGGGGGCTCTATAATTCTGATCTCTGTGCCATTTTCATTATTGTACCATCGAACAGCGTATAAAATTATGCATACAATTGAACCAAAATGTTTGTGCTTGTTTTTGGCTTTGGCCAACAGGTTCTCCTTGAATTTGGAAATATTGCGCGGTAAAGGGGCTCCGTGCTAGCGATTTTTGTATACTTTTCTTGATTTTTCGTAGTTCTATTGTGCATCGGCGGCTCATGCAGCGGCGGGAACTCGCTTCCTGCTATGCCGGCTATTCGCAAACAGCTGATAACGACAGAATAAGGAAAAATTAATAATTTTAACAAATATCATGATATAGATTAACTCGTTTTTAGTCCGTTTAATTGACTTGAGCAGAAATTTAAGATGAAAATCAAAGTTGGTATAGTATTGAACTAATAATATTGAAGTATTAACATGTGTAACTAGGTTTTGAAATATTAAGATGTATAAGATAGAAGAAAGTTTTGGGATTGGCACATCCAACTAGTTTATTTCTAAAATAGTGGTGACAAGGTAATTAATAAATTGATGTCATCAATTTATTATAAGCGCGTGATGTGACGCGCTGGCGCGAGATCGGCAGCGAAAGTGTTAAAGAGAAAAATAATTAATTTTCATAATTATTTTTAGAAAGACAAACTAAATGTATGCAAGTAACAATAATTATTTAAGACATTATCAAAATTAAAGTACGGGAAATAGTTTTAGTTTGTTGAAAAAAAGTCTCGGACCCAATTCAGTTGCTCTTTTTACCTATTCTGCCCTATAGACACGTGATAAACGGATACCATAAGCACCGTTTCGTATATTAAGCGGGTTTTTGACATCAAGGGACAAATTTTCTTCGTATATTAAGCGGGATCGTATCTTATGCGTACGTATATTAAGCGGGTAATTTTACGCAGGTTTAATAGGCATTTTTCAAGGGACCGAAGATAATTCGTATCTTAAGCGAGATCGTATCTTAAGCGGGCGTATCTTAAACGAGTTTCACTGTATATCACTTTCTTCTGGGCACGATAACTTCCACAATTCTGCACAAATCTCTTCCAAACTGATACATAAAATCAAG
The DNA here is from genome assembly GCA_963932465.1 of Maratus speciosus. Lineage (NCBI taxonomy): Eukaryota > Metazoa > Arthropoda > Arachnida > Araneae > Salticidae > Maratus > Maratus speciosus. The sequence goes on along the minus strand of OZ010793.1, from coordinate 411,263,026 downwards.
GGGCATAAAATCTCGGTCAAGTTCGGGAATGGGCAAAATCGGACCAAGGGGATGGAAATAGAGAGGGGTTTTGTGAAAACAGAAAAAAAAACCCATAACTTCTTAATTTTTGTACATATCAAATCAGTTTAAAGTTCTTATTACTTCTAAGAATAGGACCAAAATTTTATGTATCACAGATTTTTGATAAAATAAAAAATGGGCTCAAGGGGCGCAAAAATAGGGTTTTTGGGAGAAAAAAATTCATAACTTCGTCAATTCTCAAGATATCAAATCCAATTAATTTTATTATACATCTCCTTAATATTATCTACAACTTTTGTGCTCACAAGTTTTTGATAGGACCAATTCGTACAGCAAAAAAATTTAAAAATGAAAACAAAAAAAGGAGGTTGAAGAAGAAAAATTTCTATAACTCCGTCAATTCACAAGATATAAAATACCCATGAATTTATCATGTGTTTTCTTAATATTGAATTCAACATTTATATAGACAAATTTTTGATAGGACCAATTCTTACAGCAAAAACAAATTAAAAATACATAGCGGTTGAAGAAAAAAATCATCTTATTGTATTCAAATCCAAACTGCTTATTTTCTGACTCATTTTTAAATTAATTTTTGCTCTCAAACGTTTCCAATTGATAGATCCTCTTCTTCAGAAACTATATAATGTACCGTAATGATCGATTTTTTGATAGAGGCAGAATATATTTCAAAAAATGATGTCAAAGTGGGCATTTTGAACAGAATTTCCTGAAGCTATTTTGTTAGAAACGAAAAATATTGCCCTACTGAGAAAAAAATTGTTTATTAATCAAGTTTCAATTAATTGAAAGAAAAATAAAAACACATGTCGCTTATAAATCTTATCAAAAATCACGTCGGTAAGTTTCGTATTTTTTCTGTTAAAAATTAATCTGAAAATGTGCCAGAAAATTTCGAGTTGTTGAGCATGGAAAAGTATTTTTTTTAATACCGCCTTAACATGATTCTGATAAAACCAGCTGTTATATAAAAATGAAATAAAAACTCGTCAAAAGCGGCCAGATAAAACTGTTAAAGTGGATTTATATCTAATCATGATTTAGTTTTTGTTAGTGCAATTAATATACTTAACTTCGAAATCTACCTCGGCCTGTAGGCCGGGCCGGCAGGGATTTTTTCTTCTTCTTCTTCTTCTTCTATCTTCAATAGAAGAAAGTATTGTAATCGAAATTTTTTTCGACTTCCGGTTTTCGACGGATTTTCACGTTTTAGGAGTCAGAAATCCCAAAAAACAGATTTATACAAAATGTCTGTCCGTGTGTCCGTATGTCGCCATTGTACCATCGAAAATCGTCTGACGTTATGCATAGAATTGAACCAAATTTTTTGTGTGTGATTTTGGCTGTGCCAAGCCGGTCCTCCTTGAATTTTGAAATATTCCGCCGGAAAGGGGCGCTGTAATAGCGACTTTTGTGCCATTTTCAATATTGTATCATTGAAAAGGGCATGAAGTCATGCATAGAATTGAACCAAATTTTTTCTTATGTTTCTGACTATGGCAAGCAAGTTCTCCCTAAAGTTGAAAAAAAAAATCTACTGGAAGGGGGCGCTGTATTAGCGATGCCTGTGTCAGTTTCATTGTTCCACCATCGAAAACTGTATAAAGTTATGCACAGAATTGAACCAAACTTTTTGTGTAAGCTTTTGGCTATGGCCAGCAGTTTCTCCTTGAATTTGAAAATATTTCACCAGAAGAGGTCGCTGTAATAGCGATGTTTGTGCCATTTTCTTTATAGTATCATCGATAACTGTATAAAATTAAAATTATGCATACAATTTAACCAAAATTTTTGTGGATGTTTTTTCTTTGGCCAACAGGTCCTCCTTGGATTTGGAAATATTGCACGGAATAAAGGTGCTGTGTGATAGCGATTTTTGTATAAGTTTTCGTAGTTCTATTGTCCATCGGCGGCTCGTGCAGCGGCGGGAACTCGTGTACTGCTAAGCCGACTATTCGCAAACAGCTGATGACAACAGAATAAGGAAAAACTATAGGTTTTAACAAATATCTTGATATAGATTAACTTTTTTAGTCCGATTAATTGACTGAAGCAGAAATTTAAGATGAAAATCAGAGTTGGTATAGTATTGAACTAATAATATTGGAGTATTAACACGTGTAACTGCTTTTCGAAACATTAAGATGTATAAGATAGAAGAAAGTTTTGGGATTGGCACAGTGTGTGCCACATGCTCACAGGTCACACACGACTAGTTTGTGTATGTTTTTGCTCGTGGCAAGAAGGTCCTCCTTGAATTCTGAAAAATTCCGCCGGAAGGAAATAACGATTTTTATGCCATTTTCAATATTGTACCTTTTAAAAGTGTATGAAGTTATGCATAGAATTGAACCAATTTTTTTTTTGGGGGGGGGGGTGTTTTCGGCCATGACAAGAAGGTCCCCCCTGAATATGGAAAAAATCCGCAAGAAAGGGGCGCTGTAATCGCGATTTTTGTGTAATCTTCTTAATTTTTCGTTGTTCTATTGTACATCTGTGGCTCGTGAATCGACGGGAACTTCCCATCCTGATAAGCCGGCTATTTGCGACTATTCGTGATTTTAATAAATATCATGATCGATATTAACTCGTTTTTAGGCCAATTAATTGACTGAAGCAGAAATTTAAGATGAAAGCCAAAGTTGATATAGTATTGAACTAATAAGAATGAAATATTGACATCTGTAACAACATTTTGAAACATTAAAGCATATGAGATAGAAGAAAGTTTTAGGATTGGCATATCCAACTAGTTTTTGTTTTGTTTTGTTTTTGTTTGTTTTTTCCTATTTTGTCAGCTTAATCATATCCTTTTATTTATTTATTTATTTATTTTATATCGGGCCGGTAGTCCCGCTTAATTTTTTTATCTGACCGGCTAGTGCTTTACATTTTTCTATCCGCTCGGACCGTTTAAAAAATTGTTTTATTTATTATGGGTACGAACCTCGCTCCAGGCCTGTGCCATTGCCACCTAGAGTAGTTCTAGTATTCTGGTATCTTCGTGTATTCTAGGAGGTGGCAATGCTTGTGCCCGTACAGATCTTGTGCTCACTTTTCAACCAGAATTTGGCTTATTACTGAAATTTTAATGAGTACTACAGACTTACTATATAGAATCTATATTTGTATTTATTTTTTAAACTCGCGGTAGTGAACGAGAAAAAATTCGTCACAGTATTGAAAAAAAAAAAAATAGTAATAATAATAACGAGTTTTTAATTGAAGGTCCAAAAGCATGGGATAAAGCTATGGAGAAAGGAGAATCCTGATTCTGTAGTTAGTCACTCTAAAGTTGAAAAGGTTATTTGATTCTTCTTGATTCTGCCAGTGTCAGAGCTACCAAGTCTCCGGCTTTTTGGATACCAGTATTTTAATACAGAAAATGTCGGTTTATTGAATTGGACCATTTGGGCGATTTAAAAGAACCAGATTTTCTCTAATATAATAGTGGTGTGCAAAAAGCCGGAGACTTGGCAACTCTGCAGTGTTCAAATATCTTCTCACAGGTATTTAGATATTCCAATCATTGCCGCAGTTGTTCATAAGAAAGTATAAACAGATGATTTTCTAAGGGTTTTTTTTTTCTTTTTCTTTTTTCTTTAGTTACATTTTAGATGGGTAGATATACCATAGCAATTATAATTGTATTATAGCTCCTCCGTCGGAGCCATAAAATTTAATTTTCCTGCTACCGACAGATTCCATTTTCAAAGGTTTTACTGTATATTGAACTTTGCTTAAACCTTTCAGGGGTAAGTTCTGTAATGTTGAATTCATGGCGCAATTTTCGAAAAAATTTGTTTGAAAATAAGTAAATACAATTTTACAACTTTTTTTCCACCAAAGTTATATAAAAGTAAAATTTAATTAAAAAATTCTGGCGCAAATCTTGATTAAAATTAAGTGGGGCTCCTCCTCAAGGGGTTAAAAAAATTATTTACTAAACCTCGCTGTAAGTGCAATGTTTGAAAATTGCCGGTTTAAGGTTACTGCCCTTTTTTTCTGTCATTTGTCACTTAAGTATCGTCGTTCTGCTTCATGATCATAAATAAACTAAACGATTGTGTTTTGAACGAAAGCCAAGCAGCGCCTCGTCCTCAGAAATATTCGGTAAATGATGCGACCGCAGTGCGAATGATTGGGATGTTTATATTACAAGATATCTTATGCCAAAAAATGCATAAGAATGAGACACTGTGACGACTTATTTTAATGAAGCATTTTCAGATACTACGCCGTCGATGTTTGTGTTCATTAATTCATTCTTGACTTAATTGTCAAATGTTTTATGTATCGGTTTTCTTGTTAAATCTGCTAAAAGGTAAACAAAGCAATTTTGATTTTATTTTCGTTTGCTAAACCTAATTAAATATTTTTTAAATAATTATAAACTTAAAAAAACTGACTTCAATTATTTAATTTTATATTAAATTCAAAAATTCGCCAGGCACTTTCGGCCAATCCTGTATTAGGGTACAAATCCCTCCACCGTAAAAATATAGTTCTTACAGTGCACTGCAAAAATCTTGGGTGAATTTAAATGCTTTACAATTTTTATTTTATTTTCTGAATATTTACGTCATAAAAGTTTTGAACGATTAAAACATTGCTTTTTGTTTTCTCTACAAGAATTCTAGAAACAAAACCGTATAAAGAGGAGGAAAATCGCCGAGTAGCGACTTTCTCGCCAAACATATAAGTCAGTTTATGAAAAATCGTTGAAAATAAAATATTAAAAGATTATAATGAAGGGAAGGAATTTTTTTTTTCAACTGGATAAATCATATTCAACGTTGGAGAGTAGCAGCACAGTTGAGGGTTTCAGGGCCGAAACTAACTTTTTTTGCACCCGGGACAAACATGGATTTTGCCCCCCCCCCCCTCCCCCTCTTCCGCAAAGTATATTTACAAAGAGAAGTTTACTAATTTTCTAATAGCCGACTTATTTTAAAATTTAAAATATGTAATACTGACTACATAACCTACAATGGCGGATCCAAGGGGGAGGTCATGGGGTTCATGACCCTCCTCTAAACACCAATAAGATAGTCTAAAGATCATTTTTAAAATGAAATATACAGTAGAGTCCTGATTATCCGAGTCTCGCTTAACCGAGTTATTTTCTTCTGATGGATTAATGGCTTCCATTATTATGAAACAGCTATTATAAATGAAGTGTCAGGTGAAGATGAAAGAGCAGCCGTAAAAAGTTAAACTCTGATTTTCTGGTCAGAATGGGGGGGGGGGGATGGCCTTTTTTTTCAAAAACAATTATGGCCATTTTTTTCCCCATTCTGATCAGAAAATCAGAGTTCTAACTTTTCACGATTGCTCCTTCATCTTCACCTAACACTTTCATTTATAATGGCTGTTTCATAATAATGGAAGCCATCAGTCCATCAGAAGAAAATGATCCATTCCAAAGGTATAATCCTTCATTTGGCGCCTCTTCGTTCTGGCGTTCGGGGCAGATGCCCCTTCTCCCCCCCCCCCCCCCTCTTAGTTTCGGCACTGGGGGTTATTAAAAAAAACGAAAAATGCCCAGGCCAGACTTGAACCTGGATACCTTGTCTTGCTGTGCCGATGCTCTACCTATTGCTGCAGTTCGCAGCCATGTCCAACAAATAAGAGTGAATGTCATACAGATACTGTCCGGATAGTTCAATAGCTAGAGCATTGGAACGGAAGGCCAAGGTATCCAGGTTTCGAGTCCTGACCTGGGCATTTTTCATTTTGTTGGAATAAACCTCAACTGTGCTTCTCCAGCGTTGAATGAGAATATATATATTTTAAAGATTTTTTTGAGTGTGTGTGTGTGTGTGGGGGGGGGGGGGGGGGGGGGGGTTAATTTCTAAAAAAGTACTGAACAAATTTTGATGAAATTTAAATGAAACCAATTCGAGAATATTTCCCCACCCCCACCCCCACCCACACACACCCCCAAAAAAGAAAGGAATCGGTCTCGTAGTTTCGGAGTAATCGGTGAACATACATGTTAAAAAAAAATACATACGCGACGAATTGAGAACCCCCTCCTTCTTTCAAGTTTTGTTAAAAACCTTTAAATTATTCGATGAATGCAAAATGCATATTTTATAAATGAAAAGCACGCTCTCCGCAGAAAATGACGTCATATTCGCATGCAAAAGCATGTGTTGCACATTCATTTATAAGTTCCCCACGTTTTAAATGTTACAAATTAATTAATTGTCTTTTTTTTTTTTTTTTTTTTTTAAGATGTGTCAGCAATAAAGAAAAAGAAATGACATTTTTATATTACAAATGTTAAGCAATTATGTGTTCAAATAATTTAGTGTAGAAAATTATTTAAAATTGTATTTTTATGTGAAATAAAAAGTTAACTGTTTTCTAATCTTGGTTAGGTTATAAATAATATCCTGTGTACAAAGTTTCAATGGGTTTGCTTCAGCATGAAGCAAGAATAAAACATCCAAATACAATTTCAATGTTATAATAATTAGACGATCCAACCCAAGCTTCCCGGCTTACAAAACATATTGCCCCATATACCAGAACATAGTAGGTACAGAGTTGGGCAAATTTGTAATCTCAATTATTCGCAATGTTAACAAGTTAATTGCATGTAATTGATTATAGTTACACATTCAAACACAGAAATTTGGTCAAATAATGGGATAGGGGCGGTTCCGGCTACAGTGCTGCAAAAAAATTTTACAGTATGTAATTTTAACTATTATTAATTACTCACAATTAAACTGTAATTACATTGCAGATAAGTGCAATTACAAATTTGCCCAACTCTGGGTAAAATATTTTTTTTATTGAAAACTCAAAGAGATTTTTTACGTTTAATATATTTTTAGTTTGCCCACTAACACCACCAAAAAGCAATTTAAATATCGAATATATATTCAAATAAAGTTTTGGAAATTATTAAAAGTTATATTTTCGTATTAGCCGTATGCCAAAGGTTAATAGCCGAAGAAGTCGCCAAAGATTTTGCTACTTACAGCAGCCTTTTTAATTCTGACTATTTCAGTGTTTAAGCATGACATTAACTATTGATTAGATATCTGTTAAATTTGAGTTTTATTTATAATTTTATTGATTAATTGATGGAGTGTTAATTTCGGTAGAGAATAACAGCCGGGAACGCATATGCTGAAACTGTTTGCATTGTTTCAAGCGCAAATGCGTTAATCATTTTCAATCTGGTTAATTTAATAGGGTGAATAAAAAAAATAATACTTGAAAATTTATTTTTTAAATCATAAAAACTCCGTAAATTGAGACACAGGATTTTAAATAAATTGCATTTGAAAGTACAAATTTTTGTGAGGCAGTTTTTTGGGTGAGGGAGGAAAGTCTATAATCACTGAAGTTCCACTGAGGAAACTTATGGCATGCAATATCATCCGATAGTCGGCAAAAAGCGAGCCAAAACACCATGTGCTGATATTGCATACCATGACATATGAGAAGTTTCTATTGATGGAGTCTTCAACTTCAAACTACGCTGGTTGTAGGCCTTTCTCACCCCCCCCCCCCCCCCCATTCCCTAGTAGCTGTTAGGGCTACAAAAAGTAGCTCTCTAGACCTTTTAGCGATAATTTCATTTGTTCAAACAATGAACTTGAAAATCGACTCTCACTAATAAAATGCGGGCATCCACAATTGCCCACTGTGAAGATATTGCGCAGCACGATTTTGTATTGCTTATACCTATCGTCATCTATAAAATCTTTTTTTTTTTCAAACATTAGTTTGATTTTGTACTGCTTATACCTATCATCATCTATAAGACCTTTTTTTTTTTCAAACATTACCATCTCCATACCACTCTGTATTTAGAGACAAATTAGAATAACTTGTAAGTTTCCTTTTCATATTCATTTTTTTGATAGAGTTGCAAACTAGCCTCAATAATGCATGATGCGTGACTCCCATATTTCTTTGGTAAAAAAGTGTCATATCTTTCATAGAAAGGAATTCGGAGTAAATTAATATTGCTTGCGGCACAAAACGCGACACGAATGCCAGTAATTCTTTACGTTTAGTTTCATGTATTATGTATGTATCGTGACTGAAGACCTCATAGTTTTGATTTTTAGCTCACAGGCTATCAAAGCCTGGAGCTAATGTTCCCGCCCGCTCTGTATGTATGTATTTACGTACGTACGTATGTACGTAACGCGATAACTCTTGATAGAAACATCCGATTTGCTTCAAAATTTTTTCCTAGGTTCATTGTGATAAGGCGCTTCTCTGATTAGTTTTGGGAGTTCATTCGTTAAAGATAAAGGGGGAAAAACGGGGTTAGTCCAACCCCTTAATTCAGATAAATGGGTTTTTCATGCAGAATGATTCGATTTTCTCCGAATTTGATATACCGGTTTATTATGTTAAGGAATTTCCCTGATTAGTTTTGGAGGTTCATTGGTTAAGGATAAAGGGGGAACAGGGGGGGTTAGTCCACCCCTTAATTCAGATAATTGGGTTTTTCATGCAGAATCATTCGATTTGCCCCGAATTTGGTATACCGGTTCATTGTGATAAGGCGCTTCTCTGATTAGTTTTGGGAGTTCATTCGTTAAAGATAAAGGGGGAAAAACGGGGTTAGTCCAACCCCTTAATTCAGATAAATGGGTTTTTCATGCAGAATGATTCGATTTTCTCCGAATTTGATATACCGGTTTATTATGTTAAGGAACTTCCCTGATTAGTTTTGGAGGTTCATTGGTTAAGGATAAAGGGGGAACAGGGGGGGTTAGTCCACCCCTTAATTCAGATAATTGGGTTTTTCATGCAGAATCATTCGATTTGCCCCGAATTTGGTATACCGGTTTATTATGTTAAGGAACTTCCCTGATTAGTTTTGGGAGTTCTTTGGTTAAGGATAAAGGGGGAAAGACGGGGTTAGTCCACCCCCCTTAATTCAGATAAATGGGTTTTTCATGCAGAATCATTCCATTTGCTCCGTATTTGATATGCCGGTTTATTATGTTAAGGAACTTCCCTGATTAGTTTTGGGGGTTCATTGGTTAAGGATAAAGGGGGAAAAGGGGGGTTAGTCCACACCTTTTTATTCAGATAAATGGGTTTTTCATGCAGAATGATTCGATTTGCTCCGAATTTGGTATACCGGTTTATTATGTTAAGGAACTTCCCTGATTAGTTTTGGAGGTTCATTGGTTAAGAATAAAGGGGAAAAGGGGGGCTAGTCCACCCCCTTAATTCAGATAAATGGGTTTTTCATGCAGAATGATTCGATTTGCTCCGAATTTGGTATACCGGTTTATTAGGTTAAGGAACTTCCCTGATTAGTTTTGGGGGTTCATTGGTTAAGGATAAAGGGGGAAGGGTGGCTAGTCCCCCCTCCCTTAATTTATATAAACGGTTTTTTCATGCAGAATTATTCGCTTCGCTCCAAATTTGGTATACCTGTTTGTTATGTTAAGGAGCTTCCCTGATTCGTTTTGGGGATTCATTGGTTAAGGATAAAGGGGGTAGGCTAGTCCACCCCCTTAATTTAGATAAATGTTTTTTTTTTTTTTGCAGGATTATTCGATTTGCTCCAAATTTGGTATACCGGTTTATTATGATAAGGAGCTTCCCTGATTAGATTTGGAGGTTCACTGGTTAAGTATAAAGGGTGAAACGGGGGGTTAGTCCACCCCTTTTTATTCAGATAAATGGGTTTTTCATGCAGAATGATTCGATTTGCTCCGAATTTGGTATACCGGTTTATTATGTTAAGGAACTTCCCTGATTAGTTTTGGAGGTTCATTGGTTAAGAATAAAGGGGAAAAGGGGGGCTAGTCCACCCCCTTAATTCAGATAAATGGGTTTTTCATGCAGAATGATTCGATTTGCTCCGAATTTGGTATACCGGTTTATTAGGTTAAGGAACTTCCCTGATTAGTTTTGAGGGTTCATTGGTTAAGGATAAAGGGGGGAAAAGGGACGTTAGCCCGCCCCTCTTAAATTAGATAAATGGGTTTTTCATGCAGAATGATTCGATTTGCTCTGAAGTTGGTATACCGGTTTATTATGTTAAGGAAATTCCCTGATTAGTTTTGTGGGTTCATTGGTTAAGGATAAAGGGGGAAGGGTGGCTAGTCCCCCCTCCCTTAATTTATATAAACGGTTTTTTCATGCAGAATTATTCGCTTCGCTCCAAATTTGGTATACCTGTTTATTATGTTAAGGAGCTTCCCTGATTCGTTTTGGGGATTCATTGGTTAAGGATAAAGGGGGTGGGCTAGTCCACCCCCTTAATTTAGATAAATGTTTTTTTTTTTTTTTGCAGGATTATTCGATTTGCTCCAAATTTGGTATACCGGTTTATTATGATAAGGAGCTTCCCTGATTAGATTTGGAGGTTCACTGGTTAAGTATAAAGGGTGAAACGGGGGCTAATACCCCTTCACTTATTTTTTTGAGGGGCATTATTCTTTAAAATAAGAGTATGATATACAATTAGTGTGAATAGCCTGTGAGCTCAATGCCATCAGTTTAGCTGGGCATTTTTCTTTTTTATTGTTGTATATGTTTCACCTTCACCCCAGACGTATATTTAAATTAATTAGAATAACTTTTAAATTTGCGTTTCATATTAATTTATTTCGATAGAGTTTCTAACTGTCGTTAATGACGCTTGATGTCTTGATGCAACTTCTATAATCCCTGAATAAGAGGTGTCACATTCTCACATCTGTTCGAGAAGAGAACTTAAAAGTAAATTAATATTGTTTGCGGTATAGAACGTGATACGAATGCCAGTCATTCTTTGTATTTAGTTTCATCTATGAAAACATTACACTAAATTATTACTTCATGACTGGAGCCATTATTTTTGGACATTTTTTAGTCCAGACGTGTATTTTCAAAATAATTAGAATAACTTTTAAATTTCCGTTTTATATTAAATTATTTCGATAGAGTTTCTAACTGTTGTTAACAGGGTTGGAAAAAAACCTGGTTTTTTTGTAAAACACCAAAAAAACCGGTTTATTTGGTTTAAACCAGGTTTTTTTGGTTTAAACCGGGTTTTTTAAAATATAATTTCCTATTGCATACAGATGCATGTCTCGTGATAAAATAAACATTTTTGGATATTATATAAGTAATATAACTTTTGAAAATATTTAAATTAAATAATTACAGTCAATTATATAGAAAATTGAAATCATTTCTAATTTAAACATTATTAATAACAGCTATGTCTTATGTTCAAAGTACACTAGTAAACTGCTCTACACAGTGAAACATTGATACCTTGAAAATCGTATAAAGAATCCTTTGATTAATAATATAATAATCAATCAATAAACATTTGATGCAGTTTCATGAATATAATATATTATTCTGTGGTTGTTGTTATTATTATTTTTTTTAATATCCAAATACTTCTGGTTATTTTGTTTTCTGAGTGATAACTCCAAGTGTCCAAGGCAACATTTTTGGCCATTAGATTCAGCAACTAACAGAAAAGATTGATTGGTATTATTGAAATGCTATAACTAGCACTCAATTTTTGCAATCTGTGTTATTCAATTTAATATCTTAAGTTACTCTTTTAAATTCTTTAAGGATAATCTTCCCCAATCCCAATCCAGAAAATTTTCTTTTACAACTTAACCAAAATCTTTAAGATCATTGTATTTTGTTATTAACTACTGTAAATAATCTGCATTTTTTAAATGAAAATATTTTATGCTAAATATTGAATATTATTTATCAATTTTATCATATCTAATTTCACATGTTTTAAGAAAAATCTTTAGGGTACCAGATATGTTCATCAGCACATGCTAATTTTCATTTTACATGCATAGAAACATGACCTAGGGTCATTATGTCTCATGTTGACTGCTGAGATGAAGTGTTAAAAGTAGAAATTACTTCTATCTATAATTTAAAATAATTAAATTAAAAAAAAAAGAAAATATTATATTAGATTTTTTCTAAAAAAAAACCAATTGATTTAAACCGTGGTTTAAACCATGGTTAAAACCACTTGGTTTAAACCGTGCCAACCCTGGTTGTTAATGACGCTTGATGTCTTGATGCAACTTCTATAATCCCTGAATAAGAGGTGTCATATTCTCACATCTGTTCGAGAAGAGAACTTAAAAGTAAATTAATATTGTTTGCGGTATAGAACGCGATACGAATGCCAGTCATTCTTTGTATTTAGTTTCATCTATGAAAACATTACGCTAAATTATTACTTCGTGACTGGAGCCATTATTTTTGGACATTTTTTAGTCCAGACGTGTATTTTCAAAATAATTAGAATAACTTGGCGGTTTCCTTCTTAAATTCAATTATATAAATTGCAAACTAGCTCTAATGATGCTTTATGTGCGACCCCCAGCATCATTCTTTTGTAAAGCGGTGTCATATCTTTTTTGAGAAGTGAACTCGGAATAAATTAATATTGTTCTTGTTTGCGGTATAAAAGGCGATACGAATACCAGTCGTTCTGTTTTATCCATGAAAATGTTACGGCAAATTATAACTTCTTTGTGACTGAATGCATTATTAAAATATTCAAGATGGGTCAAAGAAACGGAAGAAAATTCTTATGAAGCATCCTTTTGTCGTCCTTCGTCATTAACTCGGTAATCAGCTGCTTCCTGCTCACGTGGGCAGATGAAAGGTCTGATGAAACCACGTCTTCTCGAATTGGGAAGGGTAATAATTGTCATAAACGAAGTGTAACATCTTCGCACATCGTCTTTTCTTTTGCTGTAGGAAGAAGGCTGGGGGAAAAAATACAATTAAATAAGGAAGGAAATAAAAAAGGAATCGTGAGTGACTCCTTTCTTTCTTTTATATCTATCTTTTTGTCTTTTGCCTTGGAGAATTTTTCTTTTTTTAGTTATCGAATATCAGAAACTCCGCAACAAATTATTGTCGCATCTGTTGGATATATTGCTGTCTTCTCTGAATCGAATCGGCATTAATTGAAGAATACGTCTTTAAATATGTCATATATAGATATATATTTTTGTTATAGCAGTCATATATTTTTTATAGCATTTTTCCAAAAGCCCCATATACTTATTTTCCTTTTCCTCTTTTTTTTTTCTTTTAATATTCTCATAATTAATTTTGGATATCTCCACGTGCGGCAGTTTCTCTGGCACACAGAAAATTTAAATTTCACAATCATTATGCAGATAAAATTCATTTTTGTTTTTGTTACAGCAAGTAAAATTTTGCTTAACGTGTGCAGATTACGCAAATAGTACAATTATTTTTGCATGAATTGACACATTAGAAAAATTTCGTTTTCTCTGATGCTATGCAATGTTTTCGACAAGTAACTAACTACTTTATGTTTCTGTAAGATTTTAAAAGGTTTTATTTCATCAAACGAATTCCACAAAACAGTCGCTGCAGTGAAGTGACAAATGGAGCCAATTTTGCTATATACACGGTGGTTCACAAAGTTTCAAGACTGGTCTGAGAATACAAAATTTATTAAACATTTTTGTACAGCGAACTAAAATTCTTCGAAATATGACCCTTGGGCATCAACACACCGCTGCCAGCGTTTTTTTATATTGTTCATAGGCTCCCTGGGAGTCTTCGCGCGCAAGGCTGTTACGGGACGTTGTTGAAGCTGGAATCGTGGATCGCTGGAAACGTGTCGAATCGCTTCCCTTTCAGGTCTTTCTTGATCCGAAAGAACAAAAAAAAAGTCGCTGGGAGCGAGGTCGGGGCTGTAGGGGGGGGGGGGGGGCTTGTGGCAGGATTGCCACGTTAAACTTAGCCAAAACTTTGATAACTGCGAGCGACGTGTGATAGGGCGCATTATCGAGGTGAACAATCCAACCATCTCTGATGTCAGTGCGGATGCGCCGGGTCACGTCAATTCTACGCTGGAATGCATCACCATTTGAAAGATAGAGTCAATCGCGTCCGCCCAGACATCAGAAACGATTGGATTGTTCACCACGGCAATGCGCCCTCTCACACACCGCTCGCCGCCGCCGAAGTTTTGGCTAATTTTAACGTGGCAATATTGGCGCAAGCCCCCCTACAGCCCAGACCTTTCTTCCAGTGACTTCTTTTGTTCCCCGGATCAAGAAAGACCTGAAAGGGAAGCGATTCGACACGATTCAAGCTATGCAGGCAGCTTCGACGAGGTCCCTCATCAGCCTTACACGCGAAGGCTTCCAGGGAGCCTATGAATAATGGAAAAAAAGCTGGCAGCGGTGTGTTGATGCCAAAGGGTCATATTTCGAAGAATATCAGTTAGCTGTACAAAAATGTTTAATAAATTTTGTATTCTCACATTCTCAGACCACTCTTGAAACTTTGTGAACACACCATGTACAGGGTGACAAGAAATATCTTGGACACACATGATACATTATAACTTTAATGCTAATGAAAATATTACGACCAAACTTCAAAATAAATATGAATACATTATTTCGTCTAATATACTTACAAATTTTCAACGTGGCTACCTTTATCCTTAATACAGAGCTTTAAATGTGTCACAAATTTTTCGCCTATGGGCCGCAAGCCGCAACTCACTTGCTGATATTTTATCCCATTCCTTGCATAAGGATAGCTTTAGGGATGCCAAAGTTTTATGAGGTTTAGCACACACCCTTGTCTCCAAGATGGACCAAACAGAATAATCCATTGAGTTCAAATCTGGGGAATACGGTGGCCATTCTTGAGCTCCAATGAAGTCAGGAAAATGTGTCTTGCACCAACCTTGAGTGGCTTTAGCTCTGTGTGCAGGGTGGAAACCTGTTGGAATGTCCATCTTTTGTTTCCAAAGAACTTTTGTGACCAAGGTAAGACAACATCTTCCAAAATGAGTTTGCGATATGTTTGTTGACTAATCTTTATCCCTTGATCAACAAAAACAAGTGGTGTTTTCCCACTAGCACACATCCCAATCCCACCCCAAACCATTACAGATAGGGGTTGTTGACGCCGTTCAACAGTGCAAGAAGGTCCAGGTGCTTCTGCTGACTAAACTCTATCATTATGGCTATTGTGAGCTTGTTCAATCGAAAACAGTTTCTCATCTGTGAAGACAAATGTTTGCCATCGATCATCTGCGGCCCGCTTTAACAGTTCTTTACACCTTTGAAGTCTTGTGCGTTTGTTCGCTGCTGTTAGCTTTTGGTCCTCTTTTATTTTGTAAGGGTGAAGACCAAGCTGTACTCTTGGCATCAAAGATGCGGTTTCTCTGTTGATCTTCATCTCTCTAGCAACCTTTCTCTTTGTTATCCTAGGATTTCGTTGAACTCGCTTTTTGTTAACTACCCGGTTTCTTGATGTGTGAACTGTGCGCTTTCTTCCTCTTCCTGGCCTGTCACCATCATGACCGAGTTCTTTAAACCTTTTGATTGTGTATGAAACCGTCTGCTTAGGCACTTTCAATCGTTGAACAATTTCACATTGTTTCATTCCTTGCTTATGTAATTCAAGTATGGCAGATCATTTGTTAACCATAATGGTTATCACAACTAACTTACTTGCACCTGTTTATAGTAGCTTTCTAGAATCAATTCCCTGTGACAATAACTTTATAACTTTAGTGGTAGTTACAGATTTTTGGTTTGAAACTTTTTCCAAGTTATTTCTTGTCACCCTGTATATTACTAAAGTAACAATATGTGAATCATGTATAAAGGATTTTCTATCAAAGGTACAACAACAGAAACCTCATTAAGAAATCGTTAATACATTTTGTATGCAACTTGGATTATTTCAAGTTCGATGTTGCATAAATGATAAATTGGTTATTAGTATTGAAGATTTAAAAATTCGATGCAGTTTCTACATGTAGACGACCCGCTAAGTAAAATTTAAGTGTAACATTAATTAGTAAACGTTATTACTAATCGGTTGGTACCTGTCACATTTTTATACGATGGTTTGCGCGGGGTGGGGGGGGGGGGGGAATTTTGAATAAATTTTACAACTTCACGTCTTTAATAATAATAAAAACTTTGCATGTCTATCTTCCCTTAAAATCTGCAGCAATTCTCTATTAACAAAACAAGCAAGTTCCTGGCTTTAACTCTTCGAGGGCTATTTGGAGGCTTTAGCTATGCAATATGCTTCATTTCGCTTTACGACGCTCTGATTAGCACAATTAATTTAATTCTCCTATAGGATTTCAGACGTAATTCTGTTCATTATATCGGATAGATTTATGTATTTATTCAGATGTGTGCCTAATAGTTAATAAGCTCATTTTCCTCAGAAATGGCATAGGGGAAAACCCACTAATTGAATGATTGTCATTGTGGGCTTGGCTCATTTCGGATGAGTATTATGTTGGTGGGTATAATACTGATTCACTACGAGAATTTTAATGATATATGTGCAACCAGTTGAAGTAAAGAAAATTTGCTTTCCACTTTTTACCAAGCGTATCACGACGGATGCCTTCGGCATCTAAAGTTTACTGAAATTCTTTAAAGTATAATAATTAAAGAAATTTAAAGCATGAAGATTCACCGATATCAAAGATTTTTTTTTTTTTTTTGTGTTTTTGTATCTGTGCAAGAAAGGTTTTAAAAATACATTTACATTGCAGCTTATCTAATATTAAATTTTCAGATGCTTAATTAACTGTTATTACGAGAACAAGAATGGTGAGCAAAAATCTACGATTTTGGTTTTGTACTTGCAATCTTAATGCTGAATAAACAATGTATGCAAATGCAGTTTGCAAGCATTTTGCAAGTACAATATAATTTGGACACCATGCAATGCATCATTTCTTTCTTATCGCTGGTGGATAGGAATATTTCTAATTTGTGAAAACTAAACTATCCAAAAGGATTCTTACAAAGAAATGAGAAGAAGAAAAAAATGAAATAAAAGCTAAAAGCAATCCTCGAAGGAAACGATTTCATATAAAAGAAAAAAAAAAAAATCGATACTAATAAAAGAAATTTTCGTTCTGTCTGTGTGCGATGGCTAGGAAAATGTACGGCACGTACGGCAGGGGCCTCCCTCCCCAAAACGTTCACAAATGCTGTCACTTGGCAAATTTACAAACTTAGTTGGCAAATTTATTTGAAACTTTAATAAAAACTATAGTAATACTCTTTCTATTTCTGATATACTTGGCAAAAGTTACAAACCAAATTGGGAATGTTATTAAACTTTTTACAAGTAAGAACTATATTATATTTTCTAATTGTGGTAACTTGACAAAATTATAAAACTAGTTGGAAAATACTGAAACTTGACTTGGCAATTTAAGGTCTTCTCTCCCCGAATAAAATGTCTTAGCGTTGGCCCTGCGCAGTAGGCTGTAAATTTGTGTGAGGGTAGTCGAAGGCCTCTCCTGGTGCACCTGAGACTCAAAATTTTAAATTTCTAATACTTAGATGAGTTATTAATTAAAAATCGCAACTCGCTCTCTTCAAAAAGTAATCTATTTTGTCATAGGTCGTCGAAAGCATTCGCATATACCCAGAAGCCCATTTACGCATCGGAAGCAAGCGAAGAACCGACCTTTCTATTTTATTTGTGTTTTTTAATAATTTTGTTTTAACCTAAATCGACCAAACAACTCGGTACAGTTAAAATTGAAAGACATATTCCAAAAGGTCATATTCTTACGTCTCAAACGCTACAATCAATTCGAAAAAATATTGCAGTTAACCTTTTGAAAATAAATTTTCAAAAAGTGTCGTTTTTTCCCCAAATAGCAACGCCCCTCCATGGCGCAATTTTAGAGGTATCGACAAACCAAATATACGCTCTTAAAGCTGAAACCTTTCAATCGAAGTTGCAATCGGTTTTTAAAAATATGAATTTTAATTCTTTTAAATACACAGGCGAACGCAGGTCACTTCGCGCCTCACAAAGTCGATCTTTTTTTTCTACGCTAAAAGTAACTAAACGTCCATATTTTAATAAAAAGGCTCGCATGAGACTTTATATTCCTATGCAAATAAAATAGTATATTTCGTTCTGTCATATTTTAAAGTTATGCCCATCTTTCTTTTGATACCCTGTATATAGATGTGAGTAGTACCTGTTTTGAAAATTTATGTATACATAAAATAGATATGAAGTTTAGTACTAGTCACTTCAGCATAATACACTAAAAATTTCTACCGAAGGGGGTCTCTCAGAATGATACTTGCCCAGAAGCGTCGCGATGGGAGGCTAGGGGGGGGGGGGGGAGCCTCCCCCTCCAATATATGTGAACATGGGAAATTTGAGCTTAGAGTTGGGAAATTTTAGATTTTTTAAAGACTTTTTTTTTTTTAAATAACAGTAAAAAAAATATGAAATTTTTATTGTATTGCTAACTACATTTCTGGGTTCTGTAACAGTAAACAAGTTAAATTATCAAAAGAAGTGCAAACAGCAGCCAGACTCACTTTGTCATTGTGTTTCTCTGTGCTACGAAAATGTCTTACATGGTATTTTCATATGAAGTGCAATTATGACTCGTATTATACAGAAGACAAAAAACTCGCAAACCTTAAATTAATTTTGGTTTTCTCTAAGTATATGCAAATTTCCTAGGTTTAAATCTTACATTTACTGTATTCTTTGAAATTGCTTCCTTTTATCTTCATGCTCAATGATTCCGAGATGGGAAAATAGATAAATAGAAATTAATCTAGTTTTGATTTTAATTATTTAAATGAAAGAGGTGTGTTTGAACTTTCATTAAACAAACTAATAATTATGATTTTTATATTTCTAGTTTGAATATTTTCTTTGGAAAGGATTTTTTACATATAAGTATCATTATCATAAATACACATTGCACATATCATTTCAAGTTGGAAAATAAAGCAATTTGTTTCAAGTTGGAAAATTTTTGAATCCCCCCCCCCCCCCCCCGAAAAAAATTGTAGTAAAGCCTCTGTACTGTACTTGTCCCAAGTCCCCAAATAGTCTTGAGTCGGGCCTTGGTGCCGGCCCGACAGG
Source organism: Maratus speciosus (assembly GCA_963932465.1). NCBI lineage: Eukaryota > Metazoa > Arthropoda > Arachnida > Araneae > Salticidae > Maratus > Maratus speciosus. The sequence goes on along the minus strand of OZ010793.1, from coordinate 411,244,042 downwards.
CTGTGGTACCGATACGTAGTCTTTTTATAACAAATTTTTATAGTTTGTTTATCAGAAATTCTGATGTCTTTATGGCGAAATTTTTCATTTATTACCAACCCACTCAATTTTTGTTGAAATCATGCTTGATGATAAAAATTTTTAAATATTTCTTTCAATACAAAAGAAAAACAAGTGGGTAAGTGTGATCACAGATCGCACAGAGGGTTTCGTTTAATATTCCTTTCAAAACACTTTATCCTTTTGAAAAATCTGTTAGTTCCACCTTTCGCAATCCGCAGTCTATTCTAAACAAAAATCTATCCGAACGAAACTCCGTTTTACATACTATCCGTATATATATTAGTCGAAGGTATTGGGCCCATAGCAAACGAGATAAGTAGGCGCCCCTGGCGGTAAAATGTGGAACTAAAATATGTAAGGCTATGGTGCATAATATGAAAGAATGGTCAAAGGGGTGTCGGCAAAAGTTGGAAAAGTGCTCTGCGGGTGAAAAGGGCGGAAGTTAGAAAAATTGCTTAAAATATACAAGTTAGAGCACGGAGGAGTAAATAATATAAGACTTTTTGAAAATTTTATGATTTGTCGTGTGGGAGGTATTCAGATATACGTATGCAAAAATTCATGTCTCCAACTTAATTAGGGGCTCTCTTAGAAAGAATTGCTTAAAATACATATGTGGTAGCTCAAAGGGTTAAACGTAAGACTTTTTCAAGATTTTATGATTTGTCGCCTGGGCTCAGGTGTTCTGCTATAAGTATGCAAAATTTCAAATCTCCAATTTAATAAGGGGCTCAGTTAGAAAGAATTGCTTAAAATAAGCATGTGGGAGCCCAAAGGGTTAAATGTACGGCTTTTTCAAAATTTTATGATTTGTCGCATGATGGTGTTCAGCTATAAGTATGCAAAATTTCACGCCTCCAACCTAAATAGGGTGTCACTTAGAAAGAATTGTTTAAAATGCACATGTGGGAGCCCAAAGGGTTAAATGTACGACTTTTTCAAAATTTTATGATTTGTCGTTTGATGCGAGGTGCTCAGCTATAAGTATGCAAAATTTCACGCCTCCAACCTAATTAGGGACTCAGTTAGAAAGAATTGTTTAAAATACACATGTGGGAGCCCAAAGGGTTAAATGTACAACTTTTTCAAAATTTTATAGTTCGTCGTTTGATGTGAGGTGTTCAGCTGTAAGTATGTAAAATTTCACGCCCCCAACCTAATTAGAGGCTCACATAGAAAGAATTGTTTAAAGTACACATGTGGGAGGCAAAGGGTTAAATGTACGACTTTTTCAAAATTTTATGATTTGTCGCTTGATGTGAGGTGTCCATCTATAAGTACGCAAAATTTCACGTCTTCAACCTAATTAGAGACTCAATAGAAAGAATTGTTTAAAATACACATGTGGGAGCCCAAAGGGTTAAATGTACGACTTTTTCAAAATTTGTCGTATGATGTGTGGTGTTCATCTATAAGTATGCAAAATTTCAAGTCTCCAACATGTATAGTTTCTGAGAACGGGCTCTGTGGCGGACAGACAGACAGACAGAGGAGCGAGACGAATAGGGTTTCGTCAGATGAACGAAACCCTAAAAAAATTTATTTAACGTATTAAAATTCTGCATTATGCCTAATACAGAGTTCAGAGTATTCTTTTTCCGAATTCTATGATTGTGATGCCTAATAAGGTTGTACAATATGTTGTCTCACTATAGTAACTCAAATGTTTTTGTAATTTCCGAATGGCAACTCTGCTGCTCCATCAGACTGTAAACAGAACAGTGTGTTTTGTTTTCGACTTCCTGCATTTAAATAAATGTTTTGATTTAATTATTTTCTTTTAGAAATCAAGATAATTATTTTCGTACTATAAAGGTAAATTTTTGGTCCTCTCTGAGTTCAGTCTCTCAATGTTTAACTTTTATTTGTTATGCAGAAATTCATTATCTCCATTCTATATTTCAGTCATTACATGTCATAAATAGTTATTTTCACAAAATTATATTTCTTGTGTTCGATTTTGAGTATAAATTTTACTTAATATGTACGTTTTTTTAGTTTATTAGTGGGATCGCCACGGGCGACGACGAATCAACCAGGAACAAATCATTCAGGTGCTGTATACCGATGTCCGCTCTCGACTCGAGTAAAAGATTGCCGACAGCTCAACATCGAAAACGCCGAAGACCGTGAGTATACGAAATTCAAAATATGCTTCATTTAATATTCGCTAAAATAAATAATCTAGTTTTAAGCTAAGATAAAATTTTCCTATGGTGCTATTTCCGTGTTTCGGATTCTTCTACTATTAATCTTTTCCTTCCCTTTTTTTTCTTCTTTTTACCTGTTTATTTATTATTATTAATTTCCCTTCATCTATGGTGTAATTTTAGTTTTTGGTGCCTTTGGATATCTTCTGATGTATATTTTAATCTTAAAAATTAACTATAATACTATTTACTGTTACTATTACTATAATACATACTGTTTATTGTGTATCCGGTGTGCCAGTGCTGCCATCTACGGGATTCAAGATGGTATTGAATTCAGGCATTTTTTTTTCCGGAGAAATTTTTTTAACCTACAGTGAAGACGGAAATAAAAAGTTTAAAACTTAAAAGATTACAAATACACACACACACACATATATATATATATAATGGCACATCTGTTAAGGGCAGGATATAAAACTTTAAGTAAATATATTTTTATTAAATAAAGGATGCTTACATTTTTAATCAAGAACAGAGGATGCATCAAGTTCATGACCATTTCTAGTTCATTAAGGATATTTCAAAATTAATGCCAAAGGCCAGTGTGCACATTCTCCGGTAACAACTGAAATTAAAAAGTAATTCCTCCTGCCTTTGAATTATTGGTTGCCACTATATTTTGTAAATTATTGCACAGACTTTTATTGTAATGAAGGATACAACAAAGGTTTGTAACAGTAGTTCGAACCTTTTTTTTAGAAAAAAAAAAAAAATTCTCTTTAAAAAATTTAGTTTTTATAAAAAGGGAATTTACAGAGAAAGAAAAAATGCATCATTGAAAAAATAATATATTTATCACATTCATAAAATAAGTGAAGATAATAATAGAGGAAATTAAGTGTAACATGCAACAGAGATATGCATGTTTTTTTTTATGTATGCTCATAAAAAAAAAAAAATAATTCACAAATCACTAATATTTATCAAGTACGTATTTTTAATGTTTTTTTTTTCTTTTTTTTCGGTACATTTCGGTTCGCCCGGCTAACTGAAAAACACCTGTTTTTTGTAAAATCTCAAAAACATTTTAAAAAAAGATATATTCTGCCAAAATAAACTACCATGTACCGTCCAGAGTGAGCCATGTGTATATCCCAACTGCTTGTATTTATTTATCTTATTGTTTGTATGATTTTTTTATGGAATAAATTTTTAATCCTGGGCAAAACATGTTGTATGTCAATGTTTATCTATCTATTAAGCACTTCAATAATATAAGAATTGTGGCATCTATTTGCCTTTACCATTTTAAAATATTCACTTAATTTTCCAAAGTCTGCACATTTTAGATTCTTGTAATCTTTATATTTGTACTTTTGCATGAAAATTACTTTATTTTTAACTTGAAATTTCCATATTATTTTCTTCTAGTAGTTCTGTTGAAACTGCAGGTATGAATTTTATTATTTATTTATTTATTTATTTTCAGCCCCTGAAGATGATGAATTAAAAGATGACCAGTGGCTGGGTGTTACAGTCAGGAGTCAAGGCCCTGGTGGCTATGTTCTGGTAATATTTAATATTCCTGAGATATACTTTTTTAATGCAGAATAATATGAAATGATCTCGTATCTATAGATATACAGTAGACTCCCTCAAATCCGCACAGCTTGGGACCAGAGGTTGTGCAGATTTTAGAATTTTGCGGATTTCTGGTCATTGCTTTGTTTACCTTTTTAAAACAGTAATTTGAATGTAATAATGCAATCAAAATTATAACGAAAGCTTGCACTATAATAAAGTATTAAAATAATTAATTAAAGTAATAAAGTAAAATGATAAAAAGTAAGATAATTTAAAAAATGATTAAATTATTAAAAGTAAAAGTCAAGTAAATAATTAAATATATATGATAAAGATGACATACAATTTCCTTTAATTATTCAATGAAACTTTCCTCATAAAGGTACCCTATTAATTAGCTCGCATCAAAATCAGACAGTAAGGAAGTCTTATTTTAGGTTTAGCTAGTCTTTATAACTAAAAAAGCTTGATTAATATTTAGTAAAAAGATTGTGATTACCAGATATATCAGCAATATCTTGATTTTTTTCAGAAATAAATTTGTTTCCGTCATGAAAAACCACAAGTTGAGTCATATTATCGAGAATTATATATTAAAATACATATGAAATGATATAAAACTGAAAAATTCTGTAATTTTGCCCTTAAATCTGAACTGAAAGTTTCATTGTTTACATCTGCAATCATGTGTGGATTTTAGGCATTTGCAGATTTTAGGGAGTTTACTGTATTTATTAAATTGTTATTACTAAATTTGTATACAGTTATGTTTTTTAATGCCTCTAAACTTCATAATTCTTGAATATTCACCTTTTGTCTGTAAAATTATTTTTTCTATAACCGTTTAAGACTTGAAGAGTTTTGGTAGAAATTAAAAGTCTTGGTGGTTAACCCTAATTAATAGGATCCTATATATTTGAAAAAAAAATTCCGATGTCAGGTTTCGTCAAGGGAGGATCCCCACAATTGTGTGGTACAGGCTCGGCTTTAAATCATAAAAAAATAGGAAATTGTTTTTTCTTTTTCCTTAAGGTCAGGCCCTAAAAGGTTATCGAATACACAGGGGTGAGGAAATGTATCATTTTACTCGCCATTGGCGAGTGGATTTTCTGACAGGGTGAGTGAATTTTTAGGTAGTTTTTGGGAAACTGCATTAATTAGAGATATGCAAAAGACTTTTATTTTCTTTATTTGTTAGATAACACAGTTTAATAAACACACAGAAGGTACATCACTGGTGTAAAACTAGATCAAAGCACTGATAAAACAATGATATAGCTCAAATAGGTTCCATTACGACTAGCAGTCGTTCTTATATTTGACCTTAGGTGCAGCCATTCCAAGTTCTGATGAGTTTTTTTTTCATTTTCTTTAGAAGGGGCTACTGCTGGAGAAAAGAGGGCATGCACTTTTCCTTTGATTTAGCCTTTAGACTATTCAAAATCTAGTAGACATCTATAAATAATCTAGTAAAGCACATTATTATTATCCTCAAATTCTAACATTGTCTGACAACTCGTATGGCTTTGGTTGCTTTTATTTTTATGTTTCCCAAGTTCGAGAGTTGGATATTGTTAAACAAACCAGTTCTAGAAACATTGAATATGAAACAATAATTTATTAATAAATTAAAACGATAAGGCATCAACAACATGCCTCAAATATTTGTTTCTCTTTATATAATATATTAACATTAAAGAATAATAATATATAATGTTTATATAATATATTAACATTAAATAAATTTGTATAGATTGTAATTTTAACATTCATAGAGACGTTAGGATACCAAGGATGCCTGACTTTCCTTTGTTTACTTAATTGCATTTACTCAAATTAATTGGTTGCCAGAATTGTTGATAAAATGTTCCCACTCACCTCTTAAGACGCTACTTCAGTCAAACGAAAAGACCCGTTCGCTAATGCTAATCCTATGGAAGACATTTATAAAGATAACTCGTTAATTTAAATATTTTTAAATGATTTTTTTTTTCTTTGAATAGTTGAGATCAATTTGTACAAAGACCGTTATTTACTTTTTCGATTTTGTTTACAGGTATTTTTAATGAGGACACTTTAATTTTCGGAACCGGTTTCGAAAGTAAAAACATCCTCATAAAAAAATCTGCAATCAAAATCGAAAAAGTAAAAAACGGCCTGCATAGAGATCGATCTCAGCTATACAATGAAAAAAAAAATCATTTAAAAATATTGAAATGCGACTGAGATATCGTTATAAATTTCTTCCATAGGATTAGCATTAGCGAACACATCTTTTCGTTTGACTGAAGTAGCCTCTTAATTTCCTCAGTCAGAAGCATCGCCAGCAATAGTATTATTTCATTTCCATTTAATCCACCACTCTAATAGAGGTATCTTTTATTACCACCTAGCGGATGCTCATGAGCAAACCCGCATTCTTCTACTCAAGTCAGAGAAAACAAAATTCTCCCTTCTTAAAGAGAAAGGCTGTTTCTTCTCCAAGCTTTAAACCCCATCTATCTTAATTTCTAAATTATCATCTCTTCTTTAGTGTTACTGTCTGCTTAAATCCCGCCTAAAAATCATCTACTCCTATAAAAATTTCCAAGGGGTGACTTCTTTCTGTATTTTGCAAAACTATTTGCTGCTGGATCTACTGATGCTTGCATAACATTATAATTTTTCTAGTAACGCTTACACTTTGCTGGTCTGAAATTTGCCCTTAATATCTTAATCCCTTTTTATGATGTAATCTGAAACTCGTGTTACAAAAAATATGACACTTTTATAGCTAACTTGCTAATCTCATTAATATATTTACTGCTATTCAAATCCCTAGGACATATTTATTGTTATCTATATCCCCTGCAATGAAAGTTCACCAGATGTTCAAAAACTCCTATCCCTTTTATTGGAAATTCTATATTGCTGGCTTAACACAGAGACACATTTATTGCTTAAAAGAAATTTCATTATGCGACCTCCTACGATACATGCATGCCCTCAAAGGACCCATGGTGGTGCTGGTGGTCCAATTATCGTGTTATGTTTTTGTCTATCATTCTTTCCCTTACCACACATGTGTAATATGGCAGGATTATCCCGAAAGTATGTAATATCAAAATAAACTAAAATGAATAAATAAAATACTATGCAATATAACACTATTATGCTAATATTAATGTTTTAAAACTCTAGAGTAAATATCTTAAAGTTCAATTAGGTAACACAAGATCACACACACACACACACACACACACACAAAAAAAAAAAAAAAAAAACATAAAAGTTCAGGTGAGTTTAGTAAGGTAAAGTTTCTTTTTCTAGGTTCAGTGTGAGGCATACAATGTGCTCAGGGAATCAGAAGCAGATTTGCCCCCCCCCCCCATTTAGAGGGGGCATCATGCCTTTTTTTGTGGGTAGGGGAATTGCATATCCTTATTAGCAAACTTTATATTTTAAATCCAGACTGGCTATTTCCTGACATATACTCAATTCATTTCCATTCATAAATGCATGAAATTTTCAGGTATATTTGTAAATAAATTTCTGTATAAAAAGTAACTCCATAGATGAAGGATTTTTATGAAGGACAAAAAAAATCAAAACACCTTTATGGCATATTTATATTTAAAAAATGTATTGTTTTATATAAATGTTTTTTGTTTAAAGGGGTGATCCTGACAACCCCCTGCTTCTCCCCTTGAATCCACACTTGCAGGGAATCCATATTACTGTTGAGTTTTCCACATTTGTAGGATATCTGGGCTTGAAACTGCTGCAATGCCAGAACCCACCATTGAAGGTGACTGTTCAGTGTGTGCCATAAATATAATGCTCAATTTTTTTCAGGGCGAAGATAAACTATGAACACTTCTTTTTCAATAGTAGCATAACCCTCTTGGCACATTAAGAGTTTTTTACTTATAAAAGCGATGGGGTGTTCCTACTAATGTTTTGGGGATAGGCAAGCGCCTATTGCATATATGATGAATGATCTTTGAAAATCCATCTATTTGCTGATTTCCTGTTTCAAATTGTAGAATGTCTTTTCACATTGTTCAACTAGGTTACTTCATTACGGGCACATTTCTTGGTGAGCTCGATCAATGGATGAGCTATGTCAGAGAAGACAGGAATATAGGATCGGTTAATAGGACAAAAGACCTAACAAGCTCCTGATATCTTTCTTTGGCTTTGGGACTTCTAAGTTTTTTATTGCTGCTTGCTACTTTGTCGGGATCAGGTGCATGTATGGAATATCCCATGCCTTAGGAATTTTACCTGATGTCGTGCAAATACACACTTCTTAAAGTTCACTGTGAAGTTGGCTTCTTCGAGAGTAGTCAGTACTGCATCTAGATACTTAAGGTGATCAAACCAATTATTGAAGAAAATTACTACATCTTTTATATATGTTTCTGCATGTTCCTTATGCTGAGAAAAGATATGATTTACAGATCTTTGAAACGTGTCTGCCACCTGAAAGCATGACTACGAAGGCATGTTGTCCTCGGTGGGTGACAGATGATGTGGGATGTTTACAATCTCTACTTAGTCTTATCTGCCAATATCCTTTTAGTAAGTCAAACAGGCTAATAAGTTTCGCTTGTGAATTCAAGTATCTGTAATCAACACATAGACTTGTTACTGATGGCTCTATCTCTGTATAAATAGTTTTCTATTATCAGGAGTGTTATTTTAGATTTTCTTTGGACTCGGAGGGGACATAATTCTTTTGTTTGACATAGCAGATCGTTTTTTCTGTTAATTTTTCATACATATTTTCAAAGGGATGTTTTTAATGTTATCATTTATTTACATGCAATAATTATTATATTTGTTTTAAAATAGTGAAAGCATTTAATTAATGATAAGAAATGAAAGAAACATAATAATAAAATGATTCTGAAGTTCAATGTGTGGGGAGGGGGAGGGCAACTGCTCTATCCTGGCCCCCCTAAATGACACACCTACTATTAAAACAGTATTCAGAAATATGTCCGAAAGTAGCTCCTTTGGATTTGAGAACAAGCAGCCTTAATGAACATAAGCATGTGCAGCATGTCATAGACAAATCTCAGTTTCTTTTTGTAGTTAACCTGTCAGGTCATTGCTATGTAAAAAAATAGTGGTTAATTCAATGTAGCATTTCTTTTAAGCTATTTTTCATGGCTGTTATTATTTATTGCATGAAGTCATGTTTTAAAAGCTAACAATATTTTTATGGGTATTTTTTAGGCTTGTGCTCACAGGTATATAAAAAGAGGAGCAGATTATCAGTGGGGTCAAGGGATTTGTTACTCTTTATATCAGACTCTCGAATCACATTTAGCTTGGGAACCTTGTCTTAATCGTCCAGTTGCCAAAGCTCATGAACAGTTTGGGTACTGCCAAGCTGGTACAAGTGCTGATATATCTGAGGTAATTATATTTATTTAATAAATTGCAATATTTACTTAATAACGTAAAGATTTGCTTCTTTTATTCTAATCCTGAGAGTGAAATGAAAATTTCATTTATTCTAAATAATTTAATGACTAAATCTATAATAACTAAAACTAAATAATTTAAATCTATGTTGCTGTTATTTAAGAATAAACAGAAGATTTATCTTTTTATAGGTAGTATTTGAAGTTGCTTTTAACAGCATGATAGGTTTATACTCTTGATACAGTTATTTATATTAAATTATAAGTATTAATTGCATATCTTTTCATATTATTTTTGAAAAGATGCTATCTAAATTGTTTTAAAAAGCCTGATTTTTTTTAAAAAATTTATTTTGCCCTCCTAAAGTTTTTTCAGTAAACATGGAATCAGAAATGTTTTATAGAATATACTTATTTTCATAATTCTTCCTGTGCATATTATTCCACATCTTTAAAATGTTTGTAGTGTGTTTTCTCCTTGAGTTATAACACCCAATTCATGCCTTTACTCAAGCAGTTTATAAGTACAGTACACTCCCTCTAATCCGCACAGGTTGGGACCAAGGGTTTTGCGGATTATAGAATTTTGCAGATTATAGGTCATTTCTTTGTTAACATTGTAATATTTGAAATTTATCAACAAATATAGTAACCACATTGTAAATAAATAACACAGAAATAAAAGAAACTGCTTATATATCTATATATAAACTGTACCCAATATTAGAAATACATTTAAATAATATAATAATGCACAATTAATAGAAACATTTCTACTTATTTTTAGATCTCAAGCATCGCAGTGATAATGGTTTGCTTTATAGCTTTTAATTTATACTCTGCAATTTAATCTTGAAGCCTTTTACAAGAGTCAGGATTTTTTGATAAATAAGAAAAGTTTATTTTTCTAAAAGATTAAGGCATTTATCCAAAAGAGCTGACCCTTCTTTGAAAGTAATTTTACCTTTTATATAGCCAACAAATGTGTTCAGAATATAGCAGTCTAATAGTTATTTATAAGATACACAGAATATTTCTTTCTAACTAATGCAAAAATGCATTAAAAAATTTTAGGGCATTTAAAATTAAAATTTTTAATAAATTCATCAGATTAGTCAATATTTATTACAGTCAAAATGTGAGTTATCTTGCTTAAAAAAAGATTTTATCTCTTTGTTTACATGTTTGTTTACATCTGAAATATAGTGCAGATTATAGGCGTTTGCGGATTATAGAGTTGCGGATTAGAGGGAGTGGACTGTACTTCTAAATCGATACGTCTGATTATCATTGAGAATTTGAAACAATTTTGGTGATAATTTTGTTTCAGCAAGAAATGTAGCAAATAATGTTTTAATTATTTTTAAATTATTATCTCACACATTCTCTTTGTCAAACATTCCTTGTGCATATGAATTTCAAATTTTTTCGATGGATACCACATACTAAGATATAACTAAAACAACTTCACCACAAAATGTGTGAACTGACTACGCTGTCTTCAAAACATTTAATTAAACACAAAGTAATAAAAAAAAAACATTATATAGGGTGACTGCTCCAGTAGTTGATACCCTTCCAGTAGTTGATCAAACTTTTGAAATATTGCACCATTTCAGACGGAAATGATTTTTACACCTGTCACTAGACGTAATATTTTTGTTTGAATGTTGGAGCACCTGTTGTCACATTGTTGTCAGTTGCCTGCTGTAAGAGAAGCCACTTTATGATTTTTTTAAAATTAGAAAATGTAAAAATTTAGTTTTTGATTAGTAGGAGACCATTACATTATGCTAAGTTAAAATAATCTACTTCCATCTTGCTTATTTCAAATAATAGTTTTATATGAATTATTGTTAATCACAGCTTAAGCATGATATTTTAAAGATGAATTTTTGACTGATTTCTTCGATTGATCAACTACTGGGTAAATGGCAATTAAAGAAACTATTTACTTATAATTTTGTTGCTATTTAATTTCAGCAGATTTCATTTTTGCCCATTATAGGACATTCATTAAGGGTTGTAGCAATCATGTTAGTTTACTTCTAAAATTTAAAAGGAAGGAAATATTATAAAAACCCCGTAGCACCGGCCTTATTTGATCAACTACTGGCTCAGTCACCCTAGTTAGACCATAAACTAACGCAATTTATAAGAATAGCATAATAGAGAAGTACTTTTACATTCTCTATCTGAACATACTTATGCTAAGCCCTTTTTGAAAAGAATACTGTTCTTTAGAGGTCTGTTTTTCTTCTGGCTAATGCCTTTTACATAAATGTGGTTGAAGTATTGCACCTTTTTGACTTCACATTTATGTAATTTAAATATATAGAAAGCATAAAAAGGGTGAAATTTGAAGTGTTGCTCTTTGAATTTTTTCATTTGAAGTGAGGATACAGATTAAAAAAAAAAAAAAAGAAAAAAGAAAAAAGAATTTCTAACTACTCCGCTCACTTTTGCTTTCTGTGTATTTACATACAAATATTTATGTCTGGTACCAATCAGATAGTTTTAAGATTAATATACATTATATGGGAATGCATAATTGTTTGTCACATTTCTTGCAAAAAGAACACAAGTTAGTGATAAGCAGTATGAATAAAGTTGTGAAAACATACTCATTTTTAAAGTATAATGAACAAATTTAGCAGAGTTTTATGATTTATAATGTAAATATATTCTTTTTCACCTTTCCCACCCTTTGTTTCAGGATCACAAAATTGTCATTGGAACTCCAGGACCTTTTACATGGAGGGGTTCTGTCTTCGTAAATAGTGTAAAATTTGGAATTAGAGATGATAAAAATTGGTATTATGGACCATTATTAGATGATGAGGCACCTGTTGCAAAGTACAGTTATCTAGGTATCAATTCTATATATTTTTAAGAATGTATTCATTGAACTTTGCTTTATAAACACCACTTTAAATCATTTTTTTATTGACAGTTTTCTGATTTTCTGGGCATTGAAAAACCACTGTACAACTCCTAATTAAAATGGACTCTCAGTTCATAGCTAATTCTTATAGCCCCAAGCTATCCAATTTACCAAGGTTTCACTGTATGTACTTGTTCATTCATAAAATATTCATTTGTTATTTCATAAACGAAAAAGACTTTTTTTTTTTTCTTTTTACCTCTATTCTGAAAGATGGGTTACTGGTTATTGCCACTGCCGGTATTGAGTATATCATGACCTTTTCATTTTCTTAGCTTATCCTGCTAAACTATTGCACATGAAAACTAGTAATTTTATACAGAAACGTATGATAAACATGCTGAAGCAGACAGTTTTTAAATTGAAAAATTACTTTAAATACTATTTAGTATTGAAGTCTGTCAAGATGGTTCAGTTGAATGTTTTATAGGTTCAAAAACTATGCACAGCAGTTGAACAACCTTTTGTAAGCATTTACTGTACTGGATTTAGAGTGCAGTGTCCAATAATTTTTTTTTAAATTTGACTTTGCAGTATACCGGATAAACAAAAATGTAAACCTAGAAATTGTGACGCCCGTATGTAGCATGGGCAAATCACGCTTGGCGAAAAGATGCTGCTTGTATGATGTACGGGCAAAACTCGTAAGCGGTTAAAGACCTATTTGCATTTAAAAATTAAAGCATGCCTTTCTTCTTAACTTGAATTTTCTGAAAATTCATTCAAAATTTTTCAATTTTGTTTTAAATTATTTTCTTCAAAATTTCATTATCTGAATAGAGATTTAATTCATATTTTAAAATTGCTAGACTTTAGAGACCAAATAGTAATATATTGTCCATTGAAATATATATTTAAAAAAGATTATTGAAAATGAAAGAAATCTTTAAAATAATTAAATTATTATGTGCTAAGAGCAATTGATGATGAAAATACATCATATTTAATTATGATACAATATATGCGTTTTGGTACATTGAAGAATTTTTTAAGGATATCTGAAGTGGGATAATAGTGTATACAGACTTGTATAAAACCAAAAACTTTCTGCGCACATAAATATTGGGTCAAAAACTTTCCGCAAATTAATTTAATGTTCAATAATTATTATGACAATTATATTATTTTAACGATATGAATTAAAACCAGTAATTTTAAAATAATTACCATTTAAATTAAAAATTAATTTATATTAATTAAAGAATAATTATTTTGGTTAAAAAAATAAAGCTAAAAATGCATGATAAGAAGGGGTGAATTCTTATCAATTATTCTGTCAATGAATTTAGAAACAGCCCAAATCTTAATATTGTGACCTCTTCAAATAAAATGTCAGTCACTCTGTTCACAGAAATAATGTGACATTGCTTCTGAAACAACTGAATCACATTTTGTAGGGAGAGGTCCATTCATAAGTATATTCATTAAAGGGGCCGATGATTTTTTACCGCGGCCCTTTGACGAAATTCACGTTTTTTCCGTGGCCCTTTCATGAAATTCCTATTTTTTTCGCGATCCTTTGACGAAATCAGTTTTTTTCCCACGATCCTTTGACGAAATTTAATTTTTTTCTGCGATCTTCTGACGAATTTCGTGTTTTTTTGCGATTCTTTTACAAAGTTTGCATTTTTTTCTTGATCTTTTGACAAAATTCGGTCTTTTTCCGCTATGCTTTTAAGAAATTCGTTTTTTCTGCGATCTTTTGAGGAAATTTGCGTTTTTTCTGCGATTCTTTGACGAAATTTGCGTTTTTTCTGCGATTCTTTGACGAAATTAGCTTTTTTCGCGATTCTTTGATGAAATTCGCGTGTTTTCTGCGATCGTTTTACGAAATTCGCTTTATTCGCGATCCTTGGAAGTAATTCGCGCTTTTCCGCGGTCTTTTGACGAAATTCGCATTTTTTCGCGATCCTTTGACGAAATTAGTTTTTTTTCCGCGATTCTTCTATTAAATTTGCGTTTTTTTCGCGATCCTTTGACAAAATTCGAGTTTTTTCCGCTATCATTTGACGAAATTCTCGTTTTTTCCGCAATACTTTGACGAAATTGGTGATTTTTTCTGCGAACGATTGACGAAAAAAATTTTTTTTTCGGCGACCTTTTGTTGAAATTCGCAATATTTTTCAGTGATATATTTTTATGTCTGAATTTTCGGACTGACGGCTGATTGTTTTTAAATTTCGGAACCGAATGCCTTAAATTTTTGGAAAATTCGGAACAGAATTACCTCTGGCAAACAAATAAATCGTACACAAAATTTGGGAATATATATATATATATATATATATATTTTTTTTTTTTTTTTTTTTTTTTTTTTTAAGTTACAAGAACAAAATTACGGTTTTTTTTTCTAAAAAATTTTCTGCCAAGTTCCGAATTTTGCAGAAAATTTTCCACACACGGCGTGCTCACTTGCATCTATATTATACAACTCTGTGTGTATAAAGGTAAGTTTTAAGCATTTTCGATGTAATTGATTATTTTTTTCCTGTTGCCATATTTTAAAGAGAAACCAAGCAAAAGTAAATTATATAGTTTTTATGTGTGAAAGTTGTGCCATATTCATGAATCATGTGCATTTGCATTTATGAATCGTGAACTTTAAAGCTTTTGCTGTTTAAAAAGTTGTCATATTTAAAATAAAATGTCCAGAAAACTTAAATATTTTATTTCAATTACACAAAATTTCATAAATTATACAAACCTGTCTATATATAGTTCCTTTTACAAGATTTTTTTTTGTGGGGGGGGGGGGGGGAACAGGTAAAGATATTTAATGTCTTATGTCATGCTTGAACACTGAGTATAATATGACTAATGCATACTTAAACTTGGCATTAATACACTATTTTACAGCACAACACTATTGTTATTTTTCTTCAAAAATATTTCTTTAAACAGTAAACAGAATATAATTTTTATTGATGCATTAAGTCTATTTTGCAAAATATGTTTTGAATTGTTATTTTTACCAATTCATGTAACTTTATTTCAGGTATGGCAGTTACATCTGGCAAGTTTTTTGGTAATGAAACGAGTTTTGTGGGTGGAGCTCCTCGTGGTAATGGTACTGGGCAGGTAGTCTTTTTCCAGAAAAATAAATTAGAAACAACTTTCCTTGTCCAACTAGTACTTAATGGAGAGCAATTTGCATCATCATATGGTTTTTCCCTGACATCTATAGATATTAATAGTGATGGGTGAGTAAAATTTTAACTATGTGAGGTTAATTACTCTTTTGTTAAGTGTCTGTATAACAATAACGTTATGTGAGTGGCTGATATCATACAAGGTTAAAATCATAAGTTTTTATAAAGTATTTTTAATATATATATATATATATATACTAGTATATAACCCCCGTCAAAAATGACGGAATGTTGATTTGCGTTTCATTTTCATAAGATTTCATACAAACAAACATAATGAAGGTTTTATTATTAAAGGATTTGTATTGTACAAAATGGCAAAATTTAAATTGTTATCATTATTTCTTTCATAAAATTTTAATTTAATGTTATCAATGTTTAAGAGCTTAGCTTATATCCATTTGAAATATGCTTGCATTGAAAATAAAATTTATATTTCTTAGCAAATGTAATTAATATGTAAGGAATATACAATGCCATGTTCTATATATATTAATTACATCAATGCAAATGAAATTTTGATTTTTAACATTATAAAATTTGAACATAACCTTGGGGTGAAAAAAAATTGTAATTTAATAAGAAAATGTGAAAAAATAATTTTCTCATGCAATCATGATAAGATCTTATCTAACAAAAACATAGCTGTGAAAAAAGGGAGCCAAGTTCTGTAAAGACAATGGCAAGAAAAGAAGTGATATCTAAGTGGGTGCCAAGTTCAAATAAAATTCACTCAAACTTACCTACTGAAGTATTATAGCATTTTTTAAATTGTTTAGAAATAAAAATTATTGATAGCATATTAATAATAAATCTAGAACTTGGCAAGTTTTTACCTACAAGTCATTTATTTTTGTTAATGACATTATTATATCTAAACTTATTATTTCATGTTTGGAAGCCTTCATTTGAGTGAGCTCCTTCCCCTTGAAGGATGGTGGGATAAAATATATCACACCTAATTTTAACTGCAAAATGCCACATTGACACTAGAATTCAGGACTAAAAAGTTTAATTTTATTAAATACGTGAAAAGAAGTTTTTACCCATTTTAAAATAAATTTGTTTTTAAATTCTGGTGTGATTGAATCATTTCAGCATGTCACGAATAAAAGCTCTTTGCCCCTGAAGGGTTAAAGGGGTGCAGTCTCTAGAGGGATGGCCAAGAACAAGCGTAAAGGTATCTGTCTCTTTCTCAGGCCTTTTAGTCTGTTTGCATTGAGGTTTCCGAAGGGTGGGTGCTAGAGTGATAACCAAAGACGAGCGGGAATGTATTTGTGTATTTATTGGTTTATCAAATCTTTAACATAAGTCATTTGTTTATAATAATAACTATATTAATTTTTTTATAATGACATTGTTGTTAATATTAACATCATCATTTTATTAAGACATGAAATTGATAGGCATTTATCAAAAACTTGCCAAGTTCTAGATTTATTATTAATATGCTATCAATAATTTTTATTTCTAAACAATTTAAAAAATGCTATAATACTTCAGTAGGTAAGTTTGAGTGAATTTTATTTGAACTTGGCACCCACTTAGATATCACTTCTTTTCTTGCCATTGTCTTTACAGAACTTGGCTCCCTTTTTTCACAGCTATGTTTTTGTTAGATATCATTACTTTTTGTAAAGTTACAATATATTTAGACACTTTACTTAATGCTTTTTAATGTGTTTACATGAGAATATTTTATTCACCAAGCAACATTCAATTTTAATTTAAATTTCCTACAACAAACTATTTGGCTGTCAATTTGCGGCAGAAATCTATATTTTAATACTGCTACACTGAATGCATGTTTTGAAACGAAATGTATTGATTCGAAATTTTTATTGTTTCTGAAACAAAAATTCCTATTAAATTCCTATATTAAATTTTCCTATTAAATTTTCCAATTAAATATCCTATAGCTGGGCCTGCTTTTTTGTACTGAAAGTGAAAAATAAAGTTATGTGCTTATGCCACACTATGTATCATTCATCCATGGGTGCGGGCAAAGAGGCAATGCATAGGAAGGACATTGCCCCTCCCTGGATTTTCAAATTTAATTAACTAAATAATTTTTTCTCTAATGATTTTGAAAATGACAAGTGGGTAAGTGTGATCACAGATCGCACAGAGGGTGTCGTTTAATATTCCTTTCAAAACTCTTTATCCTTTTGAAAAATCTGTTAGTTCCACATTTCGCAACCAAGGGCGCACTCTATTCTAAACAAACCTCTATCCGAACGAAACTCCGTTTTACATACTATCCGTAGATATATTAGTCGCGGGGATTGATCCCATAGCACCCGAGATAAGTAGGCGCCCTTAGCGATAAAATGTGGAACTAAAATATGTAAGACTATGGTGCATAATGTGAAAGAATGGTCAAAGGGGTGTCGGCAAAAGTTGGAAAAGTGCTCCCCGGGTGAAAAGAGCGGAGGTTAGAAAAATTGCTTAAAATACACAAGTTAGAGCCCGGAGGAGTAAATAATGTAAGACTTTTTGAAAAATTTATGATTTGTCGTGTGGTCTGAGGTATTCAGCTATACGTATGCAAAAAGTCATGTCTCCAACTTAATTAGGGACTCCCTTAGAAAGAATTGCTTAAAATACATATGTGGTAGCTCAAAGGGTTAAGCGTAAGACTTTTTCAAGATTTTATGATTTGTCGCCTGGTCTCAGGTGTTCTGCTATAAGTATGCAAAATTTCAAATCTGCAGTTTAATAAGGGGCTCAGTTAGAAAGAATTGCTTAAAATACATATGTGGTAGCTCAAAGGGTTAAGCGTAAGACTTTTTCAAGATTTTATGATTTGTCGCCTGGTCTCAGGTGTTCTGCTATAAGTATGCAAAATTTCAAATCTGCAGTTTAATAAGGGGCTCAGTTAGAAAGAATTGCTTAAAATACGCATGTGGAAGCCCTAAGGGTTAAATGTACGACTTTTTCAAAATTTTATGATTTCTCGTTTGATGTGAGGTGTTCAGCTATAAGTATGCAAAATTTCACGCCTCCAACCTAATTAGAGGCTCACTTTGAAAGAATTGTTTAAAATACACATAGGAGAGCGCAAAGGGTTAAATGTACGACTTTTGCCAAATTTTATGATTTCTCGTTTGATGTGAGGTGTTCAGCTATAAGTATGTACAATTTCACGCCTCCAACCTAATTACGAGCTCACTTAGAAAGGATTGTTTAAAATACAGATGTGAGACCCCCAAAGGGTTAAATTTACAACTTTTTCAAAATTTTATGATTTTTAATTTGATGTGAGGTGTTCAGCTGTAAATATGCAAAATTTCACGCCTCCAACATGTATAGTTTCTGAGAACGGGCTCTGTGACGGACAGAATATCTCAATTTGTTGATTTTCTGTAAGCAAGTAAACCCAGATAAACCCGAGGATAAACCCCTAAGTAAGCAGATAGGTTTACAATGGAAGTCTATGGGAATTTGGCGAAATATTAGAGATATCGCCAAGGTAGCGTCACTTTTGGCGACTAATTTTGGTCGCCAAATTTGGCGATATATCGCCATGTTGGCGAGAAACTTGGCGGTATTTGGCGACAGAACAGCGTCCCCTCCTACGGCAATTTAAAATTTCGCCTAATAGACGCAATGGTAAAGTAAAAATGGGCACCCCCAGGTGGGTAATTCATCGATTTTCACAATTTTTTTATTTTTTTCCTTAGTTTTATAGTGTAAACGAACTTCGCACCAAATTTGAAGTCTGTAGCTGCAGTAGATATACGAGATCTTTTTGATGAGTGAGTCAGTCAGTCAGTCAGTCAGTGGTAAAATTATAGATTATCAGACATTTTCAAATGTCATTATCTCGGAAACTAATTATGCGTTATGTATAAAATTTTGGATTTTAGGTAATTAGGGTGGCCTTACTACGCATTTCCTATAACAAGTACGTAGGTCTCATAGATTTTCAGTAGTAGAGCATCGAAATTTGATGAAAACAGCTGGAAATGGTTCGTGTAAATAACACACGGCTATGTCAGGCGAACTTGGCTGACACACTGCCGTGTGTCTAGATATTTCATAACACCTGGGAAAAAAAATATATTTTATTTATAATGCAAACAAAATTCTTAAAAAAGCGGATAAATGTTAACCTCTTAAAAAATTAATAAAACAAAATTTAAATTCTATCAAAGGTATCATAACAAAAAAAAAAAAAAAAAAAAAAAAAAATCATTTTATTTATATTGAACGAAATTTTAAAATTACATAACAAAACATTTAAAAAATGACCTCGAATTACATCATAACACCCTGTAGTTTTTCAAAATGAAAACTATAATTTCAGTTAAAAGTTCCATCGTTTTTAATCATTGACGAGAGATGGCGTCAAAAAACGTTAAAATAAAGCATAGTTCATACATGGAACTGCTGTCTTGTTTATATAAAACAATTAACTCCGTTTTTTCACGAAACATAAGTCGGTAAGTAAAAGTGGAAAATGTATTTCAAAATATTTAAAGGCTTTAATATGCTTTTGTAAATATTTTAAGAGCAGAATCGGATATTAAGCGGTATTTGTTTAATGAAACGATCAAAGAGTCGTCGTTTCTAGATTTGGAATTTGTGCTTATGAATGGCAACAGTATTCATTTGTTTATATCGATAATCTGTTGTTGGTAGCTGGGTATTTTTAAATTAGAACTTAAGGGTGTTCTCAAATCCAAAAGGGCAACTTTCTGACATAAGTTTTAATTTATTTTTGTTCGAAAATGCATGAAACTAGCTGGTGCTGTTCAGAAACTATGTAATTGAGCTGTTTTTTCCATTTTTTTGCAAACGCAATAGATCTTTCAGAAAATAATGTCAAATTGGGCGTTTTGAACCGAATTTCTGCGCGAAGGAAGAAAGAGACTCAAGAGCGAGCGAAAAACATGTTTGTCACGTGATCAAAATTTCTTATAACTCAATAGGTAATTGATGGATCAAAGAATGAAAAAAAAAAACAGTTCAATTCCAAATCGCCTCCATGGCCAGGCTTTCCAATTTTATACCTTTACATTAAAAAATGAATTCGTAAATGTGTCAAAACATTCTGCGCTTGTAGAGCAGAGCAGTTAAGAACAGCCTTAAATCATAATAATTGTATAGTTTTTGAAGCTTTTAGAGAAAATGAAGAAGAATAGATACAACGTGGATTATTATAAGTCGGACAGTTGCCTTATCCACGGTATCGGAATGCTTAATCCTAACATGGCTGAGATATTTTTTTTCCAGGATGAGGGTGAGTTTCGTGCTCCGGATGAGTTCACTCCCGAACTGTTATGCACATAATGCTATTATATATATAATATACAGTCGAACCTCTATTTAACGAAGTCGCTAAATCCCGAAAAAAAGTTCGTTATATGGAAAATTCGTTAAATAGAGAGTCACCTTTTAAAATACTTTAAACTACATAAAACAGATTTTTAAGTCCATAAACACTAAATATAATTTAAAAAAGTAATTAATCACACTTTTCTATAATATATATCTATTTGTTTTATTTTACCCATCAAAAAGAAATCTGCAAGGGAAATAAGACTGAAACAAAACATTGTCTGGAAATACATTGTATTTTCAGTTTAAAAAAAAATTACATTAAAATCACGGTTTTTTATTATGGTTGATAAGCTGTTCGGAAGAACACCAAATTTTAAAGCAATATTCTTTTTCTTCACACCTTTATCCACCTCATCAAGAATATATTTTTCTTTGATGCTCAGGCAGTTTCGCTCTGACATTTTCGAGCTACAAGAACCGAAATTACCAGCACGACTCATCAACAATCTAGAAAACGGGAGACTCTAGTTTGGGGACAAGGAGCAGCTCCATTGAAGATTAAAGGGGGTATTGAAAGTTTGCACTTTTTGGATGAAAAGCAAAGAATCACAGCGACTTTACTGTTCTCGGTGTGTTAGGTGATTGGTAAGACCAGTTTCTGGCCATTGATCATCATAAAATGTGTTAAAAGAAAGAATAAGTTTGAAATGCCCAGTAATATTTTGAGAAATAGGGAGAAAAAAAATTTAGATCCCACGAAAAATTTCGTTAAATAGAGAACGCACTTCGCTATTTGGAGATTATTTTACGAAGAAATTCTCAACATGTTCTTGGTTCCAAGGCAAAGTTCGCAAAATAGAGGTTCGTTAAATAGAGGTCCAACTGTATATACATTTTTTTTCTCTTCTAAGGATTGTTGCTTTAGTTTGTGGTAATTGTGCATAAAAATATTTTGTAGATTATAAAGTAAATTAAAATTTTTTTAAATCATATTCATATCATCATTATTTAAAAATCTTGTGCAAGACTCGTGATTAGGATTATATTTTTAATGTCACAGACTGAAATTCCTCGTGCAGGCGGTTCCTGATAAATAACTTGTACTGGTGAGATGAAAAATTAGACATGTCTCTGAAAAAAAACCCATTTAATTAAATTAAAATAAAAAAATATTTACAGCTTATTAGAGTACATACTAATGGGCTTAGGCTCACTACCTACCCATACCCGATTCAGAGAGCATCAAAATAAAATCATGGCATGTCCATAAACACCAGCTTGCAAAAACATTTTCGACCGTGCTGGCCTAGTGCTCTCTCTCTCTCAAGTTCTTTTTTTTCTCTTGTGACCCCCAACTCTCAGCATCACAGAGCAGTCCATTTTAAAATTCCAGAGATGTTCAGGAGGGGGCATGCGAGAGTCCTCAGCGACACAAACGTGACAGTTGTCGTGGAATCAAAGGTAAAATTGGCTAATATAAGGTGGTCTTCTTATTATTTTTAGCCTTGTCTGCAATATAAACTTATGCAACAACACATTTTAGTGAGTATTTCAAGAGTTTTGAAATTTTGAAACAGGTTTGAGTCTAACAGCCCCATCCTTTCCCATGCCTCTGATTCTAAAGCAATGATTTGTAGAGGTGAAGAAATTTTGTTATTGTCTTGATATTCAGAAATTAATAGAATATTAGCTGTTTAAAAATTATGACCAATCAGCTGAAATTGATGCTTTATATTAAATTTAAAGTTTAAAATCTATAGATTTTTATAAAATTTATAATTATCCTATTTATTTTCCAGGTATGTTGATTTAATAGTAGGTGCCCCATTTTACTATGACAAAGGACATGGTGGAGCTGCATATATTTATATGAATTCTGAAGAGGTAATTTTTAAATTTATATAAAGAAACACAATTCAAAATTAAATTTATAAGTCAGTTGTACAAATAAATAAATAGATAATTTATTAATCTCCACATTGTCACAAAAAAAAAGTAGCCGTTCGACTGGAAATTATGTTTTTTTAAGTTTTATGCTAAAAAAATCATCTTCATACTAAAATTGTACCAAATGTGAATTTTTTAATACGAACACCATATTTGGCTTTTCTGGTAAATTTTAGATCAAGGTACCAAACAGGAAGTTATTCAGTCAAGTAGCTTAGGAATTATGAAGTTTTAAAGTTTGGAACTCCTAAAGTTAAATTCACTTGTTATCTTTTACAAACACATTTCAATGCAGGTATTTTTTTAAAAACTCAGTTGGGATAACAACTATTTGGTGGCTGCAATTTTGGATTTGATATTTGAAGCTTCTAGAAAGTGGTTTCTGTTGAAAAATTTATAGGTTGCAATTTATAATTCTTTTGAAAATTTATTTTGAAAAAATATGTTCTTTGAAATTAATTTTTGAAGAAAATTGTAATTGTAAACTATAAGCTTCAAATATTTTAATCTAAAATCACAATTCATCCTGCTAAGTAGTTTTTGCGTTGTGCATTAAAAAAAAAGTAACTCCAGTGCAATCTATGTTGCAGCGATTACAAATAAATTTAACATTAGGGGTTTCAAACTTTAAACCTTCACAATTCTTAAACTACTTGACAGTATGTCTTCATGTATGGTATCCTAAGGTAAAATTTATCAAAAAAAGCCAAAATCATGTAAATAAAATATATTTATATTGAACATTTTATAGTTTGGTACAATTTTAGCATGAAGGCCACCCTCTAAGCTTATTGTTTTAACATAAAAAAAAGACAATTTCCAATCAAATGGCTATTTTTTTTCTTCTATGATAATTTGAATATTAAAATGTAAGGAGTGTCTTTTGTCATTGCGCATGATTAATGTAAAATCCAAATTCAACTATTGTTTAGTTATTTATTGTAGACTGCAAACTAAATATATTTTGCTGTATGAATTGTTATACATGTTACTGAAGTTTTTGAATTATTTTTCCATAATTAATTTATATTTTTTGACATAAAAAGGTCAGATCTTCCCTTTTATACATTCAAACGTCTTTGTGTAATGTTGAGAATTCAGAATTGGAAATGTTTTTAAATTTGAAAAATACCATTTGTTGTTCAAATAAGGTTTATTTTTAATGCGACGATAAATTAAATATAACATCCAACTTTTTACTTGAATAATTACAATTGAATTTTAAAATATAAATTTAATTTAGAATAAGTCATTTGACGATTTGATATTTCTTAAAGGGAATATCTGAAGATACAATACCTGTAAAGCTAAAAGGAAAACCAGAATCACAGTTTGGACTTTCATTATCATCCATTGGGGATTTGAATAGAGATGGATATCCAGGTATGACTTTAATTATTATTTGTATTGTTGTTTTTAAAAATGTTCATTTTTTACATTAATTTAAAGTTGTAATAGATACAAATTATGTCAAATATCATAACCAGGTGGAGTAATACAGTGTTGAATTCAGGGGGTGGCACGGGGGGGGGGGGCATTCCCCCTTGGATCAATGATATGTCCCATCGTAAGATTTGAGATTTTGTGTCTTCAATGGTCAAAAAGTACAATTCCCCCCCCCCCCCCAGAGCTCTATATTGTCCCCACCTCCCGAAGCCACAGAAATCCCTCCCGGTATAGGTGTCTGAATTCAACACTGAGTAATTAAAATTGTTTCTGCAATATCAATAGTATGTAAATTTATATTCTAAGTGAAGTTATATACACCATTTCCCCCCTTTTATCTACAAAGCTTGATACAGTAGAACCTCTTTTATCCAAAACTGTTTTAACTGAAACTCTCGGTTAAGGCTGTTCTCAATTCCAAAGGGTCAACTTTCTGACTTAAGTTTTAACTCATTTTTGTTTGGAAACGCATGAAACTAGAAGGTGTTGTTATTCAGAAACTATGTCATCGAACTGTTTTTTCCGTTTTCTTGTAAACGCAATAGATTTTTCAGAAAATACTGTCAAAATTGGCATTTTGAACAGAACTTCCGAACGAAAGAAGAAAATCCAGTCAGTAAGGGGAGAAAAATGCCTTGTCACGTGATCAAAATCGCTTATAACTCAATAGGTAAATTACTGATAAAAAAAATGGAAAAAACAGTTCGATTCTAAATCGCTTCCATGGTCAGACTTTCCATTTTTATATCTTTCCATTAAAAAATGAATTTGCAAATGAGCCAAAACGTTTTTTGCTTGTTGAGCAGAGCAGTTGAGAACAGCCTTAACCAAAATCCAATTTAAAAGCTTTTTTTTTTACTATCATATTCCTTGTGTGCAAGCAAGCAGTCCTTTCTGAACTACGAGTAGATATAGATATTTTCGATCCCCTTTCTCAGAGTTCTTTTGAATTTAACTTGAGCTCCAGTAAGCTGTGGAGTGGAACGAAGAAAACGAACAAATTAGCAATACTGAAGCTTTTATGAAAGGTTTGGTATAGCTGGAGTAGCAGAAATATTGTGATACTGGTGAACTAATAATATTAAAAAACTCTGTGATAGTAGCAAAGGCAATCGAAACTGCGACAAACAAAACATTTTTTCAAACACTTTTGTTTTGATATATGTAAAAAGTACTTAATTTCAAAATTAAAATTCAGGTAATTTACTCTTGATTCTATTTTGCTATTGATTTTTTTTTTTTAAGCACTTGTTACCATAATAAGAAATTTTGCATATATTTCTCCTTAATCTAAAAATTGAAGCATTCCCGATTATCCGAAAATTTCTATTTTCCGAAAGATGATCGGTCCCAATTACTTCGGATGATCGAGGTTCTACTGTATTTGATAATGTACTTATTTATTATGTAAAAACACATTAAACATAAAAACTAAAATTTGTTGGTATGAATACTGCATGTATGTTTTATATAAGAAAAACCAAAAAATCTGGCCGAAGTAAAAGATCAAATCGTGCATACAAAATCAAACACAAATATTACACAGGAACGTACATTTTTATTTAACTTATTAACCTACTCAGCACCACAAACTAATATATCCGTTCACTAAGTTGTATGTTTCACTGCAATAGAAGCATTATTTAAATTAATATATTTGTACAAATAGAATGCTGTTTTAAAACATTAAGTTATGATTAATACTGTTAAGGATTATATTCCTATATATAGTTAAATTTTTTATATCATGTTGGAAAAATTATCTTTTTTTAGAATTTTAAAAAAATTACAGTGAAAACAGCATTACAATTTTGCCCTTTTGCTCGGCAGTCAGGCAGTTAAAGAGGAACACTTTTATTTTTCATTTTTTGATAGATTTAAAAAATAGAATGTATCCCAAAAGCAATTTTTAAAAATTCGAATTATTAAGTTACAATGGCAAATATACTGCTGTAACTAGTTACTGCTAAACCAAACTTCATTTTTCTAAAAGCAACTCTCTCTCTTTTTTTTTTTTTTTTTTTTTTTTTTTTCCTGGTTGCTTAGATTGCTCAAAAAATTCCTGACCAATTTATTTTAAATTTTAATACTAACATTCAAAATGGAATTCTCTATGGCACTACATAGTAATTTTTTTATATATTTTATTTTATTTTTCTACAGTATGGAGGAATGCAGGTGATTTTTTTCAAAATCCACTGCTTACCTGCAAGAAGTTATGTGATTTACAGACAACTGCGGATAAGGATATGACATTCATTGATTTTTTACTATATTTATGTATTGCACCGCTTTTTCATTTGATGCTTTTGTTAAATTTGCTTAGATAATGCACCTTTTCTCATAAGGCAGATCACACATTGAACAGACAAGCGTGCAACATGCGACAAGTTGTAGCGTTCAAACCACTTTCTTACCCTGTTAACAAAGAAGAAACTGGTTTGAATGCTACAACTTGTCACATGTCGCACGCTTGTCTGTTGAATGTTTGATCTGCGTAACACTCCGATAAATTTTAAATTTTACTTTCATATCTGAATGCAAGAAATAAAATATTTTATTTACTTATTTGTTTCATTTTTATTTTGAAGTATGTTTAGTCAAGATAAATATAAAGTTTTAGAAACAGGCAATATTGAAAAATATTATTTTGAAGTTATTCATTTCATATTACTGGCTGTCTAGATGTTTACTATGTTTCAATACTTTTTCAAGTGATTGTATGCAATTTGAAATTTTTTGTAAATATATGACTATTTGAAAAAGTTTTATCCACTGAGAAAATTTAAGAACACCTACAAGTGATTATTTTTCTTGTGATGAGTATATATAGTCTTGCATAATTTTATCTATTCATTGTAATTCACTGTTGTATGTTTGAAATTATTATTTTTACTATTACAGACTTAGCAATTGGGGCTCCTTATGATGAAAAGGGTGCTGTCTATATTTATCTTGGGTCAGCTGAAGGATTAATAATTGAGCCATCTCAAGTTATTCGAACTGATGATCTTGCAAAAGAAGTTCGCAATAGACGTGATCTTCGAACATTTGGATATTCGTTATCTGGTGGCATGGATTTAGATGATAATGGATACCCTGACTTATTAGTGGGTGCTTATGACACTGATAGTATTTTACTCCTCAGGTCAGTATTGCTGGTTCCCTAAAAACTAATATTGTTTCATATTTTTGTTATAATTATGTTTTGCTTATTTTTAAGTTTTGAATTGTTTATTCACAATCCTTGTTATCATTTCCATCAAAATCTCAGCAATGCAATATTGAGGAATTTTTTTAAATAATGCCTGTATTTTACCCATGTGATTTTACATTTTAGTCTGTAGCACTTGTAATTAAAATAGTAGTTGGTACTGTATCATATAATTACCTGTAAATATACTGAAGCAATAATTAAAAAAAAGCTATTTTATGATTATACTGAACAAAAACAACAAAATACTTCCATTGTGATACAAACATTAGTTTATTGTGTTACAAATTTGAACCTAAATGTAATTATTTTATTTAGCATGCTGAATACAGGATGAAAAGGTCAAAGTAGGTTGAATAAAAAAACAGACTTGATCTACTTTGATTTGTTTCTGAAACCCCCACACAGTAATGACATGACACTCACATGAGGTTGTATTATAAAACAGCCCTCAAAAAACTGTACATATATAATTTTCATTCCTTTATTTCATATTAACCACTTATGGTTTTCATTAGTGCTTGTGAAATACAGCAATAAATGGCAGAACCTTTTTCCTTTTGAATATTTAGTTAGAAAATTAGCTCTTGAAAAATTTGTTCTGGCCTGCATGAGAGAATGATTAACTCAAAGAATTTTTGCTCTTGAATCTAAATAAGAACATAACTAAAAACTTTTTACTGTATGTTGATATATCCAAAGTCTAAATTATCACTAAAACTATTTAATAACTATTAATATAAATTTATTGCATGTAAATGCTATGCTATGTCCTTTTGTAATTTTATAATAAATGTAAGATTTTTAAAAATTCAGTTTTATTTGTTCTAATAATTTATTTCCTTTTAAAATCTATTGTAAATTCAAAATACCTTATTTTCTTAATCCTTTTAAAAATAATTGATGCATGAGAGGGTTAATGAACACAAGCCTTACAGGATGCTTTTCCTTTTTAAAAAATCACCATTTATGGCATTGCTATTGCATATGGATGCTTATATTTCTCATAAGAAAATATTAAGTAGTTTAATAAAAATAATTTGAAGCTTGAAAGTTAGCTGAATCAGATTTATTATCAGTAGCTTATTACACTGATTTTAAAAGCCATCAATAACTCTCTCAGCGTTCGAAATCCTTGGTGGTCTGCTGGTCCGAGACCACTAAAAATTCAATCGGATCACTAATTTGAAAAATTTAGTAATCTGCAGGACCAGTGAGTAACACTTTTTTACCTCTTTGACAGGTAAATGTAAATTTTCCCATCCTCGAAAAAAACCAACCAAACACAAACCACACAATTTTATTTTATTTAAAAAAATAAATAATCATAAAAATGATTGCATTAAACCTTACATTCACTTGAAATAATCGGAAATAAAATATCTAATTAATAATTTTAGTTTTTATTTATGTACTGTTTAATTTTTATAGCAACTTATAATTTTACATTTATTATGCTGAAAATTTTGGATAACTGCAAAGGAAGTTTGGTTTATATTCTAGGAGGTGGGGTGGGGAGTCACTCAAAGGGTTAAAGAGACAAAAGAATTTTATGTAGCAGGCCAGTGATGATGACTGCGGACCAGTAAATTTTCATACTTTCTGGTCCATGGGACCAGTGACTTTCATCAATTCTACTGCTATCTCCATTAATTCTTTCGGGGCATGTTTAAAATGTGTGACTGCTTCCATAACAATTTATTAACTGGTATTTATCGAGTTGGATATTAATTTTTATGGAAATTATTTTATGACTTAAAATATATTATATGAACTTTTTAAAAAGTTCACTGTTTTACTTAAAAGGTGACCAAAATAATAAAAGAGACAAGTTAAAAATATACATTTTATTTAAAACTTCTTAGTACTTTCAAGCTTTTCCAAGCTCTTCATCAGAAAATATTTTAATAATTAATTTCTGTTTATTTATACAAATACGTCACTTTGTTTTGAAATGAGCGAGCCAATAATTATTAGAGTTGAAAGTAGAAGTAGCAGTTTCTTGGACTGAACTTAATTAGACAAAATATATATTATTAACTGCAGTTCCATTTATTTTATCACTCTGTTCTCATATGTCACTTTCTTTTTTAAACATATTTTTAGAACAGAGTGATAAATAAATGGAACTGCAGTTAACAATAATATATATTTTTTCAAATTAAGTTCAGTTTAAGAAACTGATACTTCTACTTTCAACTCTAATAATTATTGGCTCTCTCATTTCAAATCGAAGTGACATATTTGTATAAATAAACAGAAATTAGTTATTAAAATATTCTCTGATGAAAAGCTTGGAAAAGCTTGAAAGTACTAAGAAGTTTTAAATAAAATATATATTTTTAACTTGTAACATCTCTTTTATTATTTTAGTTACCTTTTAAGTAAAACAGTGA
The DNA here is from genome assembly GCA_963932465.1 of Maratus speciosus. Classification (NCBI taxonomy): domain Eukaryota; kingdom Metazoa; phylum Arthropoda; class Arachnida; order Araneae; family Salticidae; genus Maratus; species Maratus speciosus. Next base: position 411,214,446 of record OZ010793.1, on the reverse strand, counting down.
ACTTTTTAAAGTTCATATAATATATTTTATGTTTGAATCAAGGTGAAATATTGTGTTTCCTCTTATGATATTATTTTATGACTTTTGGTTTTGATAACCATCATCTAATATAATTTTAAAAATAAAAGCATGTGTTTTTACACTTTATGAAAAATTTGATTTGAAAATGTTTCAGCACAGCATGAATTTTGATTGAATTTTCTGTTGAAAATCAGTAAAATATATTCATACTGATTAAATAATGTTATACTATTTATAGATATATAAGAAATAATGTGTAATTTCTTATTTGACTAAATTTAAAATTTAAAAAAAAATTGTTCTAATAATAATTATCTTTTCTACTTTTCTACTGTTTAATAGTTTTTTTCTTCTTCAACAAAACTTAAAAAAGTTTCTGAATAATAATAGACCTTCTGCTTATTTGAGATTTACATGCCAAATTCATTTTAAAATATTTTCTGCCTGCTCTAAAAAATAACCAATTATTAATTTATTTAGATATAGTTATTTAAAACAGTAAGCATTATTAGTTCTACTTATACCAAATCAAAATATTAACAAAGATATATTGTCCTTTTAATTGTTTGCAAATTGAAGTTTATATTAGTATTTGTATAATTCATGAAAACGTGTTTACTGTAACTAAGTAAATGTCATCTTAATGGCATCTAAAACTCTTATTTTGATTATAAATGTGTTGTTAAAAGCTATTGAAATTGGGTTAACTTACCTTTACTGTTTAAGTTGTAATATAAATACTATTTGTTAGAAAATTAAATATTTTTCTCTCTTGCAGATCTCGACCTGTAATTGATATAATTACATCTGTTGAAGGCAATTTAACTAACATTGATCCTAAAGTTAAAGGTTGTCACGAAGATAGAAATTCTTCTCTTGTCTGGTAAGGTTTAGCATTTCAATTATTTCTGCAAATGCTACTCATTTTTGTAAAACCAATCATAGTTTTCTATGTATATGGTTGTAACATAATTTTCCTTTTATTGCTTTAAAATTTTTTAAGATAACTGTTCTACAGCAACTTATTCACGATTCATTTTATGAACTATGTGCTCCTATTAAATTTTGCAAAAATGTCACAAATCAATTAGTTTATATTTGATCTCAAAATTGTATTGTATTGTTATACAAATATGTAATATATTTGTCTATGATTTTTATAAATGTTCATCTTTCATGTGTACAATTAATCTATTTTGTCTGTTTTAAATTGTAAAAACCTTTTTATATTTATTTATTGCTGTCTTTTCTTTTTGGAATAATTTAAATTTTTTTTTCTTTTCATTCTGTGTTAGCTGCAACTTGTAAAATAATGATAAAAAATTATTGATTTTGTCCTTTTTATGTTGGTAAAATTGGATGCAAGTGATATTTTATCTTTAATTTAAAAAAATAGGCCTTCTGCTTATTTGATATTTACGTCCCAATTTCACTTTAAAATATTCTCTGCCTGCTCTAAAAAATAACTTATTATTCATTTATTTAAATATAGTTATTTAAAATAATAAGCATTATTAGTCTACTTATGCCAAATCAAAATATTAACAAAGATATATTGTCCTTTTAATTGTTTGTAAATTGAAGTTTATAATTTTAAAGTATTTATTTGATTCGACTTCTTTTTAAAAAACTATCTAATTTCTATGTATAGTAAAAATTTGTATATAAATAAATTTAATAAAATTTAAATGATATCAGGGTGGTCAGAGACTTGGAAAATATGGAAACATCAAGGAATTTTGTTGACCTGGAAATATCAGAGAATTTCTAACTAAATTCTGAAAATTCGTCAAAACAAATTTTAATTTCTATTATGATCATGGTAATCTGGAAGGGAATAAACAATCTCAACTCTCAATCTCAACCCACGTGGAAAACGAGCTCAGGCTTTATTTTTATAATATTCTTCAGACTCCTACTCATAGTGAGAATTTTTTAAGATAACTGTTCTACAGCAATTTATTCACGATTCATTTTATGAACTATGTGTTCCTATTAAATTTTGCAAAAATATCACTAATCAATTAGTTTATATTTGATCTCAAAATTGTATTGTATTGTTACACAAATATGTAATATATTTGTCTATGATTTTTATAAATGTTAATCTTTCATGTGTATAATTAGTCTATGATTTTTATAAATGTTCATCTTTCATGTGTACAATTAGTCTATGATTTTTATAAATGTTCATCTTTCATGTGTACAATTAATCTATTTTGTCTGTTTTAAATTGTAGAAACCTTTTTATATTTATTTATTGCTGTCTTTTCTTTTTGGAATAATTAAATTTTTTTTTCTTTTCTTTTCATTCTGTGTTAGCTGCAACTTGTAAAATAATGATAAAAAATTATTGAAATTGATTTTGTCCTTTTTATGTTGATAAAATTGGATGTAAGTGATATTTTATCTTTAATTTAAAAAAAAATAGGCCTTCTGCTTATTTGATATTTACGTCCCAATTTCATTTTAAAATATTCTCTGCCTGCTCTAAAAAATAACTAATTATTCATTTATTTAAATATAGTTATTTAAAATAATAAGCATTATTAGTCTACTTATGCCAAATCAAAATATTAACAAAGATATATTGTCCTTTTAATTGTTTGTAAATTGAAGTTTATAATTTTAAAGTATTTATTTGATTCGACTTCTTTTTAAAAAACTATCTAATTTTCTATGTATAGTAAAAATTTGTATATAAATAAATTTAATAAAATTTAAATGATATCAGGGTGGTCAGAGACTTGGAAAATATGGAAACATCAAGGAATTTTTTTGACTTGGAAATATCAGAGAATTTCAAACTAAATTCTGAAATTCGTCAAAACAAATTTTAATTTCTATTATGATCATGGTAATCTGGAAGGGAATAAACAATCTCAACCCACGTGGAAAACGGGCTCAGGCTTTATTTTTATAATATTCTTCAGACTCCTACTCATAGTGAAAATTTTATTTATTCACAAATTGAAAAAAGGATAAAAATCTTGCTATTTGAGAAACAAAATTGTACTCTAAATTTCTTAAAATGTTTTACAATCCTTTAAAAATTTAAAGGAAATTGAATTATTATTAACGAGAAATATTTTATCTGATTTTGAAACCTTTTCACTGTCAGTGTTAGTTAAAAGAAAAGAGCTGTGAGATACCCCTTGTCCATCCTCTTTTTTTTTTGTTTGAACTCTTTTACCAGAATTACTGTAAAACAAAGCTCATGTCTTTTTGCCATAGTTGTGCAATGATGTTTTAAAAGTAATAAAAATTATGACTTTTCCAGATTTTTGTCAGTGGTTATGTATAAAAAACAAATTTTCTATTTTAAGCAAATTTTGAGGGACATGAAAATTGCGAAATGTTGATATGAGAGAGCATTTAAAATTAATATTCATTTCTATCTAAGAAGAGATTTTTTAATGAATAAATTAATCTTGAAACAGTTTTAGAACATTAGTGACACTTTTCTGCAGTGAGCTTTTTCTATTGGTTTGGATTTCAAATTGTTTGAATCGAACTCCAAAAAAAGATCCCTAACTCATCTCTCGTTCATATGTATAAAAATGAATGTTTGAATGTATAAGGCGTGTTCAAATGAAATCCATTCAATTTTCTGTAGTGAGCTTTTTGTATTGGGTTCAGATTTCAAATTGTCGGGTTCAAACTCCAAAAAAAGAGCCCTAACTCATCTCTGGTTCATATGTATAAAAATGAATGTTTGAATGTATAAGACATGTTCAAATGAAACCTGTTCAACTTTCTGCAGTGAACTTTTTGTATTGGGTTCGGATTTCAAATTGTCAGGGTCGAACTCCAAAAAAAGAGCCCTAACTCATCTCTGGTTCATATGTATAAAAATGAATGTTTGAATGTATAAGACATGTTCAAATGAAACCTGTTCAACTTTCTGCAGTGAACTTTTTGTATCGGGTTCGGATTTCAAATTGTCAGGGTCGAACTCCAAAAAAAGAGCCCTAACTCATCTCTAGTTCATATGTATAAAAATGAATGTTTGAATGTATAAGACATGTTCAAATGAAACCCGTTCAACTTTCTGCAGTGAACTTTTTGTATCAGGTTCGGATTTCAAATTGTCAGGGTCAAATTCCAAAAAAAGAGCCCTAACTCATCTCTAATTCATATGCATAAAAATGAATGTTTGAATGTATAAGGCATGTTCAAATAAAATCTGGTCAATCTTCTGCAGTGAACTTTTGATATCAGGTTCGGATATCAAATTGTTAGAGTTGAGCTCCAAAAAAGAGCCCTAATTCCTCTCTCAATTATATGTATAAAAATGAATGTTTGAGTATATAAGGTATGTTCAAATGAAATCTGTTCAAAGCATGCAAATTGATGAGTTGGTACTTAAGGTGAGAAACGTGCATGAGCAAATAACATCATATGTATAGAGCTTGTATTGTATTGCGAAACGGCCATTCTGCTTTCATTGTTTGAAGGTGGCAGTACGTTCAAGATGGCGGGAGTGATTACAAATCCGTTCAAACAAATCCAACATGCAGTAATACAATTTTTATCAACAGATGTTTGCAAACCTCTTGAGATTCATTAGAGAAAAGTGCTTATTAAAGACAACTGTTGTGGATTGGTCACGGAAGTTCTATGGCAGCCGTGAGGAAATGAAAAATTTGGCATGTCCTGGTCAGGCTCACAAAATTGTTACCAAGACATTGATTGTGGATATTGACACTGAGGGCAAGATGAACTGTTGATGAAGCATTTGTGACTTGGCAAGTGAATTTAATGTTTCCATGCATTCAAGCAACAACCGAAATTTTTCTTTGTTGTCTTCCCAAACAATGGGATGCGTGTCTCAATGCCATGGGTGACTTTTTCTAAGCAAATGTGTAGGCTGTAAGTTTAAATATATACTATTATTTTTAGTTCATTCAATTTTCTGTTTCCTTTATTCATGTTTCGTTTACTAGAAACTAGAACTGTGAAAACGGGTTTCATTCGAACATGCCTAATATGTTTACAAATCTACAATTTTTGACAGATTTGCAAGTAACTTGATATGCAAATGTTTTAGAACAAGAATTGGCTGTTTTAAAATTTTCTCAGACTGCACTTTACCGCTTTTTACAACCACCTGCCATAGTGCATCTTTATTTTTTTTTTTAAATTCCATTTGTTCATGCTCTTTTTTCTTTCTTGTTGCCTCACCTTATAAAACATCACACAAAAAAAATATATATATATAACGCTATATTTTGTTTTTATAAGTGAATAAAAATTCAGACCTACTCAGTCTATTTTTTAATAATATCTTGATGTCATTCTAAGTAGATAATGCATATTTTTCATATTTAAAATTTAAACATTTTACTATGTGTTAAAATGGTGTGGTAGCTTCATTCAAATGTATTAGTAACATTTTCTACAATTTATATTAAACAGAAAAGGCGACATAGAAAAACTTATTTTTATTGTCAGTTCTTTCTCTTTTCACTTTCTCTGTAACTGGCCGTCATGACCGAAAATATCTGGAAAATGTTTTCAGTTTCATGTAATCATTGTAGATGTAGTTTTTTAATGAATAGAAATATAAATTTCCATTTAAAAAGGATGTCATTGAAATAGAATTTCATTAAATAAAATCGATTGGTTGAATTTTTTGAATTTTTTCCTTATTGCGAGGGAAATCATATATTTTTCTGTACACGTGCCAAACAAAACATGCATTCTCGTTCATAAATTTTTGTGAATTTTACCATGATTGCATGAAAGTGACATATTTTTTTATGCTTGTCGTTTTAACGATTTATGGACACATAGCTCTGTTATTTTGATGACTGTATTATAGCATTTTCATTTATTTTACCCATAAGGCCTTTGTGGTCAACACAAGCAAAGCTGGGTAGTTGTGCTAGTAAGTATTACATATGCACAATATTAAGGGGGTTTTTTTTGTTTTTGTTTACAGTAATTTGAATAAATTGATAATTTCTTAGAGAAAGGAAGTTATTTATGTCCTTTAAAGTATTCCTGTTTAAATGTTTTGCAGTGAGAATTTTTTAATATCCACTTCTACCAAATAATGAATGTATGTATCATGTAGATTAAATGAGCAAGCACTTTTCCTGACTACGAATGGTATCATAAACGACTGAACCGATTTTCATGAAACTTGCATCCTATACTAAATCAAGCACGAAGAAAAGATCTGTTTAGGTCCCGAATTCGTGAAAATTCAGTTTTACAGGGTAAAACAAAATCAGAACTGAAAGTTCTGCTTGCTATAAATCAAAAAATACTCATGCAATTTACTCGAAATGTGTTTTCTATACTAATTCGAGCATGAGGAACACATTTAGCTAGGTTTCGAATGGGAGAAAATTTCTTTTGATTGATTAAAACAAATTCAGCAGTGAAAATGTTGCTATGTATATTGAAAACGGCTCTAACGATTTTCACAAAACTTGGCTCTTATACTAATTCAAGCACAAAAAATCGATCTAGCAAGGTTGCTAATTCGAGAAAACTCGTTTTCTAAACTTAAAAAAGAATCATTGTATTACTCAAAATGGTGGTACCAATCGAAAACAATTCCAACGATTTTCATGAAATATGCTTTATTCGATTGTGAGAAAACCATCCAACCAAGTCTCAACTTCGGAAAAAAAATTTGTAGGTTTAAACCATTTTTTTATATTTAATCTTTCGTAAATGAAATTCTCGCCAATACTAATGTTCATTTATCACCAACAGAATAAAATATGATCTCGAAAGTGGCACTATTGGCTTGCCTTCTATACTAAATCGAGCATTTGATAACGACAATTAAAATAATAAAACTTAGTATAAAGCCATAAAATCAATACAATGCACAGGACGTGTTTTGAGCTGGAAAATATAACAGTTCGTCATCAGCCACTGTAAACACGTGTCCATAAGGGGACAAGGTCCTTTCTTTTTTCTTTTTTTTTTTTTTGCGACCTTGTCCCCTTACGACACATGTTTACTGTGGCTGATGACGGGCTGTTATATTTTCCAACTGAAAACGCGTCCTGTGTATTGTTTTGATTTTATGGTGCTTTATACATTTTTTTTTTTTTTTTTTGGTGACCTTGTCCCCTTTACGGACACCTGTTTACAGTGGCTGATGACGGGCTGTTGTTATATTTTCCACCTCAAAACGCGTCTTGTGTATTGTTTTTATTTTATGGTGATTTATACAAAGTTTTATTATTTTAATTGTAATTTATCGTTAGTTTTTATGTGCTATTTCAACTTGATAATGACCCATGTAGGTCAAAAATACGGTAAACCTCATTTTAACTGGCTAAAACAAATAAAATTAATTGATTTTACCAAATGTTTATTTCGGGAACCTAAATATTTTTTTATGAATATTCTGTAAATATGCTAATATTTCTTTATAGATTTCTGCACTTATACTTTTCTTATGTTTAAAATCACTAACATGTTATTAGAAACATCTCTATAGTTTGATGCTATGGTGATACAACCTGCTGCAAAATTAGCAGCAGTTTTGAAGACAACTTTTCTGCCGTATTTGAAACATAGTTCTCAAAATGGCTATTTTTTGCCACCAACTATTGACTTGGACAACAATTGTTGAAGAATAATCATTTAAGTTTTTATAAAGCATGGAGAATAGCATTCAAAATATGTCTGAAGTAATTGCATTCATATAAAAGTCTTTTATTTTTATAAATGACAATCCAAATTTTCTTTTATATACATTTTTTTTTTTTTTACAAAATTGTTTACAATACAAAATCTCGCCCACCTCCAAAATGACATTATATTTAAAAGAAAACAAGCATTTTTATATTATATCTGAAACATGTCATCACTTATGCACCGCTGTGACATCATTTTCACTGACTTTTCACTTTCAACTGTGCTAAGACTATGAACCGTAGATTTAAATGTATCCTCCATGACTCACTGATGTTTTGCATTTTGCATATACAGGCATCCCCCGACTTACGTAAGTAACGCATTCCGTAAACTTTTGCATAAGTCAAATTTGTAAATTCCTTAGGCAAAATCTTGTCAGAAACTGCAATATTTATTATATATATATATATAATATATACATTATTTACATAGTATTGTTTTATAAATAAAGTAGCATACAGCAGTATTTACTTTGATATAAACTATAAAAGTATCGAAAATATGAAAACAAACTGAACGAACACTTTTCAAATAAAAAATATCTTGTGGAATATGGTATTTATAAATTTAACATTGATGAATTAATTTATAGCAATTTTGAATCTACATCAAACGAACAGTTCTTAAGCTAGAAGAAAAAATACACTTGTTCCTTTTCACCAAAACTTTAAAATTAGGTTTCGTTATGGTTTGAATTCAGCTAACAAAATTGTAACGGTTAAACAGAGTTTTTTTTTTTTTTTTTTTGGTTCATTTTAATCAGATTTGTGTTTGTTTTGTTAAAGATTTGATTGTATATCCCAATAAAAATATTAGGTTGTAACGAAAGTTTTTCGCCAAATCACCATTACATAACACTAATTATAATATATATAATAAACTGTAATTTTATATACAGTAGAAGATCTTTATAACGCAATTCTACATATAGCGCACAACTTCTCAGATGTAAACAATGATTTTTGAAGTTAAAAAGCACCTGCACTTTCACATTGTAAAATATTGCTACTCTCTAGAGGACTAAATTTGATACATTAGTTCAACTTTATCTTCTAATTTAAGACCTTCTTACCAAAAAAATGCTATTATTACAATAAACATTTTTGAAAATGTCTAATATAAGGGATGGTTGTGTCAGTTATATTTGGATCATGTTTATAAAGTAAATTTAACAATGTCTGACCTATATTATGCAAAAATTTATAATTTGGATAACTCTTTGTAACAAGGAATGCAGTATAAAGATATTCTAATGTATCTTGATGTGTTTCAGACATATTTGGCCATGTTTACAAGGTGAATTTAATGATGTGATCCATATAACGCACAACCTTGTGTTTTTAGGTTTGCGTTATAAAGATCTTCTACTGTATAACCACTATTCTGGCAAACTTTCCTAGTGTCGTATGATACAACACTAGTTCCTAAAGCTGTACACTTTATTCAGTGACATTCTGTAGCTGACGTTTTGCAACAGAACTGGAAGTAAATGATAGTTCTAATCTGGTAGCATGATAGTTCCATTTCAGACACCTTGTACTTAATGATAATGACATTTTTTTACAAATTTCACAACATAGTATTACAAAGCAAGTCTCTTTCTTTCAAATGCCAAAACTCGTTTGACAAAATATGAGCAAACACGTCAACGCTGTTTGCACAGACCATATTAGCTGTGGCGGGAAACTTTCGTTACAACCTGATATAGCTATATTATTGTTGTGGTTTTTATCTGCATATTTTATTTATAAAACAATTATCAAAAGTATGCAAATGCGCTAGTATGTTCATAAATGTAATTTTCGAGATTTCTTATGTAAGTGCAAATTTACATAAGTCGAGTATATTACGTAAGTTGAGGGATGCCTGTAGTAACTTTCACCTCTTGATGTTTATTGAAAAATAAGTATAAAAGTATATTAAACTATTAATTGAAAAAAGCGTATTTTTTTACCCTCTTATTTAACCCAACCTTGCTTTTATATGTAAAGATGAAATTTTGTACTCTATTTTTAACTCACTTCCTAATAGGCTACGATTATTAAAATTATATTCACAGGTGAGTTTCCGATGGCAGTGCAACATTTTATTATTTTTAGAAATTAATTATAAGTTAATACAATAATTTTAAGGCATTTTTTTGTTAGCATGCCACAGGTGATTAGTTGCCAAATATTCTGTGTAGTGTGTACAATTCTACAAGAGTTGAAACAATGGATTTATTTATGCATTAATAAACACTCTCAGAAACAGGCCAAATGGCTGTGAAACTGCAACAATGAAACATTTTAAGGGCTAAAGAGTAGAAAGAAAATTATAAATAAAAAATAAAGAATGTAATATTTAAAAAAAGAATGTGCTAGTATCAATCAATAAGTAACATGTTAAATAATTTACGATTATACGTTGAACAATCAATTTAGAAATCCTAAGAGAATAGTTTAAATAACGTTGAATTTTTTTTCTTTCCCGTTTCCCTATCTTAAAAAAGAAGCAGAGCAAAAAATATGTAGTTTTTAATAAATTCATTTGCTTGCGTTTTCTACAAAGTACAAAAAAATCCTGTAATGTTTCATAATCGAATTTGGTGCCCACGTCAAATGAATGTATCGAAACGGAAATTTTTGAAAAAAAAAAAAAAACATGAATTGCAGTCAAACAAATAGACATGCTTTTCAAGATGAACATTGATTGCTTATAAAATAATGTTTTTTTTAAACTATCTTTGCTTTTATACATATTTAGTATTATACTCTTCATATTTTATTTATAAATTATTTTCTACTTTTTAGCCCTTAAAATGTATTATTGTTGCAGTTTTTGGCATCCAGTGCCGTACAATTGTAGGTGTCACAAAGAATATTTGGCGATTTATTACCTGTGATGGTCTAAATAATTAAGTTCTAAAAAAAATAATAAGTTGTCATCGATAGCATGCTTGTGAACATAATATTTATATTTCTAGCCTATCCAGAAGTGGTTTAAAAATCTATTATAAAATTCCATCTTTACATAAAAAAAAACCAAGTTGAAATAAAAGAGTGTTAAAAAAACTACCGAGCTAGGCTCGGTCTACCAGGTACTAAGCATAATGATGTAAAAGAAAATATCTATGAAAATTTCATTATTTTAATGCTAACCTAGAATTTTGATAACCTGGAAATATCAGGAAATTTTAACATTAAACATTTGTGACCAACCTGAATATATATATTTTTGGCAACTTGCAATTGTTATATAAAAGTTTTAACTCTAATTTAAAGCTTATTACTGCTAGAGAAATTATAGATTGTCTTCTATTTACCAGCAAGTCATTAAGAAAAATTATATATATATATATAATTCTTTTATATTTTAATTGTTATACATTTTTCTGAAAGTTTTAAAATCTTTATCTTACATTTCATTTTTTTTCTAGCTTTTCTTTTGAAGCCTGTTTCCAGTTTAACTCATCTGTCCTTTCTCATGGAACTTTTATAAAAATTCGCTATCGTATAGAAGCAGAAACTTTTACAGGTAAAAAATACTATCGTACCAAATTTAAAGCATCTCTGGACTCTGAAACTCCAAACATTGTTGAAAAAGAATTGCAGATTCGTGGAGTTTCTCTCTATGAACCCCACTGTTCAAGACAGCTTGTATATTTAAAGGTAACTTGAAATAATTCTACCATGTTACTTGTATTTATAGACATGTTTTTCCCCATAAATATCAAAGATATTTTATTGTTTAGTTTTCCAAAGCTTGCTCATTGTTCTGAAATATAAATTGTTTAATTTATTTTAAAAATATAATAAACAGTAATTCTTCAATTATAGTAGAAAATTCAGTTATCCAAATCACCAAATATCTAGATTGATAAGAAAAAAAAAAAAAAAAAAGAGAGAGAGAGAGATTAAAATTTGAATTGTATGTATATTCATTCATAAAAATATTATTTCCTTTACATTCTTATTTAAACCAGTGTTAAAAGTCCTTTTTAATTGGAATTTTCGGAGTCTATAGTTTAATATTTCTAAATCTCTAATTTCCTAGATATTGTATTTCTCCATTCTCATGTTCTAATAAATTCACAAAATCGTATCAATTGAACAATTAATTTGCTTTATATGTGATATCTAAAATCTCTAAAAGTGCCGTATTTACTCACATGTTTTGTACTTCTTTCCCCCTTCAATACTTTGGTGCCAAATGTTTTGTGTTGATGATTTTAGTTTTTTAAAAATTAGTTAAAATTTAAATAATCTTTAAAGCTGTTTTGTTTAAAATATTTTATTTTATTTATTTATATATATTTTTTTAAGATATCTCTATATTTTTGTTAATCATTAGATGCAAATTACTCCACATTATATATAAAATAAATAATAATCCCTGTCAATGTTTTTGGCGAGTTTGAAGATGTTCCATGCATAATTGCGACTTTTATCGTGTGGACAAAATTTAGTACATACATACACACACACACATATATATATATATGTTGCATGTTGCTGTCAACTTTTGTGACACATCGACGAAAATATAGAACAATAATTAATGCTAAATACTTTGCCAACCCTCCGTCATCATGAGACAACTGGAGTGCAGTCATGGTGGCGAATAGTAGACAGATTAAAAAAAAATTAGAATTTCTCCTTCAATGAATAATAGAGGCATCAAGAATTTAATGTGGTTTATTTGGCTGACTATATCGTAACATTCCAGTAGAAGATCCATCAGCTCTTGAATAACCACTGCTCCACTTCAAATAAAACTTATAATGTTAAAAGATATTAGAATCTACACATTAGAAGTCATTCATCCCAAGTGACGTGGATTTATTAAACAACCGAAAAACGTAAAAATCTCTCGCTCCTCATCTATGTAACAGTATAATCACTGAAAGAAACAGAGCGTGGACGGATACATTACTAGCGAATGAACAAATCCCGTAAAAGTAGCCGGAAGGACGCGATGAGATGCAGAGTACATTAGGACTTAGCTCCGGGGGGGAGAGGGAAAGCACGTGTGGCGACGATGTGAACTCTTTAGCCTTGGCGGCAGAATCATTACGCAAGCAAATATTGGTGGGAGGCTGTCCATGGAATTATAGGAAATAGAATATCAGAGAACAAATGCTATCAAAAACATTCAAAACAAAAAGAATTTAGTTTTAGAATAAAATGAAAAAAGTAATTTAATGGGTTTTATAAGATTAGACGAATGGATTAAGGTTTTTAGAATAATAAAAGAATATGCATTTAAAGCATCGAAAAAAGATAAAAGATATTTAATATATTATTGAGCTAGGTAAAAAAAAAAAGGATAAATATTAAGAATTTGGAATAGTTTTATAAAAGGGCAAAAATTTTTATTATTACATATATATATATATATAATTTTTTGGTGGGGTTGGTTTTGTGTTCCTGGGGTCATATAATGAAAAGTTATGATTATTATTATCAAAAGTCGCACCATGCAACTAATTGCGACATACACGATAACATAATGATTGCAATAGGTAGTATTTCTTATGAAATCTGCCTAAAAGTAAAGAAATATTTGTAATGTTCAATTAACATTCTGAGGAAGTCGAAGTTTTTTTTATATTGGCTTAGCGCCTGCCAATGTAAAGACTTTTCCCTCCAATATATGTAAATATATGTGTAAAATTCAATATTATAATATTTTAAAATGTAAAAATATTATTATTAAAAAAGTTTTTAGAGATATTCTGTAGGAAAATATGTAGTTTTAAATATTATTTTAATATTTACGAATCACATGGTTCCGTGCACTGATTTTACTGTATTCACCCATGGCAATTGGATTAAGTTCATTTTAAATCCAAAGTTTGCTGATAAAGAAGTTATACAAAATGTAAAATGAACGGCAGTTAATCAAAAATTGAAAAGATTGTAAACTGACATTGATATCTAACACGGCTATTCTCGGCATGCAATGGAATTCTTTTCTTTCGTGCCATGTGGGGTCTTCAGCTCGCCTTAGCTCCCCCTGTGGGTGCACCAGTGGATTCATTTATGCCCAGTTAGTTCTCTTCAAGTAGCAATAAAAAGTTACAGAGAAACAAAGAACTGCATATGCTCCTTTGAGTATGCAGAACTAAACTGAAAATTAACGTTAGATTATGAAATCAGTTTCTAAAATATATGTGCTTAGAATAATATGAAATTCTATTTGATAATTTCAAGCTATCCAAAAAATGTTTCATCTGGAAATTATACATTTTTTTTTTAAATTACATTTTATCATAAATTTGTTTTCAAAAGTAGAAGGTGTGAAAATTATGTGAATCTTTTTTTTCTTGTGTGGTCAAAATATTCTTTTAAGTGTAGGGATGCATAAATTACATGGAAGCACAAATTATGTGAGTAAATACATGCTTAATTACGTGTTTGCATGTAATAATCAAGTGCTTTTTCTTAATTTGTTGAAAATTTTGTCAGATTTTACAATTTATCAAATCCTTTTATTAAAATAATATTTTTCTTCTTTATGAATATTTCTGCCGAGTATAATTATTCCCATTTTATTTTTACAGTATTTTCTTTAAAGTGTTAAATTCTGTATTCTATATTTAAGAAAATAAATAATTAAGATGTCATGTTTTATTAATTGCATAGAAATAAATCCATATGTAGGTTTGTTTTTAAATTGTGTAAATAATATTTAAAATTAAATTATTTTAACTTAATTTTATGCGTGTTTCTCGTATGTGTAGTAATGGGTGTGTCTTGATCTAGGAAAAAACAGATATACAGACACCTATAAAATTCAAGCTCACTTACACACTAATACAGAAAGAACCCCGGATGGTGCCAGAGGGAAATAATTTACCTGATATAAATATGTATCCAATTTTAAATCAGAAAGAAGCTTCTAAAGTGTTTGAGGTAATTTTTTAAATGTATCTATTCTTCTCCCTGATTATTTATTTCACTTCATTTTATTTCAATATTAAATTTTATTAATTTATATTTGTTAAATTTAGGAAATCTATTATTAATTTGTTAAAGTTGTTGTAATCTATTACTGAAGCAAAATGTTTCATATTTTCTAATTATTTTTTGTTTGTGTTTTAAATGCAAGTTTTAAATTAAATTTGGTTAAACCCTGTGTTAATCAGGTTGTTTGTTTATAGGAATATCTTCCTTATGTATTTCCTATTTCAGAAAATTAAAAATTAATTTTAGTGACTCTTAAGAAAAAGTTATAGTTTAAAGTAAATTTGGGAAATATCTTCAATAATGTAATAATGCATTTACAAGAATTTGTAGTGTATTTTATTGATTACAGCAGCAGCTAATCATAAATTTTTTTAATCACATTTACCTGAAATGAAATTTTAGATTTCTTAAGTTCAGTATTGCAAACTAATTTGCTTTAAAGTGAATAATTTATACTGTGATTAAAAAAAAAAGAATGCACTGTGCTGCTATTTTATCGTATTTAAAAACTTGTTAGCCCCCGGTATGCTATTTCTTTCTCCCACCTATTAATGTGTCGACTCCAAAAAATAACGTTACGTTGTATAAGCCAGCCGTAAAACAAAGCAGATGTATCATTGTACAGAATAATCTTTACTGCAATTTTTTTTAACTTCTAGGCACCGCACATTTTCAATTTTTATACCATCGTATTGGAAAAAGAAAGTACTTTTAAATGCAATTTGTTTGAAGACTGCATCTCCCATTGTTTTTGAGATATTATTTTTTTTTTTGTAGTTTTTAACGCCATTCGTTTAATTTTGGCAACTCAAGTACTCCATTTCTGTAGAAAGTAAATGAGTGATTTCTGATAAAACATGGAGCTATTATAAACTAAATTTATTTTTAAGTATCTGTATTAATATTACAAATAAATGAAGGCCTATGAATCATGAGATAGACGATTTTTTTTTTTTGTCCAGTTTCTTGAATGACGAAATCTTTTTTTTTTATTATTTGTGCATTATTCAGCAATAGCCACGTCCTATGTATATTTTACTGTAGATGTTGTTAAAAACTGGATTGTAAATGAAGAATTCTTTAGCGGATGTGGATGACGTCATTTTATATAAAATAATAGCGCATGTTTGGAGTCTTAAAACTGAACTATCTATATTTATATACATATAATTTTTTTTTTCCATCGGGTGCGACACTAAATTCTGAAAAAGCAGAATTCCTGTTTTCTAGTTTAATAACTTTTCTTTGACGGGTATTTTCGGACTATATTGATGAAAAAAATGACTTTTAATATTCAGCTTGGTATATAAATCTTAAACTGTTGAATTTCTTGCGTTAATAAAAATATTTGCATAATATTGAATATTGCTCTTACATCCAAGTAATAAAAAATATAAAAGAGGAAGAAAAAAGCTTCCTTAGTAAATTATTTTCTTCTTTTGGAATTTTCATGATGTGCATTTTCTACAATTTTAATTCAGTTTCTACTGCAGTTAGTTAACAGTTAATCTCATTTATAGAAAATTTTGTGAATAGAAGCTTATACTAACATTTTGTATAGATTTAAAAAAAATTAAATTCATATTTATATTCATACCAAGGTTTATTTAAGTTAAAGGGAGTCTGTATCTTGATGCAGTTTTGGTGTTGTCACCTATAAATTCTTAACAAAAATTTGCATAATTGTGAATTAGTAGTTGTTTTTGCATAAGACCCTGCATTAATCAGGCCCTGTACATACAGAAGGAATTTTATTAAATAAATCAGGATAAAATGTTATTTTGTTGGAATCAAAATCTGAGTCAGATGTTGTGTTTACAATCCAGTAACTTGTATCAAATTAAACAGTATGTTTTGGCGTAATCTTTTTGCAGTTTAACTTATTTCTTGTGATTTAAGTTTTGACATTTCCCTACTTTTGACATCTCATCAAAGATTATATATTAGTTAGCCAGTGGCGTGGCGTGAAAATTTTCGGTGGTCATCGCAATTATTTAAGTTTGTGGTGAAAAATTATTAACTCTAAAATTCAATGGTTGAATGTTCAAAAAAGAAACTTTAAATCTTACCTTCACTTATACATGAACTCCAAATGTTCTGCTAAAACTGGATCGTAGAGTTTTAAAAGCTTATTAAGAGTTTTAAAATATTGCTTGGTCATCGCCGCATCCAGCGATGACCGGACGCCACGCCACTGTAGTTAGCATTTTTCTATCTTCATCTTATTAAAGATTATTTATTAGTGTAGCATTTTTCTATCTTTTTGAAGAAGTTCATAATTGGTATTGGAGTTACCTTCTTTACATACAAAAGTGTAAGAAATTCAATTGTTCTTTCAGAAAATGTGTCATTCTGCTTTTTCTTCAATACTTCTTTTCATAAATTTTGAATTTGGAAATATTTAAACTGATTTCATAGAAAAATTTCAAATGACTCTTTGAATTCTTTTTATAAATAATTACCTTTATTTATTTTTTTCAAATTGCTGAAATAAATGCGTGTATAAATGTACAAAATAATTTAAACAAAGTACACAAGAGAAAATTACTTCGTACATTTGTTCAACAATTTGGCTGAAATAGTCAATTTTTTTTTTTTTTTTTTTTTTTTTTTTTTTTGGCACTGGGCATAGCTGCTTCTTCCTCAATACCTCTAATAAACCTTCATTTGAAAGTCGGAAGCGCAGTTTTAATTGGAAGTTTGATTTTTTTAAAATCAGAGTTGAAGCTGCATTTCATCACAGTTGCATATCTGCAGCCTGATCAGATGTGAATCTAACTTGAATAAGTTATTATAAGGATTTTTATCTTTTATTTGAAAGGCAGTTTATTATTTTATCTTAATGAAGGAAAAGCATGATTATAGATGTGATTATTTTTGTAATTGTATGCAGTTTGTAAGGTGTCATGTTCAAATTTCTGAAATATTTAACAATTTTTCTAGACTAGCACATTGTTTGAAATAATAATAAAGCATTCATTTTTGTAATTTATAATAATTTGGTATACAGTATAACTGTTATTTGTCAGTTACATTTGTTGAGGTTATTTTTTGTTTTTCAATTCACTGAAAATTTATGAGATGCTTTTAACATAAATAAAAAGAAAGTTCCCTTGATTTTCATAAAGTTTTTTTTCTTTTAATTTCACTAATTAACACCATTTATGATTTTCTGTTTCCTTAACAGGCAAAATTCTTGAAAGACTGTGGTTCGAATGATATTTGTGAATCAGATCTGTCTGTTTTTGCTGAGCTGAACTTACCAAAGTAATTTTTTATACTACATCTAAAATATATTGATTTAAAATTAAAATAATGCTTACAAATACATTACTTATTCTTTTGCATGTATATAATTATAATATTTATTCATAGGCAAGAATCTGGAGTTCCTGTCCTTCATTTGGGTGTGCAACAAGTGAATCTGTCAATCATCTTGAGCAATTACAAAGAGCCTGCATATGATGCTGCCCTTTATGTTACACATCCTAATACTCTCAGTTATGTTGGGCGTAAAGTTGTGGTAAGAGGCATTATCATTAATTATAATTTAATGCATTTTCAGAATGGCCCTATTGCATATGGAAAGAAGACCAACTTTTATTTTTTGTATAATTTATTTTCTGTCTTCTCTGTTAGATTATTCTCTCACATATCCTAATGTGAGGTGTTATTTTTTACTAGACGCTTACGCATGGCTAGATGTTCATTTAACTTATAGTTAAACATGACACAATGTAATAAATTTAATTGATTTTCATATTTGTACTATACATTAAGTATTAGCTGTAGTGTGGAGGAACATCATGAACATGAAAATATCAGAGCCTGTTTTGATAAGTCTAAAGAAAAGTCTTCATTTTGAATAATCCAGAATTTTGCTTTTGTGCTCCAATCTTTATAATTAATTTAAAACTGATAAGAATAACTGTGGAGGAGCAGCCATGATGATTATATATTAGAGATATTTTTGTCATTTGAATACTTACTTAAAATGCTTTAGTGCTTTGATTGGATATCTATAATATCCAATTTGAGTTCTATAATATGGTCACAGCCAATTGGCACCTTTTATGAGTGTAATTTGTTTTGTTTTTTTTAATCTTTATTGTAATCATATGTATTTTTAAATTAAATTTTGTTTTTGAAATATTGTGCCAAGTGCTTTGCCAACCACACCTTTCATTTTTGGGCTGTGTTGTGTTGTATTTCTGCATTATTTTCCTTTAGGTTTGTTCATCCTCTTTATTGTTTACATAAACTTCTTGTTCTCTCCCTTTCTAAATAATTCAATATTTTACCTTATTTGACAGTTTAAATGCAATTATAATGTGCAGTTATATTGAAGTTATTCTTAAACAGTTTTCATGTAATTTTTGGGGTAATATTATG
Source organism: Maratus speciosus (assembly GCA_963932465.1). NCBI lineage: Eukaryota > Metazoa > Arthropoda > Arachnida > Araneae > Salticidae > Maratus > Maratus speciosus. Next base: position 411,195,415 of record OZ010793.1, on the reverse strand, counting down.
TAATCAGGTCCACAGTCGAGGTTGGTGTTAAAGATGAGGGAGAAAATGATCATTTAGGATACCATTAAATATTTGCCACATGCACACAGTAAAGAAGCTTAGTTATAACAATATGTGAAAGAATACTCATAAAAATACACCAATTTAATCTGTAATCGGGTCTGCTTGTTACTGATTAGCACCCCTGAAGTGCAAACACTTTCAATATATCACTGATGACATTAAGCTACAATTTTTTTTACTATTTAGTACAATAATTTGCTACTTGTTAATAGAAAATGAGTGAAAATTTTAAAATCTACATGCTTAAAGGATATAAAAATAGCACATGTCATTTTCTCAGGTTTTAATTCATCTGTTTATAAAATTTAAAAACCAATAATTCAAGCATTTTAATGAATTTGAATTGGTAGTTCTTGGAATCTATGATGTCATTTTAGGAAACTGATCACATTGGTTATACTATCTCTTTACAATTTTTTCCTTACGGTTTTATTTATAAGATTTTTTTCAATCTCAAATGGGCTAATTTCATAGCTACTGGCCAATTTTTACGAAAGTAAGAGCATTAAAAAATAAATAAATAAAATAAAATATAGAGAGATAGAGACAGTGAGTTAGATAAATTATACCATTTTTAGATCTAATGTATGTGTGTACCGAAGTATTATTTTAAACAACTGTTTGCTTTTAAAGAGAATTTTTTATGAATTGCAAATGCTTATGTAGATACATTAAGACAAATTTCTTTGCAAAATTATATCTCTCATTTCAAACTTTACAAATCTTTCCAACAGTTGTTAAGCTGTTGCTATATATTGATAAGATTTTCATAGAAATATATGATTTATTTTGTTGTTATTTTCATTGTTGTCTGTATGCAAATTATATGTTTTCAAATGTCCTGTCAGTAGAAGACTTTTTCAAACATGGTCATGTTCTTTCTTGGAAATATAAAAAATGAGTGCTGTGAAATAATAATTTAGCTTCATATGAAGGGGGGGGGGTGAGAACAACTATTATAAGTATTTTTATAAGAATGTGATGAGGCCATGAGAGAAAATATTCTTTAATTTAAAATATGCTGATATTTTGACAAAATGTTAAGCAAAATATGACAAACCAGTGTATAATAAGCTCACAAAACTTAGACACCCCCTCTCCCTGTTATAGTAATATTAATACCTTATTTTAAATACCTTAAAATTTGCTTCTGGATTTTTTTTTTTTTTTTTTGTTTGTTTTTATTTTTTTTTTTTTTTTTTTTGTTTAACTGAGTACTTTATTCTTTTTATAGAAAGGAGAACAGATTGAATGTGTTCCTTTTAATAGCACGGTCCTGAAATGTGAAATTGGTAATCCCATGAATGCTGGAGAGGTAATTGTTTCTCTTTCCTTTTCAAAATAAATGAATTTATTTAATGCACATAATTTATGATTTTTTGCCATTAAATATTTGTATTAATCAAATATAATATACTACTTGAGTTTTTTAAGCCTCCATGCTAGAGAATGTCCCCTAAAAAAACCCTAGTGAAATTTTGAAAAAATTACAAAAAACATATTCATCTGTTCGTAACTACAATAGATGTTCAAAATGTTCTTTTAACTTCTACATATCCATGTGCATGCTTAATCATATTTATGAAAACTTGTTTTCGCATGTCAGATTGTTTTATGATATTTACAAAATTGCTGCATTATTTGGTTAATTGTTGAGTCAGATAGCACATACTGTTTACCAGTCTTCTTATGATCAATCTTCTCACCTCTTTGAAAATTTCTTGTTAAAAAATAAACCTTGGTTAATGTAAGCACACTCTTTCAGAAAAAAAACATGTTGATGTACAACATGTGTAAATTTCTTGCCATTATTCTGAACTCTGTTTGCTATGCCAATTTAGTTTCTAACATGACAAACTCCACTATTTTATTTGGCAGTTTTCAAAAGTATCTTGCAGTTGTCTTACTAGCATTTGGATTATTTAAATTAACATTAGTGCTGTTGGGGGAATGGCCTGTATAATGACATACAAATTTGCACAAATTTTTAAAATGTCTAAACACATGTTCATGCAGTTTTTGTCAATTATGCATTTTAAGATTTAGACTTTTAAATATTTTTTCTATTTATTTATAAATTTTAAATAATGAAACATATTTGCACATACATCAAAATTTGTTCCCAGAGTTTTTCTTTGCCTACATGATCATAAAAGTCATTAGAAATCTCTTGGTGTAAAAAATAAATAAAATAAAAATGCAGTAAAAATTGTGTTAAAAACTTTAATTCCCCTTTTGCTTAAATATAGACCACTAGTGTTTTTATGAAAAGAAGCTGTGCATGTAATTTAAGTAAACAAAGTATACTGTATATTTGTTGTCTATCATTAAAACACTTGTTTTCATGCACAAACATTAGATTAAAAAAAAAAAAAATTCTTATTGTTCCTCTGTATAAAAATGTAGCCTACATTTCAAAATTATATTTGTTCGAATTCATAGTGCACTTTTACAAATAATTACAATTTTAGTTATGTAAATTAAGTTTATTCATGAGATACAGAATGACTTAATTGAAGGCATGCCTAGAGTCCTGCATTGGATTGGGTAATCCGGTTTTACCTGAACCTGATCTGACCTGCTGTTCAGATTGGGTTGGTTTTGAATGTTTCAGTTTCATGTTGGTTTCGCGGTCAGTTTTGATTCTTTTGTGTCTGGTTTAGGTTGACCCAATTTTTCAAAAGAAAGTCTTGAATATTTTTCAATTGAAAAAATACCATTTATTTGAATATTAACGAGTGTATATAAGTTAAGGATATTAGAGATATAATTGTTGACTACTTTTCCCAATTGTATTAAAATATAGTTTCATTTTCTTTAACTTCATCTTGAGTTCCTCTTAACAAAGCTTTTTTGTAAGGTAGAAGATTTTCAGTTTTGACAAATTTTAAAATGCACGGTTTATGCTCAATATCAGGTAATTATTTTGATTTAGTACACCTTCTTTGCAATATAACATGACTTTCATAAAACTTGCTCATTTGATATTTGCAGTGAAAGTTATTTTATTTTACACATGATAAAGTATTTCTAGTATTATATCAAGCCAGAAGTTTTTACTTCTGGCTTGATTCAAACAAATATTTACTGGCTATGACTTATTTCATGATTTCAGTCAGATATAAACAAAGTTACTTGATTACTAAATTATTTACTTCATCAATTTAATATTCTATATTTAAAAAAAAAGATGTACTATTTTGTCAGGCAGAAATATCATTATATTATTATTTTCAAATCATAATGGAATATAAATATTTTCTAAATATATAAAGTATTTAAGGATGAAAGAAGCTAGGGTGGTACAATAAAGTAAAAAAAAAACTTCTTAAAACACCATAATATTTAGAAATGCACAAGTCCCTTCAAAAGAACTTTGTCTTCCTTCATCAGGTGCAGAAAATACGGACTTCTGCTTTAAAAGCAGGAGCAGCACTGAGTGAGATAGGGTAAGATCGAGGGACAGGTTGTGCCTGATGAAGGAAGACTAAGTTCTTTTAAAAGGCATTGCACATTTCTAAATTTTATGGTGTTTTCAGAATTCTTTTTGAAAATAAAGTATTTTGCCAAAATCAAAGGAAATTTTCAAAAGCATTTTTTCTCCTTTTACCACTCTAGGAAAATACTGTTATTTTTTTGTTAAAAGTAAAATCTCCATTTTGAAAAAAGTTAATGTAATAGAAGATTCAACTATCCTGTTAAGAGATTATCAGCATAATTATACATAGGCTTAACACTAGAACGTCCAACAAATTCAACATCCTAAAACAGCCGTTGATGTCATTTCGACACCACTAATTAAATTATGTAAAATGGATGCTACAAATTTTATATTAACACTGTATTGGATCATTGTACTTTAACTAAGCTTATATTGTTATATTTTCACAAAAGAACAATTGTTTATTTTATAGAAGAATACATTAAATGATATTAAATTTCACACATTAAGTAAAAGAAACAAAGATATTTTAAAAAAAAAGAGAGAAATAAATCTGTTAAATTTCTTCACATTATAATATTTAGGCATAAGTTGACATTATGTAAAAAAACTTTTATATCAGATACATACCTTATTTACAACTTTTGCAGTAATAGGTGATTTTTCCGGTACATTTTAAATATACCATCTTCATGCTCAAAACACATTTTGTGTCTGTGGCATTACCTTTACACAATTTAATTTCCCATTTTCTGCATTTAATAAAAATGTTTTGGTTTAATTCCAGTATATAATTTTGATTAGCAGCACATTTTTTATCCTTTACATAATTTGAATGCAATTAATTTGCTAACTGTTGATTATAACATTTCCTTGAAATGTAATGACCTGACATAGATAGATATGTAGATAAGCCAAGCATTTATAACTGCAATGTCTAAAATGTTGTAAAATGTATATACTGGCCAACTCCTTGATCCAGATTTTACAGAATATTTTCCATGCCATTAGATCTAAGATATCCACATCATATTTGGTTTCATTGTAGAATGCTACAGTTTTTGGTGTTTTCTTTTAATTACTTCAATTGTAACGTTTGAATGAAGTGGCTCAGTACGATGATTTTCTTCTGCTTTCTTCCTTGATATTTAGTAAATGTGGTACCAGTAGTTTCGTGTTTTCATATATTCGTAGAATAAAGACTGTCTTTCTTATTTTTCAGACAATCTGGAATTTCCCTTTGAGCTCGATTCACAGTTCCTGCCATACTTGTTTTGCATTTTATCAGCTCTTTTACTATTTCCAGTAAAGTAAAAAATTATCAACTGTCACATTATGACCTTTATTTTTATATAGTTCTATTAGTTTCAGAACTACAAATTCCGCTGTCATTTACCGTCAGGTTCAGATTCATTTTTCCCTAAATAAGGAAATAAGTCCAAAAGTTTACCACCATCCGATTCATTTTAAGGTAGTTCTCTCAATAGATTTGCAATTTTTTCGGGACTGAGGCCTTTTTTGAATTACATGATTCTGAAAAATTTAGTCTCTGAAAATATAAAATATCTGTCAGAAATAAAATGCTTTTAAATGCTCTGAAATATTATAATAAACACAAAGAAAGTAACTGGAGACATTTAGGCACCTTAATAGGACTAAACCAGTTCCCCCCTGTATGAGGAGTGGAAAGTATAATAGACTTTCTGTAACTGAAAGAGAATTAAATCAAAGTCACATGAACTTGAAAGAAAGACACAGGCAAACTATTTTTTTAAAATTCTGTTTGGTGTCGAAATAACACCAACATACGTTCTAGGTGAATTTAGCTGTAACTTTTTTAAAAATAGAATCACACAGTAAAAATTTACACAGTTAAAGTTTGCTTCTTTTGTAAAAAGAATAAAAGTCACTAAATTTGAAGAATATAGGTGAAAAAATGAGATAAAGAGATGAGGTAAAATTTGGTTTGGTGTCAAAATGAACACCAACGGGCGTTCTAGTGTTAAATGATAGATAGATAGTAATTATATAAAAGATAAAAAAAATATGTTTCTGAAAACAAATTATTACTTGGGTGTTATTAAGATCTCATTTACATTTCCAGCCTCTATGTAAGTTTTCATGCAATATTATCAGTATTTCATGAAATTGCATTGAAAGCAGAATATTTAACTTTATACTATATTGCATCATAGCATTTTATTATTATTATTAAATAAACTGCAATAATCAAAAATATATAATACTTTGTTTTTTATAACTAAAAACTTCTGCAACTCCCTTTTTTTTTAATGGAACAACAATTTTTCTCAAATAAGAGCCAGAATCTTAAAGTTAACTTTTTATGCAACTTTAACATTCTTTGTAAACTGTGTATCTTTTAAAAATAATCATTGAAATTGTTTTTAATATCACATATAAGTGGGAAATTTATCAACTTCATTATAATTTTACATTGTTTTAAAAAGTCTATTTCAGTTTTAATGAGTTATTTTATGCAGTAGAGGACCCAAAATCCACACATCTTGGGACTAGACCTTGTGTACATTTTACAATTTTGTGGATTTCAGGTCATGAAAAGAAAATTACTCTAACTTACTCTAATGAAATTAATGTAAACATGGTTGAAATCCCTAATGAAAACATGTGAAAGGAAACCTAAAAAATTTACTTTTTAACTCATAAAGAAACAGAGAAATTGTATATGCACTATTATGAGGAATCTAGAAAATTGAACATAGAAATTAATTTTTTAATTTTGAAAATATTTGTTGTGCAGTAACTTGTTTTAACATTTTAGAAAAGAGAGGTTTTTTTTTTTTTTTTTTTTTTTTTTTTTGCATATTATACACAGTTATTATTTCTTGGTTAGTTATACAGCTTTGCTGTTCTAAAAACTTTAGATATTTTTCTCCTAGAGCCAAACCTCCATTAAAGAAATATAAATAAATGTCACTTGGGCATCATCAGAACTGTCACCATCAGAATCCACATCTTGTGATTGTAAACCAGTGTCAGTAATTTCACTATCAGTCACTTAGTAATTATCAGTTACATCATCTTAATTTATGTGTTTTGCAATACCATTTTCTTCAAATAACAATACATTTCCAGTCATCTACTTAGCATAAAATAACAACTCTTTAGCTTTAGCCAAAAGCAGGTAGTCTCTAAAACCAGAAAATTTAGTATGATTATCATCTGTTTCTATAAAAAGAGACTATGGCCATAAGTTAAGCCACCTGTTCACTAGTGTGGATTTGGAAATGGAATTTGAGGATTCTGCTAACAAATAAATGCTATCCTTGATAACACATGTTTTTCAGTATTCCTCAAGTTTGAAAGACTGCTCAGAATTAAGAATCTTCTTCAAAAATTCAGTTTTGTAGTGGCATTTAAGGACCTGCAAAATGATACCCTGGTCCATTTGTTGAATTAAGGAAGTTGTGTTAGAAAGTAGGAAATGTGGAATTACATTGTTAGGGGACGAAACTTATGGATTAAGATGGGCAGTGCAGTAATTGAGAAGCAGTAAAATTATTTTATGGTAATCTGGAGATTAAATTATAGATTTGGCAATTCTGCTAACTGAACACCTACACATTGAACTACTCTTTTGTGTGTGATGTCATCATAGATTTCTTGAAAACAACTTGTTTTATACCACAGTTTTGCAAAATCATGGGTATCAGATTTCATTGTTTGCACTGGAGAGACTAAGCAGATTTTAGAGCCTTGCAGATTTTGGGTCTTCTACTGTATTTATCAAAATACAACCACTGAATAAAAAAATTTAAGCAGTGTCTTTAATTTTAATTTCTTAGGTAGAATTTCAGATTCGTTTTAGCCCTAGAAATGTATCTGATGATGAGAAGAGATTAAAATTTGTACTGAAAGCCAACACGTAAGTTTCATGTTTGATGTTTTTATTTACAATTTAAAGATGCCTTAGTAACTAAAATTAACTTAATTTCTGATATTTGTTTATTATTTAACACATTTGTTATGTTGAACATATCATATTCACATATTTTATGTCCTTTTATTCAAAGCAATTTTTTATTAAGCCGGAAATAATGATATAAAAATTCACTCATATTGTTAAAGTAGAAAGAAATGCTTGCTTGTTTGTATGCTTGTATGCTTGTTTTTTGAATGTTATGAAAATATGCTTGTTTTTTTTAAGGTCAGATCTGAAATTAGCTGGTTTTGTATTATGTTTATGTTATGGTTATGTTTTATTTCCAGATATATCATTTGTAGCAATGTCAAATGATTTGAAGGTATAGGCAGTTTTTGTTTTATATTACTGCAATGTCAATTTTCAAGTTTATTTGCTCAAATAATCACACATCAATTTTACTGAAAGAGAAACACGAATTGATCAAGAACAGAAATCATATTAACTACTTTTCAGCTCTATTTATAATATCACTGTAGAAACTTCCAATTATCTGGATTAATGTGTTCCTGAAGTGAACTAGATAGGCTGAAATCCTGATAATTGAAACAATCATGCAATGACACTGTACTTGAAAAAACCTGGGTCCCCAGGACCCAGGATTTCCAAAAATCTGGGTCCCTTTTTTACAAAAGCAGGTCCCCATCAATAATAATTAAATAATGAATTAAAACCAGTATTATTTGCTTTCAAATAAGATATTTAAAAAATATATTAAGAGAAATTTTCTTTACTTTTTTAAAAGTAAAAATGCAAGATACAATTTTAATTGTAAAATAACGCTTATTTGAGAGTAGAAGATAGCAAATTCCACTAACAAGTATCACTAATGTTCGCATTTCTTTTACAAAGGGGCAAGAAGGGTTTATTGAAAATATATTTTTGCTGAAAAAAAGAATACTTATGTTAAGTAAAGGTGCACTTTTTGTTGAATGAATGGGTGCTTTCATTATACTTCCCATTGAATTATTTGTCAGCATAGATCTGTGTGGGAATCAGACATTTTCCTTGGAATGGAAATTTGGAAATTTGCATCTAAATCATTAATAAGCATCAAATCCTAAATGTTCTGAAGGCGGGAGGCATTTCAATGCAATAAGAAGATTGGGGGGGGGGGGGGATTTTTTACTGGTCCACCTAACTGAATACAATATCAAAGTACACTGAAATCATGCTGTATTTTTAAGAGTCTCATAAAATAAAAATTAAATTCCATTTTAGGAATTTTCTACCTATAAGTTTAGTCTGCACATCTTTTTTGGTGCTTTGACTAAATTCACGTTTCTTCCGCGTTACTTTGACGAAATTCGCGTTTTTTCCGCGCTCCTTTTGTCGAAATTCGCTATTTTTTCGCGAGTCTGTCACGAAAATCGTGTTTTTTCTGCGATACTTTGACAAAATTCGGCTTTATTCCGCGATTTTTTGACGAAATTCGCTATTTTTTCGCAATCTTTTGACGAAATACACTATTTTGTCTGAGCTCTTTTAAGAAAATAGCATTTTTCCGCTATATTTTGATGAAATTTGTGCTTTTTTCGCGATCCTTTGACGAAAATCGGCTTTTTTACGCTATTTTTGGGGATCCTTTGACGAAATACGCTATTTTTTTGCGATCCTTTGACAAAAATCGGCTTTTTTCCGCGATATTTTGATGCAATTTGCGCTTTTTCTCGCGATCCTTTGACAAAATTCGGCATTTTTTCGTGATCTTTTAAAGAAATACGCTAATTTGTCGCGGCCCTTTTACGAAAACCGCGTTTTTCCGCGATATTTTGATGAGATTTGCGTTTTTTTCGCGATTCTTTGACAAAAATCGGCTTTTTTCCGCGATTTTTTGACGAAATTTGCTATTTTTTCGCAATCTTTTGACGAAATACACTATTTTGTCTCAGCCCTTTTACGAAAATAGCATTTTTCCGCTATATTTTGATGAAATTTGTGCTTTTTTCGCGATCCTTTGACGAAAATCGGCTTTTTTACGCTATTTTGGGGGGATCCTTTGACGAAATACCCTATTTTTTTGCGATCCTTTGACAAAAATCGGCTTTTTTCCGCGATATTTTGATGCAATTTGCGCTTTTTTTCGCGATCCTTTGACAAAATTCGGCTTTTTCCGCGATTTTTTTGACGAAATTCGGTATTTTTTCGTGATCTTTTAAAGAAATACGCTAATTTGTCGCGGCCCTTTTACGAAAACCGCGTTTTTCCGCGATATTTTGATGAGATTTGCGTTTTTTTTTCGCGATTCTTTGACAAAAATCGGCTTTTTTCCGCGATTTTTTGACGATATTACGCGTCCCACGGGACGCGTAAGAGCTGTTTTTTTGCGTCCCGTCGCCGATTTTTTGCGTAATTTACGCGCTATAGCGCGTCCGCGGCATCCCTGATGCTTTTCAGTTAAATGTCAAGTTACAATTTCTAAACTGCAATAGAAAAATGCAGTATCTCTGAAATTTTTGATACTGGCTTAGAAATTATCTAAATATAGAGTTTGAAAATTCCAATTAAATCTAAATTTTAACTTTCGTTTAAATAGGAATTTCAAGAAAGTTATAATTTTACAAATGAATACATACAGATCGCATTTCAAAGAGTTTTATAATTTCATTTATTTAAAAAAATAAATAAATAAATAATTCCTGATATCAATTCAGATATTTTGCCGATCCTGAGGGCTGAAATTGAGATAATTGGAGTTTTACTGTATTATTATTATTTTATTGTTTTCACTGTATATTGTGACCATTATCTAAAGGTTATATAATTGGTGCAGACTTATATTATACTGAATATATAATTTTACATATATGTGTATTTATCTGAAACATAAAAATTAAGAATATATTAGTAATGATGCTGAGCGATAAAATTTTCATAGCATCAAAATAGCATTTTCTAATGCTTTTGTAACTATCTTCTATTATTCTGTCTGACAGTAATGTAGTGGAGATGTCTGCTATTCAATTTAATAAGCAGATGAAAATGAATGAGTAATTAGTTCTTAGTTACATAAAAAGACAACTGAAGATGGCAAGCTCTTAAAAATAAAAAGGGTCCATAATGTTGCACAATAAATCTTTATTTAAGATGAATTCCGTTATAGCAGAGAGTTGCGTTAATTACTAGCTTTACAACCTAGCAAAAGAGAGCAGAGAGAGTAAAAATGCGTAAAATAGCCAAAATTCACCAACATTTTAACAAAGTGATAAAAAAAAGGCACAATCTGGTGAAAAAAGAAAATCCCAAAGAAAATTAATATAATGACATATTAGCATATTATTTCATCAAAGATTAAAATTAATACATCAGTATATCAACAAATTATTACATCATTTAGCATGAGAACAGGAACAGAAGTTTTGATTCAGTAATAAAACTGACAAGTTAAAATATCCTTTTTTGGTTTTTTATTGTAATGAATACATGAAGTATTAAAGGCAAATAGATTTTCTGGGCTAATCACTTGTTATTAAGACTGAATAAAGGAAAATATCTTAAAAGAAAGAATGTTTTATGATAGGAAATAGATTCTTTTTAGAGAAAATGAGAGTCTAGTTAAAAATAGTTAAATAATTTAATAATTGATGCAATTAATGTAAATATGCCAAATATATGTGATTTGATATCACAAGTAACTCTTGACTTTTTTTCAACTGTCAAATTATGCGCTTATTGTACATGTGTGCTTTATTTTTATCAAGTGTTGATTATAAGGCTTCATTATGTTTGATTGAAAGTTATCAGTTATGTGCTAATCGTTTTTATGTATGTAAAAGTTAGCAACTAAAAGATGAATTACTGAAAATCTATTTTAGAACAAGCATAGAAATTTCTCCTGAAGAAGATCTTGTATTGACTGCTGATGTTGTCCGGGTAGCTGAATTAGAACTTAGAGGGTAAGCTTTTTTATCGTCTATAACTTCATGTGTAAGATTCACTTTATAAACATATGTGAGTGAATGATATTCTTTTGCTATTATTATTATTGTTAAATATTATGCCATTTGAAAAAGGGAAATCAAAATAAATTTAATGTTATTAATTTTAATATTTATGCATCTGATTAAAATATATCATGTTTAAATATCTAAGTCACTTGAATTTTAAGACTTTTCTAATTATTGTAAATATGTAATGTACTGTTTACGTTATTTAAAGGGTATCGAATCCAGAGCAAGTTGTCTATGGTGAAAATGTTGTTGATAAAGATGAGATGAAGAGTGGTGAAGATATTGGAAGTCTAATAATCCACACTTATGAGGTAAAATTAGTTTTATTTAGAGCATATACTAGAAAACATAGGTTTAAGTTACTTATTTACACATTTTGTAATGTTTTATTTCTAAGAAAACTTTAAATTCAATGTTTTTGGATCATTGCATAATTAAATATCTGTGAAATGTTCATAAAATTACTTTTAAAAAATTGTTTTGATAACAATTTGTCTTACTTTTATAAAAATTTTGAGAATTTCTAGAAAGCAAAATTTTGCTTTAAAAATTGTATAATAAATGTAAATTTTATTTATTCATGAAATTGAGCCTTTTTATTCTAATTAAATGCATTAAGACCCATGAAATTGATCCTTATTATTTTAATTAAAACCTTTGAAAATTACTTTAGTTCCCTTAAAAAAAAAAGAAGAAAAAAGGGGAGGGCTGTTTATAAGGAGTTCAATAGTGTTCAAATACAAAAGTGCATAAAAATTTCTATATTTATTTTATTGTAATTTAATTTTAATGATGTTCAATGTTCTGACCTGATAGTGTTTCAGTCAAAAGCAAGTGTTTAGGCTTTTCATTTTTTAAATTTTTGTTGAAATTTTAATGAATAAAAATTTAAATTATCTGTGATACAATTCTGAAATAACAAGTACATTATACTTTATGCTTGAAATAAATCTGCCTTCCAGAGCTACATTGAAAAAAAGCAATTTTTTAAATATAAATTTTTATGTTGAATGTGATTTATTATTATTGATTGTTTTTAATCCATTTTCTTTTCTAAATGTAAATAGAATTAATTTGTATTCCTTTAAATCTCTTTTTAAGTGATAGATACATATTGTGTTCCAAAAAGTTACTTCTAATAATAACTATAAATAAAATTGTTCGTTTTACATTAATGCAATCTGTAAGAAATATAAATAAATAATATTTATATCATTTTCATTGTAAGTAAAACTATTGAATGTTAGATGTAAATTTCCAACCGGGCGAAAAATGTCCGGACCAGGATTCGAAACCGGGACCTCCTGGCTGAAGCCGCCAGTGCTCTACCATCTGAGCTATCCCGGACGATAAATAATCTGAGCTATCGTCTGGGATAGCTCAGATGGTAGAGCACTGGCGACTTCAGCCAGGAGGTCCCGGGTTCGAATCCTGGTCCGGACATTTTTCGCCCAGTTGGAAATTTACATCTAATATGGATTGTTTACCAATTAGAATAATTGTGTGAAAATTAATCTAGTATTGAATGTTGTTCAAATATTTTCTAAAAGTTTTTTTTTTTTTTTTAATCTGTAGACATTGTGTAGAATCAATCATGAAGAAGTGTAATCTTATTTCAATAATACTCAACTAAGTTTGTCTGAACTTTAAGTTAAAGTCTTAGTTAACACTTTAGTGACTTAAAGTAGTTACTTTAAGTCTCTTTAACCAATTAAAAATCAGTGTAAAGCATCTTATTGTAACTTTGATATTGATAATTTTTTAATTTGCTATCCCCACACTTTACCCCCCCCCCCCCCACACACACACACACTCAAAAAAAGTCCCTATGTTTTTATCTTAATTAGTTGTTTTCACTAAAATATATTTATATCGATTTAATTTGATAATTTCAGCTAATAAATTATGGTCCATGGAAAGCTAAAGAAGTGGAAGTTCACATTAGGTGGCCATATCAGACAGAGACATTCAATGAAAAGGGCAAATGGTTATTGTACATGATGGAATCACCTAAGGTAATATTCATTTCTGGGTTGTTTTTTTCTCTCTCTCTCTCTCTCTTTCCCTCTCTGTTGAAATACTTTGAAATAAATATTGTGTTGTTTTATTTTTTAACTTATTGAATATATATTTTATTTTTATTTTATTTTAAAGCTTTTAAAGAAACTCGAAAATTACACAGAATATTGTCTTAAGCTTTTTAAATGAACCTTTCTAAAATTTGAACTTTCTTTACACAGGAATACATTAATTATATTTTAAATGGAAAAGGAAGTGTAATATCTCTAATTTTAAGAGGTTTTAGATTTATCTACTAGATATCATTAATAATGCATTTTTAGGCTTGTATAATGAAACCATATATTTTTCCAAGAAGGATGATACAAGCCTATGATGTTATTATAGGCTTATATGATGTAATCATATATTTTTGCATTAATTGTATTCCCTGATCTATTAATGTTAATGCTTTTAGGCTGGGTTTTTAGATTGAAAATTCCCTTTCTGTGTCAAAAATGCAGTAACTTTTATATTTGTTTGTCTCAGATAAAAAAAAAAAAAAAGCCTTCTATTCATGCAAAGGTAATTTAACTTCTTTCTTTCAAATTCTTTATTTTATGTGTCTGCAGTTTCAGTGATAATTGAAAATCATTGTCAGATATATCTCTGCTTTCTTAACATATTGCTTTTAGCATAACAACAGAAAAGATAATAAAATTTGCTTCGTGAGCCATCTGCCTGCAGTGCAAACCTGTGTAATTTAACCCTTAACTGGAAACGTGAAAATTCCGTGCACAAAAGAACACTTAATAATTTACCAAATAGTGAACTTAAGCATTTAATCTTTAATAGTAATGCATTAACATGACCAATTTTTTAATATAACAGCATAAAAATACGTTTTGAATGTCGGAGAGAGAAAATATTAAGGGCAGATATGTAAATGCAACCGTCTCACAGATGGCACGTTTCCAGTTAAGAGGTGTCAGTTGGATGGTGAGAAATTAATATGCCAATTCTGGTATACACTTGGTGCATTTTATTTTTATAATTTAATATGTATTTGTGGCTAACGTAATTATCCCTTGGTGCCATGACTTAGGCAAGATAAATATCATTTGCATTGCCTAATGCTTACTACTTTCTGAACATCCATTGCATAAAGTTATGTTATTGTCAGTCACATTCTCAACCATTTTTTGCATTGAATAAAAAATTTTCCATGGTCCTCGGTGTTTCTCCGTGGTATAATTCAAATTTTGCACTTCTTGGGGATGAGAGCCTGGTTGCTGAAGCCAATGACTCAGTAAATGAGACAGTCAACAAAATGGTTTTTAAATCACTGTTAAAATTCATTGACTAATAACTTCTTGACAGAAACTTATAAGTTTCTGTAAAGAAGTTATTAGTCCAGGAGCTTTATGATTATATCATAGCTTGATAATAAGAATTGTGTGAAACTTTTGATAGAATATATGTAAAAATTTGAAATTCCTTTGCAATTGTTACAATTAGTTGGAATATGTATTAGTATATCAGTTAACGGATTAATTAAATATTTAAATTGTTCAGTATGTAAGATACTTAACTGTAACCTATAATCTATAATTGTAATTGTTCTTCATGAGTTTTACCTGTAATTGCCCCAGCCTTTTTTATAAATGTACTGTTACCCATGTGCCTCTAACCATTGTGGAATCATCTAACTAAGTTTACTAAACCTAAGTTATATCATGGTGTCAGAATGAATCAGTACGCCTAAACAGCTTTTTTACCCTTCACTGTCTGTTACCATTCATCGAATTACAGCAATAGTGCACAGTTTTCTGTGCACCAAATCATTTACTCCCAAAGACAGCCCAGCAGTGGCATGTTTGGAGTGGTGATACAGCTGTGACCTTTTTGAAACAGTGGTGAAGTACAGTAAAGAAGATGATGAAAAAAGGATCACCTTGTTCCTCAGTGTCATCGATAAAGCATCATACAAGGATTCTTTGACTTTTACATTTCCAACGCTCTTAGGGACAACATTGAAAGATGTGAAAGATGTGTTGGATAAGTTCAACGAACATTATAAGCCTTACTGCAATGTGACATTGGCAACATTTGTTTTCAACAAACTAGTGCAAAAAGGTGACCAGAATTTTGATTCATTTATTACTGAAATCTAATTCCAGGCTGATCAGTATGAGTTCTGTGCTAAAACCATAATGTTAAGGCTCCCAGTCAGATAAAGACACATGCGAGCTAATGCTAAACCTATGGGGAGGTTCTTTACCAATAACTCTTTTACATTTTGACAATTTTAAATAATTTTCTTGCATTGGATAGTTGAAGTCGATCCCTGCATTCGCTCCCTTTTTTTTACTGTTTTGACTTTGATTGCAGTTTTTTATTATGATGACACTTTCATTTTCGGAGCTGGTCCCAAAAGTGAAAGTAACTTTATAAAAATATCTGCGACCAAAATCTAAAAAGTAAGAAAGGGCAGATGTAGAAAAAGACCTCAGCTATCCAATGAAGAAAAAAATATTTCAAAATGCAAATGAAATATTGGAAAAGAACCTCACCATAGGTTTAGCATTAGTTAGACAGTGTCTTTGCCTAATGGGACAGGAGCCTTTAGGATCAGATTATCTAAGGTCTTCATAACAATGTGCTTTGTGAGTGCTTACTTCGAGAACCTGATCTAATGCTGAAGAAAACTCTTGAATTGTGAAAATCAGCAGAACCTTGTAATAGTCACAGACCTCAGCATCTGTTCCACTTAAAGTTGATGCCGTCAGTAAAAATAAGTAAATAAATTTCAGAATAATCACTCCAAGCAGCATCAAAGACAGAAAAATAATAAAAATTGACCAAATAAAAAACCATATCTCAGCTTTTTAAATTTATTATTGTGAATTTAGAGATTCAACCAGTTCTAAGTGCTACATCTTGCATCAATTGAAACTTAGTTCAGATTTGTTAAGCAACCACATAAAAGTATTGAGCTCTCTGTCAACAATGTACATGATAATTCATCTACTAAATTAATGCATATCCTTGATGAATATAATGGTGTGTTTGAGGGAGTTAGTCTCTTCCTTGGCAAACAAAAAGATTATTCTGAGTGAAGGAGCCACTCCTCTAATAGTTTTCTGTCAAAAAATACCATTGACTATAGAGGGCAAAGTGCAAGATGAACCCCTACGAATGGATAAAGATAACATCATTGAAAAAGTGAACTAAAATGTTTGGGCCATATTGTCTATCTGCTGGACTTTTGCCAGATCCCAAGAAGGTCCAGGTAATAGTTGATTTTCCCACATCTGCCAATAAAAAAATCTAAGGAAATTTGCGCATCAATTTTCTCAAGAAACTGCCAGCTTAAGAGACCTCTTAAAGAATGATACCAGTTGGGTTTAGGACACACAGCATGATCCAGCTTTCTTGAAAATCAAAGAACTGTTGCAGCCAGTACCTAGATTTTTTGCAATTTTTTGATAAAAGTAAACAAATAGTGGTCTTTGTTGATGCTAGCTCTTTTGGACTCTGTGGTGTACTGCTACAGGAATGCAAGCCTGCAGCCTATATATCTGCAAACCTTAACTGATGTTTAGTCCAGGTATTCTGAAATTAAAAAGGAACTCCTGAGTCCTGACTGTGGTTCATACTTGTGAGCATTTTTATGTTTATGGACAGCATATTGTTATTGAAACCAATCATAAACCTCTGTTAAGCATAGTACAAAAACCCTTTGATCTAATATCACCCATATTTCAGAAATTACTTTTTCGACTGCAAAGATACAGCTTCACACTTAGACATGTTTAAGGTAAGCAGTTATGTGTAGCTGATGCTTTGTCTAGAGCTCTTCTGGCTATAGACCCTGTTATTTTTACTGACATCGATAATGTCCCTCTACTGGTCTCGGTAACTGTTCATGCTTCACAATCTAAGCTTGAAATTAGAACAACTACGCTTTAAAAGTCAGAATTACAATCTGTCAAACGTTACATCTTGAATGGCTGGCCTCAGAAAAAACGTCATGTGCATCTTCTAGCCAAGTCATATTGGAACTCTCAGTCAGGATTGCATATTGAAGATGGTTTCATTTGTTATGAACATAGACTAGTAATTCCCAAGCCTTGTCACAAGGATATTTTACAGCATCTGTATGTAGGCCATAGAGGCATAGTCACATGCAGGGATGTAGTGGAGGGTATACGCCGTATACCCTCTGGATTTTTTTAAGGAGTACCGTATACCCTCTGTTTCTCATGAAAACTACAGTATATACAATCTAGGGTATACTCTATGCCTTGAGCGTATACCCTCTGTTTAGAGCGAATACCCTCTGTCTTTTTTACGACTACATCCCTGGTCACATGCAAAAATCTTGCCAGACAATCTGTCTTCTGGTCAAGGTTAACTACTGGGATTGAACATTTAATATCAAATTGCAATATCTGTTTGCAAAACCAAGGGCAGAACATCAAAGAGCCTCTTTTTGATAGGAAACTACCTGATCGACCATGACAGAAAATTGCTATATTGATTTTTTTCACCTGAATTCTGTAACATCCTATTAGTAATTGATTGTTTTTCTAAGTACGTTGAATTACAACATTTGCATCATACAACAGCACCGGCAGTCATCAATGCATTAAAAAATTGTTTTGTCTGTTTTGGAATTCCTGAATAAATTGTTGTCAAAACTGGTCCGCCTCTTAATTCCAGATAATTTTCTGATTTCTGTAGAAGTTTGAATACTGTTTTCAAACCATCAAGGCCTGGTTACTCCCATTCGAATAGGCAGGTTGAAAGATGTGTTCAAACTATCAAATCTATGAAGATTTATTTTCGTGTTCAGTTGACCCCTCTATTAACCCTTGATGCCCAAATCATTTTTTTCAAGTATGGATGTATATATACCAGCTTTTAGTGTAAATTTGTATTTTCATATTCTCAGGGCCGTGCAAAGAGAAAACTGCACCCGGGGCAAAGTTTAAATTTGGCGCCCCCCCCCCACACACACACACACTTCTTCATTTTTTCAGGAGGCGAAGAGAAAACAAATAAATTTTGTACAGTTCTGAAAAATGTTATAATTTTCAGAACACCAGAAGCATGAACTCAAGCATTAGAGAGCGTGCAGAGTTCTTTAGAGAGTGTTCAGAAGATGCTAAAAAATAAGTGAATTTATAAACCATAAAATAGCACTGAGTTCTACAGTTGTGAATGTCGAGTTGTTGGCCATTAGTTTATCTAAAATTTGTTGAGCTAATCTTTCTCCTGTTTTTTTGTTTTGACTCAACAAAGTCAAGAAACCTTTCCTCGATTGAATAATTTCTACTTTCGGTTATCTTCACTTATAATTTGCATCATTTGTACTTTGGGGGTGGGCCTGGACTGCAATTGAATGAAATTGAAAAAGACTTTGCTTTATGGATTTCTTCTACAATCATTTTTCTTAATTCATTAGCAAGAAGGTTAATAACTTCATTCTGAATATTATTTGAAAAGTAAGATATGCGGCTTTCTGGCTGTGTTGCAGTCTCGATGGGAATTTCTTTGTCTTTTTTAAAAATTGCGAAAAAATTCTGCAATTTCTTTTATTTATCTCATTTAACGTGTCTCTTAATATTAAATTGTTCTCAGCACAATGAAGGATAACATTTATTGCTGTTTCTAATATATTTTACCATTTATTTTTTTCTTTCTATACTCTTTTCAAATTCGCTGTCGATTACATGAATTTATTTTACCCACATCCCTCTTAAGTTCCTCCCAGCGAATGTGTGAAAATTCCTGTGTTTCGGAGCATTTTCATGTTTAGGAATTTTAGGATTTATTTTTTTTTCCACTTGGAAACTGCACAATTTGGATTGTCTAAATTTGGAGGGCAATTATGATAAATGCCAAAAAATAAACAGGGAAAACAAAATAGCAATCCCTTAATTCGGCTATATATAAGCCAACCACGTCTAATTGTTTCACAGTTAGGCCATATCTTGAAACCATATCTTGGAAAATTTTGTTCTTCTGCTTCCGCAGATTTTATGTAATCAACCCTGTGCTGGACTTTTTTGTACATGCAAAGTAATACAGAATATCTATAAGGATGCACAAATGTATCTGGATTAGAGTAGGTTTGCAATTTGTCTTTAGTTTCACTCCACTGATCTCTCAGAATATCAGCGGTAATTTTTGTGGCAGCTGCAGTAATATTTGGTTTAGTTGACAATTTCTAATGCATTATCATTATCTTGTTGCTGAAAAGTTTTCAGTTTTAGGGACTACGATTTCAATCTCAGAGAGTAAGTTTTGTTTCTTTTTTAGGGTTCCGTACTTAAAAAGTTAAAACGGAACCATTATAAGATCACTCCTGTGTCTGTCTGTCACAGCCATTTTACTCGAAACCTATGGAACGTAGAAAGTTCAAATTGGGGGAAATAATAAGGACTATTGACCGACATATTTACAGATTATTAAATATTTACAAATATTTTTAGGAAAAATGTAGAGGGGCTGATTAAATTACTTGAAGAAACAAAGCTTTTCTTTGTATATCGTGTGGGGTATCATGTGAAAGCTTTTGTAACGCCGATCTCAAAAATACACTAGTTTTAATTTTAGGTATTATATTTTCAGAGATATCGTTGGAAATGTAGTGCAAAAATTAGAGTAGTAGACGTTAATTTAAACCTTGCAGGAAAATTATAGAGATTATCTAAGGTCACATAGTTTTTAAGAAAAGCCCATTTTTCCGTTACACACAAATTTTGATTTTCGTGCATTCAGCAAAGGCGTTGAGGAGTGCTGGAGGTACCTATCGTAGCAGAAGTATAAAGGCCTTGTTGATAATGATTTTGGAAAAAAAAAAAAAACGTCGGTAATTAGCCGAAATATTAACCCTTAAAGGCACGGACGGGCATAATAACGCGCATACATAATGAGAGTGGCGGCGTACTCTATGTACCATCAGCTTTTAAAGCCTAAACAACAACTTTTAATGATACATTTGTATAATACAATGTCCAGTAGCAATATAAAAGCAACAAACGTCAAATTGTTAAAAACAGACTGATTTAATTAGAATTAATCACATAAATACTATGGAATTCGCGACTAGTTAACATTATGTGGATATCTCAATACGCCTCCCGTGTTTTTAAAAGTTAATTAAAAACCTAACTGGAAAAACGCGGCATGGACCTAGGTGGCGTTACTTCTTTGCGACCTCCTTTCGAAGCGCGCTTAGCAAAATGCCAAGTTTAAACTTTGAACAAGGGTTTTGTTTTAGCTACACTGTAAAAAGAAAAGATTAGTATTACTATGCTGAATTTAGTTTTATGAAATGCCAAATGAAGTTTAAATATGCACTACTTCTATTGTTAGTGCGGAATTAAGTTCATCATAAACAGATTAGGATAAGATTTAAATAAGAGTTATACAGAATAGCAATACTTGATATTATTTAGGCTTCATATCTCTTTGAACTTCTACGGTATACCCATTCATACTTTTCTAGCATATATACAGCTATACCAAACCCTACATTTTATAGTTTTATTTTTCTTTTAGCAACGATTTTTTAATAATACAGTTAATAATTCATATATTTATTGTACGGAACCCTCTGAGCGCGAGTAATACTCGCACTTGACCGTTTATTTCTTTTGAAGTTAGAGAAGCATATCTGGGATTTGTGTTTGGGTTGTTATTTACCATTTTTGCCAATTCTTCTTCTTCCTGTTTTCCTAATTTACAACGACAAGCAAAAGATTTTTTTGCCATGTTACTTTTATGGGTACTTACTATAACTTAAGTAGACGATCACTAAAAGCAAAAAATAGATAGGAAAAGAGACATTACAAAACTAGATTAAAAAATTAAATTATTTTTTAAATCTTAAAACTTGCTAAATATAGTAACTTATTTTATTTGACATTAAGACCAATGTCAGACGGCATTGTGAATGGATAATACGTAAGCAAAAAAGACGCCCGTCTGACGTTGGTCTAACAAGCTAAATCTTATTACCCTTAAACTAGAGCGTAGTTGAGAGGTGTTAAACGCAATGGGGCTGCAAGTCATTTTTCATATTGGTATACCATGGCTTGCACGCAGTGACATAGCCAAAAAAAAAAAAAAAAAAAATCATTGATGGTTCGAAATTTTTATTTTATTTAAAAAAAAAAATTATTTCCTTAAACAAACCAAAGAAAAATTCTCCCACAAACAGATAAAATTCATAATCGCTGTGGGACGGAGGGGGTGTAACATTAGTAGATGATGTAAAGGGGGGGGGGGGGAGATGCAGAGTGCAAAAGTTTGAGAACCACTGCAATAAGATATCTCAAAAGTATATTATAAAACCATCAAATCTAAAGAACTTAATGAAAAGTAAATGTGAACTTACTAATATAATCAAAGGAAAGCTGTAGATCCAATAAGAAAATGATACTTATAAATGAATTAGAACGTTCTGCTAAGAAAGTCACAGTAAATGATCGACAGCCAAAATAAAAACAAGGATGATAGTCAAAATTTGGCGCCCCCTCTATTTCCACGCCCGGGGCAACCGCCCCCTTCACCCCCCTTTCACACGGTGCTGCATATTCTGCATAAACTTACACGCTATACGTCTGGTTGTCGTCTGTGATAAAATCAGGACATACACATTGTATGTCCTGGATGTCAAGGGGTTAAGGATTCCAATGGCACTGACTCAACCAGGTCCGTCTCGGACAAGTAATATTCATGTGACATGTCCTGGTCCTGTGATTAAACCACCATAATGCTTTATTGACTGATGTGGACATCTAACTTTGCTATCTTCGTTACTTGTTATATAAGTGTTTATTATTTTAATCAAGTTTGATCTCTGTTTATATTGTCATTTTCTATTTAAAAGAAAAAAAAAAGGAGATGTTATGTATGTAACTATGATACTTACTGTAACCTATTATGCATAATTGTAATCTTCTTCATGAGTTTTAATTGTAACCATCCCAGCCTTTTCTGTAACTGTACTGTGTATGGGTGACTACATGCAGTGTGCGTCTAACTGGTTTGTAATAATCTAATTAAGTTTAATAAACCTAAGTTAAATCAGAAATAAACTTAACTGTTTTAAGTGATCCAAAGATATTTGTTATTGTCTGTATATGATCTTAAAAGAGTATTATTATTTTGCAGGTTCAAGGTAATGGATATTGTGATATTGATCCTAGAATTGTGAATCCTCTTCATCTTCAAGTAAGTAAGATTTAATGAAGCTTTTAAGAAAACAGCTTTTATTTAAATGTTCACAATATATGTATGCACTACAAACTTTTGTCATTCATTTTGTAAGCTATTTCTTTTTTTTTAGCCTTCTTAAAAAAATAATTTAATCTCTCTTTATTACAATGAATGTTTTTAGTCATTGGTTTTAATTTTAGATGATAATATATTTTATATATCTCTCTATATATATTGTTAATATTAAAATAGTCAGTTTTAATTGATAACCGTAACTGTATTATGTTTCCGCGTGAACATAACATTCATTGTTAAAGAGTTGCTGGGGATTGTTATGGAACTCAAGATCTTAAAAAGTTATAAGCTTTGGTTGGTAATATTATCTCAATTTTTCTGTTAAAAAAAAAAAAAAAAAAATCAGTTATTCCCTTTTGTGTTTATTTGATTTCCATTTTATATGTTTATATCTTAACCTTCTGTATGCAGTTGATAGGGCATTTTTAGAATTGGCCTAAGCTTAGCTTGCCATTCTCAATCAGAAATCAAATGTGTTTTACTTATATTGGGAAATAATGCCCCTCACTAAGAGTTTCACAATATAAGTTTCAATTTTTATTCATGTTTCTTACATTCCTTTTGTGATTTTTCCTATTACATTTTCAATTATTCCATTTTAATATACAGCATTTTGGATAATCAGTTTTTTGGTATCATAAGTGATTTCATTTGTGTGGTTAAGTTTTCATTTGTTAAAATGGTTATAATTACAAAAAGTTTGACTATATATACATATATATTTTTTCATATTTCTAAATTTATCACAAAATAAATGCTAAAAGGGAGAAAACTGTGATGCTTTTATAATTTTTCTTCTGTTTTTTCTCTATTTAATTTTTTATAATTATCGTAGATATAAATTTACTGAATTTATTAGGTAAAAGTTTTGTGTTGTTGTTTCTTGGAAAAATAATGAATGTTTGAAATTATATTTAATTTATGTGTAACAAAAAAAAATCAATCTTATCAGTAATTATTTAAAAACAACGTTTAAACACACAATAAAATAAGTTGATTTGATCAGACGTATACGTTTCGTGAGTACTAGGACTCACATCCTCAGTGTAAAAAACTTTAAAAACAATATCCTCCCAACTACATGAATGGTCTCAATGATGGTCAACATGAATGGTTTTGACATTTGGGTTTTCACCGTTCATGTAGTGGGGAGGATATTGTTTTTAAAGTTTTTTACACTGAGGATGTGAGTCCTAGTACTCACGAAACGTATACGTCTGATCAAATCAACTTATTTTATTGTGTGTTTAAACGTTGTTTTTAAATAATTTATATTTCCACACAAGTTCTGTATTTACTTATCAGTAATGTTTAAATTTTGATTTATATTAATGTTTAATGAGACAAAAAAACTAAAACTCATCTACTGATTACTCTTGTTTATCTCACTGATTGTATGTACTAATGACCTGAATTGGTGAGATTGTGTAAAAAATATATATGTACATATATATATATATATTTGGCTACAAATTTTAGATCAGCCATTTGAGTATAACTGTTGATATAACTTAGTTCAGGAATAGTTATTTTATTGAAAAGTTTTATTGAGAGTTATTCTTGGAGGGAAAATGTAATGGTGTATCAGCAGACTGTAGGAACCTACTTCTAATATGGATATTTAATGTCACTCTGATACTATACATGAAAGAATAAATATTAATCCCTTTTTCTAAACTTAAATTCAAAATTTTAAAATTAAAAGTCACAGCTATTATCTTTTAACTTTAATTCTGAAGTTTAAAGCTGTCTTGCCCCTGATAACTTTCTTTTCTAGCCTAACATTTATTACTTTCATTGAATTTTCAAGTTTTGCACGTTTGTGGTTAATGATGCACCCAGAGTGACCAAGCCCAGTTTCATCATTGAGCCCAACAATCAATCAAGAGCTCTTCTTCCAATAAAATTAAAGTTTCCTCCTTTTTTGACAAGTCTGCCCTCTGCCGGAAACAATTTAAATTACCCTTTTTTATATGCAGGACCGTTTTTATGACTTTTTCAATTATGAGTTGCTAAATAAACTTGTGCCGCTCGATTGTGTGTTTTGGGGTGACATTCGCGAACAACCAAGTTTTCGGCCCAACTGGACTTGGTTTCAGAAAAAGAGACACGTAACAAAATAATAATAAACCAGGTCTTAACAGACTTTCAATCATCTTGATTGACTCGTACTCTTAGTGAACGTGTTACATTAAGGGAAAATCAATGTGTGGAAAAAACGGCCCTGACATTACAGAGAGTTCGTTACATATATACAGTGGTAGCCAAAATTGTGAATTTTTTTTAAATTTTCATGTTTTATAACTTTGTGTGTTTATAGAATATATTAATTCTCACTTAAATACAAATGTTTATAATATCAAATTCAATGAAATTTAATGTAGAATTCAATAAAGAAAACTGAATTAAAATATCTACATTACAAAAAAAAGATATGCTTACTTTAATCTAAAATACAAACATAATTAGTAATAAAAGCTTCCTAGCCAATCACAATGACTGTTCTGAGACCCAATCAAATGTCAGTAACTAAACTGTAGTATATTTTGATTTGTAAAAGCAGAATTTTGCTGGAATGAATTTTACAGAAGGGTGAATACTAGCGTAACTAAATAGAATGTTTTTTTTTTTTTTTTTTTTTTTTTTTTTTAAATATTTCTAATTTTTTCTTTATGCAAGTAATTTAAAACACTGTCATAAACAGCAAGAACTGATTGGACTCCTGCAAAAAGAAGCAGAATTGTCATATTGAGAGAAAATGGTCTCTCTTATGCTGAAATAGCAAGATAGGTTGGCGGATCAGTCACTTTATAGATTTTTATTTTTAGTCAAGATCAGGCCAAAAAAAAATGCACAGGGGCTTCTGACGATAGAAAGATAATAAAAAAGAAAAGTACCCAGCTAAACTGATGGCATTGAGCTCACAGACTATTCACACTAATTGTATATTATACTCTTATTTTAAAGAATAATGCCACTCAAAAAAATAAGTGAAGGGGAATTAGCCCCCGTTTCCCCCTTTATACTTAACCAGTGAACCGCCAAATCTAATCAGGGAAGCTCCTTATCATAATAAACCGGTATACCAAATTCGGAGCAAATCGAATCATTCTGCATGAAAACCCCATTTATCTGAATTAAGGGGGGGTGGACTAACCCCGTTTTTACCCTTTTATCCTTAACCAATGAACTCCCAAAACTAATCAGGGAAGTTCCTTAACATAATAAACCGGTATACCAAATTCGGAGCAAATCGAATGATTCTGCATGAAAAACCCATTTATCTGAATTAAGGGGGTGGACTAACCTCCCTTTTCCCCCTTTATCCTTAACCAATGAACCCCCAAAACTAATCAGGGAAGTTCCTTAACATAATAAACCGGTATACCAAATTCAAAGCAAATTGAATGATTCTGCAGGAAAAACCCATTTATCTGAATTAAGGGGGGGTGGACTAACCCCGTTTTTCCCCCTTTATCCTTAACCAATGAACCCCCAAAACTAATCAGGGAACTTTCTTAACATAATAAACCGCTATACCAAATTCGGAGCAAATCGAATTATTCTGCATGAAAAACCCATTTATCTGAATTAAGGGGGGGGGGGGGACTAACCCCGTTTTTCCCCCTTATCCTTAACCAATGAACTCCCAAAACTAATCAGGGAAGCGTCTTATCACAGTGAACCTAGGAAAAAATTTTGAAGCAAATCGGATGTTTCTATCAAGAGTTATCGCGTTACGTACGTACGTACATACATACATACATACATACATACGTAGGTATGTACATACATACATACATACATACAGAACGGGCGGGCACATTAGCTCTCAGGCTTTGATAGCCTGTGAGCTAAAAAGGATATGCCTTAAAGATAGAAGAATTTCATTAGATGCTGTTAGATGAAATGATTGCAATGAGTATTTCAGTTAGTTCAAGAACAATAAGAAGAAGATTAGCAGGTTTTGGACTAAAAGGTAGAATTCCAAAGAAAAAAACATTTTTAAATCTTCAGCAACACAAGAAACGAGTTCAGTGGGCAACAGAACACATTAATTGGTCAGAAAATCAGTGGAAGCAAATAATCTGGAGTGATGAGAGTGAAATATCGCTCTTTGGTATTGTTGTGCAAAAATATATGAGACTTAGAGTAGGGGAAGAGCTGCATCCTGATTGCATTGAAGCAACTACAAAGAACCCAACAAATGTCATGATTTGGGCCTGTATGTCTGCAGATGGTGCATTCGAGTGATTAACAGCATTCTGAATTTAAAAAAAAAAAAAAAAAAAAATATATCGAAACTGTCCTGGAACCAAAATTGATACCTTCCATCAGGGATCTCTTCCCCAATAAAGCACCATTTATCTTTCAACAGGATTCAGCTTTATGCCATACGGCAAAAATATGCAAAGAATGGTTTAAAAATAAAAGCATACAATTATTACCTTGGCCAGGAAACAGCCCTGATCTGAATCCTATAGAACATCTTTGGCGATGTTTGAAAATCCTTGTATAAAAAAAGCGTCCATCTAGTAAAATGCAAGTTATTGAAGCTATAATTGATTCTTGGCATCATGTGATTAAAAAGGATGAACTCCAAACACTAGTTCTCTCAATATAAAGATGCTGGTGAAGCTGTAATAAAAAACAAGGGTTATCCTACTAAATATTGAATGTGTAAGTGTAACTTTAAAATACAGTGAAATCTAAAATAGATCTTATTTTTTGTAAGTGTAACTTATTTTGTAATGCAGATATTTTAATTAGGCTTTTTTTATTATTATTATTAAATTCTACATTAAATTTCCTTGAATTTGATAATATAAACATTCGTATTTAAGTGAAGTTTATTATATTCTTCAAGCACACAAAATTATAAAACAGGAAAATTTAAAAAAATGTCCACAATTTTGCCACCGCTGTATATTGACATTACTAATATATATATGATTAATTTTTAGGATTATCAGGATAAAATATTATATGCCCTAGCCTATTGTTTAATAAACCTTTCTTTCTATAAACTGTAATGAAAGTGCATTCGCATGCATTAATATCTTTGTATACTGAAGTTTATAAGTAATTTCCAGATTAAATATGGTCACCTTATAAATGTACAAAACTTCCTAAAAATTAATAAAAACATTTTGAAAGAATGACCTTTTTCTGAAAGCTATGCCAAATTTAGATAAATATAGATATTAAAAGGAAAACAGGACTGATTTTGTAACAAGAGTTTGGTGTTTATTTTAGCTTTAAAAGACAGAGGGTCCCTTTCAAAGTATATAGTTTATATTTGCTTTTATAGCAATTTAATTTTTTATTGTATTTTGAACTAATGCCATTTTACTGCTCATGTAAAAAAGAAAAAACTATTGTTTAAAAATGTATTTTGAAAATGTTTTTGACAAAACTCGTGAAAAAGGTCCATGTCAAAAGCAATTTATTACGAATATATTGGGTTGGCAAGAAAGTAATTTCGGCTTTGTAGTATTGAAGAAAACTCATTTTTTTAAGACAAAGAATAAACTTTAATCAATTATATATTTTCCATTTTGTTCAAGGACCTTCTGCCATCTTTTTTCCAGCTGCATGATTCCGCGTTCATAGAACTTCTGGTCCTCATCAGACAAAAACTGAACCAAGAACTGTTTTAGGTGATCGTCATTTGTGAAATTTTTACCATTCAAAGAATTCTGCAAACTTCGAAATAAATGGTAATCAGATGGTGCCAGGTCAGGGCTGTAGGGGGGATGTGACATCACTTCCCAACCAAGCTCTAATAATTTCCCACGAGTTACCAAAGATGTGTGAGGCCGGGCATTATCATGGTGGAAGACGATTCCTTTACGATTTGCCAATGCCGGTCGCTTTTCTTTGATTGCTTCATCCAGTTTTATTAGTTGCTGACAGTAAATATCTGAATTAATTGTCTGGTTTCTTGGGAGAAGCTCGAAATACACAACACCTTTGTAATCCCACCAAATAGACAGCATGATCTTTTTTTGATGCAATTCAGCTTTCGATGTGGTTTGTGCTGGTTCATCATGCTTGGACCATGATCGTTTTCGAATGACGTTACTGTAGGTGACCCATTTTTCATCACCAGTGATGATTCTTTTCAAGAAAGGATCGTTTTTATTGCTTTTAAGATGCATATCACAAATATTGATTCGTTGTGTTAAGTGAATATCTTTCAATTCATGCAGAACCCAAATATCGAGCTTCTTAACGCGTCGAAGACCTTTTAAGTGATTTTCAACAGTTGTGTGAGATACTTTTAACCTCTCTGCAATCTTTCGAACCGTTACATGACGATCCTCTTGAATAATGACACTGATTTGGTCATCAGAAACTTTAGTCGGTCGACCAGAACGTTGGTCATCTTTCAGTGAAAAATCGCCAGAACGAAATTTTTTAAACCAATTCTGACACGTGCGCTCTGTTATGCAATCAACATCATAAACTTCGCATATTTCTTTATGAGCCTCTGTAGCTTTTTTTCCTTTCTGGAAATAAAAAAGTAAAATATGGCGAAAATGTTCGTTTTTGCACTCCATGTTAAAATTGACCCTCAACAAACAGTTGCAAACTAAATCACACTGCAATGGCTTAAAAAGCAACCTCAAGGTCACTGCTATCAAATGGCAAAATGCCAAAAACATTACTAGTAGAATTCATTCAAAA
Source organism: Maratus speciosus (assembly GCA_963932465.1). Taxonomy (NCBI): domain Eukaryota; kingdom Metazoa; phylum Arthropoda; class Arachnida; order Araneae; family Salticidae; genus Maratus; species Maratus speciosus. The sequence goes on along the minus strand of OZ010793.1, from coordinate 411,166,002 downwards.
AAATTTACACAAATCTCTGAATGTGTGAAAACCGAAATTACTTTCTTGCCAACCCAATAGTATTATCAACTAAAACTTAAGTTGGACATTATTTTTTAAATCTAACTACTTATGCCTAAGTTTGTATTTTCTTCCTATTCTATATGTTTTCTTTTAACATGAATTTTACTTTAAATTTATTTATTTTAGTTTCTTAATAATTTTTAAAGTCTTCTCAGATTACCCCTTTTTTTAACATTAATATCATTAGAATTTTTTTAACAATGCAACTTATACTAGGCTTAAAATTAAACTGCCATTTTATACATTTTTAAAGAAATATTTTGCTTATTAGTATACTTATGATTTTGACAGTATTTGTAGGATAATATTTTCAACATTAATGTATAAAATGATCGTGAGAGATTTCCATCATCCATTGTTTTTTTTTACTAGTTTGACCTTTTCTTTAGGTGAAAAGAGAAGAAGATCCTTTTATTAGAGAACCGGAACATAAAGCACGAGAATCAGAAGTTAGAGAAAAAAGAGAAGTTCAGCCACCAGAAGAAATCCGTATTGATCCTAGGACACTGAACATTGCAACAATGGTATGAAAAAAAAAAATGGCGAAAAATATTGTCTCTCTCTCTATATATATATGTACCGTAATTTCTGGCCTATAATCCGCAGCCGCAATTTTTGGCCCTTATAAAAATATTTCAGCAGATAATCCGCATCGGCGTATAATCCGCGGATTATACACCGGACTATATGACAATTACTCATTGCTTTCAACATTCCAAAGTACTACTAATAAACCACCTCCCTATTTATTTAGTTGCTCTATTTAAATGATAATTGTAATAAAATAATTGAAAATAATTATAATAAAATAATTACAAGTTATATAATACAAATATTTTTTTCATTGAATCTTATATCTAAAAAGTTGAATGTCTTGTGAATACAGATAATCCTGTTATAATTGCTGTTTTTAAATCATCTTCCGCATTTTAAATAACGTCCTGTTTAAATTCTGCAGTGTTAAATAACAGGTTTTCTCTTAGACATTATTATAACTTTCAACGTGATATACCATCAAATACGTTTTGGTTTTTAATATACATTACAAGGACATAATTGTATTTTATTATTCTATCCATAGAGGGCAGCAGTAAAACCGCGAAATTACGATACGATAATGATTCATTCGATTATTGTGTGGTGGATTCCCATTGGCTGCATCGTAATATCAATCATTGTAATTAGTAAAACTGCCGTAATTTTGGGCGGAGCTATTTCATAAATGATTGAGGTTGCAATTTTTGAAAGGGATGAGTTGACAAATGCTTTGTTCTTCATAAAAACATGTTGCCAAAAGGCTAAAAAAAATAAAATCATAATCGGAAGCCACTCCCACTAGCACGTTCACGTCAGATGTGAACCAATCACAAGCAACTCCATGAACGGTCGATAGCAGACAATCGTTTGATAACTGTTTACATTTTTATTTTATGACTGCCGGTAGAAACTGGATGTCTGCCCTGAGCTTCTGCTTAAAAAAGTTTTCAGCAGATAGTCTGCACCGGTAGATAATCCGCACTTAAAAATTTTGAGGTTTTTTCACAGATAATCCGCGGATTATAGGCCGGAAATTACGGTATATACAGTAGACTCCCTTAAATCCGCGAACGCCTAAAATCCGCGTATTTTTTTCAGGTGTAAACAATGAAATTTACAGTTAAGTTGCAGGAACAAAATTCAAGATGGCGTCGAAATCAGCGGCTACCGCAATGTTTTTTTTACTAAATTTTTTGTTAATCATTCTCTTTTGGTTATTACAGTTGATTTATTACTAAATAAATTTACATTACTTTTGATTTTGATATAAATTAGCATATCTATATGATGACATATCGATCTTACGATCACTTTACCGATAGATGGCAGCATAGGACTTTAGAAATCGAATTGAATCGATTTCGTCAGTAGTAATTTAATATTTTTCTAATTATAATAATTACTTACGTTTAAACTAATAAATTATTTTAATATTTTACTTATTTTAATGTTTCACTTTATTGTAAGCATTCATTATAATTTCCCTTGCTTAACTACCAATCAAATTAATGTTTCAAAAATGCAAACAAATCAATGACCAGAAATCCGCAAAATTCTAAAATCTGCACAACCTCTGGTCCCAAGCTGTGCGGATTTGAGGGAGTCTACTGTATAAAATATGTTAATATTATTGTTTATTTAATATTCTAGATATGTCATTGTTAAAATTAATTTAAACAGATTTATTAAAGGATTAATAATTATGCAAGGATTTGTCGGGCAAAATTGCTAGAAACTTTAATTAATGGGTTCTGGACAGTAATGTAGTTTCAATGACTATTGCAAAGTATGGCAATTGTTTTTTTTTAATGAAATATAGAATATTTTAAATATAGTTTTTCTATGATTCACTATTTCTGTTGTGTTTAAAATCTTAATGCAGTTGTTTTATTTGAATTAAAATAATCATAAGATTATCAGTTTTCATTTATCTCATCTTCACCCCTTTTTTTTAAGCCGCTGATATGCTATTTCTTTCAGACAACAATTAAAGTGTCGTCACTAAAAAATAACATTACACCTAACCATAAGCCACCCGCAAAACGAAACAGGTGTATCATGGCACGGTTAAATACTGATAGTCTACTGCAATTTTTTAAACTTCTAAACATTGTACATTTTTTAATTTTACACTGTCATATTGGTAACAAAGTACTTTTTAATGCAATTTGCTTGAAAACTGTATCTCAATTTATTTTTGAGATATTATTTATTTTTTTGTAATTTTTAATGCCATTTCTTTAATGGTGGCAACTGAGGTACTCCATCTCTGTAGAAAGTAAAAAGAAAATAGTAGATTACTACCGTATTTACTCGTGTATAACGCACACTTTTTTTTTCAAAAATTTAGGGCAAAAATCCTAGGTGTGCAAGGGGAGTTATGCAATGTTAATCCAATCTTTCATGAGCTCATCCATCATCCATCATCCATCCTTCCACTTGCACTCTTACAATTATGCTGACTGCAAAGGATTCTTTTGATATAGTTTTACGTCTAAAAATCACATATGGTGTCAAATTGCAGCCGTCAGCCGTAATAGCTAGCACAACGGCACATTGCTGCTTGTCTGCTCCCGTTTTGCTGCACTTGAACGCTTCTATCTACAATGGGATTAACGGTTGTGACTTCCAGCATGTCAAACCTGCAGTTTGATCTGTTTTGACGATTTCCGACATCTGATATCCTTTTTGTTTTCATAGCTTTATAATGTATTGGAAGAACTTGATAAGCTGTTCTTCGTATTCTTCCGGCAACTTCTGAGATAGCCTTGTTCTCCTGATAGAGAGACTGTTGTGGATCATAAAGAGTCACACCCTGCCATAACTCCCCTTGAAGTCTTCTTTTGGAATATTCATTTTCCTAGCTATTTTATAAGCTTCGAACATCAACATTTCCATCGATATTGCATACCCCGAATGCCGCAAATCCGTTACATGAGTTAAAAGCTGCTGCTCGACTTACGGCTATTTACACAATTTCCCCCAAAAAGCGATGGTGATTTTTTCAGTTTTTTTTTTACCATTCAGTTACCATTTTCTTTTGCGTACTGAACTATTTTCGACTTAAATGTCACAGTACAACTACATCAATGCTCCATCTTATTGGCACATTGTCAAAGGACGCTCTCAAGTATTTCGTTAAGCAAGTGACGTGTCACCACAATATGATACGTCATTCACTCCTACCCCAGTCATCCCCAGGGGGATACCTTCTTTAGGTATTCACGGGCTTCGCAACCCCGGGTTCCTGAGCGATCTGTCTCTTTTCCTTTTCCTCTTACTTCTCTTGTCTTTCTTTCTTCTTTGATTTTCTCTCATTGTGGTTTCCTCTTTGGAGGTGAGGGCAATTCTGCATCAGCCGATATCATTCTGTTTATATCGACTTATGGAGAATTGTAAACCACCCACGTGTTTGCTGTGCGTGGCGTCCCGTGTCCCTGGAAAGGGGGGTCCTGGCAGTTGAGGGAAACCAACACACTGCTTTGGCCTCTACTTCAAGTAGACGGGAGGTGCATATTGGTCCCGTATGCATCAATCGGCTGGTCAACTGACTTGTCACTAGCTGGGGATCAAGTGAGCGAGCATTTACTAGCCATCTCGTTAAGGATGGAGACTGGCATAGGGATGTCTTGTGACCGTATAGGGACTTATTCTTGTTTGTATGTTTAATACCAGGGCTGTATTGGAGAATATATGAATATACATACTATAGACTCCGGATTATTTAATGCTTGATTATACAACACATTCGATTAATAGGTACTCCTCTCATATTTCATCATAGAACAGTCATATCTAAGGCTGTTTGTGGTTGTACATAAATATCTGAAAGAAAATTTGTTATTTTTAACTTATAATCAATTACACAAACCTTTAAATATGTTAAATCCAGAAACAACTGAATGTGAAGTTCAAGAGTGTGGTAATGAAGAGCCGGAATGCAATGTAGGTCATTTAAATGTAGAACATATGCTGTCTAAATGCATCAAGTGTTGGGAAAAACAGAAAGAAGCAGACGTAACCTAACTGCTTTTCTTACATAGAAATCAAAATCTTGCTGCATACAAATCGCAATTAAAGGTAAAACAAAAATATATAATGTAAAATCACATTAATATGCATACATGGGATTAAAAGGGTATGTAATATGTATGGGTGGATGGTGTATACTAAATGCTAATTGCAGATTGCCTGCTGATCAATATGCATTTTTGTATAAATTTGGGAAAGAAGAAAACATGTACTATAATGACTAAATCTATACCAATAAAAAAGTGTTGTTTGTTTATCTGTGTGATGGCGATCGAAATCTAACACATGTAGAAATCTGAAAATGTGTGTAAGGGTACTCCAAAGCCTACATGATACTCATATTTTTCATATTTTGTTAATTAACAGAGTTAAATAAAAAGCAGAACCTAAAAAGCATGAAAAAGGCACCTTCTTTGCGACCCTGTGAGCGAGGCCCAGTTACGACACTTATGGAAGATGTATGCAGTCATTGGACATTTTTTTTTATCATTTTTATAACTTTACGTTAGCGAAACATTTAGAAATTCGGAAAACTAACTACATATTTTTAAATTTCGTATTTTTCTATTTTTAATGCAAAATTCCATTAAAAAAAAATTTGAATTTCAACCTTTTGAAAAAAAAAAAATCTTTTTGAAATGTCACCAATCTTAGAACTTAGAACATGTTTTTGAAGATCAAAAATCTGATTTTCATCATAATGGCAAGCTCTGATCTTAGACATCATCTAAAGCACACCTTCAATTCACTCAATGAGCAGAATGAACAAAGGGAGAAACATTTGTTTCATCATGATTCTATGATTCAGTTGCACACAGTGAGCCGGGAGAAAAAGCAAACTAGAAAGGTAGAGAGGAGCAGATAAGATTCACGACCGTTCCAAGAGTACGGTACTTAGCATGATTTTTTTTTCCTTGGGGGGTGGGGGTAGGTATGTTTAATTGGGAGGGGCGGATTATCGAGATTAAGGTGACTGAATTTTTTTTTCTGAAAATGTCGTTTTCTCTTATAACAAAAAAAAAAAATTCTTTATTACATAATTTTCTCTTTAAATTTGCCTTATTTCTATTTATGTTATATCTTCTATGATTGCATTTATTTATTTTACTTATAGTATTTTACTTTATGATAGTAGCTATTTATTTTATTTATAGTAATTGAACTTATAATTTAATATTGTATAATTAGATAGGATGTCTGAGAATGTGATAATATTTTTCCTTGTCTGCCAACTTTCGTACCTTTTTAAAGCCAAATAAACATTTGAACCAGAATTTTATATAATAAATAACATACATACTATATTTCATTAAATAAACACATTGCATATTTTATTAAATAATAGTTTTGGTTAAAAACATGTTTATATGATGTCAAAAAGCATAGAAGTTTGCAGCTATGTCCTTTTAATTATTTAACAGTTATGTTTTTTGAGATATCCTTGTTCGATTGAATGTTGGATAATTGGTAGTTTACTGTATGTATTTTTGCACATACTTTAACTTAGCCATGAATTGTTAAGAAATTTATGTGTTACCTTCTTGGATAATTATTAGTGAGATAAGTAAAAAAAAAAAGTATATATATTTATATATATATTTTCTTGTATTGTATATTTCATCAGTTATCATTTTTCAGGACTGTGCTGAAGGAACTGCCAAATGTTACTTTTTCAAGTGTTATTTCAGAGAATTACAAGCTGATAAAAATGCTCTTATTCAAATAAGATCTCGACTTTGGAGTAAAACATTTGTTGAGGTTTGTATAGGTTGTTTATTTTGGATAGTTAAAATGATATAAAAGTTCCATTGACTATTGATATTTATAATTGCACACTTTTTGTATTATTTTATGAAAGCAAACAACTTACATTTTAAATTTTTAGTGTATACATGAAACATTGTTAGTGTATTTTATTTCAATGTATGTGTTTAAACAATGTTTGAAGGTTTTAGCAATTAAAAATGTTAATGTGTTAAAACTGATAATTTTAAAGTAAAATTTGTGCCTGGTGAATTTGTGTGTAGCTCATAAAAAATTGATTTAATTTTACCTAAATAATAAAGTGAAAAAATGTATCTTACTGATTTAGCTGTAAATTTTTTTATGCCTGAAGCATGATTATTTAACTATTGTATGAAGTGCTTTACCAATTCAAGACATTAAAACATGTGGCAAAATATGAAGGAAATTTGTTTTTGAGAGAAATTTAATTATACATCCATTTAAGGGCCTTTCAGTGCTACTTGTACATCTATTTAATGTTGTTAGTATTTTTCAAACGAATTATTTTGAAAACTTCAAGAAAACCAAATTTCATTTCAGCAATTAATTAAATGAATAACTAAATAAATCAATGGAAATTGGGTAGGCAGAGTGATCAAATTATTGGGTGGCTCGTGCCCCATGGGCTCATATAAGTTGGCACCATTGTCACAATCTAAACATTGATATTATATCTGCAGCTCTTGATAACCACTATTTATAAACATAATAAAAAATTTTGACTTTTTTCTGGTTCAAACATTCCATCCTTAATCAGGGACCGTGCTAAGAAATTAAGACTATTAGCCAACACATTAGCCAAATTTGAAAATCATTAGCCAAATTTATCTATTATTAGCCAAAAGTATATTATGCATATATTATATTATGTATCTATATATATATGATATATATGTATTACATATCATATATATAATTAATATCATTAACACTTTCCACCCTGAAGTAGTTTTATAAAATATATTATGTATAAGTAGCTTTTGTAGTTTTTTTTTTTTTTTTGTTTTGTTTTGTTTTTGCGATCTTTTGACAAAATGTGTGGGTTCTTTCGCGATTTTTTGATGAAACTTGTGTTTTTTTTTTTTTTTTTTTTGTGATCTTTTGACAAAAGTTTGCGGGTTTCCGCGATCCTTTGACGAAGCTTGCTGTTTTTTGAGATCTTTTGACGAAATTTACGGTTTTTTTCGCGATCTTTTTATAAAAATTGCGGGGGTTTTCTTGGATCTTTTGACGAAATTTGCGGTTTCTTCGCGATCTTTTGACAAAAATTTGCATTTTTTTCGCGATTCTTTGACGAAATTTGTATTTTTCATGCGATTCTTTGACGAAATTTGCGTTTTTCTCGCGATTCTTTGTCGGAATTCACGATTTTTCTGCAAACAGTTGACAGTATTTATTTTTTGCGACGACCATTTGTCGAAATTCGAGATATTTTTTATGTCCGAATTTTCGGATTGATGACCGTTTTTTTAAATTTTTGGAAATGAATGTCTTAAATTTTCGGAAAATTCAGAACAGAATGACCCCTAATTGGCCGACCGAGAAGAAGAGGAGGAATATAGACTGGAAATACGGCCGTACGTGAACTCGTGCTAAAAACGGAAATTCATTTACATTCCAAAACATGATTGCAATAACAAAAGAGTCTCAAAAAAAATCATTCGCCAGCTTTTTCACCATAATAATTTTTCCCTCGCCAATTTCATGCTGTATTCGCATTTGGCGAGTAGGCGAATGGTTAGCGTGGCCCCTGCTTAATTTAGAGAAGCATTACTTATGGCTCTTGTTAGTTAAGTTGTATCTTGTATCTCTCAAGTTTGTCTTCTTCCCCCCTTCCACACTCCCCCCCCCCCCCCAAATCACAACTTAAAAAATTGTAAAATTAATAATACATGGAAATATATATAAATATATAAAAAATTACATTTATAAAAATATAAATACCAAACTAATATTAATTAATTAAAATATATATATGAAACGATAAAAGCTAAGCCCCTTTTTAAAATTTAAAATTGCCTTTTTGCCCCTTTAAAATTTGAAATCCCTGTTTTAAAAAATAGAAATTTAAATTTAGAAATTAAAATTAAAATTTTTTAAATGCTTTAGTAATTGTGTCTCAGTCGATTGAAATTGCTGTTGCCCCTGTTAAGTTAGTTTTCCTGCATCGCATCTTATAACTTTAAAAGATCGTTTTGTCACATTTCATGAGAATACTTCTTGCTGAGGTTAACGCAATATTAAATTCTCTCAGTGTCCCGTCGGCTGAATTTGACCCAATGCCTTGCCCTGGGCAATCAATCATTCAGCTCGTGGCTAATTAAATTTAAAATATGCCTCTTTTGATGGCAAGGACATCTAGCAGAAATAATGCAAAATACTTCATATTTATATTGCTGCATGGATCTCAGGAGAGAAGTTTTTGCCATCTAAATAATGCACTAAGTTCATGCCACTGTGCTCTCCAGGGGTCGCCTTGCGATAACTCTCGATGTCCATCAAGGATTAAAGTATCAACTCTCATACCATTTGAGCCTGGTTTAAAAGGACTCATGTAACCAAAAGAAATAAACCAGGATCCATAACAGACAGTGTCTTCCTTTATCAGACATGCATGTTCTCTCGGACTTTAATTGAATCCCGTGTATCTCTCACGGCCCGCGACTTCAGGAAAATTTTAGAGATCGTATGGAGTTAACCTCTGTACGTGCCGTCTGCCCGGATGGCTACAGAAACTTAGAAATGATTCGTCCACGAATCCTGATATTCCGGTTGCTAACAAGTCCACGAGACAGAAACACCCACGGAGCGAAAGATCCTTTCATATATATGTATTATATGGTAGGATTGAAAAAGTTTTTCCAAGCTACAGGGAGTATGGTTGAATCAAATTTTTCCATTAACAATAACTTCACTATTAAGAATTTCCAAGAAATTCTAAATTTTCATGAAAGTCAAATTCTGAAGTAACTATTAGTAATAAAGAAAATTTTTTCATTTTGAAAATTAGAACTATATCCTGAATCCCAAGAACGCGCTGTAGAAGATTTCGAAATTTCTTGGTTATTTACGCAACGAGAGTTCTTTTAAGTAGATTTTGAGATTTACTTCTTTTAGTTTGACCAATATAAGATAAATGACAGCCATTACAAGGAACATTATAAATTCTCCATTTACAAATATGAGGAACCAGAGACTTAGTGGAGAGGAATTTGAGTTTATTGAAAGATTTAAAGATAACAAGTTGAAACGTTTGAAAACTTTAGTTAATTTGAAACATGAATGAGGATAAAAAGGCAAAACAATCAGATTTAGAGTACATTTCCTAGGTGATCTATACAATTTCTTCACAAAATTATTGATAACAGAAAGATTGAAATTTCTTTTTGACAGCAACATATTTTAAGTAATTAAATTCATTAAGCATTCGTTTAAGTAATTAAGCATCCCTTAAGGATTTTCAGATTTTTTCCAGTTCAAACATGCCATCCTTAATTTAGAGCAAGGTACTCATGTTTCTCATTAGTTAAGTTCTATTTTGTATTTATCAAGTTTGTCTCCTACGTACCTCCCCCTCCCAAATCACAACTTCTTTAATTATGGTCCGACTTGAATGGGACCTTTTGACATTCTTGGAGGGAAGGAGAATGGCAGGGGAGACAAACTTGACAGATACAAGATACAACTTAATAGGAGAGGGGACTTGAAAAATTCATTTTAATAAACTAGTACCCCAAATAACTTGGCTTCTAAACTAAAAATATAACAGTTTAACCTGCAAAGAAAAGGGCCTCATATGAAATTTGACAGCAGCTCTGCCGCTAAAATAGTAAAATCAAAAGAATAAATATATATTGCTCTGAAATTAGTGCCAGAAATATTGATCTACCCCTGTTATCACAATTCATGATCATATTTGCTGCCAATTGATTTCTAAGTTTTGGAATTGCTGTTTTAAGCTTATCTGTGTGAGTATTGATTCTAGAACATCCGATACCAGAATTTGGATATCGATTCTTATTGTGATCAGTGCTGTTTTATACGATGTTGATTTTAATCAACACTCGCTTTTTACAGAATCTCTCATTACTAGGTTGAAATATTAAATAAAATGAGTTTAAAAATGTGATTTGAAGAGTTGGCATTGAGGCTATTATCTAGAGATTTACTATCTAAAAATGAGTGAATACTTAGTTACTTCTGTATGTACGGAATCAGCTTTTTCTGATGATGATCTTTTTTTATCAATGTTCTAATTATAAAATAATAAGCTTTGCAGTAACTCATCTGAGAATTGAAAAAAAAAATTGCCTTCTTTTTAATCAGGCATGTCAAACTCCTTAAAATAAAGTTCTAGAGGTGGGAAATTCATTTCACACACAACTGGCAAGTGGATTTTCTGGCAGGACGGGTGAATTTTTAGACAGTCTTTTAAAAATTTCAAGATGTAGAAAGTACGGCAAAAACTTTTAATTATTTTTATTTATAGCCATATTTTGCAGCTAACCATGTTACTGCGATGTAAATATTGTACTATCCGATATGAGAGTTAGTTTCCAGAGAGTGGTATACAATGCCTGCCCTTTAATTTGAAAATGAACTTCTTTCTTAATTATTCTTCCTTATCCAAAAAATAACGTCTTTATTGTTCCTCAGTCAAACATTGAACCCATACTGCCTTTTGTATTAAAAAAATTGCTTACATAGTAAAAATGGATTCATTCTTATGACTTCATAAGAGTGTTCTGATTTTTAAATTTTAAAACTGAACATTAGAATTTAAAAATGTGTCCTTCAGAATGCAAAATGTGCAATTAAGAATCTGAAAACTGGTCTTTCAAATCTAAAAAGTGTTCTTAAAAAACGAAAAGTGCCCATAAAATCTAAATAATTCTCTTTCTTCACTAGCCACACTCTGCCTTTCTTTAAACGTAGGGTAAACTGTTATGCTAAAGTTTCCTCCATTGTATATCTTTCTTAATTTTATTGAAAAAAAATATTAAAACACACAATGTAGTAATAATATTGAAATAATATAACACTTTAGTAATTTTTGCCGTAACAATTTTTAACTGTATATTGCATTTTACTTCCTTAATGCAAAATCCTTACCTCTGTAAGAGATTACGTTAAGTTATATATATAATGTGCCCCATGCGACATTATGAAAAAAAGTTCAGATTTATTACTACTGCACAGGATAAGATTGGTAGAAAATACAGCCACGTTAGCGTACAGATACAACAAACTACAGGTACATTAAAAATATGTTAGTGTGAAGTTCACTTCAAAAGTTAATTTTTCTCATTTACATTATTCAGACTATTACAAAGTCTTTTACAAAAGTTTTGAGACTAAATCCAAAAATAAGGTATTGCAATGTTTATTTTTTAAAAAAGCATTCGGAAAATCAATCTAACTTTTAATCAGGTATATTTATTACACATATCTGTTCATAAATTTCTTGGGCATCTTTTTTTGCATTCTTTTGTACTTGCTTGTCCTTGCTTGGCAACAATTATAATAAATATTATTTGCAATTTCCTTTTTTGTGAATTTCAATTGAATAAAGATTCTAAGACCGTATACCATTCTAATCATCGAATGCAGAAAAGGTAAAAAAAATTGTGTCAGGAGCAATGGTGTTTCGAAGGTACGCCAAATTCCAAAATGCCAACCATGATTTGAAAAAGCAGCCAAGATCCTGAAAACTAGACAAAATATATCCTAAAGCAGTTCTTGATACAATTAGGTCAGATCCGATCTTGATGACACGAAATTTGGCTGAAAATTTTAATTGCGATCATCGAAACATTACAAAGATTTTGAACATAGTATTGAAAAAAAAAAATGCTTGGATTATTTGGCCTTGCATTTTGTCAATCTAATGGTAAGGAGGGAAACCAATTTCAAATTGCATGTCAATTTTTTTATATTATCATTACCATGAACAAGAAATGAGTATCATTAGAAAAATCCACACTGGAACAACTTGTGGCTGTTCATACAATGTGCACTCTAAATGGTCTCGCCTGACTTTTGAAAATATTGATCCATTTTTGGATGTAAGATGGTCTCATCCATTGGGACATGATTGAACAAGGACAGGACAGATCATTAATGCTGGGATTCTACTGCAAGAAGTTGGAACTTTGTTGTCATGTTATTTGTTGTTGATGATGACCAGTCATTTTGAATTGGTAATACAAGAAAATGTATTTGCCACTGAGCTCAGTCCAATTTGGATAAAATGGGATTGGAAGTAGTTTGCGAACCAGCAATGATCTTTGGACTTGTCACCGTTGGATCATTATTTGTCCAAATCTCTTGAACACCATTATTCAGTTTGCACTGTGGAAGGTTTGCCATGACTAAAGCAATTCATTTGGGTTTAACCAACGTCTTTGCAGATAATGAATTTAAGAAATTGATTTTGATTTGACAAATAAAGAGCAGAAATATATCAAAGACAGTGCTGCATGCTTTGATTTTGGTTCTTTGAATACTTTTTTGCTATAAACATTGATATTTTCATTGATTCTTTGATTCAGGCCCAAAACTTTCGTTATAGACTTTTATACATACCTGCCAATGTGCTGCGCTTTTTAAAATGAAATAATGATATTTTGAACCAGAAAATGTATTTAATTAAATTTCTCTTGTTTCTATATGGTAGTAATTTGATTTGATTCATTAAGTATTACTTCTGGTTCAAATATATTTATTTTACTAGGGAAAAAAAAAAAAAAAAAAAAAAAAAAACAGGAAAATTGGCAGTTATGTGTATATTATTATTATTTACAATTTGTTTTACTTTTTGAAGGAAGTGTTGTATGAAGTTTTTCATTCACTAATCTACAAAATTTCATTGAATTTGTTGTTTTTTGGAACAGTTGTAATGCAACAATGGTGTAGAATTGCAAAGGCTTGGTGGTCAAACATGGCTACAGACTACATGTTTGACAAACCTACTTTAACTAGAGAGAGCATGGACCTCTCCCTTTCCTACACTGCTGATTTTAAGCTAGATTTCATATGCTTCTTTTTAAATGTGATTTTGTTTTCAGAAGCTTATGACAACAATTTTATTTTTTATTAATGTTTTACATCAGCTCTAATAAGATGTATGTTTTTATCTAGGATTATGCTGATGTTGATAGGGTAGACATTGTATCCCGTGCTCAAATTCATTTAGACCCTGATCTTGATATTCGCCAGAAGTTAGAAAATGATTATGCAATTGTAAGTACTTATATCTTTAATTACTATTTCATATTTTGTATTTGAAAGATGATAAAGAATGAAGGATAATTGATTTTTCCCCCCTATGTAATTCCTTATTAACATACAAATATTTAATTGAATTTTTCTGTTTGGATCAGTATAAACATATTTTGTATCATTTTATTGTATCATGAGCACAAATATAAAAAACTAATTGTCCTTTTTAATATCATTACAGGCTGTGACAAAAGCATTACCAGACCTTCCATTGTATCAAAAACCTGAAGAAGTTCCTTTATGGATAATTATCTTAGCCGTCTGTGGTGGTCTTCTTCTTCTTATCTTATTAATATTTTGTTTGTGGAAGGTAACTTTACCATTTTATGATTCAAATTACATGCATAATGTTTCATCATTAGATTTATCTGCTGTTAATTGTTCCTTCAAATTTGACTTGATTTTTCTTAATTATTATTTTTCAAATCAAGCAACATTGAAGATTTATTATATAAGTGTCAGTCAAGAAGTTTTGAAAGTTAGTCAAGTTCAGATAAGAAGCTTTGTGAAATACAGTCAGCTTTTCTCACTGCAGAATCGCTGTACAGTGATTTTTAAACTGTGGTCCATGAATCCCAGGGTATCCCCAGTGTGCCTTTAGTGGTGTGTGAAGTTCTTGTGTTCAATGTACAGTTTTTCACTTATCTAAAACGTCAGAGAAATCTTGTAGAAAGAAATAAAAATACTGTAAAAAATGCATTATAATTAGCTTACATATTTCTATTAGTTCTTATGTATTTTATATTCGATATTTTAAAGGATATATATAATTTCAGTCTTAAATCCTGGGAGTTCTTGAAAAGTAAGGAAATATTAAAAGGTTTCCATAGTAACTAAGATATTAAGAACTAGTGATTTAGAAAATTGATAAATACTGTTTGTTTGTTACTTTGTACTTTGCTCTGTTCCTACTATTTTATAATTACAAAGCATGTGTTCTTTTACTCATTTTAAAAATGTGCATCACAGTATTTAGTTTTATTAACTTCATTCTTCTAGTGATTTTGCTAATCAGATTTGCATGGTAATAAATTATTAAGATTTGTTTATTTTTAAATACTTTTATGTAAAGTTATGAATTAAGCTGATTGAATAAAAGTTGATATTGAACAAAAGAAATTTTCAAATTTTGCTTACATAAATTCTTGTGCAAGATCAGCAATTAAAAAATATTGGAGGTACTCAAGTAGTTGTTTTCAAATAAATTGGATAATTATGATCATCAATGAATAGAAAAACATTTATGAGAATTTGTGAATTAATTATTAATGTCATTATCATGAAATAGGTATTTTAAAATTTTTAGATAGAAGATTCAAAATACTGAATTATATAGAGTTATGATTATCAAATTAATAAGGCAACTTAGGATTCAAGGCAGCAGAGTCTCCCTGGCATAATAAACATTTTTACAAGAAATAAACACTCCTGAACTATTAGTGCATGTAATCATATATTTCACATTATAATTTGCAAGAGTTAAATCCCTTGAGACCAGAGCTGCAGAGTTGGAGTCAGAGTCAGGCCCATTTTTGAGCAAAAGAGTCAGAGTCGTTAACAAACAAGCCAACTCTGACTCCAGCTTTTTTTGGTAGACAGTTTGAAGTGAAGTTAAACTAAATTATATATAATTTTAAACCTATAAAATGAATTATTATTGTTATTTTTGGACTATATCAGCCTACCCAAGTTAAAGATGCCCAATATACTGCCTTGTGTACAGAGTAGCTGAAAACCATTTTTAATTGAAAACTCTAGTAGATATTTTACATTCAGGACTTTGCCTCAGATTTTTTGGGTTTGCAGAACCTGAGGTAGAGAGGTCTGCAAAGGCCCTCTACCCCAAGACCTGCAAAATGAAGTCAATTTTTCAAACAGGGCGGGTCAGCAGAATGAAGGCAATTTTTCCAAACAGGACGGGTCAGCAGAATAAAGACAATTTTTGTTAATGGGCCGGACCGGACTGGACTGATAAAAAAATTGGGCAGGCTGACCAACCCAATATAACAAATTTTGAAAGAATCAAACTAAGCCAATAAAACAGGAACAATTTTCAATGGCAGTGACTGGGGTGAGAATAAATACCCTATGTGTTGCATGAACTGATACTAATTTGATAACATCAATACAAAAACGCAATATGTCGAACTTAGAGTTCGGTATCGGACAGTTAGATTGTGTCCCACTGTGAGGATTTTTTTTTCAGCAGACTCTGGCCATGCCAAGATCAAGCTTACATTTTTCCTACATACTCGCACCATATTGAGTCATAGCTGGTCTTAATTATTCTCATGACGTGTCGGAGAAAATTTAGTAATAGTGATAATGAAATTCAGTTAATAATGAATTTCAGTTAACATAATCTTTAAAAATATACTATAATAAACTACAGAGAAATATTTAAAAAGATCTCCCTTTTTTATTATATAGCTTCAAAATTTATGATGTTTTAACAACCCTTTTTCTTTTATTTTAAACTAACTTAAGATTTTTGATGGATCTTCATTTGAATGTAATAGTCTAAGAGTCTCGTAATGTTGCTATTCTGTATTCTATGGTTTGTGAACATATTGTAATCTGAAATATATGGTAAAATTTTCCCATAAATATGTATGCAATATTATTTGAAAGAATCTTAATTGTGTGTTATAAAAATCGGTATTTCTTTGTAGAAATTGAGTCAGGCCAGGCTGGTTTTTGACTGATTGTTTTCACTGATTTTTGCACGGGCTGGGAGTAAACTGCAAAAATATAAACGGGCAAGACCGAGCTCCCGGGCCTAGAAATTTCTGTTCATGCATATCTCTAACCAGAGGTAACATGAAAACTGTAAATTTCTGGTAATTTTGGAGGCCAAGGAACCCGAAATAGCATTGTAATAGAAACCTTTTCCCCTCAAGATTCTTTTGGATCTGTAAGACCAGAAGTAGTGCCAAAATTGTATATGCTCCCCTCCCTTTATTTTCTTGTGCACAGGACTCAAAATAAGGATTTTGTGAAAGAAATTTAAATTATTTTTTTCTGAAACGGCGGTATCCAAAATAGCAATAAGATAGTGAAATTTTGTTATCTTTCTCCTTTTGATTTTCAGATTTTTCAGGTCTACAGAACTTGAAATAAAGCCAAAATTGTAAAATTTTCACTTTTTCTTTAGAATCCACTGAACCTGAATTATTTTCGAAGTGGTAAAATTTTTATCTTTATTTTTTTTCCTTTCCATCGAAATTTTTAGGGTCTGGAGGAGACAAAATGACAACAAAATTGTAATGATTTCACCTTTTCTTTTCAGAGTCCGCAGATCTTTAACAGTAAAGTTTCCGTTTTGTTTTCTTCTTTAGATTTTGATAGTTGGATTTTTCATGTTTGCGGGACGCCAAATTTTAAAATAATAAAGTGGAAAAAATATATATTTTTCTTTTTTTCTTTCAAAGCGTAGGAATAGAATTCATACTGAAATAGTGAAATTTTTGCTTTATTTTTCTTGCATCCCCTCATAATCCAAATCAACAGACAATACCTACTAGTATATTAGCCAGCCTGGAGCCGGCCATTTTTCCTACCGACTCCGCAACCCTGCCTTACTGTTATGAAAGAAATGAAACTATAGATTGAGAATTTCAAATATTAAATATAATGAGTTGGAAATAAAAATGCAACTTGCAAAGTTGATGTTGAAGCTCTTGATTTACACATTAGAAATGTAATCATTATTCTTAGTGCATCTTTATATATATTTGTTTTTTCAGAAATAAATTAGCAAACATTTGAGATAGAAAAAAAAAATTTAGGATAGTTCATATGGCTTCAAAAGTTGTCTTTATTTGAATGGGGAGGGTTTAAGTTTCACCTGCCACTGCCATCCCTATACTCTTGGCCTGGTGTAATTACTGAAATATAACTCTTAGATAGACCCAAATAAAAATGTATTTATCACTTAAGTAAAAGAGATGTATACATTTTGTTTGCATATATGTTATTATTATTATTATTATTTTATAAAAATGAATTATTTGTTTGAAACATATTTTTTTTTTTTTTTTTTTTTTGTAAATAAGCAATTTTTAAATAATAATTTTTTGTAAATAACCAATCCATTTAATGAAGAAGCCATTTAGAAAAATATCATTAACATGGGTCAAATGGTGAAAAAATAATTCATAATATTTAATTTAACCTTTGGACAAACAACTTTATTTCTTATCTTAGCTTCAGAATGATAGCTTGAAAGTTGTATCTATTTTAATTTATTTTACTTTATTAAATTTTTAATATTTATAATTTTATTGTTAACTAATTTTAACCGTAAAACAGTTATTTTATTTTTTATATATAAATATGAAATGGAAATATTTTTTTCAGTCACCATATTTCATTTCTTTTATATGCCAAGAGATTAAGAAAATTATCTTTTTCTCTTTTGGGCTATTTCTTTTAAGAGGGCAAGGATTGGTGCACAACATTCTTATAACATTGATTTTGAATTTACATTAAGTTCTTCTGCCTTTCTAAAACAGAGCTTGGGAAATTTTAACGAAAAGAAGCAAAGTAAACTTAATAACTGTCTATATAATACCAGATTCATATTTCAATTGCATATCCTTGCGTACAAACTGTTCTTTATATCCTACTGTATGCTTTACTTTTGCTTGTTATTTTGAATATTAATTAGTGCAATTAATCAATATCATCATATTATAATTTTTTTCCTTCTTTTATAGCTTGGATTTTTCAAGAGGAAAAAGCCAGGATATATAGCCGCAGAAACTAATGACAAAGAAAAAGTCTATAACAATTATCCCATTTGAACACTGTGCTAGTTTATTTCTGATTTTCAAGAAAACTGTGATTGGGCTCAAGGCCTCAACAAACTTCAACTTAATGACTGACTGTCACAAATGCCAGACCCAAACTCATGTCCTTTGTGAAGGTGTCTGTGATTGTTTGTTTTGCTAAGAAAGTCTCAAAACTGTTTTTCAAAGCATTGTACATATGTATAAAGTTTTGTCATGACAAATCCTTCTCAAATGTGATGTTGAAGAAAGTGTGAATGACTTATGGTGGAAAAGGAAAAAAAAAAAAAAAAAAAAAAGAAACTAGACCTTTGTTGTCTTGTGTTTTTTGAAATAAGGTGCCAACCACTACTTGTACATTATATGGACTAATTATGAATGCCAAATGAATGTCTCAGTATTTCCAAAACTTTATAATGTGGAAATCTTGTGTTTGAACATAGCAGAAATGAGACATATAAAGATGTCATTTGATAAATATTATATGTGATGTATTCTGAGGTTCCAACAAATGCTTTTTATTGATTTATGTTTTCATTTTGTGTTCTTGTTAAATGTTACTATCGAATATTAAAAAAAAAAAAAAAAAATCAAGCTTACTTTCAATATGTGATGTAATCTTAATCATATTTAAGGCCATTTTAAAGAAATCATATGAAAAACAAAGTCCAACCATTTTATTGTAATGCTTATTTTAACCGCTACAAATAAATTATGGCTATTTAAAAAATATTTTTATGGAAATATACAACATTAAACTTTTAACTTTTTTATTTGTATACATAAATCATTCTCATTAATCATTAATATTTCAATATGTGAACTTCATTAAAAGTCATTTATTTAAGTTTGTTAAACAAAAAGATTTTTAATGAAATACTGGTATCTGTGTAAAAAGAGGCATATTTAAAAAATAAAAATTAAATTGTCACTTATTCAATAATTTGTTTAAAAAGTTAAAAGCATTGGATGTAAGAAGAACCATAAATCTCTTTTTTAATGTCTACAGAGGCTCGTAATGCACAATTAAACCTCAGTGGTCATCTTATGGAGCAATACGAAAGTGGTTGTATATGCGGGTTAACCATTTAAACAGAAAAAAAAAATTATTTAAAATTTACTCCATAATAAATGTGTCATTATGAGTGATGAGACCAAATATGAAGGTTTGACTATGTAACCATATAGATGAAGAACTGATTTGATGAAGATTGAAACAATAAAAAAACATTTTTTTCTTGCTAACTTGAAATAGGCATGGATGACCTGGCAAAAATACACGTTCTGCATTATATACCATTCTATAACACATTCTGCTACAAATCTATTCAGTTTTAATTTGTTTTTCATGAAAATAATCTACTATTACTAAACTATAGGGCCTAAATTTTTTTTCCCCTGAGGTGATCATAAATTGTGCTCCCCCCGCCCCCCCCCCCCCCCCCTCCCACATCTCTCCTTAATTTGCTATTATCTAACTAATTTTGTCATTGTGTTACGAAGTCGCTATTTTAGTAACAATTAGTAAGAGCAAGTTTTATGTTATCACAACGCAGCCTTGTTTTTAAATGGTAAAGCAGTAAACGTTAATGAAGGAAGTTTATATACTAAATATAGTACTTGGTTAAAGAAAAAAGGGAAGATAAAAGCACTAAATACTCTCTTTCAAATGTATTCAGTTGTAAGGTTTTTATTCTTCATAGAAATAGAACTATTACTAAGCTAATGATTTAAAATTTTTATAATGTTGGTACTGAACTGAAATAATCATAAAAAATATGTCTTAAGGGGCTACTTCAGTCAGGTGAAAAATCCTTTCGCTAATGTTAATCCAATGGGAGAATTTTTTTAAAGATATCTCGTTTGCATTTGAATATTTTTAAAAGATTTTTTTTTTTTTTTTTGCATTATTTATCAGTTACTTTATATTTTTCATGATAAATGGAATACATACATACACTATGGTACTACAATCCATGCGGGATTTTGACCTCCCTTAAAATACCTTGCCAGACCTTCCAATCTCTGGTCTTTAATTTATAATTTATTATTTGGTTTTGTGCTAGGTCTTTCTCAACCTTTTCTATCCATCTTTTCCTGGGTCTACCAATACTCCTTTTCCCTATTAATTTGCCCTTATATATCTTCTTTGTGCTTCTGTCATCCTTCATTCTGATTAAATAGCCTAACCATTGCATTCTTCTTATTTTAATGGTATTTATAATGTCTTTTTCATTTTATAGTTGTTCAATCTCCTATTTGACCCGATATGTCATGTTATTGCCTTCCTTAATGGGTCCAAAAATTTGTCTTAAGGTCTTTCCTTTCCCAAGTAATAAGTATATTTTCATCTTTTTGTGTAGTGATCCGGGTCTCACTACCATAAACTATTATTGGTTTTAGATAAATGGAATATTTTTAATAAAAATAACTTTTGGTGTTAATAACAATTAAAGATTTATTTTATTTTTTAAATGAGATACTTCAATATTCTATTTCAGAATTTTTTTTTCTACTTTTTGATTTTAATATGTTATGCATGGAATATTTTAATAAAAGTTAATTTTGATATTAATAACAATTATATTTATTTCTTTTAATAAAATAAAATGCTTATTTAAATATAATAAAGTGTGCTTAAAATTTTACAATAAAGTGCCTTTTAGTATTTAAAGTTTCATTTCAGCACAATATTATCAAATACTTTTTTTAAAGCAAAACATATTTACAGATCTAAGTATTGTCATGTAATGTATTCCGCATGACACTATTAATTATTACCCTTACATCAGTGGCACAAAAGAAAACTAATAACTGAATGCTATGTTTTCTAAGTTATCTTCATGTAAAAAAACATGTGAATGTTTATTTTTTTCTGTTATATATATGTATATATAATGCTCAAAATTCTTATTGATATGTCAGGACAAAAATTATTTGGAGAAATGCACATGCCAGTAATTTTAAATCATTGATGGGTCAAGCTTCACATTTTTAATAAATTATGCAATCGACATTGAAGTTATTAAGTATTTCATTATAATCCTTAAATTTTATTTTTACCGTATAAATCAGTATATTACTGATTCATATTTTGTTTGTGTTCAATTTTTTGTAACTTCTGCTATTAAAATGATACTCGTGGAATTTATTTTTTAATATTAAATATAACATGTTTTTTTTTTATCTTTGTTTCTATTAGTTATTTTTCAGTTTGATTATAACAAAGTATGACTGTTGGAGGCTTAAACACTGTTATAAATTATTCCAAATTCTATAAAGTTTTGGAAATGCTGAGATACGTTATCATACTCCTTATTTATTTTTAAACTACAGTTTTAGTTTTTTGAATGGAAATATGAGATAGTATGTTGCATATCACTGTTATGAGCTTAAACATTATCAGCACAAAATAAAGGAATATCTGTATGTTTTGAAAAATATTTCTCGATAAAAATCAATCGTCATTTTTTTGTCTATATTGTTTTATTTATTGATTGAATACTATTGAAAGGATATGTGTAAAAAAGCATTGATTTTTTGCACTCTTGATAAGTTTTTTTTTTCAAAGATTTTTTTAAATATTGTTTTAACAAAATTTAGCATCTATATTTGCTGCATGGCTGATTGATTTTCTTTTAAGATTATCGAAATGTGTTATACAAGATCAGAAAAATAAGTCTATTCAGCAAATGTGAATATATTTCTATTATATAGATTTTTCTTTTATGAAGAGTTCATAACACCCTTGCAGTTTTTACACATGTTGCACTTTTTTTATATGTATAAACTGTGTTATGAGTATTTTATATTGAAAAAATATCTTATTGATATAATTTAAATACAGTAAAACCTCCATAATGGACACTCCCGAATGACAAACACTTTTTTGATACCCAACACTTATATATCTGTACATTTTTACCTCTCAAATAGTGAATGCCTCTGAATAACAGACAAATTCCGCTCTCCTGAGATGGCTGTTACTCAAGAGTTTTTACTGTACATTGAAATGTGCTAAATAAGCCTATGCTTCTCATTCAACGCATTTAAACAATCAACAAAAAACAAGCAGCCAGGCAGCAAATATAGATGCTAAGTTGAGTTAAAACAATCAACATCAACAGAGAAAAGATTTTTTTTCTGCCCCTAACCAGAGGGACAAAAAACAATGTTTATCTACCCATCTCCTTTTGTTTAGCAGTTTAACTGAAGTTATAAATTCAGTTTGTCTTACGAAAAATTCTGATTTTATTGGAATTTTTTTTTTTTAAATATTGAGAATGAATATTTTTACCACAGATAAATATTTGTGCATTATGTAAGTGTATAATTAATTCAAAACCATTAGTTGGTAGTACAAATTTCTAGATTATTCTGTATGTATTTACTAATTAATTAAATTGCTGCAAGGCTATCGTTTGATTCTGATGAAAAAAATTATTAAAATATTTAGTTTCATCTCAACACTTACACAGGTTGGCACCCTTTTCATGTTTCAAAAATATATGTATACCAACTACGTTTGTTTATTATGTAAAGAAATCTAAAAAAATGTTAAATGCATTTTTGCTTTTATTTACAAATGTTTTAATTTGCGAATGAATTGTAAAGTATTTGTTGCAATCATTGTTATTTGTTGACTTGTAAATTTTTATCTCTTTTTTCAGTTTGTTTTATAAATATCATCATTTGAAAGTATTTGTAAAGGTTACTATATTAACAAACTCTAATTAACCATTTATTTTTTTGTCTGAAAGAGTGATTTTAATTACAATACAATTGAAAACTCAGAAACATTTTTTTTTTTTTTTTCAAACGTAAATATATTTCTTTTAAATAATGTTTGCTATTTATCTTACTAGCAAATTGTGTTTTTTGAGCAAAAATAGGTATAGTGAAGTGACTTATTTATTTTCTAATTTAATTATACTTTTCTTTTTTCAATGAATCTAGTGCGAGGAAAATTAGTTTTTGAAATATAATATTTATTTTTTAATTTAATCTCTTATTAAGTTAAAAGAATTGAATGTTTTTGAAAAATATTTTTGATTATTTCATCTCTCAAAAGAAAATGAATCATAAATATCTACTTCATGCTTATTTTTTTATTACCATATCTTCTTGCTTTATTTCTTTTCATTTATTATATTTTTATGTGAAATATATTAACATTTATATCATTATTATGCAACTTATGAAACAATGACAACAATAATAGTTAAATAATCTCAATCTAAATTTGGCATATTTGAATATAAAAATGGTTACTAAAATACTTCTGCTGAGTTGGGGCTTTAGGATTACCATCAAAAACTGTAAATCAGAGAAAATGTATAATGTTACGGTTTTAGAAATATTCAGTAAAAAGTTTGTTGTGATCAGTAAAACTAAAAATGCATGCTTAAATTGTGTTCTTCTTTAAATTTAGGTTTAGTTTATGGATCTAAGATGGCTACAGAAGCTAAAAAGACAAAGAAATTCCTGTTTTTTATTTTTAAATTTTCTACATTTTTTTATGTATAAGATAAATATAAATAATATTTTAATTTGTAAAACATAAAACTTGAATTGACTAAAGATAAATAACTTTTAAATTGGAATATGTATGTATGTACAGTTCAATTGTTAAACATTGCATTACATAAAAGAATTATATTTTCAAGTAATACTTTACATTTGTTACATATGTTAATAATAGTTGAAATCAGTTTAATGTGTAAATAAATGCTAAGGTAATCAGTAAAAAAACCTCTAATTTTTGCTGTCACTTTTTAATCATAAACAAAATTCAAATTGCATAAAAAAGGTTAAACACACATCTTCAGTATTTCTACCAGTAAGAAATTTTTACTTGAATTTTTATAAAACTTGTAAAATTGACTGACTTAAGGGTGTTCTCAAATCCAAAAGAGCAACTTTCTGACATAAATTTTAATTTATTTTTGTTCGAAAATGTATGAAACTAGCTGGTGTTGTTGATCAGAAACTATGTCATCGAGCTGTTTTTCCATTTTTTTTGCAAACGCAATATATCTTTCAGAAAATAGTATGAAAGTGGACGTTTTGAACCGAGTTTACCACGCGAACGGAGAATAAGCACTTGAGAGCGGGCAAAAAACGCGTTTGTCACGTGATCAAAAACGCTTATAACTCAATAGGTAATTGATTGATCAAAAAATGGAAAAACAGTTCAATTCGAAATCGCTTCCATGGCCAGGCTTTCTAATTTTATACCTTTCTGTTAAAAAATGAATTTGTAAATGTGTCAAAACGTTTTACGCTTGTTGAGCAGAGCAGTTAAAAACAGCCTTAATTGATATACAATTTCTTTCACCATAATACTATACCCTTATACTGAATAAATAAAATTTTATATTTGATAAAAAATTAGTTTAGTTAAATCAATGAATATTACATGAAAAAAAAAAATGTAATGAAAATTTTATTTTGATATAAAAAATTATGAGTTTAAATAGTTCAAAAATTAATCCAACTTATTTTGTAGAATTTCATACTGAATATTTCTGGTATTATAACCAACATTATTCAATTATAACTACTGTAATAAAATTGAAAGTTAAAGTAACTTATCCCCTAAATATTCATCTTATTTTAACATATTTCTTAAAAAATATTTTTTCAGTTAAAGATGAAGAAATCTGATTGTATAGACTTATCTTAAAAGCCAAATCAGTCTAAGTATTTATTGATATGTTCATTGGTTTAATAATTTTTCCCCTCCTCTCTGTACCCTTTTATCCGTCTGAAGATAGAAATCTTTTATAGATTATTATATTTCAATAACTAATTAATTGAAAATGAACAAATTCGTGATTTTTTAAAACTAATAAGATTAATAAATTATTTTAAATTACTTCCATTTAGAGAATATTATTTCTGTAATCAATAGATTGCAAGCAGTCATTATATACTGCAGATTTCTTCATTTTTCTATCATATATATATATACTTATGTATATTTTATCATATTATTCACTACCTCTTTCTTTTTTAACTTTTACATTAATGAGTTCGTTAGTAAGCAAGCAGCGTTGATATTCAGTTACTGCCATTAAGTTATTTTATATTGCTGTCTATCAAAAGAGATTAATTTTTATATATTTTTCACAAACATAAAAAATATTTTGTATAGTTAAGGCATGAATATTTTTGTACTAAAAAGGGGCATTGTAGAGAGATATAAGTAATTTGTTTTGTCTTAATGAATTTATTTCATCGTTTAATTATTTATTGAAACATTTTGTATTGTGCCCAGTGATTTGTATATATTTTTTAATTTATGTGTTCATTTGTGGCTGTAGGTGTAGATAATATTTTTGCCTTGTGAAATATTTTTGTTTTTCTTAAGACAATAAATTTGGTCTTGTATCATATTCAAATTTATACATTGGTTGTGTTCATAAAAAAATTTGTTCAAAGCTTTTCCAAAATTATAAAGTTATGAAAAAAAAATAACTGAATAAAAAGATTTTACTTTTGATAAGTATTTTCCTTGAGTTCAAATATTTATTTAATCCACTAGGGGGCACTGCACCCTACGAGCTACGCTCGTCAACCCCCGTTCAAACACCACAGACTCTAACAGCACGATAATTTAATCGACTTTAAAAAGATTCCGGAAGATTGAATTATAATTTGAATCTGATAATTATAATCTAACGTAATTTTGATCATCTTAAAATATCAAATAAATGTCTCGAGCAATTTTTAAAGTTTTGCAATATTATTTTTTGTTCATTTTATATAATAAGTGTAATGTGATGTAAATGTGACGTAAATTCTCCTATTTAAGACTTCTAACGCATGTTTATGAATTTATTATTTTACAATATTCTGTCTCTTTTAAAATTCACGTGTAATTATAATTTTTATGATGAGTTCCTGTTTTTTATATTTTCTGTTTATAATAGTCACGTGTAAAATAAATTTTTAATTTGAAGTAAACATTATTGTTTGCGCTGTTCATACAACTGGCAACAGTTTTAAATTAATAACATTTTCTAAAATTTGTAAAAAATATCTCTCGAAATGCTGAAAATTTGAATTTAAAATTGAAATAAAACCTCAAAAAATGAGTCAAATAAGAAAAATAAATACAATCTGCACACCGGGAACTTATAACATATAAAATGATCTAAAAATGATTAAATTGTCCTGTATAGTTTTTGCTTCAATAAAACTTTTTTAATGGAACGATTTTGTCCAACTTTAGCATTAAATATCTCTTAAAATAATTCTTCGATTTGAAAACTGTCTGCATCAGCGTGTTTATCAAACATTTCTCTATAATACCACCGATTTTCATATTTTTAAATGCAACAGTTTTTTTAATATTAACGATGAAAGGCCATGCTTAAGCATTCAAATTGGATGTGGATCTACCCGGAATATCTACGCAGATATTCATTGGTTCATTTCCAAATCAAAACTTTTTTTTATATATAGAAGGATTGTTCTTAGCTTTAGTTCTTATAAAAAAAAAAAAAAAATTAAACGCTCTCTTATGTTTTCTTGCACATTAATGAATTATATATTGGCTGAAATGATAAAATATTCCTGATATAAAAGATATTACTCTTAATATCATTTATTTTGTAAATAGTTCATTTTAGAAAATAAGAGGAAAAATGAGTTCAATTATAACCAAACATGTAATTTGTATTCTATTTGTATATATATTATATATATGTATACATTTATAGCAGGGTGTCAAACTCTGACCACGAGGGCTCAATAGCACCAGTATTTCCAAGTACTTATTCACCTTATTTAATTGCTGAAATTTTGTGATTAAACAAATCAAAGAATACTATTAAAAATAGTGATGCCATCAAGACCCTGCAGTCTACAGTTCTGCAGTCTAATAGCTCTGATTTACACCAATTCTATGGATATGATATAATACATACATTATTTATAAAATCTGAAAAAGAATGCAGAAAAAAGTGGTAATGTATCCTTTAATATTCATAATTTCCTTTATAGAATTAATAAAATTTCAGGGAATAATCTTAAGAAAGCCATGTTTCATATAAAATGCATTGAATTTGTCTTATTACAAAAAAAAAAAAAAAAAAAAAAAAAAAGAGGGGGGGGCGGACTGGAGCCACAGCAAAGAGAGTACAAGCAATGCCCGAACAACAGGCAGCAAACCTGATAGGTGTTTCATCAGTGCATTCAATTATCTCTAACAATTGGTAGAAGAATAATGCCCCTCAAAAAATAAATTAGGGGGGGGGGTTACCCCCCTTTATACTTGACCAATGAACCCCCAAACGTTGTCAGGGAAACACCTTATCGAAATAAATCGGTATACCAAATTTGAAGCGAATCGGATAGAAAAACCCATTTATTTAAATTAAGGGGGTATTAGCCTCCCGTTTCCCCCTTTATATTTAACCAATGAACTTCCAAATCTAATCAGGGAAGCATCTTATCAGAATAAACCGGTATACCAAATTTGCAGCAAATCGGAAAGAAAATCCCATTTATCTAAATTAAGGGGTATTAGCCTCCCGTTTCCCCCTTTATATTTAACCAATGAACTTCCAAATCTAATCAGGGAAGCACCTTATCAGAATAAACCGGTATACCAAATTTGCAGCAAATCAGAAAGAAAATCCCATTTATCTAAATTAAGGAGGGGATTAGCCTCCCGTTTCCCCCTTTATATTTAACCAATGAACTTCCAAATCTAATCAGGGAAGCACCTTATCAGAATAAACCGGTATACCAAATTTGCAGCAAATCGGAAAGAAAATCCCATTTATCCAAATTAAGGAGGGGATTAGCTCCCTCCTTTATACTTAACCAATGAACCCTCAAAACTAATCAGGGAAGCACCCTATCAGAATGAACCTAGAAAAAACAATTGAAGCAAATCGGATATTTCTATCAAGAGTTATCGCATTACGTACGTACGTACATACATACAGAACTGGCGGGCACATTAGTTCTCAGGCTTTGAGCTAAAAAAGGACAAGTGTGTCAATCCCAAGAGACCAGGGTACCAAAAAGTCTTGCAACTTTATTGCATTTGCATAGGCCGATCTACATTTAAAAGGACTTGTTGCAACAAGGATTATTTACAAAAAATTTCAGTATGCTTATATGCAACAAAAAAATCTGAACTTTTGATTTTTAGGTTTGAAAGATATTCCGATGTAATCACTAAATTTTCTCTACATATGTTGAACTTGATTAAATTTCTTTCTCATATGGTAGAAGTAAATTGAAATTGCCAAGAAAAGGGGGTTTATTTTACATCTTATACTTTATAAAAAAAAAAAAGTAATGGAAAAAATCTGTTATATAACACTCACACATACACATTATGTGCAGGGATGTAGTGGAGGATATACGGGAGTATACGCCATATACCCTCTGGATTTTTTTAAAGGAACACTGTATAACCTCTGTTTCTCAAGAAAGCTATAGTATATATACACTAGGGTATACCCTCTGTTTTTTTTTTACGACTACACCACTGATTATGCACACATTTCTTCTGCTTAGCAATAAAACTTGGCTTCCATCATGTATATGTATACAGAAAATTCAACAATATGTGTATATATATTTTTTTTTTCATAAAACCTTTATTGGTATATTTGGAATTTCCTTAGTTCTAAAGTCAACAAAAATTTGAAAATCTCCATAACGACTTTCATTTTATTCCCAAACTACAGCAGTCTGATTCATGCTCACAGATTGTATTGAAGAATATAATTCATAAACGAACTCATGATAGTTGCTTTAGAAATCAGTACAGGTTTTGATCAGATTTGATGGCTGTCGCCTGTTTGGCAATTGAAATGACCCGAATACCTCCCTAAATAAATTAAAAAAGTGCAGTTTACAATTATTTCTTTTGTTAATAGGCTTTTGTGTATATTAGTCTGATTTGTATACATCCAAAGTTATTCATAGCAAGTTCAAATGTAGTGAGAAACTTGTTTTAATGCACAAAAAGAATGCTTATGGCTGTTTTTGCATCAAAGTTATTATTTTCTGACTCATTCAATAAATCCTTTCTTTTTTAAATGTTTGAAATTTACTGATATCCTTATTCATATAGTCAGAAATTGACTAGCACTTTTGTGTACTTTTCCATTATACGAACACCATGCCAAAATGTATGCTAATGTGCCATTTATTTCAACCTCGACACTGCAAAGGTTTTTATTGCAAACTGTACCAAAAATTGTGACTCTGCATTTATTGAACGCAAATCATTTTATTTTGTCATTTAATCTCAAAATATCCTAATTTACTATTTTTCAAACCAAAAATATTTTTTATTAAGTTACAACTTCCTGATAATGAGGAATCTGCAATAAAATTGTTTTAGGGCTGTGGAATTATACATAAAGAAAGGGCGAGGGGCGTTTGCGAGATGCTGTCGATGACTATTTCACAGTAATCACAAATATAATTTTGTTGACCCTAACACTGGATGTTCATACCCAATCTGTTGAGAGATTATGGGGATAGCAAAATGGTGTAATAAACAATTAAATAAAAAAAAATAAAAAAACCCGACTGCGTAAAAAGCGAACTAATTAATTATTTCTCATCAATGTGAAACTATTTTTTTTTCTTTCAATTCCTACTATTAGCTCAAACTCTCACTATATATATCTTGTTCAAATTTTCAGACGTTAATAAAATACTTATTCATCCAATCAAGCTGAAATAAATTTTTTTAAATTTGTAGTGGATGACACTTGATGTTAATCCAGTTTTTTTTCAAATAATTAATTAAATTTAATTAATTAATTTTCAATAATCGAGAGAGCCCTCTTCTTGATCAAGGTAAATTAAGACCGAGAGAGCCCCCTTCTTGATCAAGGCATTTTAAGCGCCTCTCAAGAGGAAAGAAGAATGGGAGAAAAAAAAATTCTCTTATTGACCTAAGTAGGAATTGACTTAAAATATTTTTTTATATTACTTGTTTATATTAGTTACCTATTTTTTTATTTACTTGTATTGATGACTTTTAAGTTGTGTTTAATTGTTAGTTCCTATCTATAAACACTGTTTTGATGAGGTTTATAGATGTCTATGATGGTTAGAGTTGCAGTAAAGCTAGAGATCCTACATACACAACTTCCAGGTTGTATAATATTCTGACTGTAAAATAGTCATTGAAACATCGTCTTCATTTTGAAAGACCTATCCAATGATATGCCACTCAATAGGGTGCATAAATTTTTTTTTCGTTTTGAATTTATAAAAACAAAACCTAGCGTATAACCATCGGGCCGTTAAGACGAATTAATAGAGACCTCATTCATTAAAATCCATCCAGCCGTTGGGATGTTTCGAGGGTGTAAAGAAATCCACATATGCAGATACGCGTGAAACACATAACCCTTCTTTTCAGTTGGGTAATAAAAGATGTGGTGTTCGATATTATTTACAGTTCTACCTCATGCAGTCCATTTGGCAATGCATTCAAAGAATTAAATGGTTACTGCAATGCTAAGAGACATTTAAATTGAGTTTTGTTTATTAGGTACGTCTTTGTTAAAGCGACCCTCTATTATAAATCACCAAGCACCCAAGACGTATCACTAAATTATAATACATATATGATATTATAATCATATGTGTTTTATGTGAGATTTCATGATGTCTATGTGTACAAGTTAGTCATATAGGATGTATGTATAATGTGTATATAAATATATGACGTGTATAAGTCGTATATGGCACATGTATGACATATATATTGATGTGTATGGCATATGTATGAAACTTTGGAGTATTCTGAGGGTCGCGATAACAAAAAAATACCTTTTATTATATAATATTTAGTTTTTCATTTATTTTAAGTATATATTTGTATTGATATAATAAAACAGTTCGTGAAATTCTAATTTCCAAATGTTATATTTTTTAAATGATTACTTTTGCACCAACAATGTTAGTTTTTTTCAAACATCTCATGGCAACAATTATGCTTGGTATTGGTATAATGGAAAAGTATCCATTTTTCTTTTTCCTACAACATTAGAAAATGATATCAAAGTTGGCAAATTAAACCAATTTCAGAGACATAAGAGTTAGGAATGGGTCTTCATAGGGCAACAATCAATTGTATCTTAAGATGTATCACAATTGTATCTCTCCATTTATTAGAAATTAGTAAACTGTATTCTAAAAAACTTTAATAGCAATGTTAATAAAAAATAACAAAATTATCTCCTATTTTTTCCTTTACTTTCCATATGCAAAGTATATCACATAATGCACATTTTTCACTAATGAAATGGACCTTATGCATGTGACGTCACACCCAGAGCTGGAAGTATCTTGATCTGTTATTGTTGCCATTATATCATCGGAATGCCAGTATGTACAGGTGCAAACAACCACCAGCAGACGAGCTTTAGCCTAGACCAAGGTGGCGTGCGTGAATTTTAACTGAAATTTTACAAATTTCACGAATGTTCTCTGATACAGAGAAATATTTTGAATTCACATTACAATAAAATAAGTATCTACCTCTACAGTAATAAATTTTTTACAGTAATTTTAACAAACAAGCATTAACACATGATTGAGCACTAAGTTAAAACTCAAAAGTAGACAGAATGCCTCCAGCAGACAAATTTTAGCCTCGACCTCAGGTCATGTGCATACCTTTGAGTAAAGTATCTCAAAGAAATTTTAATTTCTGCGATCTGTCATCTTAATTCATTTGCAGTTTTTTTTTAAATAAATAAAATACTTTTCCTCTAAAGTTTTTGAATTTTAATTAGGAATGTGTATAATATATGTTATAATGCTAAAATGACTACTCTTCTCCACCCCTTCCCCAAAATAAAATAAAAATTGAGAATTTTTTGAAAAACCTTTCTTAAATTAATAAACAATATACATATTTTTAATTGATTACTTTTGCAGTACATTTTTCATTTATAAATTAAGAATTGAAAAGCATAATGAAATAAATAAAATGTTAAGTAATAATTAGTAATTTTATTCGATTCTGCCAGTTTAGGAAAATAAAATTGGCTAATCGTTATATCTACATGATGTTATAAACGATTTATATACAGGGTGATTCATAAATATCGAAACAATAGGCTATTTCCTTAAATATTGCCCCTAGACCCATATTTCCAATTGCAAAGTTTCATAAAAAAAGGTGCAAAATTTAATGACGTAAGTTGCAACTCCATAGGGGGTCTATTTGAAAAAAAAATACGAAAATTAAATTTTTATATGGCCCCCGTAGTGTAAAAATTCCAATCAAGAAAACTTTCCTTATCCATTCCTGAATTAAGCACAAAAAATTGCATCTTCATATCTGAAAAACTCGCAGAGTTATGGCCGTTTAAATAATTCATCAGGTTTTAAGGGATTAGACACAAATTGAAATGCGTGCAATCGAAGAAACAATATTAGTTTAAGAGTTCTAGGAAACATGTAAAACATATATTTGTTGAGCTAGAATTATGATTTTTTTTTCTTTTTTTGTGATGATTAACCCTATAATTTGCAAACAAAATCACATCCTAATATTTCGCATAAAGTTTTTTAAAAATTTAAATGTTTAGTATTTTTGTAAGCGGATTTAATTTAAAATATTTATAACTTAAAACTTAAAGCATTATTCATCGGATTTCAAATTTTTTTCATTTAATTAAAGAGGAAAGTATAATTTTAGTTTTGTTTCAGGAATTTTTTAATTTTAATTTTAAAAATATTAAAAATATTTGTTTAAAAAATTATGTAACTTATTTTTAAAAAATTTATATTTTCAAAAGTAATTTTTTTTTTCAATTTTCAGGAACAAAATCAATGTAAAATAATCAAAAAAGATATGTTCCAAGTTTGCACCTTTTTAATTTACGATTAAAAAAGCATCATGCAGAAAAACGCACTTAAAGTTTTAAACATTGATTGGCTCCCTAATAAAATATTTAAATGCATTTTAAAAAATTGCACGCGAAAAAGTCACTTCTTTCGGTAGCTTAAACTTCCGATTCAGTTTAACTTTTGCCGTTTCCACCACCTTTTTGTACTACTTAAATGCCCATAAATAAATGTTTAATGTAGAATTTGAAACAATGCTTTTTCAAACATGCCGGTTAAGAGTCTTTCATAATTATAGCCCTTACAAATTCAGGCTTTTTATCACCCCGGCAAGACCGATAAAACAGTCTGTATACTGGGGCCGGGCCAGACCCGGGATTGGCGACTTTTTTCTGAAGACACGGCCAGGCCGGGCCGAACGTATTTTTTCATATGGAAGCGGGTGTTGGTGTGATTTATGGCGGCCAATTATCTATACGAGGGATGTGGGCCCGAAACGGGGGGGGGTGCCTTCCGTGGAGGTCTTTCTAAGGGAACCTAACCCGTATTTACGCAAGGATATCCAAGGTTCGAAGAAAACCACTGAAAACTGGGCCGAAGGAAACGATTGGGTTCGAACCCAGTATGAGAGCAGAACTTCTCGGCCACTGGTTATATCGAACCGGGACTGGCTTCCTTATTCCCAGGTCTCCCCTGGGCGAAATTTCCAGTCCCGGTCTCGAGACAACCCGTATTAAAATCATTATCTCTGACTGACCTAACCCGTGCAAAAATAACTAAAATTTGCCTCAGCCCAAAATACTTTGCAACTAATGCATATATTTTTAAATGGCCATTATTTTACAATAAAATTTTAAAATTCATATTTTTAAAGGATAGCAAAAAATTTAAAATACAGGAAAAAACTAGTGAAAAAAATCTGCCTATGACGAAATCTTTTCTTAAACGGAAAAATCTATTGATCCATGGAAAATGAATATAATAATACCTGAGAAAAAATAGACTACATTTGCAACTCCTAAGAAGGGAACTTGTCTATAACGCTTTTTTTTCTTCTTTCCTATGTGATTCCATCTTAAAAGATTTCACTTTATAGCATTTTTCATTGTCTGTAACACATGGAATATGGATTAACGGTATTAAATGAGAAGTGAATCATTTACATATAAATAGAGATTCATTAATAAAACAGATAATCACAGCTTTTGGCACTTCTTTAAAAATAATAATTATAAACATGAAAAAAGAAAAAAATTAATAAGTATTTTTGGTCAGAACTCCTCCATACGAAACAACTTTTAACCATATCGATGTAAAAAACTATGTAGAAATTCAGTCAGGTCGGGCCAGGCTACGATTTGAACTTTTTTCCAGTCAGGGCCGAACTTTTTTACCTATGAGTCCGTTCGGGACCGGACCCAGATATTTCGACCAGTGCAGACCTCTAGTGCAGACCACCAGCATACTTTGAAAACAAGTTTAACGTAAAATCTGTACGCTGCCTGTTTTATGTCCTAAGGAGAGGCACTGTCTTATAGCGACTTTTAATAATGTACAATTTGTAGCTGATCCCTATCTTGCATTCAAAATGAGTCAAAATCTCGTCGCTCAGAGGCATGGATAAATGGTGTAAGTCACGAATTTTGGATTTTGATATCTCTGTGAATTTTAAAGACATCGAGTTGAATTTTTTTGTGTTTAATTCAGGAATAGATAAGGAAAAATTTCCTAATTGGGAATTTTACTCTACGGGGCCCGTATAAAAATTTAATTTTTGTATTTTCTCATATAGACCCCCCCCCCCCCATGGAGTTGAAACTTATCTCATCAAATTTTGCACCTTTTTTTATGAAACTTTTCAATTGGAAGTATGTGCCTAGGGGCAATATTTAAGAAGATAGCCTATTGTTTCGATATTTATGAATCACCCTGTATATAAAAAACCAATTACATTAAAATTTTCTAAATAAATTAAGGTTTCTGATTTTGTATAAGACATTTAAAAAATCTTTAAACAAAAATCAAGCGGAAAATATGCATGCTAAATAATATTAAACAATTATAATCTCACAGAAAAAAGTTTTTACCCTATCAGGAAGGAAGTGGGTGAGCACTTTACTCAACGTATACTTCATTGCTAATAAATGAAATTTCGGGTTATATTTTTGGTAGTAAATACGTGTTATGTAGGTGTAGGATTCCTTAGAAATATTCACAAATGGGCACCCTGCCCTCAGCTCAGCCTATATCCCTCCAGTAAATAATCGATACATCTAATGAGCCACCATTGTACTTTTGTTAATACTTTCTGCTGCTAGATGGCAGCACTATCTTAAAATTACCTGTGTTTGCCATAGACCTGTTAGTACGTTTGTTAACAGCATTTTTTTTTCTAATGTCTATTATAACATTATTAGGAAATAGCTTTAAAAAATCTAAAATAAAGAAATTTGTTATAAAGTGTTGCCTTATATTAAATGCTGTATGTTTTGATTTTACGGTTGTAATGAATAGATGCCCGCTCTAGAAAGAAAGTAATAGTTGATAGCTGTAATATATAGATGGCAGCACTACAAAATCTGTACGATTAGGAATATGAATATAAGTTCTATTTGAAAACAACAATTTGACATGTTTGAAAGAGGGAAATTATTAAAATGCAGAAGAAGAACGTTGAAATAGAAAATAAAGAAAGCATTTTTCAATAACTAACAAAAATTAAAGTATAATACATACAATATATGATACCGTAAAGTACCGAAAGCAAGCCCCCTTTAGCGGACACGAAATAATAATTATTTTAAGGGGGGGGGGGGGGGCAGGGTCGGACTGGGTCAGTGTAAAGGGCGCAGACCTTGGATTTTCAGAGGGCGCAAAAATTTTAACGGACTCAAGTCAGTTTTACTTGTTTGTGTTGTATCTGGCTTGACAAGGATTAACACACTCGCATAGACCAAGTAAATGATAATGACTTAAATTATATCTTTAACTCTAGATAAAAGACTTCGTTATATTCTCCGTGCATGTTTAAAGTTCCATCAATCCTACACAATACTACGCAATTTTTTAAAACACATCACATAACATCTAAAAGCTCCAGCAAGTTGAACACAGTAGTAGATTACAGATATCAAGAATAGAGCTTTCTTAATTTCTTCTATCGACAGACACCTTGCAGAAAAAAAAAAAAATGATCGCCCCTACCAATTTTCCTGAAAATCACTGTATAAAAAAGACATAGGATTCCAATTGATTATGAATAATATTTACTATTAAATGATTTTCATAAATTTTGCGTTGGAGGCTGTCTACATATTAAAAAATACACGAACGTTCATTTTTCAAATAAATTTTTCAAATGTTCATTTTTCAACATCCACTTTTGACACCCTGTTTGAGTTCCTTGCTAGCCAGGAAAGCGATATAGCTTATATGCTTTTCTTAAATCTTAATACTGTTATAAAACAAATGTGTCAGGGATTTATCCTTAACCCCTTGGGGACGAGCGACACGTATACGTGCCGGAAATAGGCCTAAGGATCCTCGTTTATCCTCACCAGTAAAATTTTGCTGTCAAATTTGCCTTATTTAATCCGAGCATTTTCCCGATTTGAATAGGCACAAACTTCTGTTTTTTAAAACCGGTAGCAAAGTAATAAACATTTCGTAAAAGGCTCCCGTCGCGAAGGGGTTAAATTTAGGAAAATAAATTGAAGATCTTACAAGAAAAAGTACCAAAAACATTCAATTAGTCCCCAGTAAAATTTTACTGGAGTAATAATTTTATTAAAAACTTACTTTACGTTAAACAAAATTCTACAAAATATTTCTGGTAAGTTTCTACGATTTTGTTTGGTTCCTTTGATAACGGAATACGGTTCCCTTAAATTATGGAAAGGAAAAATTCTCTATATCTCGAAAACTAATTATTCAAATGAGCTGTACGCACAATGCTTTTAACAGTTATGGTTTGTTCATAATATACATATATATATTTAATATGACTTTGTTAATTTTCTAATTAAGAAAAGTTTTTGAATTGAAAAAAAGTCTGGAATAAGTTTGGGTGTATTCACTATATCACTAATGAATTAATAAAATATCAATCAGATAGTTTTTATGAAGTTAAAAATTAAGTTTCTGAAATGGATTTATCTTTAACAACCTCAAATTCAAACCCTATCAAGATTTAAGATAATGTATATAAACTATGCCTTTTTCCGGGCTGTCTCGATCCAAGAAAATCAAATAAGGTGTCAAAAATGGGTGTTATTGCTTGAAAATTAAAAGTTGGTACAATCCTTAATAAGTATACGACTTCAGAAACATAATTTATACATAATAATAACTAGTAGATATTATTTTCAGTCGATTGGTACCTACATATATTTTTACGATTATTTTTAGCAGAATTTGTAAGTAGTAAACCACATTTTTACCCACTCTCACCATTGATGCACTAAGGATCCTTAGAAAAGCTAACGCGATTTTTTGCACCAAGTGCCAAATAGAGTTGCTGCGGTGTTGCTAAGGGCTTCAACCTATTTTTTTAATATATTTCTTTAAAGTAATATGAATTAGCTATCAAGCCAGTTTAAAATGTCATAAATTCAATTTCTGTTACAATCTGAGAGAAATTACTTTTTATTATCTACCGTTTTATTAATATTAATATTATTAACCAAGTAACATTTTTAAATGTGGTATCTGTAGATATATCCTTCAACACACACAAGAAACATTGAGTATGCAAACTTCGTTTAAAAAATATTTATGTTTAGAACAAAAATGTACTTTCCGTTTGGAAATAGAAATTTTGAAAACTAAATTTCAGGCTTCTTTTGTTCTTTTATAAAAGTACCACGTATTATAGGGCATTGGAATGCTGAAATATAAGGCTATTTGAATGTGAAAATAATACTTGCTTGTGAAAATAATTGGTATTTTTTATTCTTAAAAAATTACTGTTATGCGTCCATAAAGAGCTGAATTGATATCACGTTGTGAAAAGGTTTCAACAGAAAAAGTGCACCCTAAAAAATTTCTTTGTTAGTCTAAAATCGCTAAAACAATTTAGTAATTTTACTATTCTCAGCACACTGTTCCCATGATTTGCAAAACTTTTATCATTGTTACAGATCAAGGGTTTCCCCAGGGATTGTAGTCATGCAGGATACATAGCCAGTATTTTATAACCGACTTCAAAAAAAAGGAGGAGGTTCTTATTTCGACGCATATATATATTTTTTTTATGTATTTTCACTGATTACTCCTAAACTATGCGCGAGATTACTATCCGAAAATGATGGCAGATTTTGTGAATGAGAAACCGCTGTACGCGAGATCCCACAGCTTGCAGGATTGCAATCCAAAAGTATCATCAACTTTGTATTCCGCGAAAAGAAAGATCATGTTTTCCAATCAAAAATAAAATCCATACAAAAAGTTTTTTGCCTTCTGATAGTATCTCTTTTTTATCTGTCAAGTTGCTTTCAAAAAGCACGATTATATGTGCATTCAGGGGCGGCTATAAGGAAAGGGGGCGCAGAGTACTCAAAGAAAAGAACTGAAAATT
Source organism: Maratus speciosus (assembly GCA_963932465.1). Taxonomy (NCBI): domain Eukaryota; kingdom Metazoa; phylum Arthropoda; class Arachnida; order Araneae; family Salticidae; genus Maratus; species Maratus speciosus. The sequence continues at coordinate 411,127,089 of OZ010793.1, read as the reverse complement.
TGCAAAATACTGGTTAAAATCTAAAAGATATAATTTAAAGAAGCGATTAAAAAAAATTCGTCCAGTGCGCAATGGCTACTGAAGCACTCGTTGGATGCATATTTTCTCTTTCAATCGCATGCAAAGATGTCCGTTTTGGTTTCCGTCCTGAAATTGCTACGATATATCTTTATTTGTGATAATAAAGAAATACCTCTCTTGTGCTATCAATTATTTGACAATTATCCCTAAACGAATTCTCGAAATTTAGTACACTAATCAGAATGTATGTGTACAACAAGTGAAAATATATTGGAGCGGCTTAGGCACTTAGGGGCGCGACGTTTTCCCTGGGCGAGGGCGCACCGGCCCTCGGGCCGATGGGCCGGCGGGCCAGTCCGAGCCTGGGGGGGGGGGTCTTATAATTGGAACTTTTGTGAAAAGGATAGAAAAATTGCGAGGGTGGGGGTATATTTAGAATTCACGAAATTTCACAGAATTTTTACAATTTACAAAATAATATCAGATCAAATTATCAATTTTGGTTTTAAAATTCCCTTCCATAGAAGCTAAGTAGTTTCCGTTAACAAAAATAATAAATTAACGAAGCAAATTTACATAAAATAACTAAATTAGATATGAAAGAAATATGAACAAAGATGATTATACAACTTAAACTTAATATAAATATCTATTAAATATTAGTGCATAAAAATCAAGGAAAACATTAATACAGTAAACTCTGTCTAAGGCGGAATCGGTCGGGACTGAGAAAATTTTCCGTGGTAGACAATATTCCGGCTTATGCAAAAGAGCTCCCCCGCCCACCCCCCAAGAAAAAAGCACAAATCGTATAAATTTTTTACATTCGTAACTTTTATTATTGTTGTTTAAAATGAAATTTTTATTGAAATCTGACTTGTTATTAAATTTATAGTTTTTAATAATTTCGAAAAACATTATTTAAACACAATAATAAATATTACCGATACGAAATTGCTTTAATTCTCAAATTTAATGAAAATCATTTAAGGGGTCAGGTAACCTTTGAAGCGTCCAAAAATCGATTTTTTTTCAAATAGCTTATAATTAAATATGATTCTTTGGGAACATTTAAAATCAAACCCCATACAAAAATTCGCATTAGAAGAGAAGTTATGTCTAAAACACTTTGAACTTTTGCTATATGATCAACGGGTTTTTCAATCTTCAAAGCCAATTTTCTCAAAACAGCGATTTTGATCATTGCGCGCACGATTTCTGAAAAACAGTTGCCTAGAATTTCACGAAATTTTTGGTGGATGTATTAAACGTACAGAAGCCCAAAATGACCTATTATTATGTTTCTCAAGTAAGAAGTTTAGAATTCACGGCTACTTTTGTATAAAAAAAATCTCGATATTTCGAATTTCTCTAAAAAAAAAAATTTTTCTCGAGATCTACAAGTTTTATTTTTTTCATTGTAGGTCATTTTGAAAACACTTTATATCTGTACTCATAAAAAAAAAATCTTGGCTTGTTTCAGCCATTGATATGGGAAAAATCATGCGCGCAATGCATGCAAGAATAATTCTTTCGTAAAAGTTGTATTATCTTTAAAAATAAATTTAAAAAAAACTATACATGTGTATACCTTTTCTAACAACTTTGATTTCTAAAATAAATCGTTCCTAACATGTGTTTTTAATTTTATAATTAAAAGTTAATTCGTTAAAGAATGATTGCAATTCTTACAGAGGTCACTTTTCCATGTGCTTTATTGGTTCAAAGGTTACCTGACCCCTTAATTTAACCAATACAATTACGTACCTCATATTTCACATAGTAATTTAAAGAATCAAAAAGTAATCTTTTATCGATCCTTGTTTTTTCTTTAGGTAAGTCTGTTATTATCGGTATTTTTTTTTTTTCTTTTAACTATAAAAATATTTTCGAGTCACCTAATTCCTCTCAAGCAGTTCTGATGTGTTTAAAATCACCACTGTCTTCAACGTTTTCAGAATCGTGAAGATCGGAATTCTTCATTTGCATACTATACTTACAAGCATACACATCATAAGCATAATATATACTTTACTTTAGACAATACATTTTTTCATAAATGTGTACTCTACTAGTAATAATAAGAATAACTTTTAAATACAAATTTTTATAGGAAAAAATGACATAAGCAAGAATTCCTTAAAATTTAAATAGTTTCTCTTTTGAATTAACTTTTTAAAAGTATTACGGAATTTAATTATTATTGAGTTCGACATTGAGTATTTGACGTATATAATCAGTTTTAAAGTTTCGTAAACGAAATGCCTTTCATTTTTAAAATATCCTTTTTTCCGCCCGAAGCTGGTAGACGGGAGGTGCTGGGTTCGACCCCAATTGCGCCCGTCGGCCTAATCGTTCGGAGTTTTCGTGGTTTTCTTCGAGCCATGGATTTCCATACGTAAATACGGTAATAAGGGTTAGGTTCCCTTAGAAAGACCCCCACGGAGGGCACTCCCTCCTCGGGCCTATATCCCTAGTGTAGATAATCGACCGTCAAAAATCAACCAACCTTTTTTCCGCCTTATGCAAAATTTTGGTTTCGGTGGGACTTCAAAACAGTTTCCGTTTCCGCGTTAGGCAGATTCCGGCTTATGCAGCAAGAATTAATGTTATTTTCTATGGGTTCGCCGGGACTTGAAAAATTTTCCGCGGTAGACAGATTTCCGGCTTACACAAAGTCCGCCTTAGACAGAATTTACTGTAGTATCCTTCGAAGGGAACAGGGGCGTAGCTACAAAAAAAAAAAAAAAAAAAAAATGTGTGTGTGTGTGTGGGGGGGGGGGGGGGAGAGTTCAAAATTTTCCCAACTTATAATTCAAAAATTTCTCAACTTATAATTCAAGAATTTCCCAACGTGAAACGAATTGCTCTATTTTCCAACTAAAATGATATATTCAATGTGTGTTTAATGATAATGATACTTATACGAAAAAAAACAAAAGACAAAAAAAATTCTTTCCAAAGAAAAATGCTGAAACTAAAAACAAAAAAATTATAACTATTAGTTCATTTAATGAAAGTTTTTGTCTTCAGTTGTATACGAGTCATAATCATATTTCATATGAAAATAGCCTCATATTTTGAGATTTTTGAGAAAGGAACAAAGTTTTGGAGGAAATAGATTAGAGAACTGTTGATGGACAACAGTAGAGAAATTCCGGTCTGGTAGATGTATGATATTTTCGTAGCACAGAGAAACATAATGAGAAATTGAGTCTGGCTGCTTTTGGTATTTCTTTTGAAAGATTAACTATTTTACTATTACAGAACTCAGAAAGGTAGTCAGCAAAACAATGAAAAATTCTTTCGTTTTTTTACTTTTTATTAAAAAAAAGAAAAAGTGTTTCCAAAATCTATAATTTCCCAAGTTCACATATATTAGGGAAGAGGGGGGGGGAGATTCTCCCCCATAATCCCCCATCGCAACGCCTCTGGAAGGGAACATCCTTTCAAAGGTCTAGTAGCGCGCATAGCGAAGTATGCTATTTTGATACAAAGATGTGTAAAGAGATTAGATAAAAATAAATTTCATAAGATATATTCATTTAGGAGATATGAAAACAAAAAAACTTCAGTAATTTCCTGGGGGGAAAAAACCCCAGAAGGATTGAAAGCGTCAGAAAATAAAACTTGAAGGTCTTATAAATGGCACTTTTTCAAGAAAGGAAAAATTCATATATATTAGGGGGAGGCTTATATTCGGAGGAGGGCTTACTCTCGGTACTTTACGGTAATTATTTTTCTTTTTTATTATACATTGTGAAAGCTACTTTTTAACATTTTCGAAATTACAGGCATCAAAAGGACTTTTTATTTTAGAAACATTTCCTCGAGTCTCGTAAATCTATTGGTTTCTGAAGGTAAAGGTAAGGTTTCTAGAATCGCAGGTAAAACTGCAGGTTTACGAGGCTACATTGAATTTTCGTAAGATAAAGAAGGGGAAAAAACTTTCATTTACTCCAGTACAGAACCCGGCGAATTCATTAAAACATATTTTAATTAAATGTATTTTGAAACTACAACCAGAAATGTGCATAATGAATGCGAACAACAACGAAATTCCTTACTGAAAAACAAATTTTTGACTCAAATTTCTTGGATGAGAAAAAAAAGTAAAATTGATATGAAGAACATACTTCAGTCATACTCATATAAACAAAATGTTTCATCATTAGAAAACATAGGGATGAATTTGAATACATTGAAGAATGTACTAGAGAAAAACATATAAATGAAAACCGTACAAACTGTGTTTTGCCTTATATAGGCATTAGAAAACTTAGTCAATGCGTTTTACTTTCTTCTGTCATTAAAAGAAGAAAGTAGTATTGGTTTCGAGAAAAATTTCGACTATCTGTTTTCGAGGGATTTATACTTTTTAGAAGGTTTTGAGCACAATTTGACTGTTTTTAGAAAAGACAAAAATTTTGTGGGCGCTCTATTTCAAGAACTAATGGATGGAACTTAATAAAAATTTAGGTTCAGTTAGTCCCTGATATAAGTTGGTGCTGATTAGTTTTTGGTGTAAATCGCCCAACAGGTGGTGTTGCTGTGCTACATCTTTCACGATTTCCTCAATAGTTCTATCTCAAGAACTAATGCACGGATTTTCATCTAACTTCAGATTCAGTAAGACGTTGACACAATTTGTTGCTGATTAGGTTTTGGTGTTAATCGCCCAACAGGTGGCGTTGCTGCGCTACATTTTTCACGATTTCCTCAATAGTTCTATCTCAAGAATTAATGCATTGATTTTCATCAAACTTCAGATTCAGTTAGACGTTAACATAAGCTGTTGCTGATTCGGTTTCAGTGTAAATCACACAACAGGTGGCGTTGCTGTGTTGCATTTTTTCAGATTTACACGATTTTAGTGATAGTCATACCTCATGAACTAATGTACGGAATTTCATAGCTTTAGAATCCTCATGATGGGCATAGATTGCCATTTAATTTTGGCACTGTGATAGCGAATTTTGAAGTATTAATATGTATGAGATAGAAGAAAGTTTTGGAATTGGCACATCCGACTAGTTTTATTACATATTTGTCAAAATAGATATAAATCGTTTACGTCTGTATCTGAATTTTTAAATACTCGCACAAATTCACACCGAAAAACTTTCCGTGCACTGTCTTTTTTTACACAATGATATACTTCTAAATCTCTAGGAAAATAAATTAATGTTAAGAATAATATTAAGTAAAGTACAATTACCTTGTAGTAGGTTGCCGCAGCATGTCCCTAAAAGGGCTTTGCGCCATAAAACCCTATTCAACAAACCAACCATGTAGTAGAATATTTAAAAAAAAGCAAAAAACTCCTAACACAGGCATACGTGACAATATTTTCGAACAATGAGCATTTGTAACATGCATATTTAAATCTACAACATACAATGGTGTGCAAAATACACCAGGGCCAGTTAATGCTAAATATTAGTTTGAATACCATTATTTTAATACTAATATTCGCCTTATTAAATCACAGAATTATGTGATTAAATAATGAAAATATTACTATTAGAAAATAGTGGTATTTAAAATCTGAACCCTTGGTGACTATTTATTGTCACATAGTCATATTCACTATCGTTGTTCATTGAAATTTATCTTACTATTGTCAGGGACTAATATTTTTTTTTTTTTTTTTGGCAATAAACGCAAATTTTGAGTGGCAACAAATATGTTTGGCGGGGGAAAAAAAAAAGCATTTCGAAAAAAAGTGGATGTTTTGAAATTACTAATTCAAATGAAAAATTCATTTTGTTCAAAATTTTAAGGCTCTGTTCGTGAATTAGTTCAATTAAAATTTAATAAACATACATTCAAGTTAAAAAAAAAAAAAAAAAAAAAAAAAAAACTGTAATTAGAGTGTTTATTTGTTTATTTATTTTTTTTCAAGCAAAGGAAAGCAATAACGACTCTGTTGCTAATTGAGAGGAAAAACGGATTACATGCTAAAAAATACACAAAGAGCGCATTGGAAGGTCTCATCTTTACAGTTAGTTTTCTTCTTCTTTCTGTCGAAAGTGCCCGGTTTATTATTACAAATCTTTAACGCTTTAGTATATTTTTAACATGATGTAACAAATGTAATTTTTTTCTTGTACTTCGTAGAAACTAAAATCTACATCTTTGATCAAATATTTGATCATTTTTATTTAGTTTAAAAATATTTTAGGAAAATTGTACTTCATTTATAAGCTAAATATTTAATGAATCATCATTTTAGTGTCGGATTCTTGGTACTGTATAGATAATTCATTTGAACAACTGCTAAAGCGGAACTTAATTTGTTTCGTGTTTATTTTATTTTATTCATTCATTTTTAAACAATTATGTAAAAGTAATGTTACATTTTCTTGGAAAAATATATATGAAATTTTCGACTTTGTCTGTAACAAAAGGCAATATATTCTGCTAAGTATATTCAACGATAAAGATTATTTATTGAAGAACTGAAGTTTCTTTGATAAAAAAAAAATAAATCTGTAATCACACATATAAGTTTAATTTCACACTTTTGAATGACTCAATGAAATATTTTCTTTCTTTCTTTTTTTAAAATTAATTAATTAATTTATTTATTTATTTACAACATTAATAGTTTGGATTTAGAACCAGGGCTTAATTTCTAACAAAAAAAAAGTACCGGAGCTCTAATATTCTTCAGTAATAACAAACGTAGTTTATTCGCCCGTTAACCTGCACCCGCATATTTATATTTTATATATTATTTACAAAATTTATAGCAATTTCGTCTTCAGCAAAATAAATTTTTTAATGTATTTCGATCGTATCTATGAGCATTTATATATAATAACATCTAATAAATGAACAGAGCAAAAATATTAAAATGAGAGGTGGGGAATTTTCAGAACAACCTACTCGCCAACGTTTCTTTGTAGCAAAATACAACACACAGAACTGTTCCGGTGGGCTCCGGAGCGCAGTATTTATCAGGGCTGCGCTGTCGGTGGAAAAAATGAACGACTCTGAGTCCGGGAATTTTAACAGATCCGACTCCGACTCCGACTCTTTAGCTCAAAAATGAGCCTGACTCCGATTCCGCAGCCCTGCTTGTAAAATGAACGACTCCGACTCCGGGAATTTTAGCAGATCCGACTCCGCAGCCCAGGTTTTTATGAGCTCCGGTGAATTCCGACTAATATTTAAATATTTACTAAAATCAAAGAAGTACCGGAGCTGACCTCCAGCGCAAATTAAACACTGCTTACAACATTAATGGGTTAACCAAATAGTCTTTTTAACGAAGCCGACCTGGTTATATATTTTTTTGAATATATATAAATCATCATATTAATACATGGAAATTATTCCAGAGAGAAACATTCGCCTTGCATACAATAGTCCAGGCAATGGGGGATTTTACCTGGCAAAATTATTGGTAGTTCTGGAAATCGGCTTACTTTATGTTTTTTGGGTCGCTGAATCCGAATTTGTAACTTCCCAGCAAAATTTCTCCCGGCAACCCCCCCCCCCCAAATTTTTGCAAAATGCCCCCCAAAAAGGGTTTTATTAAGAAAATCAATTTTTTTATTGTTTTAGGGGAAAAGTATCTAGAAATTCAGAAAGTAGACAAATTTGCAACAAATAAGATATATGACATTATGACGTAGGATGAATGGGGTGGGGGGATCTGCCTCGGAACATGCGCCGCGGTGCTGCGTGGACTAAGTTGCGCAATTCCACTTAACCACTCACATCGTTCATATTCGTCCTCCCGTCTCCCCTCCGAACTTTCCCTATAAGGTTTACTTTAAGTTTTTTGTGTCGCTGAATCCGAATTTTTAACATCCTCCCAAAATTCCCTCCCCCCACCCCCCGCAACCCCCAAAATAGTTGTTTTTAAATTAAATTTTTTATTGTTTTAGGAGAAAAGTATGTAGAAATTCAGAAAGTTGACAAAATTTGCAACAAATAGGATATATGACATTATCACGTAGAATAAACGGGAAGAGGGGGTGGCGGCTCCCTCACCCCGCGCGCTGTTCCCAAAAACCAAATTTTTTCAAAAAATCATTTTTTTTGGGGGGGGGGGGAGTTGCCGGGTGAAATTTTGGTGGGGAGTTACAAATTCGGATTCAGCGACCCAATAAACATACAGTGAATCGAAATCCAGAACTAGCATTAATTTTGCCAGGTAAAATTGCCTTGACTTGCATAATTTAGTGCATGTAGCGCCGCAGTCCGCAGTGCATGTTTCAGAGGCAGCCCTCCCCCTCCCCGTTCATCCTACGTCATAATGTCATATATCCTATTTGTTGCAAATTTTGTCTACTTTCTGAATTTCTAAATACTTTTCCCGTAAACAATAAAAAATTTAGTTTAAAAACAACTATTTGGGGGGGGGGATTTTGGGGGGAAGTTAAAAATTCGGATTCAGCGACCCAAAAAACTTAAAGTAAACTTTATAGGGAAAGTTCGGAGGGGAGACGGGACGGCGAATGTAAACGATGTGAGTGGTTAAGTGGAATTGCGCAACTTAGTCCAAGCAGCACCGCGGCGCATGTTTCGAGGCAGATCCCCCCCCACACCATTCATCCTACGTCATAATGTCATGTGTCTTATTTGTTGCAAATTTTGCCTACTTTCTGAATTTCTGAACACTTTTCCCCTAAAACAATAAAAAAATTGATTTTTTTTAATAAAACCTTTTTCGTGGGGCATTTTACCAAAATTTGGGGGTTGCCGGGAGAAATTTTGGTGGGAAGTTACAAATTCGGATTCAGTGACCCAAAAAACATATAGTAAGACCATGAATTTTGCTAGGTAGAGCCCCTATACGGTCTCTATTGCCTGGACTACAATATTTCAAATGAAAATCAAATTTCAAAGTAATTGTTTAAGAGGCGCAAAAGCCAACATAGTGAAAAAAGATTCCATGGCGGGACTCGAACCCGGGCCATCAGTATAGCGCACTGACGTTCTACCGACTAAACCACATGGAACGATACCCAAATTTCTCAATTTTATATATTCGCAACGCTACAAACGAAAGAAACTATATTATAGTTTCTATCGATGCTGGATTTAATTAAGTTTCGTGTTCGGCCCAGGTCGGTGGCTCACGTTAAATATTCCATCTTGTGCTGCGTTTGTATTTTTGCCAACATATAAAATTTAGAAATTTTCCAGGCGGGGTATAGTTTCATATGGTTTAGTCGGTAGAACGTCAGTGCGCTATACTGATGGCCCAGGTTCGAGTCCCTGCATGGAATCTTTTTCACTAAGCTGGCCTTTGCGCCTCTTAAGCAATTACTTTGAAATTTGATTTTCATTTGAAATATATAATTCATCAATTCAAAGTTTTATTTGATATATTTATTAGATTAATTAATAAAGCTTTAGATACGCAGTGCACGCAGTTTTCGTTAGTTTTTTAGACTATTTTTCGTTGTATATTTTTCTCCTGTATTACCAAATAGTCCAAGAGCTGTTAAACATTTTAGGGAAGGTATTTGAGGCACCCTGAAAATTTGTGCAACGCTTCTTTTGTAATGGCTGAATACAAAATCGAATGTCTGGCTGAAGGATCGTGGCCCAAAAACTGTGCCAGACACGTGTCAAGTGCCATTTTCTGACTACCCAAAAAAAAAGGTATTTGAGGCACGCTGAGATTGAGACAGAATAATATTTATACTTAGAAAAAAATATTTTGAAAACGACAGACACTTTAGTCGGCCCAAAAACTGTGCCAGACACGTGTCAAGTGCCATTTTTTGACTACCTTAAAAAGGTATTTGAGGCACGCTGAGATTGAGGCAGAATAATATTTATGCTTAGAAAAAAATATTTTGAAAATGACAGACACTTTAGTCGGCACAAAAACTGTGCCAGACACGTGTCAAGTGCCAAATGGTACTTGACACGTGTCTGGCACAGTTTTTGGGCCACGATCCTTCAGCCAGACATTCGATTTTGTATTCAGGCATTACAAAAGAAGTGTTGCACAAATTTTCAGGGTGCCTCAAATACCTACTCAAAAATGTTCAACAGCTCTCCTACTAAAATTCAGAAATTTGTGTGCCACGATTTTTGTCAGCTTTGTTATCATGAAAATACAAAGATATTGACAATTATTTCAAAATTTACCACAGCTATAGCATAGATCAATGTTCTATCTATTCTTATGATAAATAAAAACTATAATTAATAGATTTTAAACCTTTTTTTTCACATAAAAAACAGACAGAAATAGTTGCAAAGACCAGTTGATTGATCCTAATACAGTAAATGTTCGATATAGAACCACGTTCGATTACCACGACCATTCAATATAGTTATCCAAAAAGCATACGTATAAAAATATTTATTTATTTATGCAATTGAATGTTATTACACACCCAATATACATATTAGATCAAACATTCAAATACAACGGCTCTTTTCAGCTTTTTAAAAATATTTATTTGAGGTTGTTTGCAGAGATGAGACGGACTCAGCCCCAGTCTGAGCCTAGGCCCGAAACGGGCTTGATTTTTATTCCAAACTTTGTGCTCGGGCTCAAAATTGAAAGTTTTATTTACTAATAAATTGAAAAATAAAATAATAATCTTGTCAGATTCTAGCTGAGAAATAAGAATATAATTTAGTTTCTTAATTAATGTGTCTCTAAAAATCAATTTGAAAGTGTATTGGTATTGTTGCGATATAAACAGAAATACTCTATCTGATTCTGAAGCTTTGGCACGGCAGTGTTAGTAACATAAAGAAGCCATAGGATATTCCTTGTCCATCCTCTCTTTCTGTTTGAAGGGCTTTTTCAGAATTAGAGGAAAACAAAACTTGTGTCTTACTGTCATAGTTGTACAATGATATTTTAAAAGAATAAGAATTATGACTTTTGTAGATTTAATGCCAGTGATTGGGAATAAATAACATTTTTTGCTATTTTAAACAATTTTTTATGAAAATTGAGAGACATCGTTATGGAAGATTAATAGGCATTTAAGAAGATATTTTTAAACGAAAAAAATTAACAAATTAAAATTTTCATTAACAATTTTCTACTGCGTACTTTTGGTATCGGGTTCGGGTGGTCTCAGATTTCGAATTGTTAGACTCGATCAGGCTCGTGCTCCGAAAACAGTGCCCGAACTGATGTCTATTACTTAGAGGGCAGGAAAATGAGAATGTTTCAGAGTTTTCGTAAGGAGAAAATGCATCTCATTCCTTCTTAAAATTAGAGATTATTTCTCTATTCATCAGTAAAAAGCATTGCAAAGCTTTAATAGTGCCGTCTTACCTTTTCAGTGGGCATGTACCTTCTATGGCCAGAATTGTTACAAATAGGGTTTTGACAATGAAATACAGGGTGATCTTTTTTAAAGTGACAGTGTTTGGAGCGCCCTGTAGCGCAATCTAATAGCCGAAATGGCACCAAACTTGGTATTTAGACTAATCAAGACATGGGAAAAAGGATTCCGTGAAAAAAAAATTAGTTCCAAAAATCGCCGCATACAATCGTACAGTTAAATTATTAATGTAATGTAGTTAATGTTACTACATTAACTTCCCCGGTGAGGAATTAGACCACCTTCAATGTGAGCGCCGTTCTCAGAAATAACACCGTGCATTCTGTGCACAACGTTCTCCACAGCCGTACGTAACATATCACGAGGAATATTCCGCACTGTCTTTGTTATGTTGTCCTTTAGGATAGACAAATTTGATACTCCACCAACATAAACTTGAGATTTCAAATAACCCCAGAGCCAAAAATCGCATGGCGTAAGGTCAGGGGAACGAGGCGGCCATGTAACTGGAAAACTCCAACTTATGACTCTATCATCAGTGAAGTTTTGGCGCAACAGCTGCTTTATCTTATTACTAATGTGTGGCGGAGCACCATCCTGCATAAAGATTGTCTGTTAGAGACGGTTTCTTTGCTGAAGTTGTGGAATAACAAACGTTTGCAGCATTTCGTGGTACCTTTCTGCATTTATGGTGCATGTTTCGGGTCCTGTCGGAGTGATGGCCTCAAAAAAGAATGGCCCAATTACGAATTCGGCTGTGAAATCACACCAAACAGTGACTTTTTGGGAATTTAATGGGATTTCATGCACGGTGTGGGGCAGCTCAGAAGCTCAAATTCGGCTATTTTGTGTGTTTACGGATCCATTGAGATAAAAATGGCACTCATCTCCCCACAGAATGTGCCATGGGAAAGCATCATCAATTTCTATTCTGGCAAGAAACGATAGAGCGAATGTCACTCGCTTATCATAATCACTTGGAATCACTTTTTCGTGCAAGCGGCTGATTTTGTAGGGGTAAAATCCAATAACGCGCCGCAAAACTCTCCATACCGTGGAATAATTCATGAACAATTGTCGAGCTACACCCCGGGCGCTTCTAGTACCAGCAATGGTTCCCTGCGATCCTTCGACAATTGCAGTTGCCACTTCCAGTTATTACATCTTCTGATACTTGTTTTCGTCCTCTCCCAGCGCGAATGGTCAGTGACCCGTTTCCTCGAACTTCTTAATCATTTTCTTAAGACCATTCAGCGATAAAGACCCCTTTCGTAATTTTTTTCTGGTTCCAAATTCCCGAAGAGCTGCGGATGCATTACATTGATTCACATAATACAGCTTCACCAGTAACGCACGTTCCGGTAACGTAAAAGGCATGTCCACTGGAGCTCGTTTACTTCAGCTGAGATTATTTGTCGGAGCTGTCTACTACTTGCTTTTATAGCCTCTATTACTGGCGCTGTCATTGCACAACATTTGCATTTTTCTTTGATACCCGTGTTTTATGCTAATTCTCGTTATTGTAAGCTACAGCAGCGCTACAAAATGCCCTAGCGGCGATTTTTGGAACAATTTTTTTTCACGGAATCCTTTTTCCCATGTTTTGATTAGTCTACATACCAAGTTTGGTGCCATTTCGGCTATTAGATCGCGCTACAGGGCGCTCCAAACACTGTCACTTTAAAAAAGATCACCCTGTATTTTTATGTATAGTTCGCTTGACAAAGCAGTATCCACGTTTATATGTTGGCAGCACTTTTTCGTTTTTTGCTAAAAAATTCAGAGCTCAAAATGGACCGGAGCAAACTGGAACGATATTCAGGTTCGTGAAAGTATGACAAATATTTTCCGGTTCTTGAAATTAAGGTAAATATCGCTTCGGTTCGTGCAATTATTAAAACATATTCTTATAGTTCCTGAAAAACATTAATATTTCCGTTCCTGTCAAGGGAAACGAAAAAATGGATAGAATGTGCGGTGATGTTTTTAAGGTGCTCTGCTCAACAAGCGCAAAACGTTTTGACACATTTACAAATTCCTTTTTTAACGAAAAGATATAAAATTGGAAGGCCTGACTATGGAAGCGATTTGGAACCGAACTGTGTTTTTCATTTTTTGATAAATAAATTTCCTTTGACCATGTGACAAACACGTATTTTCACCCTTCATTGAGTGGTTATTCTTCTTTCGCGCGGAAATTCGGTTCAAAACGACCACTTTGACACTATTTCCGGAAAGATCTATTGCGTTTGCAAATAAAAAAAAAAAACGGAAAAACAGCTCGAATACATAGTTTCTGAACAACAACACCTGCTAGTTTCGTAGTTTCTGAACAACAGCAAACACCTGCTAGTTTCGTGCATTTCTGAACAGAAATAAATTAAAACTTATGTCATAAAGTTGCCCTTTTGGATTTGAGAACAGCCTTAAGGGGGGAGATTACCTTCAGCAACTCGATATTGCGTAATTTTAACGCAATATTAACCCTTTAAGACCCAACCCGCACGATCGTGCGGGTTAGACATTCATTTAAATTACTGTTTCTGAGTCGTATGTAATAAAAACTCTAATCGAACGATCGTTCTGGTTTGCATATAGAGTAAAGTATCATTTTTTATCAACAGGTAGCGCTTGCAGTCCATGTTTTACTTTCTACAGGCATGATTAGTTTTGTTTACAAATACATCGGGTCTTAAAGGGTTAAAATAATTTTGAAGCTGTAAATATTTCTTCAAATTAAACAATTTTTTAGAAGAAATTGTACAAATCATTGTTTACGTATTCTTTTAAATAATTTTAATGGCACATAATTAGAATTTAGTTTAATTAAGACAGACTAAAGGATTTTTAATGACATAAAGTGGCGGTCAAAAGTTTCCGGCCAGCATAAAATTTTTGGTTAATTTGTAAGTATACCATACCCATATGAAGAGGAATCTCAGAGTGATACTTATACACTTTATTGACATAACAGTTAAGAACTTATTTATGGAATAAGAAATAAATATTAATAAATTTAATTAACAAAATTAATTGCAAAATAAAATGCATGTTCTCAAAAGTTTCCGGCCACCTTGGCAAGTTTGGAAAAAAATGGTGTTATAACAGAAAATAACAGTGATCAACAACATTTACAGTTAGTATTTTGTATTCATACATTTAGCAGTAAGTACTGCGGCGCAGCAACGTGGAATCGATTCAATGAATGGTTGTAGATTGTCAATGTTAAGTTTTTTACACGGTTCTTGCAATTTTTGGGAAAATGCTGCTGAATTGGAATATTTATAATTCCGCACACGTTTTCAAGTTAGTTTCAAAGATTTTCTATTGGACTCAGATCGGGTGATTGGGCTGTCCATTTCAAAAGCGGAATTTTTTCGTGCGAAAGCCACTGCTTGACGAGCTTGCATGTATGCTTTTGGTCGTTATCATGATGAAACAAATAGTTGCGACAACAATTTTTCCTCCAATAAGGCAGCAAATGATCTTGCAAGATATCCTTATGCATTGCACTATTCATCTTGCCGCGGATTTGAAATAACGGACCGGCATATTTTCCAAAAATGCTCTCCATAGCATAACGTGTCCTCCGCCATGCTTCATTGTAAAAATAACATATCTCGAATTTTATCTTTTGTTTTTAGATCGTCGGTTGTAGTGTCTGTTATCACTCCCAAAAAGATTGAACGCCGATTCATCGGAAAATAGTACTTTTCCAGTTTTCACTTGACCAGTCTTTGTACTCCTTGGCAAACGCCAGTCGGGGCCCTCTGATTTTTTTACTTATGAAAGGTTTTTATCACCTACTGTTCCATAAAGTCCTACGTCACGTAAGCGTCTTGACATGGTAGACCGACTTATTTCAGCAATATTTTAACACCATCAATCGCGGGGAATTGCAGTGGCATTTTCATGCGGGTCATGAACTATTTGTTCCTGATAATTCTGTCCACAAGAATAGTCGTTTTCCGGGGTCCTCCGGACCGTCGCAAGTCCTGAAGTCCATGACCATCTTTATATATATTTTTTAAATATCGTTCACAGCAAATTTTCCGATCGACAACTTTGCCGCAATCCTACGACAGCATTGTCCCTTTAGCGACCAGCAAATCACTCGTTAAGAAACAATAAATTGTTCAACTTTTCATTTTTGAATTTCAAATACGTTACTCACGTTGATTAATTTACAAACACGGCCAAAAAAAAAACACTTTACTGATAGCAAAAACTAACAGAATGAAGAATGGCCGGAAACTTTTGCACATGCAAATTTCGAATTCCTCCCCTTTGCATCAAGTATCTTCAGTAACCAATCAAAATGATCACATGGTCAGAGGTAATTTGCTTATTCTTAACTTTTGGAGCAATTGTGCTTCTTCTTCGCTGAAACGTTCTGCAAAACAAATCAAAGAAACTAACTGGCCGGAAGCTTTTGACCGCCACTGTTAGTGATGGGCGATAACGAGATGTTTTTCTCGATTTTCTCGATTGTATGGACATCTCGATATTTTTCGATTGTATAAATTTTTTCTCGATGACTACAGTTTGCAAATTTCTTTTATAAATCATATATTATGTATTATATACGTCATACATTTATCAAGAATCGTCTGCGGGTGAACTGGAATGAGTCGATGTTAATAAAGACTAGGTGACTTCGACCGCTAGCGGGCCCCTCCTTTAATCGGGGCCCCTAATTTATACGTAATCGTGTAATATGAAATCACGAACAGGTTACCCGCTATATACGGCACTGATATATGATAGCAGGCAAGTGTGGTGTGCACGCACTACAAAATCTTGTAAAAAATATAATATCGAAACGAATGAACATCGGACCAGATCTCTTGGGGGAGGGGTCAAAGCGAGCGGAGGGGCACAGCAGCTGCATAATATGATTAAGTCGTCACAGGTCTTTAGGCCTTTCCAACCATATGTCACATGAGAAGTCTGGATCTGAATTTATAAAAATGCCCTCCCCGTCGGGGGGAAAGGGGGGAGGGGTGCGGGAGGTGGATAACATGAGTAAGTGGTCATAAGCCTTTCCAACAATATGTCACATGAGGGGTCTCGGCTAAATTTAGAAAAACACCCTCGTGGGGGGGGGGGGGGGGCGGTCACCGGAGGTGCATTACATCAATAAGTAGTCACAGACCTTTCCAACGATATCTCACACGTGAGGTCTTGGCTAAATTTGGAAAAGTGTCCCCCGGGAGGGGCAAATTGGGGGAGACTGTCACCGGAGGTGCATAACATCAATAAATAGTCACAGACCTTTCCAACGATATCTCACATGAGGGGTGTTGGCTAAATTTGGAAAAGTGCCCCCGGGGGGGGGGCAAAGTGGTGGTGGGAACACCGTAGGTATATAACATCAATAAGTAGTCACAGACCTTTCCAACGATATCTCACACGAGGGGTCTTGACTAAATTTGAAAAAGTGTCCCCCAGGGGGGGCAAAGAGTGGGGGGACTGTCACCGGAAGTGCATAACATCAATAAGTAGTCACAGACCTTTTCAACGATATCTCATAAGAGGGGTACTGACTAAATTTGGAAAAGTGTCCTCCGGGGGGGGGGCAAAGTGGAGGGGGGCGGCCACCGGAAGTGCATAGCACTAATAAGTAGTCACAAACCTTTCTAACGATATGTCACATGAGGGGTCTTGGCTAAATTTGGAAAAGTGTCCTGAAATTTCATATATTATAAATAATATTTAGCAGAGGGCTCCATAAAAAAATCCGATCTAAAATGATAAAAGCGGAAAAAACCACCCTCGCAGTGGGGCCAAATTGGGGAGGGGAGGAAGAAAGTCTCATAATATGAAAGAGTCATCCGAGAGCTTACCGATGACATATCATATGACTGGTCCAAAAAAAGTTTGAAAATTGCTCCCCCTCTCTCCCCCCGTGGGCCCACTCTTTCACCCCAGAATTCACACAGCCGCCACTTTAAAACTTTTATGTTCAATAAATAATATTTACCGGAAGACTGCATAAAAAACCCATATTTAAAGTGATATTTAAATTTATTATAGAAATCGGCTACGGTTTTAAAAATTTGTTCGCCCCTTCCCCACCTCCCTTTGAGCGAAGAAAGGTTCATAGTATGAAGAAGTGGTCAAAGGGCTTTTCGATTATATGCCACAGGAAGGGTTCGGTAAAATTTTTAAAATTGCACCCCATGAGTCCACTCTCACGTCCTCCTCCCTCGAAATCACCCGACCCACCTTCCTCTTTGAAAATTTTATATTTAATAAATAATTTTTGTCGGAGGGTTCCAGGTATGTGACATCTTGGTAGGTCTAAAATAAGAGAAACTTTGAAAATTAAAGCTTCATTTCACAGCTCATTGTCATGCCTTTTTCTCTATCTCATCCCTTGGTATTCTCGATAAATTTTCTTACTTTTCTTCCCTGCCGAGGACGAGAGAAATCCTCGAAAAGCTTCTCATAGCGAAATGTTGAAAAGCGCGAGAGAAATCCTCGAAAGGCTTTTCATTGGGAGATTTCGAAAAGGACGAGAGTAACAAGCGAGAGGCTTCCCATCGGGAAAGGTTGAAAAGGGCGAGAGGAAAATCTCGAGAGACTTCCCATCCCGAAAGGTTTAAAACCGCGAGAGCACCAACCATCGAGCAGCTTGCCATCTGGAAGCGTCGAAATGCTGGAAAAATCATCGAGATGAGATTTGCCGAAATGCGAGATGGAAATGAAGCTTTCAGAGTCAAACTTACCGCATTTCTGGTTTAAGTCATAATTTCTCAAAGGAGTCCATCTGCTTATCCAATCTCTTTTTAGCTCACAGGTTATCTAAGCCTGAGAGCTAATGTACCCGTCGGTTCTGTGTGTATGCATGTACTGTACGTACGTACGTACGTATGTATGTACGTTACGCGATAACTCTTGATTAAAATATACGATTTGCTTCAATTTTTTTTATGTTCATTCTGATAAGGCGTTCCGCTGTTTAGTTTTGACGGTTCATTGGTTAAGGATAAAGGGAGAGAAGGGGGGCTGGTCCCCACCCCCTCCTTAATTTAGATAAATAGGTTTTTCATGCAGAATTCTTCGATTTGCTCCAAATTTCGTATACCGGTTTATTATGTTAAGGAGCTTCCCTGATTAAACTTGGAAGTTCATTGGTTAAGGATAAAGGGGGAGAAGGGGGGGGGGCTGGTCCGCTCCCCCTTAATTTAGATAAATAGGTTTTTCATGCAGAATTATTCGATTTGTTCCAAATTTGGTATACCGGTTTATTACGTTAAGAAGTTGCCTTGATTAGATTTGGAGATTTACGGGTTAAGTATAAAGGGGGAGAAGGGGGGCTGGTCCCCCTTAATTTAGATAAATGGGCTTTTCATGCAGAATTATTTGATTTGCTCCAAATTTGGTATACCGGTTTATTATGTTAAGGAGCTTCCCTGATTAAACTTGGAAGTTCATTGGTTAAGGATAAAGGGGGAGAAGGGGGGCTGGTCCCCCACTTAATTTAGATAAATGGGTTTTTCATGCAGAATTACTCGATTTGTTCCAAATTTGGTATACCGGTTTATTATGTTAAGGAGCTTCCCTGATTAAACTTGGAGGTTCATTAGTTAAGTATAAAGGGCGGAAAGGGGGGTAGACCCCCTCCTTAATTTAGATAAATGGGTTTTTCATGCAGAATTATTTGATTTGCTCCAAATTTGGGATACCGGTTTATTATGTTAAGAAGCTGCCTTGATTAGATTTGGAGGTTTATGGGTTAAGTATAAAGGGGAGGGGCTAGTCTCCCCTTACTTTAGATAAAAGGGTTTTTCATGCAGAATTATTGGATTTGCTTCAAATTTAATATACAGATTTATTCCGATATGGCGCTTCCTTCATTAGATTTGGAGGTTCATCGGTTAAGTATACAAGGGCGAAAAGGGGGCAAGTCCCCTTAATTTAGATAAATGGATTTTCATGGAGAATTATTCAATTTACTTGAATTTTTTTTTCTATGTTTGTTCTGATAAGGAGCTTTCCTGATTAGATTTGGAGGTTCATTAGTTAAGTATAAAAGGGTTAAAGGGGTTAGACCACCCTTAATTTAGCGATATGTTCCTTTTTTTCATGCAGAATTATCTGATTTGCTTCAAATTTGATATACTGATTTATTATAGTTAAGGAGTTTCCCTGATTAGATTTGGAGGTTCATTGGTTAAGTATAAAAGGGGCAAACGGGGGATATTTCCCTTCATTTATTATTTGAGGGACATTGTTCTTTGAAATAAGAGTATAATATACAGTTAGTGTTAATAACCTGTGAGCTCAATGCCATCAGTTTAACTGGCACTTATCATTTTATTGCTATTAACCGATGTGGGTTATGAAGCATAGTGGTTTATGTATTCAGTTCTGTATAGTCCTAGTTTCAAACTTTACTGTTAAATTTAGTGTCATTTTGCCACGAATTTTCAATGTTTCTCTTATTTTAGCTCTGCCAAGCTGCCCCATACCTGGAGACTCAGATAAATACTATTTATTAAATATAAAAAGTTCAAAGAGGAAGGTGAGTGAATTCTGGGGTGCGCGAGAGTGCACAAAGGGAGGGGGGGGGCGGGTAATTTTCAAACTTTTACCAAACCTCTCCTTGACATATCATCGGAAAGTCCTTTCACCACTCTTTCATATTATGAACCTTTCTCCTCCCAGAGTTGAATTCCGGAAGGGGTTCGGGGGGGGGGGGGGAGCGGTGCGGGGGTGACTTTTTTTTTAATTGTAGAGATTTCTATAATAAATATCATTAAATGAGGTTTTTTAATGGAGCTCTCCGATAAATATTATTTATTAAATATAAAATTTTAAAAGTGGGGCTGCGTGATTTCCGGGTATATTCTAGGATAAAAGAGGGAACCCACGTGGGAGGGGTAGATTTCAAGCTTTTTTTGGACCAGTCATTTGATCTATCATCGGAAAGTTTTCGGTTATCATCGCAAAGTTACTCTTTCATATTATGAACCTTTCTTCTTCCTTCCTTAGTTTGGCGCCCCGAGAGAGGCACTTTTCGAACTTTTTTGAAATCGTAGAGTTTTTAAACATTTTAGATCGGATTTTTTTACGGAGCCCTCCGATAAATAATTTTTAATATATGAAAATTTCAAAGAGAAGGATGGGCAGGGTATATTTCGGGGGGGGGGGGCACGATAATTGGAATCCTGGGAGTTGGGACTCTTTTCTATCTTTTGCTGACACCCCTCATGTGATATATCATTGGAAAGCTCTGTGACTACTATTTCATTTTATATATCGCCCGCGCCCCTCCCCTTACTTTGCCGCCGAGCGGGGGCACTTTACTAAATTTAACCGACACCCCTCATGTGCCATATCGTTGGAAAGTCCTGTGACCACTTATTCATATTATGCACTTTCCTTGCCCCTCCCTCCTACTTTGCTCCCCGCGGGAGTGCGTTTAATGTATTCCAGTCGAAGACTTTATAAAAATGGGGAAATTAAAGATCCAATCTCAAATGACGTAGAAAAATCAATAAAAAATTTTGATCCCTTTTATCATCCTTTAGTTCATATTTTTGCCACTAGGGGGTTCTTTTGATTCTTATTTCTTTGGCCATTTTGGTACTAATTGCCGAAAAATTCTAATTTTTGATACTTAAACTCCCCTTACCGCTTCATAGCTACTCGCGTTTTTTCAGCTTTTTTCAACCAGGGGGCACCCTTACAAGACTTTTCCAGTCTTATGGCTCCTTTATAGCTTCCCTTTGGTTTGTTGTTTTTTTATTCCATCTGTTTTCAGTTACCCTATATTTAATAAAATCTGCCTTATATATATGTAAAAACAATGATTTCAATAATCGATTCTAGAACATCTCCTTTGTAGATTCTCGAAAGTAATCGATGACTGTATCGATTGTGTATTTTACGATAACGATTTTTTTCGATTAGTAAATTTTCGAGAATCGCCCATCACTAAGCCCTATCACTACTATGAAATTGTCGACCAGAATAATAGCTAAGTTTTCCAATAACTGTTTTTAGCTTTTCTCGTTATAATCGATTGTAAAACATCTCGATTGTAGATTCTATGAATTAATCGATGGCTGTATCGATTGTGATTTTTTACGATGACGATTTTTCTCGATTGTCGAATTCTCGAGAATCGCCCATCACTAGCCACTGTACATGCGTTGCGTGCAGGATTATAAAAAATATATTCGATATATCCACTTAATATTACACATTTGTATATTCTTACAATATCGTACTTTAACTTCAACCTAAAAAAATAATCAAGTTTACAGATGAAAATATTTTTTTTTTCAGACAATTAAACCATAAAACGCAAAATCTATGATAAAATGTCAATAAAAAGTAAAAATAAATTAATATATTACAGGTGCATTACTTAAAAATAGGTAGAAGTTATAAAGATATGTAAAATACAATATAATCCAAAATTTTAAGTCTCTATGTTACTTAGGTTATGAAATAGGATGCGCGCAATGTCAAAAATATCCGATTTGAGAAAAATGACTTTAAAGTTCAAATTTACCTTGATTTGGATAGGTATCGCTCCACATATTTTATCATAAAACCGGTTTTAATTGGAGTATCGTCATTTTTTAAAAAAAAAGTTTGGTACCATGTTATTCTTTCATAATAGACAACAAAAATTTTTTTGACTTTTTAAAAAGTTTTAAGGGATTTCCCCCTTAACATCACTGTGATAAGTCACCATCACCACCCAGGCTGTGAAACAATTGCGATAGTTCTTACTCCAAATGAACGACTCACAAGGTAGATGACTGTTAAATTTTAGTGACTAAATAAATATGACAGGCCATGCCATAGATTAACATACAAGATAGTACATTTACGGCAAAATCTGTAATGGCAACAGTACTAGCGTCACTACCAACAAGGGGGAAGAATTAACAAGCCTCCGAAATTTACCTATGTTGAAGAAACATGTTTACGCTTTATGTTTTGAGTATCTTCCTAAAACAAGAAGCGGCAGACGATATTCTATTTATGCTTTATTTATTTAGCTGCTTTTTTTTTTTTTTTATCATACTTGTAACGTTCACCTTTAACTTACAAAATGATAATTAGAGTAATAATATCAAAGAAAATTCTATTAAGAAAGTAAATATGAAAGTTTATGACATTAAATTGTAAAAAATCAAATTCAGGTATTGCGTTAATTTATTAATATCGAATAAAATTTTATTGAATGTAATGTCACTACCTGTATTTATTTTTAACTTTTAGATTTATATAATTCTAAAAATTTGTCGAAAGGAATTTTTCCCCATCTGTAATTTTATTATTATTTCTTATATGTTAAAATTATAAATATTACTGAATTGATTGTACGTTATTACATTAAAAACACTATTTTTATTTAATCTGTAAGAAAGTGAAAATGCGTAAATTTTAAAAGATTATTGTAACGATTGTTTAATACGTTAAACTTCATAAATTAATGAAACATCGGCTATAAAAATTTTCCTACCAAATGGGAATATTTATGAAATTTTCTGGGACTTGTAGAGTGCAATATTTCGTATATTTTTATATAAGATCATTGCTTTTGATATATAGCATTCAAGACGAAATTTTTACCTAGTTTTTCGTTGCACTTAAATCGTTCACTCATCATATAAGAAAAAAAAATTCAGCTTTTAGCTTTTTTCTCTACAGAAAACGACTGCCTGCTTATATATGTAAATTCTGTACCCTTGATAAAGTAATTCAATATATAAGCATTTCATTTATTTTTATCGGTATCCATAGTTTTCTTTTTTTTCCTCCATTTTAATACTCATAAGAGAGTACAAGGGACTATACTTTTTACGTAACATCTGGTACATATATTTTTTCATTTTTGTTATTCAATTTCTGATGTGTTTTACTATGTTTTTGCAATCTATGTTAAGTGTGTTGGGGAAGGGGGGACTCTATTTGTTAATGTCATTTTATTCATAATTTCACAGTTTTTGTTGGTGGTCGGTAATGTTTATTTAATGGTTATACAGGGTGTCCGGTCTCAACGGTGTCCAATGGCTAATTCCTAAACAGTTAGTCACAGACATATAGTTCCAATTACAAAAATGTTTTTAATCAGGTAAAGAAATGTTTTAAAAGCGATTTGGGTCAATAAAAACATTTCTTAAAAAATTACGAAATTTAAGTTTTTATACGGTCCCCCGGTCCTATAAGTTATATTTAGTAGATTTTTCCTACTACACTGACAAGCAAGACAAAAAAAGTCCCATTCATATAACACTAAAAATTAGCGAGTTATGAAACTTTAAAAATGCATGACTTATGCCACATTTCTGCTTAGAAAACAAATGAGTTCGGCTTGGCTTGGAAGGGTCATATACCAAGTGCTTAAAGTATTCGAAGATCTTATTTCATGTGTATCTGCGCTTTGAGAAAAATCGTATATTACGATTAAGTTTCAAATTGTCTAAAATAACATATGTTTTATTTTGTCAGGATTTGAGACTGTTTCTTTTATGATTTCTTTTAAGAAAAATTATGTTATTTTTATAAGTTTTTATGTTGCTTCAACGGCCGTATGTATGTTTTTCCAGTTCAAAATTTGTACTCGAACTTTAACCCATTTTTAAATATCCGATCGAGATTACATTTTACATACTGGCGAAAATCCGATAACATTCTAATATTATTATGATTTTCGGTGGTTACCATTTATACTTATTTTACAGGGTAACACAAAAAAGTTCGGATAGATTACCACCAAGAAGTTTAAGAAAAAGTTTTAGATTAGATAATACAAGACTGCGATTGTTGGGCTTTTTAACTTTTATGTATTTTTTAGCACTGAATCCGAAAATTACCTTAATTTTTAACCATCATGTCAGGATATTTCGCAAATCGTAAATTGTCAAATTTAAAGAATAACAAAAATCGGATACTATAAAGTAGAGGTTTAGTGTGTTGAGTTAGTGTGTTTTTTAACTTTTGATAATTGATTTTTACGTACTTTTTAGCACAGAATCTGAAAATGACTTTCATTTTTAACCATCACGTTAGAATTTTTTTGCAAATCGCAAATGTGTAAGTTAAAATATAACGAAAATCTCATACTATATAACATATGTAAAATATTTTTTATTTTATTTTATTTTATTTTATTTTATTTTATTGAATAATTTATTCGACATTTTTGCTTATCCTGGGATCCTTACAGCTATACAGCTGAATGATCCGATGAGATGGGGGAGGAGATTCAATTTTAAGTTTGAACTCTTTAACTTTGAAATTTGCAATTTGCGAAAAATCCTGATGTGATAGTTGAAAATGAAGGTCAATTTCGGATTCAGCGGTACAGAATATATAAGAATCAATTATCAAAAGCTAAAAAACATGACATAACCCAACTTTTGCAGGCTAGTGCAATCTAATAATATTTTAAAATACGTATCATTTTGTAAAGAATTGAGGCTGTTAATTTAGCCTCATTTTATTTAACAAAAATTCTGTTTTTTCTTTCTTCTTAAATGTTTATTACAAATTGTAAATTTTGCATTAATATGTCAGAATGACTAAAGATTTCAAATTTATATTGCAATTTTAATTTTACTCTCAACCATTTTTTAATATATCTGACGAAATTATATTTCGACTAAATCTGTGAATGACCCCCAATTTGCAGCAAAAAATATGCTCCAACTTTAAACAGCGATTACTCGGTCAATTTTAATCGTAGAATAACGGGACTTTTTTTGTATTACTTGTCAGTGTAAAAGAAAAATTTTACTAAATATAACTTATAGGACCGGGAGACAGTATAAAAATTTAAATTTTGTAATTTTTTAAGAAATGTTTTTATTAACCCAAATCATTTTTAAAATATTTCTTTACCTGATTTAAGACATTTTTGTAATTGGAACTATATGTCTATGACTAACGGTTTAGGAATTAGCCATTGGACACCGTTGAGACCGGACACCCTGTATATATATATGTATATATATATATTATTGAAAAATCCAAATTTATATAAATTAGTACACGAAAAAAACATCTAACAAACTGTAACTAAAACAATAATTAACAAAACCAAGAGTAACTAAGAAAAAACCAAACATGAAGACAAGTGGCCAAGGCTTATGACTTGTACTGCGGGGTTAAACAGGTTTTGCATGCACAAAATTCCCCCTCACTTGCCAAGACCAAACAAATAGAGATTGGAAAAAATGAAAACCACAATCTAATTCAAAAGCCGTCAAATGAAGACCGTTAATATCCTCACAGCTAAGCTATTTTCGATAGGAATCACGTATCGATAAATCACAATCATCGAACAAATCCAATGTTTTATTTCGATAGCTTTTTTTCCTGATAAAATTGAAAGTTAAATCATTCAGAATATGTATTGGGTAATTTTGTTTACTGGCGTTTATGTAAAGGTTAAAAATTTCACCAACCAATTTATCAACATTTGAGCACAGATTTGCAATACGATTTAAACCATTTAAATATATATTTCTAAAAATTGAAACATGCACGTTACTATTAAAGTTTAGTATTTTTATTGTATCAAAATCAAAATAATTTCTTTTATCATAAATACTATATACTAAAATTCCGTTTTTAATCTCCAAATTAACATCCAAGTAGTTGACATTGCCCTAATTATCCGAAGTACTCTTTAAATTCAAAGTGTCTGGATAACATTTAAATTGATAAATTTCTTTATTATTATTCAGCTCAACCACCAAAACATCATCTATATATATATATATATAAGCATATTTCCGTGCAGGAACATAGAATAGATATTAGATATATAAAATAGAATATCTATTCTATGTTCATGTATCGATGTAAGATTCTATTGAAAACGTAAACATGCAACGTTAAAAAAAGAAAGATCACAATAAGATAAATACTCAATAATAAAAATATTACAAGGATGGGGAGTTTCTTCCTCATTGTCACTAAAGGCGCTACGATCGCAATCGCATTACCATTACGTTCTATGGAAGTATCCCATCTTGAGAAATCAAAATCATATATCAAAAGATTAAAATTCAAAAGCTTGGATGTTAATCTATGGGCCATACATATAAGCTTTTGATTTTTTTTTTTTTTTTTTTTTTTTTTTTTGTTATAACGAAGATGGAAGGAGGCTGAATGTAGTCCTTACTGGAGATACTATATAGCTTATAGTGCTCTATGTAACTTTTTTTTTAAATTATTGATTAGAATCTTGAATGCATTTTTTAAATTGCTTTTGTATGGTTAGAAATAAATTTATCTATATTTTCAAAAAATTTTTTAGTCAACAATAATTTTAAAATAGCGTTCCGGTTCGTAGATTTTTCCATTCCGAACTTTGGAAAATTTATATTCTTCAACCTCAATGTAAAAGCATAAAAATATTAAATAAATAACCCCATAAAAGCAAACAAATATTTCTCATTCTTTCTATAGGAATTAAATGCTAAGTATACTAAAATTTTAAAATTTCTTATTTATGATTAAATTAATTTTATAAATACGACGTTTTTAGAGAATGAGAAAATAGAAAAATCTCATAAGTATTACATTTTCAGAGATTTCAATTTTAATTTAGTTTTTTTCGAAATACTATATTTTTTTATGCAGACAAATTATTTTAATTTGAATAAACGAATAATATTTAAGATCTATGTTTCTATGCATAAAAAATTCAATGTTTAAGGGGAAAAAGTTGTATTAGAACGACCTATTACCGTGGAACGAAAAGATTCGCTATAACAAGCATCGAATGTATTTTTTTTTTCAGTTTTGAAATTCCACACTAAATGTACTGTCGTGTGGGGAGGGGGGGGGGGGAGTAAACACACCCTACTAACTCTGCAACTAATTATAGTAGAAGAAAGTTACTGTACCAATCGATTGGAAATAAAGTCTACTTTTAATGACTTAAATAAAATTTGCTGAGGCGGCCATCTACAAATCAAAACCTGACCAAACTTTGATTTTTTTCAATGACAACACCCAATTTCGCCAATATATTTTAAATCTTTGGTTCAAACTATACCTAGAAACGAAATTTGTAGTCATAGGAATGATAAGTTTTTGAATTATAAACATTCAAACTTTAGAGCTTCTATAATGTTAAATTACATTTTCATACATTTATTAATATCTCCTGAAATTATAATCTTAATGTGATAATTTTGTGTGTGGTTATAATACTAAAAAACCCAAACATAAAAAAATTGAATTTGTAATAAAAAGAAAATTATAATATGAATTATGAAATTAATATTCGAAAAAAAATATGAATTGCAACCTACAATTTAATTGATAGATTTATATTTATTATGTCCTCCTTTATGCGAATTTTCAATTTCAAATTTTTATAAGTAGTTTTCGAAATATTAAAAAAACGGTAAAATGGTGGCTTAAGGGTCTGTAATGTGCACAAAAGCATAATTTGAATAACTATTTTTTACTCATTTTATTGAAATATTTGGACTGGCAGTAGTTGAAATATATTAAGCGAGTGAAATGGTCATATTGGAAAGAAATAATACGTTAATGGAAATGACATAGTCATTCTGTAGCATTTCAAAAATCGAATACAGTCGATTAGTTTCCGAGTACAGAACTTCAATTTGCATACAACCTCTAAAATAGGCTCATTTTAAAATAATTAATTTATCGGAAACTAATCGTACGAATTTCATGTAAATTTGGATTTAGGTTAATTGAAGAGTGTAGAATTTATACAGACTTGGGTATTGCTATTGGAAAAAAAAAAAAAAAAAAAAAAAAAAAAAAAAAAAAAAAAAAAGTTTGTGTTCATTTTGATATGCAGATGACCCCTTAAGCATTTTTACATACATCATTCAAAAGTAGACTTTATTTCCAACTGTTTGGTACCTGTAACTTTCTTCTACGATAATTTATTATTACAGAGTTAGCAGGGGGTGTTTACTTTTTTTCCCACGATTGTGGATTCATGAGTTTAAAAATATGACTGGTTACCAGTCGATTAGTTATAACGCTTACTAATGAATGTCATACTTTACTTTTGATTATGGGGTTTTCTACATGAAGAAATTGTAACAAACTTTAAAATGTTCAATACTAAAACCTAATTTTGATATCATATTCAGGCCCGGGGCAAACATCATTTGGAGGCCCCTACTATCTATTCACAGAAATTGTTCGTGAATTATGCTAAAGTGACTAGTACTAAACTTCATACCTATTTTATGTATATATAAATTTCGTACCAAGTACTATTCACATCTGCATACAGGGTATCACAAGAAAAATGATCACAACTTTAAGAAAAAATAGTAGTAAAACTAACTAGTAAAAAAGTAGTAGAAAAATAATTATAAATTGGATAAAGTAATTTTTGGCAAGAGTGTTTGAAAACGTTTCTTTACTTAATTACGTATGCCATAAGATGTCTAAAAGAAAAAAGCCCCCAGTCGGTCATCAATTATGGTTTTAACTTGCTTCGGTACGAGGAAATCATCAATAATGAATTTCTTTTACAAACAATGGACTACTAAGTTGTTATAATAAAGTTTTAATTATTAGTTTTCTAATAATATAGTTCGTTCCTTTTTTTTTTCAGTGCGGGGTTGGAGGTGTACGGGAAGCAGAGAGGAAAAGTGAAGGATCATACTTCTTTCCTAAATCTTTGAAAATGTAAGAATTTTGTTCACTTTTGGCACACTCTTAAAGAAAATCCCGATTGCCCCATGGGGCTTCCATCAAATGGGAGGCGGGGGGGGGGTGTCTGGGGCAACTTCTCCGCATGCCACAGCATTAGTCAGGCCCTGGTCACATTAGGATTCTCCTGTTTTTTTTTTTTTTTTTTTTTTTTTTTTACCCCCGGCTATACTAAACGGGAAGTCATTCGGTCAAGCAATTTAGGAAATATGCAGTTTTAAAGCTCAGAACATCTAACGTTAAATTCATTTTTAATCGTTGCAAAACAGATTGCATTGTGGGTAGTTTTTCGAGCATAACTCAAAAACTGCTTAGCAGAATGAGCTGTAATTTTGTATTCACATATTTAAAGCTTCTAGAAACGGATTTCTGAAATCGATTCATATTTTTTTTTAATACTAATTTCAAATGATACATTACTGCTCATTCCGTCAAGCAATTTTTGGATTTTGCTTAAAAAATCACCCGCAAAGCAGTCTGTTTTGCATAGACAAAAAGAAAAAAAAATATATTCAAGACTGGAGTAGCACAGTTGAAGTTTATTCCAACAGAGCGAAAAATATTCGTTCTCTTCATTATGAAAAAAAAAAAAAAATTACTTAAGGTGTTCCAAACTTACCTGTATAATACCTAAATTGATAGAATGACTTCCCTTTGGCAGCTGAAGGTAAACATTTACAGAATAATCGAAGTATGATACCAAAATTAGATATTAGTATTGGAATTTTTAAATTTTTTTACAATTTCTATATTCAGACGACCGCCTAAGCAAAATTTAAGTGTAGCATAAGTATCAAATGTTATTAGAAATGAATTGGAAGCAGTCACATTTTTATATGTTGATTTGCGGCAGAGTTAGTGAAGGAAAAAGATATTATTTTTACATGTGGATAAATAAATTTTTAGAGTTGATATTCTATAACAGTAAACAAACTTTGAGAACTTTTGTTGGGTTTTAGAAATAGTTGAGCTAAAAACTTCAAGTTAAAGAATTTTGAAATTAGGAGTTTTCACCAGATAAATTTAGATTTATTTAAAAAAGCGGACATTTGAGAGATAGGAATAACTGACACACCTCAGGATATTTGAAACCCCATTTCCTGCAACTGTAGAAAGCTAAATTCTAAAAAGGCTCTCATTTTAACTACGAAATGGCTGTAAAATTGCATGTGAATTGCGAAGGGGAATTTTGGGCTTTATGATGTAAATGAGGAGACGAATGAAGAAAGTGAAGTGAAAAGAGAGTTAGATACAAGTAGATCTGAGTTTTGGAAGTTGCATTTCTATTACTATAGAAAAAGTTTTGGATAAAGTTTCTCCTTTTTCGCTTTTAACATTCGAAGTTAAAGGAACACAATTTGCCTCAAAATTGATCAAAAAATCGATTTTTGTTATTAAATATAAAATGAAAGCCTGTTTAATTGTCAATATTTTGACGCCTCATTTTTACCCATACGGCAATTATATCGCGAGATATTGTAAAATTTTGTTAATACACCCAGCGTATTTCCCCAAACAAATGAAAACTTTAAACGGCTTTTTCATATTTTCTTCACTTTCCTGTTTTAAAAATGCTAAGGCTTTTTTTTTTTTTTTTTTTTTTTTTTTTTTTTTTTTAATTTGAGATAGAGCTTTAAATTTTTTTGTAGATGTTCTTTATTATATATGTGATAAATCTGTGCATGGAATTAGCCTTCAGGTTATTACGAGGGTGAGTCGGAAAATACGTTTCCCCTGGCAGCTGTGGACAGAGGTGTGTATGAAAGACAAAAAATGTAATGAAACATTAAAGATAAGACGTAACTTTATTTTTCTACTTAAGAGCCAAGTGAGTTGAGACATTTGTCATATCCTCTATAAGCTTCATAAAGCCATCCAGGAAAAAAACAGGGCTCTACATACAAAATAAGCGTTGAACGGCTTGTGTGGCTTCAGCATTGCTTACAAAGAAGCAGTCAAGCATTGCTTTCGTCTGTAGTGGCCGTGCACGTCCGTCCAGGTCTCGGCCTGTCCAATTTTGCTGACGCTCCTCAGTGAATTGGCGGCACCATCTCCGCATCATTTGTTTCGACATCACATCTGGCCCATAACTCCCACGTGGCGGTTATTGATTTCTGCTCCCAATACTCCACGTGCCCATTTATAGCGGACAACCGCTCTCACTTTCTCCTTTGACCACGAATTCACAAAGCACTTTCTCTCCATATCTACCGGGAACAGGATGATGCAGGGCCCTGATTTTTTCAAGGAGCACTTTTCGAAGCTTATAAAGGGGTTTGAAAAATGTCTCAACTCACTTGGTACTTGTGTAAAAAAATAAAGTTACGTCTTATCTTTAATGTTTCATTACATTTTTTGTCTTTCATACACACCAATGTCCACAGCTGCCAGGGGAAACTTATTTTCCGACTCACCCTCGTATTATTTAAAAAAAAAAAAAAAGCATATGAAGATGTGTTAGATTTCATCGTTTTACTCTACATGTATCAGTAAAAAAAATTATATTAAATGTAATATTAGATATAGGGCAGGGACGGCGAACCTATGGCATGCGTGCCACTTTTGGCACGCGAAAGAATAATTTTGGCACAGCATTGTTTGTGGCTCTAAATCAAAATAATGTGATATTACACATAATCGGGACTATTTTTTTCTAAATTCGATTAAATGGAAATTGAAAAATTTTAATTGCAGCATATTATATTCAAATCTAATTAATTACGGTCTCAATTTTTTTCAAACAAAGACGATATTTAAAAACTATCGACGAGAATTTGTTATTAGGTATTACTAAATTACGATGGTTAAGTTATGGCAACTTCAAATTTATTTCAGAGCTATTCTGAAAAACTGGCGTTTGCCATTTTAACAGTTTTTCTGCCTATCTATGCTTTCCAGTTACTGTTTTTACAATTTAATAATATCAAAACAAATTAAAAGCACTTGTATCCGGTTCAGTTTGTATTAAAATTAACCTGATAATCCAACAACAGAAATCAAATTACATCGTATTATTATTTTTTTTGATTAATTTCTAAAATATATTTGTTTCCATAATTATTACGGTTTAATACCTACATGTATGTACCTCATATTTTAAAAATCTTAATAGACAATTTTAAGTAATTTTAATTCATTATTTTTCCACCTACTAAATTTCTTTTTTATTTGGCCCGTCATGATCATGCAAATTATTTTTTGATCAAATTTGGCACGCGGCAACAAAAAGGTTCGCCAATCCTGATATAGGGTAACTCTAGGATAGAGGGCCATAGAGGAGAGATGGCCAGTCTAAATATTTCGAAAACTTGATCATAGTTGCAACATAAACTTTATTCGTATGAAATAGTTCAACGAATTTATTTATTGCGACGTGCAATGATATTTCGATTATAAAAAGTAAGTGTAATTTTAATGTTTATTTAATTTAGTGGTTGAATATTTTTTTTGACTTTGGTATCTGAATGTTTTGCAGTACGTATGTTATACATATATTTTTACTATATGGAGTTTTAAGGCACGTATATAGTATAATCTTTACTTCTAAGCCTAAAACAAAGACGTACAATGGCTATTGATGCTATTTAAATTGGGCGACCATCAGTGCTTCAATTTCAGGAGAGATGGCCGCCATTAATCAATATTTCAAAGTTATACGGAGTGATGATTTTAACTAAATATAATTAAATTTAAAATAAATATATCCTCCTGAGACCCCGCGTCCATTCTATTGGACATTTTTATTTTTTATGTAAAATATTTAATTTCAGTTGGAACTTGTAAATACTTGATGCCCATTATAACAAGATAGTCTAGTACTGCTATCTGCATGCCGAAATAATAAAAAAATTGGAAATAAATATGTATTTTAATCATTTGAAAGTGGCAGGCAACAAGAGAAAGATTGTTGAAGGTCAGCAGACAGTTTTAACGCTAATTTTTTATATATTTTTAAAGTATTTTGATATTAATGCTACACAAATCTAATGTTAAGTGTTGTATCAATGAAATGACATCGCAGTTTAAGTAATCTAATGTATATTTTAAAGAATAAACAACTTTATTTTTAATGTCCATTCTATTGGACGTTGGGCCTTCATCAGTTGTTTTTCTTCATATTAGACTCTTTTTGTATACTGAAGAGAGACATTAATTTTTACTTAAAAATCAAGACAGTATTGAAACAAATACTAATAGATATAGAAGTAGATAATATATATTCTTAAATAAATAAAAAGAATATTTAAATATTATGCTAAAAATGCATAATTTTACTGATAAATGCTTGCTCTAAATCAGTACATTGTTTAATTTTGGATTTCAGTGAAATATAAATATATATATACACAATATATATATATACAATATATATATATATATATATAAATATAAATAAATAAATAAATAAATAAATATATATATATATATATATATATATATACAATGTATATATATATATATAGACCCACCCGGCGTTGCCCGGGGTCCGTAAATAATAACCTTAAACAAAACTCAAGTTTCTATGATTTTATATCTTTTGAAATTCTTTTAAATGAACCTAATTTCGGAGGACCCATTGCCTTCCGCATCGTCTAGTGCGTTCCCAACAAACTTCTTTCCGAACGAACCTGTAACGTGGGTCCACGCTACATAAGGCAAAATGTACCGGAAGTGCGCCGCACGTGCGGGAGACAATCGAAAACCAAGTTGAGTAAGCCAAACCTCGTAGACATCAAGCGCATAGAATCGAAAAAAAAATGCGTCATGAATGTTAGAAAATGTTGGTAACTGAAGTCTAAGATAAAATTTCATAATACAGAAAATAGTTGTAGTTGTAATCTAAGTTGTATGAACCAAATCCCGTTGAAATTAGGTCCTTAGAATTGGAGGAAAGAATGCGTCCCCAAGCGGTGGAAAATGACCTATCCTCTTGTAAATTTCATGAATTACTTTTAACTTTAACACAATATGTATTAAACTGATGAAATCCATTTTCTAAAGTTCTCTTTAAATTAACGCGATTTTTTATGTACGGCTGTAGTGAGTAAACATAAGTTGATGCTAAAAAAGGAGATTAATGTTCGAAAAAAGTGGTAACTGAGGTATAAAGAAAGACCGGGCTCTGGGGGCCAGAGTGGTGCAACAACTTCAAGGGGGACCAGGGACGTAACTGGCATGTAGTTGGGCATAAAGATATTGTTATTAGCTTTTAAAGTAATCGGAAGACGATACAACTATGTTAAAGAAAATTGCAAGCAATTCGGAAAATTTTTAAAGAAGCTGCGCCAAGGGCCCCCAAGAAGGCGATTAATATTCAAAATTGGTGGTAGCTGAAGCCTGAGAATTTTTTTGTCTCTCATATAGTATCTGGAAGTCCTAAGAAGTTGTTAGAAAAAAAAAAAAAAAAGCTTCTGAATTGGACCATTTTTAAAGGAGCTGTAAAAGGGGGCCCAAATGGGACCAATTGATAATTAAAAACAGGTCCGTAACATGAAACGTGTTAAAATGTCTTAGTACTTAGCGCTTTAGATCTTCAATTAGTTAAAATTAAGCATAGGGAATAATATGAATTATTCGTTAAAATAATATTTTAAAGAAATGCACCAACAGGGGGTAAATGTTTGAAAAAGGGCCTTGGGGCCTCAATAAAAATATGAGGGTATCGGTCTGGGAAGAAGACCCTAAGGCTCAACTTTAAAATTATGCACTGAGAAGCCCATAATAACATTCTTAAATAAACCGGAAATTTGTATCGCAGGTCGGTAAAGAATGGGGCGGGGGAGGAGGTAGAGACTTTGTAAATTACCAGGGCCCGACTCGTGTTCAGTTGGAAAGTTTGAATTTTTATTTATCTCACGTTTTAAACCCTTTTATTCAAAATTAATTGGTGAACTCAATTAAAATTTAATTATGTTTTTAATATTTAAAATTTTTATTTAAAATCTTTAGATGAAAAGTAATTACAAATGCATCCGAAACTGTAATACTGAAAAAGAAATAATAAAACTGCAAGCAAATATGCAATATAAATTTTTAAAAAAGGTACTATCCAGCAAATTTTTTTTTGTAATAGACTAAAGCCTGTTTATAACGGAATCGTCGGGACATTCTTTCACTTTAGATACCCTTCAAAGAAAAATAAAATCCTTAAAATATAAAAAATATACTAATTAAAATTTCATCTTTGCCCTAGCTAGTTTCGAACCTGGGTCTGTTTGTACAGAAAACAAGGAGTTAAACCACTACACCACAAATGCTACGAAAAGTTTAGTAAATTAACGTTCCATATCGGAGCGTACATAGTTTCTGCCTTTATTTTTTTCCGCGTCGCGTTAGTTTTATTAGCATAATAAAATAAATGATTATTGTTGTGCGAATTCTGTGAAATTTTAATGGATCGTAAATATTACTAAAACCAAGCCCTTTTTAAAATTTCATAAAAAAATATGCATATTTTAGAGGATAAACATTTAACCGAAATGTAAATCATCTTTATGAGGCGGAAAGTGACCTGTATTTGGCGGTGTATTTGAAAGGGTTAAAATTCAAATTTTTAAAAAGCAATTACACCATCGTTTTGAAGAAGGATTCAGCTTTATAATCATATATTTGACTTGTCAGTACCTTTAAAATTGCATCATAGGGAGGTGTTGTAATAAGGGAGAAAAACGATCCTTTTTTAACTTTTTTTTTTCAAGGGGTTAATTGCGATATATTTTTTAATTGATCGCAGCATTTGAGGCGTAAGAGCACAACCTTTCAGAACATGTCTTCCGTTTTAAACTTTATTAAGCTGTTTAGATGATGTTAGTTAATAAATAATGACAAAATACCGCCGAAATACTTTTTTCCGTTCTTCATTTGCGTATCAGCGCCTTCAGCGCATGCGTCGGAGATTTTCGTTTCCGAAATGGATTTTTAATCAAAGTGAGTGACGGTTGATAATTAATAACTCAGCTGTTAATTAGAATATTAAAATTCTGAAGCTATGGTGCATCATGAGACATTTTGGGCTAGCTTCAAAAAAATTTTGAGCCTCGTACGTTCCGTAGATTTTGCTAGCCATCGCACACAGACAGACACACAGACAAACAGACAGATAGACAGAGCGATTTGTTCTTTTATTAGTATAGATGTATATATGTATATATACATCTATATCTATACGTGTGCATATACATAATATCTATCTATCTATATATATAAATATATATATATATATGTATATATATATATATATATATATATATATATATATATATATATATATATATATATATATTGCAGCATTTGGTAAATATAGATAATTAAGCCTTTATTATGTTTTATTCTTATTCATAACTATTTTTGGTATTATGCTTCTGTTAGTATGCTATTAGTAAATTAATAAATTTAATCATATTTAATTACCAAAAAAACTTTAAGAAAATATAATTAAATATAACGGTATAAGATTCTAAATAAACTCATTTTGAATTCTTTTAAATTTTTTCTTGGCATTTACTTGCCAATTGTGGTAGCTGTGCCACTATTTATTATAATTATTTTAACTAACAAATGACTGGTGTTGAGATGAGTTAAAAACAAAAGAAAATGTTATTATCTTTTTATTATTATTACTAAATTGATCAACACGTTTCTTAGTTAAAATACCCATTTTCTATTTGTTGATGCAAAAATTGAATTTATGTGATATTTGGAAGTGACGTATAAACGATAAAAACACACTTCTGATGTCAGCAAAGTTTGTAGTGAAAGAAATGGGAACTTGACGCTAAAAATCAGGTTTTTGGAGCTTATGTAGCGATCTCATCTTACTTCATATGTATCAAATAAAATAAGTAAGCATGAAATGAAAATTGTATTTGTATATACCTTTAACTATAAAAATAAATGCAACCTTTGTAAATTATTTTACTGTTTGTAAGTTGTTTATAGTTAAATTAGTTAATTTAATAGAATTTAAACATAAATAAAAATTTAAAGAAAGTATAACTGAAGATAATAATTTAAGACTATAAATAAACTGCATTTTATTTCTTTTTAATTTCCTTTGGCATCCAAATATCAATTGTGATAATCGTGCCGCTAACTTTATAATTTTTTTTAGAAAAAACTTTTATTGATGGGATAGATTTTTTATAATTCCTTTTTAAAAAACTATTTAAAAAGTCACTAAATTGATTTATACTTTCGAAATAAATTTCATCCAAAAATAATTTTTCTCTTTGATAATGAAAAAATTAAAATTGTGTAATTTTTACAGGTGATGTATGAATGATAAAAGCGCATTTATAATGAAAGAAAATGTAACTGAAGATAATAATTTAAGATTATAAATAAACTGCGTTTTATTATTTTTTTAATTTCCTTTTGGCATCCAAATGTCAATTGTGATAACCGTGCCACTTACTATTTATAATTTTATTTAGAAAAAAATTTTACTGATGTGATAGAATTTTTTTTTTATTCCTTTTAAAAGAACTATTTAAAAATCACTAAATTGATTTATACTTTTCAAATAAATCTCATTCAAAAATACTTTTTTTCTTTTTGATAATGAAAAAACTATAATTGTGCAATATTTAAAAGTGATGTATGAACAATAAAAACACATTTATAATGGAAGAAAAATTTGCATTTAAGAATTTTTCATTCAGAATCATGTAATTCAATAGTATTGTTTTTACAGCACTAAGACCCAATCTCCATTATATTGGACACGCTAAAACTCTATATATTTTTTAGTTTTAAAAATAAATGAATACATATAAAGTTTTTTAGCTCCATAAAGAGCCTTAATCCTAAAAATGGTAAAATTTGTGCGAAAAATGCGACCTTGGGTCTCAAGAGGATATAACGTTTATGTTTATAAATATATTATTTGATATAATTGTTTAAATTTTAACTAATATAAATATTTTAATAAAAATATAATAAGACCTAACGATTTATTTGTTTAAGAAAATACTGAAAACGTCGGAAACTTTCATAACAGAAACTGATAAAGTTGATAAATAAACTAAATTAACGTAATAAATCCCAAATTAACGCGAGAAAAAATAAACACGACACTTCCAGTAGCGAAGAAAATGAAATACAATTAAAATTATCAGATTCAACAGAATCCGAGTAAATAGAATTGGATTGGGATCACTGTGTTGGTTGTTCAAAACAATATAATATCACATCCAAAAAGGATGTTTGGATACAATGCATAAGGTACCTGAAGTGGTTCCATGAAACGTGTACAAATTATCAAGACCTTTGCTAAACATGTGGTAAGATTTTACGAATTGTGAAGTATTGACATTATACTTCAAATTTTGTTTATTCGAGTTTTATTCACCCATTTTCCATCATATAACTGCATCTTTACAAATTGCTATATGTTTTTTATAATTAACTACATGAAATGGGTTATTTTTTTTTCTATTTAACTTCAATTTTGTTTAACACTTTTTGTTTTCAATATTTAATTATTTTTGCATAAAATATGATAAGTATATGTATAAAATTTTAAATATGCATAAATATTTCTTGTATTTGCATTCTAAGAATTTTTATTTCAATCTTTAAAAACTATCACCATCTATCGTAGAGTTACCCTATGTAAAAATTCGTACGCAGTCTTGTGTAATACACATTTGAAAATCTTAAAAAAATATTTGGACAAAAATATTGATATTTAAAAAAGTAGCAGGGATTTTAAGAAATTCAAATTTTCTTAACCTTTTGAAAATTTTTAATTAAATATGCAGTTAATCTTTTTTTTTTCAAAATATACTTTTAGTTGAACATTGAAATGCAACGAGTTCATCATTTGAACCATATTTTTTAAAATAAAAAACAAATGTTGAAAAAGTAAATTGTCCCCTTAAAATAACACATTCATAAGAATGAAGTAATAATAATTTGTGAATATTCATTTTGACTAAGGAGATATGCATGCATAAATGTTTTTATAGTAAAAAAATTATCTAGTTTAAGCTGGAAAATATATCAGATTTAGAACAGCTATAGGGGGCTGTTCGAGAAAGATCCTAAAGATTCATTAGTTTTGCTAGAATGCTACAGAATCTGCCAGAATAATAAGAATAAAAAAATGCTTTACAACACGGGATATGACCAGTTATTTCTCGTATTTAGGTTAAGGGGACTCAGGACTCTTAAAGCTTAAAAATTTTCAAATTTTTAATTTTTTTAGATGTTAAACTCCTATATTTTTCAAACATTTTGATGTAATCGTTTCCTTCAAATTCCTATTAGAACAGAAGTTATAGCTTTTATACCCGTGCAATAGCTGAAGCGGCGTTTCCTAAACTTTGAAGTCATTTTTCTCCAAATGACGTTTTTGTGCATAACGCGCAGGATAGGGGCTATGCATATATAACGCTATCATTTTAGTGGGGAGGAGGGTTTGGCATATGATATCGAAAGATATCTCTAGGGGGAGAGGGGGTTTGTCTTCTGATATCGTTATCATTTTTTATCCATTTTTATTTGTAACTTGGTATTTATATCAAAATAGTATCTTTTTTAGTATGTTATCTATATTTATGAAAGTATAAAGTTATTATTAAAATCATTAAATGATTATACAATTCCAAAATATGGAACACCCCAATGTTTGGCATCCCTATTCTTCTGTCATACGTGTATTTATAATCGACTGTTCGACAAACCATATACGAAGTTTGTTTGAAATTATACTTGTGTTTACTAGTAAATAAAAGAAAGAATGTTGTTCACCTGTTTTGTTGATTAAAAGTTCTGTCTACCCCACCCCTACACGGGAAAAGCACAAGAAGACATCATTACTATTGAATGCATTGATAACGATATCATTTCCCGAGAGGGGGGGCGGGGTTCGAGGGATGATAACGTATGATATGGTAAGGGAGGGAGGGGGCACAAAATTACCAAAAAGTTGATAACGTTATATATGCACAGTCCTATATCACAAAAACTTATGAATATTTTTTCATGGAATTTTAAAAAAAATATGTTTCATGTTAGTCTGCATAAACTGAACCTAAAATTTCCTTTTTATTGTTCAAAAAAATACATTTTTTAAATTTGATTATACTGTTGAAATTTTCAAATTTTTGTATTAGCTAAATACAACTTTGTATTAAAAATACAAAAATGCTTTAAATGCAAATTTATTTAGGTTCAGGGTAATTATTACAATCTGAAGTATAATTAGGCACAAAAAATTTCATTCTAGTTACAAAATTTATTTTGCAATCCTGCGCGCAAGCTGTTATACCAATTTTCTGACAGTTTGGAGTCCCCTATAAATACTGTGTCTACATCTTTCAATTTTTTTAATACATGAAATGAAAGAACATACTTATACCTTTAATCCCAATAAAAATTGTGTTTTAAAATCATATACATTTTAAGATATTAAATGTTGAAAATAGTCTTTTTGTTTTCCATTTTTTCTAATTTTAAGAAACCTGAGACCCCTTAAGGATATTAGATATTATAATTTTCCGTATCGTATATTACTAAAATAGCATCATAGGCTTTGAAGATGTGATGTTATAATCTAACTTCAAAGTAATTATAAATATATTATTTTAATAACTAATTAATTAAGGGGTCTCAGGACTCTTAAAGCTTTAAAATTTTGGAAATTTTAATATTTTTAGATGATAAACTCCTATCTTTTCTGAACATTTTAATATAATTGTTTCCTTGAAATTCCTATTAGAACTGAAGTTATGGCTTTTACATTTATACACGTTCAATAGCTGAAGCGTCGTTTCGGAAACTTTGAAGCCATTTTTCTCCAAATGACGTTTTAGGGCATAGCGCGCAAGATATCTCAAAAACTTATGAATATTTTTTCATGAAATTTTCAAAACATATGTTTCATGTTAGTCTGTATAAACTGAACCTAAAATTTCCTTTTTATTGTTCAAAACAATATTTTTTTAGGCGATTATACTGTTGAAAATTTCTAAATATTGCATTAGCTAAATACAACTTTGTATTAAAATTATAAAAAAGCTTTAAATAAAAATTCATTTAGGTTCAAGGTAATTATTATAATCTGAAGTATAAGTAGGCACCAAAATTTTCATTCTAGTTGCAATACTTATTTTGTAATCGTGCACGTAAACTGTTATGCCGGTTTTTTGCTCTTCAAATGTCTAACAGTTTGGAGATCCCTGTAAATTCTAATTCTGCATTTTACAATTTTTTAAATACATGAACTGAAAGAACATACTTATATATTTTTTTTCAATTAAAATTGTGTCTTAAAATCAAATGCATTTTAAGATATTAAATGTTGAAAATGGTCTTTTTTTTTCATTTTTTCCAATTTTAATAGTCATGAGACCCCTTAAAACGCGTTGTGTGATTTCGAGAATGACACCCCTTTAAAGCATAGACAATCATCTGAAGTTACCCGAATTCAATAAAAAACAACACTTAAAATAATCTGAAAGAGGGGCATCATTTTAAAACCTCGATTGCCATAAAATCACCTTACCTAAAGGGAAAGCCACTTAGGCTTTATAAAGGAAATACAAATCTTTAAAATTTAACTTAAATTTTATTTACAAATTATTTGCAAATAAGAAAGCAAAAATGATGGTTGCATTTAAACAAAAGGAATTAATAAACCTAGATGTTTCGCAGAACATCTTATTTAATTTATGCGTATTGACTTGGTTAAGTCTTGAATTTAATTAAGACACATTATTGAAATTTTATTTACCAATTTTGACAAAATTTGACACTCCATATAAAACCTACGAAAATGTAAATATTTTTTCTCAAATATTTATATAATAATTTAAAATTTAATTTTAATATTTGTCTTCTCTGCATATTACGAGTTTTAAGTTATTTTACGCAGGTTTCGGATTTTGCAGTTGACAATAAACCTGAAAGAAGCAATATTGTTCCTTTTTATTTAGTGTAAACAAAGAACAGGATAACTATTACTGTATTTTCTGTTTATTGAAAGATCCATATAAGCATGGTAAGTATTTTTATTTTCTCTCATGAGCGCTACCTATGTATTTTATTATTTGTTTATTCAATTATTATTTCTTTTTGTTTAAGAATTACACATTTCTGTTTAAGAATCCATTAGGACTTACCTTATTTTTCTAAAAAAAAAGATAATATTTTTCCAGGATCAAAATTATTTTGGAAAACTCATGAATGTTTCTTTCAGGAGTGCTACTTTTGAAAAGCAATATTAATGAAAATCATCACTTGGCAAACATTTCATTTTTTTTTAAATTTAAGAAAGAAATTCATAAATAACCACTTTCTTACTGAATTTAAAGTACAAGAGATCAATAATATAGCCTTTTTTACATTAACACCAAATTGATTTTCTGTGTCTTTTCCATTTTAAAGTGACAGTTCATTTGAAAATTAACTTTACATTTGAAAAATAATTTTTCTCGGATCAATATTAAGTTTTGAGCAATGGTGTATCTAAAGGAGAGGCGATGGGGTGATCGCCCCTACCTTGGGCGATAATAAAAAGTCTCCAAGTCGACGTAACTAAAGCTAGTTTTAAAGCTTCTTACTTCTTAATCTCTTAAAATGATTAAAACGGATACATTTGTCTTTCTTATTCTTTATTACATAAAAATTCTAAAATATGGCTAATACCAGAAAAGTTATATAAAAATATTTATATATAAGAACTAAAAACTAAAATTTCAATGGTATTCCTGACATCCCTAATCCTATTTTTAATGATATTTCTGTATATGATGAACGTGCCCGAAGGCGTAGACCTCGTGCCACACTTCATCTCCCTGAAAATATCGACCCTGGTTGTGGTTAGTCCACTACCTGTTGCTTTGATAGGTTTATTTTTCCCTGGTTGCTCACTATCTAGCTTCTTGTAAATTTTGTATTATTTCTAAATATAATTCTTTTTTTTAATGCTCCATATCTCTACTACTACTTCTATTTAAATTTTGCTTACTTTTATATTTTGTATTTTTATATCTTATAATGTATACTTATAATGTATTTTTTATATTAGAATGAACTTGCCTTTAAATGACCTTTTTGTATATATATTAGGGAGGTTTTCCATTATGCGTTTCCAGATGTTCTGGACATTGGCTTTGGTTTGAATGTTTCTACCACAGGCAGAGGCGTCGCGATTTGGGGGTTATGGGAGGAGCCTCCCCCTCCAATATATGTTAACTTGGGAAGTTTGAGCTTAGAGTTGGGAAATTCTAAATTTTTGAAACAATTTTTCTTTTTTTAAATAAAAATTTAAAAAAAAATAAGAAGAATTTTTATTGTTTTACTGACTACCTATCTGAGTTCTGTAACAATAAACTAGTTAAATTTTCAAAAGAAATACAAAAAGCAGCCAGACTCAATTTGTCACTGTGTTTTTCTGGGCTACGAAAATATCATACATCTACCAAACCTGAATTTCCCTACTTTTGTACATCAACAGTGTCTGTAACCTATTTCCTCCAAAAGTTTGTTCCTTTCTCAAAAATCTCAAAACATCATGAGGCTATTTTCATATGAAGTACGATTATGACTCGTACACAATAGAAGACAAAAACTTTCATTAAATGAACCAATAATTATAATTTTTATGTTTTTAGTTTCAGTATTTTTTTTTTTTTTTTTTTAAGCATAAGTATCATTATCTTTAAACACATATTGCACATATCATTTTAGTTCGAAAATGGAGCAATGTTTCAAATTGGGAAATTTTTGAATTATATGTTGGGAAATTTTCGAATTGCCTCCCCTCCCCCCCGCCCCCGAAAAATATTTGTAGCTACGCGCCCCTGACCACAGGTTACTACCGCAGATGCGGAGTCGTTGATTCCTGGTAGTCCTCTCCATATCTCATCCAAGTCCAAGGCATAAAATATTGTGTCACGAGGCGTCTTCTCGTGTAATGGTTCCCGATAGTTATTAGTACTGATGAGACCAATAAGTAATCATGCCTCTAAACAAAACAAAGAACATTTAATAATTAAGAAAAAAAAAGTATTTACAATTTCTAATACATCAACGGGCTAGGCTCATCGCCCATCTCTCCCGTGGTTTCAGATCATTCAATAATAAACAAAATCACAGTTTCTGCGACCAGCGGCCAAACATGTCTTCATCCTTCCAGGTCAAGGGCCTCTCTGCTCTCTCCAGCGTTCTCAGATGGATTTTACTTTTCCCCCTAGACTTCGGAGTAAAAATTCCCTAGATTTCCCTAGATTTTAAAGTCACGTGATATGGAAGAAATTCTGCATTTTGATTGGTTGTAACAGCCTGAATCACATTCACATATGAGATTCATAAACACTGGTGGGTAGCCATATATA
Source organism: Maratus speciosus (assembly GCA_963932465.1). Taxonomy (NCBI): domain Eukaryota; kingdom Metazoa; phylum Arthropoda; class Arachnida; order Araneae; family Salticidae; genus Maratus; species Maratus speciosus. Next base: position 411,082,751 of record OZ010793.1, on the reverse strand, counting down.
GAAAAAACAAAAACAAACTTATTTTGTTTGGGACGACAAAATATTGTTATATATTTTTTCAAAACTTCTGGTTAGAATATAAATTTATATTTATTTAAAACAAGCAACTTTGATTAAACATACTCTTTGCATTTGATTTTTGAGAAAATTGTTGCAATCACGAAATAACAGACATTAAAGCTTTGATTATTATTGCTATGATGTTTATTATTTAATATTCATGCGCACATATTTTATATCACATTACTATTCTAAAATCTCCTGTGAGTGGTCCAACAAAAGGAAATATAACAGTTGCTTGACAAATATTCAAGTTCTATTTCTACAGTTTTTGAAGTTTTCAGATATTGATATTATTGCATTATTATTTTGTATGTTCATATATAGATATAACTTATATATAGATATGTCCCAAATTAGTGGTTGAAAACACAAATAAATTCGTAAAAATCGTGCATAAGTTTTTATCTCATTTCATTCGTAAACGCATAAAATTGACAGGCAGTGTTCTAAAAGAACAGGAAATTCAATAGCGTTTTCCATTTCTATGAAGGATAAAGAGTGCTTCAAAAGAATACCGTCAAAGTTGACGTTTTGAACCGTATTTATAGGGGAGAAATACGTTATGAGACAGCAATCGCCAGGGCCGAAACTAAGGGGGGGGGGGGAGCAGAGGGGGCATGTGCCCGGGCGCCAAATAAAGGATTATACCTTTGGAAAGGATCATTTTCTTCTGATGGACTGATGGCTTCCGTTATTATGAAACAGCCATTATAAATGAAGTGTTAGGTGAAGATGAAATAGCAGCCGTAAAAAGTTAGAACTCTGATTTTCTGGTCCGAATGGGAAAAAAATGGCCATAATTTTTTTTAATGGGAAAAAAATGGCCATAATTTTTTTTTTTTTTGCAAAAAAAATTATGGCCATTTTTTGGATGGAAGCCATCAGTCCATCAGAAGAAAATAAAACTCGGTGGAAGCGGAAACTCGGTTAGGCGGGACTCGGATAATCTGAACTCTACTGAATATGTCATTTTAAAAATGATCTTTAGAGAATATTTTTGTTGATGTTCAGAGGGACCCCCCCCCCCCTTGGATCCGCCACTGTAGATTATGTAGTTCAGTATTACATATTTTATGATTACATATTTTAAATTTTAAAATAAGTCGTCCATTATAAAATTGGTAAAATTCTCTTTGCAAATATACTTTGTGGAAGAGGGGGGGGGGGGGGGAGATCGCCAAAATCCATGTTTGCCCCGGGTGCAAAAAGGGCTAGTTTCGGCCCTGGCAATCGCTTACAACTGAAGATGCAACACATGTATCGAAAAATGCTATTAGATCCAAAATCATTTCAATGGTCATGCCTGCCAATTGTATGCTTCTACCTATAAAAATGAATCCGTGAATAAGCCGCCATCCTCCCCTCCCCCCCCCCCCCACACACACACACGCACACAAAAGAAAATCTGAAATAAAATATTCATTTTATTTTCTTGTATTTCATGTTATTTTGGGATAAATGCTCGCTATTGTTATGGCTAATACTTAAAAGAGATAGAATATAATTTTTTTAGAGGATCAGATATTTCCATCTAACATTCTTCTGTTTTAAAACATTATGCATAGTATTTACTTCATTATGTGTATAATTATAACGAAATCTCCGTATGCACTTAATAGGCGGTTTTTTTAACAAAAGGAAATCAGATTGATGATTTCTTTATTTGGTTTTACTTGATAGAAGAAAAGAAAGAAAAATCAGCAGTAACCCCTGCCCCACTTCCCCAAACGAACGACCTCAGACCTCAAAGACAGTTTCATTTAAAAAAAGCTTCTAGGAATTCAAATCCATATGCTGAAATCTGCAAAAAATAAGTAGTGTTCGGGTTCGCATCTGGAGTAATTAACAACTATTGATCCACCAGGTGGTAATAATTTATTAGCCATCTAGGATCCCTGTTCCGAGAAACGAAAGAGAGGTACGAGACCAGTTCTGACCATAATTTCCTCCCCTCCCCCACCCTCTGTTAACCAAAGAATTGCTTGACAATTTCTCCCCACTGCCCATCCCTTTACTTCCTCTTCCATATTCATTCATCAAACGCGTCACATCAGCTCGCATCTATCACTTTATCGTGTTCATTGCAAGAAAAACACACAAGTCTAACAAAAATCCTTTTTTTCCCCCTAGATTTTAAGAAAACATTGCCAGTCTTCCAAAAATTCCCTAGAAATCAGAAGGAATTCCCTAAATCCCTAAATAGGCTTCAATTTCCCTAGATCTAGGGAATTCCCCCTAGATCTGAGAACGCTGGCTCTCTCCCTCCAATGTTTATTTTCTTTCCAACCCTCGCATCCCCCATCCGCGGAGAGTCCACTTCGAAATTCCAGAGATGCATTAGGGGTGCGAGGTTGTTAGAGTGTTCGGGGGGGGGGGGGGGGCACACGAATGTGACACCTCCCTTCCACTTTCTTTCATCTGTTTTCAACCGATGAACAGAAAGTCACTAAATAATCACTATCTGAAGTCATGGTGTCAGTCCATATCATGATATCAGACCATAGCACCAGTTTTTTTTCCACCTTAATAAGTAAATATTGTTCTCAAGTGGAGGTTATCGTTTAATTTCCCTTGTACCAGATCCATTTCCCCCATGAGTGATAATAGGATCGAACCGCATAAACTTCTTAATACCTATCAGTGAACATTCAGTACATCATTCCAGTTTTTTTTTCTTACTTTCATTAAAAAAAAAACAGATATACAAATAAAAACACAATTACTATTAAAGAAATCTTCAATTTCATTACTCTTACTTTGTTTTTACAACATCAAATCCACTTTGATAACAAATTAAAATTCAATGTAACAATCCTGCTTATACCTAGAATCAGTGTATAATTCCCATAAGCTCACACAACTATGTGATCTGTTACATTCATTCTGCCAAATTAGCATAATCCACCACATTATATTATACATTTAATCGTTGACTTACAATTTAAAAAATCATACAACAATTAAATTTAATATTCATTAACGAAAATGAGATTTCCACTATTATCAATCTCAATCTACTCATTTTCATTACAATTTGGCTGTATAATTTCATTTCTACATGTTATACTTAATTATCATATTCACACAAACTTATCACTTATTAAATATTTTGCCCTCATAGAATATACAATTTAAAACACATTAGATACCATTATTAATTATACACACACACAAAAAAACACAATATTTCATAACCTAAATTACCATTCTTAAAAATATTCAACAAATTCCCACTTACATTATTCCATAGGCACCAGACGCGAAAGCGCATCTGCATCCTTGTTTGTAGGTCCTGGTTTATAATTAATAACCGTGTCATAACGCTGAAGTGCCAATAACCATCTTTGTAATTTTGCATTCCTCGGTGCACTTTCCGTTAAATATTTTAATGGATTATGATCAGTATACACATATACTTTGGACCCAAATATCCATGTTTCAAATTTCTTTAAAGCCCAGATTAGCGCAAACGCCTCCCTCTCAATAGCTGACCACCGTGCCTGGGTCCCCGACAACTTTTGGCTGGCAAAAGTGATTGGCATTATTTTTCCCCTTTCATCATACTGGCCTAAAGAGGCCCCAATTCCCACTTCTGAGGCATCGCACGCAATCACAAATGGTTTTTCTATATCTGGTGTATTTAACGCCACTGCTCTGCATAATTTCGATTTGAGATTTAGAAACGCATTCTCCTCCTTTTCAGTCCACGGTATCTCATTAGGGATGTTCTTCTTTGTCAAAGCCGTTAACGGTATAGCAATCTGAGCAAAATTTTGGACATATTCTCGGTAATAATTAAATAATCCCAGGGCTGATTTTAACTGCTTTTTATTCTTGGGACTCTGGAGAGTTTCAATAACTCTTAACTTTTCGGGGTCCGGCCCATGCTCTCCAGATCGTACTACATGCCCTAAATACATAACTTTTTTTTGGACAAAATGACATTTCATAACATTAGCCGTAAAATTAAGCTCACCCAGAGTACCCACCACTGCTTCTAAATGTTCTAAGTGCTCGTCCCACGTTTTTGAGAAGACAATTATATCGTCAATATAACTATCAGCATATTCTGAATGCTCAATTAACACCCTATTCATCGTTTTCTGAAATGTTCCAGCACTCCCATTCAACCCATATGGCATTACTAACCACTGATATTGTCCCTTCGGACCTATAAAAGACGTCAATTCTTTGCTCTCCTCCTCCATTGGAATAGTCCAATATCCTTTTAAAATATCTAGAGTTGTAATATATTTAGCGGCGCCCGCTTTATACCTTAATTCAGTGGCATTCTGCATTGGGAATGGGGTCGTTTTAGTCGCTGCATTAAGGGCCCGGTAATCAACGCATAACCTGATACTCGCATCCTTTTTTGCTACACAAACTATCGGGTACGCTATCTCTGCTTGGGACGGTTCTATTAATCCTTTAGTTAGCAACTCCTGTATTTGTTCTTCCACTGCAGCTTTCAGTATTTCGGGCACCCTATAAATATGAGGTTGCTTCCTCTCAACATCAGGTTTTAATCTAATTACGTGACTTCCAACTTTTGCCCGCTTTACCTCCCCACTAAAAAAATTTTTATTCTTTTTCAAGATTCTCTCTAACTGTTCCCTTTTCTCTTCCTCTAAGTGATTTAATTTCTCTGCTATTATCTCCTGAAATTCCTTATCATTCTCAGCGACCTCTCCCCCCGGAGCATGTTGAATATCCCCAAACTCTTCATCTGCCTCATATACTAATCCTATCGTATTTACTGGATGGATATACGGTCTTAACTTATTTTGGTGTAAATTCTTAACACTTCCATCTGGTAATTCTACAAAAAATGAATGTTCATTTCTCTGATCCACAATGACTCCCGGACCGGTCCATCGTGAGTATAACTTATTGGTAGAATCGGGAATTAAAATTATTACTTTTTCCCCTACTGAAAATTTCCTAGACGATGATCTCAAGTTATATCGATTAGCATAATCGCTTTGCTTTCTCTTAGCCACATTAGATGCGAATTCTGCTGCTGATTTTAAATTATTTTTTAATTGCTCTAAATATTCGGTAAGATTATTTCCAACACCTTCAGGTATGACGGTTTCCCCTTCCCAGCCAGTCTTTAAAACTGACAACGGACCATTTGGTAACCTCCCATACATTAGTTGAAATGGTGAGACCCCCGTCGTTTCATTTGGGACTTCTCTAATAGCCCATAATAATAATGGCAGTATTTGATCCCAATTTTTGCCATGTTTTCTCACTGCATGGTGCAACATATTCTTTACTGAGCCATTAAACCGCTCCACAAGTCCATTGCTTAAAGGATACCCCGGAGTGCTCAATCTGGGAGCCGCCCCCAGGTGTTTTAAAAACTCCGAAGTCAACTCAGCTGCAAAATTCCTTCCCTGATCCATCGCCACAACTTGGGGAATCCCTGTTCGCACAAAAATTTGAAGGAATGCTTGACATGTTGCCTTAGCATAAAGAGATCGTATTAGGATTGCTTCCGGCCATCTACTGTATTGATCTACTACCGATAAAACATATTTATGACCTCGGGCTGAATTTGGCTCAATAGGTCCAATTAAATCAGCATTAACAACTTGAAACGGTAATTCAGGGCGGGCTACCGGTTGAATCGGTGACCTGTCACTCACTTTAATTCTCCGCCTCAATTGACAGTCCTCACAAGCTTCGCAATATTTCTTTACTTCCTTCCTCACACCTTCCCAAAAAAATGATAGCTTAATCCTTTCTAAGGTTTTTACTGACGCCAAATGACCCCCTGTTGAGTGATTATGCGCAAGTCTCAATATTTCTTTTCTTCTACACTGAGGAACCACTAACTGTTTAACGCTTTCATTAATAACTAGATTCTTTTTATATAATAATCCATCCTCCACAAAGTAGTTATTCTTTCCACTTCTACCTTCCTCCCATGCTCTTTGCAGTGTCGGACATTCCCTCTGTTGTTCTCTAAACAATTTTGATTGACCCCCATATTCCCTAGGTTTCCCTTCTTCCATATTAATCTCGGCATTCTCATTTGAGACCTTTTCTAATGACTGAGAATCTTCCTTTATTTCTCCCACAATTGGTAATCCTTCTTCCTTATTAGTTGTTACCTCATCCGTTTCTTTAGCTTGGATATTATTCACATTTTCCTCCCTTCCCGTATTTTCTAGATTCTCTAATCCTACAGTGACGCTATAAAGTTTTGCCTGTTTTATCAACTCATCATAGACCGCCGGAGTTATGAGTGCCGGACTGTTTAATTTCTCCGTTACTGCAGCGACTATATCAATTTCCGAAGAAATCGCCTGATTATCCTCCCATAATGCCACAGGTAATGTGATAAAGTCCGCTTTCTGCATTTCTCCTATTGCAGGAATTAAATAAATGTGACCTCCAGTCATAAACTTATCCGGAATCAAGTCTTTCCGAAACACGCAAATTTCAGCCCCAGAGTCCAAGATCCCCTCTACTTTTTGTCCCCCAACATTAAGCTCTACCATCGGTAATAATTCTTTATCCTGCCCTTCCCTCATCTGATGTTTCTTAGAATTCACCGCGCTCAATCCCACTTTTGCCTTAACACAACTAACTTTTCTCTCTTCATTGCGGGTTATTTCCTTTCGCTGTGGGCACTGATATCTGTAATGCGGACCAGAGCAAAGGAAACATTTCACTTTTTGTTTCTCTTTCCCCACACCGTTCTTACTTCCTCCCTCGCTGCTACTGGGGGGGCGAGCACTTCCTCTCTCCACTACTGGGGTTGCCCTTTCCTGCCTGAATGGCTTAAATTCTCTTCTCTGATCTCTCTCCCGATAAAAGTCTCTCCCTTTCGATGACGGAGTGGACTCTGCATATATATCTAGTGTCTTAGCAAGATCCACCGGTGTCATCCAATTGGACCCCTCTTTCACTAATATATGTGATTTTATGCTGCCTGTTAACGAGTCTTTAATTTTATCCGATATGATAAGATCTTTTAATGATTTGAAATCTTTCACATCCCGGCTCTCTAAATAATATTCAAAGTTGGTTTTAGCCTTCGCTACCCATTGTACGTAACTTTCGTTATGTTGTTTATAACATGCCTCAAAATTCTTTTTGTGTTGTAATGGAGTCAACGCATTTTCCGCTAAGATACACTCCTTAATGGAGGTATAATTAGATAATTGGTCGGTTCCCAAACTATTCGTTAGACTTCTAATAAAGTTTCCAAGTCTGTTCAGAATTATTTTACCCCAATATTGCTCTGGTACTGAATAAATTTCAAACAGGGTTTCTGCCTGGTGGAAAAAGAAAACCCAATTTTCTGTTTTTTCTGGAATGCGAGGCATTTGATCTCTTACTATATGTAAATATTTTGCTAGTCCATCTTCAGAATTATTTATTATTTCCCTCTGATTCCCACTCGAGCCCTGTCGTTGTTGAATTTCGAGTTCCTTAAGTTTTATTTCATGTTCGCGGGCGCTTCGCGTTTTCTCCTCACACTCAAGTTTTTTTCGTTCACTTGTAATTTGTTCTAGCAATTCCTTTATCATGGCTTCCTCATAATCCGCGTGTTCCAAAATAATTTTACTGAGTTGGATTTTGGTTCCCTTTTCAGGCACTGGTTCACCCAATTCCTCAACTACTTGAGCTAAATCTGCCCTACTACCTTTCATTAGAAAGGTCATTTTCCAGCCCTTTTCAGTAACCAAACAGAACAAACAAACAAAAGAATTCTATGGTACTTAATTAGCCCCAAAATTTATATATAGTTGTATATATATATATATTCTAAATTTCAATCTGACATAAAACCATTTTATCCCGAGCATTAAATTTGTTTACAACATATAATACAATAATAATAACAATAATAATACACTAAAAAAAAATATCTGAATACGTTTACATAGAATTATGCCGGTTAATCCCACCATCACTCATTCCTAACAGACAACCACAACCACTTTTTTTTTTAACATTACCAATTAAATTAAATAACCCACTATTATTATAACCTTATCCTTTTATAACAAAACATACCTGTTTCTGGTACAAACGGAAAAAAAAAATAATCTCCACTCACCAGTCATTCCCAGTATTCTTGCTTCTTCCTTCCACCATAAATATGCCGTCCAGATGATCTAAAAGGCTTGCTTCTATCTCTTCCAGCCTCTCACCAGCTATGGCGTCTTCCATCTATGTCCATCAGCTTCACCATCAATACATCACGACGTTCTTTTTCGTTTTGCTGCCCTAACTGGGCATAAGCATCCATAGAGGCACGCAATGTGGATCTCATCAGTCTATCCTACCGACTACGCCAATGTCACGAGGCGTCTTCTCGTGTAACGGTTCCCGATAGTAATTAGTACTGATGAGACCAATAAGTAATCATGCCTCTAAACAAAACAAAGAACATTTAATAATTAAGAAAAAAAAAGTATTTACAATTTCTAATACATCAACGGGCTAGGCTCATCGCCCATCTCTCCCGTGGTTTCAGATCATTCAATAATAAACAAAATCACAGTTTCTGCGACCAGCGGCCAAACATGTCTTCATCCTTCCAGGTCAAGGGCCTCTCTGCTCTCTCCCTCCAATGTTTATTTTCTTTCCAACCCTCGCATCCCCCATCCGCGGAGAGTCCACTTCGAAATTCCAGAGATGCATTAGGGGTGCGAGGTTGTTAGAGTGTTCGGGGGGGGGGGGGGGGACACGAATGTGACATATTGTATTACACTTTTCCAGGTTATGTTATGAATGAAAATTACAGATTGTGAATGAAACGGCCAGCTAAATAAGTTTCAAACTGTTCTTTATTGAACTACTACTTTAGACAGTGTTGTAGTTGGAAAAAAAAAATTGTGGGAACTCACCTTTTCATAGAGTAGATATTGATGTAACCGGATTTTTGCTAAGCCAAAATCCAGTTTAAAACATTTAGCCAAAATACAACTTTTTTCAATTAACAATTATGATTATTACTGTAGACTCCCGATTATCCGAGTTAATATGGACCCATCTCACCTCGGATAAGCAAAAAACTCGGACAAACCGGATCGTCACCAACTAAGGAGATGAAATATATAATTTTTCACTTTATTCATTCCTTTTTATGGTACTAGAAACATTTCTTTGATGTACATTTCCGTTATTTTTAAGAAACTAGGTGTTCGGCCCCCGTACGAGCTACTCTCGCCAACCCCCGTTCAGACACCGCAGTCTCTAAAAGCACGCTAATTTGATCGGCTTTAAAAAGATTTTGAAAGATTGAACTATAATTTAAAAAACAGTGGCGATCTCCCTATAAACGGGTTTCTATTCATTTCTCTTTGATTGGGGAATTTTAAGGAAAAATCAGCTGCTGTTAAAAGATACAATGGCTGTTTTCGTCTTTGATTAAATACAATCAGTTAAACATTTCAAAATAAGTTAATATAAAATAAATTAAGTAAACAGAGTCTTTGTCGCCCGAAATTTTTTAACAAAGAGAAAAGAAAGTTCTTTTAAATAAGACATTTTAAGTGTATCGTTTTTAGTCTGACGTAATTTTCACCAAACTTTTCTTTCTCTTTTTAATATTCACGTGAAAATACTTTTGTTAGAAATGAAATATTATTTGCGCTGCCCTAACAAAAATAGTTGAAAATATCAAATAAATGTCTCGCGCAATTTTTAAATTTAAACTGTTTTGCAATATTATTTTTTGTTCATTTTACGTAATAAATGTAATGTGACGTAATTTCTCCTATTTAAGACTTCTAATGCATGTTAATGAATATATTATTTTACAATATCCTTTCTCTTTTAAAATTCCCGTGTAAATATAGTTTTTATGAAGTAATTTTCCCTGCTTTTTATATGTAATTATTTAATTCTAATTTGAAAGTTTTTTTTTCTGTTTATAATAGTCACGTGTAAATAAATTTTTAATTTGAAGCAAACATTATTGTTTACGCTGTTTATAAAGTTGGCAACAGTTTAAATTAATACGATTTTCTAAAATAAGTAAAAAATATCTCTCGAAATGCTGAAAATTTGAATTTAAAATAGAAATAAAACCTCAAAAAATGAGTCAAATTAAATAAATAAATGCAGTCTACACACCGGGAAATTCTAACGTATAAAATGATCTAAAAATGAATTAATTCCCATGTATAAAGTTTGCTCCTATAAAACTTTTTTAATGGAACGATTTTGTCCAACTTTAGCATTAAATATCTCTTAAAATAATTCTTCGATTTGAAAACTGTCTGCATCAGCGTGTTTATCAAACATTTCTCTTATAATACTGCCGATTTTCATATTTTTGTATGCAATATTTTTCTTAATATTAACGGAGAAAGACCTCCTTTCACAAAAAATTCAAAACCCGCGCGCGGTGACAGCGTAAGTTACTTTTCTTAAGAATTGAGAGATTCTTTCTCTTTTAAAAGTCACGTGTAAATATAGTTTTTAGGACGTAATTTTCAATAAGTTCCTGCTTTTTATATTTTCTGTTTATAATAGTCACGTGTAAAATAAATTTTTAATTTGAAGCAAACAGTATTGTTTGCGCTGTTTATACAGCTGGCAACAGTTTAAATTAATAACCTTTTCTAAAATATGTAAAAAATATCTCTCGAAATGCTGAAAATTTGAATTTAAAATAGAAATAAAACCTCAAAAAATGAGTCAAATTAAAAAGCTAAATGAAGTCTGCACACCGGGAAATTCTAACGCATAAAATGATCTAAAAAGGATTAAATTCCCGTGTACAGTTTTTGCTCCAATAAAACTTTTTTAATGGAACGATTTTGTCCAACTTTAGCATTAAATATCTCTTAAAATAATTCCTCGATTTGAAAACTGTCTGCATTAGCGTGTTTATCAAACATTTCTCTATAATACCACTGATTTTCATATTTTTGTATGCAATATTTTGCTTAATATTAACGAAGAAAGACCTCCGGTCACAAAAAATTCAAAACCGGCGGCGGTGACAGCGTTAGTTACCTTTTTTTAGAATAGGGAGATACCGGGAATGAAATTGTTTTTTCATTTTTATGGTACTAGTTTAAATTGGCAGCTGTGTGATTCTATTAGCGTCATGAAAATAGCAGGTGTAGCCTTTTCTTTCTGTTCAAAGTATTAAATAGTTTTTTTCAATCGAACTTATACCTTTAGAATGGATCATTTTCTTCGGGTGAGCTGATGGCTTTTATTATTATGAAACAGCCATTATAAATGAAGTGTTAAGTGAAGATGAAAGAGCAGTCGTAAAAAGTTAGAACTCTGATTTTCTGGTCAGAATGGGGGGAATTAAATAATAATAATAAAAAAATGATGGCCATTTTTTTTCCCATTCTGACCACAAAATCAGAGTTCTAACATTTTACGACTGCTCTTTCATCTTCACCTAATACTTCATTTATAATGGCTGTTTCATAATAATAGAATCCATCAGTCCATCAGAAGAAAATAACTCGGTTAAAGCGGCTTATAAATATAAGTGAAACGGATCTTCTTAAAACTAGCATACATTACTGTTTCGCTTAAAAAATCGCTTAAAAAGTAATTTTGATAATAAAATTAATAAAATAAAAATAAAAAAATTTTCAAAAAAATTATGGCCTTTTTTTTCTTAATCTGACCAGAAAATCAGCGTTCTAACTTTTTACGGCTACTCTTTCATCTACACCCAACACTTCATTTATAATGGCTGGTTCATAATAATAGAAACCATCAGTCCATCGGAAGAAAACGATCCATTCCAAAGGTATAAGTTCGATTGAAAAAACTATTTAATATTTTGAGCAGACAGAAGAGGCTACACCTGCAATTTTCATAACAGTATAGAAAAATATAGCTGCCAATTTGTACGGTTTTGTTACCTCTAAAATTGAATACAAATTTTTGCCATATTGAATCGTTGACAATTGTTAGATTTCGGCGATTGAACTAGGAAAAATTCACTGGTATGTTTTAGAGGTAAGAAAAAAAAATCTTAGAAATTGGTAGCTATGCAGTAGCGTAATACTGCAGCGAAAAAAAACTGCAGCAAAATTGACATTTAACAAACGAAAAACTTTTAAGGGCTTTTTCAAATAAACAGTTTCATTCCCCGTATTTATTAAAAGTAACTGAAATGTACAAAATGTACATTAAAAAAAAAATGTTGCTAGTACCATAAAAATGAATGAATTAGATGAAAATTTATATGTCATCTCTTCAGTGAGTGACGATTTGTGTTAATCCGGTTTATACGAGTTTTTTGCTTATCCGGGGTAAGCTTGGTCCATATTAACTCATATAATCGGGACTTTACTGTATAGCAAATTTATATTTAACCGTGGAAAAAACAATTTAAAAAAATGCATTCGAGGTTCTAAATAATTAGAAAAAAACGTTACATAGAGTATAATAAGCTATATGTATGACACTGTAATAATGTTTTTTAATAATTCCACGAACCGGAACAATATTTTCCATACTTTCCCGAACCGGAACAATATTTGTCACAATTTTACAAACCGACACATCGTTCCGGTTTGCTCCGGTACATTTCGAGACCTGAAAATAGTGACTATAATGAACGATCGTTATGTCGAGCGCCTATTGAATATATACTACGAAGTTCTTCTTTGTTCAGAGGGATTGTAAATTCATTCTTATGTGAAAAACTTAACTTTGTAACATCGCCCCCTCCTTGAAGACTTTTAAGATCCGACCTTGGTTTTCAGGAGCTGCTGTTAGACACGTTTCAGGGGTTTACAGATAATTAAGCTGAGTTTGTGAGTGTCGGTTTGGTCTGCGGTGATATCAATAATATGTAGACAGCAAAATGTAGTAAATAAGCATTTTAGAGGCACAAATTAAAGTAAAATCACTTAAAATATGCTTTTAATATTAAACTATCTCAGAGAAATCAAAAATTGAATGTAAATTTCCAACGCTTCAATTTTAAAGTTGTTCTTACAGTTAGAAGACGTAACAAGGATAGCAATTAATCATTCCTCAGCTGTAAAATGTTATGTAAACATGATACAAAGAATATGTGATTTTTACAAATTTTTGAAAACGCATTGATATCGGTATATATTTTTTTTATTTAATGTTTAAATTAAAACTTTTAAACATTTTCGCATACCTATACCACGTTTTTGAAATATTAATCAGTGAATTTCAAAGTACGTACTGTTTTAAAGCTCATTTTAAAATTTGTATTGCAAATTTGTAAAATATTTCGTTGATATTTTGATAATCTCTTGTATAGTAAAGTTCTTAAAAACAAGGGGGGGGGGGGGAAAGCGTACGTTCTTTTTTCTTTATATATAAAAAGGTCAAAGTTTGTTTTAAATTGTGATATCGATGAAGACTGTCTGTTTTTATACAAAGTAACATAATTTTAAATTCCTAAATATAAACAATTTGCCCTGTTTTATACATTGGACTATCACAAAACATAATATAGTTGATTTTTACTGCAAAACAAAACGATCGATGATTTGCTGCTCAAATTTTAGCCGAAAAACATCCCTCCTTCGAAATCCGGGAGTTAAATCTTCGATTCTAGTAGAATAAAAACAAGGATTTAACACGAGCTTTAACTTTGGGAATTCTCTAGAGAATAGAGCTTTAACTTTGGAAACTTGCTTAGAGAATAGAGATTTCCAGGTGATCTAGTGTTTACCATTTACTTGAAGATGATGAAAAAAGTTTGGTAGATACGGATGTAATAGATTTACCAAAGATAAGAAAGATGTATTCAGCTATTGGGGTGAATATAATATTAACGAAGATCCCATCTTTTTAAAATAATGCAAATTATTTACATACAAAATACTTTGAGGAATTACACCACCTTGGCGCTAGGAAATATGGATATAAAAATTACAGTTTTCTTACGCAGCTATTACATATGTATAATAATATTTATTTTACACATATACATGTATGTTTTATGAATTATTTAAAAAATAATAATACATTTTTTTAATGCCGTAGTTATGAGTCAAGTACATAGAAAAAAATAAGACCTAAAACGAGTAGAAAACATACTCGAATTGGTTAGAAAGATTCTTAGGTATGAGGTTACCCAATTTGGGTCCATATACCTGTTTTGGTTACCACTATGTATCCATTTTGGGCACTGTTAAATACCCATTTTGAAAAAAATATCTGGATAAAACAGCGCAGGAAAAGAAAAAAAAAGCTGTCGTCCTGAGACAAAAAAGTAATATTAAAATGGAAATCAATAATAATCCCTGTAAGTATCATGCTTTTATATTTAAAAATGTGTCAGAAAGTTTCGCGTTGTTGAGCAGGGAAAAATATTTTTCTGAGAACCGCCTTAAACCGGCAGTACGGGGCGGGGTGTTTTGAAACCCCACGCCCAGAAATATTCGTCTGCTGCCGGTGAGTGCTTTTAATTTATTGTTTATTAATTTTTTTTAATTAACGATAATTTAATATTTTATTTATCATTTTTCACCGAGAAAGAGCATTATTATCATGAATTTCACTAACAGACGGAATTCTACAGTTTTTTTTTTTTTCCTTTCCGTATTTATGCCATTTAATATGTTTGGGGTGTGCTGACACCCCATGCCCGTTCTCGTGTTACGTTTCATGGCGCGCGTCTGCCGGGTTAAAAGGAAGCAACGAGTAGTAGACTTAAATACTGTACTGGAAACTGTTAAAAAGGTCAATGTAGTTTCATAAAAACATGAGAAAAAACAAATCTACCTACATACAGTAATCCCCCAACATTCGCGGATTTAATATTCGTGAGTTTTGATTATTCGCGAAATAAAAAATGAAGACCATTTCAACATTCGCGATTATTTAACTTGATTATTCGCGAATTTTATTTTATAAAGAATATATATCTACCCTATATATATAAAATCCCAATGAAACGAATTTATGAAACGGATGTATGAAACGAATTTATGAAACGGATATATGAATCGACTGATTAAACAACTGATTATGTTTCAAGCGATTTCTCCTAAAATATGGAATACTTTGCGATGAAATTAACACCAAAAATCAGCATTGGTCCGGAGATCTCAAAACTGGTATTAGAATTTTTAAATTCGAATTAGTTTTCGAAATATTAATTTTTTTCTAATTTTATATACATTTTTCTAATGATGGCAACTCAAATTTTAATCAAACAGATATTTTTTTTCATATTTCAGAAAAGGTTGACATGGTAACCCGGCTATTGTTGTTTATTTGATAATAAATGTTTATTTACTTTTATTTATTTTTATAAATTATATAAATTATTTTGTTCTATAATTATTAATTTTTTTTTATATTTCCTTTAGAAAATAATAGAAAATAATTAAAAAATACGGTACTACTTAGTTATTCCGTCGACCAAATTCGCCAAATTATATAAATCGCCAAAACACTCGCCAAATTATACAAACTGACATAATTTTTATTTTAAATAACGAAAGAACAGATAAATTAGTATAACATTAATAAATATACAAATAAAAAGTCGAAATAAAAATCACTTGATGACGTAAACACGTGTAACTTGCTTAAAGTTAAGTGAATGTGACATTTACGATCAATCATTATTGGCATTTAATCTTATAGTTTGGCGATAGATTTTTGGCCGACGGGATAACTAAGTAATACCAAAAATGCATAAGTAACTGGTATTTGAAAACGAGGTTTTCGCCAAATTTTCGTTAAAAAAAAAAAGAAAAAAGAAAAGAAAAAAATCACGCCAAACCTGCTGTGCGTATATGACATCTGGTCAAATATTACAACTCGAAAAAAAAAAAAAAAATGCTAACTGGCGAGTTGAAAAAAAAAAAAGCTATTGGCGAGATTTGCATCCGGCTAGCGTAACAGTACCAAGAATTCTTTGCAACCATGGAAATTTTATGTAGTTTTATTCAAAAAAAAATTTTTTTTGATTTTTTAATCAAAATGGAAAACTTACGGTCCCATATTGGCGCGATTTTTTTCTGACGCCAATGTCATATAAGGAACGGGCACTTAACTGGCACCAAAGTATCGTTATTTTGCTTGATATGGTAAGCCGGATGTTGTTGTTTATGCTGTTGATGCGTTCCTCAAATTGGCGTCGTTAAAAAATCGCGCCAATATGAGACATATATGACATCTGTGCCAAATTTTTATATGAACGGCGAAGGGATCAGACCGTATTTGTTTATGGCAGTTGATGACTTGAACTATTATAATATAGATGAAATGATGGCGATAGAATAATATTTGGCGACTTATCACCTGTGCCTGGCTAACATTAAAGTGCTAAAATGGCACCTAGAGTATAAAAAGCGAAGTGATCCGCCCGGAACTGTTGATGATAGTCACATGACTTAGCTATTGTTATAGAGATTGTTTTAAAATACCGGGAGACAAAGACTCTGTATACTTAATTTATTTTATTTTAACTTCTTTTCAAATGTTTAACTGATCCTCTTTAATCAAACACGAAAACAACCATTGGATGTCTTAACAGCAACTGATTCGCCCTTAAATTTTTGCAATCAAAGGGAATTGAATGGAAACCCGTTTACAGGGAGATCTGCACAGCTTTTTTCAGTATAATTCAATCTTCTCAAATATTTTAAAACCCATCAGATTAGCGTGTTTTTATATTCTGCGGTGTCTGAACGGGGGTTGGCGAGCGTAGCTTGCAGAGGGCAGAGCCCCCTAGTATATATATATATATATTTACAAAGTAAACTAGCTTTCCTTTACCAATTCCATAAACTATTTGACACTGGACAGCTGAATAGTACCGTACAGCCTAAGTTCCGAGAATTTCCAACCTTGTATTGAGGCAAAATATAGATTAGTAATTTCGAGAAACCCGAGACAAGACATAATGCTAAAAATTAAAAAAATCCTAAATTTTCTAAAATTCAAAATTTTTATTGCGATTGAAAAACTTTTTGCAAAAATTCTATGGAAAATTTTAAAGCTCCAACACTAACTTGTTGAGAAAGCGATACAATACAATCCTCAACTGCTGAGAAGTCTTAAATTTAAAAGGGAAATCGAGACCGCAACTTTTCCTTACATGGAAATTCATAAACAAAAGATCTGTTCTTCCAAACAATCGTATATCAATAAATTTTTCAGCCATCAACTCTCAACTCATCTTTGCACAGGGGCGTAGCTACCGTGGAGCAGTTGGAGCAGACTGCTCCAGGCGCACGAATCCTAAGGGCGCAAAATTAGAAAAAGCGAATTAAAGATTTCTTAAAATATTTGTAATTTTTTTTCATTATTAATCAGACATTATAGATGAATCTTGTTACAATCAGCGTATTCCTATGATATTTTACCTTGTGTTTAACCTCAACTATTTCGATTTAAAATATGTTTCCATACACAGTTGAAAGAAATGACTTCTATTCAGGAAGTTTTAATTTTAATTCATACCATATTGCAGCCTCAAGTAACTTCTCCAACAGCGTTTCAGCATGCCTGATTATTTTGTGTAACTTTTCTGCAGACGACCGTTGAAGATCTTCAGATCTTAAAGTAATCAAAACTTATTTAATCATCGGTTACTTTACTGGCTACCACTATTTCCAAAAAATAATCTTTCTGGTACATTTCCATTAAAAATGTTTTAGAAATTTATCATGATGATTACTGTGCGTAAATAATGGTAACCAAAGAATTCACCGCTGATAAACCTATATGTACGATGTAACAGTAGTAATTTACGATAATTATTTTACGATTTGAAAAAAAAAATAGCCTGACAAGTTGAAGAAAATTATTAACCATTTTACAGACGAAATGCAAGAAAACAAAAATTTTGAAGGGTATTTTTTTTGTTTGTTTTGTGGAAACTAAACATGCATTAATACAGATTACAAAATAATAATAAGAGCTGTATTTAAACATATTCCACATCAGCTCAAGGCGACAAAATTTAGACGGGGGGGGGTGGGGGGGGGTGGAGGGGGAGGGGGTAAGGGTAAGCAGCAACTTAAATATTTTGTGAATATTGTTTTTAAGATTTTGAAAATATTGCAAATATCAAATGCAGAATCGATAAGCTTCAAAAAGAGAGAAAAAGTTAAATACCCAATTCAGTGTTCCTTAGTGCCTGATTATAGCCTATGCAAAATTACACTACTTTTTGGTAACAGTATTTTTCCGCATCAAACCTTATTTAATCGCATAATTTTAGGATTAAATAAGGCAGACTGGCTCGCCGGGCAACCGACCTGCAGTCTGTGCGCCCTAAACCAGGTAAAGCTGCTCCCTCCCTTAGTTGAAGCTAATAGTTTTAAAATTTGTTATACGCATTACATATGAAAAGTCTTAAATCATTTAATAATTTAAAAAAATATAACTTTTTTGAATCATTTTTTATTAATGATTTTTATTTCTCTTTGCAAGGCAGAAGAATTGATTTTTTTTCTTGAAAGTTTCTTTACTTCAGAGGACCATTTAAATCTTTTAAAACCTAATGTATATATTCTGTAATTTTCTTTGTGACCAATAGCGACATCGTCTGCCCCAAGAATTCTCAGCCTGTCTGGTACCAAACAGCGCGGAATCTCTTTAAATATACATATACGTATTTTATTTTATTTAGTTTTTTGTAAAATCATTTATGAAGTATTTGTTTGAAATGCGTAGGCTTCGTGTATTCGTACAATGCTGTGATTGTAATTTCCCCTATATACAGTCGAACCCGGTTAAGACGCGTTTCAAGGGAGTGGACAAAAGTCGCGTATTAAGCGGGATCGCTTATTAAACGTGATTTGTATAGTGTTGCATGAACATGACTTATTTGCACCGTCAATTCGTTTAAATGACCTTTAGAGCTTTCATTTAGATGTTAACGGTCGAAAGTTGTGTGTTTTAGGTATATTTAGATTAAAATTTAATTGTATTCCAATTTAACTGATTCTTTCTTTTTATAGGACCGACTGGGATAATAACTGAAAATAAATATGGATTTAAACATCACTTTATCATAGATTAATACATTGCAATTAAAAATAAAACAACAAAAATAATTTCCCTGCTAGATTAATTTTTTCAACAGAAAGAAAAAAATAATAAGTCTTTGAAGTACAACCTACTTTTTAAAATCTTAATTTGTACTTGCAATAATGAGTACCATTACAATCTGTCCTTCTTTTTAATATAAGAAGAAACTATCCTATCCTTATTAATCTTTGTGCAAAAATTTTTGTTAGCATAGCAAACAGTAAAGAAAACACAGAAAACATAAAAGAATTATCCAACCCCAGTCGTATTTGTTTAATCTTTACCAGTTTCATTTTTGTTACCTATAATATGCATCATAAAACATAGTAGTGATATAACGTATATTTAAAACTTCACTATCAACAGGTATGATCATTTCTAATCATAATAAATTTTATGACGTATCTGAGTAACCCGAATTAGTCTGTCTCCCTCTACTGCACTAAAAAAATACACAAAGCGAGAGACAAAGAATGTTTTGAATATACAAAGAATGAGTAGGAGGTTAGGATCAAAGACGGTTCTCAGTTTTGAACAATTTAGAGGGGTTTTATTTTATTCAAATATCTACCACTATTTCAATTATTAATTTTCGCCTTAATTAATCTGTTATTAATTAAAGTAAATAATACTATCCGGAAATAGTGTTTTTTACCTGAATATAAAAAAAAATATATATATTCGCTAAACTGGCAACATTCGAGAAGACAGAAGGAATTCGCATCTTGTTCAATGAATTCGCATCTAAAGCGTGATTTTTTTCCTCAAAGGACCGGAAATTTATTGCGTATTAAACGGGTTCGCGTAATATCCGTTCGCGTATTAAACATGATATTTTTGCATTATCCTTATGGGCGATGTTCAAGGGATCGGAAAAAATCCGCGTGTTAAGCGGGATTGCGTATTAACCGTGAGCGTCTTAACCGGGTTCGACTGTATATGTGTATTATATTGATTTTTGCGCTTGATGTGCAAAAGTATTTAAAGAATATTTTCGGCGAAGAAAATGTAATTCAAACATTCTTTTTTGTTAAAAATCACATTTTAATATGAAAACGAGACTGTTTCAATATTGTCTATAAATGTGATAATCAGAACGGCGGTTAGCTATTTTGTATATACGCTAGAACAGGACTGTTTTTTTTTTTTTTTTTTTTTAAACCGATTTTTCACACAGTTATCAAGCTCGTATTTCAGACAAAATCGTGTTAAAGATATATGACAAGACTCTTTTTTTCCCTTCGTTGACTGTTTTTTCTGCTTTCGTTGGGAAATTCCGTTGAAATCTTTGACAATGTTTTCAGTAAGATCTATTGTGTTTACAAAAAATCCGGAAAACGTCTTTCGATTACAAAGTTTCTGGATAGCAACACATGCCAATTCTCGAGCAAAAAATAATTAAAATGCATCTCATAAAATTGCCCCTTTGAATTTAAGAACAGCTTTAAGAAATGAAATCATAAAAATTTCAGGTTCATTTAAGAATATTATCATGGGCCCGGGCAACACCGGGTAGATCAGCTAGTCTATACTAATAAAAGGAAGTTTCGCTGTGTGTGTGGTGGCTAGTGAAATATATTGCACGTAGAAGTCTGAAAATTTGAATGAGGGTAGTCCAAAGACAGGTCCTGATACACCTGGAGCTCAGATTTTTGATTTTTTTTTATGACCGGCGCCCCCTTAGCACCTTTCAGTTTGTATGCCCTGTATTGCTCAAAACTTGCCCCCTTTTTATCCGATCTTTTTCGTTTTGGGGGCCTTTTCCCATTTAATTATAATCCGTTTCTACATTCCAGTTAAGACACTGGACACCTTGAAATTTTTCTGCGCCATGCATTTTTCACACCCTAATATTGTCAACCTCTCAATGCATAACTTTAAAACCGAGACTTGGACTCCTCTCCCTGGGCCAGCACCCTCATATTTTTATTGGGCACTTAGTGCCCTTTTTAAAGAATTTTCCCCATTTTTTTTCGCGCTTCTTTAAGATTTTATTCGAATGAATAATAAATACCCTATGCTTAATTTCGACTTATTGAGATCTAAAGCGCTAAGTACTAGAACCTTTTAACATGTTTCCATCTTAGGGCCCTGCTCTCAACTATTAGTTGGCCCCTTTTGGACCTCCTATTATATCTCCCTTAAAAATGGTCTGATTCACTAACTTTTTTTGCAACAACATGATAGGAAATCTAGCTACTACGCGAACAACATAAAAAATTTTTAGATTTCAGCTACTACCAAATTTTAAATTTAATCGCCTTCTTGGGGCCCTTGCCCAGCTACATTCCAGTTGAGATCCTGGACCGCTGGGGCTTGGTACAAAGCCACGAAGTTTTTGTGCTCTAAATTGTTAATAAATCGCCCCTTTTAATCCGTCCTTCGTTTTTGGGGCTCTTTTTCCATTTGGCTTTTTTTTTCATTTCTACATTTCAGTTCAGATACCGGCCCCCTAGGATAACTTTTTGTGCGCCATGCATTTTTCACCCACTAATTCTCATTGCATAACTTCAAAATTGAGTCTTGGACTTCTCTCCCCGAGCCAACACCTTCATATTTTTATTGGGATTCTAGAGCTCTTTTTTAAAGCATTTCTTTAAAAATTTTTTCCAATGATTAATACTTATACCCTATACTTAATTTCGACTAATTGAAAATCTAAAGCGCTAAGTACTAGGGCCTTTTATCGTGTTTTCATCTTAGGCCTTGCTCTTAATTATCAATAAGCTCCTTTTGGTCCCCTATAAAAATGGTCCGATTCACTAAGATTTTTTCCCTAACTATTTCTTAGGTCCTCCAGCTACTACATGAATAACAAAAAAATTACTCACACTTCAGCTACCACCAATTTTAAATATTAATTGCCTTCTTAGGGTCCTTGGTGCAGTTTCATTAAAAATTATCCGATAGTCTTGCAATTTTCTTTAGCATAGTTCTATGGTCCTCTGGCTACTTTAGAAACCAATAAAAAATTTCTTTTACTCCAGCTACCACCTTTTTCGAATATTAATCTTCTTTTACGGCATCAACTTACGTTTACTCACTACAGCCGTGAATTAAAATTCGCGCTACTGTTAAAGGTAAGTGGTTAACTGTAGAGGGAAGGATTTCCTCCGTAAATTAAATATCACGTTAATGTTAAAGGTAATTCGTTAAATCCGTCAACAAGCACCTTCTATTGCTTCGGGGTGCATTCTTTCCTCGAATTCTAGGGGGCCGATTTCAACGGGAATTGGTTAATTCAACCTAGATTACGATTCAGCTACTTTATGATTCAGCTCTGTATTATGAAAATTTGTCTTAGACTTCATTTACTAACATTTTCGAACATTAATGGTGCATTCTTTTCTCGGGATCAATATGTCCGATTTCAACGGTAAATAAATAATTAAGATTAGCTTACTATTCAGCTACTTTCTGCATTGTGAAAGTTTATCTTAGACTTCTGTTACCACCATTTTCGAACATTAACGGCGCATTCTTTTCCCGGCTGTTATGGGCTCTATTTCAACGGAAATTGGTCCATTCAACTTAGCTTACGATTGTTTTAAAGATTATAGTTCCACCGCCAGGATTCGCATTCTTATCTCGGGTTCTATGGGCTCGATTACTACGGGGTTTATTCATTCAATTTTCGATTGTTTCCGTCGCGTACGGAATACTCCTGGCATACACTGCCTTTAGTAGCGGGGACCCAGGCCACAGTTTCATTCTGAAAGAGGTTTGTCGGGAATAAACTAGACGCTGCCGAAGGCAGTGGGCCACCCCTAAAACCATGTTCATTTGAATTACTTATGAATATATAAAATCATACAAACTTTATTTTTGTTTACGTTATTATAACGGGCCCGCCGTTATAATATAACGGCAACGCCGGCCTGGTCAACTAGTTACACATATATATATGTATATATGTAACTTCCAAACAAAATTACGCAGAACTATTTTGAGAGACAAGAGGGCGCACAAATTTTGCTTGCTCCAGGGCGCTGAATATGTAGCTACGCCACTGTCCTTTGCACAATATGTTTATAATTATTCAAATTTATTTACTGCATATTACTTTATAATGCTTAATAAATATATTATTACGTTTCAATAGCTTTTATCCATTTAAAATTCATAAAACCTATCTCCCTTTTATGCACGCGAAGATAGTCTAACACACGCTTCGTGTTATCCTATGGGCAGGTTATTTTCGAATTTCTCGTTTCAATTTGAATATTTTTAAACGATTTTTTTTTTTTTTTTTTTTTTTTGCTTAGGATGGCTGAGCTTGATCTTTAATATGACTCTTTTTTACTTTTTCGATTTTGGTAGAATTTTTTTTTTTTTTTTAAAGGTACTTTCAGTTTCCAAACCGGTTTCAAAACTGAAAGTACCTTTGTAAAAAAAAATCTGCAACCGAAATCGAAAAAGTAAAAAAAAAGAGTCATATTAAAGATTGAGCTCAGCTATCCTGTGCAAAAAAAATCGTTTAAAAATATTCAAATTGAAACGAGAAATTCGAAAATAACCTGCCCATAGAATTAACATTACGAAACATGTGTTTTCAAGTGCACGAAGAAGCCCCTTAAGGGATTACTATATTTGATATAGTAAATACAGTAGAGCGCCGATTATCGGAACTCCAGTTAACCGAACTTCCAATTATCCGAACAGCCTAATTTCTTTCAAAATATTTTTTTAACCGAACTTCCATTTATCCGAACAGCTTATTTCTCTCAAAAAAAATTTTTTTTTAAATGATGATGATATTGTGGATGAGATTTAAAATGAAAAAGAAATTGAAGAAATGAAAACGAATGCTCTGGAAATGACCCAGGTCCATCACATAACGAAGAATTTGAATGTTTGCAAACAGGTATGAAATGGCTCGAACAGCAGAAGAACTCTGATCCTATTCAACTAACGTATTTACAAAGAATTCGAGGTATGGCAGCATTGGAAAGAACGTCTTCTTTGAACCAAGCAACAATCGAAAGCTTTTTTACTTAAATTGTAATCTCTGGAGTTCAGAAAATGATAAAAAGAGAAAAAGAAAATTTTAAATGATAAAAAAGTAAAAAAAAAAAAGTTTTTAAACACGTTATCACTAACTGATGCTGCCAGTCCTAAGTCTGGATAAAGTGTGACGGTTTTAGTATAGTCAGTAGGAACATCCCTTAAATTGACTGTCCATTTATCCGAACTAGGGTCGGTCCCGACTTGTTCGGATAATCGGCGCTCTACTGTAGTTCAATTTAATTAAAATATAAAACATATAAGAATTATTATACTATTAGCTACAATATTTTCATGTCAAATATACTATGTTCAATTATATATTTATAGTAGTAAAATCTCTTATTCTTTTAAAAATCCATTATATTCATCAATCAGTAATTTTTTTTTTTTCAGAAATTTAATTTTTTTTTATATCTGCATACAGATACAGCACGAAACCATTCGTCCGCCATATTATTAAAAGAAATAACAAAAATAATCTTATAACGCCAACTAATGAAAGGCTGTCGAAAGCGGCAGAACTATTAATAATTTACTCTGCTATCTTTAAAACATGGAATTTAAATTATGTATCAATGGCAAATATTTTTTTTTTCCAGGATAAAGGAATTCTTTTTAATTAACAATAAATTATTACCAGAAAAAAAATGTAAAGGAATCTAACCCCTTATTATTTTCCTTCAAACTCATTTGCAGAAATGCGTTTCATAGCAACGAAAAAGAGATCAACGGAGCTCTGTCCATATATTTTTCTAGAGTACAATAACTGTCAAAAAAAGAAGAAGATAAAGTTATGATTTCGATTTTCCGAAACCGTGTAATTTGCGATCTCCAGTTACAGAACGTTAAACTTGATATATATTTTAGTAGCCGATTCCAAAGCAGTCATAAAATAACTCATGCCACTGTTTTTTTTGTTTATTGATTAATAATATAATAACTTTCAGATATTACTTTATTTTCCATGTGGCGTGCATTTAGGGAGGTAGATTTGATATTAATATAGTTTTCAAGTTATAGTAATTATCGTTTGATAAAATGAATTACAGTAGACAAAACGCCCCTTTTACATTCTTTTATTTTACTCAACTCGGTTTTCATATGTAAAAATGGAATTTTGTAACGATTTTTTCCTCACTTCTTGATATGCTAGAGATATAAAAAAATATACCCACAGATGTGTTTTCGATGACAATACAATGTTTTAATATTTACTTAATTATAAAGTTTACTTCTAAAGCATTTTTCCGTTAGCCGGCTGCAGGTGATAAATTACCAAATATGTTTTATGACATACAATTGTATACGAGATACAATGAATTTAACTATCGTGAAACCAGGCACACACACACACAAAAAAGGCCAACTGGCTATGAAACTGCAACAACGAAATAAGAAAATATAAATGAAAAACAAAGAGCGATACAGTAACACGGCCACGCCGATTATCCAAACTCCAGTTAACCGAATTGTCCAATTACCCAAAAAATCCCTGTAACGCTTTTTCGTTGTTAATACGATGATGATGATTACGCAAACTCCTGTCAACCACTCATAAAGACTTCGAATAAACGGTGTTTTGTTGATAGGTTGCTACCACCGATATATGCGTGATATCGGACACAATGTGAGAAGGATTATAATTAAATACTAACTTATTCAGTTAATAATAAAGAATAATTTATTTACAGATTATTAAAAATAAAACATTATTTACAATTATAGGCTTGGATGTAGCAGATCCTTCCCAACACTAAGTTATACGTTGAAATAATGTCTACGTACTGGGTAGTATTATTAAACTACGCGCTATTCCCTTCTCACTTTATCGAACTCAGCAAGGCTTATCGGAGAACCACTCGGGTATCTCCCTTCGTATATACGTTTCTTTCGCAGGAGTCGTTTCTCAGGAACACTTTATCCAGGGCTCCAACCCCAAACCTCCAGCCTCTACCTACGAGAATTTAGCTAGGACTCCCCAAAAACCCTCTCTTAGCTTCTACCTACGAGAGAAAAACACATGGGGTCCTTCCCTGTACAATTAAGGAAACACCTTATCTCTCACTGCACTTTGCTTCCTGGCTCAGTCATTCAGTAGAGATTCCCAAGGACTTCTTTTGTTCGTTTATCTATTTTCCTTGTTGATCACATTCTCGTATACAAAAGAAATACTGGTATGTCGTTTACACAGTGGATCTTTTCATACAATAACATATGGATATAACAGCTCGTTCCAACTTCAAGATAAATTTAAAAAAAACGTTTATCTAACCCAAATCCGAATAGGTAAGAACGTGATTTACATACAAAATACAATAAATAAAATAAAATAATGTTACTTAATAGTAATCTCACTTAGTCACATGTTCATCAGCGTCAGAAACCTGACAATCCGCCCTCCCCTCTTTTTTTTTCAGGACGGAACGTAGAGCATCAGGGTTTTGCATCCTACTCGATATTGTTTTTATTCTATTCTCTTGAATACATAGACAGAAAAAGATTCAATTCACTTAGGCATGACATCCTTAAGTAATAATTTGAATGAAAAGAAAACGTTAAATTAGTTTAAATCAAAATGTTACGTAGTAAAAAGTTTAACATACTTAATGCAGAAAAATATTCTGTCATTTAATACTTTAAGAGTATTTTACAGACTAAAGAAGTAACAGTAGAAAGTTCATTAGTTTGTGAGTGATTGCATCTGTTTAGGAAATCCTCGTGACGTATGTAGAAATAATACTCGTTTCCTTTTTTGGAAAGTCCGGTGAAATACTGATAAATAATTTTCTCGATCCCACACGATTTAGATAAATTATTTATGAGTGTTGATAGTTCAGATGATCATTTATTTATAACACCTTCCACTGCTATATTTTTAAAAACGTACATTGGTTCCATCAAAAATACTGTTACAGGTAAAAAATGCGTTTGAATCATTTCGGCATAGTCATGACCATTCCTAACATTGCCTGTCCAATTAACCGAAACAGCGCCGGTCCCGATAGGTTCCGATAATCGTCGCTCTACTGTATTCTATTTCATTTTAAAAATACGGTTTAATGCTTCGGGACGAGCATCACGTAGGGGAGACCGGGGCTAGCAGGCACAGTTTTCAGTTATTGATTTTTATTAATTTTTTGTTTAAGTTTTTTATGAACCTTTAACTGTACTTTTAAAGAACAGGCATTGGTCTATAAATAGCCGGAGTTTTGAGTTTGTAGCTTTTGTAGTTTATGTTTAGAAGAAGCCTAAATTAAAAGGAAAATTGCGCGTCGACCTACCCCGCCACGGGGCAAATTGCTTATACCTATGGGGTAAGTTGGCACACGCTTTATAAAACTTTAAATGAAACTCAAATAAGGCACGCAGTTAAGAGAAATCAATTTCATTATTACCGGTAAGTTTAAACAAAGGCGTTATCGCCGTACAATGTAAATTCTAAATTATACAGACATAAAAATAATGAATAAAACATTAACATTGAGTAACTTCTAATCTACTCAATATCATCATCAGAGTTACAGTTGTCACAAATAAAATATCGAGTGTCTCCGTTTGTGCAAGCCTCGTGTGCCCAAAATCTTGCATTGCAACCACTTTTCTCGATATTTGCTGTTTTTCAAGCTACCAGCACACACCAGACACCGAGCCAACTTGCCCCGTGTTCAATGCGCCTACTAGCCCCATAATAAATTTCTTCACAAAAGGGACACGTAACCATGTAAGCATAAATAATCCAAGTAAATCTCATATGGGGTAGGTACAGTTAATCATACACTAAGAAAAACTGCACAAGTTAAATCGCAATTATTAAGATGAGTATTAGAAATTAGAAAAGGAATGAAGCGACAAAAAATTACGTATGAGTGCAAAAAACAGAAAAATCGTAATAAATGTCCACTGCACGTAGGTAACGCTGCAAAACTACAATGAGGATTATAAAATGCAAGAAGAAAGGTACTCTGTGACTGGTTGCGCAATCTATCCACAAACAGGCGATTTATGAGGACTGCGCCTACTTTTTGGACATTTAAAAACTTGTGGTAAAGAATGACCTGTGTGCAATCGTCAAAAGTTGCAAGTTTGAAGTTCTGTATCTTGAAAACTATTTAACAGAAATGAATTTTTTTTTGCAACATTGTAACCTCTGAAAAATTATCTTCCTATTTATTGAGTAAAAATAATCTGGCAACACCATGATTAATCTTTAATTGGTTGTAAAAACTGAAAATTTGTGAATTTTGAATAAATTAGAAACGTTATAAAAATCAAAGGAATTCAAAAACATTTGTGAAACTGATGTCTGATGTAGTATTACATATTACGTATGAAGATCAAATTCCCCAAGTTTGAAAGTTGCCGTTTATTTCCTCCATCTTCAAAAAAACTTAGAAACTTTAAAAAAAATTACAAAATCGTAATTTTTCCTCTTATGTATGATCAAAATATAAATAAAAGAAAGGTCCGACATTAACAATATTGCACAGACATAAAGATCAATAAGTCCATGATATGCTCAAAAAAATTCAAGATTGCCTTTTGATTCCTAACATAGCAAAAATGGGTTCAAAAAGGTAATATCTGTTACATTCCATGAGCTATTTCTCTTTGAATTCGCGCTTGTTTCTTAAAATATTGCACGATTTCAAAGTGAAAAAAAAAATGAGTGCTGCCATCTAGTTTTTGTATCTGGATTTAGGATTAATATGTAATTTTTTGTCCAAACTGAATCATTTTTTTCTACTTTAATTAAATATATTCTTGAGGTAAAAATTAACTGAAAGCAAGAATAAAAGTTTCTGTATTTAAAATATACACTTTTATCTATAATATCAAATAATTTAAAAGATTTCAAAAGCTTCCCTTCACTTTAAAAGAAGTGATAGTAATATTGCATTTTACACTCAACATTTTTACTATTTGTTTTTTTTTTCTCATTAAGGAATAAAAAGGCAAGACTGAAATTAGCAATAGAAATATTTCATTTTGACCTCAAAATTTTTGAAAAATATTTTTTTTTCTCATGACGGAATAAAAATACAATTACTAACTTACGCCAATCTGTTACTTATTATTCATTCCTAATTATAAATAATTTATAATATGGTCTTTCCATTCCTAAGGCTAATAATCGAAATTGAAATTTTAAGCATGTAGACAAAACCTTGATTTTGCATCCACTTTTCATGTAAATTTTAATACTTAAATAAACAATCCTGAAATCTATCATTTTACATTTACTCATAAATAGATATGATCTACTTACATACTGATTTTCATTAAAATCTCTGACATGTCTGCCACAGTTGATTTTGCGTGGAATGACCCATACGTGACACATAAGGTGCTCAGATTCCTTGATTATTCCCACCAGTTATTTTTTATTGTAAATGTTGTCATTTAATCAGAGATGATGATGATGCGAAGACCTTTTGCCCAGGAGACCGAGATCTATGTCCCACATCCCCGGATACTGAACATATGAGGTAGTTGACAAGGTACATTTCCTTGGGCAGCAGTGAAAAATAAAAAGAGGGTTGATGGAGGCTAAGACTTGGGTTCTTGAGTTCAACAAACAAAAAAGGGGAAAAAAGTAAAAAATCAAATAAAAAATAAGCTTTATAACTGGCAAATTTGAGAAGGGGAGGGGGATAATTTTGTAAGATTTACTTAAAAATAAACTAAAATGCTTTTGCCTATTACCCATAAACAGCTGAAGCTCCCCCGGTTATGCGCAATAATATAGTCTTTAACCCTTCATTCTCGCTCCCGTGATATTCACGGGCTGTGTCTTTTATTCAGATTGTTTGATTCCAACCAGTTTCATAAAATAGTGTAATTGGCTTTATTATGGTATCATTTTACCTGTCATTAAATAAGGTGCATATTTCTTTTTCAAAAAAGTGGTGCCAATAAGCAATTTGAATTTTTAAACCGTAATTTAATGTGATCGTTAAGGGGTTAAAAAGACTCTTTGTACTTAACCGCAGCATTTTTCCGATTCAATAAGGCAAAAATTTCTGTTTTGAAAAACCGGTGATAAAAGATAAAAAATTCTATAAAAGACGCTCGTCGCGAAGCGGTTAATCAGTTAATAGTTTAATACTAATTAAATCATGATTATACATTGAGAAATCAATTTTAGAATCTTAAAAAGATAGTTTCAATAATGTTTCATTTTGCTTTCCTTTTGCCATATTTTAAAACAGAGCAAAAATTACAATAATAAAAAAAATAAATTCACTACCTAGCGCTTTCTACCAAGTGTAAAAGAAAAAGTGGATTTTCCATATTCAGGTTTAGTGTCCACGCCAAATTAACGTATTATAACGAATTATTAATACTATTATTATTATTATTATTTTGAAAAATTATGTACTGCAATCATGGAATTAGGCATAATTTAAAAGATAAACATGGAATGCTTATGCAAGAGTATTAAAAAAAACTGTTTTTTCGCTTATATTTATTTAATCGTTTTCATTCGACTTTCTTAAAAAAAGGGTCTTCAATTTTATCTGTAATATTTTATGTGTGTGTGTGTGTGCATAGCTTTGTAATAAAAGCATATATTTTGTCCATTTTCATTTTACTTCGTTTCAAAAGCTTCGTGCAAATTTTATTAAAATTTAATGATGGTTTGTTTGTCAGTCTAACTATCTATTCTCCAATTATCGTGAGAGAATTAAATTAAAAAAAATAATTACGAAAACACGCCTTTAATTAAGTAAATTTTTAAGAATACTTAGAAGTAAAAAATATTTTTTCCAATCAAAAATCTGATGATGAAGCAAAAAATCGTAAAAGCGGGAAAAAATTATGGCCATTTTTTTCCCCATTCTGACCAGAAAATCAGAGTTCTAACTTTTTACGACTGCTCTTTCATCTTCATCTAACACTTCAATTCTCATGGCTGTTTCATAATAATGGAAGCCATCAGTCCATCATAAGAAAATAACTCGGTTCAGCGGGACTCGGATAATCGGGACTCTACTGTATATTTAATTTAAAAAATGATCTTTAGAATATTTTTCTTGGTATTCAGAAGGGGGGGGGGGGGGTCATGACCACGTGACCTCCCCCTTGGATCCCCTATTGTCATTTTGTGCGTCCCTGTAAACGAACTATAAATGCTACTTGTTCTGTATTCTTGCGAAAACATTTTGTAGTCCATCTCAATGATGTATATCAATTTCATTATGTTGGGAGTACAATGCAGTTTATAATCAATTTCATTATGTTTGAAACACAATGTAATTTATGATAATATAATTTTTTTTTTATTGTTAAGCAGAAATTCCTGAAGCCTTTTAACCCTTTCCGGCGCAGAGTAATTCTGTTTGTCAAATGATGAAATGATGTACTGACTGACACCAGAATTTACAAACGAATTCATTAGAAAATAAAAACTTGCTTTTTTTCCCGTACTTTATAAAAAGAAAATTTTAATTAAATATTCTGGGTACCAGTACTCTTAAAATTAGGTGTCCTTTTTTGTGGACACCGCCTTCTAAAGGGTTAAATGACGCGTGTTGCATTCTGAAAAGATAACTTTCTGTCAGATAGTAAAAAGATCAATTTTCAAAAGCCCTATCCAGAAGAAAACAAGAAAGGAAACATCATGCGTCAAGCATAGATTATGAAACACTTTCCAACACATTCAGAATAATGTAACAAAACTGCACCGTTTTAAAAATTAAAATATTACGTTTAATTCAACTATAAGGAAACGCTTAACACATTTCAAAACCCAATTTTAGCTGTTCCCATCTGCAATCGGAAAATTATTCGAATTTTTTCAGCAGCCCTGTAGTTAATAGATTTGTATCTATTAAATTAACTACATGCATGCCGAAATTTAGTTCACTTAAGCGATACACATACTTCAGTTGAAATTTTCCCTTCAGCAATTTCCTCTAATAGGGAGAATGGTACGTGAATACTTTTGTGCTTCCCTTTATATGAGGTATAGAATTTATATATAACGAGTAACGTGCAAAAAATTAATTAAATTTAAAAGTGCATACCAAATTTTAAACCGTAAACTCCAGCAATTATTACTCAAAGGCAGTACTGTAACCGATTTCTTTTGTGTGTCCCTGTAAATGAATAAAAAATGCTATGAATGCTCTGTTCTAACGTGATCGTCGTGAAATTCAGTGATTTATATCAGTTTCAATACATTTGAAATAGCGTAATGTCATTAAAATATTCTGCAAACGATTTTTCCCCATATATCATAATGTAATGGAATACTTTTGAGTTCTCCTGTAAATGAACTAGTAATCCTACATACTTCATATACAATACTAAATATGCCTTAATGATCTTAAATAACCTTTATCAATTGCATGAAAATCCGAGTCTATTTATGGGAGTTGGAGCGTGGACAGACGGACAGACAAATCTAATGCATAAACACTTTTCAACTTTGTTGGAAAGTGTTAAAAAATGTTTTTTCCCATACAATTTGAAGAAAATCTTCTATGTTAAGCGATTTTTCCGGAACAATTATTTATGTTAAACGTACCAATAAATATACACTGCGTTGCAATCTTGCTTGGCAGCGCCCGAATTTAATTTCACGTTAACCGGAATTTCGCGATAAGCATTTAGTTCCACGTTAACGAGTTTCGACTGTATTAATACGAGTGAGTCATTAAAATACGTTCCAAGTTAACATTGCTAAGGGATCATTGGAAAATTGCCAATACGTTGAAATTACTAAGCGATTTTTAAAAGTTAATAACTTTTGACTTAGTTTTTGTGTTCTTTTAGATTTAGAATCTGGTGATTTAAAAGTTATATCGTGCAGAGATGCACCATTGAACCAAATGTAATAAGAGAACTTTATGAAAGTTCAACCAATAATCAACATTCAGTTGTCTGAAAATTAGTGTTTAATTAACGTGCACTCAATATTATGTAATGTAATGGTAGAACGTAGGCTATGCGTTCCAGCTAAATCAGTTACAGAACCTTGTTATCGAAAATTAATTTAATTAATTTAATTAATGTATTGCGTTTCAAGGAAAGATTTATCACTTTAACCTCTTAAGACCTGAATTGTAATTGTACTAGCTAAAGTACCCGGTGTTGCCCGGAATTTTAAGAATGTTTGTTTTGAAAAATCAATTTCAAAATTAAACATACAGTATAAAACAAACAATAAATAAAAAAAAAAGCAGTAAAGCAATCTTTATTTTATTTCTTTACTAAAAATGAGCTCTAGGGACTTAAACTTTTGTGGACATCTATACTCCTATTATAAAGAGGATAAAATTGTTTATCTGTAGGAGGTAAGCTCTGGAACTACCGAACCGATTCCAAAAGTAGTGGTATCAAAATGATGGTGGTAG
This sequence comes from Maratus speciosus, assembly GCA_963932465.1. Lineage (NCBI taxonomy): Eukaryota > Metazoa > Arthropoda > Arachnida > Araneae > Salticidae > Maratus > Maratus speciosus. The sequence continues at coordinate 411,049,332 of OZ010793.1, read as the reverse complement.
TCCATCTTAGAACATAGGTTATATCTTATGTCGGTGCCACTACCCCAAACGGGGTGTAGGAGCAAAAAACGTTCTAAAAATGCGATTTTAGCGTTACTGAAGGGCCTAGAAATATGAAATTTTGAATATTAGTTATAAGATATAAATGATGTCTAAGAACAATTCTTAAACAATTCGAAATTTAAAAGGGTTGAAAATGCACAAAAAGCGTTCTAAAAAACGTTCTAAATGGTAGTTTCTACATAATCTCAGGAAATACCAAACCGATTAAAAAAAATATTGGTGTCATAATGATGGTGACAACGCTTGCTCCAAGATAGGCTATGTTTTATGTCGGTGTCACTACCCCAAAGGGGGTGCAGGAGCAAAAAACGTTCTAAAAATGCAATTTTAGCGTTACTGAAGGGCCTAGAAATATGAAATTTGAATAGTAGTTACTTATAAGACATAAATGATGTCTAAGAACAGTTCTTAAACAATTCGAAATTTAAAAGGGGTGAAAATGCAGAAAAAGCGTTCTAAAAAACGTTCTAAATGATAGTTTCTACACAATTTCAGGAAATACCAAACCGATTTAAAAAATATTGGTGTCATAATGATGGTGACAACGCTTGCTCCAAGATAGGCTATGCTTTATGTCGGTGTCACTACCCCAAAGGGGGTGCAGGAGCAAAAAACCTTCTAAAAATGCGATTTATGTGTTACTGAAGGGCCTAGAAATATTAAATTTGAAATATTAGCTACTTATTAGATATAAAGGATTTCTAAGAACAGTTCTTAAACAATTCGAAATTTGAAAGGGGTGAAAATGCGCGAAAATCGTTCCAAAAAACGTTCTAATGGTGGTTTCTACACAATCTCAGGAAATACCAAACCGATCTAAAAAAATAATGGCGTCAAAATGATGGTGACAACCCTTGCTCCAACATACGCGATGTTTTATGTCGGTGCCACTACCCCAAAGGGGGTGCAGGAGAAAAACGTTCTAAATTGCGGCTTTTGCATTACGGAAGGGCCTAGAATCGTGAAATTTGGAAATGGTAGTTAGTTATAAGATATCAATGATCTCTAAGAACATTTCCTAAAAAAATCGAAATTTAAAAGGGGGTCAAAATGCGCAAAAAGCGTTGTAAAAAACTTTCTAAATTGCGATTTCTATGCAATCTCACGAAGTACTGAACCGATTTCAAATATAATGGTGTAAAAATGATGGTGACAGATCTTGCTCCAAGATAGGCTATATTTTATATCTGTTTCCACTACCCCAGAGGAGATGCATGAGCAAAATGCGCGAAAAGCGTTCTAAAAACGTTCTGAATGCCGATTTGTCGGCAATATCTCGGGAAGAATTAATCTGATTGCAAACTTAATGGTAGGAAATTGATCCTGACAGCCTCTGTTCTAACATAGACGCTATTTTATGTCGGTATCACTATCACCAAGACGTTGCAGGAGCAAAAAAGCGTTCTAAATTTCGATTTTTGTGATCGGTAGGGGCTAGCAACTTAAAATTAGGCAAGGTACATATTTATTAGATATAAATGATCTTTAAGAACAGTTTCGAAAAAATTGGAAATCTAAAAAGGGGTGAAAATGCGCGAAAAGCGTCCTAAAAACGTTCTAAATTGCGATTTCTACTCAATCTAAGGAAATACCAGAGCTATTTCAAAAGTAATGGTTGCAAATAAATGGTGACAGTCCCTGTATAACATAGGTTATATTTTATGTTGCTGTCACTACCATCTGAGGGTTGCAAAAGCAAAACATGTTCTAATTTGCGTTTTTTGCACAACTGAGGGGTCTAACACTTTGAAGTATGGCATGGTATTTACTTACAAGATGCAACTGCTTTCTAAGAACAGTCGAAAGAAAATTCCAAAAAAAAAAAAAAAAAAAAAAAATGAAGTGAGTGAAAAGCGTTATAAATTACAATTTTTAAGCAAACTTAAGAATTACCAAACCGATAAAAAAAATAATGATGACAAATTTTGTTGATAGAACCTGCTCAAACATAAGCTATATTTTATGTCTGTGCCACTACCACCACAGGGTTGCAGGAGCTAAAAACTTTCTAAATTGCGATATCTGTGATACTGAAAAGGATAGAAACTTTAAATATGACATGGTAGTTATAAAATATAAATGCCCTCGAAGGAATGTCGAAAATAAATTCGAATTAAAAAGGGGTGAAGCGAAGGGGAGGTGCGAAAAGCATTCTAAAAAAGTTCTAAATTACGATTCTATGCAATTTCAGGGAATTTAAACCGATTATAAAAGTAATAGTTGCGAATCAATGGTAACAGTCTCTGATCCTACACAGGCTATATTTTATGCCGGTGATTCTACCACCTGGGGTTCACAGGAACAACAAACGTTCTAAAAAAGGGCTTTAAATGCTTTTAAAATTACGTTTCTGTGGAATATTAGGAAATAACAAATCGATTTCAAAATTAATGTTGACAAATTAATGGTGACAGTTCCTGTTTCAACATAGCCCTTTATGTTGAGAGAGGTGGTAGGACTTGGAATTTGACATGATGGTTAATTTTAAGATGTAAGAAGATGGTTTCTAAAAAATTCAAAACTTCAAATGAATACTGAAATGAGCGTATTAATTGAGCATAAAAGTTTCAAAATATTTTCTAAATTATCATTTATTTAGTTTTATTTCATTTTATTAATTTAAGTCTCATTTCTGCCATTGCAGTGTAATAATGATGTTTAATCAAACTGTGATTTAAACAGTAATTTTTGAATTATTCCTAAAAGTAATAAGTACCTTTTAATAGAAAAAGCTTTTAATAAAATAAAATATTAATTTTAATAAAATAAAAAATTAGTTAGTAACTTTTAATAAAAATTAGACATATAAATATCACTTGGCATATTTCAAATATTACGCGAGCAAAGCCGCGGGGATTGCTAGTTCTAATATACACGGATACACACACGTATATATATGGAATAGATTTAAAAAGGGCAAAAACAAATTCAGAGAACCTCAAAATGTTAAAATACAGTGAAACCTTCCTGTGCGACCACTTCCCTGAACGACTATTTTTTCATGGAACGAAATTTATTCCCATAGGCTCAATACTAATTTTACCTCCATTCAGAGACCATCCTAGTAGAACTCCCTCCATGAGCGACCCATTTCTTTGAAGAAAATGAAACAAATTCCGTTTTTTCCTGGTCTCTTGAAGAAGGTTTTATTAGAAAAATAATTCCGGGGAGCGCTTTATTCATCAAACTTCTAAACTAAGTTTAGATTTTTTTTTTTATTCCGGTAACTTTTAAATGTTTAAACCCTTTGTGCCTTTTTAGGCAATGAATTTAACTCTGATGACAAATTAAGAATGACGGTCAATAAACTCCTCTGCCCTATTCTGTCAGGAAACTCTCAAAGAAACAGATAAATTAATGAAATCGTCATGATTTGTTCCCGCCCAAAAAAAATTGCATTTATTCACTGAACTTCGAAAGGACTTGGAAGTAAAAGTTATAAAAGATAATACCGTAAAATCAAAGCAAATATCATTGTATTCATTTTTTAAAGTCTGCACTAATTAACTTATGTAATTACCTTTTGTTTTGATACTTAAATTTTCATATTTTTTCCTAATGTAAAGAATAAATTTTAGTAACATTAATTGTTACTTTTTTTTTCAACAATTAAAATCTAGATTTAAACATGACCACATCTCGAAGCGACCAATTTTTATTGGAACGGAACGTGGTCGCTTTAGGGAGGTTTTACTGTATGCCAATATTTCCATAAGCGGAGTTTTATTATGTTTCAATGCGTTTCTTCAAACTCATATGACGTTATATACTCACCTGCTGGCGTCCATTATATTTCCAATATAACGTAATATTAACTTTTTTTAAAAATTCGTCAAACTATTTATTTCATTTTCATTTTTCATGTGGAAATCTTGCAATAGAAAAGTTGTGACGTAATATTAACTTTTTTTTTTTTAAATTCGTCAAACTATTTATTTCTTTTCTTTTTTTTTTTAAATTAATTTTTCAACTACATTGTATATTCACCGATGCTGGGTTTATTTGCGTCTCATGTTACGCCGCTAGAATGTGAGCTCATGAAGACTTCTCCATCTTGTGCTGCGGTAGCAGCCTTACCGACTTATATATGTGAGAAATGCCAAGCTGGACATCGTCCTTGTGGTTTAGTGGTAGAGCACTGGAGATCTATTCCAGGGACCCGGGTTCGATTCCCGGCTTGGACATTTTTCACTAAGTTGGTTTACGCTTTGGTAGCAGTGTGATAATTCGCATCATTAATATTTATTTCTTTTTCATTTTTCACGTGGAAATCTTGCAATAGAAAAGTTGTGACGTAAGATTAACCCTTTTTTTTTATTATTATTATTCGTCAAACTGTTTATATCTTTTTCCTTTTTCACGTGGAAATCTTGCAATAGAAAAGTTGTGCGTAAGATTAACCCTTTTTTTTTATTATTATTCGTCAAACTATTTATTTCTTTTTCCTTTTTCACGAGGAAATCTTGCAATAGAAAAGTAATTGTTGTGGTAAGAACTTTATTGTGGATTTTTAATTGTTAGCAACTGCTATAACGAAAATTGTTAAATTTGACTGGAAAATGCTGTTAAATTGGTGGTTTTTTATAAATAAAAAAAAAAACTATAAATTATTTCGATCCTCGGCCATGTTTTAATACACATGTACGTAAAATTTCACAATTCTAGCTTCACAACTGTGGATTTGTATAGAGTTACAGACAGACAGACAGACAGACAAATTAACCTCTTAAGATCTGGTGGTAACTCTGCAAATACACATTCATTGCTTTTGCACAAACAAAATGACATCATAGATGTCAGAAATATCCTTTTTTCTGAAATTGATATTTTAGGAGACTGGTAATTTAAGCTCACAAATATGGGTCTAAAATGACTAGCCCCCTTCAGATATCAATTTAATTAACAATAACCTGAATTCAGACAATAACAAATTGAAGGGCTTTAGATAAGTGAATGACCTACACGTCCTAAACATTTTTAATTGCAAAGGGTTTAAGTTAAATAATTATGATTATAATTTTTTCTTGGCCACTCTGTCTTAAAGGCATTTTGCAAACTCAGATGAAAAGAACATTTATTTTATGAGGAAATAAGCATCAGTGCTGCCATTTATTCGTTTTATTGCAAACCAAAAGACATCAGCTATATGGAAGTAAAATAAAGGTGGAAACCCCCCCCCCCCCAAACTCTTTAGTTTTTATAAGGAAACGAATTGATATCCGCATTAGAATCCTGTATTGGGTATTTTTTATATATAAGCTATATTTTTTCGTTGTGGTCGAGTTCGGGTCGGGTTGACTTGAACTTTTTTGCGGGTCGAGTCGGCTTTCATTGTTTCGGGTTCGAGACGGTTTCGCGTTTCGGGTTGGTTTTTGACTCTTGCGAGTCGGGTTCGGGTTGATTCGATTTTTCAAATAAATGTCCAAAACAGTTTTTCAGGCTAAAAATCTACTGTATACAATAAGACCTCCATAATTGACATTTCCAAAAAGCGAATATCTCTATTTAGGGAACAGTTTTTCAATTCCTAACACTTATATATTTTTACGTTTATACCTCTACATATATCCCAAATATCCACCTTATAAAAACTTAAATGTCACCCGCAAGAATTATTTCAGGGTGAACCCGACCCGCAGAAAGAAAATTATAGTCCGCTACCCGAAAAAAAGAAAATTAAGGATAACCCGACCCGATGGAGGATTCTAGTCCACATATCTGTATTTCAGGTTTGACACTGTCTGGGACACAAAAATCAGAAAATTCACATTCTTGTTTTTTTGCCATGAAAAAAAATACTCTGGAGTTTTTAGAATAAAATGACGAAAAACGCATGCAACTACTATAATTAGCTCAAAGTATATCTTTTTTTTTTTCCTTCTATATCTTTACAAGAAGAAAGTTTGGATTCGTGAAAATTTTCGAAATCCTGTTTTTGACGGATTTACACGTTTTTGGGGTCAGAGATCCCGAAAAACATGTGTTTACAAAATGTCCGTCTGTCTGTCCGTGTGTGACACAAATTTTGTGGGCGCTCTATCTCAAGAACTAATGAACGGATTTTAATAAAACTTTAGATTTAGTCGGTCCCTGATATAAACTGGTGCTGAGTACTTTTTGTGTAAATTAGCCAACAGGTGGCGCTGTTATGCTGCATTTTTTACGATTTCCGCAATAGCAATATCTCAAGAACTAATGCACGGAATTTTTATAAAACTTCAGATTCAGTTAGCACTTGGTATAATTTAGTTCTGATTACTTTTTGGTGTAAATCACCCAACAGGTGGCGCTGCTATGCTGCATTATTCATGATTATCGCAATCGCTCTTTCTCAAGAACTAATGCTCGAATTTTCATTAAACGTCAGATTCAGTTAGTCTCTAATATAAATTAGTACTGTTTAGTTTTTCGTGTAAATCGCCCAACAGGTGACGCTGGCATGCAGAATTTTTTACGATTTCCACAATAGCTCTATCTCAAAAACTAATGCACGGATTTTTGTCAAACTTCAGATTTAGTTAGAAGTTGACAGAAGTTGTTGCTAATTGGATTTTCGTGTAAATCATCTAACCGATGGCGCTGATATGCTGCATTTTTCAGGAAGTATTAACATGTATGAGATATAAGAAAGTTTTGGGATTGCCACATCCGACTAGTTTTTACGATGTAGTTGGTGTTTGTGACAGCCGCGCCTCTTTTCCTGGATTTAAAACAAATTTTCTCCTCAGAATGTAATTTTTCGAGATTTGTCGTTATTTAAATTAAAGGGACGGTAGACTTTCAAAATAACGAAATTTGACTAAAAAATCGATTTTCTTTTAATTTGGAGAATTATGAAAATACATGCGCAAATTTATTTGATGCAAAAAAAGGTTCTCTCTCTTTTTTTTTTTTTTTTTTTTTCTGACGCGTTTTTGCAGAGATATAATCTTTTATATTTCTAAAAATTGTATATAATGATACATTTTTAAAAAAATTTAAAATGCTGATTTTTTAAAATGGAAAATTTCGCACATTTCTAACTTTTGAAACGTTCCATGCGTATTCTTTACTATTCTTTTGAAATTTATACTGTATATTCTCTGTACAATACTAAGTAAATTTTAGCATAAAAGTTGCCTTTCAGGGGTATTTTAGTGTTGAGATTTAGATGCATATGAAAATATGTAGTTTACTTTAAAAGAAAAAAAAGTTATAAAAAATATTTTTTTTTTCTGATTATACATTCAGCGAACATTTACAATTCATGTTAACTTCCATTGTAATATTTAATATGTATCTCATAAATAAATATTGTCATATTTTATGCAGAAGAAATTCACATGGGACATTTTAAAATATGACAATTATTCGTTATTTTAAAAATTAAAATAGTGAATAATTTAATTTTTTTTAATTATTATTTTAACATCCAATTTTGAATGTAACTACTTGAAATGGCCATTAACAAATCTTCCAATTTTGAAATGAACCCATTGATAATTGAAGGATTTGATTTTTAATAGTAACTGTCCCCTTAATACTTCTAAATTTCAAAGAAATATAAAGTTATTAAACTTTTACACTGTTTTTCAATAACACATTTCTTGAATTTATTAATATATTCCTTGGATTTTTTTTATTTTGAGCGTAGAATTTGAAAGTATCTCTTAGCAAAAAGTACTATTTAAAAAAGCATTTTTCCTTTTTAAAAATTATTAATTTTCCCAAATAAATATTTTTGTAAATCCCGAAGACAAATTAAAATTTATTTTCTTCTGTACTGAAAAATGAAAGAAAAGAGAAGATTGTAAAAGAGGTTATTCTTTGAGAAAATATATCAAATTATAAATATGGCAAAAAATTAATTATTTTTATTTTTTTAAAACTAAATTTTAATTCAATATGAACATGAAGATAAAAATCACAAAATTACTGAATGGTATATATAAAATAAATTAAAAATTAAATAAACATTAAAAAATTAAAATAATCAACGTTTCAGTCATCCTCTATGACCATCGTCAGGAAAGAGTCATGGTATAAATGACAAGCTCTTTTGTTAAATTTTAATTTTTCTAAAAAAAAAAAAAAAAAAAAAAAAAATGATATTTGAAAAGAATAGAACTAATATAAATAAAATAACTAATACAAACATAATATAAATAAATATAACTATAAATATATATACATTTCAAGAGAAAATGGGCAAAAAAAGGATTTATAAATAAATAAGGTAAAATTATGTGTTCCAGAACACTGTAAGATAAAATGTAAACAAAACTTCAATGCGAGTTTAAAAGCGGTATACAGCAGAGCGCCGATTATCGGAACTCCAATTAACCGAACTTCCAATTATCCGAGCAGCCTATTTCTCACAAAAAACTTTTTAAACCGAACTTCCAGTTATCCAAACACATTGTTTCTCTCATTTTTTCTTTTCTAATTTAGCATGAGAAATCGAATCATCGATAGGGTATCGTTGGGAGCAGCAACAACGAAAAAGAAACTGAAGAAAATGAAAACGAATGCTCTGAAAATGCCCCAGGTCTATCACACAACGAAGCCTTTGAATGTTTAGAAACAGATATGAAATGGCTCGAACGGCAGAAGAACGCTGATCCTATTCAACTAACGTATTTAAGAATAATTCGTAATATGACAGTGTGACGTTTTATCTGAGGACTCAGAGACCAGATGCCCCTAACGAAATAAACATCTTTAAATTGGACCCTCCAGATGCCTGCTATAACTTCGCCTGTCAGTTTCACCAAAAAACCAGATGGTACATGTAAACAGTTTTAATCATGTAAATATCTGGAGAAAAAGTGCTGCGTAGAAATGTTATAAACTGAACTTGTTGACTAAGATGAGTCAAGACCACGTGGGGTATTTCGGAGATGAACTGAGGTCAGAAAACCAAGGCCCCGTAGAGGGAGAGTATCTGCTGTGACACGACCCCAGACGGTCGAGTTCTCGGTCCTGCCGAAAGGAGCGTCTCGCTCCGGAAAAGATTAACTTTTTGCCGTGTAAATATTACGTGTGCTTGTTATGTGTGTGTCCCGTATTGTCTAATAAAAACTCTGAAAAAAGAAACGAACGCCAAGTTCTTTTAATTTCTAGTTAAGAGCCTTTCTTAAGTGAGTTCTTATACGACGGTACAGCTGGTTGTCAGAAGTTGGATGCGAGTTGTTCGAAAAAAGTTTGGGCACGCACGCACACACAAAAAGTTAGCTAGTTTTTAGTATAAGCCTGCACTTTAGGCCTGCACTTGTTACCCACGGAAGGAAGGATTAAGTGAAGATCATTCTTTCAAAAAGTAGAGAGCCGTCCTGATACTGGAAAAGAAAAATAAAGGAAAGTCCCCGTGTGTTGAAAGAAGGGAAAAACGTGAAATTTTCCGTGCGGGAAAAGAGGAGGAGGCCAGGTTTCGGTTTGGGAAGAGAGGAAGACAGTTCGGATTTTCACCCCGGTCGGCTGAGAGAATCGGACATCGTCCAGCTTTTCACCCCCCCCCCTGCTGAAGGAAAAAAGAAGATCGTCATCGGAGGAAGGTGCTTTTGGTGATGAAAGGATTGCGGAAGAGTGGAAAAAAAAAAGAAGATAATTCTGGTTGTAAATGTGAGTGGGCCCCGTTTTGGGTCGAAGATAGTGTCCAGTGTTCCGTGCCTATGGATATATTATTTTTAGTGGACCTTAAGGTCAGAAAGAAAGTGTGTTCAGTGAGCCACCCGGCTGAAGAAAAAAAGTGGATTACCGGTTAGTGTCTGAGCCTTCATTGGGGTAAGTCACAATTTTGAATTTGGAGTTAATGTTTGGTGATTTTTAATTATTTCAAATTGCTGATTTTGTTGGGAAAATTCAAAAACGGGAATGACAAAAATTGAACAGGTACTAGTCATGGAAGTGAGTCAGTATTTACATATTGCTGTGTTATTGAAAGAAATTTTATTATTGATTGTGATTATTGTTAATATAGTATATATTTTTTTTGTTGTTGTTGTATTGGTGTAGAGAAGTACCTTTTTATAGAGAAATTTTGTTTGAAAAAAAAAAAGGGTTAGATATGGCTTTCCTGGGTAAAGGAAAAAAGGAACATATAAAAAAGTTAGTGGATGAATTGGAACTTGCCAGGACCGGAAACGAAACTCGGATTCAGTTAACGCACTTGGTGCTGGAATCTGAGGAATATGAGGAAGAAATAGTACGGGCTCTGTATGAGACTATATTAGAGACAGCTAAGGAGGAATTAGAACGGGAAGAAAGTCAGCGCGCACGGTTACAAGCTATCGAGAGGGAGGACATGTTACGTAAACAGACATGGGAGCGTGATCAAACCATTAGGAAGGAAGAATTGGAGCACGAGAAAGAATTAAAGGAATTAGAATTAAAAAATAAATTCGAGTTAGAAAAACTAAAAATCGAGAAAGGAATTGCCCCGTCTTCAGTAAATGCAAATAATATACATTCGCGTTCCCCTGAACAGAACTTAAAAAAATTAATCCCGGATTTTAATCCAGAAAAAACAGATATTAGCTTGTATTTGGTTCTGTTTGAACGCCAAGCAAAACGGGTTGGGATACCGAAGGAAAATTGGGTCTCTCATTTAATTGGGCTTCTGCCAGTAGACATTATTTCCATTATTGCCAGACAACCCGAGACAGAGTCAGAAGATTACGATAACGTAAAAGGTATATTGTTAAAAAAATTTAAATTAAACCCAGAGAGTTTTCGGCAGAAATTTGTTAGTCACCAGAAGTCGCAATCTTTAAATTGGCAGGATTTCGGTTTCGAAATCCGAAATTATTTAAATGAATGGCTAGCAGGTTTAGGAATATCTTCTTTAGACGAACTAAAAGACCTTTTGGTCACCGATCAGATTAAACGGCGTGCGACGTTTGAAATGCGTGAACATTTCATTGACAAATGGCCACAGCTTAAGACCGAAGCAGCGATAGTGGAATTATTGGATGGTTATGAGAGTGTCAGAGCGTCGTTTAAGAAAAATCGGTACGCAGAGGATGGAAATACGCGTCCGAAATCGGATGAAAAACAGGTAGAAACGAAGAATGAAACTCTCCTCCCTGGTGCGTCAGCCCAACGCGGTACCATGAGTCGGGAGAAAGCATTCGAAAAAAGAGTGGAGCGTAGATGTTTCCATTGCAACTCCAGGAACCATTTGCGGAATTTTTGTCCAGAATTGAGTAAAAATTCGGGATCGCGGAATACGAGTGAAGATATTGAAACGGGAGCGAAAGCTAGAGTAAGCTATGTAGGAGTGGAGAAGTTAAATTCTAGATGTGTCTGGGATAAACAACAGAAGGCCGTAGGCAAAAGTAAATTACCACTCATTGATATCAATATTTTGGGCCGAAGGGTTAAGGGAATAAAGGATTCGGGTACGGAGTTATCGGTTTTTCGAGGCGAATTGATTCCAGATCAATATAAAACGGGTGAACAGATCGAGTTAGTTCCGGCCATCGAAAAAATTCGCAGAGCAGATCTGGCGAAGGTTCCAGTTTCTTTGTGGAACGGGAACCAGAAAAATTCACCTAGGATTTATATAACGGCAGCACTGGTGCCGGAATTAAATTGTGAAGCTTTGCTGACACCTTGTATTTGTAGGCGTTTATTTAAATTGAGAAAATCGGATCGCAGGTACGCGAGGGGGAATAATTCAAATACCAGGGTGCCAGAAAAAAATAAAGTTGAGGATGCAGGGTTAGGTAAATTTAAAACTGGAGAGAGTTTGAAAGGCAGTGCGAAAATTGAACCCGAAGTGATAAATAAGGCATCAGAAAATCGCGAGCAGGTCAAAAAAATAAACGCTAATTCCGAAATTAAAGGTTTGGAAGAATTTCATTCAGAACAGGTTAGTGAAACTCCCATTGTACAGGCGAATAACTTAGAGGTTATTTCCGATGAAATTGGTGAAGGAAAACAAATTTTAAAATTTCCTGTACGTGATAAATCGAGTAGCAGATTACCCGAAAACTCCCTTGAGATCACTAATTTGGTCAGGGAGAAGGATTTTTCTGGCGGTGTTGTGCGGGGCCGTCGCGAAACAACTTCCTTCTCTTACGGGCCTGCTTCAAAACGAAAATGTACAGCAAGATGGCGGCGCAAGTGATCTGAGTAGCAAACGAAATAGGTCGGATAGTTGTATGTTTGCATCAAAAAAAGTGCTAGAAATTTCCGTTTCCGTTTTAAAATATTTTATTGATTAATTTGTGGCTTGTTTTAGATCTATTTGATTTATATATTCAATAATTAAACAGAGAAGGGTCATTAAACAGGTGCTTTTTTTTCTCCTTTGATTTAAAATATATTCAAATACATTTGATTCGCCGTTTTTATCGGGTTGGGTTGAGTTGATTTTTGACGGCCAATTATCTACACGAGGGATATAGGCCCGGGGGGAGTGCCCTCCTTGGGGGTCTTTCTAAGGGAACCTAATCCGTATTAACGCATGGAAGATCCACGGCTCGAAGAAAACCACGAAAACTCCGAACGATTAGGCCGACGGGTGCGATTGGGATCGAACCCAGCACTTCCCGTCTACCAGCTTCGAGAGCAGAACCTCTCGGCCACTGGTGGGGCCCCCCGTTTTTATCGGAGATTTTAACTTGAAATATAACATTTATGGTAGAAAAAATCATACATTAAAATTATCAACTTTATCATGAAAAAATAAAAATACAAAAATAGTTAAAGAACTGGGATTCATGGTATTTTTCGGAGAGTTTAACTTGAAACATACATTTATGACAGGAGATATCATATATTAAAATAACACAATTTTAGCAGATAATAATTAAATTTCCCTTTAAAAATAAATACGTCTTAATTTAAAAGTATAAATTTCAGGATTGATATTATATAAAATCAAAAATAAAGATATTAATTTTTTTAAACAATCAAAACAAAAATTCTATTTATCAATTAAAATTTTAATTTTAGAATGAGATTGCCCGAATAAAGTGTATAAGTACATGACGTAGGTAGATAGTGGTAAAATAAAATGGCTCCAGGAAATGTTATTATTTCTAATTGTAAATGATTTTCAAATTTTAAAAACTAATTATAATTAGTTTTTAAAAACACTTTTACAATAGTATATTTACGAAAGTACTTTCCTAAAATTCCAAGAGCCCAAAATCTTATTGTACAACTCACTATTGAAAAGGCTGAAAATTTAGGTCTGGATTTCATAAGTAAATGCAAGTGTGGAAGCCAACGTTGCTATATATTTAAGGAAGAAGTTTACCTTTTCAACATTTTTTTAAATTTAAATAAATGATTCAAATGGTGCAAATAAATGATTCAAAGTCACTGCATTTCAATGCTCAACTAAAAGTACATTTTAAAAAAATGTTTTTTAACTGCATATTTAGTTAAAAAATTAAAATAGTTTAAAGCATTTTGAATTTTTTTAAATTCTACTTTTTTAAATATTAATATTTTTGCCCATTTTTTAAAAAAGATTTTCAAATATGTGTATTACGCAAGACTGAGCATGGAGTTTTAGATAAATCAAATGTTACATTTAATATAATTTTTTCACTGATATACATAGCGTAAAAGAGTGAAATCTAATACATCTTCATATACTTTTATTAAAAAAATAAAATAAAACCATGAAGGGCAATTCCATGCTCATATTTTTCGCATAATTCCATGCTCATGTTTTTCACATATATAATAAAGAACATGTACAAAAAAGTTTAAATCTATATCTGAAATACGAAAAAAAGGCCTTAGCATTTTTAAAACATGAAAGTGAAGAAAATAGGAACATAGCCAAAAAAAAAAAAAAAAAAATTTAATGTTGGTTGTTTCTGGGTAATTTCGCTGCGTGTATTAATGAAATTTACAATATCTGGCGTTATAATTGCCGTATGGATAAAAATGAGGTGTCACAATATTCATAATTAAATAAGCTTCCATTTAATATTTTTTTTAATATAAAAAATCGATTTTTGGGGTTAATTTTCAGGTGAAATGTCCCCTTAAGTTATATGTTTTTCTGGAATTGCGAATATAATAATAAAATAAATAACTATGCAAAAGTCAAGAATGACAACAGAAAACTCACTTCTAATAAAATAAAATCACATGTATTAACAAACATGTAACAGTCGTTGATAAGTTTCCAGATATTTCAACTTCCTTAATACTTGTCTGTTTAAGTGAAATTATTTTTTATGCAATATTAAATACCATATATTTTTTAAATTACTGTAAGTATGTGATTACTGTTAGTGAAAAATGCTATTTTAGTTCTAACACCTACCAACGGAATGTGTATTTTAAGTTATGCATACATTATGAAAATTAAATTTTTTATTGATAAATAGAATTTTTATTTTAATTAATAAAAAAATATAACATTTTTATTTATGAGTTTATGTAATATCAATCCTGATATTTATAATTTTAAATTAAGGCATTTTAATATAAGAAATTTTTAAAGGGAACTTTGTCATAAATGTATATTTCAAGTTAAAATCATAGATAAAAACCGCGAATCAAATGTTTTCGAATATATTTTAAATCAAACGGCAAAAAGAAGCAAAAAAAGAAAAAAGAAAGACAGTACCTGTTTAGTGACCCTTCGATGTTTAATTATTGAATGTTTAATTCAAACAGCCATAACAAAATATTACAAAACGGAAATTTATAGCACTGTTTCTGATGCATACATACAACTATTCGACTTGGTTCGTTTGCTAACTCAGATCTCTTGCGTGACTCATCTTATTCTTGAAGCAGGCCCGTAGAGAAGAAAGTTGTTTCGCGACGGCCCCGTGTTGTGGCGACAATCCCGGTTCAAGAGCGGGAAGTGCGAACGACGAAAAGAGGGAAATCGAAGGAATGGGTTCCGATCGCGGAATTGGGTCAATTCTTCTCGGACGAAAAAGAAGAACGAGAAGATAAATCCCGTATCTGTTTTCAATTTTTTGGAAAACAATTTTGTTTATCAGATATGTAAGAGAGTTTTAGAGAGAGAGTAGAGATTAGGGATGTTTTGGTTTGTTTATTTTGTTTTGTTTTGCTAAGAGTGACTTATGTATTGTGTTATTTAGTTTATAGAGTGTGAATATGTGTTTATTTTGAAAAGAGATTTTTATACACCCCATTTAAAAAAAAAATTGTTCATTGTATGAAACTTATAAAGTAAACGTGAAAGGATTTCATATGTTAAAAAGAAGAGTTAAGTGTTTTTATGAAAGACTGTTGTTTCAGTATTTAGAAGTAAGAGGATTAGAAATATAACTATTCTTGGATATCTTAGATATTAGATTATAAATGCTTTTATTTTTTGGCTTGGGGAAAAAGAAAAAAAATTGTAATTTAAGAAAGTTAATAAGTTGAAATTTAGAAGTTGTAATTTGAATTGGAACTTGTATTTTGAGTTAGTAATTGTATTACGTACAAAATCGTTAGAATATACATTTTGGTTCTAAATGTTAAAATTGTTAATATTATTCTTTTAAACTCCTTTAAATTGAGAGAAAAAAAAAACCTCTTGTTTTGAACAATTAAAGGGTAAGAAGAACCTTATGATAGAAGTACGGAAATTTTAGTTTACTGATTATGTTAAAAAAGTTTTTTAAATCAGTTAGTGAAGGATTGTATTGCTATATGTCTGTGTAGAATCATTACCCCCTACAAAAGAAAGCCTCCGCACGGAAGCAGTGACGTCGCTGGAGTAGACCTCTGTAGAAGTCGGCGCTGAATTCACGAACGATATTGAGTTCTAATATATTCGGCTAGAAGAGAATTTTATTACTTTGCTCAGCTTTTTCTCTGTAGATACATTTTTACTATGATTAAAGCAAATAAAAAAATTTCAAAATGAAAATATAATTCTTTTCTTTTCTTTTTTTTTTTTTTTTTTTTAATAGCAATTGCCGATTTCTGAGAAGTTGAGAACTACTTAACAGTAGCATTTGAATGTATGTTAATATGTATATATATATATTTTTTTTTTTTTTTTTTTTTTTCTGGAGCTCTGATTATTTTCTGTTGTGCATTGGAGAAATGCACACTTATACTATAAGAAAAAAAAATATTTTTCAATATATTTATTATTTAAAAAAAATAGCAACATGAGAAAAAATGCGTATAATAGTTTTATAGAAAAAAATATTTTTACAATACATGTGTTTATTGAAATAAAAATAAAATACAAACATGAGAAAAAAATATGAGTATATTTTTTTTCTCACGTTTGTAATTTTTTTTTTTTTTTTTTTTTTGGCCAAAGTACAGCAACCTGCATTACTGCACTGGTCAAATATTTTGAATTATACATACGTAAATTACATCACAAATTGTGATAAGATACCGCATGAATCAAAGCCTTATGATGGTACCATCCATTAATTTTGAAATGTGTTCGTCTGAATGCAGTAGTTATTAAAAAGCTCGTTATATTAAACAAAAACCTAATTTAGAGAACAAATTAAAAAAAAAATTATTTCCTATAATTATTTAAGCCTGAGAAGGGACAGATATTAATATATATCATTCAATTCGTTCTACATTTAATGTTAAATTTTTGTAACAAATAAGTTAAACAAATTGAACATTAAGAAATAAAAATAAAATTCATACAACATAATACTTTAAACACCC
Source organism: Maratus speciosus (assembly GCA_963932465.1). Taxonomy (NCBI): domain Eukaryota; kingdom Metazoa; phylum Arthropoda; class Arachnida; order Araneae; family Salticidae; genus Maratus; species Maratus speciosus. The sequence goes on along the minus strand of OZ010793.1, from coordinate 411,032,649 downwards.
TAAAAACTTAGATTCCGTTCAGATGAAATCGAAATGAATCTTAGACTTTTTAAAAGTTTTGCATTTTGCATGTATCTATTCATTTTATGTACAATCGTCATAAATATATTAGAAAATATGCAGTACACATATTTACAACTTAAAAATGGAAATTTCTTTTTTTTTTAATTTGTTCTTAAAATTAGGTTTTTGATTAATACATTTTATATGTATGCATGTCTTAATATCTTTAAATATCCTTTAAAGCGTTACTTTCAACTCTCCAACTTTTAAAATGTATCTGACAACACTTTCACAATAAGGAAACAAAATAATATTAATAAAAATTTTATTCAACAATGTCACAATAACAAAAGACACTCACATGTAAAAATACATTTATGTAAGTATATGATTTTACATTTTTCTCATATAAACAAACTAAAAGTTTAACCTATTTTCTGTGGTAATAAATCAAAATATTCTCAAATATGTAGAAGACAAATAGAAGGAAAATTTCGCCAGACAGCGCCAAATGGTTGTCAATCGAAATAGTATTTGGTTAATTTTACGACTAAGTTGGTTATATGAATGAAAATTAAAGAATTTACTATGTGTATTTTAATCGATATTGATCAATATTGCATAAAAATCAATTTTTGTTATGAAATTTTATAATAGTTCAGCTCACAATATTAGATTTCGTTAGTAAACAATTGCGATAACATAAGGAATGGAACCTTCATTTTTGCTTTTAATAGAAATATTTTGAGCAAACAGTTATAAACAATAAAAGAGAGAAAGAGGAAAAGAAAAGTTACAATTAAGTATCGACTTACTCTTGAGTTTGGAGTTACAACAAAATCCTTTCGGCAAATTGCTTGCAACCATTTTCGCCTTAGGTCTTCATTCTTGGGAAAAGAAAATACGGGAACTTTTGGGCCATTTTTATAGTTCCCATTGCAATTTACGGCACAACATCTGTAAGGCATACTTCCTAACAGTGACTCACAACAATTTTCTTTTATAAAATACACATATAGAAAATACGATGAACTTATAAAAAGACAAGCAACGCGCGTTCAACCATTTTACCGGCTTCGGAGGAAGAAACAAAAAAGCCAAGCTAATACGAAATGTATTATGGGGAAAGTGATAGACGGGAAAATATGGCAACCATGCTAAATAGGTTTCATGGACTACTCGAACTACGTCATTTCAGAGTACAGTAACCTGCCCGGTGGCTTTCTTTTGTAGGGGGTAATGGTAGAATACAGAGATTATATATTATTAAGAATAGTCTGAGTGTTTGTTTTATTATTGTGTTAAAATTCTTTTAAGTAACTTAAAATGTATATAAAAGGTTTAAAAGTGTTTGGTTTTATTAGTGTATTAGAATTCTTTCTTAAGATTATCCATATATATAAGGAAAAAATATATATTAGTATTGTTGGTTATCCATGTGAACATGAGAGAGCGAATTTTTATTGGAAATACCTGTGATGTTTCAAACTTTTTATCTATTCTGATTGTGTTAAAAGAAAATTCATAATGAAGGTGCTGGTTTATTATAAAATTGTTGAAGTGCTTATTATAAATCTTAGTATTATTATATAACGGTGTGCAATTGCAATGTGTTTATTGTTACTGTATTTATTATGTTTGTTGTGTGTTATGCTGAATCCCTTCCATGGTAACGAAGTACTTTCTGATAAATGTTTTGATTTTTAAAATTTAAAATTTTATTAATTTTGGAGTAGATAGCATTGTTAGGGATAGCATTAACTCCGAATTTCACTATGATTGTGCACCCGAGTGTGGAAATTTTTCCCTTAAGGAAAAATTTATATGGGGCATGGAGGGACTGTGACGTTTTATCTGAGGACTCAGAGACCAGATGCCCCTAACGAAATAAACATCTTTAAATTGGACCCTCCAGATGCCTGCTATAACTTCGCCTGTCAGTTTCACCAAAAAACCAGATGGTACATGTAAACAGTTTTAATCATGTAAATATCTGGAGAAAAAGTGCTGCGTAGAAATGTTATAAACTGAACTTGTTGACTAAGATGAGTCAAGACCACGTGGGGTATTTCGGAGATGAACTGAGGTCAGAAAACCAAGGCCCCGTAGAGGGAGAGTATCTGCTGTGACACGACCCCAGACGGTCGAGTTCTCGGTCCTGCCGAAAGGAGCGTCTCGCTCCGGAAAAGATTAACTTTTTGCCGTGTAAATATTACGTGTGCTTGTTATGTGTGTGTCCCGTATTGTCTAATAAAAACTCTGAAAAAAGAAACGAACGCCAAGTTCTTTTAATTTCTAGTTAAGAGCCTTTCTTAAGTGAGTTCTTATACGACGGTACAACAGCAATGAAAGTCAGCCTTCTTTGAAGCAAGCAAGAATCGAAAGCTTTTTTGCTTAAATTATAATATCTGGAGTTTAAAAGATGGTAAAAAAAGAAAAAGAAAATTTTAAATAATAAAAAATTAAGCAAAAAAAATTAAAAAGACAAAAAAAAAAAAAAAAAAAATTAAACACACCAGCACTAACTGGTTAAAGTGTAAAGGTTTTAGTATAGTCAAGAACATCTCTTAAATCGTCTGTCCATTTATCCGAACTTTTGCTTATCCGTAGTCGGTTCCGACTTGTTCGGATAATCGGCATTCTACTGTACTAAGAATGAGTTTCTAAAACAAAATTTATCTAGTATTTTAAAATAAATGCAATGTCTGCCTTTTATTTAAACCGAGAGGCTGGGAAGAGCATACAGGGGGAACCAAAAGTCTTGCCCTGATTATAATAATTCATTACAAATTAACCGTTTGCATGATAATATAACTTGTTGTATTATTGGATAGGTCAGTTTAAGAAATTTTTTTTGTGTGTGTGCAACGAATGGCGCGATTGCTCCTTCAAGAGCGACTCAGGGAAGGAGGACTTTGTAAGGAAGGCATTTTTGGCCGAAATGGCATCGATTCAAGAGAAAGCTCAATGTGCGCTTTGGTTTCACAAAACGAAATCACCCATTAATGTTCTGCGACAATGGAAAAATCCACGAACCGGAACGATATTTCAAAATTATTGTCCACTAATTTTTTTTTTTTTTTTTTTTTGATAGTACAGTAAAGTCCCGATTATCCGAGTTTCTGCTTTAACCGAGTTATTTTCTTCTGATGGACAGATAGATGCCTTCCATTATGATGAAACAGCCATTATAAATGAAGTGTTAGGTGAAGATGAAAGAACAGCCGTAAAAAGTTAGAACTCTGATTTTCTGGTCAGAATAAGGGGAGGGAAATGGCCATAATTAAAAAATAATAATAATAAAAAAAAATATGGCCATCTTTTTCCCCCATTCTGACCAGAAAATCAGAGTTCTAACTAAAAAAAATTATGGCCATTTTTTCCCCCATTCTGACCAGAAAATCAGAGTTCTAACTTTTTACGGCAGCTTTTCATCTTCACCTAACACTTCATTTATAATGGCTGTTTCATCATAATGGAAGCCATCTGTCCATCAGAAAAAAAAATGATCCATTCCAAAGGTATAAGTTCGATTGAAAAAAGCAATTTCATTCCCGGTATTTCTTAAAAGTAACGGAAATGTACATCAAAGAAATGTTACTAGTACCATAAAAAGGATTGAATTAAGTGAAAATTTATATTTTATGTCCTTAGTGGGTGATGATTTGTGTAAATTCGGTTTATACGAGTTTTTTCCTTATTCGAGGTGAGCTTGGTCCCTATTAACTCGGATAATCAGGACTTTACTGTATAGCAAATTTATATTTAACCGTAGAAAAACCAATTTAAAAAAATGCATTCAAGATTTTAAACAATTGGAAAAAAAGTTACAGAGAGCATAGAAGCTATATCTATGAAACTGTAATAATATTTTTTAATAATTCCACGAACCGGAACAATATTTTCCGTACTTTCACGAACCGCGACAATATTTGTCACAATTTCACGAACCGGAACATCGTTCCGGTTTGCTCCGGTACATTTCGAGCCCTGTTCTGCGAACATTTCGATATTATTATGGATGCAACCCTCCTGATGCAAAATCAGTAAAGCGATGGTATGACAGGTTTAACGAAAGAGGCAGCGGTGCTGATTTGCCCAGGAGTGGCAGGCCAGTAATTGTTGAACGCGTTTTCGGCAACCGTTTTAGCGAAGTCCTTACTCAATCAACTCGTGAACTTCAAATATCTGCTGCTAAAGCTAGGGCTCCTATAATACAGGCTGAATCGTCAAGCATTTTGTTTCCCACTTAGACCAATCAGCGATTGTTGCCCACGCGGCATGGCCAATCGTTCTTCTCCTACCGGCAATTAAATGGCGGCGTGAGTCAGCCCGTATTATAGGAGCCTTAGCTAAAGCTGCTGTGTGTGCTGTAACCGAAGACATGTTAAGAAAACTTGGCGGGATCTAGAATACCGCTTAGACATTCTCCGAGCTACCAAGGGGGCACATGTTGAAATTTACTGAGGTGCGTGGTCTTATAATTTTTTTTTTATAACAGTACTTACAATGTATAAAGAAAAACAAATGTCTACTTATAATAGTTTGAGCACAATAAATATTTATAATCAGGGCAAGACTTTTGGTTCACCCTGTATGTCAAGTTAAAATTGTGGCTAATTTGTTTTAAATTAAATTAAAATTTTTCTTAAAGATTTCATATGTGAAAAGAAATATACATATAAACACACATTTCAAGAGGGAAAAATGAGTACGACATCTATTTATATACACTATGACGCAAAAGTTTAGACAATGAAGAAATTCTTACATACTTTGAAAAATATTTATTCAATTTTCAAATCACTGCTTGAAATTAATGTGCTGTACATATAAACAATATTTATAACAAAGAAAAGTGGAATTGTGCATATTGCAATAAATTAAATGGTAACAAAAATAAACTGCTGTCTCAAAAGTTTAGACACAAATTAAATAAAATCGAAATAAACAATTTTTAAAACCTGGTTGCGCATCCATGCTTATGTATTACGTCATATACACGAGATTGCATGGAAGAAACTAAATCTTGCATAGTTTGTGGATCGATATCGTACCATGCATTCTCAATAGATGTCTTAAGTTCCTTTTCAGAAGAGTATTGTCTAGCGTTGCTATAAACTTTGCGACACATGATGCTCCAAAGGTTTTCTATAGGGTTAAGATCTGGGCTACATGCTGGCCAGTCGAGAACTCTTATATTATGGGAATTAAACCAAGATTTTGAATGTTTTGCAGTGTGAATTGAAGCATTGTCTTGCTGAAATTCCCACTGAGGACCCCCTAGAAGCTCAGCAAATGGCAGTAGGTTTTCTTCTAATGTCTGTGTATAATGCTGTGAAGTTTGACGACCACTGGTGAAGGTCAGAGATACTTGTCCATTATAGCAAAAGGCTGCCCAAACCATCACTGAGCCCCCTCCTTGTCTGCGACTAAAAAAACGTCGAGGTTCCTTCCGCAAGTCATGCCAATACGATAAACAACCATCTGGACCATTCAGATTCCACTTTTTTTCATCGCTAAATATGACTGACTGCCATTTCTCTCCATATGACATATGCTTTCGAGCCCACATAAGTCTTTGTAACTTATGATGTGGTTTCAGAGCTGGTTTCTTCTGCATTTTGCTATAAACGATTGTTCCTTTTTCCAAAATTCGTCTACGAATCGTATCCTTTGATACAGAGAGTCCCGATGAGCTTTGAACTCCACGTACGCTCATTTGTTGAGTACTCGCTAGTCTTTGTATCAGGCGATCCTCTCGTACATTTGTCACACGTGGCCTCCCAGACCGACATTTTGCTTTATATTCGGAACCACTCGATAAAACTCGATAAATAGATTTTTTTGACCTATTAATAATAGCAGAAATTTCAGAAACGCTCTTCCCTTCACCTTTCAACTGCCAAATCCTTGAAACCTCATTCACTTGAATTTCTTTAGCTCTCGGCATGTCGACTATGAAGCGCAATCGTTTGCAGAACTTAAGTACTCCAAATTTGTGACATCATCGATTCTAAATTTGCATATGCCAGCGAATATTCAAAGAAATTTAGAATAGTGTCTAAACTTTTGCGACAAGCACATTTGAATTTTTATGAAAAAAATTAGTATTATAGCAAATAAAACGACTGTCTTTTGTACATAGCATTTTAAATCAGTTTTTGAATATATTTACAGGTTTTTGTAATTCTGACGTCATAATTCTACATTTTAAAGCTGAATGACGTCATTGTCTAAACTTTTGCGTCATAGTGTAATACGCTATAAGGTGACGATACCGGGTCGCGCTCATCATCGGGAAAAAAAAACAAAAAACAAAAAAAGACATATCGCGGCCATCATTTCGATGCCGCAAATAAGGCACTTGTTTGATTTATGAAAATAACCTACGTTGTATAACATCTATTCTTCTTCATTTTCACTAAAATCTTCAAAACTATACAAGTATAATGTGTTAAGTTCTAAATTAAAAATAACCAGCTATCAACAACAGATTACCGATATAAACAAACAAACACTTCAGAAACTTTGATTAATTTTACAAATGTAAACAATGTGTAGTGATTCATTTTTGAAAATTAATTGATAAAAATTTAAAAACTTTCGCGCATTGAATATTTCAACTCCTGTAGTATTAATATGCTTTTGACGTCATTCGCCTATGAACCAATGAAAATACTTTTTAATTTAAAAGCAGTCTTAGAAAACTCAACTCTATTTTCGGTACTTTTATGTTATCCGGGGGCAAATCTCGCCAATAACGGTTTTTTTTTTTTTTTCGCCAATAGTAGTTATTTTCTCGCATGTGTGATTTAGAAACAATACTTTGAAGTTGAAATAAAATGCTGTAGTATTTATTATTATTATTATTATTGTTATGTATTTTAAAGCAAATAAGTGAAAGGCATGTATTTTAATTGTATGCAATGTACGTATTTTGAATGTTTGTATTTTAAATAAAAGTTATGCTTTTCTTATAAATGAAATAGGTTAAAGGTTTGTATTTTAAGCGAAATTAATACAATATGAATGATGTCAATGGGAACAATATTTGGCGATTTATCAGATTGCCAAGCTAACATACAAGTAAAATTGATTTGATGAATTATTAATCTATTTTTCCCTTTCTTTTTTTGCAAGCTTAATTACTTCTCAACATCGCATAATTTTAAATTTTACACTGTTGAATAGGAAGGGTGTACTTTCAAATGTAAAATGTTTGAAAACTGTATTTCAATTTACTGACTTTTTATGATTTTTAAACCAAATAGATCGATTAGGGAATAATATTGTAGTGTATGAATATTTCTATCAATTATTTAAAATTTTAGGGGAAAACCACGATTTCTACCCACCGTCCTAAGACGGGCGTTTACACTACTTTTTATAAATAAAAAGGTACAATTTTATGTCCCACACCACTCCAATACCCTTTTTGAATCGAAATAATTGATCGCCGATTTTGAAAATAACTTTTTGTATGTTTTGATAACTTTCAGCCGTACTGAAACTCCAAACGTGTTCAAATGCTAAATGTTGAAAATCAAAAGTTTTTAACTTTTAAAATTATCCAGTAATTTTTGGATAGCTCTTTACATTACAAGTTGCCGTTAAAAACTTATTTCCTTATCTTTAAAAATGGCCAATTTAGAGTGATTTTTATGTTATTCACGTCTGTCGTTCAAAATTCTTTTGTTTGTAAACCATCAAAACAAGCAGCTGTGATTAGCGCCATAAGAATATAATAAATAAACTTTTGACATTACATCAAACATTATTAATTACTTTCTAATCTATTTTTCTTAGAAAAGAATCCCCTGGGAAATACCTGCAGAGAAAATGCATATACAAAACCACCAACTTTTACCGTTTTTTCCTATAACTACTTTTGAAGAGATAAAAAAAAAATATCTTATTTAATCACCGACAACTCAGGATTAAATGAGGTAATTTTTTTCTTTTTAAAAATAGTAGTTCAAAAAAAAGCGTAATATTTGACAGTTCCGCACAAACGGTCGGCTCTCGGGAAAAGAATATTATTGCTGTTTCTCTTCTTAAATTACACAAGCCTACTATGGTTGTGTGGTTTATTTTTTTTTACTTTTAATAATTGATTTTTATGTATTTTTTAGCGCTGAATTCGAAAATGACCTTTATTTTTAACCATCACGTTAGGATTTTTCGCAACTCGTAAATTTCGAAGGTAAAAAATAAAAAAATAGCGAACATCTTATACTAAAAAATAGATGAGGTGGTTATGTTTTTAACTTTTGATAATTAATTTTATGAATTTTTTACGCTGAATCCAAAAATGATTTTCCTTTTTAACAATCATGTCAGGATTTTTTGCAAATCACAAATTTCAAAATTAAAAAATAGCAAAAATCTGATACTATAAAATAGAGGAGATGGTTGTATTTTTAACACTTTCCTATAAAGTTGAAAAGTGCTTGGGAATTCGATCGATCTGTCTGTCGGTCTGTTCGTCCGTGCTCTAACTCGCGTAAATATAGTCCAATTGCAATGAAATTGATAGATATTATTGGGTATCACTATGGCATGTTTGGTATTGCAGATGAAGTGCATTTACGGTTCCTTTACTGAGACACTCAAAAGAATTTCGTTATCTTACGGTCTATGGGGGAAAAACAGTTTGCGGTGCATTTTAATAATATTACAGTATTTTAAACATACTGAAATATATATATATATATATATATATATATATGAAATTTGTTATTGCAGTCGACAAAGCCCGTCGACTTGTGTGAAGTTTGTTGTTAACAGCTAATATCAGGTCGAACATTGGAGCTGTGACATCGTGGTTTAGGATGCTAATTTATTTGATCGATGCGAAGAACATTGCGATGTATTAAAGTACAGCTCGAAGTGAGAACACATCGTGGTTGTTTGCAGTAGTATTACTAATTCATACGGTCATGGCGTAAGTGTGACAAGGTAACGGATTCAAGAATCCGGGGATTTCTACATAAAAAAAAAAACGAAGTCAGTTTATCGTTCGATTTATCAGACACAAAAACTTACACAACTCCCACATTGTAATGAAAAATCAGTAAAGCCTCCAGGCTTTGGCATGAGTCTTTATGTTATGCTGTAAGATCTTAAGGAGCAGGTTAGAAAACTAGGAGACTAATAGACATCAGATAACATTTTCTTGAGCACTTGAAACAAAACAGAAATCTGCGCTCCGAATTCTGTGCATCGGCTTTTTGTTAAACTCGCGTTGGAAAACAAATACCGACGTAGCACGGAAACGAACCAATCAGTGAAAAGCGCACTCCTGGAGATGGGCAGGAAAGCTAATGACGCGAGAGGGGAGTGGCTTAAGGCGAAAGAATTCCGTACATAGCAGAGTAGTGTTTTTGAAGGAAAAAAACCTAGCATCGAAAAGGCGTGGGGAATTAGATTTGTGGTATAAAAATTTAAATAAAAATATCAAAATGGCTTTTTAAAACATTCGAAAATAAAAACTAGCTTCCTTCAGAATATTATAGATTGGACAGCTGATAAAAATTTATGAAGGAGCTAAAAGCTTCAGATTAAGATTTTGAATAACATAATTATTAATATACGCGTTTTAAAATTAAAGGGAAATTAAATAAGAATAAATAATAGATATTATTAAGAAATAGGGAAACAGTGAATATGCCGGAAAATCAGAATAACTTAAAGGAATATCGCGAAGTAAAATTTTTATATAACATATATACTGAGGTTAACTACACAGAGCTTACTGTAGAATATGATGTGCATAGAATATATCGTTCATTTACATGGACACACAGAAGAATTTGGCTACAGAAGAAACTGAACTATTGAAACCTACGAACAATAATTGCCTGAAGTGCGTTTTCAGTTGTGGTACGCGTTTTTAAATCGAACTATTTTTTTAAATATTACTTGGTGTAGATAAAATCTATAGATCATATACAGGGCTGCACAAAATTTCTCAAGTACATTTCCATTTATTCACGGAAATTGCTGAATGGAAATTTTCAACTCTGTTATTCGTTTCAATGAACTAACTTTTAGCATACTATGTAGAATGCATACAAATAGATCATATACAGGTCTGCAAAAAAAAAAAAAAAAAATATTTTCCCGATTATTGATTGTAATAGCAGAAATTCGGGTTTCAAATGCGTTATGAGTTTTTCAAATTGTTTATTTATACATCATATTTCACATTAATAAACTGTGAAGTTTTGTTATTGTATTCTAAATGTGTTGAAAAGTGTTACATAATCTACGCATGATTTTTCGTTCTTGTTTAACTTTTGATAATTGATTTTTTATGTACTTTTTAACACTGAATCTGAAAATGACCTTCATTTTTAACCATCACGTCAGAATTTTTTGCAAATAATAAATTTCAAAGTTTAAAAATAGAAAATATCTGATTCTATAAATAGATGAAGAACTTTTTTAATTTTATTTAATTCAATAATTTATTCAATTTTTTGGCTTATACTGGGCTAAACAGATGGCTGACAGCTAAACAGATCAGGGATCCGATGAGGTAGGGGGTGATGGGGTTCAATTTTAGCTTTGAAAATTCCGATTTGCGAAAAATCCTGACGTGATGGTTCAAAATGAAGGTCATTTTCGGATTCAGAGGTAAAAAATACATAAAAATCAATTATCAAACATTAAAAAACGCAACAATCACATCTATTTTATAGCATCAGATTTTCGCTATTTTTTTTTTTACCTTTTTAACTTTGAAGTTTACGATTTAAAAAAATCCTTACAAGATGCTAAAAAATGAAGGCCATTTTCGAATACAGCTATACAAAATACATAAGAATCGATTCTCAAAAACTAAAAAACATGACATAACCCAAATTTCACAGCTAGTGATTAATCCTTTCGCGACGAGCGTCCCTTCCGAAATATTTAATATTTTGTCACCGGTATTTCGATATAGAAATTTTTGCCTCACTAAATCGAATTTTTTAAAAAATTAGATAAGGCAAAATTTTCTATTCGGAGGTGCTGATTAGGAATAATTAAGGATTTTGAGCACTCTCTGCGCCACGTATACGCGATTCTCGTCGTGAAGGGGTTAATCGAATCGTTTCCGATTAACCCATTTATGCCTAGCGTCCCATTTTTGGGACGTTTCGAATTTTAATAAATGTGTGTAATTTTCTTCTTCTTTATAACATGAAAACTGTATGAAATAGTTATCTATAAATGTCTTTATCTGTTACTGAGAGATGACAGCATAAGATGGATATTTATTTGAGTAAAGGAAGGCTTTTTTTTTCGGGTGTTTATAGATTTTTTATTTTTCAAGATGGCGAAACGTGAAAAGTAAGTTTATTTGTATTTTTTCTATCAAGGATCCAAATGAATAAGTCATAATCTTAGCTTGTAGACTCTTTTGATATGCGTATTTTTTTAATTGTGAAATTATATGTTCAAGCCTATTTTTTATGCATTTTTCTTAAGTACAAAATATAGGGCGCTGGGCACGAATGGGTACATATTTTTATTAGCCATTTAGGGGGCAGTTATTTACGTAATGTCCGTTTCAAGATGATTATGAAATAAATTGTTTTTAAGCCTAAAATATGATTACTCTTAAATTATTATTAATAATACTTATTAAACAAAAACCTAATTTGAAGAACAAATTAAAAAAAACAAATTTATTTCCTACATTGTTTAAGCCCGAGAAGGGACAGATATTAAGATATTTCATTCAATTCGATCTACATTTAATGTTAAATTTTTGTAACAAATAAGTTAAACCAATTGAACATTACAAAATAAAAATTAAATTCATACAACATGATACTTTAAACACCCTAAAAACTTAAACTCCGTTCAAATGAAATCGAAATAAATCTTAGACTTTTTCCATTTTTCAGTTATAAATATTGCAGATTCTGTATTATTTTTATGATGATTGTACATAAAATGATAAGTTTCACGCAAAATACAAAACTTTAAAAAAATCTAAGATTTATTTCGATTTCATTTGAACGGAATCTAAGTTTTTAGGGTGTTTAAAGTATCATGTTGTATGAATTTTATTTTTATTTTTTAATGTTAAATTTGTTTAACTTATTTGTTGCAAAAATGTAACATTAAATGTAGAACAAATTGAATGAAATATCTTAATATCTGTCCCTTCTCGGGCTTAAACAATGTGGGAAATAAATTTGTTTTTTTAATTTGTTCTTCAAATTAGGTTTTTGTTTAATATGTCAAGTTTTTTAATAACTACTGCATTCAGACGAACACATTTCAAAATTAATAGAGGGTACCATCATCAGGCTTTGATTCATGCGGTATCGTATCACAATTTGTGATGCAATTTACCTATGTATAATTCAAAATGTTTCACCATTGCGGTAATGCAAGTTGCTGTACTTTGGGCAAAAACTTCCAATCTGAACGTAAAAAATCTGTTTGAAAATGTCATTTTTATTTCTACTATGACGCCAGATTCAACTTCTTTTTAATTCTTAAAAAAAATATTTCAGTAATTTTTCACGTGAAAATCATTCAACTAAAAATAGACAAATTATTATTACGGCTTTTGAATTATTGGCAAAAATGAAAAAAAAATGTTAAATTTTATTGGAAAAATGTCCGTTGATTCGCAATGAAAAAAGCGAAATTTGGAATTATTAAGAAAAATATTTGAAACTGCTATTAGTCTCTGTAAAGAAATAAATATATTTTTTTTAGCATTTCATAAAAATACTAATAATACTAATACTTAAATTGTATATAATATACAATTTAAAAGCTTATTTTATATACAGCTTGACAAAACATATAATTATGCATATTATACTATTATAAGTAATATTAAACATATTGTCCTATTTTGGACGTTTACATTTTATAAAATAAATATAAAAATATTTTAGCATAATTTTTTTAGTATTTTCTAGTTCATTTTGCGACATTTGAAAGTGATTTTACCAAGAAATTTGAGAAAACAAAAATTCAGGCATAAATGGGTTGAGAAGCATTTAAATGTTGTCATGCTGTTTTTAATATGCATGTATTCAAAAGTATGTATGGAAATATGAGTATATACTATAAAAAGGTCTTGTTTAAATCTGACTTCTGTAAACCTTTTTGTTAACAGAAACCAAATTGGTGTACAATTTTTTGAAATCCGTCGACCTGGAACGAAAATAAAACTAGTCGTTGAGGGCCATCGTAATACTTACCCATCATGGATATGTTAGTAAAAAAAATGAAAATAAAACATGTGTAAACTATTTATAAAATGCATTGCATTTCCAAAATATTTCGAAAGTCGAAAAATAGTTCCGGATAACTAAGATTACTGAAATTTAATAGGCTTTGTCGCACTAATAGGTCCTAAGTACATGCCAAATTTCAAGCCTCTATCTCAATTTGTTCGGTCGATAGAGTGTTTAAAATCGTGGCTTGATGACGTCATAAACTTTAAATGCTCTATTACTGAACTGGGTAAAAGAAACATCCCCATAACTTCAAAAACGATAATCATTTTAACTAACAGTTTACTGCGTCTCATTTCCAATTAAAATATATCTTTGAATTGAAATTTGAATGAAATATGGTGTCATGAAAAGTCGAAGAGTGTGGAAAATATGATTACAAATATCTCGGCAACTAATAATCCGATCAACTTCATTCTTTATACAAAAGTTATGTTTTTTTTTTATTGCCTTTTATATTCACTCCTTAAAATAAACAATTTCAAAATTTTTTATGTACCTTTTATCAGAACGGATATTTCGAGAGTCCGAAAAATATAGTTTAGGATAATCGAGGTTATTGAAAGTCAATAGACTTCTTCTCATTATTACATACTAACTACATACCAAATTTCAAGTCTCTATCTCAATTTATTCGGGCGATAGAGCATTTACAGACACACACACAGACACGCTGACAGACGGACGGCATAGTTTTTTTTTTTTCCTAAAAACATTTTTTATGGAATCTCCAGTGTCTGAAACGTGTAAATCCGTCAATTTTTTTTTTCGATTTTTAAATCGATTACAAGACTTACCCTATACTACGTATGATGGGTAAGTAATAAATAAATAACTTTTTCTACATCTTATAAGCAATAAATAAATAAATAAATGTAGGAGTTATGTTGAAATTTAAAAATAATAGATGTCATTAAATTTAAGAGAACGTTTTTGACCTAAAAAAGGGGGTATAGCAAATGCCGCAACTAAAATATTTTTCTTCTTTTAACAAAACTTCAACATATTTCTTCAGATAATTAAATAAGAGAAGAAAAAAAAGATTTCCTGAAATTTCCAATTCAATTTAGTCAAAAATTACAAAAATAACGTTGTGTACAGATGTGGGGGAAAAAAAAGAAGAGATTTCGAGAAAAAGTCTTTAAAATTTTATGTGATGATATTAAATAATCAGGAAGGAAAAAAAAAAAACCCCTAAGTGGTATAATAACCGTAATTGTCACAAATGCTTTGAACTTTTCATTTGAACAAGTGTACTTCTTAAAAATCTAAATAATCATTTTAGAGGGTAAAAAAGGGACTTATTTCGAAATTTTAAAGTGGTATTGCTCCTTCAGGTTGATTAGTGTTGAGAAAAAGGAAGGGGGAGAGGGGGGGGGGGGCGGGTGATCGATAGTCATGTTGCAAAGAGCTCTGGAATTTAACTTCTAATTTAATCGAGCTAAATTGTTGCTAAATATAGAAAATTTTAAATTAGAAGAGTATGTATTTGAAATGCATCCGAAGGAAAGCAAATAACACACACAAAAAATGTTTTAATTTGGTATTTTTTAAGGTGTGTTCGTAATTACATAAATATGTAGCACCTATATAGGGTCGTCGTTCGGTTCGTCTGTCTGTCCGTCCGCCCGCATATAACAGTAAAAACTACCCAACCGAATGGTCTGAAATTTTAAATACAGTGGTAACCCGACTTACATCACCCCGCATTTATGTCGTCTGAGAAGGAATAAAAATTTCTTTAATTTAAGAAGCACTTTGAAGTTTTTGTGAAAACTTTTGTTTTATGAAGGCAAACTTTCCCGCGACAGTCTTAGTGATAGTGACAAACAAATACAAAATGTCGCTAGAAAAAGCTTTGAAAACTTACTCTGCTGTTGCAAAAAGCTTGTAAGAGAAAAAAAAAAAAAAAGAAAAAAAATGTCGGTTCAGACTTCATTGCAAGATTTTTTTTTACATCTTGAAAGACTTGACGGAGCAGCTAGAAAAACATTAAATTGTAAGTTAACAATTTATTGATTTATTCCAAATACTTGTATTGTAAACGCATTCTTTTGCTAATCTTAAATGTATGTAATCCCTAAATACAATAGAATATGTTCATTAGATTTTGGAGGATTTTTATTATGTACTTATCATTTTTTGCTTATCTAAATGTACAGTCGGGGGAAAAAAAAGTAAACACCCCCTACTAACTCCGCAATAAACTATCGTAGAAGAAAGTTACTGGTACCAAACGATTGGAAGTAAAGTCTACTTTTAAATGATGTATATAAAATTTGCTTAGGGGGCCATCTACTTATTAAAACGAACCATAACTTCATTTTTTTCAATGGCAATACCCAATTCTGACAGCATAAATGAACTCTACACTCTTCAATTAGCCTAAAAACAAATTTTTATGCAATTCGTACCATAAGTTTCCCAGAAATTAATTATTTTAAAACGAGCGTATTTTAAGGACTGTATCCAAATTGAAGTTGGGTACTCGATTGCTAACCGAGAGAGCTCCCTTCTTGATCAAGGCACCTTAAGCAGTCAATGAAGCCTGTTAGATAACAAGGCAGCAGAAGAAATTTCAAAATATCTACTCACTTCTATCATAGACGGCCCCTTAAACCGTCATTTTGCCGTTTTTAAGCATAATTTGAAAACTATTTGGAAGAAAAATGTGAAATTTTGGATTTTCATAAAGCAGGACTTAATAAATCTAAATCCATAAGAAAAAATTGTAGGTTGCAATTCATAATTTTTTCGAATATTAATTTCATAATTCATATCATAAAATTATAAAAATTGTAAATTCAGCGTACTTATGTTTGGGCACATTAGTTTTATTGCTGGACAAAAAATTAGCACATCAGGAGCATAATTTCAGGAGATATAAATAAAAATATGAAAATGTAATTTAACATTAAAAGCACTAAATTTTGAATGCTTATAATTCAAAAACTTATCATTCAAATGACTTGAAATTTGGTGTCTAGGCATAGTTTGAACCGAAGATTTGAAATATCTCGTTAAAATTGGGTATTGTCATTGAAAAAAAAAAAGAGGTTTGGGTTCGTTTTAATATGTAGATGACCCCCTAAGCAAATTTTATATACATCATTTAAAAGTAGACTTTATTTCCAATCGTTCGGTACCAGTAATTCCGTCTACGATAATTTGTTGAAGAGTTAGTAGGGGGTGTTTACCTTTTTTTTCCCACGACTGTACCTCGACTACGTTGTTTTCGACTTACATGGCTAGTACTGGAACGTATTGCCAACGTAAGTCGAGGTATTACTGTATATAACTGTTGCAAAATTTTGTACAGTCATCTTAAATTTTATGAAAAAACGGAAGTATAATTTAATGACAGGGACAGTCAAAAGGTTTCCGTTACATTACGGCCAATGGCAAAAAAATATTTCATGTGCATTTTAATGATGTTACAGCCTTTCGAACAAAATGAAATTTATATGTACTTATGAAGTGCACTAAAATATACATTCAGTACAATATGCGGTGCAAAAAATACTTAGAAAACTAGTTCTAGTACGAACGTTTATTTGCCATGTTAGACGTGCAATTTCCAACTTCTTTTATCTGTATACAACAGCATTTAATCGACACCTTAGAGATTAATAAAGACTTTATTATCATCGAGAACAAATGTTGTCTATCATATTTTAATTATTAATGCTTTCTAACATAGTTGAGAAGTGTTTATGAATTCGGTTTTTCTATCTGTCTGCCCATGCTCTAAACTCCCCTAAATATGCTCGGATTGTTATGTGATTGAAGTTTAATATAGCATGTTTGCTATTGAAAATAAAGTTGTGTAGCTGTTATAGTTCGTTTATATGGACACAAAAGTATTCCGTTGCATCATGATCTATGTGGAAGAGTCGTTTGCATTGCATTTTAATGATGTTACACTATTTCAAACATAATTAAATTGATATTCATCACTCAGATGGACTACAACATTCTTTCGATATAGCACAGTATAGAGTAAGTAGTAATAGTACAAAAATCTCAAATTGTCGTTATTTTTAAACGGAAAGGTTTTTTTTTTTTTTTTTTTGATGAGGTTGGTGTAGAAGCAAGTTTTTTTTTTTTTTTTTATGAGGACTTTCATTTGATCAAACACCTATAACTGCGAAAACCACACCTGAGTTGCACGTATTCCCAACGTTTCTCCCTCCTTAAATACCTGCAAAAGAAGAATGTACCAACGCTTTCGTAGAATATAGCGGGGCTTGACTTTACAAGACAATAATGTTGAAAATTAAAAAAAAATTCGAAAACCATACATAGGTATCGAAATCAAGTTAATTGTTAAAAAAAATCCTATCATGCGTAATTAATTCAATGATCCCACGATAGGTAACGATTCTAGGTTCATTACGTCCTATTTAAGATGAAGTCATATTATTTCCGTGTTGCTGAATTTAATATATATAATCGTAATAAATTTTGTATTCATGCATTTTTGCATAAGAATGCAACAGCTATTGCACCAAGATCTGAATATTTGTAAAAGTAGTTACAGTACGAACGCACCTTATTTGCCACGTTTGACGTACAATTTCCGACTTGTTTTTTTAGGAGGTTGGAGTTAAGTACGTACCGGGTATCCTAAAAAGGACTGACTGATTTTAAAATTCAATAACTTGTAAGCGGTGACAGATATGTAAAAAATTCTTGCAGGAGGGTTATGCAAAAGGTCAAATGTTTTTTTACAGTGATTTTCAATTTTAGTTCGAATTACAAACAATAGATGGCGCTGCGATCAATAGACGCTAAATTCAGGCTCGATTTTTGGTACTTCGTGGCCCGGATAATACATTTCCATCTCCTTTTTCCGCATGGAACAAAAGAAAGGACCAAAAATCGAGCCTGCATTTAGCGACTATTGCTTACAGCGCCATCTATTGTTTGTAATTCGAACTAAAATCGAAAATCACTGTAATAAAACTTTTGACCTTATGCATAAACCTCCTGCAAGAAATTTTTAAATATCTGTCACCGTTTGCAAGTTACTGAATTTTAAAATCAGTCAGTCCTTTTTAGGACACTCGGTATGTGCAATATTGTAAGAGTGTTTGCAATAATTTTTCAGCATTATTTATGCTGTCTTTTTTTCCGTGCCCTTTTTATGTCTCATAATGCTTTTTTCTTCTCCTTTGTGCTCTTTTTCTTCACCTCCGTGCCAGCCCCCCCTCCCCTCCGTGTCATCCCCCCCCCCCTTCCCGCCGTACTTCAGTTTTTTCCGGAAAAAACTCAACTCTGAGTGGGCAGTTTAGAGAAAACGTAAATTTTGATATATTAATTCACAAAAAATACGATCCAGCTTGTCCGCCAAAACTCGTTTACTTATATCTTTAAAACTGATAAGTTTTGAGTGATTTCACATTTTTTCACATCTAATCATTACAGAGACCCCTGCCTATAAATTACCAAATAAACAGCTGTAACTTGTCTCTTAGGAATAATAAATAATATATTTTGATCCTGGATTCGAAGATTACTCATTGAATTCTAGGTAATCTGTTCTGTTTTTCTTAAAAAGCAATGAATGAGTTATCCAAGTTTCAAAATGTATTTTGCATTTCCTGAAAACATCATTATCTGAATTATGTTCCTTTACAAATGAATGTGCGATGCATTAACGTTTTAAGTGAGGGGTTAAACTTTTATGAAATTAGGGATGGGAGTTGATTTGTCAGAGAAGAGTTAAGTTTTTTAAATGTTTTTTTAAAAGCTTATTTAAATTAAATAATTAAAAAGAAGTTTAACAGTCCATGTAAGAATTGTACACATTGGCTATAAAAAAACTTCCCCTATATTCGAAACTCTAGTTATCATACCATTCAAGTAAAGGGGATGAAACTTATAAATAATAAGAAAAAATGTATAAATAATATAAGTTTAAATGTAATATTGCTGAAAGAAAATAGAATAATTTCCTGTAATAAGTTAATCGGTTTTTAGAACTGATGCACCGAATAAAATAAAGAAATAGATTAAAGAAAATATGTGAGTGAAACAGTTTTAACTATATAAAAGAGAATCGTGCTTTTATTTTATTAAAAAACAAAAAGTCATTACAGTGTTTACAGCATAAAGTAGAGAATCTGGTGCACCAAAAAATAATTGAAAACGGTTGATGATCATGATATATATATATATATATATATACATATATATATGTGTGTATAACCATTAAATAAACATTAGCGACCACCAACAAAAACTGTGAAATTATGAATAAAATGACATTAACAAATTGACAAAATACAGTTCCCAGCAACAAACTTAACATAGATTCCAAAAACATAGTAAAACAGCAGAAATGGAGTACCAGAAATAGAATGATGGAAATTTGTAGAACTTAGACAGAATCATTGAGTCCCAAATGCCTTAAGTTCCAGAAATAAAATGTATGATTTCATCTTCATATTAGCCATAAATTGGCTAAAGAATATGAATTTGGGGCTACCACACATAAAACCGAGAAATAAACCATTGAACACCAATTAAGTTCAAAATGAAACGCGATTAAAAAGGATAGAGGAAAATTTAAAAAAATAAAACCAAAATAAAATCCATACTGTCATAGCATTAGGCATAACAAATACACTCATTATGCATTTTATTCTCATTTAAGATAGTATACTATTAGAAATTAATATGATATTGTCCTGAGTAGGCTAAAATTTAAATACAAGTTTATCGTTAACTTTATTAAATATTAATGTATATGAATAAATTTAATATAAATTAATAAATATATAAATATAACTACACAATTATACATATAAAAATATCGAATCAACATCCATTATAAAATGTGTATTAGCAACGTAGTTATAAATCAAATGTCCCATGTTTAAAAAATAAATTAACCATTGCGTATTATCCAGACAACGCCACCCTCCTCCGTACTCTAACATCTACCTACCCAACCGTCCTATAATAATTTTTTATTGTTATTTTAAAAATTTTAATTTTTTATAATTATTTTCTTATTTTATATATTTTTTGTAATTTTTTAAAGCATGTGTTAATTTGTTTTTTAAGATCATTTAAGTACTAATTATGTATTAAAGAATACATGAATTTTTTTGGAGTTTTTGGAATTTTTTTGCTAGTTTTCTATTTAAAAAGTTACCGTTTCTGACCGCTTTAGGTGCTATTTTTGAGGGAGTCGTGAGATATATGCCACTTATTTAATATAAAATTGTCTAAAGTTTAGTTACCACTATTTCCGAATAGTAATTTCAGCAAATATCTTAATTTCTTATTAAGACCGCCACCACCTCGAGTAACATATCTACTGATAGGTTGTTTAACGGAGTTTTCTTCCGATACAGTTTTGTTAAGAATAGAGTGCGCTCCCTGGTGGTGGAATGTGGAACTAACATAACGCGATTTTGTTAAAATTAGGAAATAAAACAAGGCGATCTGTTTGAAACTCTAAGATAGTTTATAACACATAAGAAAAAGTTTATAAAAAATGGCGTGTGAAATTTCGGGTAGGGGGGGGCGCAAATTTCACTAATTGATTTATTTCTATTATATACTTATTTTAAAAGGCAGTCACGTGATGTTTCATTGCAGTATTCTTCTGAACTTTGTCCGATTTTTAAAAATATAGCATAAATGTTACTTTTGCCAGATAAAAATGTCAGCAGTATTGATACCACGATTTTCGAATAGTAATTTCAGCAAATATATTAAATTCCTGGTTAAGACCGCCATCCCCCTGACCCATGTATCTACCGCTAGGTTGTGTAAAGGAGTTTCGTTCAGATACACTTTTGTTAAGAATAGAGTGCGCTCCCTCGTGGTGGAATGTGGGACTAACAGACCGCGATTACATTTAAAGTAGGAATTCCAACAAAGCGATCTGTTTGAAACTTTAAGATAATTTATAACAAATAGTAAAAGATTATAAAAAAGAATGGCGCGTCCCATTCCGGTTGGAGGGGGGGGAGAGGGGAAGTGGCGCGGACAAAATTAGGCAGTATAACAGGGCGTTTTGTACTGTTTTGCGTGCGGTTTTTTTGATGGCGTGATGAGAAAACTATTATCCCTCGGGATTGCACTAACACTCTAAAGCGAAAGCTGAGTTCCCGAGGTGGTCATCGCTGAGAAAACTATTACTTATTCAATATGAAAAATTTTATAAGTGTTCATACCACTATTTTAGAATAGTAATTTAATCAAATATCTTAAATCCTTGGTTAAGACCGCCACTCCTTCGACAAGCATATCTCCTGATAGGTTGTTTAACGGAGTTACGTTCAGATACAGTTTTGTTAAGAATAGAGTGCACTCCCTCGTGGTGAAATGTGGAACTAACAGACCGCGATTTCATTTAAAATAGCAAATCTAACAAGGCGATCTGTTTGAAACATTAAGATAGTTTATAACACATAAGAAAAAGTTTATAAAAATGGCGTATGAAATTTCGGGCAGGTGGGGAGAGCGGGAGGTGCAAAATATTTCCCTTTTTTTACATTTTTGCTTCATACCGTTTCAGGTGCGTTTTCTTGACGGAGTCCTCAGATACATGGGTTGTTCTCTACAATACTTGAAAATTTGGCCAAGCAGTCTGACTTGAATGATGCATATGTAAATTTTCATAAAAATTAGATAAATGGTAAGAAATCAGTCAATTATTGAAGATTTTAATAGCAGCAGAAATCGTTATAAAAATTTGACTTAACAAAAAAAAATAAATAAATAAAAATTTGTGGAAAAAATAAAATAAAAAATGTGAGGGAATGACAAGTGAGGGAATGATGAAATTAGACATTTTTACTAGTTGTAGGGAAAAATGCAAAATTATAAAGAAATCCAAACTGTTTCCTTTAAGAGCAACACTTAATATATAATGTATGATAAAATTAAAATTTTTGATATTTGTAAAAAAATCAATATTCTGTGTGAGGGAATGACTGCTAATAAAAACGCTTCCAGATATATTGACTGGAAATTTTTTTTTTTTGAAAAATTAACAAAATCTTACACCAGCAATTTATGTTGCTGGACTGATAGGAGCTCAAAATGGCTTCTTCTCTGTGAAGGATGCTAGACTGCTACTGCTCTTTAGTGGTAGATATTTGAGATAATAGCAGTGTGTGAGGGAATGATGGTCTAACATGGGGAAACATATAATTGATTGGGTAGACTATATAATAATAGTAAAAATAATATTTTTATTATTTTTTGTAATGTACCAAATAAGAATTTTATTTTGCTTAGGGTATTTTTAATTATTTTTATTTCTGGATGGAAAGAAATCGGCAATAAAATATGGTAGTACAGGTGGGGGAAAGGTGAGGGAATGATGTTTGCATGATATTTATTACATTTTTAAATACTAAATTTATTTATTTTTAAATTTTACTTTCTGTCCCTAATAAACTATGTTTAGATCTTCTAATAAAAATAAAAATAAATAAAAATGTAATGAAATTAAGAGCATTTATATGACTGGGAAACACTTTTTGCACTATTGTAGAGAATAACCCACATGCTACTTATTAAATCTAATATGTCAAAAATTAAATTATCACTATTTCCGAATAGTAATTTCAACAAACATCTTAAATTCTTGCTGAAGACCGCCACCCCCTCGAGTAACATATCTACTGATACTGATAGGTTGTGTAAAGGAGGTCCGTTCAGATACGCTTTTGTTAAGAATAGAGTGCGCTCCCTGGTGATGGAATGTGAAACTAACATACCACGATTTCATTTAAAGCAGGAAATCTAACAATGCGATCTGTTTTAAACTTTAAGATACTTTATAACACATCATAAAAAAGTATAAAGAAGAATGGCGTGTCGCATTTCGAGGGGGGGGGGGGGATGAAGGAGGGGCGCGAACAAAATTAGGAAATATAGCTGGACGATCTGTTTGAAACTTTAATATAGCTTATAAAACATAACAAAAATTTTAAACATCAGGCCGCGACAAAAATCATGGTGACCATGACCCCCACTTCACACCCCCCATGGGGGACACTTTTCTAAATTTGGCAGATACCCGTCATGTGATATATCGTAGCATTTCGGGGGGGGGGGGGGGCACGAACAAAATTAGGAAATATAACGAGGCGAATCTGTTTGAAGCTTTACGATAGTTTAGAAAGGGTTTGCCAAAATATACTGGATAAATGTACTAGACGTTTTGAAAGGAATATTAAACGAAACCCTTTGTGCGATCTATGATCACACTTACCCACTTGTTTAATATTATTGTTAATTAGATGAGAAGGATATGAACACTTTATTCTATATAAATGATTAAGGATTATATTGCGATATACAGAATTATGAGGACAATATTTAAAATTAGTAAATGTATTAACTTTGAATTTAAATTCTTTACGTTTATCCTATAGATCAGTTATTGTTTTGTTTTCTTTTATTGTAATTTTAAGATCTAAAAGTTAATGGTATTGTTAGATAGGAGGTTTTCCGTTAATTCTAAATTAGTAGGATAATCTACTGGAAATTGAGAAATATTAGTTTGATCAGTGGTAATTACAATTATGTCATCAATATAACGATATAAATGTAGATTACTATTAGTAAAAGTACGTTCATAGTGATATAAGTCAGATAATAAACTGGATGTACATCCACCTTGTGGTATACCGGCGTTCTGTAAATATAATGTGTTATCTTATGAAATATAATTATATAATATATATATATACCGGGTGTCCTAAAAAGGACTGACTGATTTTAAAAATGAATAACTTGCAAACGGTGACAGATATTTAAAAAATTCTTGCAGGAGGGTTATGCATAAGGTCAAAAGTTTTTTTGCAGTGATTTTCGATTTTAGTTCGAATTACAAACAATAGATGGTGCTGCGATCAATAGACACTAAACTCAGGCTCGATTTTTGGTCCTATCTCTTTTTCCATGCGGAAAAAGGAGATGAAAATGTATTGAGTGGGCGCGAAAGTACCAAAAATCGAGCCTTAATTTAGCGTCTATTGATCGCAGCGCCATCTATTGTTTGCAATTCGAGCTAAAATCGAAAATCACTGCAAAAATCTTTTGACCTTATGCATAACCCTCCTGCAAGAATTTTTTAAATATCTGTCTCCGTTTGCAAGTTATTCTTTTTTAAAATCAGTCAGTCCTTTTTAGGACACCCGGTATATATATATATGTATGTATATAAGTAAAAGAAATAGGAATGTAATTTTCATTGAAAAACAACTGAAAAGAATTAAAATGACTCTTTGTATTGAGGTAATCGATTTTTAGCACTGTCTCAATGAAAAAATATACAGGGTGTTGCCGAATTTGACAGACACATTGAGAGGGGTGATAGTAGGTATCAAGAGGATGAAAAGCTGTCATAGAACATGGTATCTCCAACCACTCATTTAGTCACAAACACTAGGTGTCTCATCCTAACTCAACTTGGGTTGGCGATAATAATATTGAGAAAAATAAAAAACATTGCAATGAAAATACAAAGATATGTACCTTGTTTTGTGTGAAATGTTGTAACATCACGAAAAGTTCGGGAAAAATAGAGTCTCAAGCAATCGATGATACCTCATGAACTGGTCATCGCAGTCCAAAATGTAGAGCGTCCAGTGCATACTGCTGGCTCGTAGAATGGAAACTTCTACCATTTTTTTTTTTTTTTACTTTCTTCTATCTTTACAAAAAGAAAGTATTGGATTCGTGAAAATTTTAGACTTCCGGTTTTCGACGGATTTATACGTTTTAGAATGTCCTGAACACGATTTGATGGTTTTTAGAAAATGTCTGTCTGTGAGTCTGTCGGTCACTCTGTCACACCGTGAGTCTGCATGTGACAAAAATTTTGTGGGCGCTCTATCTAAAGAACTAGTCCAGCGAATTTCACAAAACTTTAGATTGAGTTAGACCTTGATATAAATGGGTCCTGATTAGTTTTTGGTGAAAATCGCTCAACAGATGGCGCTGCTGTGCTGCATTTTTCATGAGTTCCCCAATAGCTGTATCTCAAGAACTAATGCATGAATTTCCATCAAGCTTCAGATTTACTTACTTCCTGGTATAAATTGGTCCTAATTAGTTTTTGGTGTAAATCGCCCAACAGGTGGCGCTGCCAAGCAGAATTTTTTACAATTTCCGCAATAGCTTTATCTAAAAAACTAATGCACGAATTTTCATCAAACTTGAGATTTAGTTAGAAGTTTTCAAAGTTGTTGATAATTAGATTCTGGTGCAAGCACCGGTGCATACCGGTGCAAGCCGGTATGCACCGGTTATGCACCACTGGCAGAATAACCGGTGGTGCTGCTATGCTGCATTTTTCAGGAAGTATTAGCATGTATGAGATAGAAGAAAGTTTTGGGATTGCCAGTTGCAACTAGTTTTTTATATTATCATATTTAGAACAACGGTTGGAATGTCTATTAAAAGTTTTATTACAATACAGTTCAGTTTTCTGAAAATTATTACGGTCAACCCAAGTTGAGTTAGGATAGAACACCTCGTATTTTTGATTGAATATGTATTTTTCGACCACCATGTTGACGTTTTATGTTAATTTTTTATCCCCTTGTTACTTATTATCACCCTTCTGAATTTGTTGGTCGAATTCTGTAACGCCCGTATATACACATATACAAATATAAATTAAATGTAAGATAGTATTCTGAATAATTAGAACAGTTAGCGCCAAATGAAGGATTATACCTTTGGAATGGATTATTTTCTTCTGATGGACTGATGGCTTCCATTATTATGAAACAGCCTTTATAAATGAAGTGTCAGGTGAAGATGAAAGAGTAGTCGTAAAAAGTTAGAACTCTGATTTTCTGGTCAGAATGGAAAATAAAAATGGCCATAATTTTTTTCTCCCCCCCCCCCCATTCTGACCCGAAAATTAGAGTTCTAACTTTTTACGACTACTCTTTCATCTTCACCTGACACTTCATTTATAATGGCTGTTTTATAATAATGGAAGCCATCAGTCCATCAGAAGAAAATAACTCGGGTAAAGCGGAAACTCGGTTAAGCGGGGCTCGGATAATCAGGACTCTGCTGTATATTTCATTTTAAAAATGATCTTTAGAATATTTTTGTTTACGTAGTTCAGTATAACATATTTTATGATTACATATTTTAAATTTTAAAATAAGTCATCTATTAGAAAATTAGTAAAATTCTCTTTGAAAATATACTTTGATGAAGAGGGGGTGGGGGGGGGGGGCAAAATCCATGTTTGCCCGGTTGCAAAAAAGGCTAGTTTCGGCCCTGGTCGCAAATACAGGGTGTCTCATCCTAACTGAACTTGGGTTGACGATAATAATATTGAGAAAAATAAAAAACATTGATGCAATGGAAATGCAACGATATTTACCTTGGTTTGTGTGAAATGTTATAACATCACGAAAAGTTCTGGAAAAATAGGGTGCTCAAGCAATCGATGATACTGTATGAACTGGTCATCGCATTCCAAAATGTGGAGCAAGTGCATAATGCTGACACGTATAATGGAAACTTCTACCACTTTATTTTTTATATTATCACATTTACAACAAAGGTGAGGATGTCTATTAAAAGTTTTATTACAATGTACTTCAGTTTTCTGAAAGTTATTACAGTCAACCGAAGTTGAGTTAGGATAGAAACACCCTGTATTTTTGATTGAATATGTGGTTTGCGACCCCATGTTGGTATTTTATGGTAATTTTTTATCCTCTTGCTGCCTACTATCACTCATCTCAATTTGGCGGTCGAATTCGGTAACACCCCGTATAGGGGCTGTGCATATATAACGTTATCAACTTTTTGGCAATTTTGGACCCCCCCCCCTTACGATATCATCCCTCATACTCTCTTGCCCCCCCCCCCCCCCTAATGATATAGTTACCAATGTATAAAAATTCTTTTAGATTTTTGGAATTTTTTTATTTTGTTTGGAGTGATATACAAATAGGGTTACACTTATTATTCGCACACTTTATTGATTAAAGTGAGGAGAAGTCAATAAAATATCACTTTATATATATGAAATAACTTTATCTCAAATAATACTTAAAAAAAAATAGTTACTATTTAAAAAAATATTTAATAACAGTTTTTTGTTACATAATGCATTCAACAGTAATATTGTCTTTTTGCACTTGCCCTCGCACGGGATGAGGAAGGCAGAACTTCTTATCAACAAAACACATGGACAACATTCTTTTTTTTTATTTATTAGTAAATACAAGTATCATTTCAAACATATTTCGCATATGGTTTGTAGAACAGTGGATTATATATGCATACTAGGGTGGAACTAAAAAATGAAGTTTCGAATTTTACATTCTAATAGTGATTACTTTTTTCCTTTTTAACTCCATAAAAAGAAAATATTTTTCTTTTAATTTTAAAATGATATTTTCCGGTTCCTCAAAACGCCTGATTTTCCCTAAAAAACAAAAACAAAAAAAAAGCCAATAATTGCATGAAAAGATTTTTAAGCTTATTGTTAAATTTATATTTTTCAAAATTAAATTAAGTGTTAATTTCCTGTATTAAAGAGAATAATTTAGTTTGAGTGCCTTAGAAAAGTTAGCCCCACTTTATTTGACTTTTGTAGAAGCCAGCGTCGTGGGCGTCGGCTTTCATTATCTCTGATTCATTTGGCTGCGACACATAACAAGTTAGTTCGATTTAAAGCGACTTGAAAAAATGCGAACATATTGAAATTATAGACTATAAAAACATTGATTATATCTTGACGAACTGATCAAATGAAGAACTTAAAAAAAATACAAACAGGGGATACACCTGAATTTTAGATTTTCCTTGTCATACTCAAACAGTGGAAACGTGTGCAAAATTGTACCGCGAGCTGCGTCAACCGTCTTTAAATATTAAGTAAAAGATGGCTTAATCTTGGGAAAGTTGAATTCCCACAATGTAATGACAAAGTTTGCCTAAAAAGACAGTAGGTTGAATATCCAATTGAATTAATCCATAACAAAGGGAGGTAAGGAGGGTGGAAGTCGATATTTAACCACCTCCTCGTGGTGACTTCTGGATAGTATTTCCTAAATAAAAGTAGATATGAGCTAACAGCTACGTTGTTTACTTTAAGTTACTTTATACTGAAATTTCAAAATTTTGACCTCCTTGAGGAACCGGAAAACAACTTAATTAAAAAAAACCTTTTCAGCCGAAAGTTTAGACATCCAAAAAGAAAAAAAACTTTTCACTATTACACATTAAAACAAAAAAGTTTTTTTTTTTTTTTTTTTTTTTTTTTTTTTTTTTTTTTTTTTTTTTTTACCCTATACTTAAGTTTCACCCTAATGCATACACGTATGACAGAAGAATAAGAATGCCTAACTTTGGGGTATTCCATATTTTGGAATTAAATAATTTTGGAATCAATCTATAATCTTAATAATAACTTTTTATTTTCAGAAAAATAGATAACATACTAAAAAAAAATAACATATTTATTTGATGTAAAGACCAGGTTACAAAAAGAAAAAAATTCTGTTGGAACAAGAATATTAACGATATCAAAAGAAAAATCCCTTCCCATAGAGATATATTACGTTATCATGTGCCAGACCCCCCTCCCCCCTAAAATGATAACGTTATACATGCATAGCCCCATATACACATATAGAAATATAAATTAAATAGTATTCTGAATAATTAGAACGATTAAAAACAGCTGAATGATTTTCTTTTACTATATAAAGTCGCACGATAATGAAATTAATGAAAGATAATGTTTACATAAAACGTTATTACAAAAATAGAATTGAAATTATATTTCAAAATTTTACATTTCACTCCTGTTTTCATGTTTTAATGATAAATATGGGAACTTTGTTAATGCTTCACTATTTATTTTTCTCGGCACTTCCTTTATGTTCCAAAGTCATACTTATTTAAGCGATATAAAAATAATAACCATCCAATTTTCTACAGATATGAGGTTTTTTTTAGATCGTTATAACAGTTCAATAAATCTGCAAATGATATCTAGCTTTTACCGCAAAAAAAGTTTGTATGCAGGATATAGGATGTTTACACAATATCCTTTATCTACGCATTCTTTAGATAATTTCGACAACATTGTAGATTTACAAATTATGTACTTTCTTCTAAACCTCTCCAAGCAAAAGATTTTGTTTTTTATTATTACTGTGTAATCTGAATGTTTATAAAATCCAATATTTATTTGTTTTTTTACTTTCTTCTATCTTTACAGTGCGAAAATATTGGATTCGTGAAAAAATTCGGCCCAGTTTCAACGGATTTACGCGTTTTAGAAGGTCATGAACGTACGATTTGACTATTTTTAGAAAATGTCTGTCTGTGAGTCAGAGTTTGTCTGCGAGTCTGTCTGTCTCTATGTTACACAAATTTTGTGTGCGCTTTATCACAAGAACTAATGCACAGAATTTACTAAAACTTTAGATTCAGTTAATCTCTGATATAAAATGGCGCTGATTACATTTTTGTGTAAATCGTCCAACAGGTGACGCCGCTATGATGTTATTATTCATGATTTCCGCAATAGCATCACAAGAAATAACGAACAAATTTTCATCAAACTTTAGATTCAGTTATACCTTGGTTTAATTTGTTGCTGCTTAATTTTTTGGTGTAAATAGCCCAAAAGATTGCGCTGCTATGCAGAATTTTTCACGATTTTTGCAATAATCTCAAAAACCTTAACTTAAGAGCCATTATTTTGAAAATCAGACAAGTGCGATAGTTATATTTTTTGTTTTGCTTTATATTTTTTTTATGTTGAAGTAGATCATATTTAATGGATATTGTGCAATTTTGAAGCTCTGAAAAAATTTCCTGTTTCCTGTAGAAAATGTCAAAGTTCAAGATCATGAATCCCTTTTTTCATGAAACTTGAAATGCCAGTATGTTTGAATTGCTATATCTCTGGAAAGCAACAACATCCCAAAATTCTTTTGTCATAAACTATTAGTATAACACTACATGCTTAGTAAAATTTACTAGTTTCCATGGGGCATTGTTAATTTTCATTGTTATGTTGCCACAAAATAAATCAAAATAACGTTTTTGTCCGTTTTCTGCACTTATTATCTTAGTTAAGTAATAGTACCCCAAAATTTTTCTTATAGAATATGAAAGTTTACTATTAGGACAAACTAAGTAATATAGAACTTTACCGGGATATCGATGCTGTTAGCAGATATAATCTGTTAAATATTCAAAAGTTTCTAAATCTGAAACTTTTGAATTAGTCCTATCATCTCAAAACAGCATCACAGTTGAATGAAACAAAATATATCAGGTAGTAGTTGAACATATGTACAAAAACATAGAAACGAAAAATAAGTGGGGTCTCATGCTATTTTCAGAAAAAAATGACAAAACTTACAAAAAGGTAGTGTCAATGTCAGGCTTCTTCCCTATCAGAAAATGATTTATCCCGTTTCTCTTTCCCTTTCGTATGTTTTTCCTCTATGAGGAAATGGAACATCCCTTTTCTCTTTCTCCTTTTAGGGGAAAAGCCTAATTATTGCATTGTCTTTTTATAAGGTTTGTCCTTTTTTCCGTCTAAAAATAGCATGAGACCCCACTTATTTTCCGTTTCCATGTTTTTGTACATATATTCAACTACTACCTGATATATTTTGTTTTATTCAACTGTGATGCTGTTTTATAGATAGGACTAATTCAAAAGTTGCAGATTTTGAAACTTTTGAATATTTAACAGATTATATCTGCTAACAGCATCAATATACCGGTAAAGTTCTATATTACATAGCTTGTCCTAATAGTAAACTTTCATATTCTATAAGAAAAATTTGGAGTACTATTGCTTAACTAAAATAATAAGTGCAGAAAACGGACAAAAACGTCATTTTGATTTCATTTTGTGGCAACATAACAATGAAAATTAACAATGCCCCATGGAAAACTAGTAAATTTTACTAAGCATGTAGTGTTATACTAACAGTTTATGACAAAAGAATT
Organism: Maratus speciosus; assembly: GCA_963932465.1. Taxonomy (NCBI): domain Eukaryota; kingdom Metazoa; phylum Arthropoda; class Arachnida; order Araneae; family Salticidae; genus Maratus; species Maratus speciosus. The sequence continues at coordinate 411,001,393 of OZ010793.1, read as the reverse complement.
TTGGGATGTTGTTGCTTTCCAGAGATATAGCAATCCAAACATACTGGCATTTCAATTTTCATGAAAAATGGGATTCATGCTCTTGAACTTTGAAATTTTCTACAGGATACAGGAAATTTTTTCGGAGCTTCAAAATTTCACATTATTCATTAAATATGATCTACTTCAACATAAAAAAAAAAAATCAAGCAAAACAAAAAATACAACAATCGCAATTGTCTGATTTTCAAAATAATGACTCTTAATCTCAAAAACTAATGCACGGATTTTCATCAAACTTCACAGATACAGTTAGACGTTGACACAAGTTGTTGTTGATTAGGTTTTGGTGTAAATCACCCGCCAGCATATTTCAGACATGTATATTGCTGAGAAGATTACAGCTTCTAAGCGAATCAGCAAGCGTTATCATCACGGTCACATACACGCCCACATAGTTTGATTGACAGTGAATACCTGAACGATCAATCATGTGTGTTTATTAATCGCCATGAAAGAGAAAGATTTTTTTTTTAAATTTCAGAATGATTTAGAATTTTATTTACTTCAATTAAAAGTTATACTTATATTGGACCATTTATTTAAATTTTATTTATGTCGATGTATAGTTCTATTATATTATGTGTGATTAAAGCTACCAAGGACAAATTGTAGGCAAAAAGCTTTAAATAATTTCTTTAGAATTTATTTGCTGGATAAATAAATTTAAAAAAAGAGCATTACAGAAATTTTTATACATCTTATGCTAGATTTATATGTTATTCTAATAAGTTTTTTAAATAAATTCTATAAATATGTGAATGAGATTAATACAATAATAATGAAATTCTAATTTAATCTTTGTTAAAGAAAAAATGCTTTTGCCTTTCGAAATTTCTTTTTTTTTAAACTAGATTTTGTTTAAAAACATTAAATCTTTTATCAAAAATAATAATTAATGATGTTTAGAAGAATAGTTTATTAGTAGTACAACAAAATAATAAGAGATAAGTAGTATAAGAAAAAATTGTTATCTTCAAGAATAACATCCATTTTGCATCTTTTAAATTTAGAAACTAACAAAATAAACAGACGCTTGTGACACAGTAGGCGGAGTAATTCGATGAGCAAGTTGATATCGGTAACAACTGATTGGCTTAGAAATTGTAATCGTCTCCGTGATACACATGTCTGAAATATGCCACCCGCCAGTACACTGTTAAAAATAAAGGTTTAACTTTGAACAAAAAAACTGGTGAAAACAAGAGGTTTCACCGAGTTTCCCGTTCAAATAAAAATGACTGGAAAAGAAAATTATATGCTGGATGCACAATAACCGAGTTTACGGTTCTACGTTTAGTTATCGTTGAGTGGCATCACATCACGATCACCCCACAAGGCCACAAGCTAAACTTTAATGGCGGCTAACAACTTAAGCGTCAACATGAATATCGCTTATTTTGGATTTATCTCCCCGTCCCCATCAATCCTTGAAATACAAGTAAGTACACTAGTAGCTATAGTTTATTTTACTGTTAGTACACATTGTAATGTTTTGCTGAAACTCCCTTGCACAAAATTTATATTTTACCTGTAAATATTAGATTAGCAATTTGCTTAAGCCTAAAATAGTACCGGTTCTACATTGCATCCGGAGCGAAATAAACCACTATTTTAAAGCTATTAATAACTTAAGTTTAATAATTTAGTTCAGTTCAAAGATTTATACACGCGAAATTATTTTTCGATATCAGTTATTTTTGTTTGTTGATGTTTTCAATTTATGAATGCCTGCCTCGCTATCATTAATGCTTGTCATACGCATTCAAGTCCTTACTACAACATGATATACATATATATGTTTGCAAAACTGAATTTTTTACATTACTTAAAAGAATGTTTACAGGATTTTATGTAGCTAAATTAAGTATTAAAAAAGGTTTATATGATTTTGTAAACCATTCATTTTCCAAAATTTAATGTAATCAATAAAAACTAGTGGTTGCCTTTTTTTTTTTTTTCTAATGAGATTGCTATATAATTTAAATTCAAAATTATCTTTATTTTGTAAGTAATGGATAATATGAAGGCATACGAAACAAACGCCAACTGTATTATACAATGAATATTTTGATATTTTAAAACATTAAATTAGATGAAAAATAAAAATCGTGAAATGCAAATTCTGGTTTGTGTATGAGATTATAATTTTAAATTTATAATTAGCTGTATCTTCTAAGTAAAATAATGGATATTTGCAGTTGAGGTTCCTTAAAAGTGTGTTAGAAGATACAAATTTAACATTTTAAAAATATCAAAATGTAAGAAACATAAAACCATGAAATGCAAATTTTGGTTTTTGAAAATATACTATTACAAATATATATATTATAATTGTATAACTGTTTTTACATTGTGCATTATATATAGCTCAATAAATATTAAAAAGGTTTATATGATTTATTAAACAATTTGTTTTTTAAAAATGAAACCATAAAAACAGGTGGTCGCTTTTTTTAAAATTATGAGATTATAATTTTAAATTCATAATTAGCTGCATCTTCTAAGTAAAGTAATGGAGATTTATAGCTATAAGACCTCCAAGTCTGTTAGAAGATACATTTTGATATTTTTAAAACTTTAAATTTGTTTAAAACTTAAAACCGTGAAATGCAAATTTTGGTTTTTGAAAATATACCATTACAAAATTATGACACATAATTGTATAACTGTTTTTTACATTGCTAAAGCACGTTTAATAATGCATTATATGTAGCTCAATAAATATTGAAAAGCTTTATATGATTTATTAAACAATTCGTTTTTCAAAAAAATATGAAATGCATATAATAAACAGGTGGTCGCTTTTTTAAAAAATTCTATAAGATTATACAATTTTAAATTCATAATTAACTGTATCTTCTAAGTAAAGTAATGGATATCTGCAGTTGGAGGTTTCTGAAAAGTGTGACGCATTTTGATATTTTAAAAATGTTAAATTTGTAAAAAACTTAGAACCGTGAAAAGCAAGTTTTGGTTTTTTGTGAAAATATACCATTACAAAATTATGACATATAATTGTATAACTGTTTTTACATTGTGCATTATATATAGCTCAATAAATATTAAAAAGGTTTATATAATTTATTAAACAATTTTTTTTTCAAAAATAAATGAAATCCATATAATAAACAGGTGTTTTTTTTTAATTATGATATTATAATTTTAAAATCATAATTAGCTGTATCTTCTAAGTAAAGTAATAGAAATTTGTAGCTATTGAAATCTCCAGCTCTGTTTGAAGGTACATTTTGAAATTTTTAAAATTTTAAATTTGTTTAAAACTTAAAACCGTGAAATGCAAATTTTGGTTTTTGAAAATATACCTTCACAAAATTATGACACATAATTGTATAACTGTTTTTACATTGCTAAAGTGTGTTTAATAATGCATTATATATAGCTCAATAAATATTGAAAAGGTTTATATGATTTATTAAACAATTCGTTTTTCAAAAATAAATGAAACCCATATAATAAACAGGTGGTCGCTTTTTGTTAAAAATTATGATATTATAATTTTAAATTCCTAATTAGCTATATCTTCTAAGTAATGGATATCTGAAGTTAGAGGTTTCTGAAAAGTGTGTTAGAAGATACATATTGATATTTTTAAAATGTTAAATTTGTAAAAAAAACTTAAAACCGTGAAACACAAATTTTGGTTTTTGAAAATATACTATTACAGAATTATGACACATATCTGTATAACTGTTTTTTACATTGTTGAAGCATGTTTATTAATGCATTATATATAGCTTAATAAATATTAAAAACGTTCATATGATTTATTAAACAATTCGTTTTTTAAAAATGAATCCATAAAAACAGGTGGTCACTTTTTTGTTAAATTATGAGATTATAATTTTAAATTCATAATTAGCTGTATCTATTAAGTAATAGATATCTGCCGCTATAGACCATTACAAAATTATGACATATAATTGTAATTAACTCGGGTGTGAAACATGTCTCCCAAGAACCGCGTTATATCGGGCTTCCACTGTATTTTAAAAATTGTAACTTCATAATACAAATTCTAATTTTGAAATAATATTCAAATATAAATTTAGCATAATTTATAGTTTTTTCTTTTAAATTGCTATAGGATTTACCGTAAAGTGTCAAACCTGCCATCTTAAGAGTACGCTGATTTAGTATGCCAGTGTTTCAAACAACGAAAGATTGTCTTTTTGATGTAAGTACATTTTAGTGTTAGTTTTTGTTAATTTGATCTTTCAATAATGTTTTAATACTCGCACACATTGTTTACATAAATGTTTGACACTTTCTGTGTCATTTATTTATTTATAGCTGTAGCTGTGTAATAAGCCAATAGTAGATCTTAATGAGTGAGAAATATTATTTTACATGTATTTATGAGAGAAAAAAAGAATTTTTTTCAAGTGCAACTTCTGATATTATCGACAATTGCAATATATTTCATAGAAATTTTAAGTTTCAGTTTATTACACAGTGCCAGTTTGAACCATCAATGATATAAAACAAAATTGAAATATCTTTAACAACTGTCTACTTTAAACTGCACATAAAAAAAAAAGTCTTAAAAATGTAGAATGCTTAAAATTCAAAATATTGCTTGTTTGTACCCTTAAAGATTGAAATGTTGGATAAAAAAGTGTCTATTACTTAAATTATTTCTATTTTCAAGTGTATGAGTAACCTATAGTGTTCAAAAGTAAAAAAATTGAAAGGTTTCTTAAAGCAACTTTATTTTAGTTAATTTCGCCTTTCAATGATTTAGAATAGTCATACACATAATTTACATAAATCTTTGACACTTTCTGTGTTGCTTTATTCATTTATAGCTGTGAAATAAGTCAAAAGCGGATCTTAATGTGGAAAAATATTATTTTACATGCATTTATATTTATAAGACAAAAATAAGAATTTTTTCAATAGCTTATCAATGTTTTAACATATTTCATAGAATTTTTAACTTTTGGCTTATTACACAGCACAACTTCAAACCATGAAGGATATAAAACAAAATTAAAATACATCTTTAAATAACTGTCTTTAAACTATTTACATAAAATAAGAGTAAAATCTTAAAAAATGAAGAAAACTTAAAATTCAAAATATTGCTTGTTTGTACCCTTAATTGATATGTTGGATAAAAAAGTGTTACATAAATTATTTCTATTTTAAAGTTTATGAATAACCTATAGTGTTCAAAAGTAAAATTTTTTAAAGATTTCTTAAAGAAACTATTTTAGTTAATTTCATCTTTCAATAATGTAGAATACTCATACACATTGTTTACATAAATGTATATGGTACTTTCTGTGTTGTTTTATTTATTTATTATAGTTCTGTAATAAGTCAAAAGTGGGTCTTAATGGGTAAAAAACATTATTTTACATGTATTTACAAGACCTAAAATAAGAATTTTTCAAGTGCAAATTCTGATATTGACACAGCATATTTCATAGAACTTTTGAAAATTTAGTGTTGAAACTAGAAAAAAAGTCGCCATTCAACAATTTTTAAAAAAGGGCAGAATATTCTCGAAAGTCACTCGTGTACCTTGTTATTTTTTTTCAGTTGATTAGTTTAATTTTATCAATAGTGTTTTGCGATTTTGCCGCAACTGATTGAATTTCTCGATCTTCCCCCCTCCCTCCCGATACGTAATGTTGACTTTAGGGCCGTGGTTCCCAACTTGGGGGGGAAGGGGGATTTGAAATTTGTTACTCACCCGTTCGCCAGACTTGTATAAAATCAAAAACTTTCTGCGCACATAAATATTGGATCAAAAACTTTCTGCAAATTAATTTAATGTTTAATAAAATAACGTGCTATACATAGCTGCCAACTCTTCCGATTTTTTCAGAATTCTTCTGAAAAATCGGCATGTTTCCGATTTTACCCGCGTAATGAGTTTTCTTCTGCTTTTCGTCATTTTCTTCCGATTTTTGGCCTTTTTTTACGCGAGTTTCGTCAAAGGATCGCGGGAAAACCCAAAATTTCGCCGAAGGTTCACGGGAAAGACGCAAATTTTGTCAGAAGATCGCGTAAAAAACGAGAATTCCCCCAAAAGAGCACGTAAAAACACAAATTTTGTGAAAAGAACGCGAATTTTGTCAAAAGATCAGGTAAAAAAAAGCACCGTCAAAAGATTGCGTAAAAACACTATTTCCGTGAAAAGATTGTGTAAAAATGCGAATTCCGTTGAAGGATCGCGGAAAAAACGCGGTGTTTCGTGAAAAGATCGTAGAAAAAACCAAATTTCACCGATGGATTGCAGAAAAAACCCATGTTTCGCCGAACGATCGCGGGAAAGATGGGAATTTCGTCAAAAGATTGCGTAAACAATGTGTAGGGGTGATTTTTGTCCAAATTTTCCAAAAATTTAAGGCATTCATTTCCGAAAATTAAAAAAAAATCGGCCACCAATTCAGACATTGCAATTTTGACATTTTCGGCCAAAAAAATTTATTTTGTCAATCGTTTGCAGAAAAATTGCCAATTTCGTCAAATGATCGCTTGGAAGACGCTAATTTTGTCAAAAGATCATGAAAAAACGACAAATTTTGGCTGAAGATTGCGAATTTCGTCAAAGGGTCGCGCAAAAAAAAAAAACGCATAGCTAGTGTCGGAAGTGGACCCCCCCCCACCCCCTAGTTGTAACTTTTCAGAAAATTTGCTGTGAATTTCAGAATTTTTTTTTTTTACTCAGAATCGCCCTAAAAAAAAAGAGAGAAATTTAGGAGTCAGAAGTTTTAAGTGTGTCTTTTAATGTGAAAGGTAGGATATCTATGAATATTGAAAAAAAAGAAAAAAAAAAAAAAAAAAAAAAAGAATTAGTAATTTTTAATATATTTAAGTTATTCTTTTTTTTTCATAATATATATTGTGTAATTGCAAATTAGTGAATATTTTATTCGGGTTTCTCTTTGAAATTTGTTTGTTTATAAGGATTCAGCTGTTTTTAAATCCTTACTGAAAGCGTTATAAAACTTAAAAAATCTTCTGATTTTTCACTAAAATCTTCTGAGTTTTACCGAAATTTAGTTGGCAAGTATGGCTATATGACTTTGACGGTATGAATTTTAAACAGTAGTTTTAAAATAATTACCATATAATTTAAAAATTAATTAATATTAATTACAGAATAATTATGCTGGCTAAAAAAATAATAAAGCTAAAAATCCATGATAAGAAGGGGTGAATTCTTATCAGTTATTTTGTCAATGCATTTAGAAACAGCCCTATCCTTAATATTGTGACCTCTTCTCACAAAATGCAATAATGGACATTGCTTCTGAAACAACTGAATGACATTTTGCAAGGAGGGGTCCATTCATAAGTATAAAAATTAAAGAGACCGATGAGTTTTTATTGTGGCCCTTTGACGAAATTCTCATTTTTCCCGCGATCATTTGGCGGAATTTTTGTTTTTTCGAGATTTTTTGACGACATTTGTGGTTTTTTTTTTCGCAATTTTTTGACGTAATTCGCACTTTTTTCGCAATCCTTTGACAAAATGCACTTGCTTTCTCCTGTCCTTTGGTGAAATTTACATTTTTTCATGATCTTTTGACGAAAGTCACGTTTTTTACGCGGAGTTTTGACGAAATTCGCGCTTTTTTTCGCGATCCTTTGACGAAATTAGTTTTTTTCCGCGGTTCTTTGACGAAATTTGCATCCCCCCCCCTGACCTTTTGCCAAAATTCATGCTTTTTTCCGCTATGCTTTTACGAAATTCGTTTTTTTTCCTGCGCTTTTTTGGACGAAATTTGCTTATTTCTGCGATTCTTTGATGAAATTAGCTTTTTTTTGCGATCCTTTGATGATATTCGGGTTTTTTTCTGTGACCTTTTGAGGAAATTCATGTTTTATTTTTTCGCGATCCTTTGGTAAAATGCGCTCTTTTTTCGCGGCCCTTTTGCGAAATTTGTGTTTCTTTCGCGATCCTTTAACGAAATCAGTTTTTTTCGCGATTCTTTTACGAAATTTGCGGGTTTTTTTTTCATGATTCTTTGACAAAATTCGCGCTTTTTCCGCTATGCTTTTACGAAATTAGTTTTTTTCCTGCGCTTCTTCGACGTAATTTGCGTTTTACATACGATTCTTTGACAAAAAGTTTTTTTTCCACGATTCTTTAAAGAAATTCGCGTTTTTTCTGCGGTCATTTAACGAAATTTGCATTTTTTTCCCGCCATGCTTTGACAAAATTAGGTATTTTTTCTGCGAACGATTGACGGAATTAGTTTATCTTCGGCGAACATTTGTTGAAATCCGCAATATATTTCAGTGACTTTTTTATGTCTGAATTTTCTGACTGGTGGCCGATTTTTTTTTTTAATTTTCGGAACCGAATACCTTAAATTTTCAGAAAATTCGAAACAGAATCACCCCTAGCAAAAAGCAAACAATAAATAAATCGTACATAAAATTGGGGAACATTTTAAATTTTTTGGCATTAAAAAAAAAAAAAAAAAAAATACAATAACAAAAATTACTTTTTTTTTTCTAAAAAATTTTCCGCAAAGTTCCGAATTTTGCAGAAAAAATTCTGCAAAATTCGGAACTTTGCGGAAAATTTTTCGTGTGCGCCCGTGCGTCTATATTATACAACTCTGTCGTTCGCTATCAGTTTCTTTTGGCATTTTTTTGGTTGAGATGTTGGGAAGAAAAAATGTTGTAGACAAAAAATAAACAGAATAGAAGCAAATTTTTAAAAATCAGGTTTTTTAATTGAATTTAAAAAATTTTCCCAATCGAAAGTTTAAAATAGTTTAACACCAGAATAATTGTATGAATAATCTTTTAAAATGTTTTGACATCTAATCTTAGTATTAAAAATCTGGTACTTTTTTGTTAGCCAGGTGCCAGTGTTACATATATATATATGTAATGTACATATACAGTAGACTCCCTAAAATCCGCGAACGCCTAAAATCCGCGTATTTTTTCAGATGTAAACAATAAAATTTACAGTTAAGTTGCAGGAACAAAATTCAAGATGGCGCCGAAATCAGCGACTACCGCAATGTTTTTTTTTACGAAATTTTTTGTTAATCATTCTCTTTTGGCTATTACAGCTGATTTATTACTAAATAAATTTACATTACTTTTGATTTTGATATAAATTAGCATATCTATATCCAAAATTCCAGGGTTCGAAATGGAAAAATCCATGAAACGGAACACTATTTTAAAATTATTTTTCGCGGAATTTTTTTTAAAATTACAGATAAATTTATTTCTAAACATACAAAGCAGTATAAGAAAAGCATTCAATACTCTAAATAACAATGAAAAAAGTTATAGTGAGCGCAATAAGCTATATATATTGATAATAGCATTAACACTGTTCTGCTTGCTATCACTAGATGGCAGCATAGGACTTTTGGAATCGAATTGAATCGATTTCATTCGTAATAATTTAATATTTTTCTAAATTTTAATTTTACATAATTATTTTTAAAATTGCTTACTTTTAAACTAATAAATTATTTTAATATTTTACTTATTTTAATGTTTCACTTTATTATAAGCATTCATTATAATTTCCCTTGCTTAACTACCAATGAAATTAATGTTTCAAAAATGTAAACAAATCAATGACCAAAAATCCGCAAAATTCTAAAATCCGCAAAACCTTTGGTCCCAAGATGTGCGGATTTGAGGGAGTCTACTGTATTGTATATATACACACACACATATATATGTATATATAATACTGGCGCCCGGCTAACCAAAAAGTACCAAAAATCTTTATAATTTTTCTGGTTATTTAGGTATTTTATAATATTTGGTAATGCTTTCGATTATTTATTGAATGACCATTCAACTGCTATTCGCTTTGCTATAAATCACATGAAAAATATTTTACACATGAAACTATTTAAAAGTATATATAAATTTGATTCTCTTGAGCATATTTAACCTAAACAATATATGAAATATCTAAATGAGGTATTAACTTTATAAAATTTATAAATATTAAGTAGCATTAGAAAAGAAAATGGGTATGTGTGGAGATAATAAATATGTAAAGATAATAAATATGTGTGGCTCTCCCTACTTTAGGCTTCTTGTACAATAAATAAATTTATATGACGACATATACATTTTAAATTTTAAAATCAGATGATAATATATGGAAAACAATTCATGATACATAATTTACAGAGTGACAAGGAGGGGGGGTGGCATGGTTATTTTATTGATACTCTGGTGGGGCGTGAGCAGTAAAAGGTTAGGAAACACTGCTCTAGGGCAATTTGGCAGGGTGCAGCTCCCGTCGGCCCTTATATATAAATTACGTTATGCTCCCACTGGCCCTTTTTAACTGGTGCATGCACTCGGCATCTCTTTTTAACTACTGCATGTGCCCGGCGACCCTTTTTAATTATTTTATGCACCCAGTTTCTCATGCAGCAATTTTTGATGCGCTCTTTCAATTCACTTTTTTCTGGTCGCAGAAGGAAAAGACTCACAAAATATCTACTCTTGTCCCCCCCCCCCCTCCCTGTGTACACGTCTAAACAAATTATTTTCATGTATAATTTGAATTTTGGTATTTATTAAGGAGTTTAAATAGTCCTAAAAGCAGTTCGATGACAATGTTACATATTAAACTAGATGATTATTGATAAATTCTCGATTATGTAGGTTCGGTCTCAATTACTTTGGATAATCGAGGTTCTATTGTATATATGTCATAGGCTAATTGAGAAATAAGGCTCTTTGCAAAGAGCCGGGCTAATTGGAGAATCGTCGCATAAAATTCTATACATTGCTACATAAAATTCTATAGAATTTTATGTAGCGGGCCAGTGATGATGTCTGCAGACCAGTAAACTCTGATTTTTACTGGTTCTTTGGACTAGTGACTTTTTTTTTATCAATTCTACCGCTGTTTATTATTATAGGTATAGTTTTGAATCTGAAACAATTAGGGATGCACCAAATGTTTGGTATCCACTCGACCATGTTACCAAATATTCGGCTTGGCCGAATAGCAAACTATTCTGTTTGGCCGAATAACGAAATATTCAGCCTAACCGAATACTTAAAAAAAACTTAAAACATATTTTTAAAAACCTTATACCACTTCTACGTTTAATAGTCAATTTATAAAGATATTCAGAATAATTAGAAACAGAATCATATATTTAAATAAAAGATAATGTTTTTACATTATTTATTTGCTGTTTAAGTATTTAAAAAAATTAACCAATCCCGAGGATTTTCATCGGAATTAATTATGTACAAATTCAAGTTCCTGAATATTGTCCAGTAAATAATCTGTTTCTTGCTAAGATTTTAAGAACGTTTACGATCTCTGAAAATGATCGCCCACTCCAGACACCGATCTAGGATGCATTTAAAAACTTCCTTGCTTAATCAAAGGGAGTAGAACAGTTATTCTTGCTGAGTTGCCGCCATATAAAATTTGAATAGATTATATTATTTATTTACTTTAGTCTCTTCCTGACAAACAAATAATATATGATCCTGTACAATTTTTCTTCCATTTTTCCGCAATTTCTCTTTGATTTTAAAATGATTGTTTCAGAATTTAAGAAAATTTTATTCATTTGTTTTAATTCACAGAAGAAGCCATGAAATTTAAAATTTTATTCATTAAAAAAGTTTTATAACTATCCTCTTCTTAAATAACTCAAAGCAGATTTTTTTTTTTTTTTCAGCATAAAGTTTACTTGAAAAATCTCTTGATTATCAAAATAAAAGTTTCTGTTTTAAATATTATGTTATGTAAAATTGTTTTAAAATTCAACATTTTAATGCCTTTAAACTTTGAAATATAAAAGTATTCGACAAGCCGAATATTCGGCCTAGCGGTTACTATTTGGCTAGCCGAATATTCAGTATTCGGCCAAAATCAGTATTCGGTACATCCTTAAAAACAATATACTGAACTTACTTTTGAAAAATGGGTTAACCCGACCTGCAACAAAAATAATTAACATCGGGAGAAGATTTCCCCACCACAGTCTGCCGTAACATTTCAGAAAATTGGCTGTGGATTTGAGAACTTTTTGTTTTACACAGAATTGCCCGTGGTGCAGTGGTCTCCACACAACACAGACATGCACAAAAACTTCTATTTTTATTATTATAGACTCCTTCCACGTTAAATTGTCTGTTGTTCTAAAACTCAATGCATAATCAGACTTTGCATTAAAAAAAATTTTTTGAAATAAGAGGAGGAACAAAAGGTGGACTTCTAATGTGCAAACCAAACTCATAGGTAGAACATTCATAAATTGGGATTCAATTTTTTCTATGAGATTCTTAAAAATATAGCACGATTTCAGTATACTTTGATAATATATTCAAGGGGTGGACAGACTTAGATAAAATGTAAAACTGTCTGCAAACTCAAATAATTTCTTAAAAATTTTCTGGAAAAAAACGCCACGCCCCTCCTAAGTCCTATATCGCCGCTAACAGCAAAAGTGAAAAAGTCCTCTTTCCAATCCCTCACATTACCTTACATGCTCTCAACTCAGCTTGGTTGCGGTTTTCTCAGAAATGGGAAAATTTAAGTTTAATCTGTGACCCTCTGAGAGAGGGGGGAAAGTTACTGGTCCAATTGAATTTTTGGTGATTTCAGACCAGCAGACCACAAAGGATTTCGAAAGCAGGTTTATTTTTCAAATGCTGAAGCTTTTCCTTGTAAAAGAGAATTTGATTGATATGCTGTTAAATTTTTGGATTATTTTCCCTGTGTGAAATTTTATTATTATTATGTCTGCACAAAAAACAATTTTATGTCTTAAAATATTTACCCTTTCATTTAAAACAGGTGGAGAAAGTAACCTGATGCTTGGAGCTGCTAATACTTGGATACTAAGCTTCAAGAGTTCTTTATATTTGATGATCTCGTCATATTTATGATCCTCATTTGGGGAAGAAAGAGGCTATTTTTTAAATGAATGGTCGGACAGTACTGCACCCTCCTAAAACTGTCGGAGAGAAACTCTCTATGTAAAATGGCATTATATTTACAGTAAATATTAGTCTGACATACTATATATATGTATAGACATATAATTTAATGATTGTATAATTTGTATTTTCAATAAATGGAGCGGCATACCGCAAACCAACTTAATTGTGTTGTTATTTTATTGTCTGTGACCATTTCTTTTTTCAGCTATTGCAAGGCTACTGTTGGTGAATATTTTCCTTTTCTACTACTATTATTTAAAAAAATATTAAAAAATCTTCATCATAGATTATCGTTTAGGAATACTGAAAAAATACATATATAATCAATAATAATTAATCACTTTTGGCGACAATGCTGTTATTAAATTAACCATGTAAATTAAGTATTTAATATACTATGAAAACGCATTGTGTATTAAAAAATAAAAAAAGCTTTAAAATTCATTTAAAGTAATATTTTTGTGTTAGCTGATATTAGAGGTTAAATGAAGGATTCTGCTACTTATAGCTGTGCTTTTTTATGCTGATTATTTCAGTGTTTACGCATATGCAGTAAACTCTATGTAAGATGGAAATCTGTCTAACTCTGAAATATTTTCATGTCCCTGCGAATACACAGACATAAAGTACAATTTGTCTAAGGCGGAATATTGTCGACTACGGAAAATTGCCTCGATTCCACTTTAGACAGACTGTACTTTGATTATGTATCCGTTATGCTTGTGTTTTATTTATTTATTGAAAAACGTTATATTCATTATTGAGTGTTAAACAGAAACGAATGCTGAACTTTTTGTTGTTTTATATTTAAATGAGTTAATTTTGCATAATTGAGCTGTGTGCAATATAAATTTTTAAAAGAACCGTGCTTGAAAATTAATTTAAAAACCATGAAAAATCGGTAAATTGAAATGCAAATTTAATTTAATTGCGTTTGAAATTACAATTTTCCTTTTAACGACATAAAAATGAAAATTATGTGATAATTCAATTTGAGGAAAAGGAGAAATGGATTGCTTAGATTATTGTTACTGTCGATATGTGTCAGCAATAGTAGAAAAATAAAATTTTTATTTAATACTAATTTTAAAATAAATGCATTAGTAATAATTTTTCATAATTGGGATTTTGGACAGAACATGTTAGTTTTATTGTTCAAAAATAGTACTATCAAAATGTATATAACTTTTAAAATAGTGATTGGTGAAATTGTCATATGTGTAACAATTGTACCTTTATATTAATGATATGAGGAAATGTCTAAAAATATTTTTTGCTAATTGAAATATTTTATTTTTTGTTTTGTGAAAAGAAAGTAAAAATTTTAAAACACTATAATATCAAAATTTCAGCATCTGTAGATTCACAACAATATAAAAACAAAAAAAATCTACAGATCATAAAAGTAGCAGCTAAGTGCATTATGGAATCAAACTTTTTTCAAACCTGTGCAAAAATTAATATTGTTTAAAGAAATCCATTTAGCATTGTTTAAAGTAATGTTTATTAATTTTTTATTTCCTGGATTTTAAATTAAAAATATAATAAAAACAGGATATGTATTTAAATCTAACAAAATTATGTTTAAAAAAAATCTTCATTATGAATGGTTTGTGAATAAGCAAACAACACTAAATGGATTATAAGTGTAACTGAGTGCAGAGAAATGTTCCAAAATGTACAAGGACAGAATGGTAATATTCACGGAAGAGACAGAGAAAAAAAAAAAGCTATTTTGTGAAATTAGATCAAACTGGTTTACATTTGTTTTTTAAATATATTTCAAAGACAATAGAATCAATAATTAAAACTTTAATAATTTTCAGTTTAATGAAAACAAAAAAATTATGCTTTCGTACTGCAACATAATTTCGCATAATCTGAAATTTTGTTCATTATTACACCATAAAATGATAAATTGAAAACCAAAGTCCTGGTTAATCATTTCACTCCAAAGCGAGGGGGGAAAAAAGAAAACTACAATCCGGTGTAACCTTTCCCCATAAAGTTGAGAGAAAAACCTGAATTGTGGTTCAACCTTTTTCCAAAAAATTGGAATCGACAAAATCTTGAATCATGGTTAAACCTTTCACCAGAAAGTTTGATTTAAAAAAATGCTGATTCATGGTTAAACCTTTCACCCGAAAATTTGATTAAAAAAAACCCTGATTCATGGTTCAACCTTTCACCAGAAAATCGGATTAAAAAAAACCCTTGATTCATGGTTCAACCTTTCACCAGAAAATTGGATTTTAAAAAATCCTGAATTATGGTTCAACCTTTCACCAGAAAATTGGATTTATAAAAAACCTGAATCATGGTTCAACATTTCACCAAGATAATGGTATTTGTGAAAGCGCCAATAAATTGGTGAAACATATCACCAATATCTCGGTTGCAGCTAAATTTCAGCTACTTTTAACCATTTTCTTGGTGAAACATCCAACTTCATTTTTAACAGTGTAGTTGGTGCTACTATGCTGCATTTTTCAGAATTTACACGATTTTAGCGAAAGTCATATCTCAAAAATTAATGCACGGAGCTTCATATCTTTAGAATCCTCATGATGGGCATAGATTGCAATTTAATTTTGGCACTGTGACAGCAAATTAAGAAGTGTTAACATGTATGAGATAGAAGAAAGTTTTGCAATTGGCACATCCTACTAGTTTCGCAAACATTCTTTGATTGTTAAAAGTCTAATTTAGACAAAAATGCAGATTTCCAGATTATATACAAGTATCCTTCACTTAGTGTGATAAACATTTTTTAGATGCTTCCTCGATTAGTGCGCAGAGCACGAAATTGTTGACCCCTTTATTTTTTGTTCAGAAAAATGACGTCAATTTTTGAAACTGAAATTTTTTGAAAAATGGCCGCAGAGAGAAATAAGCATTGAAATATTCCAAGAAGCTTTTCAAAAATTTCGATTCTTCAGACAGCATTTGATAAATATGGGTATTCAGAGGCGGATACAGTAGAGTCCCGTTTATCCGAGTTAATATGGACCAAGCTCACATCGGGATAAGCAAAGAACTCGGATATACCGGATTTACACAAATGTTCACCAATTAAGGAGATAACTATAAATTTTCCTTTAATTCATTCATTTTTATTGTGCTAGCAACATTTCTTTGATGTACATTTCCGTTACTTTTAAGAAAAACGGGGGATGAAATTGTTTATTTGAAAAAGCCCCTGATCTCCTGATAGTTTGTTCAATGTCAATTTTGTTGCAATTTTTTTTTCTTTTTGCGGTAGTATTACGCTACTGCATAGCTACTAATTTCTAAAATTTTTTCTTACCTCTAAAACTTACTTAAATTTTGCGTTATTCAATCGCCGAAATCTAACAATTGTCAACGATTAAATATTGCAAAAATGTGCATTAAATTTTAGAGGTAACAAAACCGGACGAATTGGCAGCTATGGGATTCTATTAGTCATTTTCTTCTTATGGACTGATGGATTCCATTATTTTGAAACAGTTATTATAAATAAAGGGTTAGATGAAGATGAAAGAGCAGTCGTAAAAAGTTAGAACTCTGATTTTCAGGCCAGAATGGGGGAAAAAATGGCGGTTTTTTTTTTTTTTTTTTTGATCGACTGAGCTTTCATCCTCACCTAACGCTTCATTTATAATGGATGTTTCATAATAATGGAATCCATCTGTCCATCAGAGGAAAATAACTCGGTTAAAGCAGAAACTCGGTTAAGCGGGACTCGGATAATTGGGAATCTACTGTATTCAGATTCAGAGAGGTGATAGTATAGGCATCAAGAGGATGAAAAATTACCATAGAACATGCTGTCTTAAACCGCGTATTTAATAAAAAATTTAGGGTGTTCTTATCCTAATAACTTTCAGAAGACTGAAGTATCTACTTATAATAAAATCTGAGTGCAGGAAACTGTCGGAACGATTGCCGGTGCGAACCACTCTGGTCTGCGAATCGACTGTAGCTAAACGCCATGTTAGGCTTAATGAAAAACATATCCTAACATATGACAGCTAAATGATAATTTTTTATACTTGAAATCATATCTGTTAAGCATATTTTCACATAAAACATGTGTATCATATCCATTTTTAATGTATTAAGTTCAAAATTAAAATTAAGCTATAGTAAACATAGAAATCAGATCTAAACAAACGATACTGTTGCCATTTAGATTCAAATTCCAGACAATCAACAAACAAATGAATGACTCTTTGACAGTTCATTAAAAAAAAATACAGGTTAACGCTCGATGCTGTTCTTAAAATATTTGAAAAATATATTAAAACCTTTAATATTTTAACTTTCTTTAAAACCTTCAAAAACTATCCGATTACGTTCTAAATTTACGGGCCAAACCGACAACAACAAGTTCTTAATTAAAATTAACGGATAACTATCGCCATCTGGTGGAGAAAAGATATAGCTTTCGCTCTAAGAAGCCCATGCAAGCACATTGCATTGCATGTATATTTTTAATTTATTCAGAATGATTATTCTTTTGCACAATTTCAGATTTTCTGTAACATTTGTTTTCTGTCTTATATGACAAAGTAAATATTATCCGAATTCGAACATCTAAAACTTTCGAATGCATTTATAATAAAAAATTATTTCAACGGCACTTTAGCATTATTTAAAGGGAAATTAAAGGGACAATTTTTTTCTGTATCGAAGGTTGCGAGCAGCGCCTCTGTAGGCCGTTTTGATTCCCAATGAATTAGGAGTTTATGTTTCTTGCTATAATTCTTTTGGCGTCAACTTTCTGTTGTAATCGTACTTTTTTTTACAATGCATTTTATCAGATTTGAAGACATGTAAATAAAATGAATATTTCTAAATTTTGAATTTTAACATAGTTTGTAGCGAAAAAAAAAAAAAAAAAAAAAAAAGTCACTCTAAATAACAAATTTTTAATGTAGAGGGAACCTAAACAAGAATTTTCGTCATAGAATGTGTAGCTGGAAATGGCGCGTTTAAGCGATGGTGTGACTAAATTGTAGTTTACATAATTTCTTTGTTCTAATCGAAAAAAATCAAAGGATAATACTTTTTGAATAACAAAATGCAGGAGGCATCTTATTTTATTTATTTATGTTTTAAGTCAGAAAAATATTTTTTTAACTATTGTTTTGAAGATTTATCATTAACTTTCCGTCATTTTTGACTGGGATTATATACTAGTATTATAATAAAACTTTTAATGGACATGCTCACCTTTGTTGTAAATGTGATAGCATAAAAAAAAAAGTGGTAGAAGTTTCTGTTATATGCAACAGCAATATAAACTTGACGTACACATTTTGGACTGCGATGACCAGTTCTTATGGTAGAGTAGAGTCCCGATTATTCGAGTCCCGCTTAACTGAATTTCCGCTTTAACCGAATTATTTTCTTCTGATGGACTGATAGCTTATATCATGATGAACAGCTATTATAAATGCAGTGTTAGGTGAAAATGAAAGAGCAGTCGTAAAAAGTTAGAACTCTGATTTTCGGGTCAGAATGGGAAAAAAAAAATATTG
Source organism: Maratus speciosus (assembly GCA_963932465.1). NCBI lineage: Eukaryota > Metazoa > Arthropoda > Arachnida > Araneae > Salticidae > Maratus > Maratus speciosus. The sequence continues at coordinate 410,982,875 of OZ010793.1, read as the reverse complement.
CCATTTTTTTCCCCATTCTGACCAGAAAATCAGAGTTCTAACTTTTTACGACTGCTCTTTCATCTTTACCTAACTCTTCATTTATAATGTCTGTTTCATAATAATGGAAGTCACCAGTCCATCGGAAGAAAATGATTCATTCCAAAGGCATAATGGTTGAAAAAAACTATTTAATTTTTTGAGCAGAAAAAAACAGCAGCGTGCGAAGAGAAAACTGCGCCCGGGGCAAAGTTTCAATTTGGCGCCCCCCCCCCCCCAACCTTTCCCAACCTTAGGTGTCACAAAATTTAAAAGTGCAGAAACAGAAACATTTTTTACTGAATACATATTTTACGTTTATTTTGAAACTTTTCGTTTAATTTTAATTCAGAAATTTCAAAAAACTAAATAACATAAGAGAAAATTGCACTTATATTTTTGCAAAAGTGATCTGTAAAATGGGTGTAGAAAAAACGTATCTAACAGTACAGTATAACAGTTTGGAATCCTTTTATTTTCCAAGAAAGAAATCCCATGCTATTTTGACAGTATATGTTTTGTCACAAGCACATGCTCAGAAAAGAGAAGGTTAACAAAAGAGATTAAGACAAAGACCCAAAACAAGTTTTGAAAATAAAGAAGTCCTTATTCATAAATTTGTATTAAAAAAATTTCCAATATGTAAATATACAATTTTTGGGGGACAAAAAGAAGAAAAAAAGAGGTTTGTAGTATAAATTTGGCGCCCCCTCAATTTCCGCGCCTGGGTCGACTGACCCCCCTTTGCCCCCCACTTCGCACGGTGGGAAAGAAGCGGCTACACCTGCAATTTTCATGTCATCAATAGAATCACATAGTTGCCAATTTGTACGGTTTTGTTGCCTCAAAAATTTAATAAAAATTTTTGCCATATTGAATCGTTGACAATTGTTAGATTTCGGCAATTGAATTAGACAAAATTTACTGGTAAGTTTTAGTGGTGAGAAAAAATCTTAGAAATTGGTAGCTAATGCAGTAGCGTAATACTGCAGGAAAAAAAAGAAAAAAAAAAAGTTGCAGCAAAATTGACATTCAACAAACAAAAACAAAAAACTATGAAGGACTTTTTCAAATAAACAATTTCATTCTCCGTTTTTCTTAAAAGTAACCGAAATGTACATCGAAGAAATGTTGCTAGTACCCTAAAAAATGAATGAATTAAGTGAAAATTTATATTTCATTTCCTTAGTTAATGACGATTTGTGTAAATCCTGTTTATCGGAGTTTTTTGGTTATCCGAGGTGAGCTTGGTCCATATTAATTTGGATAATCGAGACTCTACTATATATCATCGATTGCTTGAGCAACATGTTTTCCGACAACTTTTCGTGATGTTACAACATTTCACACAAACCAAGGTACAGTCGTGGAAAAAAAAAGTAAACACCCCCTACTAACTCTTCAACAAATTATCGTAGACGAAAGTTACTGGTACCGAACGATTGGAAATAATGTCTACTTTTAAATAATGGATATAAAATTTGCTTAGGGGGCAATCTACATATTAAAACGAACCCAAACTTCATTTTTTTCAATAGCAATACACAATTTTAACGAGATATTTCAAATCTTCGGTTCAAACTATGCCTAGACACCAAATTTCAAGTCATTTGAATGATAAGTTTTTGAATTATAAACATTCGAAATTTAGTGCTTCTAATGTCAAATTACATTTTCATATTTTTATTTATATCTCCTGAAATTATGCTTCTAATGCGCTAATTTTTTGTGTACCCAATAATATTAATCAAAAATACTTTGAATTTGCAATTTTTATAATTTTCTGATATGAATTATGGATTATAAAATTAATATTCGAAAAAATTATGAATTGCAACCTACAGTTTTTTTGATGGATTCAGATTTATGAAGTCTTGCTTTATGGAAATCCAAAATTTCACATTTTTCTTCCAAGTAGTTTTCAAATGATGCTTAAAAAACGGCAAAATGATGGTTTAAGGGGCCGTCTATGATAGAAGTGACTAGATATTTTGAAATTTCTTCTGCTGTCCTGTAATCTAGCAGGTTTCATTGACTGCTTAAGGTGCCTTGATCAAGAAGGTTGCTCTCTCGGTTAACAATCGAGTACCGAACTTCAATTTGGATACAGCCCTTAAAATACGCTGGTTTTAAAATAATTAATTTCTCGGAAACTTATCGTACGAATTGCATAAAAATTTGTTTTTAGGCTAATTGAAGGGTGTAGAGTTCATTTATGCTTTCAGAATTGTATACTGCTATTGAAAAAAACAAAGTTATGGCTCGTTTTAATATGTAGATGGCCCCCTAAGCAAATTGTATATACATCATTTAAAAATAGACTTTATTACCAATCGTTCGGTACCAGTAACTTTCTTCTACGATAATTTGTTGAGGAGTTAGTAGGGGGTGTTTACTTTTTTTTTTCCACGACTGTACATATCGTTGCATTTTCATTGCAATGTTTTTATTTTTCTCAAAATTATGACCGTCAACCCAAAGTATGGAGCACCCTGTATTTGTGACCAGGGCCGAAACTAGCCTTTTTTTTTTTCACCCGGGGCAAACATGGATTTTGGGGCCCCTCTTCTCCCCTCTTCGGCAAAGTATATTTACAAAGAGAATGTTACAAATTTTCTAATAGATGACTTATTTTAAAATTTAAAATATGTAATCATAAAATATGTAATACTGAACTACGTAATCTACAATGGCGGATCCAAGGGTGAGGTCACGGGGATCATTCCCCCCCCCCCTCTGAACACCAACAAAAATATTCTAAAGATAATTTTTTTAAAGGAAATATACAGTTGAGTCCCGCTTATTCGAGACTCGCTTAACCGAGTTTCCCTCCCGAGTTTTGCCTCCCGGCTTAGTTTCGGTCCTGCTTGTGACTAAATAAGTGGTTTGAGACTCCATGTTGTATGGCAGTTTTTCATCCTCTTGATGCCTATCTATCACTTTTCTGAATTTGTCGGTCAAATTCGGCAACAGCCTGTATATTTTTTTGGGCTGATTTAATCAAAGGAATTCAAAGAGAGCAAAAAATGTTAGTTTTGATTTAAAAAGAAACAAATTGGGAAATTTTAAATAGAGGACCGCTAGACTAAAAAACTGTTCATATTCGGCAAGTTCAAGTCTAATGACCATTTTATTGTGACATTTATTGTATACGATATACGAATAAAGATGGTTATACCGTTTTATGTATGGGACTGTACAAATAGTGATTCAGTGTACTTTGTAACAGGTGTTAGGTGGATAAGATGTGCGTAAGTGTATGTTCCAAGGAAAAGCGAAATTCGAGGAGGCGAAAGGGAAAGATTTTCGTACACCGCACTTAGGCCGCGACTTTAAAAGTTAGAATATGAAATTAACTAAATGAATAATTTTTTGTTAGATTCCCCTGCTCCCTCGCAAGATATATTTTTAACAAATCAACATAAAAAGGAATACAGCAATTTATTAATTAAAAAATATTAAACATTTAAAATTAAGCTTCTACCAATATTTCTCAAAATTAATAGTATGAAAACAGGAAATATCCCAAAATAGTTATTTTCTAGCATAGGACAGACAAAAGGTAACAAGAAGCATCGTAACTAGGACCAGGGATGTAGTGGAGGGTATACGGGGATATACGCATACGCAATATACCCTCTGGATTTTTTTAAGGAACACCGTATACCAGGGCTTAATTTCTAACAAAATAAGTACCGGAACCCTAATATTCTGCGGTACCGGTACAATAACCGTACCGTTCCCCCTATCCTCCTGTCACCCCAATCTGCATATTTATATTTTGTACATTATTTGCAAAATTTAAAGCATTTTTTTTCTTTAGCAAAATAAAAATTTTAAATATGTCTATCAGCATATACTTATCTGTCAACTATTCCACTTTTCAGTTATCACTCCTTCTGAATAGTAATCTTTGCCTAATTTTAATGTTAATTAATTGCAGAATTCTGCGATTTAATATGGTAGGGATTATGATTAGAAAATAGTGTTAACGCAAAAAAAATGGATAGGTCGTAGCTATGCATTTTAATGAAAAAATTAATGAAATTTACAGAAATAAATATTTATATGCTGAAGAATGAAACAATGTTTTACAATTTCCTATAAAAGATGTATACCAAATTATAATCGATTCCTTCCGCATAATTATCTTTTGTGGTGAGTTCCTGAAAATCAGATTAAATTAAAACTTTGACACCATTATCGGAAAGAATCGATGCTTGTATAGAAAAAGGGGAAACACTGCTCGATTGTTTTCTATCAGAATAACAATACATGTCAATTATATCTACTTACAAATGAAAGTGATTTCGTAAATGTGCAGAACAGAGCCTTAGCATGGGTACCGTTCAGTTCATGATACAAAATAAATAAAAATTGAGTCCGTTTTATCTCCATCTCCCACGTGTGCGACACATTACGTCACATGTAAGTGTTTTGGTAAAAAAGAATGCAAAAGCTAGGAGATGGAAAGGAAAGGGAAAGGTAATTTAGGCTTCGGATTTTCGGAAGCACTATTGCACTGGGCTCCGGAGCCCTGTATTTCTGAGCTCCGGTGAATTCCGACCAATATTTAAATATTTACTAAAAACAGAGCAGTACCGGAGCCGGGCTCCGGTGGGCTCCGGCGCAAATTAAGCCCTGCCGTATACCCTCTGTTTCTCAAGAGAGCTATAGTATATATACACTAGGGTATACCCTCAGGCTTCAGTGTATACTCTCTGCTTAGAACGTATACCCTCTGGTTTATTTTACGACTACACCACTGGCCAGGACGACCTGGTGGTTCGTCACGTAAAGATCTCCGCCGTGCGGCGATCAAGCGCAGTGTTGAATTCAAACACTTTTTTCCGGGAGGGATTTCTGTGGTTCCGGGGTGGGGAATTGCACTTTTTGAACATCGAAAACACAAACTCAAATCTTCCGAGGCGGACATATCATTGCTCCGGGGGGGATGCCCTCCCCGGGCCACCCCCTGAATTCAACACTGATCAGGCGAACATCGCCCCGCTTCCAGGCATAAAAACCCTTCGAACTGGGTCATAGCTCAGCAGGAACCTGGTCAGCGGTTAAAAAAAACCCCTGTTTAAGACGACTTTAAACATATAAAAACCGATATAGAAATCTAACAAACAACCAAAATGAAAAATCCAAAAGTCTTTTTCTGGGGATGGGAAGGTCATGTCGGCAGTGCCTCTCTAATAAAACATTTTTGGTTTATGTTACTTTTGTTGTTTATTTTAACCCTTTACTGCACGACGTGCCACATCTGGCACATATCTAAAAACACTGTAATTCTTATTATGTGCCATGAATTTGGCCAATATGATATCTATCCCTGGATCAAGAACAGTCCAAAGAATGGATTAACACTTATTTTGTCCACGTCAGATGGCTGCAATTTGACAAAACATTAGAATTTGTTCTTCGGAAGCAAAAAAAAAAAAAAAAAAAAAAAAAAAAATCGATCAAGCTAATTAAGAGTGTTCTCAAATCCAAAAGGGCAACTTTCTGACATAAGTTTTAATTTATTTTTGTTCGGAAATGCATGAAACTAGCTGGTGTTGTTGTTCAGAAACTATGTAATTGAGCTGGTTTTTCCATTTATTTGGAAACGCAGTAGATCTTTCAGAAAATAGTGTTAAAGTGGGCGTTTTGAACCGAATTTCCGCGCGAAGGAAGAAAGAGCACTCAAGAGCGGGCGAAAAACATGTTTGTCACGTGGCCAAAATCGCTTATAACTCAATAGGTAATTGGTTGATCAAAAAATGGAAAAAAACAGTTCAATTCCAAATCGCTTCCATGGCCAGGCTTTCGAATTTTATACCTTTCCGTTAGAAAATGAATTTGTAAATGTGCCAAAACGTTTTGCGCTTGTTGAGCAGAGCAATTAAGAACAGCCTTAAGGTAAAATTTACTTTAATTATTTTTAGTGAATACTTAAAAATATTAATATAAAAAAAGTTGCAGAGTGTTAAGCAGATAAAATTAATTAATTTAAGCTCATTTAGTTGTAAAATATAGCAATAAAATATTTTAAAACTCTAATTGTATACATAGGGTAGACGACATAAAATATCAAATTTTAGCTGAAATTTTGAAATTTAATTTTTTTAAAACTATTTTTCCAATTATTAGACCGATATATAGATTTCAAATAATTGTTTTCATAAAAATAGAAAAAATCGTACCGTGAAGGGTTAAGCCACTTGGTCAGAATGATTTTTTTTTTTTCTCTCAAAGGGAAAAATAATAAATTTTAAAATCCAGGGAGGAGCAATGGCCCTTCCCTGCTGGCACTCATGCATAAATGCGCCTTTCTAATTAAAAATCACTCGTTATGATTTTGAAAATTCATCTCAAAATATTAGAAATAAATGGGATGCGATTCGAAGGAATAAATCACCACCCCTTCGCCCCCTTTTTAGACACTTTTATAGAATACAAATACCACATCGAAAATCTTCCGCAACCCAACAAGCGCTCAATTACTAGCGAAAACCACAGTTCACCGCCTAATTGGAGGTTACCCTCTCCGTAAACATCTCGCCAATTTGGCGCGTAACTTTTATCCGCCCATTTTACCCTTCGAAAATTTGCCGACATCGACTGAGAGGAATTTCTGCTTTTGCAGTCTGTGTATTTGACTCGGACGGAGGAAGTAATAACGCGGCAACCGTCTGTTCCCTCTCGGCCATGTGACTGACACAGATCGCCTTTGTTGTTGTTGTGGGATACAGGATATACCTTCCTCTATTGCCTTCTGGCGGACGACATATATCGACAAAAATCAGGTAAGTTTAAGCATTTTTTTAAATTGTATAAGTAGATATTCTTGATTTGTGTCGATTCATAAAATATTGTGGCAGGAACGTAACCAGTCGGCAAAGTCAGTTGGGGGGAGGGCTAATTTACAGCTTGTCTTTTCCTCTTTACTCTAACATAATACCTAATGACATATAAATACAGACAAAATTAGGGTGGGGGACAAGATCCTTTGTCATACACTTTAGATTACAAAATTTAAATTAATGTAATATAGGTGATATTATTATTAATAAAATTTTTAAGTCTATGGGGAACTCAAGAAATTGGTGGTAGAAGCGGGGGGGGGGGGGGGTCATCTCGCTCTGTCCCCCCGTCTGATTACGGTCATGTATTGTGGCAATCTTTAGATTAAAAAGTAAAACTAATAAGGGAAAATTTAAAGAAAAATGTCTTATGAAATCTTATTTATGCGCTAGAGTGGCTAGGATGAATAAATACTTTATTATTATTATTGTTATTATTATTTTGTCTCGTCTGATGCATCAATAAAACTTGTAGGTAAGGCATATTTTTAATGCTTTCAATTAGCTTTTTTGCTGTAATTTTGCTGCGTTTTTTCTTCGCTCCTTTCTATAATCGAGGTGCCTGTTACTCTTTTATGATCGGGTTTCTTTCTTTCCTGTAGAGTGGTATGTGAAATATAAGTTTAAAAATAAATAAAAATAATATTATGACGTAATTACCAGAAAAGGATGATGTATCACAAAGCTCTATTTACACAACTTAAATCATAAGACCCACCATGAATTTAACACGCCCTCCCTCAAATTTATTTTGCGTTTATAGCTGAGTATTTGCAGTTTCCCAACATTTGTCATAGATTAGAGGTTTATTATTAGTAATTTTAATGCTCATTAAAGTTAACCAGTTTGCAAATAAAAATTGCAATGTAATCGAATGACGTTTTTGAAATTATCTAAGTCAGTTGGAGGCTACCAAAATTCCTGGGCAAAAGGCCCGCGTCTTGTAGTTGTAGGCCTAGATAAAAATCGGTCCCTTAGTCTTAAATGAAAAGCTCTTTTTGTTCAAAATTTTAATTCATAGCTTGTGGATTAATTTGTATTAAAAAAGAGAGAGAGAGAATAAACTTCGTTCAACTAAAACTTAATAAAAACTTTTAAATCGAAGAATATCCGATATCTTTGTGCCTTGCGATTTTTTGGTAATAATGATTTTTCATCAATCGGAATAAAAAGCTACTCTGTCGCTAAAAAAAAAAAGTTCTTATCATTCCAGATATGCCTCAAAAAGCAACCTGTTTCGAGAGTAACGATCATAGAGCTTTCTTCGCTAGGTAAATGTGAAACATACGTGAGATCACTACGCGTTTTCTCAACATTTAGAGCGACCTTACGCATGTTGCGCTTATCGAAAGAGCGCTTATTATATGTTATTTCTCTTGAAATATGATGCTTTCAGTGAAGTACTTGTGGAGTGTTATTTTTTTAAATATTTTGCTTATATGCGATTTTTCTGCAGTTGTTCATGATACAGATCGCAAAATCTTTCTGGACAATAATTTAAAAAGTTTAAATTTTAAACTATAACCATAAACTACCGAAACAAATAATCGCAGCGTAATAAATGAAGTAATAAGTCACCTAGACCACTATCTAAAATTATAAATTTCTAAAGATAACTTTCTATTTAACTTTATTTCCACTTGACTTTTTAATAATTTTATTTCCATTTAATTAACGTTTCCATTAAATTTATTTTTATTTAACTTTTATTAACTTTATTGTTTTGGCGTATATTTTAAAGGGCGAAAGCACAAACCTGCACAACCAGAATAGAACACAAAAACTTCCCCAAAAGGGGAAATTTTCCCTGTTTTAGAGCCACTGCTATAAATGAAGCAAGAAAATGAGACACATTAATGAAAAATACATGATTTTCCTCCATTTATGTTGTCTTTACGCTGTTAATAGTCTGTCATCTTTATTGCTGAGGTTAAAGAGAATAATGAAAACTGACATTACTATTTTTACGACTTTCTCATACTAACTCTGAGCATAAAGTGGCCAAAACTTTCATCATAACGTTTGTTTGAATTCTGTAAAAACAATAGCATTTTCTTGCTAATAAATCTGTAGAGCTTTTTTATCGGAAACATTATTTACATTTCGGCAATCTAAAGATGGTATTTCCACTAATAAGTAACATCATTTTTTTAATGATGTGACTTTATGTGCTGTCTTTCTTTTGAGAATTAATTGCAGTCGTGTGTTTTTAAGCAAACTACGTGTCCACTGCATAATTTTTCCGTTGCAATGCACGAAGTATTCAGATTTGATAAATTTAAATTCAACTATAACATAAAAATCGGTGTAGAGGTCTGCACGGGCCGAAATTTCCAGACCCGGGCCCGACCCGACTAATACAAAAAAAAATCGGCTCGGCCCGATACAAAAATTAAAAGTTCGACCCCGGCTCGACCCGGAAAAAAGTTAAAATCTCGGCCCCGGCCCGGCCCGACCCGACTCGGAAAAAAGTTAAAATCTCGGCCCTGTCGGAGTGAATTTCTACAAAACATTCACTTTTACGTCGATTTCTTTAAAAATTTGTCTCGTACAAGGAGTTCTGACCAAAAATATTTGTCTTAACTTTTTTCCAGGTTTATAATCTTCATTTTTATAGAAGTGCCGCAGCCTACGATATTTATTTTTTAAAAATGAATCTCTATTTCTTGTATGTAAATGTTTCAGTTATCATTAATACTGTTAATCCATCTTCCATGTATTGAAGTGTTAAAAATCTGAAAAATGTTATACAGTAATATCTTCTATGACGGAATTGCATAGAAAAGAAAAAAAAAAAAAGTTATAGATAAGTTCCCTTCTCAGCAAGTGTAAATGTGTTATATATTCTTTTTTTACGTATTAGTATATTAATTTTGCATGGTTCAACACGTTTTTCAGTTTAAAACAGGATTCCGTCATAGGCAGGTTCCCTTGTACGCGTTTTACCATATTTTAATAAGCGTAAAAATCTACTATTCTTTAAAAATAATAAATTTTAATGTTTAAGTGCAGAATAATGGCGATTTAAAAATGTATGCATTCTTTGCAAAAATTTTTGGGCCAGGCCTAATTTAACTGACCTTTGAATGGGCCAGGCCACGCTAAGACAATGATTTTCATACGGACTGGGTCAAAACTAGGGCTGAAAATTTTTGGCCGTGAAGACTAGGAATGAAACCAGTCTCGGCTATGTACAGAAAAAATAAGTTAGGCCCGGTCCGTCCCTTCAGAAAAAAGTATGGCCCTGGCCCGGCTCGGCTCGAAAAGAGTAGAGACCAGGCCCGGCCCGTGTGCCGTGAAGGAAAATAGGCCCGGCCCGTGCAGATCTCTACAACGGTGTGATGATAGGCTGATACATCTAGTAATGTGTAGAATTCACACTCGCACATATCTTTCTCTCTTTTCTTCTTCCTATTTTTTTCCTTGTGCTCTCTTTCCCCCTTTCTTAATTTTAGTATTTTTAACACATAACTTTAATAATTATTCAGTGTTTTTACGTTACGAAAATGGGAAAATTCACGATAATTTAAACATATTTTTCTGGCTTATATTTTGAATATAAAGATTTGTAGCTGTTTTGTATACATTTCTATGAATTTTAAACTGATTATTAATACACAAGCTTTTATTCAATTTGTGGCTAGTGAAACTTTGATGATCCGTGAGCTGAAATAAAAGTGTGTTGAATAAAATTATAATTAAATTTAGTCGAAAATATTTTATTAAAATTTACTCGGTTGTGTAATCGCTATGTAAAAATCATTTCATTACATTTTATGAAAATTTGAATAAATCCCTTCGGTAAATAAATAACTCGCAACAAATATCAAGGTTGATATCGAAGATGCTATTCACAAAAAGTCAAGTATAGTTTTCTTTGCATAGTGGAAAGCTGGGTAGAGTAGGATTGCGATTTGAAATGGGTATCAGGTGTTCAAGATTTCTAAAAGAATTGTTATTATCTAAGACGAATAGTATACCAAAGATCCATCATGATAATAACTTTTCTCCATAGGTACACAGCAAAACCTTGGCACCTCACTTTTTCCAACTTTCTCCTAAAGCCAGGGATGACGAACATCACGCGTGCCAGATGTGACACGTACAATTTGTTTGACACGCGAAAAACTTTAATTTGAAAATCGTTATATAAATAAAATTATTTTTCGATATATGAACAAATTATCACAATTATTAAAGTTATTTTTGCATGAATTAACACATTATAATTTTTTCTTTTAATTTCTCGTTTTAGACTACGGACCAATATGCTTTTTCATTGTATTTAAAAGACTTTATTTCTTAAATCTAATTTCAATCCAAAATTGAAATTAAAGACAATCATTTCATTAAAATGTCAAGCGGTTTCAATTTTATTACTGCAAAAAATAATAAAATAAGAACCACCGGGCATAAAACTTTTTCTGTCAATATCAAAAATCTCATTAGTAAGTTATAAATTTTATTTTGTGCAACTTGTATTGTCATAAGATAGACGTTTATAAATTAAAACTACTAAAATAAAAATTCGTATTTTTTCCCCTTATTATAGTATGTGCCACTTATATGAGTCAAATTTCCCAATTGAAATTTCATCGAATTAATGGCTGGTTCTAATAACATTTTTGTTCTTTAATTAATTCATTAAAGAGACTGTATAAACAGCAGCGTTTGGCGTGTTACAATATTAGTAAATATTGTTTGAGAATTTTTGGAGCGCGAAAGTATAGAAAGGTTCGCCGTACCTGTTCTTCAACTTCAGATAAGTAACAATAAAAATAATAATGAAAAAAACTTTAAGCGGACTCTTCATCACCGATACGGGTTTTTCCATTGCCGATCGGGAAATCCCACGTAAGGGGAGGAATTTAACGATGATCACTCATTACCTAATATAAACATCTAATAATCAGCAACAAAAAGTAGATGTTGGACGCCGATGTAGTGCTGTGTTTAAAAAAATTATTATATTTAAGCCTTTCTAAAAGCGTGGTAAATTTTGAGATTTTTACTTGAACAAAATTTTCAAAATTTGTATTCTTCTTAAAAATGCTTTATATTTAACCTTCCTACCCTGTTATTTTTTTACTCACTCTTGACGAAAACATTTCACACCAGAATTTTTATTTAAGCCTATTTAACAAATTTATTTAACTTAGTTCAGTATCGCATTAATTTATTTTATGAAAAAATTTCTGTTTCGAATTGAATGAAATAAATTACGGAAATGGGTCGAATAGACCCATTTAGGGAGGAAGGTTAAGGTAACATGTCGATGTCTTGCATAATGGTCATTTTTTAATAAAATTTTGTTTTTATTTTTATTTTCATTCAAAATTTGTGTTTTTTTAATCTCGAAATAATGTAGTTTTTTTTATTGTGTTACTCTATCATAATTGTGGGTTTGCATTGGTCTTACAAAGTTTTTAAGGTTTATGTATGACTTTTTAGTTATGAGAGAAAGTCGCCCCAAGCCAAGGGTGACTTTATTCCTTTTTTTTTTTTTTTTTTTTTTTTTTTTTTTTTAATAATATTTTTTCAAAAAACTATTCTTTAAAAATACTAAATATGAATTGAAACTAGAAAAAAAAAAAAGAATTAGAATTTAAATGAATGGAAATTTCAATAATTTTTTTATCGTTAAAGACGTCAAGAGGCAAAAACTGAGACAAGATCACCCCAGTTGACGGTACTACACAAAATAGACTGCCAATTATTGTCACTCCGTATGTTTTTACTTTCTTGCAGGCATTTTTTTCCATAGTTTCATTGAACATTGAACGACATATAAAATGCTTTACTGTATGTATAACGTTTATTATTTATTGACAATAAACATGTTTCTAGTATATATGTAAATTATGTTTCTTCCTCTGTTCTTCTATTATAAATGAGTGATGAAGACATCGGTTTTTATGTAGAGGTTGACAAAAATCGGATATTTCGTTTAAAGACCAACCCACGAGTTTTTTTTTTTTTTTTTTTTTTTTTCAGAACTTTTCTGGTTTTTGCAGGGTTTTCAGAATGTTTGTTGCTTATGTACTGTTTGTGTTGTCTTATTTCCATACGTAATAAAAAGATGAAAATTACAATCTTTTAGTACCTAACAATAAAGTTTAAAAGCCCTTTTGTGATAGAAAGCTTGAAATTTCTATGTGTATTATCGTCGCGATCAGGATATGTTCCACAAAATCACAAACGGCGGAGTCGAATATTATTTGATTCAGAATCAAATAATAATAATAATATAGAAAAATAAAACCATAAATTGAGGTTTTATAAACTGAAGCATAGCTTTCAATTCCCCCCCCCTTTTTTTTGTAGATATGATTTAATTTACTAAATAAAATAATTCGTTCAATCATATTTGAACCAATTATTTTATTTAGTAAATTAAATCAAATTACTACCACTGAGAAACAAGTCATTTAATTAAATAAATTTTCTGGTCTAAAGTATGTTTATATGATTAAATGTTACGTAATAAACGTATTTGGTCACTTTTATTTAATTAAAAAAAAGGAAGGATGGCAGGTGCAGGTATGCTAAGCTAACAATCGTAATTTAAATTCAAGATGAGTATCCTAGTGTGTTAGAAAAGACTTAATTATTAGTATAAATGTACACAAAGGAATATTTGCATATCTTTTGAAATCCACAGATAACAGTTCAAACGGAAAATTAGCAGAAAATGAGGAAACTGCATTAATAAAAGTGTATAAATGTTAGATATTACTAAACATTATCACAGTAGATGGAGTGAAGACGAACATTCCTCGTGTATTAAGAAGAAATGAAAATTTTATATTAATTTTAATGACATTTCTGAACAATTTACATCTATAAATTTCTAATGTTTTTTCTGGAGAAATTTACAACAGTTACATAACATTTATTTATTTATTTTTCTGAAAATCATTATCATGGGAAATATGATTATAAAGATTCTGTACAAAAACCCACTTTTGGCAAAAATTCTGCGTTTTTTTTTTTTTTTTTTTTTTTTTTTGCAACTGGACTCATGAGTATTTTTCTTGGCTGGGCTCGGTTTGCCGACCCTGTTTTTCAGTAAAGCTTTTTAAAAAGTTGGATTTTTTTTTTTTTTTTTTTTTTGGCAACATAAGAATTGTTACAGCCGATTAGCTGTTGCATGAGTCATAAGTTTATATAGCCGCTTATCATGAACGACATTCGTTGAAATCGGCAGGCAACCATCCGCAAGAAGACCTGTTCGTCACTGAAGAAAAGTAAACACCGGAAACCCTTTCCCACTTTTCGAAACCACTGCAAAAAGTGCGAGGGGTTTACAGGGAATCTTGAGTATTATATTTCCCCCTGCCATTACTTTTTTATATTTTTATTTTTTCGTTCCGCATTTTGGTGTGGGAGAAAAACCTTAGAAGCAAGTGGAGTAAATATGAAAGAAATGTGAAAACTGTTCTAGATTAACAAAATACAATCTTACATAGAAGTTAGCAATTTTTCAGTTTCCGGGATTTTCCTGATATATGATGTTTCTTGATTTCTGGAAATTTCTTATAGTATTTTTCTTGATTTTTTGGATTTTTTTTAGAGTTATTCGTGGATTTTGTGGAAAAATTGTGCTTTATGATCATATTTTTCTTTTTTGTGGATTCGGTTTTTTTTCTTATTTTAAGTAAAGCCACACATATACATCTGCTAATTTATTCGATACAGTTTTTATCATCCTGTCATGTCTTATAGATTGCAGAATTGACTAAATAAAATAAATAACGGGAAAACAAGTGATTTAAAGAATTCCCAACTTTTTACTTTTAAAAATCAATTTTGTGAATAAATAATTTATACAAAATTATAACTAAGGATAGACCGAAACTTTTAAGACTGAAACCGAAACCGAATTTCGGCAATCTTCCTTTCTTCGGTCGAAAACGAAAACGAAAATGCCCCCCAAAAACTTTAAAGTACATACAAAAATATACATAATTATTAATTATACGTGTAGCCCAAGTTGGCTTTCTGTGTCTCTGACCAAAACTTTTTATTTTATTATAAAATAAAATGTAATTAATTCATCACCGACACAAAATGATTTTCTAATTATACGAATTTCACCCAATTAAAAAAAGTTTTAGGTATACATACCTCGATTTATTTTTTATAATGATTTTTGTAAACGATCATATGTTATACTAGAACTTTCTCAAAGAGTATTCGAAACACTTCTGCGATTTCAAACTGAAAATTTTCTGTTACTGTTAAGTCTGCAGCTTTAAGGGGTACGTGAAAAGCGTTTTCAAAGTATAGCCCTATATGCATTGCTTGCTTTATAATTTGCACCCACGTCTTGAGTGAGTCATGACTGATAATTATAAACAGTGAAGATGATAGCAATAAATAAATAGTGTCTCTTTTGAGCCGATACAGCTCAAATCAATGAATCATGTTCAAAATTTCCGAAGAAAGAAACGAGATTTTTGGAATGCAGAGTCGAGTTTCGGTCCGGCCAAATTTTTGGCAGCATTTTCGCCGAAAACGAATTTTCGGCGAAGCTCAGATTTTGAACCGAAAACGAAACTGAATTTTCGATCGATCTCTAATTATAACGATATAAAAATATAAAATCGAAAACTTTATTTAATTTTCGGCGAAATTCAGATTTTGGATGGGAAACGAAACCGAATTTCCGTTCGATCTCCAATTATAACGATATAAAAATGTAAAATCGAAAACTTTATTTACTTTTTAGCCGCGCAAAAAGATCGATAGTATTACCAATATCCTGTAGGGGGGAGGGGGGTACCTTTGAACTGGGGGCACCTTTGAACACTGTAAATATTTTCCATTAAATAAATTATATTTTTTAAATATATACGGCAGCACAGTACTACTGCTTCAGTGTAACAAGAATACAAAACTTTACTATTTTGCATGCACACTGCTGTCTAGGTAGTATATTTACTTATATATAATATGTAAAATATACAATATATGTATATTTTGCTTTCTTGAATCTAAACTTAACAGAATGAAGTTGTAAGCCTTTTGTTGATAATCTTGTATCCCTAAAATTATGATTTACTATTTAATACCTAAATAAAGATGTTAGCTTTAACTTATGAGATTTGTTTTATTCAAATTCTCAAATCTAATTAAGTAAATAGTTGTAATGCTAAACTCCATCTGACGAGGCACCATTGAACGGAAAAGTTGGGGCACCATTCAACAATTAAAACTATGAAGTAAAGAGCTATAGATGTGGGTTATTCTCTACAATAGTGCAAAAAGTGTTTCCCAGTCATATAAACGCTCTTAATTTCATTACATTTTTATTTATTTTTATTAGAAGATCTAAACATAGTTTATTAGGGACAGAAAGTAAAATTTAAAAACAAGTAAATTTACCATTTAAAATGTAATATATATCATGCAAACATCATTCCCTCACCTTTCCCCCACCTGTACCACCATATTTTATTGCCTATTTCTTTCCATCCAGAAATAAAAAATAATTAAAAATACCATAAGCAAAATAAAGTTCTTATTCGGTACATTACAAATAATAATAAAAATATTATTTTTTACTATTATTGTATAGTCTACTCAATCAATTATATGTTTCCCCATGTTAGATCATCATTCCCTCACACATTGCTATTATCTCAAATATCTACCACTAAAGAGCAGTAGCAGTCTAGCATCCTTCACAGAGAAGAAGCCATTTTGAGCACTTGTCAGTCCAGCAACATAAATTGGTGGTGTAAGATTTTGTTAATTTTTCAAAAAAAAATTTCAGTCAATATATATCTGAAAGCGTTTTTATTAGCAGTCATTCCCTCACACAGAATACTAATTTTTTTACAAATATCAAAAATTTTAATTTTATCATACATTATATATTAAGTGTTGCTCTTAAAGGAAACAGTTTGGATTTCTTCATAATTTTGCATTTTCCCCTACAACTTAGTAAAAATGTCTTATTTCATCATTCCCTCACATTTTTTATTTTATTTTTTTCCACTTTTTTTTTTTTTTTTTTTTTTTTTTTTTTTTTTGTTAAGTCAAATTTTTAAAACGATTTCTGCTGCTATTAAAATCTTCAATAACTGACTGATTTTTTACCATTTATCTAATTTTAATGAAAATTTACATATGTATCATTCAAGTCAGACTGCTTGGCCAAATTTGCAAGTATTGTAGAAAACAACCCATGTATCTAAATATTATTATTGTTGAAAAAATTTTTAGATATAAAAATTAAGAGATTAATTAAGTGTTGTTATACTTAATATGAAAGTTGTACTGATGCAGGGCTCCAACTACAGGCAAATTCAGGACACACAACAATAATTAATGATTTAGCAGATTTGTCTAACAAATTCTATACTGTTCTTTTTTATAATGGTTAACATTATTTCTGGATTTCATAAAATAGGGTTTTATCCCTTTTTTATAAAAATTTGAATGTAAATGATTTCATTTTAATTCAATTTCATGCAAAAAGAACTCTTCATTACGTTGGTCAGATTAAATTGCTTAATGTCAGGTTTCTTCAGGCATCAGATATCGATTTGGTGGATTTTAAGGATATTATATAAAAAAAGGTGCCACAATTAAAATAATTGCAGGGATCCTCCGTTCTGTCTCAACAATGTGCTTTGATGGATACAAATTTGGTTAAATAATAAAAAAATAGTAATTTCAGTTAAATGTAATTTTGTAATTTTATTCTTATTACTTTATATTTTGGAAAGCTACGCAGTTTTTAATAAAAACTATCAATATCTTCATATTTTGTTTATTTGTTCAAAGGTGCCCCTAGCTTGTACAAAGGTACCCCTACATGGAAAGTACAGGAAACTTTCAGCTTTTTAAAGCCTCACAACATATTTAATTTATCTGAAAAACTGTAATTTTTTATTTCATATGATGTAGAATTACATTCTTTCTCTCACGAAATATTTAAAATTCAATAAATATAATTTAAGTGAGAAATATGTGGATTTAAAAAAAAAAATGTTCAAAGGTCCCCCCGCTCTCTCCTACTAAGTAACGCGAAGACACTGTCTAGCTAATGTTAAACCAATGACAATTCTTTCTGTTCTTTTCGTTTTTTCCCCCTTCTATCCTATGATGTCTGAAGCTCTGAAGTTCGATGTCTAACCGGGTACCTTCATAAATTATTTTGGATACGGTGTTTTTCATTTTCTTTTTCTGAGGACATTTCCAGTTTCGTAACCGGTTCCAAAATTGAGTGTCTGTAGAAAAAAAAAAAAAAAAAAAAAAAAAAAAAATTGCATCCGAAATCGAAAAAGTACAAAGATAGCCAGTTAGAAATCGAACTCGGTTACCTTCTTCGGATAGTGAAGAAGGGGGAAAAAATAATAAATTAATAAATACCGTATTTTAGGGAAGAAACGCCACATCCGTCGTAAACGCCGCACTCCTCAAATTGGCCTGAATAAACTTAAAAATATCGTAATCGCCGCATCCGTCGGAACGCTACTTTTGTCGGCAGCGTCACATTGACCTAGCTTTAATCAAAGTTTTCTGAGCAGTGTAGGATGCCTCGTTTTTAATATCTTAAGATGTCTGAAATTTAAATTTAAAATATTTAAATCCAATTTTAAATATTTTTATGAAATTTTAAATTAAGAAAACTCAATTGGTATTTAAAAAAAATTGTAAACGCCGCACATGGCGTAAACGCCGCACTTGGAAAAAAAAATAACTTTTAAACTCGTAAACGCCGCGGCGTTTCTTCCATAAAATACGGTATTGAAATGCAAATGAGAAATTAAAAAAAGAACGTTGCCATTAACATTAGCTTGCATAAGGTGTCTTCGTATTACTAGCATAGTCATTTATTCTATGTCGTTATGTAAGATGTTTGAGAATTTTAAGTTTGAATTATTCATCATGCTAAAAATAACCACTCGATAGTAGGCAATTAAACTTAGATGTGAGGCTATTACAAAAAAAGTGGACTGGCTAAACAATTTCTTCTCTTTTTCACTCGATTTTGTTTCAGTTCAGTATTAAAAGCTGAAAAAGTGCACATTTTATTTAAAAAAATCGCATTTAATGTAAAAATTATTACGCTCATCTTCTATAATTAAATAAATTTAAAAAGCCGGATAATTATTAAACGTTTATTTATTCGTAAAAAGTTGTTTCTGGTCGGATGACGTGGAGTGGGGGTGAATAAGGATGTAGTGGAGGGTATACGCCGTATACCTTCTGGATTTTTTTTAAGGAATACCATATACCCTCTGTTTCTCAAAAAAAGGGTATACCCTCTGCCTTGAGCGTATACCCTCTGCTTCGACCGGATGCCCTCTGCTTTTTTTGCGACTACACCACTGGGGATGAATCCATCAAAAGAAAATTCAAGATTTAATTACGTGAATTTTTATTCACAATGCTAACAAGACGTAAAACCAACAGAGTGAGAAAGTACCCAGGCCAGGGTTCGAACCTGGATCTTTGGTACATTTTCACTCTCTTGGTTTTACGCTTTGTTAGCATTGTGAATAAAAATTCACGTAATTAAATTTAGGTTTCTCGGTCGTAAGTCATTGTTTAAAATTATTAAAATTCAAGAGTTTGTACAAGCTAAATCCTTAATTGTCATAATATTTACTTTAGAGCAAAGTTAACTCATAAAATTCAGTTTTAAGGGCTGTTTTACAAATGTATTTATAATTAATTTTCCTTTACTATTTAGAATGTGAACTTCCCTACATTGCTTTTGCAGTTTTCAGATGCTACTTATGTACGTTTTGCCTAATAATGGAAATATTCACACTGATCATAAGTAACACGTAAAAATTTAATTTAAAAAATAAAAAAACCCGACTGCATAATAAGTGAACTATTTATTTCCCATCAATGTGAAACCATTTTTTATGCTACTTACCTTTTTTTTTTTTTTTTGATGACTTTTAAGTAGTGTTTAAGTATTAGTTCCTATCTATAAACACTGTTTTTATGAGGCCTACAGATGTCTATGAAGGTTAGAATTGCAGTAAAGCTACAGATCCTACTAACACAACTTCCATGTTGCGTAATATTTAAACAGAGCTTCTGACTGTAAAATAGTCAATGAAACATCGTCTTCATTTTAAAAGACCTATCCAATGATATGCTACTCAATAGGGTGCGTAATTTTTTTTTCGTCTCTATCGTCATTTTGTATTTTACGGCCGCCATTTTGAATTTATAAAAATTACACCTAGCCTATAACCATCGAACGGTTAAGACGAATCGATAGAGACATCATTCATTAAAATCCATCCAGCCGTTGGGATGTTTCGAGGGTATAAAGAAATCCACATAGCCAGATACGCGTGAAACACACAACCCTTCTTGGCAGTCGGGTAAAAAGTAACTACCGGCCCGAAATTAATTTCTAAAACAATCTGTTCTACCGTCCAATGGATTGTATCCAAAAAATTTTATTTATAGTTTTACATATTTGATATTCTCTAAATAGTAATTTTTTTAGCAATTCTTTATTAAATTAATCACATGCATATAAATTTTTCAATATTTAGCCCTTTGTATTGAGCGTTTCTTAGTAAATCGTGCACAACACTTGATTACTCTTTTTAACAACTTCCTCTGTCAATTATTTTAACTCATATATAACTCATATGATTAACTTATATTTTACAAATATTTTGTGCATGTTTTCGGCTATGATCAGCAGGTCCTCCATCAATTTGGAAATATTCTGCCAGAAGGGGGCACTGTAATAGCGGTTTTTGTGTCATTTTCATTATTGTACTCGTACCATCGAAAAGTGTATGAAATTAGGAATAGAATAGAACCAAATATTTTGTGCATGTTTTCGGCTATGGCCAGCAGAGCAGGTCTTCTTTCAGTTTGGATATATTCCGCCGGATGGGGGCGCTGTAATAGCGATTTTTGTGCCATTTTCATTATTGTACCATTGAAAAGTGTATGAAGTTATGAATAGAATTGAACCAAATTTTTCGTGTATATTTTTGGATATGGCCAGCAGGTCCTCCTTCTATTTGAAATATTCTGCCGGTAGAGGGCACTATAATATCGATTTTTATGCCGTTATTATTATTATACCATCGAAAGTTGTATGAAGTTATGCATAGAATTGATCAAAATTTCATATTTACGTTTTTGTCTATGGCATGCAGGTCCTCCTTGAATTTGGAAATATTCCGCCGGAAGGGATGCTGTAATAGCAATTTTTATATATAAAGTTCGGGATTTTTCGTAGTTCTATTGCACATCGGCGGCTCCTGCAGCGACGGGAACTTCGCATCCTGCTAAGTAGGGCATTCGCAAACAGATGATGTACAGTCGTGGAAAAAAAAAAAGTAAACACCCCTATTAACTCCTCAACAAATTATCGTAGAAGAAAGTTACTGGTACCGAACGATTGGAAATAAAGCCTACTTTTAAATGATGTACATAAAATTTGCTTAGGGGGCATCTACATATTAAAACGAACCATAACATTGTTTTTTTCAATAGCAGTACACAATTCTGACAGCATAAATGTACTCTACGCCCGTCAATTAGCCTAAAAACAAATTTTTATGCAATTCGTACGATAAGTTTCCGAGAAATTAATTATTTTAAAATGAGCGTATTTTAAGGGCTGTATCCAAATTGAAGTTCGGTACTCGATTGGTGACCGAGAGAGCTCCCTTTTTGATCAAGGCACTCAAGCAGTCATTAAAGACTGCTAGATTACAGGATAGCAGAAGAAATCTCAAAATATCTAGTCACTTCTATTGTAGACGGCCCCTTAAACCATCATTTTGCCGTTTTTTAAGCATAATTTGAAAACTACTTGGAAGAAAAATGTAAAATTTAGGATTTCCATCAGGACTTAATAAATCTAAATCCACCAAAAAAATTATAGGTTGCAATTCATAATTTTTTCGAATATTAATTTCATAATTCATATCATAAAATTATAAAAATTGCAAATTCAACGTATTTATGTTTGGGTATATTAGTATTATTGCTACACAAAAAATTAGCACATTAGGAGCATAATTTCAGGAGATATAAATCAAAATATGAAAATGTAATTTAACATTAGAAGCACTAAATTGTGAATGTTTATAATTCAAAAACTTATCATTCAAATGACTTGAAATTTTGTGTCTAGGCATAGTTTTAACCGAAGATTTGAAATATCTCGTTAAAATTGGGTATTGCCATTGAAAAATAAATAAATTTTGGATTCGTATTAATATGTAGAAGGCCCTCCAAGCAAATTTTATGTACATCATTTAAAAGTAGACTTTATTTCCAATCGTTCGGTACCAGTAACTTTCGTCTACGATAAATTGTTGAGGAGTTAGTAGGAAGTGCTTACTTTTTCTTTTCCACGACTGTACAACAGAATAACGAAAAACTATTGGTTTTAATACATACGATGATCGAGACTCGTCTACTCGACATTAACTCGTTTTTACTCCGGTTAATTGAAGCAGAAATTTAAGGTCGAAGTTGGTATAGTATTGAACTAATAATATTGAATTATTAATATTTGTAACTACTTTTTGAAATATTAAGGTGTATGAGATAGAAGAAAGTTTTGGGATTGGCACATCCAAAACTTATTTTATTTTAAAATCGTCACGTCTGTGAAGGATTCAGTTCGGAGATGGAAAACTTTTCCCGATTTTGTGAAGGGTCTTATGTTTTGAGGTAAAATAATTATGAAGAGTCGTCCTTCAAGGGACTCAAGTTCTTCCTAAACTGCTTACAGATGACATTTTCCATGGTAACGTTTTCATGTGGGACGCTGAGCAGGAAAAATATATAAAGAGAAAGTATCAGAATGTAGCCACTATAAAAATTTTAATATACAGTCGAACTCGCTTATAGCGAGCGTGAAGGGACCGTGATATTCGCTCGTTATAACTAAGTGCTCGTAAAAAACGGGTTCGAAAAAAAATATAAAAATTCATACATACTTACTTTATTATACATATTTATTTTTTATTTCTGTACAGTACAAAAGAAATTGGTTAATTTGCTTTGAAATGTCTTATTGTCTTTCTCTTGTGTTATTGTTCTTCAGAAAAGACTCATGGTCCGAAAAACATTGTCATTTGCACTCCTGTCTCCGAAAAAAAGTTTAATGTTTTTCTGCGCACTCAAAAGCCGTTGAGTATGTTGGGGTCGGTCCAGCTTGAAATTCTTCACATTCGTCGTTATCACCGTCGCTATCAAGATTTATGACTCATCACTAACTGTCAGTTGATTTCGGAATAGGTGGAAGTCAATAGAATTTTTAAGAATCACAAAAATATTACTCGCTATAACCGAGGCTTGCTCGTTAAATGCGAGTTATGATCCTACAGATTTAATATTGTACCAACCAAGATTTCTGATTTCCTCGTTAAATCGGGGTTTTCCTTGAATAAGGGCTCGTTATATGCGAGTTCGACTGTACCATTTTATAACTGAAATTTCAATTTTTTCAATTATGATAATTTCTGTTAGACTCTGACTTAAATAGGTGCTGATTAGGTTTGAGCGAAAATCCGCCATCATGTGGCGCTGCTGTACCGCATTTTTCAGGATTTCTGCGATAGCTATATCTCAAGAACTAATACACTGAATTTCACCAAACTTCATATTAATTCTGTTTGAATTTGTCATAAATAGACACTGTTTAGGTTTGTGTAAATCGCCCAACAGGTGCTTCTTCTACTCCGTATTTATCCTTATCTCCATGATAGCTGTACTTTAAGAACTAATGCACGGAAATTTCCCCGAACTTCTTATTCTGTGAGATCTTCACATACACAATCCTTATTTGGCTTGGATGCATACCGCCTAACAGGTGTCGCTGCTATGCTCTTTTTTTTTTTTTTTTTTTTTTTTTTTTCCCGATTTCTGTGATATCTATATATCTCAAGAACGAATGGATTCTCATTTAATTTTGGTTGCAGACGATTTGATTTTTTTGATAGAAGAAAGCTTGCTGATGACACGTGGATATAGACATATTTTTTGTTTGAATGCTGGTGCACGTTTTGTTATATTGTTGTCAGTTGCCTGCTGTAAGAAAATCCATTTTATGAATTTTTTTTAATTATAAAATGTAAAAATTTAGTTTTTGATTAGTTGGAGACAATTATGGTAAGTTAAAATAATCCACTTCCATCTTGCTTATTTCAAATAATAGTTTTGTATGAATTATTGTTAATCACGGCTTAAGCATGATATTTTAAAGATTCATTTTTGACTGATTTCTTCGATTGATCAACTGCTGGGAAAATAGCAATTAAAGAAACTATTTACTTATAATTTTTGTTGCTATTTAATTTCAGCAGATTTCATTTTTGCCCATTATAGGACATTCATTAAGGGTTGTAGCAATTATGTTAGTTTACTTCTAAAACTTAAAAGGAAATAAACCTTGTAGCACCGACCTTATTTGATTAACTACTGGCTCGGTCACCCTACTAGTTTTCAATTTGTGATTAAATAAAGTTTTCGCTTTAAGCTCGTGCCCGAAGATTGGTATAAAAATCGAGGCTTGGACTAAGCCATCTCATCTCTACACTGTAAAAAAATTCAGAAACGTTGCGGTCTATAGCGTAAACGTTTCCAAAAATGTAGTGTAAACTATTAATTTTCTTGAGTTACTGAATAAATCGGAATCGTTACTCTCGATTCTGTGTAAAGTATTTGAAGCGAATACATTGTAAAAAAAATCATAAACGTTACAGTCCATAGCGGAAATGTTTCCGAAAATGTAGTGCAAACTATGAATTCTCTTTGGGTAACTTATTAAATCGGAAATATTACTCTCATTTTCATGTAAAGTACTTGAATGCGAATATTCGGATTTTCTGCACATGTCCAATACGTTCTACAAACGTCATGATCACGTGGCTTTTATTGTTCTGTGGTTGAAAGTAATGAAGAGACGTAACGGATATTTTGAAGAAAGTAAGCATTTATGTTTTATATTTTTTTATTTAAGAAAGTAATACGCTTTTTTAAAAGAATTAATACTATTCAATTGAATTTTATTGAATAATAATATTAGAGTTACTGTTTATAGTTTGTTGCAGATACAAAGTTAAATAACTCGTTCGAAATATTATAGTCTTGTCCTTGAATCTGTGATTGATATGAGACTAGATATTTGATTAAAGAATAATAACGGGATTCGTACGCATCAAGGGATGTTAGGTGTTTTCGTACCAGAAGTTTCGTAAAGTGCTGCTTGGTATATCTGAAGATAGAATTTTTTTTCTTTAAATACAGCGAATATTACTTTACGAAACTCTCGTAAAAGGTCATTGAAGCGTACAAACCCTGAATACTAGTGTTAGTGAAGTACAGATAGCACTGTTTATATGTTTTTATCATCGTTTCGTTTTGAACTTATGTTCCATTTCACGAGGAAATATATCGTTGATATAACAGAAGAAGTGTAGGATTTCACTTATACTATACGTTTTATCCTATTTATTTATGAATCATATATTTGTAAAAAAGATCTTATTGAAATTTGATTTATAGATTTATAAAAAATTCTTTTTTAAAATTCGATCTCGTGAGTTCCATCCTGCAAATGCTTTGAAAATTTTAATTTCCCTACGAAAATAGATGGATTTTTTTATACTTTTTAATGTTTGTTTTTATAATCTCCATAATTATAGAATATTATTTTGACAATATTTCATATCTGTTGAGTAATTAATTTATTTTCCTGAGTTTAATACTTATAAATAGATATATTTTTGAAAAAGCTTTGTCTATTTGTAAATGCATTTTTAATATATTGTTTTTCAATTATCATGGTTTTAAATATATTCCTTTAAAAGTATTTATTTTATTTGTATAACGTGAGAAGTGCTGAGATAACGTGAGAAAATGTATCTATTTATTGGTATACAATTCATTAAAAGAAAGTAATTAATCGCAGATATTAATCATTTTTAAATAGTGTATATTTTTATACGAAAAAAAATAATTATTTAAAGGTATAAAAGAATCCATCTGTTTATATGTAGTGAAATTAAACGTTTTCATAAAGTATTTATTTACAGGATGGAGCTCACGAGTATTTAAAAAAAAGAATTATTTATAGATATACAAATCAAATTTTCAATATATCTTTTTACAAATATGTAATTCATAAACGAGGATAAAACGCATTAGTAGTAGTCAAATTATCAATCTCTTCGGTCATATAAACAATGCATTTCATCATTTCAAAAGTTGTAAATTAGAACATAAGTTCAAAACGAAAAGATGAAAAAACGCATAAACAGTGCTATTTGTACTTTACTAATACTAAAACTACATTATTATTCATTAATCAGATATATAATATATAATATCTATTATAGATTCATGGACAAAAGTATATATTTCGAAAGAGTTATTTATCTTTGTATGTGCAACAAATGATTAACAGTAAATCTAAAATTATTATGCAATAAGATTCCATCGGATAATATTAATTCTTTTTAAAAAGCGTATTACTTTCTTAAATAAAAAAATATATGACATAATTCAGGAAAGTTTCCTAAATGCACAGAAACATTTAAGAAATATACACAAACATATCCAAAATATACACAAACATATTCGAAATATACACAAACATATTCGAAATATACACAAACATATCCGAAATATACATTAACATTTCCGAAATATCCAAAAACATTTCAGAAGTACGCAGAAACGTTTCTGAATATTCTACTGAAATGCACGGATACGTTTCCGAATATCTGACCGATATATGCGGAAACCTTTTGCGAATATCTGATCGAAATATGCGGAAACGTTACGAAAATCTGACCGAAATATGCAGAAACATAACAGAACCGTTGGGCCACATTGCTGCCCCACCAGGTAGAGAAACGTTTCCGAGTTTTTTTTTACAGTGTAATAAGCATCTCGTCAGCATTAAGATTTTAGCGAATTCCTTGAAATCTTTATGAGAGTAATTGAAACATGGAGCTTTTAACACTTTAAAATAAATATATGTACAAAAGGCGTTCCATAATAACTGAGAGTAAAATCGTAAAAAATCAATTAATATATTTACATCAAGAAATACATCATTCTTCTTCAAAACACCTTCCCTCAGATGATATGCAACGGTCCCATCGTCGAACGCACTTTTCAAAATAAGTAGAGAAGCCGCTTTCTGGAAGATGCTTCAAAGAACCCTACGCTGCTAAAATAACTTCAGAATCTGTTGTTGAATCTGTCAGAATCACTTGTTGCGGACTTGATAAGGGGATCAAAATGATCCGAATTTCCTAAAGAGTGTAATAACAGGTGATGAAACTTGGGTGCACCATTTTCAACCCCTTAGTCCGCAACAAGTGATTCTGACAAACAGGGCTTAATTTGCATCGGAGCCCGGCTCCGGTACTTCTCTGTTTTTAGTAAATATTTAAATATTTGTCGGAATTCACCGGAGCTCATAAATACAGGGCTCCGGAGCCCAGTGCAATAACGCTTCCGAAAAACCGAAGCCTAAATTATCTTTTTCTTTCCTTTCCATCTCCAAGCTTTTTCATTCTTTTTTAACAAAACACTTATATGTGACGTAATGTGTCGCACACGTAAGAGATGGAATTAAAACGGACTCAATTTTTATATCAGTTTTTGGGCTTGGACTGACTCGAGCTCAATCTGTATTACAATTAAAATTCTATTTATTCATGTATAGAAAAAAAAAAAGCTTTTCCTCCTTTGAAATTACGTATTATATTCTATTTCAAACCATTTTAATGCTATTTTGATCAGAATGAAGAGGAAAGAGAAATCGTGTTTTTCTATTTCAAATTTATGTCGGCGACGACGTGTTGATACGGCCCCACTCAAGAGACTGAACAATGAATTTGCTTTCAGTTCGATTTTCTTTTGTGACAGTAGGATAATTTTTTATTGACTGGGTTTTTTTTTTCTTTTTCGTTTATTTAGATGATATCTAACCTGAAAAGAATATTTTCTGTTTTAGACAACAAGCATCAGCTTGAGGTTTTCTGTCTTCTATTGCGTACGAGTGTAAAAATCACGTTAGTGATTTTTCTATTTATTTTGTATCATGAACGGTACCCATGCTAAGAGGCTCTGTTCTGCACATTTACAAAGTCACTTTCATTGTAAATAGATATAATTGCCATATATTGTTATTCTGATAGAAAGCAGTTGAGCAGTGTTTTCCCTTTTTCTGTAAAAGCATGGATTCTTTCCGATAACGGTGTCAAATTTTTTATTTAATCTGATTTTCAGAGACTCACCACAAAAGATTATTATGCGGAAGGAATCGATTATAGTTTAAAATTTGCACCTTTTATAGGAAAATTGTAAAACATTGTTCCATTCGTCAGCAAATAAATATTAATTTCTGTAAATTTCATTCATTTTTTCTTAAAAATGCGTAGCTGCGAACTATCCCTTTTTTGTGTTAACACTATTTCCCAATCATAATCCTTACCATATTTAATCGCAGAATTCTGCAATTAACTTTAAAATTAGGCAAAGATTACTAGTCAGAAGGAATAACTAAAAAGTGATATAGTTGACAGCTAAGTATATACTGATAGATATATTTAAAATTTTTATTTTGCAAAAGAAAGAAAAATGCTTTAAATTTTTCCAATAATGTACGAAATATAAACAAGCAGATTGGGGGGGGGGGGAGAACGGTACGGTTCTTGTACCGGTACCGTAGAATATTAGGGCTCCGGTACTACTTTTGTTATAAATTAACCCCTGCCGGTACCACAGAATATTAGGGCTCCGGTACTTTTTTTTGTTAGAAATTAAGCCCTGCTGACAAATTCAAAAACAGATTCTGAAGTTACTTTGGCAGTGTAGGGTTCTTTGAAGCAGCTTCCAGAAAACGGCTTCTCTACTTGTTTTGAAAAGTGTGTCGAACGATGGCACCGTTGCATATCATCTGAGAGAAGGTGATTTGAAGAAAAATGATGTATTTTTTGATGTAAATATGTTTCTTGATTTTTTATGATTTTACTCTCAGTTATTATGGAACGCCCTTTGTATAAATATATTTATTTGTACTTCATTAACTGAACAATTACTTAAATCGGTAAATAAGTCACATGAGTTGTAATTTCCCAACTGAGTGAAAATGTGTCTAGGCCAGGATTCGAACCAGGGACCTTTGGGCTTAAGCTGCCAATGCTCTGCCAACTGAGCTATCCTGGACAAATATGGGTGAAATATGTCGCCAGATTTCTACAGGATAGCTCAGTTGGCAGGCCCAGGCCATTTTCAGCTTAAATCAAAAGGTTCCTGGTTCGAATCCTGGTCTAGACGCTTTTTCACACAGTTGGCAAATTACAATTCGAATATTTACTTATGCTTTAAATAGTCTAAAAGTAAAATGATTCGGATATAATATTTCATTAATACAATATGAAAGTAAATGAAAACCAAAAGGTTTCTTGTTCGAATCCTGGTCTGGACACTTTTTCACACAGTTGGTAAATTACAATTTGTATATTTATTTATACTTTAAATAGTCTAAAAGTAAAATGATTCGGATATAATGTTTTTCATTAATACATATAAAAGTAAATGAAATTTTAACGTCAATTATATCAAAAATTCAAAAGTAATTTGTCTTCACGATTTATATTAACCGTGACACTTCGGTAGCGAAGCACTATCTTAAAATATTGCATCGATCATAAGTACGAAATCCCTTGGCCAAAACTCCATTTTTATTAACCCAACTTCTTTTGTATTGTGTGAGACTCTACAGAGATTAGTAATTCTTTCCGCAAAATTCTATTTTTATTAATACTTCATCCTAAAACATAGTAATGTATGAGCTAGCAAAAGTTCAGAAATTCTTTCGGGTAAAATTTCGTTTTATCAGCACGTATTTCTCTTGGGGGTAAAACTCGGTTAGTGAAGATGATGCATTGTAGTAGTTTAAAAGTGACGCAGTAATTTGTAACTGGTCAGTAAAAACTTAGATTTCAAATATCGTTTTGCGCTGTTGTTGTGTGGGAAGCGGGTAATTTTTTTTCTTCTATTTTCTTTTCGTTTATAATGCTTCCCCCCCCCCCTTTTTGTTTGTTTGTTAAAATCTATCGGTAAAAAAAATGCCAGTGCTAAAGTAATTTTTTTTTCACAACTATAAATACTATTAACTATTTAATTAATTATGCTATTAACAACTATAAATATATTAACAATTTAAGGGAACAGACACAATTGTGAGGTCCCGTGGAAAACGGCTGAAATTGATATGTCTTTTTAGAGGGAGCTACTGAAGTGATTTAATTTTTTAAAATAGTATTTTTTTGTGTTTTGTAAATAAAATTACATTATTATGATTACAATGATGATCAATTTACGTTATTTTCAAATTTATTTTTGGTGGCTAGATCCGACGATCGATACCTGAAACTTAACGAAAATCTCTTTTAACTTTTGCCGGTGGACTTTTTCGTGATCGGGCTACCTCCTTCCCATCAGTCTGTCTTGTAGGGACAGCATTTCCGCGAAAGGCAACGGAAATACAGATTATGTACACTGAATAGACAAGGCATATCACACACTGAACATACAAGCGACATAAAAGCGTAAGGCTGCACACAGATGCGTGTTTTGCAACCTTCTCTGGTTTTCATGGAGATATTTTGTTCAGGACCATTCTGCGGTTTATTCACAAAAGAATGAGGGAAATCAACAATGGGTCAGGAGTTAAGGAGCTCGACTCTACTTGAAGGAAGGTTCCTCTTTTGTAGGACATCAGTCCATTTCCTGCTAAAGTCATTAAAAATCAAAAAGACCGCGTGGCTACAAGAATCGACGCCGACACTTCTAACTGTTACCAAATTAACAATAAACATAAAAATCTATATATTTAAAAGACAAGACTGTTTTTTAGTCATCTGAACTGAGCTTTCTACTGAACCGATTTTGATAATTATTTTTTTAAATGAAAGCACTTTATTTGTACATGTGTCCGCACTCGCTATTTTTTTCTTTTTAAATAATCCCATTTTTATGTTTTAATTTTAAAAATCCTTTATAAAAATTCTTCACATTGGTGGCAATCGGGTCGGGTTACTTCCATTGTTGGAGAGAGAAGGGAAACAATGGGAATTACCATACCATTGCGGATGCCATTTTCGTATTACAATTAAAGATAACTTTTTAAAAACTTTTGATCGGAAAATGACGTCACGATATAAAATAAGGCATTCTTACTCATAAAGCCGAAACATTTCAATATTTTTTTTCATTCCGCTGATACAGCGATTGAGACGCTAATCTTAGAGGGTTTCAGTGGGTGAAAATGATGTCGTTATTAGTAAAAGTGAAACGAGTATTTTCTTTGATAAAACTAAATATTTTACTATGGTTGCGCCTAAAAGTAAATTTCTCGATTTTGCCGGATTAGAACCTCAAATAAAGAGTGCGAATGTTTACATGAAATATTGCAACTGGCAAACGTGACATTAAGTTTGGGAATATATTTATTGATAATCTATTGCACGTTAAAATATTTTTAAAATAGTAAATAGGAAAAATATGGAAGTAAATTTTGCGACGGTGAAAAAATGTTATCTTTAGATTTCGTTGAAAACAAAAATTGTAATTGTGTCATAGTGGGGCAATATTTTCGTTGGTTTTTCATTACGCATTACCAAAGATCAAGGCCTCAATTAATAACTTCATAATTTCATTACCTTAATTGCATGTTACTGATTACGTATAGGAATAAAGTTTCATTTTGCAATAATTTGAAAAGTTGAAATTAAATTTAGTTAAAAATAATATTTGTTTTAAGAGGTACGTTAACCAATATAATATTGATTTAATTATTGTAATTATTTTTATTAAATTTTCATAAATTCAGTCAATCAGTTTTCTTTTAAATATTTTCATTCGTCGAATTCGACTCGTTAATAAATAAACAAGTAACTAAATAAATAAATAATCCCAAATTTTTACAGGAATAACTATTGCACTTTTTATTTTTATTTCTTGCCGAACGATCAATTTATAGTTCATCTATTACCAAAACTATTAAAAAAAAAAAATTAAAATCACTTTAGTAAAAGGCACTTCGATATTAGCTGGTTTAAATGTGATTTCGCAAATGTTGTTCACAGAAAAAAATAAGACCTAAAACGCGTAGAAAAATATCCGAATTGGGTAGAAAGATTCTTAGGTATGAGGTTATCCAATTTGGGTCCATATGCCTGTCCGTTACCACTGTGTGCCCATTTTGGGTACTTTTAAATACCCATTTAAAAAAAAAAAGGAATCTTTCTACCCAATTCGGGTATTTTTCTACCCGTTTTAGGTCTTATTTTTTTTCGTTGTTGCCTTCTTAAATCCCCTGGTCGACTTTGAAACATTTTTTTAGACTCTTTCAAAAACCCTCAAGAATGATAAGCGAATTAATAAAATTTCTAAGGCTATTGTGGTTTTCGATATATATATATACTTTAGAGATGAGTTCGGGAACTTTTTTTGGAGCCCAAACCCGACGATTTGAAATCTGATTTCGCCCGAGCCCGATACCAAAAGTGCGAAGTAGGCAATTGTTAATAATATTTTAAAATTATTTCAGGTTTATTTTTTTTTCATTTAAAAATCTTTTCTTATATATAGAAATAAGTATTAATTCTAAATACACCCTCATGCCAAAGTTTCGTGATATTCATATCCCTGAAAATCTGTTTAAAATAGCAAAATTGTAACATTTTAAAATTATTTCCGGTTTATTTTTGTTCATTTAAAAATATTTTCTTACATACAGGGTGCAAAGGAAAGTCCCTTTAACCTGAAAATACTTGCGAACGGAGATAGCTACAGCTATGCAAGTGTGGTAACGGTACAGTAAAGCGACTACGCCCGACCTAATGCAAACGACAGCAGCGCCCCTAGTACCGAAATTTGGAAGATAGCCATTGGAAATCGAAAACGAAAAGAGATAGAGCAAAATTTCCAATTGGAAAGTTTTAGAGCATTAATTATTTAGTACGAAACGACATTGGGTTCACACGGATAAGATAAATCGTCGCCTGTATACCCAAAAATGTCCGCAATCGATGAGCGACGATTCTATTTTGCATATTCACATTCCGGAAATGTAGCAGTGCACAGTTGCAGATTGTGACGTTGTACTGTGCTAATCTGTAAAACTTTAATTTTCAATACATTTAAAATTTTAGATTAACCCTTTCAGAGGCAGAAGAATTCTGTTCGTAAACTGATGAAATAATTGAGTGACACCAGGAATATTCAAACGGAATTTCATAGAAAATAAAACCCCGCTAATTTGCACTTTCATTACAAAAGCAAAATTTTATTAAAGTATTCTTGGTGCAATTTATCAGTTTTGGAATTAAAATTAGGTGGCTAGACCGTCTAGCCACCGCCCTTGAAAGAGTTAAATCTATGTCGTGGTATTGAAGAGGCTTGCAATAGACGTCCCATGCTGAGAAATGTGTGTGCAGAATTACTCTCACGAATAAAACTTTCTATTTGGAAATTTTGCTCTATCTCTTTTCGTTTTCGATTTGCAATAGCTATCTCCCAAATTTCGACACTAGGGGCGCTGGCATCGTTTACATTAAATCGGGCGTAGTCGCTTTACTATACCGTTACCTCACTTGCATAGCTATAGCTGTCTCCGTTCGCAAGTATATTTTCAGGTTAAAGGGACTTTCCTTTGCACTCTGTATAGAAATAAATATTAATCCTAAATACATCCTCATGACAACGTTTTGTGATATTCATATCCTAGAGGTCTGCACGGGCCCGGGTTTGGCACGAGGCCCGTACCCGGCCCGGCCCGCTGGCCGGGCCGGCAAAAAAATTAATCGGGCCTATCGGCCCGATATAAGAATTTAAGCCAGGCAAATAAAATACGAGCCATTTTCAATGAATATGGTTTTCTCGAGAAGTATAAATGTGCGTCACGAGCCGATGCGAGTTTAACAACATCAATACAGAAATGTAACATGTCCATCGTAGAGATCGGCATCGTACAGTTACAAGATTGTCTGATTCCGAGTTTAATTTTTTTTCAGCAGGCTCGTGCCGGGACGGAACTGGTCTTAATCGTTCTCAGGATGTGTAGAACAGTCATTGTGTTTTGTAGTATTAATAGTGATAATTAACTTCTCTTAACAGTATCTTTGGAAATATACCTTAAGGTGGTTCTCATATTCACTGCTCAACAATGCAAAGCTTTCAGACACATTTTCTGACAAAATGTTTAACTAATAAAGGCATAAAATTGACAGGCCTCCCTATTGAAGGCATTTGAAAACGAATAGCTTTTTCCATATTTGATAAATTACTTACAGAGATAACAGAGATTCCTGTCACGTGACTGTACGTTTTTCTCCTTTCCTGTGCTATAGCTCCCGGAAATTCGATTCAAAACGCTAACTTTGACAGTATTTTCAGAAAGATATATTTCTTTTATCTATGAAAAAAAACGACATTTACATAGCTTCTGAATAAGAATACCTGCCAATCTTACGCGTTTCCGAAAAGAAAAGAATTCATAAATGCAGGGTTGTAAAAAACCCGGGTTTTTTGTTAAAAACCCAGCCCGGGCGGGTTTTATTTAAAAACCCGGGTTAAATGGGCAATTTTCCCCGGGTAAATTGGCTACTAATTTTGGTACTTTGCAAAATTTATCCGTTGAAATTTTGAAAATTCTCAGAGAAATTACTCAGAGAAAATTTAATTTTTTGCTTAAGAAAGCGCAAGAAATTTGATTGCCGAAACAAGTGACAATCCCGATCTCAAATACAATCTTTGTAAACAAACACTTCATAGTCTAATAGATGGGAATGACTTCATAGTCTTAATAAGGATCTTAATATTTTTCTCTGTTCTTAAAATACATATATATTATATGATCCCTTTAATTTAAATAACAAACAAATTTTAAATTGCAAAGCTATCAATTGTGTGATATTTAATAATAAAATATAAATATAACTTACAAAAAACTTGCTCCTTTGAAATTATCATAAGATTAGCAAATGTTGATTAAAAATATCTTACAACAAAAATGTTTATGTATATACAGAGTGTCCACTCTCAACGGTGTCCCAATGGCTAATTCCTAAACCGTTAGTCATACACATATAGTTTAAATATTACAAAAATGTTTTCATTTGAGGCAAAGAAATATTTTAAAAGCGATTTGGGTCAATAAAAACATTTCTTAAAAAATTACGAAATTTAAGTGTTTATACAGCCCCCGGTGCTATAAGTTATATTTAGCAAAAATTTTCCTATTACACTGACAAGACAGACAAAAAAAGTCTCGTTCATATAACACTAAAATTGATGGAGTTATCAAACTTTAAAAATGCATGACTTATACCACTTTTCTGCATCTGAACACAAATGAGTTTGGCCATGCTTTTGAGGGGTCATATCCTAAGTGCTTAAAGTATTCAAAGAACTTTTCATGTGCATCAGCGCTTTGAAAAAAATAGTAAAGTGTTATGATTGAGTTAACTTTTATTAAGTTTCAGATTGGCTAAAATTATTGTATTTTAACATATGTTTTATTTTGTAAGGATTTGAGACTATTTCTTTTCATGATTTCTTTTAACAAATATTATGTTATTTTATTTAACTTCAACAATCGTATGTATGTTTTCCCAGTTCAAAATTTGTAGTCGAAATTTAACTCACTTTCAAGTTTCAAATATCCGATCAAGACTAAATTTTACATGTATATTGATGTAAATCCGATGACAATCTAATATTATTATGATTTTCGGTGGTTACCATTCATACTTATTTTACAGGATAACACAAAAAATTTCGGATAGATTACTGCAAGAAGTTTAAGAAAAAGTTTTAGATTAGATAACACAAGATTGCGATGGTTATGTTTTTTAACTTATGTATTTTTAGCACTGAATTTGAGAATTACCTTAATTTTTAACCATCACGTTATAATTTTTTTGCAAATCGTAAATGTCATAGTTAAAATATAGCAAACATCTGATACTATAAAACAGATGTAAAACTTTTTTTATTTAATTTTCCTAACGTGATGGTTAAAAATGAAGGTCATTTTCGGATTCAGCAGTAAAAAATACTATAAAACAGATGTAAAACTTTTTTTTATTTTATTTTCCTTATGTGATGGTTAAAAATGAAGGTCATTTTCGAATTCAGCAGTAAAAAGTACATAAAATAATCTAATAAATATAATAAGTTTAGTAAATATAATACTCTTGAAGCTAACTGAAAAGCTTAAATTTACGTTTTAAATTAAAAGCTAAAACATTTTAAAGTTATAGGGTTCCCAATCTAAAAGTGCAAGTAAATTAGTACAAATATATTTTCTAAGATTCAAAGAAGTGAATAAATAAAATAACCATGAACAACAAATACATCCTTTGTTCCTTTTCAGAAATACTCTTAAAAAAACCTGGGCTTTTTAAGTGGGTTTTTTATAAAAAACCCAGCCCGGGCGGGCAGCTGGGCGGGTACCCGGGCAGCTACCCACTACAACCCTGCATAAATGTGTCGAAATGTAGCTCCTTTGGATTTGAGAAAAGCCTTAAAAATGAAAGAAATATTTTCACAAATCTACTTTTTATTATACAGCTTCAAAAGTTATGTTTTTAATCCTTTATTCTGAACTACATTAATCTTTTAATTAATCCTTATTTCCATTGTGAAATGTCTGTAGACACGATGACTAAAACACTGTAAATAATCGTTAATGTTTACTATTGTGTGTTTTCTGTTTTGCGAACATCATAGTAATGTAAAATATACTGTAAAATGTTCCCATAAATATGTATGTAGTATTCATTAAAAGAATCTTAATTGTATGTTGAGAAAAAACGGATTTTTTTTTTTTTGTAGAAATTGTGTCGGGCCGAGCCGGGCCGGGCCTGTTTTCACTGATTTTTGTACGGGCCAGGCCGAGAACTGTAAAAATGCAAACGGGCCGGGCCTCGAAATTCCGGCCCGTTCAGACCTCTATCATATCCCCAAAAATCTGTTTAAAATACCAAAATTGTAACATTTTAAAATTATTTCAGGTTTATTTTTGTTCATTTAAAAATCTTTTCTTATATATTAGAAATAAGTGTTAATCCTAAATACACCCTCATGACAACGTTTCGTGATATTCATATCCCTGAAAATCTGTTTAAAATAGCAAAATTGTAGCATTTTAAAATTACTTCAAGTTTATTTTTGTTCATTTAAAAATCTTTTCTTATATATTAGAAATAAGTATTAATCCTAAATACACCCTCATGACAACGGTTCGTGATATTCATATCCCTGAAAATCTGTTTAAAATAGCAAAATTGTAACATTTTAAAATTATTTCAGGTTTATTTTTATTCATTTAAAAATCTTTTCATATATATAGAAATAAGTATTAATCCTAAATATACCCTCATGAAAACGTTTCGTGATATTCATATTCCTGAAAATCTGTTTAAAATAACAAAACTGTAGCATATTAAAATTATTTCAGGTTTTTTTTTTTTCATTTAAAAATCATTTCTTATATATAGAAATAAGTATTAATCCTAAATACACTTTCATGACAACGTTACGTGATATTCATATCCCTGAAAATCTGCTTAAAATAGCAAATTGTTATTTAAATCCAACCACTGGCAGAAATCTGCAAAAGTCACATTTTTTATTCTTTTAAAATGTTATTTGTACAATTATGGCAGAAAGACATTAATTCTGTTTTCGAGTAATTCTGCACAGCAATTTTCATAAATGTACTCCTCACACGTTTCAGTGTGAATGCGGCCAGGTTGGCGGCTTGCAGGATTTCTGTGCAAGAATGAGGTCCCTCTTCCCCCCTTTTTTCTTCCTTTTTCGACAGCATACCCATAAACACAAACAACATAGCTAAAAGCAATGTAGAATCGGCCAACATAGTAACTAAAGTAATTAAATTTCGCTGCAACCGTGACGGCCAATATTCTATAAACAATTAGTCAGATTTCCGTTATGAGGCGATCAGGCGAATTTCGCCCCGCGGTCAGATACACAACACGTTAAGCAAGGTATAATGCACAGATAGGGGCCTGGTCATCGCCCATCTGTATAATTTTATAATAATAATAAATGACATCAATCAGATAGCGAGGTTAGACAAGGGATATCCCACGGCTTCTTTATGTTACTAACAGCGATCGTGCAAATGCTTCAGAGTCCCTTTCAAACGGATATTTAAAGAATTTTAAAACACTGTAAAAAATTTGCAATTAATTCTTGTTTCTCAAAAGCAAGTTCTTTTTTCAGTTTGAGAATAAATGGAATTTTCACTTTGATTTCGAGCCCCTCCGAAACGCGAAGGCGGAAGAAAAACTTCAAGTTGCTACAATTTATATATGCAATTGACCCACCAAGAAAATTTTAAATATAGCATTCATTAATTATTAAATGTTATTTCTAATAGATTGGTAGAAGTCATATTTTTATACGATGATTTTCAGCAAAGTTAGTAGGGGGGTGATAATTTTTTTTCCGTCCTTGCGAGGACCGTACGTAACTTTAGAATTTTGGCGTATCAGGGAGCGAAATGAAAAACCAAAATTACATCTTTACGATTATGAAAGAAGTTAAGTTAATAAAAAGCACGTAATAAAATTCCCAAGTTTTATTATAACAGTATGCTTGGCAGATAATGGATGCTACGGATGTATAAAGATTTATGATATAGGATTGGATTTTTTGAGAACAACATGTGAAAAAATAATAATTCATCTTTCTGACTTCTACTGCTTCGCTTACAAACCTAAATATTTTGTGTTCATGAATCTTTTTTAAATAGGAAAATTGCATTACATACGCTGGTAATGATACCTTTCCAAACATTTTTCTTTATAGTTTTATATGTATTTATCATTTTTTTTTTTAAATAATCCACACGCAGGAAAAACTTTCGGAAAAGTTGAAATAAGTGTCACCTATATGTATCGAAATTTTTTCCCAGTATTTTTATACTCCATTTCCCTGAAAAACAAATTGCCTGTCATAATACATAAAGCTTCCTTTTCCCCTTCTTAATATCTGGCATCTTGCCTGTTAGGACGTTTGCCCTTTGTTGCCGGTACTGTAAATTGCAGAAAGAGAAGGCTTGGATGCTGAAGATAAATCAAATGATTTAATAAAAACGGCTTAAAACTCCAGAAAAATGATTTTTTTTTAAAAAATCATACTAAAGTATATTTTTTTATGATAGAAAATACAATGAAACATGTCTATAACTACATACTTAAAGAAGCAGAAAAGTATCTTTATATACAGGGTTGTATTATATATTGAAAATATATAATACAAAGTAATAGACTTGGATGCTGGAGATAAATCAAATAATTTAATAAAAACTACTTCAAACTAAAAAAAAAGTTTCTGAAATTCCGCGATTAAAAAAAAAAAAAAATCATTCTAAAGTATATGTACGTTTTACGATGGAAAATACAGTGAAACGTGTCTATAGCGATACTTAGAGAAGCAGAAAAGTATCCTTATATACAGGTTCAATATTATCAATTCATAATCATAATACAAAGTAATAGGCTATAGGCTTGGATGCTGGAGATAAATCAAATGATTTAATAGAAATTGCTGGAAATTCCAAAAATGTTTTTTCTGAAATTTCTCTATTTTTTTAAAAATCATTTTAAAGTATATTCTTTACGATAGAAAATACAGTGAAATGTTCCTATAGCGGTAAGGAAAACATAATAAGTGTCCTTAGGAGACAAAGGTGTTGTTTATGACGGCTGATTATCTATATGAGGGATATAGACCAGAGAGGGATGCCCTCCGTGGGGTTCTTTCTAAGGGAAACTAACCCGTATTTAAGCAAGGTTACCCAAGGTTCGAAGAAAACCACAGAAAACTCCGAACGGTTAGGCCGACGGGCGCAATTGGGTTCGAAC
The DNA here is from genome assembly GCA_963932465.1 of Maratus speciosus. Classification (NCBI taxonomy): domain Eukaryota; kingdom Metazoa; phylum Arthropoda; class Arachnida; order Araneae; family Salticidae; genus Maratus; species Maratus speciosus. The sequence continues at coordinate 410,943,061 of OZ010793.1, read as the reverse complement.
CAGCAACTCCCGTCTACCAGCTTACGAGACAAAGTAAAATATCAATCAGACTAATTTTCGATCCAGGTACATTTATTTATTTCAATATTTCGACTTCTAATGCTTTAGACCACCGATATTAATCATTAAAATGAAAAGAGAAAATTGTGCCGTTGATTTTGAGATTGGAGCAAGTTCATTTTTGCTATTGCTAAGATATTGAATGGTTTGAATTTGAATGGGGGTTTAAAAATATTCATAAAAATGTTTTTCGAATATTTTTAAATCCATCAGGCTTATTTTATATTTTTTGTGTTCTTATTTCCTGTAAATTTACTATCTAATATTGGTTATACGTGTTCACTGGGAAAAAAAAAAAAAAAAAAAAAAAAAAAAAAAAAACGTGCTTTTGGTTATGCGCCACGGACTTATCTCACTTTTAAATTCGTGTTCTTACTTTCGTGTTACATTTACTTCGGTAAAACAAAAAATAAATAAAGCAATACGCTATTTCTAATATACCAATTTTATTTTATAATTTATTTCGTGATTTTGTTTTATTTTATTGCAACATGAAATGGGTGGTAAAATCCATGACTGAATCATTCGAATTTTCTCTTTATCGATCAGGTTAGGTCAAACGCAAAAGGTATCTGAAAGTGAGTGAAAAAAATTCATAATCAGGTTTTTTTATTCTATCATCTTAATAAAAATACATTACGCAGGGGCCGCGCTAACCATTCGCCTATTCGCCAAATGCGAATACATCGTGAAATTGGCGAGAAAAAAAAATATTAAGGCGAAAAAGCTGGCGAATGATTTTTTTGACTCTTTTGTTGTTGTAATCATGTTTTGCAACGTAAATGAATTTCCATTTTTAGCGCGAGTTCGCGTAAGGCCGCATTTTCAGTCTATATTCCTTCTCTTCTTCTCGGCCGGCCAATTAGGGGTGATTTTGTTCAGAATTTTTAGAAAATTTAAGGCATTCATTTCCGAAAATTTAAAAAAATCGATCATCAATCCGAAAGTTCGGACATAAAAAATATCGCGGATTTCGACAAATCGTCGCCAAAAACAAATAATTTTATCAATCGTTTGCAGAAAAATCGTGATTTTCGACAAAGGATCGAAAGAAAAACTCAAATTTCGTCAAAGAAGCGCAGAAAGAATTTTTGTCAAAAGATCACGAAAAAACCGCAAATTTCATCAAAAAATCGCGAAAAACCCGCCCAAATTTCGTAAAAAGATCGCGAAAAAAAAAAAAAAAACTACAAAAGCTACTTATACATAATATATTTAATAAACCTACTTCAGGCTTGAAAGGGCTAATGATAATAATTATATATATGACACATACCTATATGTAATATATATATATCATGATTATGTATACATAATATAATATATGCATAATATACTTTTGGCTAATAATAGATAAATTTGGCTAATGTGTTGTCTAATAGTCTTAATTTCTTAGCGCGGTCCATGATTACGTGTAGTCGTGGAAAAAAAAAAAGTAAACACCCCCTGCTAACTCTGTAACAAATTATCGTAGAAAAAACTTACAGGTACCAAACGATCGGAAATAAAGTCTACTTTTAAATGATGTATGTAAAACTGGCTTTGGAGGCCATCTACATATCAAAACGAACCCAAACTTTGTTTTTTTTTCAATAGCTATACCCAAGTTTGACACCATAAATAAATTCTACTCCCATCAATTAGCCCAAATCCAGATTTACAGGAAATTACGATTAGTTTCCGAGATATTATTTTAAAATAGGCCTATTTTAGAGGTTGTATCTAAATTGAAGTTCGCTACTCGATTGTTGAAATGCTTCAGAATGACTACGTCACTTCTATTAATGTATTATTTCTTGCCAATAAGACCATTTCACTTGCTTAATACTTTCGACTATTGCCAGCCCAAATATTTTAATAAAATGAGTAAAATATTTTTTTTCAAATGTAGCTTTTTTGCACATCATAGACGGCCCCTTAAACCATCATTTTGCCGTTTTTTTAATGGTAATTCGAAAACTACTTAAAAGAAAAATTTGAAATTGAGAATTTGCATCAAGCAGGACATAATAAATATAAATTTATCAAAAAAAAAAAAAATTGTAGGTTGCAATTTATATATTATTTTATATATTCCAATATTTATTTCATAATTCATATTATAAATTTTTAAAATTAAAATTCAATGTATTTATGTTTGGGTTGTTTAGTATTATACACAAATATTTATCGCATTAGGATAATAATTTCAGGAGATATTAATGAAAATATGAAAATGTAATTTTAACAATAGAATCTCTAAATTTTGAATGTTTATAATTCAAAATTTTATCATTCAAATGACTAGAAATATCGTTTCTAGGCATATTTTGAACCGAAGATTTAAAATATAGTGTCAAAATTGGGTGTTGCCATTGAAAAAAATACGAAGTTTAGTCTATTTTTAATTTGTAGATGACCCCCTAAGCGAATTTTATATACATCACTTAAAAGTAGACTTTATTTCCAATCGACTGGTACCAATAACTTTCTTCTACTCAGGGTTCGTTGATTTAAATCAGCTTGATTTTAATCATGATAAAAATCGCAATTTAAATCAATTGATTTTTTTGAAAAAAATCATTCATTTAAATCAGTTTTTCTTTTAAATTATTTTGAAATGAATTCAAGATATAAAGAAACATAATAAATGTACTTTAATTTAGTTAATATGGATAATCAAAGAGCTTTTATGAAGATAAAGCTTAACCTTTGTCAAGAAGTAAACTACAATGTAATATTTGGAAGAAATGTTTTCAAATTTCATTTTAATCAAATTATAAAATAATCTTGCAATAGTAAGACAAATCTAAGCAGAAATATATTAAATATTGAAATATTTACTTGTTAATATTTAGAAAAACTTCTGCAAGTTGAGGTAAAATAAATCTGACTTTGTGTTTGTGTGCTCTACTTTGGTGATGCCTATTATATTTAAGTTTGAGCAAAATCTGAACCATTCAATGAATTTTCGTTTGAATCTATAGTGAATCTTGGTCTTTTAGAATGATGGAAGGCACCTGGACCTGTTACAGTTATTGAAATGGCTGATGCTAAAAAAACTTATAGATTTCATGATGTAATTTTATACTGCAACAGCTTCATCTGCTTCTGTAGAACGAATATTTTCTGTCTTTGGTTAGAAACATTCGAAAATTAGGAATCAACTGATAAAACTGCTAAACTCATTTTTCTGTACCAGCACTTTAACAAAACAAAAGTTAACATCTTAGTTTTCTTCCAAATTTATTTCAAATTTTTATGTCCTGAAATTATTTTTATTTTAACTGAAATACTTAAGGTTAAATTAATTTTTTATATGTAAGTTTTTCATGCATTTTTTGTAATAAAGGTTTTTCCATAGCCTAAAATGTTACCTTATTTTAATCATTTATGTAAATCGTGTAATATTATTAATATATATATTGGTATACCATGCATATGTGTGTATCATTTTTATTTTATAAATTAAAAGAAAAGTCATCAAAATATAATACTGTGTGATTTTTTTTTATATAAAAAAATCTGATTTAAATTTAAAAAAATCAGATTTAAATTAAAAAAAAAGTTATTTTGACTTTTATTTTAAAAAATCACGAACCCTGCTTCTATACTATAATTAGTTGCAGAGTTGTAAGGGGTGTTTACTTTTTTTTTTCCACGACTGTACATTTTCTTCTTTCAGTTTTCCTCGTTTTCTTTGTTATTTTTAATATTTTTTTTAAACTACCTTCTTTTTTAAATGAACGCTGTTTTCATCTCTGCTTTCACTATGAAACAGAATTTGATACAATAGAATTTAAATCCTGATTTCCTCTTTCTAAGATGGCGTATGCCTGGTGAAAATTTAACAGCTAAACGCAAATGTTCTGTAAAAATTGATGAGTTCAGTAGAATGTAGCTAGAAGTTTTCTTGTAGATATTGAGCTCACCACCCTGTATGGAAGCCAAGTCTATTTTTTAAATTTTTTACTTGCGTTAAAGACTAAAATAGAAGCTTTTATTTTATAGCATAATGAGAATTGATGTGCTGTACGATAATTTAATATGAAAAAAAAAAAAAAAATTACAACTTAATAGTATATGACAATGTTTATGACATGACATATGTATACCTATCTATTCTGAGTACGTATCTTATTGCATTGTACATTACTGTCTGTAATAACAAGAATGATTATTTCTATAAAAAATTACTAATTTTTTTGTATGTGGTATATTTTATGGATAAAATTGGTTAAGGAGAAGAATTTAATTTCACATTAAGAAATTACACTTTGAAAACAAGGCAATGCCCATTTACACAAGTTATATATTATGCAAAGAATTTTCGGAGTAGATAAAATCTAAAAAGAATTTAAATTTACGTCTTTTTTTTTATTGTATGAGGGTTATTTTTAAAGTAAGGTCTGTTTTGCAATAATAATAATAATAATTTAAAAAAAAAAAAAAAACTAAGTAAATTTAGAAAAATTACTTTTTACAAGATTCGTCATAAATTTTTTTACATAGTTTCCATGCCTGTTGAAACATTTGTCGTAACGCACCCCCAAATTTTTGTAACCCTTCTTCGTAAAATGCTGCCGGCTGTGAAAAAATCCACATGCCGTTACCACTTATTCGTCAGTGTTGAATTGTCTGTCGAAAAACGATTTCAGGAATCGGAATAGGTGATAGTTATTCAGCGCAAGGTCAGGATTATATGGGGGGGGGGGGGGGTGCTCAAATTGCTCATCATGGAAGTTTGACTTGCCTTCTTTGAGCAGTCTAGTCCACTAACGCATTTAATATCACTCATTGCATTGGGGCCATACTCCTGTCAGATCTGGTGATGAATGTCCTCTGCTGTCATGTTTCTTGTTGTCAAAAACTGGATTACTGATTACTGACCGTATTTTAACAGCTGGTGGGATGTTAAATCGATTTGAACAAGTTTATCCGTTCGCTCACTCTGAAGCAACACGCTGACACCAAAAGTTTGAAACTGACGGCTGCTGTAGCGGAAGAGATGCCGAGATTCTGCGCTTTTTCTTGGGCTGTACTACAAGCACTTGATTTTAAATAGATATTCGATAAGACGGGGTCCCATCTCCCGGTCCCAAGCCCTTGCAGGCCCATACGTCTACGCACGGAAAGACCCCCGTTCCAAACCCCGCGGCGCGTCCCGAAGGTCACCGCCAGGAGTGGCCCGTCAGGGCCGATCCGCGCGCAAACTCCGGTCAAGCTGGTGCACTGCCCAGCGCACGTCACACCGGCTATTCCCAAGAGGACGAATGGTCGCATGCGACAGATCCCACCACTTAGCTAGAGGAGCCAAATGGTTCTTTCTCTTGGTTCCCGACTCGGGACGCCCGACAGCCCGCAGGAACCGAACACCTATGAAGGAGTCGGGCCACGAACCAATTCGAGGTTACCGAGCCGGAGTTGATGTACGGAGGTCCCTCAAGATCAAATACCATTTTTCGGCAAAGACATTTATGAGGGACAACCGATTAAAGGGGGAAGGTGCCGCTCGCGAGCCCAGGAGATTCGCGGAAAGTTTTAGATATTCGATAAAGGATCTTACTTTAAAAAGAACCCTGATATATATGGGTTCCGGCCCAAGGGGCCCGGTTCAAATCAAACAATAAGAAAACCATTAATCATTCTCCCCCCACCTCGCATCGGGAGAAAAACTAATCCTTTCTTTGAAATAGTGGATTTGCCTCGGGATGATCCATATAAGCACCCATTTTGTTGCCTGGATGGAGTGGAATTGAGTTTTTTAATTTATGTATCAGGTACACTTATGGGCACGCACATGTTCAAGAAATATGCTCCAATTCAGCTAATGTGTTAGTACTACGCATGCTTCTCTAATAAAAGGGACTCATTCTGTAATCTTTCTGAGAGAATTTTTTTTTCTTTTCTGATACTTTTTCTTTGTAAATAACTATATGCGTTAACTAAGTGCTATCTATTTTCATATGGTGACAAATTTCATAAATAAATGGTACACTATCAAGTAAATCTGAAGATATTAAAGTGCAGTCGAATAAAAGAAAGAAAGAAGGAAAGAGATACATTTTAATTACCCCATTGTACAATAAAAAAAAAAGGAATAGGCAGTTTTCTAGTTCCGATTCTTTAAACAACACCGACTTCATTGGTGTCAGATCTTTAATCATACAATAGTCAATTATTTATTACTATATAAGCTTTTAAAAGCACAAAGGCTGTTTGCTCTTTTCCAAAATGCATTTCAGTTGAAAGTGGAATAATCTGGAAGCACTTTTAAGCAAATGTCAACTTCATGTCATTCATCGGATTGTTCCGACAACCTCTCAATGTGGCAAATATTGCTGTCGTTAGTTTATTGACACGCGATTAATAAATAGCGACTTATAAGCTTACAAAGGGTTTCAAATGCTTTTCTTGGAGAATATAGCAAAAACAAAATTTCCCTTCCGGCTGTAAATTCTTAAATCTATAACCTAAATACCCCGAGAAAAAAAAAAAAAAGGCTAATTAAAAAAGCAATACATTTCTTTAAAATGTACTTCAAAACAGTAATGTGGCATGAATTGCCAAATATAATAAGGAAGGGTGAAACGAAGTTAATTTTCTCTCTATATACATGAAATATTTTTTAGATAAAAAAAAAATTGATTCAGTTGATTTTTGATTCAGTTATCTGTACATAAATTTACACACGTACAAATCTGTATAAATCATGTATTCTTCTACATTAACAACATTCATTTGTCACGTATTTTTTAGTCACCGTAAGTACGTCTTTAAAAAACTAAAAATATGCGATTTTTTTTTTTCAATGCAGATGCAATCTTCTGTTAAGCATGCGATAATAAAACATATATATTGATTAAGCACGTTTTAGTCGAATATAGTTTAATTGAATATTCTGTATCATATAAATATATCAAACTGTAATGCTAAAATAATCTGTATCATATAAATATAACATAAACTATAACGCTAAAGTTTTATTATTTTCATAATAATGCAGTACTTAGCATTATATGCTAAATAATTAGTATGAAAATAATTAAGAGCACAAGCGAAAACTGATAAAAGTGAAAACGAAGCCTTTTTTTCAAACTCAGTTTAGAACTTAAAATTTTGAAACGAAAAAACTCATAGATTAAATCAACAATTCAGTGTGTAAACCAAACATTTCAACTAGAGATCGACCGAAAATTCGGTTTCGTTCTCGTTTTTGGCTCAAAATCGGAGTTTCGTTTTCGGCGAAAATGTTGCCAAAAATTTGGCCTCACCGAAACTCGTCCGAAATTATTTTTATTCCAAAAAGTCTCGTTTCTTCCTTTGGAAATTTTCAATATAACTCATTGATTTGAGCTGTATCGGCTCAAATGAGACACTCTTTATTTATTGCTGTGTATTTCACTGTTTATAATTATCAGTCATGACTGACTCAAAATTATAAAGCAAGTAATACATGCATGACTAAACTTTGAAGACGCTTTTCACAAGCTCATTAAAAGCTGCAGACTTAACAGTAATAGATTTGAAACCGCAGAAGTGTTTCGAATACCCGTTGAATATAGTATAACGGAATAATATTACTATATTGCAGTATAACAGATTATCATTTACAAAAATCTTTGTAAAAGGTAAATCGAGGTATGTATACCTAAAACATTTTTTAATTAGATGAAATTCATATAATTAGAGACTGATTTAATTATATTTTATTTTATATGAAAATAAAAAGTTTTGGCCAGAGGCACAGAGAGCCAACTATGGCCACACGTATAATACACTTAAAAGTTAACACTTTCAAAACACTAAATAAAATTCTAAAAGTCTAAAACTTACAAGTTTCAGCTACCCTGTAGCCATCATCAGGGTCTTACTTCAGTTAAAAAGAGAAAAATACTTATTAGTTTGTAGAATTCAAAAGTTTACTTTTGAAACTTGTAGGTTTTAGACTTTTAGAATTGTATTTAATGTTTTGAAAGTGTTAACTTTTAAGTGTATTATACGTCTTTTAATAAATCTTTTTAATTATATTTGTGCGTTAATTTCAAAACATAATAATCCTTCAATTTATTTAATTACACATATAATTAATCAATAATTATGTATGTATTAATTACTTTAAAAAAAAATAGGACATTTTCGTTTTCGGCTGAAAATTGTAAGATTACCAAAGTTCGGTTTCAGTTTTTGTTTCGGTCTTAAAAACTCGTTTCGGTCAATCCTTAATTTCAACTAATATGTATAAAATTCAAATTGGATACTTGCTGAGACAGTCATAAATACGTTTTTATTATTAACAACACAAAACTGGCAAGCGCGTTTTTATATAAAAAAAAAAAAAAATACGAAATATAATAGCGTTTTTCTTTTTCTTATAAAGGCAAACAAATAAACAGAAAAGGGTGTCACAGTTGGCGATTTGAACGGAAGTTACCAAAAAAGTTGTTATAAGAGAGTAAACACCTGTAACTCGATTAAGTATATTTTTTGAAAAATGAAAAATAAAATTCGATTCCAAATCACTTGCATTCCTGCCCAGTTTCACGTTTTTACGTTAAAAGAAAGTCTGTGAATGTGCCGGAAAACCATTAGTTTAAAAACACCTTGATTCTTAAAAGTAAAAGCAAAATGTAGATATTGTTTGCCTGCGCATTTTAAAACGTCCTTTATAAACCGACTAGAGGTCTGCCCGGGCTTGGCCAGTACCGTCTCGAAGAGACAGGCCTATCCACCCATTAAATATGGCGGCGAACGAAGTGCTAGGGAGTAAATGTATCAGCAAAGAGTCATTCGCAAATAACCTTTTTACTGGGCATCCCCGATTCAAAATTTTCGTTTTTATAATCTAACAATAGGAATAATTTTCGAAAAAAAAAAATCTTCAAGCTTTCAATTTTTATTTTTATTTTATTTTGTGGGGGGGGGGGGGGGGGCAATTTAAACTTTACAGAATACAAAAACTTTCTTAGTATTATTTAGAACAAACCAGATTTTATTTGTTTCTATTTTTCCCATGAAAAAATTTTACAATACCAAAATTTCTAGTTGATATTGAGTAATTAACGTCTTTTTTAATAATTCTATAATTCTATCGTTTTATTTACAGTATTAATTCTCAATTATATAATTTTATTCTTTTAGTGAAATCAAATACGGTTCAAACATTGATAAAGATAGTTATTTAAAAACAAGTACATGCGGAAGAATAATTCGCCAGTAAAGGATTTACTAAGAGGCCTGAGGGTTTTTTTTTTTTTGGGGGGGGGGGGGGGACTATAAAATTACTCTTCAAACAAAAGATTTTTTCAAATTAATTTTAAATTTTGCAGGATATGAAAATCAGTCATACTTTTATTTAAAACAAAATGGATTTTGAATTTCTTTTCTTTATTTCATAGAAATCTTTCACTTTTTAATCACAACATTTTGAGTTAATATCCAGTAGTTAATGCCTTTGAAAGATTTTTTTTTTTTTAATTTATAATATTATAAAATTCATTAAATTCATAATTATGAATATTTTTTAAAATTTATAATATTATTCAGTTACAAAATTTTACTCTTTCTGCAGTTTAAACATTGATGTGAACAGGGATCTGTTTAGGAAAAAATTAGGTTCTTTAAAGGTCCTTTCACAATTTTTTAAATCTTAAAACGGAACCCTTCATGAAATTTTTCATCCTAAAAGAGGCCATTTCTCAAGATTCATTGACTTAAAAATAAAACTTTCCCTTCTCCAAACTTAAACTTTCACAAATTTAATAATTTAAAAATAAAATTTAACTGGCCACAAAACAGCTGAAGTTACCAAAGTGTCTATTCATAGCTTTTTTAGACATAAATAATCTTGTTAAAAAGTTAAACAGGAACCTATATATAACAATAAATTCAAATTCATGAAATTGTGATTATATTTTTCAAAAATAATAAAAACTATTCACAATTTCACCATGTAAGAAAATCGTAGACAGACTCCTGATGAATAATTATTTAAAAATAAGTACCACTATTTACGAATAAGCAACCTTTTTCTTATTTAATCACATGTAAGAAAACATAAATATCTTGATAAGCAATGAAGTTTTGTTTATTTAATAAAGATATAGAAAAAGTAATATTTATCCCTTCCATTTCATTATGAAATGTAAAAATAAATCATGTTATTTTCATACAGGATAATGATAATCTATTTTTTTTTTTTTTTTTTTTTTTTTATGAGAAGCCCGAAATTAAAATATATGTCTGCATTCACACATATGTTTTAGTTTCGTCAGATACAGAAAAGTAAAATTTCCGAACATTTTGAAGTAATGGAAAATAATTTTATCGTTTTTCTCCGTGAAAAAGTTGATTTATTATATTTCTTCTTTATAGTTATATTTCAATTAAATATAAATCATTTCAATAAAATATGCAATAATAAGTATCTGCAACATTTAAAAACAAGATTTAAAATTTTTATTTTATTTTTTACTTTAGATGAATGCTTTTTGATGAATGAATTATTAAATATTTTTTCATGATTTTTTTATTTTTAAAAATTTAACTTTTCACCTTCATAATTAATTTCAACATTCATATCCTTTAAACCATGTTGTTCAAAAACTAAGTAATTGAGCTGTTTTTTTCATTTTTTTGCAAACGCAATAGATCTTTCAGAAAAGAGTGTCAAAGTGGGCGTTTTGAACCGAATTTCCGCACGAAGGGAGAAAGAGCACTCAAGAGCGGGCGAAAAACGTGTTTGTCACGTGTTCGAATTCGCTTATAACTCAATAGGTAATTGATTGATCAAAAAATGGAAAAAACAGTTCAATTCCAAATCGCTTTCATGGCCAGGCTTTCCAATTTTATATCTTTCTGTTAAAAAATGAAATTGTAAATATGTCAAAACGTTTTGCGCTTGTTGAGGAGAACAGTTAAGAATAGCCTTAGCAGTATCTTTGGAAATATACCTCAAGGGTGTATTCGAAAAAATATTTTTCCACCCTCAACAGCTCGAAATTTTCCGATACATTTTCAGACTCATTTTTAAAAGTAAAAACATGAAACTTGCTGGGGTGATTTCTGAAGACATGTTTAACATGCCGTGTGATTTCATTTTCAGCTCAATTAATTAGAATTTGATTTTTAAGCAATTATTTTCTCAGTATGACCATTTTTTTTATTCCCAGATCGCCCGCTTCGGAAAAATCAGTTCAAAACGCCAACTTTGACAGCGTTTTTTACAGTATTTTCTGCATTTATCAAAAAATTATTAAGCACGGCACATTATGTAGTTTCTAAATAAGAGAATTTCCCAGTTTGATGCGTTTGAGAGCAAAAATGAATTTTAAAATGAATCAGAAAATAAGCAGTTTGGATCGGAATACACCCTTAAGGTGGTTCTCATAGTCACTGCTCAACAATGCGAAACTTTTAGACACATTTTCTGACTCATTTTTAACTATAAAGGCATAAAATTGACAAGCCTGATTATTGAAGGCATTTGGAAACGAATAGCTTTCTCCATACTTGATAAATTATAGAGATAAAGGAGATTCTTGTCACGTGACTGTCACGTTTTTCTCTTTTCCTGTGCTATCGCTTGCGGAAATTCGATTCAAAAGGATAACTTTGGCAGTATTTTCAGAAAGATATATTGCTTTTATTTATAAAAAAAAACGACATTTACATAGTTTCTGAATAAGAATACCTGACAATCTTACGCGTTTCCAAAAAGAAATGAATTCATAAATGTGTCGAAATGTAGCTCTTTCGGATTTGAGAAAAGCCTTAAAAATGAGAGAAATATTTACACGAATCTACTTTTTATTATACAGCTTCAAAAATTATCATGTTTTTAATCCTTTATTCTGAACTACATTAATCTTTTAATGAATCCTTATAAGAATTTTGAAATGTCAGTAGAGACGATGACTAAAACACTGTAAGTAATCGTTAATGTTTACTGTTATGTGTTTTCTGTTTTGCGAACACATAGTAATCTAAAATATACTGTAAAATGTTCCTATAAATATGTATGTAGTATTCATTAAAAGAATCTTAATTGTATGTCGAGAAAAACGGACTTTTTTGTAGAAACTGAGTCGGGCCAAACTTCCAATTTTTATACCGGGCCGGGAAAAGATAGCTTTCGTTCGGGCCGGGCCTGGAAATTCCGACCCGTGCAGACCTCTAAAAACCGACTGGAGTAAAATGTAAAAATATATATATATCTTTTTCAATTGTTGTTATTTGAACATGTGTGCGTATCTATCGGTTCGGTCCCTTCCTAATAAATAACTAGTGAAATGTTAACTGTAATTCCTTCCAGCCAATTCTAATAAGCTCCTTGAAAAGCTAAGAAGGAATTAATTCTTAAAAATCAATGATGGTTTTAGAAAAATAAAAGTTCCCTTAGATTTAAAATATATATATATATATATATATATTTTTTTTTTCGAATAAAAGAAAATTTTCTTTATTTATTTTAATTCACCGACAGAAATACAAAATTTAAAGTTTTATTAATTGAACAAGTTTTAAAACAGTTTTTCTCTTAAATAATAATTCAAAGTTTTTTTTTTTTTTTTTTTTTTTTTTTTTTTTTTTTTTTTTTTATGTACCAGAGGCTGTGCCCGTTACGAGCTAAGTCCTCAAAACCCTGTCCAAATCTCGCCGGATTGTTAAACATGGTAATTTGAGTTGTTTCAAAAATTAAAATCTGATTATAGTAGATTGAAGGATATTCCACAAATGAAAATGTAGTCATATTTAAAGGAATATTGTAACACATGAAATTGGCAGGTGTTTTCATGCAGATACTATGCGATCGAGTGTTTTCCATTTTTTAATAAAAGCAAAAGATCATTCTAAAATACTGTCAAAGGAAAACCTGTCGTCACGTGGAAAAAATCGCTTATAAATACATAAGTAACACATTGATCAACGATTAGTAAACACTATTCGATGCCAAATCGCTTCAGTAGTCATGCCTGCAAACGTCATGCTTTTGCATTTAAAAATGTGTCCATAAATATTTAAAAACTCCATGTTATCGGAGGGACATATTTCTTTGATAAAGTCCTTAAAAGGTGACATAATCTTAGATTTCAGATTAGTTCGGATGATGAAACTGACACCATTTTCAAAAGAAAAGATCATTTTCATATATGGAACAAGTCATGAGATGACTGTGTGATTGCGTCAGTATAATGTCATATTCAATAAACTTTAGCTTGCATTTAAAGTTCCCAAAATTTATTAGTTTATTTCTAAATTTCTTTTCTTCTATCCCTTGAAATCAAAATTAAGCAATAAAACTAAAATCTGAAACATTTAAAAATAATTGATGGATATGATGCACTAATCTTAAACGCACAGACAATTCTGTTGGTGAAAATGACATAAATTCCAAAAAAAAAAAATGCCTTTTCATCCAAAAAAAAAAAAAAAAAAAAAAAAAAAAAAAAAATGTACATCAGCACAGATTGTTTAGAACAATATTTTAATTAAAATTGTATTATATAATTTTCATATTCCATTATAACGAAGTCTTTTTAAAGAAATGTACTTGATAAAACCTCTCAAAAAGAAAAAAAAAAAAAAAAAAGAAAGAAAAAAAAGCAATTTAACAAATTACAACGACCGTTTGAAAATGATTTTTTCGAAGACTAAAATTTAAGACATAAAAAATCGCACGGAGTTGATCATACATTACGTACGCCATGAATTAAACATTCACATTCCTGGACCCATCATGAACAAATTTTAAAAGAAATTTCAGTTTTACAATTTTCAGTACTGTAAATGTTTAAACTTCTACGGAGCTGGTCATACATTACGTACGCCATGAATTAAACATTAATAGTGTTATTTATTACACCTAAAAATTGCAAGCGACAAAAATCGCTTGCGACTCGTCAGATTTCGTGAAACTTATGTATTATCCACCTGAAACTTATGTATTATCCAAGCATTTCATTGGATGTTCGGGAAAAGGCTTTTCCATCGTCCGATTTCCAAGAAATCTGACGACCCATTTAAAATGAAATTTCATTCTTAAACTTCTAAACATCCCACAATATTACTTTTTACACCGTCGTATAGAGAAAAAAATGTACTTTTAAATGTAATTTGTTTGGAAGCTGTATCTCAATTTGTTTCTGAGTTATTAAATTTTTTTTTCTAGTTTTTATTACTTTTTTGTCATAGTAGCAACAGAAGTATCCATATCTGTTGAAAGTAAAGGCAAATTACAGATTACTGTATAGACCAATCAGAAAACGAATAAAATGCTGATTCAACCAATAAAAAACTCCAGATGTGCTTTTGATTTCCTACCCTGACGAGGACAATAACCATTTTTCAAAATAGTTTAAAAAAAAAAAAAAACTTCACGGATCGTAATTTTTGCAAAAACTTTGTGTCAGAGTTTAAATGAAACGGAACAAAAAGCTAAAATATCGTTTTTTTTTTTTTTTTTTTTGTTTTTTTTTTAAGAAACACTACAGCAAGGAGTGATAGCTAATGTTAAACCTATGGGAGCTTCTTTTCGTAATTTCTGTAAAAACATTGTGGCAGAGTTTTAATGAAACGAAAAAAAAAAAGTCTAAAATATATGTTTAAAAAAGAGCGAAACATTACAGACACAGTTTTTTTTTTTTACTTCAAGAACTTTTTTAAATTATTGTATTCCATTATAATGTAGTATTTTTAAAGAAATGTAGTATTTGATAAAAGTAATATTTGATAAAAGTTCTCAACAAAAAAGAGAAAAAAAAATACTTCACCAGGCTACAAAATGGATGCCCAGATATATCCCTGCAGATTAATCGAATGCGTTAATCCAAAGAGGAAAGCTCCCTGTTCCTTCACTTGACAGCCCGACACCACCCATCTTGACCTTTGAGGGGAGAGAGCGAGCAGCGTGGGTTTCCACGTATATATGAGTCAGGGGTGATTGTGTTCCAGTATTGTGAATACCACTGTTATCGGATTACAATCTTCGCCTCGTTGTTTCTGTCATTAAATGAGACAATATAACATAACTATTCGAAAAAGTATCCAACATACCGGAACACAATCACCCCTAATAAGTATGTGAATAAAAACTGATAAATAGATTTATGCTCTATCAGTTAATCGTTCACCAAGAAAATAGCCTTGAAACGCTGTCGTTTTTTATAAAAAAGAAAGGAACTGTACTTTCTTTTTCTCTATTAAACCTTTGGATTGCCAGTTTTAAAACATCCGTGAAATTTCCGGAATTAACTTAAAAAAAAAAATCGTGTAGTTGAATTCCTCAGCTGTTCAGTTATTTAATGCCGGAGAGGTTATGTGATCTCTTTATCAAAAGGATTTATTTATTTTTATCTGAAACTTTGTTTGAGGATCGACATGTTATAGATACGGCGAACAGGATCATATAATGTTTTATCGGTCGCGGGAAAAAAATTTAACGCCACTTTTACTGCTTTATTTTTACGACCCTTATCGATGTTCAGGAAAACATGTTCTTGAATTTTATGCGACACTTGCATTGTCTGAAAGCAACTAAGCAACGGGTGGAATTCTTATCGACATTGAAAAACGTGTCGAGTTTCCTAACGAAGGTATGTGAAAAGGGGTTCTTTTTTAAATCCATTTATTTAGTTTTCGAAATTTTTAGCGGTTTGTTTACAGTTATGAGTCGCTTTATCGTCTGATGTTTCAGTTTTGTTGCGAAGGAAGCTGTTGAAATATTTATATCATCTTTTATCTCCTCATATTGTTGGTCACTGTAAAAATCCACTTTCAGTAATTAGCAAGGTCCATTTTATTACAAATAATGCCTGCTAGCACGAAACTTTTGAAGCATAATCTACTGGCGCCTTTGTATTATAAGGTGCCTCTTAATGGTTCTAATGAAGAATTCTCCTTTTTTTCAGTTATTTTTCATCGGTAAAATGTGTAAAGCAGCGCCAATGAAAGAAAAGTGCCTAGGACGCCATATACTCTTGGTCCTCTGATTAGAAATGTTCTATGTGTGTAACGAAGCAATGGGATGAACGTTCTGGTGACGAGATTTATCTAGTAATCGTAATGATTGCAGAATACATTGTTATATGTCAACTATTGGATGAATTCAGTTACATTTTTCTTAAAATTGGTTTCATGATATGTCAGAGTGGCTCGGTAGAAGATTCGACTAAAATGATGGATCCCATGACAACCAAACCCTGCGAAAAACCATGTCAAAAATGTCACCATCTTTCACCCATCAAATAAATTCCGGGCATAAAAGATCACGAGGAGATAGATACGTTGTCACAGACAGCAACTAAGCAACAAATGAAATTCTTATCGTCATTGAAAAACCTGTTGAGTGTCCCAACGAAGGTATGTGGAAATAAAGGGGGGGGGGGGGCATTTTTACTTCCATTTATATAAGTTTCGAAAATTTTAGCTATGTTTGTTTACTGTTATGAGTCGTTTTATCGTCTAATGTATCAGTTTTTTAGCCAAGCAAACTATTGAAATATTTATATTACCTTTTATCTTCTTATATTGTTGGTCTCGGTTAAAATTCACACTATATATTTTAAAGAAATTTTGTTTGGATCTTTAAATAAGAAATATATTCAAAAATCTTTGATTAATTAGAAATTTTTTCTTTCAAAATGTCACACACGCAACATGCAATGGCTCTAACACGCACACTTTCGGTGCCGCACAAAAGCTATTAATGCACAACCATTATGATTATTTTTACAAAAAATGTGACAAAGGTACGTTGTATGTGGTGGTATGTGGTTTTGTATATGGCTTTTTTGTATGTGGAATCCCTGGGATGAACATTTTCTTTGTTCTACAAAGTCTGGTAGTTAAGCTGATAACAGCATACATTATTATGTGTCAACATTTGATGATTTCAGTCACCTTTTCTTTTTAAGCGGTTGCATGATGATTAGTTAAAGTAGCTCAGTAGGATATCCGCATAAATAGGCGGACTCCATGAGAACGAAACTCTCCGAGAAACCAAGTCATAAACGCCAACTTCTTTATTATGTCAACCATATATGAGACATTTATTTATTTTGAAAGCGAGAAAAGTCAATTTTTAGGGTTTTGTTCATCTGACGAAACCCTATACGTCTCACTCCTCTGTCTGTCACAGAGTGTGCTCTCAGAAACTGTATAAGCTACAGACTTGAAATTTTGCATACTTATAGTTGAATTCTTCCGATCACGCGACAAATGATAAAATTTTGAAAAAGTCCTATTTTAACACGTTGAATGCCACGTCAGTCACCGGTTACTGACACAGATCTTTCCGTTTATATCACGTCAGTCATCGGTGACCGACACTTATAGATTCTGTAACGAGAGTCTTATTTCGTGACCTAAACGGAAAGACAGACAACAAATACTTGGCATTCAACGTGTTAATTAAATGAATTAATTGAATGACATCCGACCGTTTCTGCGATTTAAATTTTAAAACAGAATTTTAATACCATAGAAAAAATATATGTTCTAAAAAAAATCAAAATATATACTAAGAACACGAGTTACTTAAAGGACGTTAAATATCACATATGATTCGGCTGATTAACTGAATCATCATCAGAACGCATAAAAAAAAAAAAAAAACAAACAAAAAAAAAAAAAAAAACACATGCAATGTACAGTCATGGGGAAAAAAAAAAGGAAACACCCCCTACTAACTCCTCAACAAATCATCGTAGACGAAAGTTACTGGTACCGAACGATTGGAAATAAAGTCTACTTTTAAATAATGTATATAAAAATTTCTTAGGGGGTCATCTACATATTAAAACGAATCCAAACTTCTTTTTTTTTTTCAATGGCAATACCCAATTTTAACGAGATATTTCAAATCTTCGGTTCAAACTATGCCTAGACACCAAATTTCAAGTCATTTGAATGATAAGTTTTTGATTTATAAACATTCAAAATTTAGTGCTTCTAATGTTAAATTACATTTTCATATTTTTATTTATATCCCCTGAAATTATGCTCCTAATGTGCTAATTTTTTTTGTAGCAATAATACTTATATATCCAAACATAAATACGCTGAATTTGCAATTTTTATAATTTTATGATATGAATTATGAAATTAATATTCGAAAAAATTATGAATTGCAACCTATAATTTTTTTGATGGATTTAGATTTATTAAGTCCTGCTTTATGGAAAACCAAAATTTCACATTTTTCTTCCAAGTAGTTTTCAAATTATGCTTAAAAAACGGCAAAATGGTGGTTTAAGGGGCCGTCTATGATGGAAGTGAGTAAACATTTTGAAATTTATTCTGCTGTACTGTAATCTAAGAGGCTTCATTGACTCCTTGAGTGGCGCTTAAGGTGCCTTGATCAAGAAAGGGGCTCTCTCGGTTAACAATCGAGTACGGAACTTCAATTTGGATACAGCCCTTAAAATACGCTCGTTTTAAAATAATTAATTTCTCGGAAACGTATGGTACGAATTACATGAAAATTCGTTTTTAGGCTAATTGAAGGGTGTAGAGTTCATTTATGCTGTCAGAATTGTGTACTGCCATTGAAAAAAAACAAAGTTTGGGTTCGATTTAGTATGTAGATGGCCCCTAAGCAATTTTTATATACATCATTTAAAAGTAGACTTTATTTCCAATCCTTCGGTACCAGTAACTTTCTTCTACGATAATTTGGTAAAGAGTTAGTAGGGGGTGTTTACTTTTTTTTCCACGACTGCACATAAAACACTGGATTCATGATTGGGTGAATCAATCGAATCATGTCAATATTTTAATTTTTTTTATTGATATTTGACGCCTTTTAAGCAATTCGTGTTTTTAGTATATATTTTGAAGTTTTTTGGAATATATATTTTATGGTGTTACTATTAATGGATGTAAATTAAGACTTCTTTATGTTTAATATAATATTTCAGAACTTTAATTTCACCTTTTTTCGCGTTGGCTAGATGGCTCAGTGGTTACGAGTTTGCCTGTCATAGTAAAGGAACCAGTTCGAAGCTTGGCATCAGAGTTTGAAAATTTCCCCTCGGAATAGATTTTATTATCTGATTCAATTTTACAGATTTTTTTGTAATTTTTTTTCCATTTTAAGGCCAAAATTTGTTGAAAAATATTTTAATTAAAAAGTTCTGTTTTTGAGAAATTAGGAAATTTTAAATTTTGTTTAAACTTCCCCTAAATTTTTGAAATTTCGGAATATTAAAATTCGAAAATTAATTGTACTCATGTTTTAAATTAAAGTATTAAGGTGAATGTGTTTTTTCTCTTACATATAGTTTTCTATATATATTTAATTATTAAAATTCGTTTAAACAATTTGTTTTATTTTGAGAAAATTCGAAATTTAAAATTTTGCTTGAACATCCAAAATTTTTGAGAGATTTCAGCATTTTAAACTTCGTTTAACAAATTCTTTTGTTCTTAGATATTTTAAATTCTATTTGAACCTCCGCTGAATTTTTGAAATTCCGGAACTTTGAATTTTATTTAAATATTTTTAATTTTATTAAAAAAGATAATCATTGTAAACATTCTAAAAATAAATTTAATGGTGCTACCATACTATGTAAGGATTTAATAATTATGAATTAATGATTTGGATTTATTAATTAAAAGATAATGGGTTTTGAAAGGAATAGTAAGCAAATCCTTTGTGCGATCTTCGGTCACACTTACCTATTTGTTGTTATTGCTAAGTATTAAATGGAATATTTATGAAATGCATTTGAATGGATTTAAAAATATTCGTATAAATATTGTAGGAATATTTTTAAATCTATCAGTGTTAGAAAAAAAAAATAATGGTTTAGGTTACGTATGCTCCAATAGACTTCATTTCGAATCAATTACATCATAGATCGTGTAATTTCAGAATATTTTTATTTGTTTTGATAATGTCTTTTGATAAGAGCGGAAGCATGTAAACAGTCTAATAAAACTTTTTTACTGTTTTTAAAGTTTCTTTTTTGCACCTTTTAGCAATTAGAAAGGGTATATTATTACACAGTATTATAATTTGTTATGTATTTAGTTGAAATCAATTTAAAAAATAAATACTAATATGTAAGAATGGTTCCCTTTTTTATGTGTGGTGATTTGACATTTTAAAAATTAAATATAATCTTTAAAATGTATATGTTGAGCTATGTAATATTGAGTTTCGAAACACCATCTTTTGAGTCTAATTTAATACATTCACTTTAACGCGTTTTGTTTGTTTGTTTGTTTTTGCTTTTAGACATATGTTTTCTTTATGGTTGCCTTTTAGCTTTTATAAAGACTTATTGATTATTAATTTTTTAGTAGAAAATATCTTAGTGCATTAAAAATAAATTAATGAAAATTTAATGTGATTAGCCTGGAACCTTATCTTTTTTTCATTTTTTTAAGAAGGCCTTTTCTAAATGGTTATATAAAAAAAAAAGAATTGCTTAGTTAAAATTCGGCAACCCTGCTTTATGGACACGTTATTTACAGGAAAAATTAATATGTTTTTTGTTATTTAATTATTTACATGTATTGTTCGGTTATACCACAACATGTTTTTATTATAATATTTTTTTAAATTGCAATCACCTTTTTTAATAAATAATCTGTGGCATCGTTTTGTACCTACGTTTCTAGGAAAATGGTCCATTGTTCTTTGGAATTTTTTTAAGGATTTTTGTTCTTTAGGAGGTTCTACACTATTAAATAAGGCTTTGATGATGAGACGTATTTAAAGCTTAATCTAATACATTTCTCTGAAATTGGTGCGATTTTTTTCCTATTTTCTTTTTTGTAAATATTTTAAATTTCATACATGCTGAATTCAGAGTTCATAGTCTCTGTAATATTTTTTATTATACCACACCCGTTACTAGTGTACCAGGTCATTATTTAAGGTCGCAAGAGTCCCTTTGTACTTTCTTCTATCTTCTAAAAGAGAAAGTATTGGATTTATGAAAATTTTTGAATTCCGGTTTTCGACGGATTTACGCGTTTTAGAAGGTCCTGGACACAATTTGACTGTTTTTAGAAATGTCTGTCTGTGACAAAAATTTTGTGGGCGCTCTATCTCAAGAATTAATGCACAGAATTTAATAAAACTTTAGATTGAGCTTTTGATAGATTCTTGATATAATTTGGTGCTGATTAGTTTTTGGTGTAAATAGACCTACAGGTAGCGCTGCTATGCTGCATTTTTTACGATTTCTGCAATAGTTCTTATCGGAAGGACTAATGCACGGATTTTCCCCAAACTTCAGATTTAGTTATAAATTGACATAAGTTGCTCATGATTAGGTTTTGGTGTAAATCGCCCAATAGGTGATGCTACTATGCATTTTTTACGATTTCCATAATAGCTCTACCTCAAGAACTAATGCACGGATTTTCATTAAACTTCAGATTCAGTTAGATGTTGCTGGCGCTGTTGTAATGCAATTTTCACGATTTTTTCGACAGCTCTATTCCAAAAACTAATGCACGGAACATATTTAAACTTCATATTCTGTTACACTTTCACAGAAATAGATCCTTATTAAACTTGGGTGCATACTGCCAATAATTGCAATTTTCACGATTTTTGCGATAGCTCTATTCCAAAAACTAATGCACGGAACTTATTTAAACTTCATATTCTGTTACACTTTCACAGAAATAGATCCTTATTAAACTTGGGTGTATACTGCCAACAGCTGTCACTTTTATGCTCTTTGGGTTTGGGAATTTTGGGTGCAGACATCTAAGAGATTGAGTGGCGAAATTGAATGATTTGTTTGAAAAATGGATACATATATCTCCTTTTTAAAATGCACACCGTTAGAATCCTAATGATGGGCATAGATTGTCATTTAATTTTGGCACAGTGATAGCGAAATTTGAAGTATTAACATGCATAAGATAGAAGAAAGTTTTGGGATTGACACATCCGTCTAGTGAAAATTGGCAAAATGCACCCTGCCTTTTTAAAAAATACTGAAATATACAGCCTTAGTTTTATCCAGAGATCTCTTCCATACCACAGTATTTCTAAATCCGTGCGCCCAGAAGTTTGCAAAAATCATAGACCTAGAAGAAACACAGGATATTATTAAATTATGGTGTATATTTTCATAATATTTATTTAGAAAATTATAATTAATGTTACTTCATTTATCATACTTAAAAAAATTTATATATACATTTTTTTCGGTACTCAACATAATAATACAGTTTTATCTTTCTTGAAATAATATCCGTTTTTTTACGAAACCAGTGCTCCTTTTCTGCCTTACTAGTGTCTTTATTAGTGCCTCTACCCTTTTTCTTTTTTGAGTGAATAATAGCCTGTAATAAATTCTTGTATGTTCTCTTGCTGATACTTGGACTAGCCGGCGATCTCGTGCATACAGGGATATAGGAAAATAAGGGGCTTACAGGGCTCAAGTCCTTACCATTTAAATAAATTGCAAGACAGTTTTTTTTTTAAGTCTTACGAGTTCCATACACCAGTGTTTTCTGTCTTCACTGAGTGAAAATTCATCTAGGAATAAAAAACCCTGAAAGATGTACTATAAGTATTGGTAGCATTTTTAACAAGTAAATCTGAAGATCAGTCAACTCGCATTTTCGATTTGAATTATTCATTAATTAATATCATTTGTTAAATGTGGTTAAATGTATATAGATAAAAGCATATTGGATGTTTTTTGAAATATGGATTTTTTAAAAATGTTTTAGCGCCATTTACTGAAGGTTTTTTTCTTTCACTTTTTTAAAGTACTCATATGATTATATCCAAAGCTAATAAGTTAAATTAATCATCAGATTTATTTCATTTTTTTTTTCCCTCGGTAATGCATTGTTTTTTCCCCCTTTCCAAATGTTATGGATGAGTGGTTTAATTTCAAGGAGTAATTGTTTGTTATAGAAGACTATTCTAAACCGAAGAACGCCTTTGGATAACTTTAAATACTTTAATGTATTGAAATTTTTGAGATTAATGAATCTTCATCTAATGATGGTAACGATAATGATAAATATTGATTACACTTCTACCCAGTAAATCTGAAGGTTTGAGGACTTCAACGCCAGCTCTTTAAGGCTTATTTTAAATTTGAATTAATTTTATTTCATATTTTGAAACTTTCAACCCGTAGTTTCATTTCTTTTCTATTATTATGGGAAGTAAGATTTCAAGTAGTTTCAGTATATTTAATTCTTATAAATTGTAACGCGAAATCCGATTTCATGTAGTTGATTCTCTTAAGATTATTTATTTTCTGTGAAAACTTTATTGTATGAGGGTGAGGGGTCCTACCTCCTCAACACTCCGTTATCTCATAATTTTATGGGCGTGATCTCTACATTTTTTACACTCTTTTATTTAACTCAACCTAGTTTTTAACACTTTCCAACATAGCTGAAAAATGTTTATGAATTCAGTTTGTCTGTCTGTCTGTCCATCCGTGCTCTAACGCGTCTAGATATAGTCAGATTGTCATGAAATGGATATATGTTATTGGTGTTTATGGTGGCATATTCGGTATTGAAAATGAAGTGTGTAATATTAAGGCTCGTGTCAGACGAACGTCTTTTTGAACGCTTTTTTCGCTTTATGAGCCTCCTTACATATGCTAGCGAAGGTGTTGGGAGGCTCATAAAGCGTGCAAAAAGACGTCCGTCTGACGTTAGCCTTACGGTTCATTTACAGGGACACTCAAAAGAATTCCATTACATTACGGCCTATGGGGGGGGGAATCATTGCGGGGTATTTTAATGATATTACACTATTTTAAATATGTCGAAATTTGTATAAATCGCTGCGGTGTATTACAAAACGTTTACTGTAGAATATGGTGTACGTCTAATTTATCATTCATTTACAGTAGGGATGCACAACTTGAGACCCGCGGGCCAAAAGTGGCCCGCGATGGGATAACGTGTGGCCCGCGAATTCGTCAATTTCTAACTGGAAAAAATTGCAATTTTTGTCCATAGGTCGCAAGAAAAAATCATGAATTTCGTCAATTTGCCGCGGGAAAATTGAAAATTTCGTCAGTCAGTTAACAATCGCAAATTTCGTTGATCGGGTGCGGAAAAATAACGAATTTTGTCAATGAAGCTCGGAAAAAGCGCGAATTTAGTTGATCGGACACAAAAAATCGTGAATTTCGTCGATCAAGCACGGAAAAATCGCGAAATTTGTCGATGAAGCGCGGAAAAATTGTAAATTTCGCGGATTGGGCACGGAAAAAGCGCGAATTATGCCCATTACGCGAGGAAAAATAGCAAGTTTCGCTGATCGGGCAAGAGAAAATCGTTAATTTTGTTGATGATGCGCGGGAATTTTGCAAATTTTGTTTATGATACGCGGAAAAATTTCAACTTTTGTTGATCGGCTGAGGAAAAATCGTGAGTTTTGTCAGTCGCGAAAAAAGATCAATATCGTAAATTTGCCGCCAGAAAAAATTGCAAATTTCGTCAGTCAGTTGAGAATCACGAATTTCGTCGATCGGGTGCGGAAAAATTGTGAATTTTGTCGATTAAGAGCGGAAAATTAAAAAAAAAAAATCGATCGGCTGCAGAAAAATCGCGTATTTCGTATGGTTATCGCGAATTTCGTCAATTTGCCGCGGGAAAAATCACTAATTTCTTCGTACGGGCGCGGAAAAAATTACAAATTTCGTTGATCAGGCACGGAAAAATCGCGAATTTTCTCGCTGATGCGTGGAAAATTTGAAAATTTCGTTGGTAAGCTGCGGAAAATCGCGAGTTTCGTCAGTTTATTGTGAGAAAAAATCGCGAATTTCGTCAATTTGCCGTGGAGAAAAATATCAAATTTCGTTGATCGGGCGCGGAAAAACCTCAAATTTCGTTGATCGGGCGCGGAAAAAATCTCAAATTTCGTTGATCGGGCGCGGAAAAATGGCAAATGTCGTCGATCGGGCACGAAAATATCTCGAGTGTTGTTGATCGGGCTCCGAAAAATCGCGAATTTCGTTGATCAGGCACGAAAAAATCGCGAACTTGCGTGGAAAAATTGAAAATTTCGTTTACCGGCTGCAGAAAAACGCGAGTTTCGTCGCTTTATTGTGAAAAAAATCGCGAATTTCGTCAATTTGCCGCGGGGAAAATTGCAAATTTCGTGAGAGTCAGTTAAGAATCGCGAATCTCGTTGATCAGGCGCAGAAAGATGGTCGGAAAAATCGCGAATTTTGTCCACTGGCTTCGAAAAAATTGCTAATTTTGTCGATCAGGCGTGGAAAAATCACAAATTTCGTTGATCAAGTACGGAAAAATTGAAAATTCGTTGATCGACTCCTCCTCCTCCCTTCGTTCATAAAGTTAACATTTTTTTTCGGCACTAGCCACTTTCATGCCAATGTTTGTTTTTTAGTACTTTTAATAGAACAAAATTTACTCCCCCAAATAAAGTCAAAGAATATTATCACTCATTCTAAATAATCCTTGCTATATCTCTATGTTATATATACAAACGTAAACTGTTGATATATCCTTGCCAACTAAATTGGATATGTTAACTGGGTAGGGGAACCTTGAACAGTAACCCCCCTCCCCCCCCTTCCCCTGAAACCACATTTTTTATCTGATTATAGGCCACAGATTACCTCCCCCGAAATGGAATTCTCTCCGTGTTACTGATGTGGCCCTCGACTACCCAAAAATTTTTGTAAGTGGCCCTTCTCTTAAAAAGGTTGTGCACCCCTAATTTACAGGGACACACTAAAGTACAGTGGCGCCAACTTTAATGGACACATGGGGTGCGAGCCCACCCAATAATTTGATCTCTCTGCCTACCCAATTTCAATTGATTTAATTCCTATTAATTATTTAATCGCTGAAATGAAATTCGGTTTTATTAAAGTTCTCAAAATAGTTTTGTTTGAAAAATAGCAAGGGCATCCATTAGACTTACAGGAAGGAGCACTGAAAACCCTTTCAGCGGATGTAGAGTTATATTTCTTATAAAAAAAAAAAAATTCCTGCCTATTTTGCCATCTGTTTTGATGTCTTGAATTTATATATAGCACTTGGTGACAAAAATGTATTCTTTTCTTGGCATTTAGTTTGTGCACTTTCAAGAGTTAGTTCCAGTGTTATTTAAAAAGTATATTAATGTATTTATAAGGAAGAACTTATAAGAATATAATTTAATAAAATTATTTATAAAATTAAAATTAATAATTTAAAAATGTGCTTAGAAACAACGTAATTTAATTTCGAATTATCTTTAGTCATTCGCTCTCTCTTTACACACATACACACTAAGGCAGGGATGGCGAAACTTTTTGAGTATGCGTGCCAAAAATTTCAAATTTATTAGGTACCAACATTCTAACGTGCCAGAAACATTTTAACTTGGATAAAATCTAATAATTAATTTTTATAGAATTTTTACTTAAATAGTTTTACACTTATACTAAATTCGATTCCTAACTTATTTATTATGCTGTAGGGGAGACGGGGCACATGTGAACAATTTTTACATTTTTTGACTATTTCTCAAAATTGTTATGAGCTATTGAACCAAAAATTGATTTATATGAATATTTAGAATTTGTTTGTTCTTTTGGTGAAACTTTTGGATGCATTTATCAAGAATTTGCAACTTATATCATCATCCTAAAAATTGTCTAAATTTGTTCACATGTGCCCCGGTGGAGGGGTAGTTGTGAACATAGCTGGGGCACATGTGAACACAGCATAAATAGGACAAACATAATTTTTTGCGAATAAAAACTGTGATAAAAACTAATTAGATGCCCTCTTTCTAACTGTGTGAATAAATTAATAAATGTTTCAATATAGATACAAGAAATTATTCGAAAAATTGTACACTAATATGCCTACTCCTTTTGAGTCACTTTTAATTGTTATCTAGCTTCCAGTAAGTTAAAACTGTGAAGCAATCCTAAAAACATTGCATATATAGCTCAATGTTTGACAAAGGTAATTAAATTTTAAACTAAAAAAAATATATGCATTCACAGACTTAAAAAATACACTTGTGAACTGTTCACATCTGTCCCCATATGTTCTGTTCACAAGTGCCCCATCTACCAACTTCAGCCTAACCTATAAAAAAAAAAAAGATATTTTTAATTGAAATAAGGAAACAAAACTTTTTGTAGACTTACCTAATTAATGCCACTATAGAAAACAGTGCTGATATTCTTCTTTAAAAAATGTCTTGAATGAATTTTTACTTCAATAACTTAGAAGGCTTTTTTACTTCACACCTTCTAAAACAAACAAATTACAACTACCAGAAATCAAAATGACCTATTGTTCTGAAAATTCAGCCAAAAGAGGGTACCAGTACTACCATCAATTGGTAATTTTTTGAATTTTTTTTATTTCAAATTAACTGAGTGAAATATGTACTGTTCACATGTGCCCCCATCTCCCCTATTTACTCTATAATATAGCCATGTCGCATTCCGTATTAATAATCTATAAATGAGTTTTGTTTTTGTATTATTGTACACTTCCGAATTGGATCATTTTTAGATCTGCAGGTAGAAGCAGGTTCAATAGATACTTAATTGTTTGCATTAATAGTTAAAATTCAATTTTCAAAATTAAAACCTAAATAGAATAAAACATAAAATAACTAAAAACCCTAAACCTAAATAAAATAAAACCTAATCTGAAGCGTGTCAATTAGGTATATTACTAGGGATGCATCGAATAGTGATTTTAGCCGAATGCCGAATACCGAATATTCGGCTAGCCGAATAGTAATAGCTAGGCCGAATACCGAATATTCGGCCAGCCGAATAGTAACTGTTCGGCCGAATACCGAATATTCGGCTTGTCGAATAATTTTATATTTCAAAGTTTAAAGGCATTAAAATGTTAAATTTTAAAACAGTTTTACATAATATTTAAAACAGAAACTTTCATTTTGATAATCAAGAGCTTTTTTCAAGTAAACTTTATGCTGAAAAAGCTTTGAGTTATTTAAGAAAAGGATAGATATAAAATTTCTGATTAAAAACGGAAAATCTTCTGTAATTTATGGGTAAAAATTCCCGTAAAAAAACGGAAATAGTACTGGCGTCTAGATTGCCAGTAGTATTTCCGTTTTTTAGTCCGTTTTTTTTTTACAGTGTGTTTTTGCATATTACTTGGTGTATATAAATTCTATAGATCCTGTACAGGGCTACACAAAAGATCTCAAGTGCATTTCCGTTTATTGACGGAAATTGCTGAATGGGAATTTTCAACTGTGCTATGCGTTTAATTGAAGTAACTTTTAGCATACTATGTAATGTGAATCTATAGATCATATCACTCGCCTGCAAGAAAAGTGACACATCTCGACAAAAGTAAATTTCACAGGAGAGGCAAAAGAAAATGTACATTAGTTTACTGCAACATGAAATTACAGCACTTAGCTCTGCATACAGGAATGAAAACGCGCATAAACGCATAAAACCTTTAAAAATGAAGACGTGGGATGAGGTTTGGAGGGTTGGGTCATTTTACCTCTCCCACACAATCCACCCCTCTTTTGTGGTCACAAATGGACATACAGCGTATTAAAGCAGGACTTCGGTGATCTGTTAAAATTCCCAGAGCCGGAGTCGTCCATTTTACAAGCAGATCTGCGTTGTCGGAGTCGGCCCATTTTTGAGCGGAGTCTCATCTGTCAAAATTCCCGGAGTCGGAGTCGTCCATTTTAATGGGGGGGTCTGCGTTGTCGGAGTCGGCCCATTTTTGAGCGGAGTCTGATCTGTTAAAATTCCCGGAGTCGGAGTCGTCCATTTTACAAGCAGGTCTGCGTTGTCGGAGTCGGACCATTTTTGAGCGGAGTCTGATCTGTTAAAATTCCCGGAGTCGTCCATTTTATTGGGGGGTCTACGTTGTCGGAGTCGGCCCATTTTTTGAGCGGAGTCGGATCTGTTAAAATTCCCTGAGTCGGAGTCGTCCATTTTTGCTCACGGACTCCGCAGCTCTGTGATAAAGTGATTTTCCGCATAGCTACACTTATGAAACTGTTTATGTAGGATCATGCACCTATGACAGACCTATTAGTGGAATAAAACGCAAAATGAATTTTTGCGAGATGTGTCACTTTTCTTGCGGGTGAGCGATATATAAGGCTGCACAAAAGAAAAGAAAATAAATAAATAAAATTCGGATACATTTCGTACTATTTATGGTAATTGCAGAAATTAAGTTTTCAAATACGTTATGCATTTTCTAAATTGCTTATTTAGACGTATCTCATCTTAATAAATTGTAAAGTTTTATTACAGAGTTGGAAAGTGTTTCAAAACCTATGCTGGACGCACGATTTTTCGTTCTTGTTATATGTAAAGATGGAATTTTGTAATAGATTTTAAAACTATTTCCTGATATGCCAGAATTATAAAAATTACGTTCACAGGTGTGTTTCCAATGGCAATACAGCATTTTAATATATATATATATATTTAACTTAATTATAAATTAATAGCTTAAGTTTAAGACTTTTTTTTCCGGTATGCCGCTACGGGATCAAATATTCTCTATAATAACGCTTACAAATGTATACGAAATAACACAACAATGGATTTGATGATGCGCCAAAATAAGCCAAATGGCTGCCACAAACTGCAACAGTGATACATTTTAATGGCTAAAAAGTAGAAAATAAATTATAAATTAAAAAATGAAGAATTTAATATTTTTCCTGTTGCTCTATCTTAAAAAAGAAAGAGCAAAACTTATATATATTTTAATACATTCACTTGCTTGTGCTTTTGTAATGTAGGAGACTATGGTATTCTTTAATAATAAACACAGTTGATAAATGAAGAGGCCATCGGTTGGTTTTTCTTGATTTAATATCACATTCACAAGACACAAATTTACGAACACAAAACACAAAATATAATAGCGGTAACAATTTCTACTTTTTTAACTACATCCCTCGTCGAGTCACCTTCACAACCAAAAAAAACACTCTGCGCGCTCACTCCAGCTTCTCGCTTCGGAGTTCGAAAAAACAGAACAATCTTCTATCCTCAGTTGACTACCGCCATCTATCGGTGGAAAAAATGTTAGTTTTCTGTAATGAATTAGTTCTTTACAGACTCCTCCCCACCTGGAGAAAACTTTTCACCGTCGACGGGGAAAAGTTTCTTTGTGAATTATTGCTTTCAAGCACCAGTTCCAAACAAAATTTAGTACCGTGAACCACAACTGACTTATTCCCACCATGAAAACATAAATATATAAAATACAAATAAAATTTATAAATATTCAAACATTATACTCAAGATACAAATGAAAAACAATTTACACATATTCAAAACAATAAATTCAAATTTAACTGTTATACAAATTATCATATTTACATATTAGCATTCTAATCAAGCTTAGGCTTTTAGGGCTCGACTCAAACTATCAGCATTCTGATGATGTTTTCCCTTTTTATGAACAATTTCATAATTAAAGGACTGTAAAAGTAAGGCCCATCTTAAAAGTCTAGGATTAGTTCCGCTGTTTTTATCTAACCATACTAAGGGGTTGTGGTCCGTCTGGATCTGAAATTTTTGATGTCCATCCAAATAGCATCGTAGTTTTCGCACTGCAAACACAATAGCAGCACATTCTTTTTCGGTGGTACTAAAGTTTCGTTCTCTGTCTGAAAACTTTTTGCTCAGATATAATATAGGATGTTCTTCATTATTTTCATTCAGCTGGGATAACACTATACCAATTCCCAAATTTGAAGCATCACACTGAACGATGAAAGGTTTCGAAAAGTCAGGACTATATAAGACAGGATTTTCAGAGAGTTTACCTTTCAGTTCATCAAATGCCTTTTGACAGTCGTCATTCCAGTTTACTATTGAATTGCGAACTTTTCCTTTTAATAAATTAGTGAGAGGCGTTGCAATTACAGAAAAATTAGGAATATAGTTCCGATAATATCCGGCTAAACCTAAGAAGGATCGGATTTGAGTTTTAGTAGTAGGAATTGGAAACTCTTTTATGGCTTGAACCTTCAGTTCTCCTGGAGTTCTAAGACCCTGACCCACTAAGTGTCCAAGATATTTTACATAAGCTTGAGCGAATTGACATTTAGATGGTTTAATATGCAGGTTTGCTTCACTCAGTCTTTTGAAAACGTCTTCCAGGTGCTTTAGATGATCTTCCCAAGTTTGAGAAAAGACAGCAACATCATCCAAATAAGGCACCGCATACTCTTCACAGTTTCTAAGTAATCCAGCCATAAGTCGGCTAAATTCATACGGAGCATTTTTTAAACCAAAGGGAAGGCGTAAAGGTCTGTACGTCCCAAAATTTGTCACAAAAGTTGCATACCTTTGAGCACGTTTCGTTAACGGAATTTGCCAATAACCTCTGGTCAGATCTAAAACTGAAATATATTTAGCTGAAGACACCTTTTCTATTAACTGGTCAATGTTGGGCAAAGGATAAAATTTTGTGCGAGTCACTTTATTTAAACGGCGATAATCTATGCAAGGTCTCGCTTCTCTGCCTGGAACTTCAACTAAAATTAACGGAGAGGCAAAGTCAGATTCACCTGGCTCAATGACTTCCAGTTTCAGCATTTTCTCGACTTCGGCTTTAAGGATTTCCGTTTGTCTAGGCGACATTTTATAAGGCCGGCCACAGATTGGTTTTTCTGATTCCAGCTCAATATCATGTTCAGCTAGATTCGTGCACCCTGGTTCAGTCGAAAAAGAGTCAGCATATTTTCCAATAAGTTGTCCTAATTCTTCTCGTTGACTTTCATTTAATCTGTTGTTTTTTTGTATGTCTTGCAATACTTCTAACAACGCATTGTCATTATTTTCCTCATCCAATTTAGGAATTTCATCTTCTTCTTCATCATTAGAGGTTGTTTTTATAGTCAGTAAATTTATACTTTCAATTTTTCTTTGATGGTAGGGCTTTAACATATTTACGTGATACACTTGGGACTTCTTTCTCTCTGGATCGTATATAACATAGTTAGTTTCTGATAATCTCTTCATTACTTCTCCAGGTCCTATCCAACTAACTGACAGTTTATTTGGTTTGGACGGGGCCACAATTAAAACTTTATCTCCCTCTTTAAACTCTTGTTTTCTGGCTTTTATATCATACCAATATTTTTGGTTTTGTTTCTCTTTTTCCATATTTTCTGCAGCGAGCTCTTGGCATTTCTTCATTCTGTTCATTAAGTCAAATACATAGGATATCACACTATCTTCTTCTATATCTTGCTCAGTCAATTTTTCATAGAGTAGCATCATTGGAGTTCTTAAGTTCTGGCCATGGACTAATTCTGCTGGACTGAACCCAGTGCTATTGTGAGTTACAGTTCTTAATGCAAAAAGGGCAGGAGGCAGTACTTTCTCCCAATCAGCTCCAGATTCTAAACAAAGTACTCTGAGTATCCGTTTCAAAGTCCTGTGCATTCTTTCAACTGGATTACTTTGTGGATGATAAACCGAACTTCGCACAACTCTAACTCCAAATTTCTCTAAGAATTCCGTTGTAAGTACACTCATAAATGACTTTCCTTGGTCAGTTTGTAGTATACGAGGAAATCCAAGTCTACTGAAAATTTGTAATAAAGCATCAATAATCGTCGTAGAATACAAATTAGGTGTAGGAACCGCATCAGGATATTTCGAAGCTAAACAAATTACAGTTATTATGTATTTGTTGCCTAGTGTACTGACAGGTAAAGGTCCACAAGCATCAACATTTAGCTTTGTAAATATTTCTGAAATAACTGGAACAATCTGTAAAGGTGCTTTCTTTTTGTCTTGAGGCTTTCCAACTCGTTGACAGTAGTCGCAAGTTCTTACATAATCTTCGATATCTTTAAAGCAGTTTGGCCAATAAAAAGTCTTAAACAAAGCATCTTTAGTTTTAGCTACCCCCAAATGAGTTGCAACAGTTTCGTGACAAAATTTTTTTAACTGCTCACGAAACCTTTCCGGGACAACTAATAATTTTCTTTCAGTACCATTCCTATCTTTTCTTTTATAAAAAAAGCATATTTTTCTCCAAAATAAATTTGCTATCTTTGCTATTTTTCTTTTTAACTTCTTCGATAAGAGGTTTTAGCTCTTTGCTCTTCTTTTGTTCTTCAGAAAATGTCTTAGGAGAAGTTTTTATAAGCTCTTGTACTGAGACAGTTTGACATACTGGCAAAATTGAGTCTTCTTGGTTTTCTAACTTCTCTTCTTCTGATTTATCTTTATCTTTTTTCGCTTCCATTTTTTTATTTTCTCTTTCTATACTATTGCTATGATTCTTTTCTACAGTTTCATCAGAAATTTCGTGCATTTCAGGTTCTTCATGAGAAACCTTCTCTGCTTCCAGAATTTTCTTCTGAGCTCTGGTTTGAACAGCATTAATCATATGCTCTTTCACTGCCTTTTCTTCTTTACAATGTTCAAATAAAGCGGCTGTTTTATTTCCTAACAAATATCTTCCTAAATCTACAGAGTCTCTTGAGACAGCAGCTTTAGTTATCACATGTCCCATTTCACAGTCTAATTCAATCTCTGCAAGAGGTAAACAGAATAGACCATCGTGTAAGGGCACCCGTACCCACACTTTTTCGTTCAGATACATATGCGGCTTGACATACCTTTGTGCAATTAAATCTATTGTCGCACCCGTATCCCTTAAAATTTCCATTTGTACGCCGTTTACTTTCCCCACACTAAGATAAGGCGTTATTGACGAATCTTGTTCAACTCCCACCTTAACATGAGAAATGATTTCTGGCGATTTCTTAAGTTTATCACATTGAGGACGAAGATGAGTGCTTGATCCACATTCGTAACAACGTAACGTTCTCTTCTTATCAAATTCTCTTTCTCTATGATTCCCAGTTAGTGATTCTGATTTAATTGGCAATTTAGGCTTATTATCCTTACTTTCTTTCTTGTAGTCAAAGTTATTTGAATTTTTAAATTGGGATCGAAAATTAGACATGGTCTTTTTCGGAAGTTCTTTCTTTTTAAAACTTTCTTTGATACTTTCATAGTCATCCAATTTCTTAGCCAAATCTAAAGGTGTCACAAAATTTAACCAATTGTCTAGAAAATGTTCTTTTGTTTCCGCGGGCACTCGAAACTTTAACTGTTCTGTAATAATTAAATCTTTAAGTTGATCAAACTTTTCAACACCTAATTCTGTAATCCAGGCTGTAAAATAACTAGTGAGTTCCTGCGCATAATTCCTCCAAGATTTGTCTGGCGTTTTATGATGCCGATAAAAACATTGCTTCAGTTTCTCGCTATTCAACTTATATCTTTCTAATATAAGATTTTTAACAAAATCGTAGTTAATCGCATCTTCAGGCGATTCCCTAGCTAACATGTTTGTAACCTCTGTGGGCAAAACAGCTAACAAGTATGCAACCCATTCACTCTTCGAAACTTTAGCCATCTCTGCTCTTCTCTCAAAATTAATTAAAAAAAGACCCATCTCATCAGATTTTTCGTCGAATTTCGGAACAATTTGTGCCAACTGTATTTTTGGTCCGACATCAACCTTTCTTCCTGATCCATCGTTCTGTTCAGAAGTTCTTTGCAATTGCTCCAATTTTTTTAATTCTAGTTCATGTTCATGAGCTTCCTTAGCCATACGTTCTTCCCTTTCTTCTTGTCGAATTCTTTCTTCTTTTTCTTTCTCTTCTTTCTCTCTCTCTTCTCTCGTTTTCCTATCTTCTATTATTCGGTCTAACATGAGTCTAACCTCTTCTTCCTTGTAAACTTCGCTTTCAACAATAATTTTCTTAATTTCTGGAATCTTTTTCGAAAGATCAACTTCCAATTCCAATTCATCACAAATTTCTAACAAGTCTGCTCTTCTAGCTTTTGCTAAATATGCCATCTTAATTTTAGATAAACCGAAACAAAATCAGAATGCTTAATTTCTAATTAATAGAACTCAGAAGTCTCCTACTTAAACTAGCAACAAAACTTTTAAGCCGATATAATAAATTTTAATTAATAAAGCAATTCTAAAATCCACCTCTATCAAATTCTTAGTAAATTAAACACTGTGCAACTTTTTAAACATATTAAATAAGTAAATATGTAATTGTGTCAAAAATACAATTAAGATGATAAAAGAATTTTTTTTTCAACATTCAGAACTATATTTTATTCAATAAACACACTTATTTCAAAAACAATAATTAAATTACGCAATTAAAATTAAACCAATCAAACTAAGTAAATACGAGAATTTTTCTTAATTCTCAACCCTTTTTATGCAAGCATAACAAATTACTCGCAAAAAAAAATATTTAAAATAACCCACATAATATTTTCATTTCTTTACATGAAAAGAGTAAATTACAAAATATTCAACTCAATTTCTTTTTCCAAATGAAAATAACACTTTTATCTTTTACTCGATACTAATCAAGTTATTATTTTTTTACATAAACTCAACAAACAAAACAGAATTATTTATCTTTCCGTTTTAAACTCAATAACTTTTTTCTTTAAAAATTAACAAAACAAATATCAAATCCACATTCATTTTGCAATCAGAATCAAAGAACGAAAATATCATCTATTCTATTTTTAGAATAACTAAATAATCAAATAAAGAAAAAACAGAATTTAACTGCCTTCCAACATTTTATTCTTTCGAACTTTGTAATTTTGGCATTGATCCAAATGACAAAACGGTAAGATAAAAATTTTATTTTTTTCAAAATTTTTTTCCTTTAAAGAATGAAATCATACCATTTTAACATTTTATTCAAAAGAATTATTACCATAACTATCCCCAAAAATATATAAATAAACTTTATTTATTATTATTTCAACTTTAAGAACAGATCTTAATATTTCTAAGATAAAATGCCTAAGAACACAATATTTTATAAAGAGAACAACTTAATGAAATAATTTTCAATATTATTCAAATTTTTTTATTTGATTTGATGGGAATAAGTTCAATATATATCAGTACATGAAATATGCCCAATTAATCCGCGCTTTCTCTAAAGCTTGAAATTAATTTACGCAAGCAATTAAATCTAGTTAATCCAGATTAAAAGAAATTTAATCGATAACAGATGATTCATGGTACTAATAAATACAAAAATATGGAACTGGCTTACTTGCTAGTTGCATCTTTACTTAAGAACACTGGTCATTTCTTCACCATGGAATCGTACCGAGCTGCCACCATCTTTACTCGTCTGTAATGTAGGAGACTATGGTATTCTTTAATAATAAACACAGTTGATAAATGAAGAGGCCATCGGTTGGTTTTTCTTGATTTAATATCACATTCACAAGACACAAATTTACGAACACAAAACACAAAATATAATCGCGGTAACAATTTCTACTTTTTTAACTACATCCCTCGTCGAGTCACCTTCACAACCAAAAAAAAAAACACTCTGCGCGCTCACTCCAGCTTCTCGCTTCGGAGTTCGAAAAAACAGAACAATCTTCTATCCTCAGTTGACTACCGCCATCTATCGGTGGAAAAAATGTTAGTTTTCTGTAATGAATTAGTTCTTTACACTTTCTATCAAGTTTAAAACAAAATCGATGAATTTTGCATAATAGAATTAATTCGGTGTCCGCTCCAAATGAATGTATTGGAACGGACATTTTTGGGAAACAAAATATGCAAAGCAGTCAAAAAGTTAGGCATGATTTTGAAGATGAACATTGAACGCTTATAAAAGAGTGTTTTTAAAAACTATTTTTGCTTTTATACTTATTGCATAATAAATATTCTATCTCTGTCATTAATAATTAGAACAATTAATTATTCTCATAAATATTTCATTAATTAATGATAAATCCTAATTGTTAGATTTAATTGAAATTAGTAATATATTCCGGCGTATAAAATGCACTTTTGGTACAAAAAAATCGATCGAAATTTACAGGTACGCATTACACACCGAGTTATAAAATGAAAAAAAAAAATAATAATAATGAGTGTTTGGAATAGTGGCCTGTGTTACAAATTTTGGAAAGCTGGCTCTTTTGTTGGAAAAAAGCTTATATATGTGGAATGATTGATGATTATCCGGTGTTAAAAATTGCAATTTCATAATATAAGTTTAATACAATATTTGAAATGAAATCTTATGATTTATTTTACTAAAGAGGTGCTAAAAAATGCATGAAATAGTTTTTTTTTAAACATAAAAAAACCGTCGAAGATCTTAAAGCTCAACACCCAAGGACTTTCGACTGTTTCAAACAGTCATCATCTGGAGAAATTTCAGAAGTGTGATTGCTCGTGAACGACCTTTGTTTAAATATCTGGAGACAAGTCTAATTCAAAGGTTTAACATAACAGGAGTTTTAACATCTTCGACGCTTTTTTATGTTTTTAAAAAACCCATTTCATGCATTTTTTAGCACCTGTTTAGAAAAATAAATCATAAGTTTTGATTTTAAATATTTTATGAACATGACGTTCCCGAGATAATGAAACTATTTTTTTATTTTGAAGTTTAATACTTTAAATTAAAAAAAATTAAAACAATAAACTAAAATTAATATTATTACTTTCCTAACACATCTAATTTTTTTTATTATTCGTCAGTGCTTTAGCATAAAAACGAAAGTGGAGAGTAAATAAGATCAGAAGAAGGATCTATATGTTGCATTAGGTGCCCAGGGCATCGCTAATCAATAACATTAAATCTTTTTTTCTTATTTCAGTAAAATTTCAAATTTGTAACAAGGCTTTTCTTACAGACATCATCATTCAATTGCAAAAAAAAAAAAAAAAAAAAAAAATCTAAGATTTTTAGGTGCGTTCGTAGTTATATAAACGAGGTGGACCCCGTCGAATTTCGACGAAAGAAAATGTTTACAAAGGAACTGTTGCATCAAATTTCTAATAAACGACAACAATAATTACAATAAAAAATCCATCTTACACTTATTAGTTTACCTCTCCGAAGACATATTTTAACTTAAGATTAACAAAACACTTTTTTCATAAACTTCAACTGTTAAAACTATTGAAAAAATAAACTTTATTCATATACGTAATCAGTAACATATAATCAAGATAAGTAATTTTGATTAAGTTATCAATTAATGCTTGGTATTACGGAATGAAAAATCAGCAAAAATGATTTCATCTTGACATAATCATAGAATACCCCCTCCCACCCCCTTTTAAATCTAAACCGAATCAAGTCATTGTCCACGTTTCACATCCATATTAACCCTTTAAAAACATTTTAACGCGCAATAGGTTATTAATAAATATATTTTCAAGCTTGAAGTCATGTCAACTATTATTACAACTTTCCATGGGAAAATTCCCACTCGCGATTTGAGGTCTTAGTATAATCTCTGTACCTGCGCGTAAAAATTCCAGAATTTAATAACTTTTAGATGTATTAAAGGGGAAATACCTCGTTTTATCAAATAAAATTATCATTTTCTTTTAAATATGACGTCATTTTCAGTGGCTGAAATATTTTGCCTATTGCCTCAAACTCAATATCAGTGGAATGAAAAAATAGTGAAATATAACAGCATCCTCAGGGAAATTGTGCCTTTTTTAAAGCGTAATTTCATTTTCTGTTCAAATTTTTTTTTTAAATATTTTTAATTATAATGAGAAAATTACACCAGTAAGAATATAATCAATAAAGATAACTAAACCACTTTTAATAGAAATGAAGTAGTTCAGTTGCCACGATTAGAAAATTGGTATTAAAAACTATAAAAAAAATTAATATCTCAAAAATAAATTGAGATACAGCTTTCAAACAAATTTCTTTTAAAAGTACATTTTTTTTCTGTAAAAGACGGTGTAAACATTTAAAATGTGGGATGTTTAGAAGTTTAAAAATTTGCAGTAGCGAAAATTGCAAAACCGAAATTTCATTTCAAATTTCAAAGTGTTGCCATTTTTTTAAAAATTATAATGAGAAAATGGTATCACTAAGAAT
The DNA here is from genome assembly GCA_963932465.1 of Maratus speciosus. NCBI lineage: Eukaryota > Metazoa > Arthropoda > Arachnida > Araneae > Salticidae > Maratus > Maratus speciosus. The sequence goes on along the minus strand of OZ010793.1, from coordinate 410,904,096 downwards.
ATAATCAATAAAGATAACTAAACCACTTTTAATAGAAATGAAGTAGTTCAGTTGCCACGATTAGAAAATTGGTATTAAAAACTATAAAAAAAACTAATATCTCAAAAATAAATTGAGATACAGCTTTCAATCAAATTGCATTTAAAAGTACATTTTTTTTCTGTATAAGACGGTGTAAACACTTAAAATGTGGGATGTTTAGAAGTTTAAAAATTTGCAGTAGCGAAAATTGCAAAACCAAAATTTCATTTCAAATTTCAGAGTGTTGCCATTCGCAGAATGACGTATGCGTTACGCACAGATATGTTTGTCCTTTATAATATAGATAGATACGTAGCACCTATAGTCGTCGTCTGGTCCGTCCGACTGTCCACTTATAACAGCGCAAAAACTACCCAACTGAATGGTTTGAAATTTAATGTATATAGTCATTGCAGAATTTTGTCGAGTCATTTCAAATGTTATGAATACCGAATCAAAACTTAAAAAAGATATTACTAATGAAAGTATTTTTTCTTTCTATTAAATCCTATCATACATAATTAATTAAATGATACCCCATGATAGGTAATGATTCTAGGTTGCCATGGTGATGACGTCCTCCTTAAGATTGAGTCGTATTATTTCCGTATTACTGAATTCAATATATATAATAGTAATAAATTTTGTATTCATGCATTTTTGCATAAGAGTGCAACAGCTATTGCACCAAGATCTGAATATTTATAAACCTTGTTATAGTACGAATGCACCTCATTTGACACGTTTGATGTGGGTAATTCCACATCAAATCAACACAAAAAAAGCAAAAATTTACCTGACCCTCTCCGATTGTGATTAAATTTGGTGAACATTTAGAGTCTACTAAGAAACTAATTCACACAAAATTTAAACATTGTAGTGCAAGTAGTTTCTGAGTTAGAGAAATTAAAAAATGACTAAATTATGCTAATTTTGCAATATGGGCAAAACTTAATTTAATCATAACTTTTGTTCTAATTAAGTTAGAGGGCTGAAATCAATGTTATTTTGAAGGTCATTAATGGCTATTTTTAATAAAATTTACGTTCTATGAAAGTTTGTAAAAAAAGTGACCTTGATCTTTGACCTTAAACTTTGACCTCAATTATTTCAAAAAATGGTATTTTAATTTCTCTAATTTTTTTTATTTAAAGTCTTCAATATCTGTCTCAGTCTTGATCCAAATTTCAGCGTGGGATTCCTATGGGTTCACCAGATATATATTTTTTAAATTCACAATGTAGGACAAAAATGCATTATTTATTTTGTTGAAATCAAAATAACTCAAAAACCCAATTTAACACATTCATCAAATTTTTATTGAAGCTTCACATTAACATGTATTTTAATATAAAAAAAAATAAGATGGGTGCTCTCTTAAAAAATAAAATGTGAGCTTAATTTTAGACATGCAGACATATTTTCCTTTTCTGTCAGAGAATATACGCGTCCTGTTGTAGTTAAGGGGTCAACTACTGTTAGTATATCACAGTGAGGAAGTGTGAGAATGTCTGGTTTATCTGGGTATTTGAATGATGGATGTGGTCCATGTGGATGGAGAAAGCTCACCTTTGTCTTCATTTGTTTCGTCTACATTAAGGACACAAGCTAGCCCCCACTGCTCGTCATATACACAGATAATAAAACCTTTAATATCCTGAAGTTCAATTTCGCCCTCCATTACACTTACACGTTCAACTTTCGATTATATAGAGGATGAATACACTTTGGTTGAAACTGTTGATGATGATATTGGAATAAATGAATAAAACTTTTGGGTTCCTGTAATTGTGTGAGATGTTTTGAATCCTGCTTCTCGGTACTGCTTTTCTGCCTCATAGTTCACTACATTGGTGTACTTGAAACTAACTGCTGAGATATTCTCAACTGCCCAATCAAATGATTGCCGAGGTGTCATTATTTGTTGATCATACGGCCTTTGAAGGCTGGCTCGTGCTGCCAATCTTTTGACTGTTCCGCCAACTCCATCACATGGGCCTTTTTCATTGTGGCTGAAAAGTGCCACTCAGCAGGTATCCCAAAGTCTTTTTTGTGGTTGCAGAGGTTGATAAAGTTTTTTCGATTTTTATACTGTGATGCTGCTCCATCTGAAAAGTAGATCAATTTTTCAAGAGGATACTTCTCTTTTAAAAAATGTATGAGTAGCTTTTGAAACAGATGCACTGTAATCGTGTCATGATGAAGGCAATCAGATATTATAACCAAACTGATATGTTGAAGCTTCCCATTATCTTTAAAATATATCACAAATGGATGAATAGTTGCTTGTGAATTGTTCCAGTGAAAGCCTTGTACTTCATCTTGAAGTATGAAAGAGTTAGTTTTCTTCAAAATCACAAATTACTAAAAATATCCCAGGTTGTAAGTTCAATTTCAAATCTTCTTGGAAAGCTGATTGCTGTCTTGCAATGAATGAATGTTGAAGCAGTATTTGCAGCTTGCCACAAAAGGCATCCACAAAATCATCAGATGAATTGCTTACTGTCACAAGTGTGGATCTGTCAACAGAAACCCATTGCTTGTATATGTAATAGTATCAACCATGTTATCCATAAGTTTCCTTAACTTTTCCTTAAATTTTGACATGAGATCAGCTTTTTGCCATTCATCACACTCATTAAAATAGCAAGCAGGCTGTGGTGGATTACAAATAAGTCAGATCAGCTATCTTTCCTCCTAGCATCATCAGTTTGACATTCTGGCGGATGGTACAGACACAAACTGAAACTTTTACCAAACTTTTACTTCAAATCCAAACTATCTTGAATAAATTAAACTGTACTAAACATTGACTAAACTTGGCAAATTTATTTTTGATGCATTATTATTTTTGCTATGTGAATGTGAAAGTTCAGAAAAAATTTGGTGGTATTAAACTGAGTTCTTGAGTTATAGTGATTTCAACAAAATGAGTCCATAAAATTTTTTCCCATATTGTGAATTTAAAAAAATTATATCTGGTGAACCCATAGGAATCCCACGTTGAAATTTAGTAAAAGGCTGAGACAGATATTAAAGAATTTAAATAAAAAAAATTAGAAAAATCAAAATACCATTTTTTGAATTAATTGAGGTCAAAGTTTAAGGTCAAAGGTCAAGGTCACTTTTTTACAAACTTTCATAAAACGTAAATTTTATTAAAAATAGCCATTAATGACCTTCAAAATAACACTTATTTCAGCCCTCTAACTTAATTAGAACTAAAGTTATGATTAAATTAAGTTTCGCCCATATTGCAAAATTAGCATAATTTAGTCATTTTTCAATTTCTCTAACTCATAAACTACTAGCACTATAATGTTCAAATTTTGTGTGAATTAGTTTCTCAATAGACTCTAAATGTTTACCAATTTTCATCAAAATCGGAGAGGGTCAGGTAAATGGCTTTGTTGATTTGATACGGAATTACCTACAATTTCCGACTTGTTTTTCTTATATCTGTAAAATTTCAAATTTGTAACATAAGACCCTTCTTATAGACATCTATTATACAATTGATAAAAAAAAATCATAAGAACTAAAATTTTTAATTTAATGAACATGTTATTTGTTTACAAAAAAAAAAAAAAAAAAAAAAAAAAAAAAATCATTTTTATTGTCAGATTACAGGAAAAGCAATAGTTGTTACACTTTTCCAAAAATCTTTATATTTTTTTATTATCCATCTATGGTTTGTTTGCGATGAAGGAGGCATGCGTAATACGGCGAATATACCTAAAAATTGAAGATTGAAATCTGAAAGTTTTTAGGTGCGTGTTATACACTGAGTAGTTTTTTAAATCCCTTCCATAATTTTTGAATTGCTACGCTACTGCAGAGTTTTACTGTACAACTTATGATAAAACTTCGTCGACAACTAACTAAAAAAACAATAACAATGTAAAAAGTTGTGAAAAAGGAGACAAAAGTCGCTATACAACACTTATGATTGATAGCATTGTCGAAAACACGTATGGATTCCCATGGCTGTCATTTTTTTTTTCCCTTAAATAGCTTCATTATTCACTGTGATGTCATTTAAAGGTGAAAGTGAAGCAGATAGATGGCCGCCTTAAATTAATCTCCGGATTTATTTCATTCTTTCTCGGTAACGCGTTTTTCTTTTCTTCCAAGTGTTATGGATGAGTGGTTTCATTTCAAGAGGTAATTGTTTGTTATAGAAAACTGTATTCTAGAACGAAGAACGAAACTTTGAAACACTTTGAATGCTTTAATTTTGCCATTATTTTGATGTATCGGAATTTTTAAGATTAATGAATCTCGATCTAATGATGATAACGATAACTAATGATGACATGATCCTTTAAACATTTGAAACATTGTTGCTAGATGAAGAATAATTATGGTATTCATAAGATAATTGTGAAACGCATTGTTACGATGCTATCGAACTCCTTATTAAGAGTTTGTGTGTAATGGAAACTCTGTTTTGATAAGCAGAAGTAAAAACTTTTCGTAAAAATATTTGCACCTTTTTTTCCCCCTAATATGTACCGAGTATGTTAACAAACCAGATCAAATACTTTCACAGTGCTTAGTAGAAGATGGTGTTATGTAACAAAAGTTAAATTTTGAGATAGGTGAAAGCTTTGAGTTTTAAATTTTTTTGGTTTATTTTTTTCTAGATAGCTTATGTTTGAAATGTTAACAAGTGGTAAAAAAAAACTCTCTCTTTTTTAACATTTAATTTCTAAATATAAAAAATTATTATTATTATTAAATATATACAATAAAAATAATCTGAGGAAAAAAAAATCTGACATTACATTTTCTTTCACTAAGCTCTTCATTTAATAAACAACAGAAAAAGGGCATTGTAAATAACTACTCTATTTGTTATTTGGTAAGCTTTACATTTTTTTCTTCAAAGAAAAATAATATATATAAATTAGTGTTCCCTCCAGGCCATTTTTTAAGAGCGGAGTGCTCTGCACACTTTTAAAATTGGTAAAATGCTCCCGTCTTTTTTTTAAATAGTGAAATTCATCTTAAGTTGTACCCAGATATTTCTTATAAAAATCCCATTCCCCATACGACGATATTTTGTAAGTCCGTGTTCCCTAGGATTTTCAAAAATTATGTAACTTCATTTCTTTAAGGCTGTTCTCAAATCCAAAGGGGGGAGGGGGGGTACTTTCTGACACATTTTTAAATTCATTTTTGTTCGGAAACACATGAAATTGCAGGTGTTGTTATTCGGAAACTATACCCGGAAAGTAGATCCACTGTTTCTCAAGTAAAGCTAACTGTATACCCTTTGCCTACAAGCGTTATAGCCTTTTTCTTTTACGACTACAGCACTGCTTTACCATTACTATCCCTTCCCTTTCGTTTAAGGCTATTCTTAACTGCTTTGCTCAACAAGCGCAAAACGTTTGACACATTTACAAATTCATTTTTTAACGGAAAGGTATAAAATTGGAAAGCCTAGCCATGGAAGCGATTTGGAATTGAACTGTTTTTTCCATTTTTTTAATCAATCAATTACCTATTGAGTTATAAGTTATTTTGATCACGTGACAAACACGTTTTTTGCCCATCTTGAGTGCTCTTTCTTCCTTCGCGCGGAAATTCGGTTCAAAACGCCCACTTTGACACTATTTTCTGAAAGATCTATTCCGTTTGCAAAAAAATGAAAAAAAAAACCCAGCTCAATTACATAGTTTCTGAACAACAACACCAGCTAGTTTCATGCATTTTCGAACAAAAATAAATTAAAACTTACGTCAGGAAGTTGCCCTTTTGGATTTGAGAACACCCTTTCCAAACTACCTAATTTCTTACACATTCTTAAATTAAGTTTTGTTCGTAAAGGCACAAAATTGACAGTTGCTCTTATTCATAAACTCTGTAATCGAACTGTTTTTTTCATTTTTGCGGTAAAAACAGAAGTTTTTTTTTTTTTTAGGAAAGGCTTTCAAAATGGATTTTTTGAACCGAATTTCTGGATGCGTCAGCGCACGAAAGAGAAAAAAAAAACGGCTGTCGTGAGACAACAAGACTTCAATAATCATGCCAGCAAAGTATTAGCTTTTAATGCTTAAAAATCTCAGAAATTGTGTCAGAAAGTTTCGCGTTGTTGAGAGAGGGAAAACCTTTTTTACTTTCTTCTATATCTTCAATAGAAGAAAGTATTGTAATCGAAAATTTTTTCGACTCCCGATTTTCGACGGATTTACACGTTTTAGGGGTCAGAGATCTCAAAAAACATGTTTATAGAAAATGTATGTCTTTCTGTGTGTCCGTCTGTCCGTCTGTCTGTCGCCATTGTACCATCAACAAGTGTATGAAGTTATGCATAGAATTGAACCAAATTTTTATTTTAAGTTTATGGCTATGGCAAGCAGATGCTCCCTGAATTTGGAAAAAATTCGCCGGTAGGGGGCGCTGTAATAGTGATTTTTGTGCGATTTTGAATATTGTACCATCCAAAAGTGTATGAAGTTATGCATACAATTGAACCAAATTTTTATTTTAAGTTTTTGGTCATGGCAAGCAGGTGCTCCCTGAATTTGGAAAAAAAATTCGCCGCTAGGGGACGCCGTAATAGCGACTTTTGTGCGATTTTGAAAATTGTACCACCGAAAAATGTGTGAAGTTATGCATAGATTTGAACCAAATTTTTATTTTAAGTTCTTTGCTATGGCAAGCAGGTCCTTCCTTAATTTGGAAAAAAAATCGCCGGTAGGGGGCGCTGTAATAGAGATTTTTGTGCCATTTTGAATATTGTACCATCGAAAAGTGTATGAAGTTATGCATATAATTGAGCCAATTTTTTGGTCATGGCACGAAGGTCCTCCTTGAATTTGGAAAAATTCCGCCGGAAGGGGGCGCTATAATTGCGATGTCTGTATCATTTTCATTATTGTATCATCGAAAAGTGTATGAAGTTATGTATATAATTGTACCAATTTTTTTGTGTATGTTTATGGCTATGGCAAGCAAGTCTTCCCTGAACTTGAAAAAATTCCGCCAGAAGGGGGCGCTATAATTGGATCTCTGTGCCATTTTCATTATTGTACCTTCGAAAAGTGTATGAATTTATGCATAGAATTGAACCAAATTCATTTTTTGTGTATGTTTCTGGCTATGGCAAACAAGTCCGCCCTGAATTTGAAAAAAATCTGCCGGAAGGGGGGTGCTGTAATAGCGATGTTTGTGCCATTTTCTTTATTGTACAATCGAAAAGCGTATAAAATTATGCATACAATTGAACCAAATTTTATGTGCATGTTTTTGGCTTTGACCAACAGGTCCTGCTTGAATTTGGAAATATTGCGCGGTAAAGGGGCTCTGTGATAGCGATTTTTGTATACTTTTCTTGATTTTTCGTAGTTCTATTGTCCATCGGCGGCTCGTGCAAAGGAAAGAACTCACTTCCTGATAAGCCGGCTATTCGCAAACATCTGATGACAACAGAATAAGGAAAAACTATTAATTTTAACAAATTTCATGATATAGATTAACTCGTTTTTAGTCCGTTTAATTGACTGAATCAGAAATTTAAGTTGAAAATCAAAGTTGGTACGCATTGAAATAATAATATTGAAGTATTAACATGTGTAACTAGTTTTTGAAATATTAAGATGTATAAGATAGAAGAAAGTTTTGGGATTGGCACATCTAACTAGTTTTTTTTTTTTTTTTTTTTTAGAACCGTTTTAACCAGTTTAACTTTAGTTTTGCCAAGAAGAGTTTGCTTGCTTTTGTTATTAAAAGCTTTTGGACACCACTAATTTTTAACTGTTAATTTTGCTTCATTAATTGGCAGTATTTTTCGATTATACAAGGCATATATTTTAGTACAGAAAAAGTGGCATTTTATCCCCTATTTTCAAAATTACTTTTCATATGTTTTGCAGATAAAATCCGACTTATTATTAGTAAATATACTTAATTAATGTTATACTCGTATATACATAAAAGTATGCATTGAATTAAAACAAATATATAATACAAAGTTTACTTAACTTTTTACTGTTAAGAAGGAAGTAATTATAATAGAGTTGTTTTACTTACCAGTAATGTTTAATTAAATGTGGTTAATTTTACTATACGTAATGTTTTAATTATTTATATAAACCAATGTATTAATGTATATGTTATTGTCCTTTAATATTTAGCAAAAGTTGAGTCTCTAAATTTGAATTGTAGTATAGAGATTGTGGTTTTTGAGTGTTACTAAGAAATCACCAAAACAATTTATATTTAAAAATGGCAACTACACTATATGGCCAAAGGTGACCGTCACTTGCGATTTTAGACGTTTTGTTAAATATCTGGAAAAATGCATGAGGAATTAACCTGAAACTGCAGGTGTGTAAACAGTATAGTATAGGTCATATATTTCCGCGAAGATTTTTTCCCCGAAACCCCATAGGGGACCGTCAACAAATTGAAAAAGAACGAATATTTTTTGGATAACCCTGTAAAAACTAACGTGGTAAAAGCGTTCAAACTCGAGATTATTAATAAGTGACTTATTGTAATATTCTGTGTTCATTTTTATGAGGATAGCATGTATACTCGTAGGGAAATTAAGGTTTTTATAAAAACAGTCCCAAATTTCGACAAGTTTTTTGCTTATAATTTGCAGAATTCTTAATATAAAAAAAAGTTCTTTTCAGAAAATGTGACAAACAACATTGTACTCTGCAATCAGAATGAAAAAATAATAAAAATTGGATGAAAAATGAGCAGGTTTATAACAAAAAAATTTTCACTGCGCATGCGCGAATGCAATCAAAATATAATGTGCATAATATATTAACTAAGCATATAGAGCGACTTTTGTGAAAGTCTCAAAATCATAGCTCGAAAATTCTGAAAATTATCGTCGATAGAATAAGCTCGAAATCCGTTGTTCCCAAAAGGAAGCAAAAAGATGAGGGATTGTATCCAAATATAGTAGTACGTCGAATATTATCTTGGCACTAATCAACAGATATTTGATACAACCCCTCATCTTTTTTATTCTTTTGGGGAACAACGGATTTCGAGCTTATTCTATCGACGATAATTTTCAGAATTTTCAAGCTATGATTTTGAGACTTTCACAAAAGTTGCTGTATATACTTAGCTAATACATTATGCATATTATATTTTGATTGCATTCGCGCATGCGCAGTGAAACATGTTTTAGTAAACCTGCTCATTTTTCATCCAATTGTTATTATTTTTTAATTCTGATTGCAGTGTATTATGTACAATGTTGTTTGTCATATTTTCTGAAAAGAACTTTTTTTTATATTAAGAACTGTGCAAATTATAAGCAAAAAACTTGGCGAAATTTGGGACTGTTTTTATAAAAACCTTAATTTCTCTACGAGTATACATGCTATCCTCATAAAAATGAACACAGTATATTACAATAAGCCACTTACTAATAATGTCGAGTTTGAACGCTTTTGCTATATTAGTTTTTAAAGGGTTATCCAAAAGATATTCGGTTTTTTCACTTTGTTGACGGTCCCTTATGGGGCTTTGGGAAAAAAATCTTCGCGGAAATATATGACCTACACTATACTGTTTACACACCTTCAGTTTTATGTTTATTCCGCATGTATTTTTCTAGATATTTAACAAAATGTCTAAAATCGCAAGTGACCGGTCACCTTTGGCCATATAGTGTATATGCGAAAGATTAAAAAAAAAAAAAAAATGGCCTTCAAAATTATAAACAATACGACTATATTTCAAAAATGGCCCGGCACACCTTTAGAATCTATATATCAAAATCAGTATATCTAAATTAGTGCTAAAAAGGCTTAAAAAATCGCATTTTTAATTTGATTTTTTTTATTATTTAAAGAATAAAGCTATTGAGTTCAAAAATTAACGAAGCCACAAAAAGTATACATTTAAACGTAATAAAACATAATATCAATGTTGAAACGTAACAATAAAACATCTCTTTTCGCAAAGAAACCACCTCTTCAACTGAGGCTAGAAACTGCCTGATAGGACTCATACTTCTGAAATAGACATAGATCGATGCACCAATTAGTCAGCTATTAAAAAGCACACTTTTTTACAATTGTTGAGCAAATTTTAATTTTTGCATTTTTGGCCAGGTTTTTGGGTCAAATACTCCCCTGTGCGCCGGTAAAATAGGGATGTACGAAAGTTGAATCGGGTAACGATGAAAACTTTTCCGGAAAAATAGCTTTTATTGTCTTTGGTTTACGTTGTCTTCTGATATTAATAGTTGAATAATCTCTAATTAAACCGTCAAATGCAGTGATATCTGAAATATTTCTTCCGAATAAATTTTCTTCATATATTTTGACACCTTAAGAATAAAAGCATGCGATGTATTTTATGAGCAAGTGTTTGCTTGCTATGCTTAAATTATTACACAACCAAAAAATGCTAGATTCATATGGATATTCTTATGCGCTAATGCTAATTTATTTAGACTCCTGCTGAAATACTCTTATCGAAATTAATTTTTAGAGGATTATGAGCAATCCGTCTGTTTGGTATCTATAATTTTTTTTTGTTTTCGAATATTATTCGAACTTTTTTTAATCAGAATATGTATATTTGTATACATGCTTTATTATTTAGAGTCTATTTCTCGAAATCGGTTCATTTATTTAAACTATCGTTAGTACTCGCTGAGTGTAAAAGCATGTAAATGATAGGCATAAAATTTTAAGGAAAATGACAGACATTAGACGTTGAATATATACATATCATCATCATCATCAACAACAACCGTTTTCAATGAACTACTATGTAGCCCCCCCCCCCCTCACGTTTTTCCATTGTTTTAAGTCTAGTGCTTTTGCCATTCAATTAACTCAAGCCACTTTTCGGATTTCATCGCTCCATCTTACCCAAGGTCATCTTCTTGGTAATTTTACACCTGGAATACTACTGTTATGTATATAGTATATATATTCATATCCCTTTGAGATGGGTAACAAAAGTCTAGAAATGTTTAATTTACATATCTTTTTGAATTAAGCAAAAAGGGATATAAATAAAAAGAACTTCAAATCCACAATTCTATTTGTCCAATCTTTTTTTGACTGTTGCGTTACATAAAGTCTTAGTGATGCCGCGGCTGAGTTATATCGCATACATTATGCAAAAATCAGAGGGGGAGGAAATGCAGAGCATAATTTTCTCTGTGAAAAAAAAAAATATATATATATATTAAATAACCTTTAGGAGAGACCTATTGTTTGAAGTCATAACTGAAAAAAGAAGTTCTACTTCTTCAAAAAATGACTCAGATTTTGGAAATTTCTGGTTCTTAGATACGGGATTTAGAATCTAACGGCATCATTCTCATAGCTGTATTTCATTTATTTTTAAAGAGATATACTTTTTAAAAAATATATTGTTAAACATCTTCATTTTGCTAACATTTTTCTTAAATGAGTTTTTTTTTTTCTTGTTTTAAATATTCCTTGAACCGTGATAACATTGGAAATGTGTGAAGGATGAATTGGATAGTTCTGAATAACTTGTCCGCTTAAATTGCTTTTATTTTCTTTGGCTGACATTATCTTCTGAGCTTAATAGTTGAATAATCTCTAATTAAAGCGCCAAATGCAGCAGTCAGTATCTAAAATATTCCTTTCGAATAAACTTTCTTCATACATTCTGACATTGTTAGAATAAAGGCATGCGATATATATTATAAGCAAGTGGTTCTTCGCCATGCTTGAGTTATTACATTGCGAAAATACAAGATTCATGTGGAATTTCGTTTGCACAAATGCTAATTTATTGAGACGCGTGCTGAAATATTCTTATCGGCATTAATTTTTACGGACTTATGAACAATATCCGTCTTTTTGGTTTCGTGGAATTTCTGTTTTCAAATGAGCAAAACGAAAAGATCTTTAAAATATGACAGGAGAAAAATAAGCCTTATTCACAGATTTTATTGACACGCTAGAGCAGCCAAGATTAATAAAATTTTAATTTTTAAAAATTAATTACGTACTTTACTTTAAAAATTTCATATACCCATACTATCTTGCAAACTTACATACTTTATACAATACATATACAGGGAGAGTCTTAAAATCATAGGACAAACTTTGAGGGTTAGTAGAGTTCACTATAACAAACAATTATTGTATAGGAACATATGACCGGAAGTGACGCGTTGAGGTACGAACACCAGGGGGCAATTTGGAGCCTTTTCTTTATTTCAAAATTTCTCATTCATACCAGAAAATTTCTATACTATTCTTTTCTTTATTTAAGATAGACATTCCATTCACAAAGAAATAATTCTTCTTTGAAATTTTCCGGTATGAAATCGAAATTTTTGATTTAAAAAACAAAACAAAACTCCATTTATATTTATTTTCATGTACTTCCTGTGTTTGACAGATGTGTCAGTTTTGTGTTTTTTTTTATTCAAAAATTTCGATTTCATACAGGAAATTTTCAAAGAAGGATATTATGTAATTATGAAATGTCTGTCTCAAATAAAGAATAGTATAGGAATTTTCTGGAATGAATGAGAAATTTTGAAATAAAAAAAAGCGCCAAATTTTCCCCCTGGTGTTTGTACCCCAATGCGTCACTTGCCGTCATTTGTTATAGTGAGCTCTACCACCCATCAAAGTTTGTCCCATGATTTTAGACTCACCTTGTATTTACATAGAGTTCCACGAGTTGTAATTTTCGAGCTGGGCTGAAAAACTAGGTTAAATTACAACTCGTGTGATTTATCTACCAACTAAAGTAATGTTTTAAAATTAATCAAGGGTAATTACGTATCTTGGAGTTCCATTTGTAGGTTTCGAGGAATTGGCTTAGCTGTGTTTGGACTTGAGACCTACTGCATGGTAGCGAGCGCCGTATTCACAGAGCAAAAGGCTAGCTCACTTGTTCTGTGCCAGTAACTCATCATATATTGTTTTTCGAAGTTTTAGTGAGAACCAAAGACTCAGGTTTGAACCCTGGCCTGGATACTTGTTTTGGCACGCAATTAAAAGTAAGTTTTTGTTAACGCAATTAAAACTAATTTTTCGATAAAAATATTATCAAAAGGAAAGAAAGTGAGAAAATGCCCTCTTTTGCTGCTACTTTGGAAGCCTATCATTTCTAAAGCCCTCGCATTTTGAAAGTGAACAAAAATTGTTAACCCTCGCATTTCTTCTCGGAATCTGTATCTTCAAATCAAAGTATTTTAATTTTTTTGCCTGTTGTAAGAAAACCGCAAAATTCTCTGACAAGGAAGGTCTCCATACGGGCATATTCAGAAAAATCTGAAAAAATTACAGAGTGTTCTTCTCATGTGGATATAGGGGAGACCAGGGTACAGTGGTCCACTTTTGCAGTTAACATTTCTTTCTCTTTAACGGAGAGACCAATCTACCTAAAAATATTTTTGAATATTCTTTAAACCTTTCTACATGCCTCATAATTTTCACAGAACATAATTCCCAATACATTTTTCAAAAAAAAAAATTTTACATACACTCGCGAAGTGGACCAGTGTACCGCGGAAGCGGGGTACACTGGTCCACCCACTGGGGCACAGTGGTCCACTATTAGCTATTGTCTAAAATATAATATAAATCTATTTATAATTAATCTAATTCTTTTTTATTTCCACTTTACCTCCAAAATAATATAATAATACAAATTTGCAAGTAGCATTATGAAACAAAAAACATATAAAACTAAAGAATTATCAAAAAATGTATTATATTTTGAAAATAACAATATAAGATACAGGAGTGATGGCAAACAAGTTATTAATTACAAAAAAATCAGCAAACATTAAGACAAATATGATGATGAAAAATTTATTAGAAGCTCAAAATAGTCAGAATAATATAGTTTATGAGTTCCATAATAAACTAATTCTGAACCATGTGCTCTGAAGTTATAAATAACCAATCCAGTGAGTTCATCTATTACTTATTAGGCTACAGTTATATTTTTCAAAGGCAGTAAATACAAAACATAATATTTCTTAATATGTTAACTCTACAATGCATGGTTTTTATTTCTCTCCTTCTCCCCCCCCCCCCCCCACACACACAAAAAAAAGCTATATTGAACAAGAAAACTTACTTTCACATGTGAACTGTTATCCATAAAATAGGGGAAAACTAAAGTGTCAGATGGCTACATTATAATCTCAACAACATAATAACATGAAATTTAAAGTGTGCCAAATGGCTAATCTATGCATTGTAGGGTTAAATAAATTGTCATTTTTCTTTGTTTACTTTATTTTATAGTTAAACTAGCAAACCCCGCGGCTTTGCTCGCGTAATATTTGAAATATGCCAAGTGATATTTATATGTCTAATTTTTATTAATAGGTACTAACTTATTATTTTATTAAAAGGTACTTATTACTTTTAGGAATAATGAAAAAAATTACTATTTAAAACACAGTTTGATTAAACATCATTGTTACACTGCATAAGGCAGAAATGAGACTTAAATTAATAAAACGAAATAAAACTAAATAAGTAATAATTTAGAAAATATTTTGAAACTTTTATGCTCAATTAATACGCTCATTTCAGTATTCATTTGAAGTTTTAAATTTTTTAGAAACCATCTTCTTACATCTTAAAATTAACTATCATGTCGAATTCCAAGTCCTACCACCTCTCTCTACAAAAAAGGGCTATGTTGAAATAGGAACTGTCACCACTGATTTGCCAACATTAATTTTGAAATCGGTTCGTTATTTCCTATTATTCTACAGAAACGTAATTTAGAAAGCTTTTAAAGGCCTTTTTTAGAACGTTTGTTGTTCCTGTGAACCCCAGGTGGTAGAATCATCGGCATGAAATATAGCCTATGCAGGATCAGAGACTGTTACGATTGATTCACAACTATTACTTTTATAATCGGTATATATTCCCTGAAATTGCATAGGAATCGTAATTTAGGACCTTTTTAGAATGCTGTTCGCATCTCCCCTGCGCTTCACCCCTTTTTAATTCGAATTTATTTTCGACAGTCCTTCGAGGGCATTTATATTTTATAAGAAACTACCATGCCAAATTTAAAGTTTCTAGCCTTTTCAGTATCACAGAAATCGCAATTTAGAAAGTTGTTAGCTCCTGCAACCCTCTGGTGGTAGTAGCATAGACATAAAATATAGCTTATGTTTGAGCAGGTTCTATCACCAACAATTTGTCATCACTATTTTTTTAATAGGTTTGGTATTTGATAAGATTGCATAAAAATTATAATTTATAACGCTTTCCGCTCACTTCATCTTTTTAAATTTGGAATTTTCTTTCGACTGTTTTTAGAAAGCAGTTGCATCTTGTAAGTAAATGCCATGCCATACTTCAAAGTGTTAGACCCCTCAGTTGTGCAAAAAACGCAAATTAGAACATGTTTTGCTTTTGCAACCCTCAGATGGTAGTGGCAGCAACATAAAATATAACCTATGTTATAGCAGGGACTGTCACCTTTGATTTGCAAACATTACTTTTGAAATAGCTTTGGTATTTCCTGAGATTGAGTAGAAATCGCAATTTAGAACGTTTTTAGAACGCTTTTCGCGCATTTTCACTGCTTTTTAAATTGCTATTTTTTTAACTGTTCTTAAAGATCATTTACATCTAATAAGCATGCATCTTTGCCTAATTTTAAGTTCCTAGACCCTACCGATCACAAAAATCGAAATTTAGAACGCTTTTTTGCTCCTGCAACGTCTAGGGGATAGTGATACCAACATAAAATAGCGTCTATGTTAGAGCAGAGGCAGTCCGCATCAATTTCCTACCATTACTTTTGAAATCAGTTTGATTCTTCCTGAGATTGCTCACAAATCGGCATTTAGAACGTTTTTAGAATGCTTTTTACGCAGTTTGCTCCTGCATCTCCTCTGGGCTAGTGGAAACAGATATAAAATATAGCCTATCTTGGAGCAAGATCTGTCCCCACCCTTTTTGCCCATTATATTTGAAATCGGTTCAGTACTTCCTGAGATTGCATAGAAATCGCAATTTAGTATTTTTTTAAACGCTTGTTGCGCATTTTGACCCCCTTTTAAATTTCGATTTTTTTTAGGAAATGTCCTTAGAGATTCATTGATATCTTATAACTAACTACCATTCCAGATTTCACGATTCTAGGCCCTTCCGAAACGCAAAAACCGCAATTTAGAACGTTTTTCTCCTGCACCCCCTTTGGGGTAGTGGCACCGACATAAAACATAGCCTATGTTGGAGCAAGCGTTGTCACCATCATTTTGACGCCTTTATTTTTTAAATTGGTTTGGTATTTCCTGAGATTGTGTGGAAACCACCATGTAGAACGTTTTTTAGAACGCTTTTCAGGCATTTTCACATTTTTAAATTTCGAATTGTTTAAGAACTGTTCTTAGAAATCCTTTATATCTAATAAGTAGCTAATATTTCAAATTCCATATTTCTAGGCCCTTCAGTAACGCAAAAATCGCATTTTTAGAACGTTTTTTGCTCCTGCACCCCCTTTGGGGTAGTGGCACCGACATAAAATATAGCCTATCTTGGAGCAAGCGTTGTCACCATCATTTTGACGCCAATATTTTTTAAATCGGTTTGGTATTTCCTGAGATTATGTAGAAACTACCATTTAGAACGTTTTTTAGAACGCTTTTTGTGCATTTCCACCTCTTTTTAATTTCGAATTGTTTAAGAACTGTTCTTAGACATCATTTATGTCTTATAAGTAACTTGCATTCCAAATTTCATATTTCTAGGCCCTTCAGTAACACATAAATCGCATTTTTAGAACGTTTCTTGCTCCTGCACCCCCTTTGGGGTAGTGGCACCAACATAAAATATATACTATTTCGGAGCAAGCGTTGTCACCATCATTTTGACACCAATATGTTTTAAACCGGATTAGCATTTCCTGAGATTATTTAGAATCTACCTTTTAGAACGTTTTTTAAAACGCTTTTTGTGCATTTTAACCCCTTTTAAAATTCGAATTTTTTAAGAACTGTTCTTAGACATCATTTATATCTTATAAGTAACTAATATTCCAAATTTCATATTTCTAGGCCCTTCAGTAAAGCAAAAATCGCATTTTTAGAACGTTTTTTGCTACTGCACCCCCTTTGGGGTAGTGGCACCGACATAAAATATAGCCTATTTCGGAGCAAGCGTTGTCACCATCATTTTGACACCAATATTTTTTAAACCGGATTAGTATTTCCTGAGATTATTTAGAAACTACCATTTAGAACGTTTTTTAAAACGCTTTTTGTGCATTTTAACCCCTTTTAAAATTCGAATTTTTTAAGAACTGTTCTTAGACATCATTTATATCTTATAAGTAACTAATATTCCAAATTTCATATTTCTAGGCCCTTCAGTAAAGCAAAATTCGCATTTTTAGAACGTTTTTTGCTCCTGCACCCCCTTTGGGGTAGTGGCACCGACATAAAATATAGCCTATTTCGGAGCAAGCGTTGTCACCATCATTTTGACACCAATATTTTTTAATTCAGTTTAGTATTTCGTGAGATTATTTAGAAACTACCATTTAGAACATTTTTTAGAACGCTTTTTGTGCATTTTTACCCCTTTTAAACTTCGAATTTTTTAAGAACTGTTCTTAGACATCATTTATATCTTATAAGTAACTAATATTCCAAATTTCATATTTCTAGGCCCTTCCGTAACGCAAAAATCGCATTTTTAGAACGTTTTTTGCTCCTGCACCCCCTTTGGGGTAGTGGCACCGATATAAAATATAGCCTATGTTCTAAGTTGGACTAACACTATCATTTTGACACCATTACTTTTGAAATCGGTTCGGTAGTTCCTGAGCTTACCTCCTACAAATAAACAATTTTTACCTCTTTATAATATTATTACTAGCAGCCTTCGCCCGCTACGCTAGTCGGTTTTTCTAAAAGAATCTTGAATCAAACGAAATATATCTAGCAAAGGTGAAAAAAATTCTTAACATGTAATCAAATAGCCATAAGTGTTGTTTCATTCGTATAATATTACATTATCCAGTTTAAAGTCGATGTTAGCAACATAATAGACAAAAACACTCTAAAATCACTGAAGTACTTTATTTAACGATTTCTTTAGTAGATTTCTTACCTTGAATTTCCCGCTTCTACCTGAAACTGCTACTGAGATATGGCGAAATGTGTTATAATTTTCGACCTCCCCTTTAAGCCGTTAGGGAGGTGGGTTTCAAAAATCGCTGAAATATGTCTTTAATTATTTTTTAATAGATTTGTTATCCTGAATTTGTCACTCCCACCTAAAACTGCTACTCAGATATGGCGAAAATGTCTTAAAATTTGCAACCACTGAATTAAACCCCCTTATGTTGAAATTTCTGAAATCGATAAAATACATGTTTAAGTATGTTTTAGTAAATTAGTTACTCTGAAACTCATGCCCTTATCTAAAACAGCTGCTGAGCTATGGCGAAATGACCTAAAAGTTTTGATATTTCCACTTATCCTCTTTAAGGGGGAGGGGAGGAGAATTTCTAAAATCGCTGAAATACATGTTTAATTATATTTAAACAAGTTTATTAACTTGCATTTCATACTCCTGCCTAAAACTGCTGCTGTAATATGGCCAAATGTTCTAAATTTTTTGGGAAATTTTTAAAGTCTCTGAATTACGTGTTTAATTATTCTTTTAGTGGGTTTATTTTCTGGAATTTCATGCTCCTACCTAAAACGGCTGTTGAGATATGGCTAAAATTTCTAAAATTTTCGACCCCCTCTTAGGGAAGAGATTTCCAAAATCACGAAAATATGTGTTTAATTATTTTTTAAGAAGTTTGTTATTCTGAATTTCTCGCTTCTACTTGAAACGGCTGCTGAGATATGGTCAAATGTTCTAAAATTTTCGAAACCGTCCCCCTTTAACCACCTTACGTGGAAATTTCTAAAATCTCTGAAATGCAGGTTTAACTATTTTTTTAGAAGATTTGCTATCTTGAATCACACACTCCTACTTGAACCGGCTGCTGGGATATGGCCAAATGTTTTAAAACTTTCGACCTTTAAACTGTTAGAGGTAAATTTCTGAAATCGCTAAAATACTTGTTTAAATATTTATTTAGTAGATATATTTTCTGGAATTTGCGGCTCTTACCTAAGACTGCTGCTGCGATATGACCAAATGTCGTTACATTTTCTATCCCCCATTAAACCCCCTTAGGAGGGGGGACTTTCTAACATCGCTGAAATACGTATTTAGTTATTTTTCTAATAGGTTTGTTATCTTTAACTTCACGCTCATACCTAAAACTGCTGTTGGGATATGGCCAAATGTTCTAAAACTTTCGACCCCTCATTTAACCTCCATAGGTGGGAGAAATTCTAAAATTGCTGAAATACGTGTTTAATTATTGTTTTAGTACATTTATTTTCTGGAATTTTACGCGTCCACCTAAAACGGCTGCTGAGATATGTCAAATGTTCTAAAATTATCATCCACCTTTTTAACCCCGTTAGGTGGGTGGATTTCTAAAATCGCTGAAATAAGTGTATAATTATTTTTTTAATAGATTTATTTTCTGGAATTTCACGCTCCTACCTAAAACGGCTGCTGAGATATGGTAAGATGTTCTAAAAATTTCGACCCCCCCCCCCCTTTAACACCCTTAGGGGGAGATTTTCGAAAATCCTTCCTTAGTGCACGTTTATGTCATAAAAATATTTTCCCTCCAATTTTCCTGCTTCTAGTTTCAGTAGCTTGGGCAGTGCGTTGATTAGGAGTCAGTCAGGAGAAACTACTTTATATATTACTACCAAGCCAAATTCCATGCATCGGGATCCTTCAGTAACACAAAAATTGCAATTTCGAACGTTTTTTGCTCCTGCACCCCCTTTAGTGGTGGTGGCAGCGACATAAAATGTAGCCTATGTTAGAGCAAGGGTTGTCACCATCATTTTGACACCATTATTTTTTAAATCAGTTTGGTACTTCCTGAAATTGCGTAAAAATCGCCATTTAGAACATTTTTTAGAACGCTTTTTGCGCATTTTCACCCCTTTTAAATTTCGAATTTTTTAAGAAATGGTCTTAGAGATCATTTGTATCTAGTAAGTAACTACCATGCCAAATTCCATGTATCTGGACCCTTCAGTAACACAAAAATTGCAATTTCGAACGATTTTTGCTCTTGCACCCCTTTCAGGGGTAGTGGTACCGACATAAAATATAGCCTATGTTGGAGCAAGGGTCGCCACCATCATTTTGACACCATTGTTTTTTTAAATCGGTTTGGTACTTCCTGAATTTGCGTAAAAATCGCTATTTAGAACGTTTTTTTAGAACGCTTTTCGCGCATTTTCACCCCTTTTTAATTTCGATTTTTTAAAGAATTGTCCTTAGAGATCATTAGTATCTTATAAGTAACTACCTTTCCAAATTTCATGTTCTAGGCCCTTCAGTAACACAAAAATCGTATTTTTAGAACGTTTTTTGCTCCTGCACCCCCTTTCGGCCAGTAGCACGGACATAAGATATAGCCTATGTTCTAAGTTGGACTAACACCATCATTTTGATACCATTACTTTTGGAATCGGTTCAATAGTTCCAGACCTTACCTCCTACAAATAAACAATTTTTACCTCTTTATAATATTATTACTAGCAAACCCCGCGGCTTTGCTCGCGTAATATTTGAAATATGCCAAGTGATATTTATATGTCTAATTTTTATTAAAAGGTACTAACTAAATTTTTATTTTATTAAAAGGTAATATTTTATTTTATTAAAAGGTACTTATTACTTTTAGGAATAATTTAAAAAAATTACTATTTAAAACACAGTTTGATTAAACATCACATAAACATTGTTACACTGCATAAGGCAGAAATGAGACTTAAATTAATAAAACGAAATAAAACTAAATAAATAATAATTTAGAAAATATTTTGAAACTTTATGCTCAATTAATACGCTCATTTCAGTATTCATTTGAAGTTTTGAATTTTCTAGAAACCATCTTCTTACATCTTAAAATTAACCATCATGTCAAATTCCAAGTTCTACCACCTCTCTCAACATAAAGGGCTGTGTTGAAATAGAAACTGTCACCATTAATTTGCCAACATTAATTTTGAAATTGGTTTGTTATTTCCTAATATTCCACAGAAACGTAATTTAGAAAGCTTTTAAAGGCCTTTTTTAGAGCGTTTGTTGTTCCTGTGAACCCCAGGTGGTAGCATCATCGGCATAAAATATAGCCTGTGTAGGATCAAAGACTGCTACCATTGATTCGCAGCTATTAATTTTATATTTGGTTTATATTCCCTGAAATTGCGTAGAAATCGTAATTTAGGACTTTTTTAGAATGCTTTTCGCACATCCCCTTCACTTCACCCCTTTTTAATTCGAATTTATTTTCGACAGACCTTCGAGGGCATTTATATTTTATAAGTAACTACCATGCCATATTTAAAGTTTCTAGCCTTTTCAGTATCACAGAAATCGCAATTTAGAAAGTTTTTAGCTACTGCAACCCTCTGCTGGTAGTGGCACAGACATAAAATATAGCTTATGATTTAGCAAGTTCTATCACCAACAATTTGTCATCATTATTTTTTTAATCGGTTTGGTATTTGATAAGATTACATAAAAATTGTTATTTACAACGCTTTTCGCTCACTTCATCTTTTTAAATTTGAAATTTTCTTTCGACAGTTCTTAGAAAGCAGTTGCATCTTGTAAGTAAATACCATGCCATACTTCAAAGTGTTAGACCCTTCAGTTATGCAAAAAACGCAAATTAGAACATGTTTTGCTTTTGCAACCCTCAGATGGTAGTGACAGCAACATAAAATATAACCTATGTTATAGCAGGGACTGTCACCATTGATTTTCAACCATTACTTTTGAAACAGCTTTGGAATTTCCTGAGATTGAGTAGAAATCGCAATTTAGAATGTTTTTAGAACGCTTTTCGCGCATTTTCACCCCTTTTTAAATTTCCAATTTTTTCGAAACTGTTCCTAAAGATCATTTATATGTAATACATATGTACCTTGCCTAATTTTAAGTTGCTAGCCCCTACCGATCACAAAAATCGAAATTTGGAACGCTTTTTTGCTCCTGCAACGTCTAGGTGATAGTGATACCGACTTAAAATAGCGTCTGTGTTAGAGCAGAGGCTGTCAGCATCAATTTCTTAACATTACTTTTGAAATCAGTTTGATTCTTCCTGAGATATTGGTGACAAATCGGCATTTAGAACGTTTTTAGAACGCTTTTCGCTCATTTTGCTCCTGCATCTCCTCTGGGTTAGTGGAAACATATATAAAATATAGCCTATCTTGGAGCAAGATCTGTCACCATCATTTTAACGCCATTATATTTGAAATCGGTTCATTATTTCCTGAGATTGCATAGAAATTGCAATTTAGAACGTTTTTTACAACGCTTTTTGCGCATTTTGACCCCCCTTTTAAATTTCGATTTTTTTAGGAAATGTCCTTAGAGATCATTGATATCTTATAACTAACTACCATTCTAAATTTCACGATTCAAGGCCCTTCCGTCACGCAAAAACAGCAATTTAGAACGTTTTTCTCCTGCAGCCCCTTTGGGGTAGTGGCACCGACATAAAACATAGCCTATGTTGGAGCAGGGATTTTCACCATCATTTTGACCCCATTATTTTTCAAATCGGTTTGGTATTTCCTGAGATTGTGTAGAAACTACCACTTAGAACGTTTTTTAGAACGCTTTTCGTGCATTTTCACCGCTTTTAAATTTAGAATTGTTTAAGAACTGTTCTTAGAAATCCTTTATATCTAATAAGTAGCTGATACTTCAAATTTCATATTTCTAGGCCCATCAGTAACACATAAATCGCATTTTTAGAACGTTTTTTGCTCCTACACCCCCTTTGGGTTAGTGGCACCGACATAAAACATAGCCTATCTTGGAGCAAACGTTGTCACTATCATTTTGACACCAATATTTTTTAAATCGGTTCGGTATTTCCTGAGATTATGTAGAAACTACCATTTAGAACGTTTTTTAGAACGCTTTTTGTGCATTTTCACCCCTTTTAAATTTCGAATTGTTTAAGAATTGTTCTTAGACACCATTTATATCTTATAAGTAACTAATATTCCAAATTTCATATTTCTAGGTCCTTCAGTAACGCAAAAATCGCATTTTTAGAACGTTTTTTGCTCCTGCACCCCCTTTGGGGTAGTGGCACCGACATAAAATATAGCCTATGTTCTAAGTTGGACTAACACCATCATTTTGATACCATTACTTTTGAAATCGGTTTTGTATTTCTTGAGATTATGTAGAAACTACCATTTAGAACGTTTTTTAGAACGCTTTTTGTGCATTTTCACCCCTTTTAAATTTCGAATTGTTTAAGAACTGTTCTTAGACACCATTTATATCTTATAAGTAACTAATATTCCAAATTTCATATTTCTAGGCCCTTCAGTAACGCAAAAATCGCATTTTTAGAACGTTTTTTGCTCCTGCACCCCCTTTGGGGTAGTGGCACCGACATAAAATATAGCCTATGTTCTAAGTTGGACTAACACCATCATTTTGATACCATTACTTTTGAAATCGGTTTTGTATTTCTTGAGATTATGTAGAAACTACCATTTAGAACGTTTTTTAGAACGCTTTTTGTGCATTTTCACCCCTTTTAAATTTCGAATTGTTTAAGAACTGTTCTTAGACACCATTTATATCTTATAAGTAACTAATATTCCAAATTTCATATTTCTAGGCCCTTCAGTAACGCAAAAATCGCATTTTTAGAACGTTTTTTGCTCCTGCACCCCCTTTGGGGTAGTGGCACCGACATAAAATATAGCCTATGTTCTAAGTTGGACTAACACCATCATTTTGATACCATTACTTTTGAAATCGGTTTTGTATTTCTTGAGATTATGTAGAAACTACCATTTAGAACGTTTTTTAGAACGCTTTTTGTGCATTTTCACCCCTTTTAAATTTCGAATTTTTTAAGAACTGTTACTAGAAATCCTTTATATCTTATAAGTAACTAATATTCCAAATTTCATATTTCTAGGTCCTTCAGTAACGCAAAAATCGCATTTTTAGAACGTTTTTTGCTCCTGCACCCCCTTTGGGGTAGTGGCACCGACATAAAATATAGCCTATGTTCTAAGTTGGACTAACACCATCATTTTGATACCATTACTTTTGAAATCGGTTTGGTATTTCCTGAGATTATGTAGAAACTACCATTTAGAACGTTTTTTAGAACGCTTTTTGTGCATTTTCACCCCTTTTAAATTTCGAATTGTTTAAGAACTGTTCTTAGACACCATTTATATCTTATAAGTAACTAATATTCCAAATTTCATATTTCTAGGCACTTCAGTAACGCAAAAATCGCATTTTTAGAACGTTTTTTGCTCCTGCACCCCCTTTGGGGTAGTGGCACCGACATAAGATATAGCCTATGTTCTAAGTTGGGCGAACACCATCATTTTGATACCATTACTTTTGGAATCGGTTCGGTAGTTCCTGAGCTTATCTCCGACAAATAAACAATTTTTACCTCTTTATAATAGGAGTATGATTAAGTATAGATAACTATTTTAAAACAATATTTCTTTATAGAGAATAAGTAATTATTAAATATTTTGAAAATTCTCCGTTACAGGAGCAGTTTTCATTGTGGACCACTGCACCTCAGCAGTGGGCGGTCCACTGTACCCCATGTTAAAGTTCAATACATACTCATAAAAATATTATTTCTAATTTTCTTTTAAGCAGAGCATAAAATAACATATAAAGTAGGCGACACTAGTGTCGCCTAGTATCACGATATTGTCGCCCAGTGATAGGGTATGGTGCCGGCAACTTTGTTTTAAAAACAGGTGAATAATATAAGCTGACTCTTTGACTTAAGAGATGATAAGAATCGCAACAAATGTCATAGCAATAAAAGAAAACACCGTATCACAGTTACAAAATGTTGTTTGTTTTGCTATCCAAGTAGATCGTTCTATTGATAACAAACTTGTTAGAGCACGATTTTTTTCAAAAGAACAGGACATAGAATGAGTTTTTCTAGGACAATGTAAATTCAGTTAGCGAGGAGCAGAAGGCTTCGTGGATTTGTCAAGGTTGTATTTGATAATTTGTGCAGTGAGAATATCGCAAAAGTAAGTTGACAGGCTTAACTATAAGTGGGTAAAGGAATATAACGGCAAAAACAGCGGTCTCTGTGCTCTTATGAAACGGTACTTGGGTAAAGACTAACTTTGCATTTGATGGTTTGCTCAGGTCTAACTTAACTGTGTTGGAGTTGGAATCATCAAGCAACATTTTATCGAGTTTCTGCTCTACGCGTTAAAGTGCTTGAAGAAATATCTGGTACAGAAAATCAAAGTGCCTTTTGTTTCTCTGAATATTTTGAAGAACAGTTTGTGAAACACTTAAAAACTTGGCAAAAGCAGTACGGCACAATTTTTCTCTCATGCAAAAACATTGAGAAACCATCAACCCTACTCATAAAAAACTGAACAAACTTCTGCTCGCGGGTTTATTCGATTATAAATAGATTTTTAAAAAGTGAACAATCTCTGGCTTGCCTAATGCTAGATGTTCCGATACACTTTGAAGAGCTTGAGGTGGATAGTCAAAGCTCTTTCATTACTACACTGCCTGATAAAGAATTGATATAGAATTTGTCAAAGAAAAAATTTTACAAATTCTTTGACGCTTATCAAAAATGGGTAAGTCCTGAGGGATACGAAGAACAGTTGATGGAAATAAATGAAGGCACTTAGGAATTTGAAAGTGATTAGCAAATTGAAGAAAATCCTCAGAGATGTAAAAACAATTCTTTAGTGTCTACCAAGAGATGCTGGTCTGCAGTGAGAAAAGAAACTATATTGAGTTGTAAAGAATTTGTTTCTCAAAGATAGGAAGAGGATAAAGTGAGCATATCCTACAGGATAGATGCTTTGTTAAATGCACGAACACCAACAGAGGTTTCTAGTGCAGCCCACCTTGATGTCCAGAACTTTTTTGGTAAAGACGAAGTCGCCTATTTAAATGATGATGGCTTCGTTGTGCAGCTGAAAATATGCGACATTCTCATTGACAGCAAGAATATTTCTACTTTAACCTTTAACTGATGTGACTAAAATTTGTCACACAACTGATGTGATCCGGTCTCTCAGACCCCTCGAATAAAATAAATAAAAAAAATAACTCAAATGGTTGAATTTACTTAAATTTTGTCCTAACAATATCGTTGTACTTCTCTTAGGAGAATGTGAATTAAATTGCATGAAAAAAGTATTTTATTCATATTATTTAACTTCAGTACAGAAAAGTAAAAAGCTGTAAATGTGTTTACAGCTGCGAGTCGCGGGGTCTGGGAGACCGCGTGACATCAGTTAAAGGTTAAGGCGTCTCAGCCTCACTCTGTTTTATTCAAATTGGTGCTGTCATAGGTTTCTTTGACACCTCACAATGTTGGCACATAGAGTTGTGTCCATACATACAACGCTTAAATCCAAAAAACAGTCAGAACTAATATAAAGAGAAGCCTTAAACTCAAGAATGTTCGTTGCTCTTAATGGAATTGGAACAACTTTTTATGATCCAAGACCTGTTAATGCAAGGTTCCTAGAGAGCAAAGTAAAAAATAGAACATTTCCAGATAAAGAAACCTATGAGAAACATGAGTTTGTCAAAAAAATGCTTTGCTAAAGACAGTTACTAGTAAATTAACTTAATGAATATAATTATTATTGTAGGATTTTGCAAACATTATAAATAATTAATAAAGTTTAAAAAATTTAAAACACGAACAAAATCATTTTCTCTACCTGCTTAATTCTACAATTTTCATAAGACAGTCTCAGACATGTATAAAACCAAAAACTTTCTGCGACACATAAATATTCGGTCAAAAACTTTCTGCAGATTAATTTAACGTTTAATAAAGTAACGTGTTTTATTATTTGGACGATATGAATTAAAATCAGTAGTTTTAAAGTAATTACCATTTAAATAAAAAATTAATTAATATTAATTAAAGAATAATTATTTTGGTTAAAAAATAATAAACTTAAAAATCCATGGTAAGAAGGCTGAATTTCTATTAATTATTTTGTCAATGCTTTTAGAAACAGACCAATCCTGAATATAGTTACCTCTTCGCACAAAATGCCATTCACTCTGTTCACAGAAATAATGTGACATTGCTTTTGAAACAACTGAATCACATTTTGTAGGGAGACGTCCATTCATAGGTATTATCATTAAAGAGACCGATGAGTTTTTACAGGGACCCTTTGACGAAATTCCCGTTTTTCCGTGATCCTTTGACGAAATTTGCTTTTTTCTGCGATCCTTTGACAGAATCCGTGTTTTCCCACAATCCTTTAACGAAATTCCCGTTTCTCCCGCGATGTTTTAAAGAAATTTGCGCTTTTTTCGCGATTCTTTGGCGAAATTCGCGTTTTTTCCCTGCGATTCTTTGGCCAAATTTGCATTTTTTTCGCGATCTTTCGACAGAATTCCCGCTTTTGCCCGCTATGCTTTTACGAAATTCGTTTTCTTCCTGCGCTCTTTTGACGAAATTTGCGTTTTTTCTGCGACTTGACGAAATTCGCTTTTTTGCGATACTTTGGTGACATTTGCGTTTCTTACGATCTTTTGACGAAATTCTCGCATTTTCCGCGGCCCTTTGACGAAATTCGTGTTGGGTTTGTTTTTCGCGATTCTTTGAGGGATTAGTTTTTTTCCGCCGTTCTTTTACGAAATTTGCGTTTTTTTCGCGATCCTTTGACAAAATTCGGCCTTTTTCCGCTACGCTTTTACGAAATTTGATTTTTTCCTGCATTCCTTTCACGAAATTTGCGTTCTATTTCTGCGATTCTTCGACGAAATTATCTTTTTTTACGATTCTTTGAAGAAATTCGCGTTTTTCCCACGGTCATTTGACGAAATTCGCGTATTTTTCGCGATGCTTTGACGAAATTGGTGATTTTTTCTGCGAACGCTGCGAATTGTTTTTGTTTTTTTTCGACGGCCATTTGTTGATATTCGCAATATTTTTCAGTGATATTTTTTATGTCTGAATTTTCGGAATGATATCCGATTTTTTTTTAATTTTCGGAACCGAACGTCTTAAATTTTCGGAACAGAATCTCCCCTGGCAAACAATAAATAAACCATGCATAAAATTGTGTTATTCTTTGACGAAATTATCTTTTTTTATGATCCTTTGACGAAATTAGCTTTTTTTTCGCAATGCTTTGACGAAATTGGTGATTATTTTCGCAAACGATTGACGAAATTGGTTTTTCTTTCGATGACCATTTGTTGAAATTCCCAATATTTTTTAGTGATATTTTTTGAGGTCTGAATTTTCGGACTGATGTCGGATTTTTTTAAATTTTCGGAACCGAATGCTTTAAATTTTCGGAACAGAATCACCCCTGCCAGACAATAAATAAATCGTACATAAAATTAGGGAATATTTTTAATTTTTCGATATTTAAAAAAAAAAAAAAGTTACAAGAACAAAAATTACGTTTTTCTTTCTAAAAATCGCGGAAAACCTTCCGCGCACGGCGTGCGTTTATATTATACAACTCTGGACAGTCCTTTGTATTAAAATTTTAAACCATTGTAACTGTTATTGTAGCATTTTGGAAATATTTTTTTGATACAGTTTGATTTTTTAAAACAAAGAGTAAAATCTGATTCCTTGTTTAGTTCCAGTCTTTGCAAAATACTTGTAAAAGTCAAAATATGTTTAACCTCTACAATTATAATCCATTTTACATTTTGGAAACATGTTATAAAATTTAACATAATAATTTTATATTATTTTTCAATTTGATGATTTTCATCCATCAAGAGGGAAGTATGTTTTCTTGATTAGTTCAACATTAGGTCTAAAACTATAGTTAAGGTACTATTTCACGAACTATTTAACGATGCAAATCAAATTTATTTTTGAATTTCAGTATTTATTCTAGGCTCCAATTACCTAATTAATCTGATATATTATGGTTATGAACAAAAGCAAAGTGTACAAACTAATAAAAGGTAAACAATATTTTAACGTGAATTTAAATGATAATTTTCTTATATAAAGTTTTAATTAGGCATATGAATTTGGTAGGTTAGACGTTACGT
Organism: Maratus speciosus; assembly: GCA_963932465.1. Lineage (NCBI taxonomy): Eukaryota > Metazoa > Arthropoda > Arachnida > Araneae > Salticidae > Maratus > Maratus speciosus. The sequence goes on along the minus strand of OZ010793.1, from coordinate 410,874,940 downwards.
TTGGTCCTTTACTAACATAACAATTAAGAATTTGTATGAAACGAGAATGTAGCCTCTTTAATTTTACCTAACTATAAATAAGGCAGTTTAGATGTTTCAATGACGATTTTGTAGTTTACTAACCAGCAACAGGAGAAGTACAATAGACATAACTAATAAGATATAAAAGATTGTCAGCCAATCGATATTCTTAGTATTTAGTTTGCTGTTATCAGGGTTAGGGGTTGATTTATGACCATTTATTTGGAACAACAGACTAAACCGTTTGTCGCCCAGTGGAAATTCCTTAAAATATGCTCTGGCATATAAGCTTTTAAATTTAATAAAGACCAGTGTTTTACCTTTTCAAAAAAGTTGTTTTATCTTATTTATCCATAACCTTTAATTACTCAATAAAGAAAAGTATGATGATTAAAAATTTTACTTTTAGAAGCTCAAAACAACCAGTCAGGATAAAAGGGTTTATTCTGAACTAACGATGTGTTCTGAAGGCTATAAGTAATCAATCCAGTGCTGTTATCAATTAGCCTAAACGAAAAGTTTTAAAAATTTTAAAATAAGTAAAATGTTAGGGGTGGTCCACTGTGTACTTAGGTCCACTGTACCCTGGTCTCCCCTATATGTTTATAAAAAAATTTTTGGCGGAACCTCGATAGAACGTTCGTAAAAAAATAATGAAAATTTCGTTTATTTGGCGATTTATCCTCGGTTGGCGATTAAATGAAATTTCGGAAAATACTTTTTTATGTCGAATACTCTTTAAGATAAAAATGCTTCATATTGAATTTGTTTAAGTAAATTTAATGTAAATAACTTTAGTTTTGTCAGTTTTAATTTGATTTAACTATAGTTTTGTCATATATATATATATATATATATTTATAATGAAAGTTAAATATCAAACTTTATGAATTAAAACAAAATTAAAATAAATTAAAAAAATTTCTATATCTCAAAATTAAGTCCAATTGAGCGCTGTCGATTCAATTTTGTTGCTATGGAAACGACGAATTCTTTGATATTGAAACGAATAACTGGTAAATGAATCTTGCCTTTATTTTGGAATACGCTTAAATATATGAAAGTATTTTTTTTATATATGAAATTGTTTTTAAAGTAATAAAATTAAATAACAAGCACATAAATATGTAATACGAAAAAATGTATTTATTAAACTCTCTCATTGTTTATGTTTAAATTCATTAAATACTTTTTACACGCATTCTAAAAATCACTTACCAAATAAATTTTAGGTGCATTAAAATCGTTTGCTTTTGGCGAGGAAAAGTACTGCTCGCCAAATCGCGTGACTATTTCGTCTTTTCGCGCCAAATAGCCGAAAGTATTTTATTTTTTTACAGACTTTCTACTGTACTTCCGCCGCTAAATTTAACTGATCCTTTATTACATACACAAGTAGTTTAATTGGTATTTTTTTTCTTCAAAATATTCTGAGTATGCCCAGTAAGGAGACCTTCCTTGTGAGTCATACTAAAAGAATTGCGTAAAGACGTGTGTTACAGCTATGCGTGCGCTTGTACGAAACTATTCCCATATAACTTTTGAAACAATTGACATATTGCACAACTTTTCTTACTGTGTGAATTAATGGCACATTCTGCGTGAAATTTTACGTGCCAAACCCAATCAAGGTGTGTGTGTGTGTGTGTGGGGGGGGGGGGGGGGTCTAATCGGAAACAAAATCCAAAATGCTTGTTTAACCCTATACTCATTTTATGTGTAAGCATAGTAAAACTTTTTACTATGTTGTTTTGGGAATAGTATTAAAAACAAAAACTAATTATAATAACGCTAAGTATATAACACTTCCGGAGTGAACTCATCTGGATTCCGATAATCTTTCGTTAAAATCAGCCATTTTATTTTCATTTTCAGAGATTTAATTTTTTTTCAGTAGAGCTGCATAAGATTAAATTTTTTAAAAAGATTGTGAAAAACAAAAACGACTTGAGTGATCAGCTACATCGAAATATGCATGTTTTTCCATATATCTTGCGTTGAAAATCGTCTCACGCAGCAGATAACGATGATAAATATGCGATTCATTTCTTTGAGATTTATTAAAATATAGACCATGGATACAATAATTTTGCTCACTGGCAATATAAAAAATACAAAATTAAAAACATTTTACTGTTTTTTGCAATCATTTCACGATTTCCAAAACAATATTTATGAATGTTTCCGATTAAAATATAGACCACGGAGCTCAGTAATATAGCGATCTGAATGAACTCCATGCATTAAAACTTTCTTAAAAAAATGCAATTTTAGGAAAATGAAGGTGTATATTAAATGTAATATTGTTAGAATTTTTATATTCGGTCTGTTTTAATTTTTTGTTCACAGCCATGAATGACTCCATTATTCCTAAAAAAAAAATATGTTCTTTCAAGTGGCATCACGAGTGAATGTTTACTGTTTAGATTTGATTTCTCAATCTCATAACGTGTGTTCTTTTATACTACTAGGGGGCTCGGCCCCCTACGAGCTACGCTCGCCAACCCCCGTCCAGACACCGCAGACTCTAAATGCACGCTAATTTGATCGGCTTTAAATAAGATTTCGAAAGATTGAATTATAATTTAAAAAACAATGGCGATCTCCCTATAAACGAATTTCTATTCATTTCTCTTTGATTGGGGAATTTTAACGCAAAATCCGCTGCGGTACTACTTGATTATACCGTCGACCAATTTCGCCAAATTATATAAATCGCCAAACCACTCGCCAAATTATACAAATTGACATCATTTTTATTTTAAATAACGAAAGAACAAATAAATTAGTACAACATTAATAAAAATACAAATAAAACGTCGAAATAAAAATAACTTGATGACGTAGACACGTGTAACAACATTTCAAAATAAGCTAATATAAAAGGAATTAAGTAAACAGAGTCTTTGTCTCTTGGTATTTTTTAACAAAGCGAAATGAAAGTTCTTTTAAATGAGACATTTTAAATTAATCGTTTTTAATCTGACGTAATTTTTACCAAGCTTTCTCTTTTAAATATTCACGTCAAAATACTTTTGTTAGAAATGAAATATTATTTGCGCTTTCCTAACAAAAATAGTTGAAAAGTATCCTCTCAAAATATCAAATAAATGTCTAGCGCATTTTTTAAATTTAAACCGTTTTGCAATATTATTTTGTGTTCATTTTATGTAATAACTGTAATGTGACGTAATTTCTCCTATTTAAGACTTCTAACGCATGTTAATAAATTTATTATTTTACGAATTCCTTTCTCTCTTAAAATTCACGTGTAATTATAGTTTTTATGACGTAATTTTTAATAAGTTCCTGCTTTTTGTACATAATTATTTAATTCTAATTCCAAATGTTTTTTTTTCTGTTTATAACAGTCACGTGTAAATAAATTTTTAATTTATTTACACGTATAAATATTTTTTTTGAAGCAAACATTATTGCTTTCGCTGTTTATACAGTTGGCAACAGTTTAAATTAATATCACTTTCTAAAATCTGTAAAAAATATCTCCAGAAATGCTGAAAATTTGAATTTAAAATAGAAATAAAACCTCAAAAAATGAGTCAAAATAAAAAAAATAATGCAATCTGCACTCCGGCAAATTCTAACGCATAAAATGATCTAAAAATGATTACACTGCCATGTATAGTTTTTGCTGCTGTAAAACTTTTTTAGTGGAACGATTTTGTCCAACTTTAGCATTAAATATCTCTTAAAATAATTCTTCGATTTGAAAACTGTCTACTTCAGCGTGTTTATCAAACATTTCTGTATAAAACCACAGATTTTCATATTTTTGTATGCATTATTTTTCTTAATATTAACGAAGAAAGACCTCCAGTCACAAAAAATTCAAAACCGGCGGCGGCGGCGGCGGTGACAGCGGTAGTTACTTTTTTTTAGAATAGAGAGATTAGCTAACAAATTTATTAGGAATTGAAGTCTTACAGTTTTTTTTTTTTTTTAATTTACAAGAAATTGAAGGTTGTCGATTTTTTTTTTAATGCAATGAACGAAGACGAAAGTCCCATTGCATGAAGACGGCGAAGGAATAAATGCAATGCTATATCATTCTTTTAAAAATGCAAACACGTCTTTCTGACGGGCTATCTTCTAGTTATTTTTTATATTGGGATGTCGGGGTAGCTGGGAGGTGATGAATTCAGGGGCTGGCCCGGGAGGACATCCCCCACGAAACATCAAAGTCTCCTCTTAGAGATTTTGTGTTTGGTACTGGACCAAAAATGTAAATCCACCCCCGGAACTCTCATTACTGCCCCCCCCTCCCCCCATCCCCAAAACCTCCTTCGAGATCCGAAATCCCCTCCCAGAGAAAAATGTATTTAAGAGTGTTCTCAAATCCAAAAGAGCAACTTTCTGACAGACATAAGTTTTGATTTATTTTTGTTCGAAAATGCATGAAACTAGCTGGTGTTGTTGATCAGAAACTATGTCATCGAGCTGTTTTTTCCGTTTTTTTGCAAACGCAATAGATTTTTCAGAAAATAGTATCAAAGTGGACGTTTTGAACCGGGTTTCCGCGCGAACGGAGAATAAGCACTCGAGAGCGGGCGAAAAACGCGTTTGTCACTGATCAAAAACGCTTATAACTCAATAGGTAATTGATTGATCAAAAAATGGAAAAAACAGTTCAATTCCAAATCACTTCCATGGCTAGGCTTTCTAATTTTATACCTTTCCGTTAAAAAATGAATTTGTAAATGTGTCAAAACGTTTTACGCTTGTTGAGCAGAGCAGTTAAGAACAGCCTTAACACATTGATGCTGGTGGTGTGTGTGTGTGTGTGGGGGGGGGGGGGGGGGGGGGGGGTTAAGTGAAAAGGTTACTATCTAAACATGTAATTCCTTCAATAAATAATTTTAACATATTCCCCTTACCCATTTTCTGCTCGCAAAAATCTGGGTTGGTATTATCAGGTGAAAAAAATAATTAAAATGTGAAAAGTAGAAAACTCTCCGAAGTTTTATATACTTTAAAACCTTGAACTAATTTATTTTTAATTAAAAGTTAAATTCTAGTAGAATATTCCGATATTCTTTAAGAAAAAGTTATTTAGGTTGTGGAGAAAAAAGAAATTTAATAAGATTTTTCCTTCTACGAGTGCTTTAACACTTTTCCCAAAAACTTGGGAATATGGAAAGAAGTTATTTTGATAATAATTGAAATCTTTCATCAATACTATTTGAAAACCCTAATATTTAGTTAAAGTTTATACAAATTGTGGTTGTATTTTTTTCTTTTTTTTAAACTTTTTTATTTTATTTTCAAATTTCTCAATACCAGACCAATAAAAAGTTATAAGATTGTAATTAATTTGTAAAAGTTCAAGGACGATGAAAAGGGCAGAATAAAACACTTTAATAGTAAAAGTACTTGAAATTATAAAAGGTCAATTGCTAAAAGATCAATTGTTAAATAATTACAAACGAGTTGGTTTTAAATTTTTAATTAGGTCAAATCATAGTTCAATATTTTTTTCAAATTAAGACAGAGTTAGCAGATTATCGAAAAGGAATGATTATCAAGCGTTATAAGCAAAAATGTCGATGGTGAATTATAGCAATTTGCAATTTAAATTTAGTAGCAACAACTGTTTAAAGAAGCTGTCGCTTGCCATTTTGAGAATTTTTCTACGGTGTCATTATTTTTGGAAATGAAAAATATGAAAAACTTCTTATAAAATGACTCGAATGAAGCATGGCATTATCTTAAAAATAATTAAATATTGTTTGCAATTATTTAATATCTAAAATGCAATGAGAGAAACGGCAATCCCCCCCCCCCCCACACACACTAAAATATAGCACCAAATTTTATCTATATTTATTTAATCCCCAAAACAAAAATGTTAGTAATTTTTAGCTAATTTTATGCTATTTCTTTCGGCTAGCTATTAAAATATCATTTCCAAAAAATAACGTTTTGTTGTATAAGCCAGCCGTAAAACAAAGCAAATGTATCATGGTACGGTAAAAAACTCTACTGCAATTTTTTAAACTACTAATCATCGCACATTTTAAATTTTTATACCGGCGTATTGGGAAAAAAAAAAGTAATTTTAAATGCAATTTGTTTGAAAACGGCATCTCAATTTATTTTTGAGATATTGTTTTGTAGTATTTAGCGCCATTTGTTTAATTTTGGCATCTCAAGTACTCCATTTTTGTAGAAAGTAAAGGAAAAATAGTTGGAAAATAGTAATTATATCTTTTTGTTGCCATTTTCCCATAACAACTAAAAAAAAAGTAATTAATACGTGCTACTTTGAAAAAATATTAAATGAATGATTTCTGATAAAACATAGAGCTATTATAAACTATATTTAATTTTAAGTATCTATATTAATATTACAAACAAATGAAAACATATGAATCATTAGATAGCCGATTTTTTTTTCTTGTCGAGTTTCTTCAATGACGACATCTCTTTTTTTGGATTTGTGACGTGATAATGACGTTATATGCATACTTTACTGTAGATGTTGTTTAAGACTGGATCGTAAATATGGAATTTTTCAGCGAATGCAAATGATGTCATTTTATATAAAATAAAAGCTTGTATTTTAAGTCTTAAAACTGAAATATGTTTTGTACTATCTATATTCGTATAATGTTTTTTTTTCATCGGGGGCGACACTAAATTCTGAGAAAGCAGAATTCCTGTTTCCTAGTGATACATTTTTTTTTTTTTTTGGTCCATTGATTTTTTGTTATTGACACATCATGGTCACGTAAAACTTTCTGGGTTTTTTGAAGGGACGATTTAACACATGGATTTGAAAAAGTTCGCTGTCCCTGGTTTAGTCATTTCCCAATTTTGACTAGGTCTAAAAAATTTGGAATAATTTAAATAATTTTTTTCTAATCTTAATTAAAGAGCTAAGTCTTTTGTTAGATATTTCTTTTATGTTTTTAGATGAATTTATGCAGAGCTTTATAAGCCCGCCCACACTAATCACGGGAAGAAACGAAAACGCTAATGTTAAGTCTATGGGAATGTTATTTTCAAATTTCTCTCTTGGATTTTAATATTTTTTTGAATAATTTTTTTTTTCATAGGATAGCTGAGGACGATCTATAACTGGGCAAGTGTTTACTTTTCATATTTTTATTATAAGTTTATTTTATATTAGGATGGTTTCAATTTCAGAACCGGTTTCGAAAGAAAGTAATTTTTATTTTATTTTTTATTTTATTTTTTTAATATCTAAAACCAAAATCGAAAAAGTAAAAACTAAACCGGTTATAGATCGTCCTCAGCTATCCTATGCAAAATCATCATTCAAAAATATTAGAATTCAAGGGAGAAATTTGAAAATAAAGCCCCCATAGGATTAACATTAGCATTCTCGTTTCTTCGCGTGACTAGTGTAGGCTCTTAAGGGACTGTGCATATATAACGTTATCATTTTAAGGGGGAGCGGGGGGGACTCTGGCACATGATATCGTAAGATATCTCTAAGGGAGTGGGGGTTTGTCTTTTGATGTCGTTATAATTTTTTATCCAATCAAAATTTTCTCTTTTTATTTGTAACTTGCTCTTTACATCAAAATATAGTATGTTATTTTTTTTTTGTCTGTTATCTATTTTTATGAAAATAAAGTTATTATTAAAATCATTAAATGATTATAAAATTATTTAATTCCAAAATATTATATAACCCAACGTTTGGCACTGATATTTTTCTTCGCATGTGTATGCATATGTAATCCGCTGTTCGAGAAATCATAAGCAAAGTATATTTGAAATGATATTTGCGTTTACTAGTAAAGAAAAGAGAAAGAATGTTGTCCACCTATTTTGTTGATAATAAGAAGCTCTATCTGCGCCCCCCCCCCCCCCTGTGCGGGGCAATTGCAAGAAGACGTTATTATTGTTGAATGCATTGTGTAACAAACAGCTATTATAAATTTTTAAATAGTAACTATATCTTTTAAGTGTTATTTGATATAAAGTTTATTTCATATATAAATTGATATTTTATTGACTTCTTTTCATTTGAATCAATAAAGTATGCGAAAAATGAATGTAGCCATTTTTGTATATCACTGCAAACAAAAGAAACTAATTCCAAAAATCAAAAGAATTTTTAAACATTGATCGCGATATCATTACGGGGGTAAGGGGGGGGGGGGCGACGAATGATACCATAATGGGGAGAGGAGGTACAAAATTACGAAAAGGTTGATAATAACGTTATATATGTACAGCCCCTAACGACGAATATATGCAGGTTTTTAAGACATTCAATGCATTTGCAATATAAATAATTAAATGCATTGTTTGTTTCATGAAATTATCCCAAATGAAAATATGTGAAAAGGATTGTATTAGAAAAACAGTATTTGAGTTGTCTTATATTCGTTCTTAAATTTATTCGAATCTAATAAAATTAGTCTTCAAAGAGATTTTTTAATACCTCTTAAGTAAACGAATCTTCTTTTTAATATTTTATTTGCTGGCTAATTACTTTTGATATGCTTAATTCGTGGCAAATCAGCATTAACAGTACTAAACTTAATTGACTGTTTTTATACACTTTTATTATTTTGTTTTTCATTTAATGTCTCTAGCCTGTCATTAAAACGTGAAAAAGCTCGTTTATTTGTACTAGTGTTATATGTTATTTTTTCGTGTGTGTGCATTAGAAATACATTCAAATATTCGTTAAAAATAAGAAAGAAAGAACTATAATTATAACTAGTTCTAACTAATACACGAAAAAGAGAAAAATATCGTTTTAATTCGTATAAAGTTCTTTTTAATTATGCAGTTTATTTCGTCATCTACAAATTAAAATTGAACAAAAATTTCTGAAAAACGAACAGCTGAATGTTAAAGAGAAACATCACATGTTTAGACATAATCCAATTATTATTTATGTACACTCATGCTCATAAATTAAGGATAATAACCGGACTTTTTTGATTTTAGATGTTTTGCCGAATGTCTACAGAAGTATTTGACGAATCGTTTTTGAACTTCGGGAATGTAAAGAACCATTTTAACTTCTTTTTTTTTTCAGTGAAGATTTAAGTCATGAGGGCAATTAGGGGACAATAAATTGAATAAAAATAATAATATTAGGGATAATTCAGTATTATGAAATCCTCCAAATGGTATGTGACTTTAGAAAATGACTATTTGGGCCTATTGCAACGTCTGTATGCTTTTTTGTTAAAATAGCACATGCATTTGTGAAGATATAAACGTTTCTATTAAAAAAATATTTTCTTTTGTTTATAGCACGCAGAGTTTTCCACCAAATTTAACGTAACTTTCTGAAAACTTGACAAAGTGCAGTAGAAATATTATACTACAGTTAGAAAATTAATATATTGAATATTTAATTGGGTATAAGCGTACCGTATAACTTTATTATATCTGCGCATACGCGAACGATATCAAAATATTTGACGAATCATCCTTGAACTTCCGGAATGTAAAGAACTATTTTGACCTATTATTTTTCAGTGAAGATTTAGTCATGAGTGCAATTAAAAGGACACCAATAAATTGAAAAAAAAATAATAATAGGGATTATATAGTTCTATAAAATGCTCCAAGTGGTATGTCACTTTAGAAAACGACTATGTGGGCCCAGTGCAACGTCTGTATGCTTATTTGTTAAAATATCACACATATTCGTAAAGATATAAATGTTTCTATTGAAAAATTAAATTGTTTTTTTATTTATAGCATGCAGCTTTCAACAAAATTTAACGTAACTTTCTGAAAACTTAACAAAATGCAGTAGAAACATTATACTACAGTTAGAAAATGAATGTATTGAATATTTAACGAGGTATGGGCATATGTATAACTTTTTTATATCTGCGCATACGCTAACGATATCAAAATATTTATTTCATAATTTGGTAGTTACCTATACCTATTAAGGATAATTTATTAAAAAAGGCCATTTCAATATCGTGAAGTTTCAGAAAGCTATTTGTGATATGTTGAGCTGAATGTCAGTTGCATTCTAAAAGTAGCTGGACGATAAGGACGGTCGTTGTGCAGTAATCAGGCCCTGAAGTTAACAGTGTCTGATTGTTTCGTTTGATATAACATAAAACCCTGTTCTCCCTTTTTTTTTAGTTGAATTAATCAATACGTTTACGCGTGTATTATTTTTTTAAAACTATATTTCTTTAGAAATAATTTTTAAATGTTATAATAGAATAATTATAACAATTAGCATAGAAGAAATATAATTTTATATATACTAGCAGGCTTTGCCCGCTACGTTGGTCGGTTTCTCCAAACGAACCTTGAAATCAAAGGAAATATATCGCTGAATTTGACCTTGTGTTATAAAGCAATACAGACCTTTACCTGGCATGTCCTTCTGCATTGCTAAAAATGATACGAATGCCATTTCGTTGTTATATTTTCTAATGTGGCAAACAAAATTTGAGCTGTTAATGACCAACTCTGTTAGTTGATCACTTACAGTAGGATTTGGTAAAGAGCGATGAAACGATATGCAATATATTAAAACCACCCATGAAAAATTGTCTAACTAACAATGCAAGTCTCATGAAAATCTGTTCAATAGACTTTTTAAAAAGGCTAATCTTTCATAATGGGGTTCCCCTGATAACAAAATTTCCTCCGTAATTCTATAACTAAACATCACAGTACAGTATATTATACACTAAAACCCTCCCTGTAAAATTATCTATCTAACAGTGCAAGTTCCATCAAAATCCATTCATCAGAAGTAAGTTATAAGCAGATGGAACGAAATTCTGATTTGCATTTTATATATATTGTAGATTAAAATCTATACGAATTATAAGAAAGTTTTAATCACGTGTTTTCTTATTCCTAAATATTCACGTTTGTTAACTAAAATAAATCCAATAAGATATGAAGCGGTTTTCTTTCCAAATTGATTGACCAACCATAATGACATTTATAAGTAGTGCATAATAAGCATTAAAAATAAACTTTCTAGTGTTTTTAAAATGTACCTTGATTGAAAAGATTTTCCTTATCTTGAATTTTAATCAGCCTTAAGAGTAATTCATTCCAGAATATGATTTCTATTCCCCAATTTAAAATTAATTAACCATGATGCTGAGGAAATAAAACAATTAAAAAGCAGCGAGTTTATAGACATCTCGCAATCTGAACATTTTACAATTTAAAATATATTTTCATAAATAAACATTTTTTAGATCTTAATCAATTTCTTTGCCTTGAACTTTTGCAAATGAAGAGCAGCCTTCTAATTTTTATCATTTTCCAAAATAGTTGAAAGTGCAGTTTATGAATTCGTTTTGTCTGGTCGTGCTCGAATTCGCGTAAATGTATTCGGATTGCCATGTAATTGCTAGATGTATTATTGAGGATTATGATGACATGTTTGGTATTGAAAATGAAGTGGGTATAATTCGTTTAAAGGGGCACCCGAAAGAATTCCGTTACGTTATAATCTATGGGGATAAATCGTTTGCAATGTTATTTGAATAATGTTACTTTATTTCAAAGCAATTGAAATTGATTTTCACTACTGATGTGCAAATGCGCCTACTGTAGAATATGCGCATAGCATTTATCGTTCATTTACAGGGACCAATTTTTTGTAACGTAAGGTACTAGAGTCTTGTGTACGTCGAGTTGTATCCAAGCCGGACTTGAAAATTCTGCTTAGTAAACACGAAACCCGAAATCAAAGAAAATATATCTTTAATTTAATACGATTATGAAGCAAGATAGAAATATCCAAAGAAGTATAAATTTTGATGTACTTTCAAACAAATTCGAATTTGAAGCCCCGTGGCGTAGTGATCAGTGCATCTGACTGCCGTGCTGCAGGTCGAGAGTTTGACTCCCGACTGGGCAAGTTTCACTTCCTTTCTTTCCTTCGGAGTCGGTGAAAAGAGTAGAAAGCTTGCTTGTGAATTAAACCCCGATTGTCCCGCGTTAGGCTGACCACCTGGCCAGGACATATGCTGTATGACACATCGGGGCCCAGGGTCAAGAAAACAGGGGTGTGGCTCAGATCCTTTATGGATCTTTTAGCCACAGAGTTTAGTAGTTCAAGCACATCCAGAATACTGTAAAAAAATAATTCCCCATTTAATAAGTTGAAAGATGAGGTCTAAGTAAACAATTTGGGTTACATACTTGAAAATCCAATTTTAGCATTTACCATCTATAGTCTGAAAAATATCTGAATCCTTTTGTGCAGCCCTGTATACGGTCTATAGATTTGTATATATACTACATAGTATGCAAAAATTTAGTTCCGCTATGAAACGCATAACATAGTTGAAAAATCCTCCTTCAGAAAGCGGAAATGTACACGAATTCTTATGTGCAGTCATATATATGAGGACGTGAGTTTCAAAACTCGCCTTATCCAGAAAATCAAATTTTGGGAAATCGCGAAAAACCTCTGACTGCGTCCATTGGTTTTCATTGTAAACCAACATTTTTCAATGCCAGAAATACACGATAAAACTAGTTCTTTTTTTGCAGATTATAGTGTTTTTTCGATGCAGGTTCACCAATAGGGTGGGGTATAATATATAGAGCGGTGGGATATAATATATCCCACCGCCCCTCAAGGTGTTAATGAATTTACACCATTTCAATCATAATAAAATTGATATTCATCACTTAGGTGGATTACAACATGCTTTCCATATAGTATAGTATAGATTAAGTAGCATTTATAGTTCGTTTAGAGGGATGCACTAAATAATTCCATTACATAAAGATCTATGGTCTGTCTGGACGTCTGTGCTCTAACATATCCCACCGCCTCTCAAGGAGTTAATGAAGTTACACTATTTTAATCATAATTAAATTGATATTCATTACTGATGTGGATTACAACATGCTTTCTGTATTGTATAGTATAGAGTAAGTAGCATTTATAGTTCGTTCAGAGGGATGCACAAAATAATTGCATTACATAAAGACCTATGGTCTGCTGGACGTCTTGTAACTCTCACAAATATACTCTGAGTATATTTACGAGAGTAAATATACTCAGATTACCATGTTTTTGTTATGTTATTCAGATTTACTAGAGAATATTCGTTATTGAAAATGCATTTGTAGTTCGTTTACAGTAACGCACAAAAAAATTAAGTTACATTATGGTCTATGTAGGGAAGAATCGTTTCCGATATATTTTAATGATGTTTGCAATTCTTCAAACATAATGAAACTGAAATGCATGACTGAAATAGACAAAACCGTGCTGTCCCAGGAGCATAGAATAAACAGCATTTATAGTTCATTTACAGGGACGCACAAAATAATACCATTTCATTATGATCTATATGGGGGCAAATCCTTTGCGATGCATTTTAATAATGTTATAATACTTCGAACTTAATGAAGTTAAAAAGAATCGCTGAAGTACACTACTTGTTTGCTATAGATTACACTAATCTGCATGATATCAGATGATTAAAAACCAATGTAATGTAAACCAACCCCTTAATGTATGTTTTTATGCTGATTACAGAACTGTTCTTAGTTTTCTTCTATCACTTAGAGTTTGTTTGCAATCAATCCGAGTTGATATCGAAGATTCAAGGGAAATTTACCTTCATCACACAAGAAAAATTAAAAGCTAGAATCTTCGTTGGTCCTCAAATCAAAAAACTGATGAAGGACAAAGATTTTGAAAAAAAAAAACAATGAATGAGATAGAAAAAGACGCATGAACCGCCTTCAGATGTGTTACCGAAATTTTTCTAGGACATAAGAAAGATCCAAATTACAGGAATATTGTTGAAACAATGCTGGAAAATTTCAAGAAGTGGGGCTGTAATATGCACCTTGTGCATTCCCATATCGACTACTTTCCAGAAAGTCTGGGATATTACAGTGAAGAGCACGGTGAGCGCTTTCATCAGGATATCAAAGTGATGGAGAATAGGACCGGAATGTAAATACGATGGCAGACTACTGTTGGATGTTGAAGAGGGACATAAATGATGAAGGAGGATTTGCAAGAAAGACAAAAAGAAGAAAATTTGTTTAATTGAGAACTGTTTGCTTTTCGTTTTATTAAAGAAATATCATGAACTTATAAGGACATTTTTTACAGTATTTTTAACGTATTTAATGAAGTACTTTGTATGAAATTGTGATAAATGTTTGATTGCATTAATTTAAATATTGAAAACACAACTTCTTGTTTTTTGTACAATCCTGACATGATAGACAAAAATGAAAGTCATTTCCGGAATCGGCACCAAAAATTGATTCAACAAAACTTGTTCATAAGAAATCATCTGACAAAAAGTTTAAAAATGCAGACTGATGTTATTGAGTGCATAGTTCATTCATTATCGTTCCTTTAAACAAACGCACAAAAAATTAGACTTCGGACTAATCAATTTCATTCTATTAAAAAAAAAAATCCTAATATTTTGTAAGTGTTGGAAATTGTTTCATTATCTATGTCTGATGCATAATTTTTCGTTCTTATTTTATTTATTTTTTTAAATCTTTTTTGCCTTGAAAAATAGATTCTAAAAATGTTCGATAAGAAAACTATAACCCCAAGTTGCATGTTATTTAACTAAATATAAATAGACGTGCTTTTGTTCCTTCTTAAATATTGATGATAAATTCCGATTATTATCAAAAAAGCTTCTTTTAAAATTTTCCAGGAACTTTCAGGAAAAGCATTAAAGCATTAAATCTTGAAAGAGAAAGTTTTATTAGATTTCTTTTATCTTTCCAACCAAAATAACTTTTTCTAAAACAAAACCTGAAAATTCTTCTTGATTTTAACTACAAACTAAAACACTATTTTTAAGACTGGTGTTTTTTAAGTATTGATCGTTAGTACTACTTTTATGCTTCTTTGATAGCGTACTTGCACTTTTCACAAAAAATTGTTTCCATACGCGCTTACTTGCACATATTTAAATCTATGCGTTTTGAGCACCTTGCTGTTTATCAGGTATTATAATTTTGTCTTGTAAATTTGATATATTTTTAAATTTTGATATATTTTGAAGTATGGCGTAATGTTTTTTGTGGAATAGTTTCTCAGAACAATCTTTTTATGGTCATTGAATGGCGCAATACTTTTTTACTTTCTGATATCTTTACAAGAAGAAAGTATTGGATTGAGACAAATTTCTATTTCCGGTTTTCAACAGATTTATATGTTTTAGAAGGTCTTCAACACATTTTGTCTGTTATTAGAAAATGTTTATCTCTGAATCTGTGTGTCTGTCTATCTGTGACACAAGTTTTGTGGGCGCTTTATCTCAAGAATTAATTCACGGAATTTAATCAAACTTCAGATTCAGTTAAACCTTGACATAAATTAGTGCTAATTAGGTTAGGGTGTGAATCGCCCAACAGGTCGCGCTGCTATGCTGCATTTTTCGCGATTTCCAAGCGATTAACATTTTTCGCGATTCTCAAGAACTAATTCACGGAATTTAATCCAATTTCATATTCTGTTAGACCTTAGCATAAGTAGACGTTGACTCAGTTGTGGTGTAAATCGGCCAACAGGTTGTGCTGCTATGCTGCATTTTTCGCAATTTCCGCGATAGCTATATCTCAAGAATTTACTGTAAGTCCATCCTTTGTTTTCTAAGAGTTCAAAGAACAACTGGCCCTCCAGCCCACCCATATAACTTATCCCATTAAAATTGCATGTACTTACAAGCAGATGATCTAGATATGGATAATACGTAGTTTGGTACATAAATAACAAAGTTATTAACAAAAGATGAACCTACTGTAAAGTTTGCTTCACTACCTTACAAGTTAACACGAGTTATTATAGGAAATTAGGCGTGTCGCCGGCTTATGATTACCCGCCGACGTGTCCATTCTGACGACTGACCATTTTGTTATAATAACTTTTTTATTAGCCTCCGGTATGCTATTTCTTTCTCCCAGCTTATTTTGTCTGCAATAAATAACGTTACCTTGTATACGCCAGCCGTAAAACAAAAGCCGATGTTTCATTGTACGATTAAATACCCTACAGCATTTGTTAAAACTTCTAAGCATAGCACATTTTCAATGTTTATGCCGTCGTATTGGGAAAAAAGTACTTTTTAATGCAATTTGTTTGAAAACTGCATCTCCATTTGTTTTTGAAATATTTATTTTTTTGTAGTTTTTAGCGACATTTGTTTCATTTTGGCAACTCAAGTACTCCATTTCTATAGAAAGTAAAGAAAAAATGGTTGAAAAAAAGCAATTATCTTTTTGTTGCCATTTTCTCATAAAAATGGAAAAAAAAAAATTAAAATACGTGCTATTTTGAGAAAAATTTAAATGAAGGATTTATGATAAAACATGGAGCTATTATAAACTGTATTTAATTTTAAGTATCTATATTAATGTACAGTCGTGGGAAAAAAAGTAAACACCCCCTACTAACTCCTCAACAAATTATCGTAGAAGAAAGTTACTGGTACCGAACTATTGGAAATAAAGTCTACTTTTAAATGCTATATATAAAATTTGCTTAGGGGGGCATCTACATATTAAAGCGAACCATAACTTTATTTTTTTCAATAGCAGTACACAATTCTGGCAGCATAAATGAACTCTATACCCTTCAATTAGTCTAAAAACAAAATTTTATGCAATTCGTACCATAAGTTTCCGAGAAATTAATTATTTTAAAACGAGCGTATTTTAAGGGCTGTATCCAAATTGAACTTCGGTACTCGATTGTTAACCGAGAGAGCTCCCTTCTTGATCAAGGCACCTTAAGCAGTCAATTAAGCCTGTTAGATTAAAGGATGGCATAAGAAATTTCAA
The DNA here is from genome assembly GCA_963932465.1 of Maratus speciosus. Taxonomy (NCBI): domain Eukaryota; kingdom Metazoa; phylum Arthropoda; class Arachnida; order Araneae; family Salticidae; genus Maratus; species Maratus speciosus. The sequence goes on along the minus strand of OZ010793.1, from coordinate 410,858,122 downwards.
AATATTTAGTCACTTCTATCATAGACGGCCCCTTAAACCATCATTTTGCCGTTTTTTAAGCATAATTTGAAAACTACTTGGAAGAAAAATGTGAAAATTTGGATTTCCATAAAGCAGGACTTAATAAATCTGAATCCATCAAAAAAATTGTAGGTTGCAATTCATAATTTTTTTTAATATTAATTTCATAATTCATATCAGAAAATTATAAAAATTGCAAATTCAACGTATTTATGTTTGGGTATATTAGTATTATTGTTACACAAAAAATTAAAACATTAGGATCATAATTTCAGAAATTATAAATAAAAATATGAAAATGTAATTTAACATTAGAAGCACTGAATTTTGAATGTTTATAATTCAAAAACTTATCATTCAAATGACTTCAAATTTGGTGTCTAGGCATAGTTTGAACCAAAGATTTGAAATATCTCGTTAAAATTGGGTATTGCCATTGAAAAAAAAAATGAAGTTTGGATTCGTTTTAATGTGTAGGCCCCCTAAGTAATGGCCCCCTAAGCAAATTTTATATACGTCATTTAAAAGTAGACTTTATTTCCAATCGTTCGGTACCAGTAACTTTCGTCTACGATAATTTGTTGAGGAGTTAGTAGGGAGTGTTTACTTTTTTTTTTTTTTTTCCACGACTGTACATGACGTCATTTTACATAAAATAAAAGCGTGTGCTTTAAGTCTTAAAATTGAAATATGTTTTGCAGTAGAGTCCCGATTAACCGAGTCTCGCTTAACCGAGTTATTTTCTTCTGATGGACTGGTGGCTTCTATTATTATGAAACAGCCATTATAAATGAAGCGTTAGGTGAAGATGAAAGAGCAGCCGTAAAAATTTAGAACTCTGATTTTCTGGTAGGAATGAAAAAAAAAATGGCAAAAAAATTATGGCCATTTTTTTTCCCATTCTGACTAGAAAATCAGAGTTCTAACTTTTTACGGCTGCTCTTTCATCTACACCTAACGCTTCATTTATAATGGCTGTTTCATAATAATAGAAACCACCAGTCCACCAGAAGAAAATGAAGTAATGGAAATGTCGGGGGCGACACTAAATTCTGAAAAAGCAGAATTTCTGTTCTCTAGTTTATGTACTGAATTATACCAAATTAATTTCCTTTTCTAATTCTTACCTGGGGACGAAATACGCACAGAATTTTCACCACCCCACTTAAAAGTTAAAGCCATTATTTAAAAAAAAGAAAAGAAAAAAAAACATTTTTTTAATTAATAGTTGTTTACAAGTCGCATGAAATTGACAGACTTGTGATTGGTTGACTTGGTTTTAAAACTATACGTAATCAAGCAGTTTTTCCATTTTTCGATACAGTTAGAAGATCTATCAGAAAATAGTGTCAAATTTGCCGTTTGAGGCGAATTTCCGGACGCGACAGCGCGGGAGAGGAAAAACTACCTTCATGAAACAGAAATCGGTTATAACTTAAGATGTAATTCGTTTATAAAAGGAAAGGAAAAAACCGTTCGACTCCAAATCACTTCCATACCTTGCCAAGACATGCCATATTTTTACGTTATAAAAATTATCTGTAAATGTCTCAAAGTTTACCGTAGTTGAGGTGGGGGAGGGTGATATTTTTGGAGAACCGCTTTAACCCTTGAGGGGCGGTAGGATATAATCTCAATTTTAATCAAGATTTGTACTAACAACTTTTAATTAAATTTTACTTTTATAATTGTAGTGGAAAAAAGTTGTAGAATTGCTTTTCCTTTATTTAGAAATAATTTTTTTGCGAAAATTCCGGTGTGAATTCAACATTTCAGAAACACAATTACTTCCCCCTGAAAGGGTTAAAAGAAATTTTAAAGGAGAATCATAGCACTCCTTTTTTCCCTCCGGGCAATAAAAGCAATTGTGTTTTTAAGGCAGTTTCTCAATCATCGAGTCCGGAAGAAGTTTCTAACCAGTTTTTCTCTTGTGCTTCATCGATGGAGAATTTTTGTCTTTTGTTTTTCACCTTGAGAACCGCTAGGTGGCAACAGTTCCATCAGACTGTTTAACGCATCACGTATTTGATGCATTCGGGTAAAAAAGATGATCGTGTTACTCACACCTCGAGTTTAATTCGGCGTTAAATCTCTGAAAAGTGACTTGGATTTAAATTCTTCGACGATCCGTCTTTTGTTCTAAAGAACTGACCTAGAGAGGAAACTGGCGAAATGGTTTTTGACGTAAAGTTTTCCTTGTAAAAGTGGCAGCTGCAATAGCTGACCAGCTCAAAGGAAGGTTTTTCTCTTGAACAAATGATAGTTGAGAAAGTCAAAATTAGTTAACGGTGCAAAAGCGGAAATTTTACTTCGGAGTTATGACCTTATTCGCTTATCCGGCAGATAAAATTTCTGATTTTACAGGTTTCAAGTGACTAACACGTTTTCTGGCTAGACTGTTTAACTTTTATCAAAGCTGCACCGATGACGCAACATAAGTAATCGGGTAATAATTTTCAAGCTCATCAAGTTAATCAAAAATGAATAAAATGGAATGTGATCAGGGAAAATTGATTTAAATTATTGAAACTTTTAACTACCTGCTAATTAAAGTCATAAATGATAATAAGTAGGGAAACTAAACTCAAAGGAAGGTTTTTCTCACGAATAAATGATAGTTCAGAAAGTCAAAATTAGTTAACTATACAAAAGCGGAAATTATACGTCGGAGTTACGACCTTATTCGCTTATCCGGCAGACATGACTGTCAGATTGTTTTCTTTTCCCCCTAAATTTTTCTTTTTAAAAGGAAAAAAATTCCCAAAATTGTTCCTTTTTTTTTTTTTTAAGATCCTCTTTAGCCCGCTTTTTTGCATTTTGGCCTCCTTTCAGTGACTGAATTTATTTTTCAAAAAATTTACTAATGTAGAAAAATCGCCGCAAAATGAAAAAAAAATCTAAAAATCGCTAAAAGTTTAAAAAAAAATCCGAACAGAAAATTATGATAGTGGTCTAAAGCCTTTGTAACCAGAATTCATTCACGAATGTCTAAAAATCGCTGCGGAATGCAGAAAAACTTTAAACAACGCATTGAAAATATCACTAAAAATTCAAAAATCGTAGTGTACAAAATTTACTAACAGAATGTCGAATAATCGCCGAAAGATACAAAAAACTCAAATTCCATAAAACAAATTAGCAATAAACTCAAAAATCGCTGTACGAATTTCGAATAAATTGTACGGAAAAGAGGACAGCATATTTACTATACAGGGCTAAAAATTTGAAATAGGATTCTTTTTAATAATGTCGGAAAATTACCGCAAAACGTATAAAAAATTACTAGAAATTGAAAAAGTCGCAGAAGACAAAATTTACTATAGTTAAGCTAAAACATTGTAACCTGAATTCTTTCATAAATGTCAAAAAATCGTTGCGCAAAAAAAAACTTCTAAAAATGTAAATCAGAGGACTCAATTGCGGAAAGGTAAAATTTATTGCATTAGGCGCTAAAAGTTTTAAACCGGATTCTTTTTATGAATGTCAAAATATTGACGGAATTGATGCGGAAAAATGTGGAAATTCGCATTAAAATTAGTGAAAAATTAAAAAATCTCTATACAAATTTCAAATAAACTTTATTGAAACGAGGAAACAATTTACCACATTGGGATAAAAATTTGAAACTGGTTTCCTTTTATTAATGTAAAAAAAAAAAAAAAATGTGGAGCAAGAAAAAAAGAATGCTAAAATCCGCATAAAATATAAATAATAATAATAAAAAAATCTAATAAATAATACAAAAACTGACTTTAAACATACAGGTACCTTCCTGATAAAACTTGTTAGCTATGCACAATGATATCTTCAGCACACAGATAAGCTTCTATCATTATAGGTGAAGTTTTTGTTTTTAATTTTGATGGAGAAATATTTTCCTAGCTATTAACCTTTAACTGGTGTTACAGAAATTGTCACATAACTACTGTGAAACGATCTGCGAGATCGCTCGATCAAAAGATGAATAAAAGGCGAGATTAACTCATTGGATGGTGTTTTTGTACTAAACTTTTTGTACAGGACTGTTATAATTAAAATTCACGTATTCGAAAGACCCTGGTGATAGTACTAAAGTTCCAAACGAAACAAAATTTCGGTAGTGTTTGTAGTTAAACTGAAAGTTACAAGTTAAACTATAAAAATTGAAAAAAGCAGCGGTCTGTGAGACCGGTATAGTATCAGTTAAAGGTTAGAGGAAATTTTAATCACAATTTCTTCTTTTTTCATATATTTATATATATATATATATATATTTATCAGAAGAAAGCATTGGGAATTATGAAAATATCTTTTTTTTTCTTTATTCTTTTTTTGATGGATTTACACATTTTTAGGTTGACTTGAATACGATTTGACAATTTTTTGAAAATCTCTCTCTGTGTATGTAAAACACGATACAAATTTTGTAGCCACTCATCTAAAAAACTAAAGCATGGAACTTCATCAAATTCCATATTTAATTAGACTTAAAAGACTTAGATCCTAAAAAGATAATTTAACCTTTAACTGATGTCTCAGAAATTGTCACATGATTAGTGTAAAGCGGTCTGTGAGACCGCTCCATCGAAAGATGAATAAAAGCCGCGATTAATTCATAGGATGTTGTTTTTGTACTAATCATTTTGTACAGGAATGTTATAATTAAAATTCACCTATTCAAAAGTCTCTGGTGTTAGTACTAAAGTTCCAAACGAAACAAAATTTCAGTAGTGTTTGTAGATAAACTGAAATTTGCAAGTTAAACTATGAAAATTGAAAAAAGCACCGGTCTGTGAGACCGGTAACATCAGTTAAAGGTTAAATAATGTATTCCCCCCTCCCTATTGCTCAGTTTAAATAATGTATCACCCCAACCTGCTGCCCTATATCGGAACAGGGCAAAAATTATATATTTTTTAATAAATTCACTTGCTAAGCGCTGTTTACCTAGAGTACAAAATCAGTAAATTTTTCATAATAGAGTTCGGTGCTCACGCCAAATTAATGTACTGTAACTGAAATTTTTAGGGAAAAACATGCAAAGCAGTCAAAATATTAGGCGTGATTTTCAAGATGAACATTGAATGCTTATTATAGCACTAAAAATATTAAAAAATTTTTACTTTTATACTTATTTCAATTTGCGAATAAATAAAAATTTCACAGTGAGCTCGTAAAAATCGACCCCGATCACATTTCTACTCTGCATCTATCGCGCTATCACAGTGAAAAAATAATATCTGAGCCTCAGATATTATTTTTTCACTGTGGTAGCGCGATCTGAGCTGTGTTCCTATTAGAGGGTCTGCACGGGCCTGAATTTCCGGGCCCGGTCCGGCCCGTTTATATTTTCACTGTTCACGGCCCTGCCCGTACAAAAATCAGTGAAAGCAGGCCCGGCCCGTGGAAAATCAATTAAATGAGGTCTGACTCATTTCCCACAAAAAATTCAGGTTTTTCTAAACATGCAATTAAGAGTCTTTTAAAGTATAATACTGCATACATATTTATGGGTTAATTTTACAGTATATTTTAAAATTACTATGTGTGCGCAAGACAGAAAATACACAATTGCAACATTAATGATTACTTAGTCTTAGGCGTTTCAAAATTAAATTAATGTAATTTAGAATAAAAGAAAAAAAAAGGAGAGTTAAAAAACATAACTTTTGAAGCTGTATATAATAAAAAGCAGATTTGTAAAAATATATCTCTGCTATTTAATAAGGTTTTTCTCAAATCCAAAGGAGCTACTTTTTGATACATTTCTTTTCGGAAACGCATAAGATTGGCAGGTGTTCTTATTCAGCAACTATATAATCGAGTAACATTAGCCGTTTTTTGATAAATGCAATAAATCTTTGAGAATATATTCTCAAAGCTAAAGTTTTGAATCGAATTTCCAGAAACGATAGCACGGGAAAGGAGAAAAACCTGCAGTCATGTGACAAGACTCTCTTATATCTCAATAAGTAATTGATTTATAAAAAATGGAAAACGCTGATTGATTCCAAATCCCTTCAATAGTCAGGCCTGTCAATTTTATGTCTTTACAGTTAAAAATGAGTCAGGAATTGTCAGAAAATTTCTCACTATTGAACAGTGAATTTGAGTACAAAACATATTGCCTTCCCTTGAGAACAATAAAGTCCAGTTCCGGCCTTGCTCGACTATGTAGAAAAAAAAAAAAAAAATGCAAGCCTGATCTCGGCCCGGCACGAGTCTTCTGAAAAAATTAATCCCGGCCTCAAACACCATTTAACTGTCCGATTCTGATCTCTACGCTGGACATGTTACATTTCTGTATTAATGTTTTCAAACTAACATCGGCTCGTGACGCACATTTATACTTATTCTCGCGAAAGTGACCTTCATTGAAAATGGCTCATATTTTATTGGCTTCGATTGCATTTTTATAGTGGGCCGGCAGGCCTGCTTAATTTTTTTTATCGGTCCGGTGCAGTAGGCCCGTTTATTCTGTTTCTCGGCCCGGCCCGTTTGAAAATTCGCCTTCACTTCGCCGGCCGGTACTGGCCTCGGGCCCGTGAAGACCTCTAGTTCCTATCCCGTCTGACAGAATAGTTGAACGGGTCTGCGTATACTTTCAAAATATAAATATTTCGAAATTGGTGAAATGCTGTATTATAAAGGTTTAATATTTTACCTGGATTCATAGCGAGCATTCCGCCAATATCAGGGCTGCGGAGTCGGAGTCGGGCCCATTTTTGAGCGAAGGAATCGGTGTCGAATCTGTTGAAATTCCCGGTGTCGGAGTCGTCCATTTTATAAGCAGGTCTGCCTTGTCGGAGTCGGCCCATGTTTGAGCGAAAGAGTCGGAGTCGGATCTGTTCAAATTCCCGGAGTCGGAGTCGTCCATTTTTCCCACCGACCCCGCAGCCCTGTCCAATATCAGCTTATTAAGGCTGTTCTTAACTGCTCTGCTCAACAAGCGCAAAACGTTTTGACACATTTAAAAATTCATTTTTTAACGGAAAGATATAAAATTGGAAAGCCTGGCCATGGAAGCGATTTGGAATCGAACTGTTTTTTCCATTTTTTGATCAATCCATTACCTATTGAGTTTTAAGCGATTTTGATCACGTGACACGGCATTTTTCTCCTCCTTACTGACTGGATTTTCTTCTTTCGCTCGGAAGTTCAGTTCAAAATGCCAACTTTGACAGTATTTTCTGAAAGATCTATTGTGTTTACAAGAAAGCGGAAAAAACAGCTCTATTACACAGTTTCTGAATAACAACACCTTCTAGTTTCATGCTTTTCCGAACAAAAATGAATTAAAACTTATGTCAGAAAGTTGACTCTTTGGATTTGAGAACAGCCTTAACCCATTGTAGCACCGCGTTGCATATTTGCAACATACCCAAAAGTCAATGCTACTTATACAGGGTGTCTATAAAATAATGTCCCAGTTTCAATGTTATATTATAACAGTTTAATTTAGACTATTTACAACAAATCACATATCATATGAAAGGTAAACTAACCTAGTTTTTCTTGCTAATGTTCAATAGGTGCACCTTTAGTTATACGGCACACATCCAACCTGAAGTTCAACTCTTCCCACACTCCGGCTAACAAGCCCCGAACCATGGAAGCAATAGCCTCTTCAATTCTGTCTCTCAACTCTGACCAATTATCAGGTAGTGGTGGGACATAGACCCGATCTTTTATAAAGCCCCAAAGATAAAAATTGCATGTTTCTAACGGATTTTAAATCTCCAGCCCAGCAAGAATGCTTAACGCTCAGGAGTCGCCATTTTGCATATGTGTCCAGGGATATGTTTAGGAAAATTTTAGGTCCTTTAAAGGACCCTTCACAAAATAATTTATCTTAAAACCGGAGCCTTCACAATTTTTTTTTTATCCCCAAACAGGACCCTTCACAAACCATTTTATCCCAAAACGGGACCCTTCACAAAATTATTTTTCTCTTAAATAGGCCTTTCACAGAATTTTTTCACCTTCAAATTGAACTTTTCACAAATTTAGTCATTTAAAAATAAAATCTGGCCTGTAAGTAAGCAGTTGAACTCACTAAAGAGCATATTACTTAGCTTTTTATGCATGAAGGATAGGACATGAAGACATCGATAATTTAAAATTCACAAAATTATGACTAGAATTTTCACAAAAATAAGAAAAACTTCACAATTTCACAAAAACAGGACCCTGTGAGAAAAGTCTGGATAGACCCCTGGTGGTACTTGCAAGCGAGTCAATAACAAAGCAGTACTCGCGCATGCGCTTACCTAAAACTGTTTGAGTTACTCTTTATTGGTGACCTTGAACCAACACTCTACAACGCTTAAAGTTTATTAAAATTTATAACTGGGACATTCTGTTATGGACAACCTGTACCTCAAACAACAATGTACAACCCATGGCTTTAAATGATGATTTTATTTGTTGCTACTATCTTCCAACACATCAGTTAATATAAATTGTAAATAGAATTCTCAACAGACGGCGATCCTGAGTTCATTTTTAATGCCAAAGTTTTATTTATCATTTGAGCAGTTTCACATAGTTATAGCTAAAATGAACTTCGTAAATTTTGTCACATTAAAAAGGCTGGAGACGTCCAAAAATAGATTTTTTACGAATGTAATTTCATATACAGTAGAACCTCGATTATCCGAAGTAATTGGGACCGACCCTCTTTCGGAAAATCGAAATTTTCGGATAATCGAGAATGCTTCAATTTTAAGATTAAGGAGAAATGTATGCATTATTTCTTATTATGGTAACAAGTGCTTAATAAAAATAAACCATTAGCAAAATAGAAACAATAATAAATTACCTGAATTTTAATTTTAAAATTAAGTACCTTTTACATATATCACAAGGGTTTTAAAATAATGGTTTGTTGGTCGCAGTTTCGATTGCCTTTGCTTTGAAGTCCTATCGCGGAATTTTTTAATATTATTAGTTCACCAGTATCACAGCCTTGCCCAACCTGTTGCAAAAAATTCAAAAGCTTCAGAATTGGTAATTTGTTCGTTTTCTTCGTTCCACACCGCAGCTTGAGAGAGCTCAAGTTAAATTCAAAGGAACTCTAAGGAAGGGGTCGAAAATATTTATATATACTCGTAGTTCGGAATGGACCGCTTGCACACAAGGAATATGATAGTTAAAACAAGTTGAAAATTGCTCGTCAAACGTGGCAAATGAGGTGCGTTCGTACTATAACTAGTTTTATCATTATTTTTTGCACCCCATATTATACTGAATGTATAATTTTTTGCGCTTCATAAAGTGCATAGTCTGTAGCATCATTAAAATGCACTTGCAATAACTTTTTTCCCATTCCCCGTAATGTAACGGAACACTTTTGACTGTCCCTGTCATTAAACTATACATCCGATTTTCCTAAAATTGGAAATGGCTCGACAAAATTTTGCAACAATTATATACTTAAAATTTCAGACCATTCGGAAGGCTGTAACATCATTAAAATACACTTGCAATAATTTTTCCCATTGGCCGTAATGTAAAGAAAAACTTTTGACTGTCCCTGTCATTAAACTATACATCCGATTTTCATAAAATTTCAAATGGCTCGACAAAATTTTGCAACAATCCTATATTTAAAATTTCAGACCATTCGGTTGGGTAGTTTTTGCTCTGTTATATACGGACAGACAGACAGACGGACGGACGGACTGAACGACGACTATAGGTGCTACGTATTTATATAACTACGAACGCACCTAAAAAGAAAAGCTTTCAAAATGTATTCTGCTCACAAAGAATGTAATACTTAAAAAGGTTTCAAAATGGATTTCGGTTAATCGAGAGTTTCCGTTAAAAGAGTTTCGGATAAAATGGGTTCTACTGTATTTTACAATTTTGTATTAGAAAATTGACAAGTATGTAATTTTCTGTTTATGGCAGGTAAACAAGTCGGAAATTGTACGTCAAACGTGACAAATGAGGTGCGTTCGTACTATAACCGGTTTTATAAATATTCAGATCTTGGTGCAATTGCAGTAGCTGTTGCACTCTTAATGCAAAAATGCATGAATACAAAATTTATTACGATTCTATATATTAAATTCAGTAATACGGAAATAATAGGATTCCATTCTAAAGAGGACGTAATGACCATGGCAACGTAGAATCATTACCTGTTATAGGATATCATTGAATTAATTACGTATAATAAGATTTAATAGAAGGAAGGAAAGTTTTATTAATACCCCTTTTTTTTTAGCTTGGATTCGATTTTCATAAAACTTGAAATGACTCGATAAAACTCTGCAGCGATCATATATATTAAATTTCAAACCATTCGATTGGATAGTCTTTGCGCTGTTATGGCAGACGGACGGACGAGAGGGCGACTATAGGTGCTACCTATTTATATAATCAAGAACGCACCTAAAAATAATATTCGAGGTGTGTTCCTATCCACACTGATAGAATATTTGGACGGGTCTGCGTATAATTTCAAAATATAAATATTTCGATACCGTATTTAAAAGGTTTAATATTTCGCCAAGATTCAGCGATATGATCTTGTTATTAGCCCTTTGTAGCATCGCGTTGCCTATCCACAACATATCCAAAAGTCAATGCTACTTATACAGTGGGTTTTAAAAGACGATTTTTATTATTGCTACTATCTTCCAACACAGCAGTTCATATAATTTGTTTATAGAATTCTCAACAGACGGTGATACAGAGTCTTAATTTTTAATGCAAAAATTTTATTAGCCCCCGGTATGCTATTTCTTTCTCCCAGCTTATTTTGTCTCCAATAAATAACGTTACCTTGTATACGCCAGCCGTAAAACAAAATCCGATGTTTCATTGTGCGATTAAATACTCTACAGCATTTGTTAAAACCTCTAAGCATAGCACATTTTCAATGTTTATACCGTCGTATTGGGAAAAAAGTACTTTTTAATGCAATTTGTTTGAAAACTGCATCTCCATTTGTTTTTGAACTATTAATTTTTTTGTAGTTTTTAGCGACATTTGTTTCATTTTGGCAACTCAAGTACTCCATTTCTGTAGAAAGTAAAGAAAAAATTGTTGAAAAATAGCAATTATATCTTTTTGTTGCCATTTTCTCATAAAAATTGAAAAACAAAATTAATTAAAATACGTGCTATTTTGAGAAAAATATAAATGAAGGATTTATGACAAAACAGGGAGCTATTATAAAGTATATTTAATTTTAAGTATCTATATTAATGCACATGACGTCATTTTACATAAAATAAAAGCGTATGCTTTAAGTCTTAAAATTGAAATGTTTTGCAGTAGAGTCCCGATTATCCGAGTCCCGCATAACCGAGTTATTTTCTTCTGATGGACTGGTGGCTTCTATTATTATGAAACAGCCATTATAAATGAAGCGTTAGGTGAAGATGAAAGAGCAGTCGTAAAAAGTTAGAACTCTGATTTTCTGGTGAGAATGGAAAAAAAAATGGCCATAAAGTCCACCAGAAGAAAATGAAGTAATGGAAATGTCGGGGACGACACTAAATTCTGAAAAAGCAGAATTCCTGTTCTCTAGTTTATTATTTGAGCAGTTTCGCATTGTTATTGCTAAAATAAACTTCGTAAATTTTGTCAAATCAAAAATGCTGGAGACGTCCAAAAATAATTTTTTTTTACAAAGGTAAGTTCGTATCTCTCTATTCTAAAAAGAAGAAAAAAAACCCAGAAAAGTAACTAACGCTGTCACCGCAGCGTTAAGTGCATGCGCATAATACTTTCGATTTATTTTGTACGAATTATTGTTCGATAAATAATGTTATAAATTTTGTATATACTTGTTAATTAAAACAAATAATTTGCATTTTAAAAATAACATGAAAATATGCATGATGGCGCATTAAAATAAAGAAAAGAATTCATGTATAAGTTGTATGTGTTTCTGAAAATATCTAAAACTCGATCAAAACATAAAATGTAAGAGTAAAATTTCAAAAAACATTGCTTTCAAATACCTTGGTTCTGAATGTTATTCCCAAGTAGACGGAGATTTTTAACCTCGAACTCAAAGGGAAGATATTGTCCGCAGTGTCGGTATAAAAGTCGAGAGGCAGCGACATTTTCAACCTAACCATTTTATAGAAGCTGATTTTCAAACGTGTAATTGATTTTACTTATCAATCCCCAAAAGAGCTGTAAGCTGTCGCGATAGCGGTGGATAAGGCCATGGTAACCGAAAAATGTCTAATTCAAACGGCAACCCGATTACAGAAGATAGTCGCCGTTCGTGATAACATCATTCAATATTCCTTAATCGAATAACCTTTTTAAAACGGGATTCGTTACCATGTTTTTAAAGACTGCGAAATCCGAATTGGGAAGGCGGGTGGGCGTAGCTCGCAGGGGGAAGAATCCCTTTAGTCTCCTAGTACTTTACAATATTGTATTAGAAAATTGACAATATTTATGAGAAGTGTGTAATTTTCTGTCTATGGACGATGTAAAAAAGTACTTTTTCGTCAATATTTTTTATTTTTGTTCTATTTTTTATTATTATTGTTACTATTATTATTAGCATGCTTAAAATCACGTGTTCTAATATCTGAATAAATATTTTTCAAATCGGTGTTGTCTAGTCAGTGTTTTAAGATTCCACTGAATAAAATTCAGTGTTTTCATATTCAGTATTCAGTCTAGCACCCCCCCTCCCACCCCCACCCCCCGCATTAATAAATCTATCCCTTTGATAAATAATACACTCTGCTTCTCATATTATCAGCATATCTTTAACGATCCTTTACCAGGGCACGAAATACAACCATTCTGTTATCGGATTGTAAATTTTGGACCAAAACATTTAAAACCTTTTGTAGAATTCTAATGAAATAATTGCGTTAACGGCGTAACTGCGAAAATCATTGAAGAATTGAATAGCCCCGCTGTTAAAATGGCAGCGATGTTACTGATCGATAGTGACACAAAGCTACAACAAGCCTATTTGCATGGTTTCCATTCTCATGGAAATTTCAAATCAGATAACACAAATTTTCGAACCGATATTTCGCGATTTTTAAAAATGTGGGTCAAATTAACATTGTAACTAATCAACCCGTGTTTCTAGAGAAAAATCAATTGTTGTTCAAAAGCCTTTAAAGTAAATTGATTGTTTCCAGATTTCAGATAAGTGTTCTAATCAAAGTAGCTTGTTGTTGCACTTTCTTGATTAAATAAAGGGCTAACCGCGGTAAATTACGTCCATATTTTTTTCTTCTGGAAAATTGGGGAATCTGTATTTGATCTTTCTAATGGAAAACAAAGGAAATTTTATGTGCTACGCATAATTGCGACATTTTCCAATTTTATGTTCTTTACATCAAATGATTTTCTTTAATTTGTTAACGTATGAAATTCCTTTAGAATACCTTAAAACAGTGAAAAATGCTACAGGTTTCGTAGAAATTAATTTTTGAAACTAATGCGCATACTAAGGATGCCGTACCGGAACAGGAGTAATAACGAAATCAATCCTGCTTCCGCTCTTGTAGTGGCAACTTGTCATGTATTTTTAGATTGTAGAAAGGTTCATTAGGTCGAAATGTGTACTTTTAAAATGTTCTGAAAAAATTATGCATCATAAGCATACTTTGTATAAAAATTATTTTCTAGTATTGTATTAGCCTCTGGTACGGTATGCTATTTCTTTCTCCCAGCTTACTTTGTGTAGTCTCCAAAAAATAACGTTACCTTACAGAAGCCAGCCTTAAAACAAAGCACTACGATTAAATACTCTATAGGATTTTTTTAAACTTCTAAACATCGCACATTTTCAATTTTTAAACCGTCGTATTGGAAAAAAAAAAAAAAAGTAATTTTAAAGGCAATTCGTTTGAAAACTGCATCTCCATTTATTTTTGAAATATTAATTTTTATGTAGTTTTTGGAGCCATTTGCTTAATATTGGCAACTGGAGTACTCCATTTCTGTAGAAGGTAAAGGAAAAATAGTTGTAAAATATAATTATATATTTTTGTTGCCATTTTTTTCGTAACAACCGAAAGAAAATGTAACTAAAATATTTGCTATTTTGAAAAAAATATAAACAAATGATTTCTGTTAAAACATGGAGCTATTATAAACTATATTTAATTTTAAGTATCTATATTAATGTTACAAACAAATGAAGGCCTATAAACATTAGACAGCCTTTTTTGGGTCGAGTTTCTTAAATGACGGCATCTTTTTGCTGCGTTTGTGTATTATTTCGCGATAGTGACGTTCCTATGCCTACTTTACTGTAGATTTTAAGAGTGGATCGTAAGCGGATGCGAATGACGTCATTTTACATAAAATAAAAGCGTGTGCTGCAAGTCTTAAAATTGAAATATGTTTTGTACTAATTATATATACATATATTTTTTTTCATCGGGGGCGACACTAATTTCTGAAAAAGCAGAATTCCTGTTTTCTAGTTATTTTTTATTTGTTTTTGCTTTATAGCCTAACTTGGTTTAAATTAGCGGTGCACAACCTTTTTGAGAGAAGGGCCACTTACAAAAATGTTTGGTTTGTCGAGGGCCACATCAGTAACACAGACAGAATTCTATATCGGGGAGGTTGGGAGGGGGAGGAATAACTCTTTATTCTTGAAGAATAATGATTTTTTGTATAAAGTAAAATTAAACAAACAGAAATAAATAATTCTATATGCAGGGCTTCTTCACATCTGTATGAATAAACAGGACTTTTTTCCCACGAGCGATTGGAGAATTACGCGTTATTTTTGCCACCAATTAACAAAATTTGAAACTTTTTCCAACAATTGTCTAAATTCGTAATTTTTTTTAATGCGACTGAGTGACAAAATTCGCGATATTTTCTTTCGATGAATTGACAAAACTCGCGATTATTCCGCAGCCGATCAACAAAATTTGAGATTTTCCCGCGTCTGATTGACGAAATTCGCGATTTTTCAGTCTCCGATCAACGAAATTCGTCATTCTTAATTGACTGACGATAATTATAATTTTTTTTGCGAAAAAGTCTCGAAATTCGCGATTTTTCCGCCGCTGATCAATGAAATTTACAATTTTTTCCGCACTTCATCGACAAAATTCGCGATTTTTCTGTGCCCGAAAAACGAAATTTTAGATTTCCCCCACTGAATTCACAAATTTCGCGATTTTTCCGCACTCGATCAACGAAATTCGCGATTTTTCCGCACTCAGTCAACAAAATTTTCCATTTTCCGGACTCGATCAACAAAATTTTTCATTTTTTCGCACTCGATCAATGAAATTTGTTATTTTCGTGCGCCCGATCAACGAAATTCGCTATTTTCCTGCACCCGACCATTGAAATTCGCAACTTTTGCGCTCCCGATCAACAAATTCAGGATTCTTAACTGACTTCGACGAAATTTGTAATTTTTTCCGCGACAAATTGACGAAGTTTGCGATTTTTTCTCGCTATTTTTCTGTAAATGATCAACGAAATTTGATATTTTCTGCACATGATCGACAAAATTCGCGATTTTTCAGAACCAATCCATGAAATTCGTGATTCTTAATTAACTGACAAAATTTGTAATTTCTTCCCACTTTAAAGACGAATTTCGCGATTTTTTCTCGAGATAAATTGACGAAACTCTTGATTTTTCCGCACATGATTGACAAAATTCGCGATTTCTCTGAACCCGATCAGCGAAATTCATGATTCTTAACTGACAGATAAAATTTGTAATTTTTTCCTGCGGAAAAATGACGAAATTTGTGATTTTTTCTCGCGATGAATTGACGAAACACGCTATATTTCCGCAGCAGATCAACGAAATTCGGAATTTTTCAGCACCTTATCGACAAAATTCGCGATTTTTTCGCACTCGATCAACGAAGTACGCGATTTTTTCCGCACCCGATCAACGAAATTCGCGATTTTTAAACAATTGTCGAAATTTGTAATTTTTCCCGCGGCAGATTGATGAAATTTACGATTTTTTTCGTGATATATTGACGAAACTCGTGATTTTTCTGCAGTCATCCAACGAAATTTCAGATTTTTCCGCATATGATCGACAAAATTCGCGATTTTTCAAAACCCGGTCAACGAAATTTGCAATTTTTTCCACCGACAAATTGACAAAAACTGCGATTTCTCCCGGTTATAAAACGACGAAGTTCGCGGGCCACGAGTTAATACATCGCAGGCCACTTTTGGCCCGCGGGCCACAGGTTGTGCATCCCTAGTCTAAATGACCAAAATTGAAACATTTTAATAAAGGCGCATTTTTTTCAGATTCATTTTTTAAACTGGTGGATGTATAGTCAGTACACCCCTCCCATCTAAAAAACACCTGCTTTCATTCGCAGACCGTTTACGATAAAATCACACAAAATGAGTGTCATTAGACTTAAAAAGTTTTCTTTCAGAATATGAATGCAACTTTTTTTAAATAGGGACCGTATAAACATTGAATATTTCACCAATTTCAATTTCTCAAAAGGTAACACCCACTTTTGACATTTAATTTGTGATCCTTGCATCAAATCATCCTGGAAAAGTGTATAATTTATATATTTTTGTTAATTCTTCATGAAGTTTGAAGAGGTCAAATTTGAGGATCAAATCATGCTGGAAAGGTGTATAATTTATATATTTTTATTAATTCTTCATGAAATTTGAAGAGGTCGAATTTGAGGACGCTGAATTCAAGTGAGAAAATTTAATTTATATTCCCGAAAAATCATGAAATTAAAAAAATTCGTTTTTAGTGAGAAATACTGAAAAGACGCAAAAGTATTCTAGGTATTTTTTTATAAAACTCAAAAGCATAATTTTAATTATGAAAATTACTAATAAATTTATAATAAGAAAACTATGAATTATGATATGTATCAATTTTTATATAAACAGAATGAACATCGTCAAACTATGCGTGTGTAAGTTTACAGTTTATCCCAATCATTATATTTCGAGCTATAGCGAAGTTTTGCATTTTGAAGGTCTATAAACGGGTCGTATTTTGTTATCATTTAATCACATTATAAGAAACTCAAACACAGCAGCAAGAAAACTTATATGAAAGATTCTTTCACACAAGAATTTCTGTTATGTGCAAATTTATGTAAAAAATCTCTTAAATAAAATTGGGAGACAAGAGTTTATTAGCCCCCCCCCCCCATATGCTATTTCTTTCTCCCAGCAACTAAAATGTCGTCTCCAAAAAATAACGTTCCGTTGTATAAGCCAGCCGTAAAACAAAGCAGATGTATCATTGTACTGTTAAATACTCTACTGCAATTTTTTTTAACTTCCAAGCATCGCACAATTTCAATTTTTATACCGTCGTATCGGGGGGGGGGGGGAGTACTTTTTAATGCAATTTGTTTGAAAACTGCATCTCAATTTATTTTTGAGATATTAATTTTTTTGTAGTTTTTAGCGCCATTTCTTTAATCTTGTCAACTCAAGTACTCCATTTCTGTAGAAAGTAAAGAAAAAATAGTTGGATAATAGTAATTATATCTTTTTGTTGCCATTTTCCCATAACTACCGAAAAAAAAAGTAATTAAAATACGTGCTATTTTGAAAAAAATATATAAATAAATGATTTCTGATAAAACATGGAGCTATTATAAACTATACTTAATTTAATTATTTATATTACAAACAAATAAAGGCATATGAATAATTAGATGGCCGATTTTTTGGTCGAGTTTTTTGAGTGACATCTGTTTTTGATTTGTGTATTATTCAGCGATAGTGACACATGAATACTTTATTGTACATGTTGTTTAAGACTGGACCGTAAATATGGAAATCCTCAGAGGATGCGAAGGACGTCATTATATATAAAATAAAAGCGTGTGTTTTAAATCTTAAAACTGAAATATGTTTTGTACTATATACATATATATATTTACTTTCTTCTATCTTCAATAGAAGAAAGTATTGTAATTGAAATTTTTTTCGATGTTCGGTTTTCGACGGATTTACACATTTTAGGGGTCAGAGATCTTCAAAAACATGTTTATAGAAAATGTATGTCTGTCCGTGTGTCTGCCGCCATTGTACCATCAAAAAGTGTATGAAGTTATGCATAGAATTGAACCATTTTTTTTTTAAATTCTTGGCTATGGCAAGCAGGTCCTCCCTTAATTTGGAAAAATCCATCTGTAGGGGGCGATTTTTTGTGCCATTTTGAATATTGTACCATGGAAAAGTGTATGAAGTTATGCATATAAAATTGAACCAATTTTTTTGCGTATGTTCTTGGCTATGGCAAGGAAGTCTTTCCTTAATTAGGGATAAATCCGCCGTTAGGGGGCGCTGTAATAGCGATTTTTGTGCCATTTTGAATATTGTACTATCGAAAAGTATATGAGGTTTTACATAGAATTGAACCAATTTTTTTGTGTATGTTTTTGGTCATGGCAAGAATGTCTTCCCTGAATTTGGAAAAATTCCGCCAGAATGGGGCGCTGTAATAGCGATTTTTGTGCCATTTTCAATATTGTACCTTCGAAAAGTGTATGAAGTTATGCATAGAATTGAACCATTTTTTTTTTTAATTCTTGGCTATGGCCAGCAGGCCCTTCCTGGATTTGGAAAAAATCCGCCGATAATGGGAGCTGTCATAGCGATTTTTGTGCCACTTTGAATATTGTATCATCGGAAAGTGTATGAAGTTATGCATAGAATTGAACCAATTTTTTTGTACATGTTTTTGGCCATGGAAAGAATGTGAATGTGTTTTTCTTGAACGTGGAAAAATTCCGCCGGAAAGGGGCGCTGTAATAGCGATTTTTGCGCAATCTTCTTAATTTTTCGTAGTTCTGTTGTACACCAGGCTCGTGAATCGACGGGAACTTCCCATGCCGATAAGCCGACTATTCGTGATTTTAATAAATATCATGATCGAGATTAACTCGTTTTTACTCCGATTAATTGACCGAAGCAGAAATTGACGATGAAAGTCAAAGTTGATATAGTATTGAAGTGATAAAAATGAAATATTGACATCTGTAACAACATTTTAAAATATTAAAATATATCTCTCTATTCTAAAAAAAAGTAACTACCGCTGTCACCGCCGCCGGTTTTGAATATTTTGTGACCGGAGGTCTTTCTTCGTTAATATTAAGAAAAATAATGCATACAAAAATATGAAAATCGGTAGTATTATAGAAAAATGTCTCATAAACACGCTGATGCAGACAGTTTTCAAATCGAAGAATTATTTTAAGAGATATTTAATGCCAAAGTTGGACAAAATCGTTCCATTAAAAAAGTTTTATAGGAGCAAAAACTGTACATAGGAATTTAATCATTTTTAGATCATTTTATGCGTCAGAATTTCCCGGTGTGCAGATTGCAGTTAGTTTTTTAATTTGGATAATTTTTCGAGGTTTTATTTCTATTTTAAATTCAAATTTTCAGCATTTCGAGAGATATTTTTTACAAATTTTAGAAAATTGTATTAATTTAAACTTGCCAATTGTATAAACAGCGCAAACAGTAATGTTTGCTTCAAATTAAAAATTTATTTTACACGTGACTATTATAAACAAAAAATATAAAAAGCAGGAACTCATTGAAAATTACGTCATAAAAACTATAGTTACACGTGAATTTTAAATGAGAAAGAATATTGTAAAATAATAAATTCAGTAACATGCGTTAGAAGTCCTAAATAGGAGAATTTACGTCATATTACACTTATTACGTAAAATGAACAGAAAATAATATTGCAAAACAGTTTTAATTTAAAAATTGCGCGAGACATTTACTTGACATTTTAAGATGATCATAATATTTCATTTCTAACAAAAGTATTTTGACGTGAATATTAAAAAGAGAAAGAAAAGTTTGGTGAAAATTACGTCAGATTATAATTGTCAGATTCAAATTATAATTCAATCTTCCGAAATCTTTTTAAAGGCGATCAAATTAGCGTGCTGTTAGAGTGTGCGGTGTCTGAACGGGGGTTGACGAGCGTAGCTCGTAGGGGGCAGAGCCCCCTAGTGAGAAAGAAGAAAGTTTTAGGATTGGCACATCCCTAGTTTTTCATCAGGGACGATGCTCTATTCTGAAAAGGACAATTCCTGTTTTATTGTTTTAGTTTCATTTATACGTAAACGATACTTGAAAGATCTAAATTTATTTTTTTTTTTTCTAAATTTGTTGAAATACCTCCTGGTATAGAAAAAATATATCTTTTAATCTATCTAAAATTTTATTTAATTTATCTAAAAATATATGACTTTATGAAGATTTAATAAAAAAAATATATAAACTAAGGTCAAGTAAACAGAGTTGGGTACTGTACCTTCATGGATCGTATAGCCACAGGTGTAGTTAAAAAAAAAATTATATATATATGTTACCGGCCAAACCCGATTTTAGGCCAAACTAGATTGACCTAGGCCAAACTAGTTAATCCTAACGCGCATCGGATAAACTAGTTTTTCCTAGGCCAAACTAGTTTATCCTAACGCCCATAGGATAAACTAGTTTTTCCTAGGCCAACCTAGTTTATCCTAACGCCCATAGGATAAACTAGTTTTTCCTAGGCCAAACTATTTTGGCATAACACTCATAGGATAAACTAGTTTAGCCTGCTATTCATTGGTCTGAACTAGTTTATCCTAGTCCGATCTAGTTCATCCTAGGCCAATTCAATTTGGCGTGCATTTATTGATCCCAAAGACCGCTTTGGCGCCAACATTCTAGTTTATCCTAGTCCAATTCAATTTGACGTGCTTTAATTGATGCCAACCAGTGTTGAGCATGCTCATAGAAAAAAAAAAAAAAAAGAACGAAAGAAAGAAAACGAACTCATTCAAACTCTAATTCAGTTTCTCAAAAATGAGTCAAGTTCACACTCAAATTCAAAAATTTTCAAACGAATCCGTTCAACTGGAACACATCTATGGAAGTGACCGAAGTTCACTAAAAACTTTTTTTTTATTTGCTATTTTTTAAATATAATAGAAGTTTAGCCTTCAAATTTACAAAATTTTGTGTACTAGTCTTTTAGTTATTCGATGTAAGGGTCTTTACGGGCTCGCCCAATTTTCCATCCCCACACTTGGTCCGGGCTTGGTTTGGGGATTACTTTTTTCGAGAGGTTCGGACCGATATGGACTGGGACTCAATTTTTTTCCGGCTTAATTTGGGACTGGACTACATTCTTCTTGAGGTCTCCACTACCAGAAATTTTCAGTCCAATTTCCAACCCAGCTCATATGAAAATCATTTGGACCGGCAGGATCTCTGGTCTGATGTTCAGTAAAAATATCTGTAGTATTTGGGCAGAGCCATTTTTTTTTAATGTACATATTTTTAAACCGCTATTATTCCACGATTAAAATTTATATATTTCTTAGCCCCGATATGCTATTCCTTTCGGCCAGCAATAAAAGTGTCGTCTCTAAAAAACAACGTTCCGTTGTATAAGCCAGACGTTAAAAAAGCAGATGTATCAATGTGCGGCTAAATACTCTACTGCAATTTTTTTAACTTCTAAGCATCGCACATTTTCAATTTTTATACCGTCGTATTAGGGGAAAAAGTGCTTTTAACTGCAATTTGTTCGAAAACTTCATCTCAATGTATTTTTGAGATATTAATTTTTTTATAGTTTTTAGCGCCATTTGTTTAATGTTGGCAACTCACGTACTCCATTTCTGTAAAGAGTAAAAGATAAATAGTTGGAAAATAGTAATTATATTTTTTGTCGCCAGTTTTTCATAAAAACTGAAAAAAAAAAAACGTAATTAAAATAGTGCTATTTTGAAAAAATATAAATGAATGATTTCTGATAAAACATGGAGCTATTATAAACTATATTTAATTTTAAGTATCTATATTAATGTTACAAACAAATGAAACCATATGAATCATTAGATAGCCGATTTTTTTTGTCGAGTTTCTTGAATGACGACATCTATTTTTTTGGATTTATGTATTATTCAGCGATAGTGACGTCCTATGAATAATTTACTGTAGATACTGTTAACACTGGTTCGTAAATGAGGAATTATTCAGCGGATACGAATGACGTCATTTTATATAAATTAAAAGCGTGTGTTTTAAGTCTTAAAATTAAAATAAGTTTTGTACTATCTATATTTATATGCATTTTTTTTTCATCGGCGGCGACACTAAATTCTGAAAAAGGAGAATTCCTGTTTTTAGTTATTTTTAATAATTTTTTTAAGATGAGTAGAGGCATTTTTAGGTAATAAAATTAAAGTACGGTAAAACATGAGAAAAAATAACCTGCCTATGATGGAATCCCGTGTTTAACAAAAAGAAATATGTTGATTTATGTAAAATGAGGATATTAGTACTTTTATGAAGAATATAATGCATTTATAACAGAGATGAACTTTCTAATAAGGGAACCTGCATATAACGGATTTTTCTTCTTTTCTATGCAATTTCGTCTTAGAAGATTTTATTGTATAGAATTTTTTTAATTTTTAAATCTCCAAGCCGTAGAATGAGGATTAACGATAGTAATGATTCTATTGCAAACTATATTGATTTTTTAATGAATCGCTGTTTGTATGCAAATATCTGAATAATTACTAATACCATTAATTTTTTACACGGCTTGGAAACTTGAAAATCTGAAAAACATTATGCCGAAAAACTTTCTAAGACGGAATCACATAGAAGAGAAAAAAAATTTGTTATAGTTAAGTTCCCTTTTTAGCAGTTTCCGTCGTCTCTAGCAAATGTTTTATGTTTTTTTCAAACGGTTTATTATATCCAATTTGAACCGATTAAAAAAAAAGAATTCCGTTTAAAACGCGATTTCGTCACACACAGATTCTTTAACAAGTTTTACAGTTCTGTATCTCCATCCGTATAAATGGATATGTCCTATTCTTTAAAGAGAATTTTAATTGTGGAATAATAGTAGCTTAAAAATATGTGTTTTAGGTCAAACTGGGACCGGGACTTCGCCGGATTTTTGAAAATTCCAGATATCTGAAGGAATATCAAATGTACTTCTGATATTCTCAATGGTGCATTTATTCATAATTAATTCAAAGCCAAGTGATATTTATATGAGAAAAGAAAATCAATGTTTTTTTTTAATATTTTTTTTCTCACATAAATATCCCTTTTCTTTGAATTATTTATGAATAAATGCACCATTAAGAATATCAGAATTATATTTGACATTCTTTCAGAAATCTGGAATTTTCAAAAAGTTATACTGTACATAATTAATCCTCTAAATTCTTCCTCTCCTAAATTTTATGATAACCTCTCATCCACTTCTTCGGTCCTCCAGCACACAGTATGTCAAATGGAACATATTTTGTAACTATCGGCGGCGGTGAAATGGGGAATATAGGGGACAGTATCCCACTCCCCATCGAATAAAATATATTATACAGGGGTGACGGCAATGTTACTTTAGACAAGATTGGGGCCGTTGTGGTAGTTGGGATCAATCAAAGCAGGTCAAATTGCATTGGCCTAGGATAAACTAGAAGGTTGGTGCCGAAGCGGTCTTTGGAATCAATAAAATCACGCCAAATTGAATTGGCCTAGGATAAACTAGATCGGCCTAGGATAAACTAGTTTGGACCAATGAATAGCAGGCTAAACTAGTTTATCCTATGAGCGTTAGGCCAAACTAGTTTGTCCTAGGAAAAACTAGTTTATCCTATGGGCGTTAGGATAAACTAGTTTGGCCTAGGATAAACTAGTTTTTCCTAGGCCAAACTAGTTTATCCTATGCGCGTTAGTATAAACTAGTTTGGCCTAAAATAAGGTTTGGCCGGTAACATATATATATATAAACTAAGGAACTCAAATATGGTTTTAAAATTGTGTGTTATGATTTGAGAAAATAAAGTTGGTGCCATTTTTAATATGTAAACAGGAAAAAAAAAAAAAAAAAAAAAAAAAAAAGCATTCTTATTCTGAAAGAGAAAAAAAAAACTTTCCAAGTTTAAAAACAAATTGGTTGCAATTTTTCGTAAACGATCGGCGAATAACGGAAAAATTTTTGGAATTCAAGTATCACCACTATTTCCGAATAGTAATATTCGCCCTATTCAATATGCCTTTAAATAAGGCGGGTATTACTATTTGGAAATAGCGATAAATTTGGATATATATATATATATATATATATATATATATATATATAATATACACAATTGTAAATAAAAAAAAATAAAAAAATAAATAAATAACACCCAATTGCGAACAGTGATCCATTCGGAACACTTTTAATTATGACGATAATTTAGAATTTACGATTGTCAGTGCTGAATCCCCCCCTCTTTTAAAAATGCCTGGATACAAGAAACAGTTTGGGGACTTGATTTATTTTGTGAAAGCTTAAGAAAAAAAACTTTTTAATCTTCTTGGAGGGGAAATCTTGTTGTGTCAGCGAGACAAAACTTGGTTTGCTAACCCCCGATATCAGGGTTGCTGGCTTTTAGCCAGGCCAAAAAAAGCCGGCCGGCTTTTTTTGGTTTTAACCACTTAAAAAAAGACGGCTTTTATTAAAAAAAGCCGGCTTTTATTGAAAAAAGCCAGTTTTTATTTTTTAAAGTTGGTTTACAGTAAATTTGTTTTAAATTTGGGTCAATTAATTTTTAATACACTTATAAATATTTTCTACTAAAAAAATAATAGATTTCTATTAAATTTTATCAAATAAATAAGTCTTTATAACTTCTAGAAGACAACTGTGAACGCATTATGTCTGAAAAAAAAAAATGTATATAAACATTGAAAAGGATATAAGTTAGGCTCCGAACTGGTGTTTTGAAATTCTATATTATATAGCTCCACATATACTACTCATTTTAAAGATTATATTTAATTAAAACTGTTCTTAACTGCTCTGCTCAACAAGCGCAAAATGTTTTGACACATTTACAAATTCATTTTTTAACGGAAAGATGTAAAATTCGAAAGCCTGACCATGGAAACAATTTAGAATCGAACTGTTTCCATTTTTTGATCCATCAATTATCTATTGAGTTATAAAGAGATTTTGATCACGTGACAAACATGTTTCTTCCCCCTTTTCTGAGTGGTTTCTTCTTTTGTGCGGAAATTCGGTTAAAAACGCTCACTTTGACACTATTTTCTGAAAAATCTATAGCGTTTGCAATAAAACCCAGAAAAAACAGTGCAATTACATAGTTTCTGAACAACAACATCTGCTAGTTTCATGCATTTCTGGACAAAAATAAATTAAAACTTATGTCAGAAAGTTGCCCTTTTGGATTTAACAGCCTTAATGACAAAATGTAACACATCAAAATGGAAACGAGGAATTAGAAAAGATGTTTTATTTGAGGAGAGTGGTACATAAGTGTATAAAAAATAGAGCATTTAAACAAGAAAAAAAAAAAATTCTCAAAATAAAATTTTGAAAAGCTTGTTGCTATGCATATTCATGCATATGCTATTCATGATGTTTTTAATAATGAGAAATTGTGGTGTTTTTATTAATATGACTATGTATAATTTTAAATGTTTGCTAGAAATAAAATAAGACTTGTATATTAATAGCTCTTAAAATTAAGTAATAAAACATATAACTAAGTAACCATTGTCCTCTAACTTTATAAAGCAGTAAAAATGAAAAAATTGGCAGTTGGTATGGCCCTTTTAAAATTTAGCTGACATATTTGCAATTCTGAATACAAATCACTGGCAAAATCATCTAAGTTTTATTCCAGTATTAATGTCCTCATTATTGAGAAATTGGGTTACTACTTATTAAACTGTAAATCAATTTAAATGTCATTAAAACTAATTATAAACACTTTAAAATGTGCAGTTTATAATTACAATGCTTTATTGTATAAAGGCCAATTATGGCCAAAAAAAGCCAATTTTGGCCAAAAAAAGCCGGTTAAAACCAATAAAAGCCACCGGCCTGGCTTTTTTCAATTTTAGCCGGCTTTTTTGCAACCCTGCCCGATATGCTATTTCTTTCTCCCAGCAAATAAAATGTCGTCTCCAAAAAATAATGCTCCGTTGTATAAGCCAGCCATAAAAAAAAAAAAAAAAAAAAAAAAAAAAAAAAAAAAAAAACCCAAAAACAGATGTATCATTGTACTGTTAAATGCTCTACCGCAATTTTTTTAAAAACTTCTATGCATCGCACATTTTCGATTTTTATAGCGTCGTATTGGGGAAAAAAAGAACTTTTTAATGCAATTTGTTTGAAAACTCACTATTTAAGCCTACATTAAAATGGCCGTTTTGGTGAAATTTTTCGAATCTATTTTTATTATTGTTGTTGTTTTATTTTAAAGAGCAATCTTTTAGATTACAAATCTGTCTTAATTTTATTCCTGCGATTATTAGAACAGGAGTTATGATCAATTTAATAAACAGAAAGTAATGAGTCAACTACTGGAAGTGGTCGTAGGAAGGCCAGGAGAAAAGTAAACAATGTTTCTGTAGATGATTTTCTTACTTTTTTACATAAAAACACTAATAGACCTTAATGACACTTCTAGATTAATTTTATAGCTAAGAAGCAATATCGATCAAAAATCTGTAAAGCGATTTCTGGAAAATCAGTTTTTTCGTTTTATCCATGTTTGATTTTAACTCCATTACCTGAAAATGTTTTAAACATATTTTAGTGGAATTTTCTCAGAATGTTTACCATATGACTCACTGTGTTCTGAAGTAGAATCTGAGCTCTATGTAATAATGCAATTATTTTATAGGTGTTCGAAAAAAAAAAAACCCGGTAATTTTTTGTGAAAAATGTGTATTTTTTGACATATCTACTTATAATAAAATCCGAGTGCAGGGAAGTGTAGGTAACCATGCCGGTGCGAACCACTCTGGTCTGCGAATCGACCTTAGCTAAACGCCATCTTAGGCTTAAAGAAAAACATATGCTAACAGCTAAATGATAATTTCTTCTACTTGAAATCATGTCTGTTCAGCTTATTTTCACATAAAACATGCGTATCATATCTATTTATAATGCATTAAGTTCTAAATTAAAAGTAAGCTATTTTAAACATAAAAATCAGATCTAAACAAACGATACTGTTGCCATTCAGATTCAAATTCCAGCAAATCTACAAACAAATGAATGACTCTTTGAACGCTTCATTTAAAAAAAAAT
The DNA here is from genome assembly GCA_963932465.1 of Maratus speciosus. Classification (NCBI taxonomy): domain Eukaryota; kingdom Metazoa; phylum Arthropoda; class Arachnida; order Araneae; family Salticidae; genus Maratus; species Maratus speciosus. The sequence goes on along the minus strand of OZ010793.1, from coordinate 410,831,016 downwards.
ACAGGTTAACGTCGATGCTGCTCTTAAAATATTTGTAAAAGTATATTAAAACCTTTAAATATTTTAACTTTGTTTAAAACCTTCAAAAACTATCCAATTAAGCTCTAAATTTAAGGGTCAAATCTTCAACAACAACAAGTTCTAAATTAAAAATAACGGATAACTATCGCCATCTGGTGGTGAAAAGATATAACTTAACTTTCGCTTCAGGAAAGTGCCGTGTAAGCCACATTGCATTACATGCATTTTTAATTTGTTCAGCATGATTATTCTTTTGCACAATTTCAGATTTTCTGTGACATTTGTGCTCTGTCTTATATGGCAAAGTAAAAATTATCCGAATTTGAATATCTAAAACTTTCGAATGCATTTACAATAAAGAATTATTTCAATGGCACTTTAGCATTAGTTAAAGGGAAATTAAAGGGGCAATTTTTTCTGTAACGAAGGCTGCGAACAGCGCCTCTGTAGGCCGTTTTAATTCCCAATAAATTAGGCGCTTATGTTTCTTGCTAATTCTTTTGGCGTCATCTATCAGCAATTGATGTAAACAAAGAAACTTTCTGTTGTAATTGTACCATTTTTCTAATGCATTTTATCAGATTTGAAGACCTTGCAAATAAAATGAATATTTCTTATCGGTGCAACATATTTTAATTATCTTGCAGGTAAAATTATGAATTTTAATATAGTTTGCAGCAAAAAAAAAAAAAAAAAAAAAAGAAGTCACGCTAAACAGCAGATTTTTAATGTAGAGGGAACCTAAACAAGCATTTTCGTCATAGAATGTGTAGCTGGAAATGGCGTGTTTAAGCGCTGGTGACTAAACTGTAGTTTACATACTTTTTTCGTTCTAATCATCAAAAATCAAATGATAGTACTTTTTGATTAACACAATGCATGAGGCATCATTTTTTTTTTAAAGTCAGAAAAATATATTTTTTAAAAATTGTTTTGAAGATTTATCATTCACATATTCCGTCATTTTTGACGAGCGTTATGTACTAGTTTTGAAATATTTTAGTTCATTTTGAAGATATTGTAAAACTCCTAGTTCAGTGCACAGGTAAGTGTAATAGTTTAGTATGCAGTGGAAAGGAAATTGAAATATACTTAGTCGAATCGAGTATACGCTGTCTGGCGTAAGCATGAAATTTTGCCAAAAAAAAAAATGGCAAAAAACCCTAATTTGTTTAAATGTTACGAAGATATTAGGATTTTATGTTTTTTCATCATCCTGTATTACAATTGAACTAAAAATATGTTTGTTTATTCAATATTATACATTAAAAAAAAAAAAAAAGCACTTCGAACGTAGGCGAAAACTTTAAGCGAAAACAGTATAAATTAAAAAAATGCTTTGTTGGAAAATTAAAAAATACAGCAAACACACATTTTTTTTTTCTTTTCTGTTAATGAAATCAAAATACTGTAAAACCGCCCTAAATCGACCACTCTTCGTTCCAATAAAAATTGGTCGCTCCGAGAGGTGGCCTCTTAATGGAGGTCGTGTTTAAATTTTAATTGTTGAAAAAAAGGTAACAATTAATGTTGCTAAAATTTATTTTTCACATTAGGAAAAAAAAAATATGAAAATTTAAGTATTAAAACAAAAGTTAATGACATAAGTTAATTACTGCAGAGTTTAGAAAATGAATACATTGACGTTTGCTTTGATTTTATGGTTTTATCTTTTATAAATTTTATTTCCAAGTCCTTTCGAATTTCAGTAAATAAATGCATTTTTTTTTCTTTTTGGGGACGGGAACGAATAATGACAGTTTCATTAATTTCTTTGAGAATTTCCTGAAAGAATAGTGCAGGTGAGTTTATTGACCATCATCCTTAATTTGTCATCAGAGTTAAATTTATTGTCTAAAAAGGCACAATGGGGTTTAAACGCTTAAATGTTACCAGAATAAATAAAAATTCTAAACTTAGTTTAGAAGTTTGATGAATAATGCGCTCTCCAGAATTATTGTTCTAATAAAACCTTCTTCAAGCGACCAGGAAAAAACGGAATTTGTTTCATTTTCTTCAAAGAAATGGGTCGCTCATGGGAGGGAGTTCAACTGGGATGGTCTCCGAATGGAGGTAAAATTAGTATTGAATCTGTGGGAATAAATTTCGTTCCATGAAAAAATGGTTGTCAGGGAGGTGGTCGCACACGGAGGTTTCACTGTAGTACGCTTGTAATTTCCAACTGTATGAAGTACTTTTAAATTCTTACGATTTTGAATTTCTAATTTATTGTAAATGTTTTAGTTATAATTTTCATTTTATAAAAGTCTTGTGCTTTAAAGTAAACCATTATTTTCATAAAACCATGCATTTAACCCCTTGGGGGCGAGCGACCTGTATTCGTGCCGCGTAATGTGCTCAGAATAGATGATTATTCTCACCAGTAAATTTTTATTTTAAATTTTGCCTTATTTAATCGGAGCATTTTCCCGATTCAATTAGGCAAAAATTTCTGTTTAAAAAAACGGGTGATTAAAGATTAAAAATTCTGTAAAAGACTCTTGCCCCGAAGGGATTAGACGTACCTAATCAAATCAAAGTTAGAACTTTGAAAAGAGTATTCGAATAGTCTAATTTTTTCTATTTCTATCTGATATAATGGTTTTGCGTCGATATTTGCTACAATGATCATCATATGTCGCTGTAAAGCGCATGATTCTTCCGAAGCTAATTGTTTTAACTTGTGCCTTCTATTAATGCAAAAAAATGTCTTGTCTCACACATGCTTTGTGTGACAACTAGAGCCATAAAAATTCTGCCATCAAAACTAGTCACTTGTTTTTCACGTTAAATGTTATGCTAAAACGCGACTACTTTCAGTTTATTTTGTTGCGTTGTGTTCTTAATTTGAAAACTGGTCAAGAAGAAGAAATCCTAAAAAAATATTGCGCATGGTGAAATCAAATTACCCTGTCCTTTCTTTTCATAGATTAAGGAAAATTTCTCACCTTTATTCTTCATTCGTCAGCAGACGATAACTTTCAATAAAATCGGCAGTTACAAAACAATTGGCCTTGTAAAGATGAATATCATCCAATGGCATGCTTTATGTTTCGCATAGAGTAGTAGCCAGACGTCGAGCAGATTGTTTATCCTTGACCCTTGGCGAGTCATGTTTTGAACCTGCATTGCGTATGAAACAAAGCTGAGGCGAAATGCGAATCATTCGGCTTTTCTACCTGTGAAAGTTTATGTGAAATAAGCCTCACATTCATGGTTGTGTAAAAATTACAGAGCGTCATCACCAATTATAGATCTTCCGTAAGCGATCGTGTGATGTTTATAAATTTCAACCATGTCAAAATTTGTATGATGCATATTAATTTTGACCATGGCAAAATTTGCATACTTATTAGATTAAAAACAGTTATTTGTTGTTTTTTGCTAAAACAGAAATAATTTTATTCCAAGAGATCATCTAAAAACTGTTAATAAATACAGGACTTATGATTATAATTGCAATTTCTGTGATATTTATATATTTTTTCTATAAATGTTCTTTGACATTGGTGAATCATAATTTTTTTAATACAGTAAAACTTCAGAATACCGTATACCTCGGATCCACAGAATTTGATCGTTATTCAAAGGTGTTCACTATTCAGATTTAAAGTATGTAAAATGTAGGTATTGGGGTGGAGAGAGAAGGGATTAAAAAAGTATTCGCTAACTGGAGGTGTCCGCTATTCAGGAGTGTCCACAATGGAGGTTTCATTGTATATAATCTGCTTAAGATTAGTTTACTATTGCTAGCTTATTCAGCTTCAAATCATCTGCATAATACCAACATTACAATATCCAGTTAGTGCATTGTTAATATTACCATGGCAACTGTTAGACCATCGAGGATTTTGATCAGATAAGCTATAGTGTAAATGAAGCTTATATCGAACTAATGCAGTTAAATTTTAGGAATGTAGCATTTTAAATATGTTTAATGCTGATAATCGAAATTGCAAAGGATTCTGATTATGTTTTAACATATATTAATAAAAATAATTTAAATCAAATAATTGTCATATTAAATTAAGATTTTAGCTATCGAGATAAAATTCACAAAATCTTAGTATTTTTAGCACGATAAAAGCATATTCATACATTTGTTTAGGAACATTTTATTTATTTTTCTTAAAACAGGACCCTTCACAATTTTTTCCATCCCAAAACAGGACTCTTCACAATTTTTTTCATCCCAAAACAGGATCCTTCACAAAATTCTTTGTCTTATAAATAGATCTTTCACAGATCTTTTTCAACTTCCAACTGAACCTTTCACAAATTCAGTCATTTAAAAATAAAATCTCACCTGAAACAAAACAATTGAATCCATCAAAAAACATATTACTTAGCGTTTTTATACATAAAGGATAGAACATGAATATAACGATAATTTCAAATTCACAAAATTATGACTAGAATTTTCACAAATACAGTAAACTCTGTCTAAGGCGGAATCGACGGGGCCAAGGAAATTTTCCGCAGTAGACAATATTCCGCCTTCGACGAATTTTACTCTATGCCTATAGATCCACGGGGACTTGAAAAATTTTCCGAGTTAGACAGATTTCCATCTTACACCGAGTCCGCCTTACAGAGAGTTTACTGTATAAGAAATACTTCGTTATTTCACAAAAACAGGACTCAATGAGAAACGTCTGCACAGACCCCAAAATTGTAAATAAATATGGAACTTTTAGCAAATAAATTATTTTATTTGGCGAACATTGCAGAATCATTGCAAAATTCGTATCTCGAAAGCCATTTAAACAGCGTTATATAAGTAAAATGCAAAATATCGTCGAGAGTTAAAACGCAGTCGCTAATCTTTCAGGCCGTAGCCTATAATAATACTGACTTGACAGATGAGTGGGTTTTCCATTCACATATTTTCAAAACATTGCTTTCATGAAAAAATTCTGATGTGATTTCAGGATATTTTGAATACTTTCGATATTTCTCAATCAATTCGGTCCTAACTCTATGTCTGGGATTTTACGAATAAGAATTTGACTTCAAATTTTTGTTATCAATATCGCCAAATTTTCAAGAAACAGACACAAAGTTCGTCAGCATTTCGAGTCCTGTACCGGCACCCATTTTTCATTGCCTGTAAATCTAATTTCACAGCAATAATTAAACTCACGCAGTAAAGCAGTTTCGGATGCATTGTATGTAGAAAGTAAAATTCTTTTTAACACTTTGTTAGCGGGGAGGCATTTTCAGCGTTTTTGAACGTGTAGCGGGTAAATCCAGTTATTGCGCATGCTTAATAACCTGATAGTAACCTGATAGATGACATAAAAGATTTTTATCATGCATTCTTAACCTTTTCTAAGGAAGGAATGGTGAAAAAAAAAAAAAAAAAAAATCATCTTTAACACTTTCCAACGTAGTTGAAAAGTGTTTAAGAATTTTGTTTAGGGTCATTCCATGGTAACTTACGTTACATTTAGGGTAATTTACTGCAGTAATTTTTTTTTAATACAACAACAAAAAATATTCAAATGTAAAGTTGACATGATTTGCTATTTAAACCTATCCAAAGGTCAATTTGGATGACAATTACCTAAAAAATTATAATGAAAATTACATTTTTTATGGTAACTTACTTTTCTTTTTCAGTAATTTCAGTTACCACAATAAATATAACTGCCAGATTTCAAGAAATTATACTAAATTCAGCTTTGAATAGTTTTAATTAACAAGTAATGTCAATTTTACATTTTTAATATTTTTTGTTGTTGTTATATTACTAAAACTACTGAAGTAAATTGTTCTAAATGTAACGTAAGTTACCGTGGAATAACCCTTTATCTGTACGTCTGTCCTCTAACTCGCGTAAATATAGTCAGATTGCCGTGAAATTGATATGTTATTTGGGTTTACCATGGCATGTTCGCTATTGTATAGGAAGTGCGTAGCATTAAAAGTTCATTTACAGGGTCACTCAACAAAATTCTGTTACATTATGGTCAATGGGGGAAAAATCGTTTGCAGTGTTTTTTTAATGACATTACGCTATTTCAAATGTATTAAAATTAATACAAATCACTGAATTTCACTACAAGATGATTACTATGGAATAGGGAAGGGTCGGCGAACCTATGGCACATGTGCCACTTTTGGCACGCGAAAGAATAATTTTGGCACGACAAGGCTTACTTGTGGCTCTAAATCAGGGTACAGTGATATTACACAAAATACACCAACTTAGATGATCTGATCTTATCTGAATTCCATTAATTGGAAAATGAAGAATTTTAATCTTGTTGAATATGATTCGAAAATTTACACAACAAACAAAATATTTGAAAACTATCAAAAGGAAGAGATTATTAGCTAGCAGTAAAAATACCGATGGTAAATTATGTCAAATTGGAAATTAATTTCAGAGTTATTTAAAGAAACTGTGTTTTTTCATTTTAATATTTTTTTCTACTATTTATGCCTGTAAATCACTATTATGAGTAATATAAAAAATTAAATAGAAAGCAACTGCCAGATAAATCCAGTTCAGTTTGAATTCTGTTAAAATTAACTGAGTATGAGCTTGATATTAATTATTTTTCATTCAAGATGCAACAAACAATTAATCATATTATTTTTTTTTATTAATTTCTAAAATATAATTGTTTCTATAATTGTTGCCGTGGAATACCTACATGTATGTTACCTATTTTGGAAAAAATCTTAATAAGCAATCTTCAAGTAGTTTTACTTCGCTATTTTTTTTCTATTTGGCACGTCAAGGTTATGTAAAATATTTTTTTGGAAAAAAATTGGCACGCGACTATTAAAAGGTTCGCCAACCCTGGAATAGGGCATTCATAGCATTTATCGTTCATTTACAAGGACACATAAAGGAAATCGATTACAGTAACTGTCTTTGAGCAATAAGTGCTGAAAGTGCGTTTTCAATTTTGGTATGCCCTTTTAAATTTAACTAAATTTTTGCATAAATTCTATACCTCGTATACAGGGATGCACAAAAGAATTCACGTATCATTTTCCTTATTAGCGGAAATTGCTGAATGATATTTTTCAATTGAAGTATGTATAACCGAACGAAACTAAAATTTTCCATGCATGTAGTTTATAGATACAAAATCTATACATCATATACAGGGCTGCTCAAAGAATTCGGATACTTTTCCGATTATTAATGGGAATTGCTGAAATTGGGTTTTCAAGTGTGTTAATGCGATTCCAAATGATTCAATTAGACATCCTATTTCAACTTATTAAACGGTGAAGTTATGTTACATTATTCTGGATGTGTTGGAAAGTGTTTTATATTCGATGTTAGATGCATGGTTTTTTCTTTCTTGTTTTATTGATATAATTGATCAAGTGCGAGCTGTACTCGCGCACAAAGGGTTCCATATAATAAATTTATTAATTACTAACTGCAGTATTACAAAAAGTCATTGCTAAAATAATAATAAGATTTTGTAAAAAACTTGGAATTATTCTGTGAATTATTCTTCAATAATTGGCTTCAATAATAGAATACGATTTGGAATTATTCTGTGAATTATTTTTCAATAATTGGCTTCAATATTAGAATTCGATTAGAATGAAAAAATTTTGACTATCGGGAAAACGCGATTTTCTTAAAAACTATGTCACCTAGGATAATCGCTATAGTTTTCCTGCAAGTTTTGAATAAACTACTTACTAACCCTCATTTTTTCATAATTTTAGTCTCGGTAAATTTGGGAAAAAAAGGGGGAGGGGTCATATTTTTGCAGTACATTTTCAACGATATCTCTGAAGATATAGTAGTACCTAAAGTTAAAACATATATATTTTTGAGTTCAGTGTTACGCGATCTTTCGAACGATATATATATATATGTATATGTATGTATATATATATATATATATATATATATATATATATATATATATATATAAAAGAAACTAGAAAACAGGAATTCTGCTTTTTCAGAATTTAGTGTGTGTGTCCCCCCCCCCCCCCCTCGATGAAAAAAAAATATATATGTATATATCAATAGTACAAAACATATTTCAATTTTAAGACTTAAAGCACACACTTTTATTTTATGTAAAATGACGTCAATCGCATCCACTTAAAAATTCCACATTTACCATTCACTTGTAAACATCTACAGTAAAGCATGCATAGGATGTCACTATCGCAAAATAATACACAAATGCAGCAAAAAGATGTCGTCATTAAAGAAACTCGACAAAAAAAAGGCTATCGAATGATTAACAGGCCTTCATTTAGTTTATGATAGCTCCATGTTTTAACAGAAATTATTCGTTTATATTTCTTCAAAATCGCACGTAGTTTAATTACATTTTCTTTCGGTTGTTATGAGAAAATGGCAACAAAAAGATATAATTGATATTTTTCAACTATTTTCCTTTTACTTTCTACATAAATGGAATACTTGAACTGACAAAATTAAACAATTGGTGCTAAAAACTACAAAAAAATTAATATTTCAAAAATAAATGGAGATGCCGTTTTCAAAAAAATTGCATTTAAAAGTACTACCTCCCCCCCCCCCCCAATACGACGGTATAAAAATTGAAAATGTGCGATGCTTAGAAATTAAAAAAAAGCTCAATATTGCTATAGAGTATTTAATCGTACTGCTTTGTTTTACGGCTGGCTTTTGTAAGGTAACGTTATTTTTTGGAGACGACACAAAATAAGCTGGGAGAAGGAAATAGCATACCGTACCGGGGGCTAAAAATTTAAGTAACTTAATTAACCCCTAAATACTTCCTAAAATTATTTGTGAAGGCTAAAAATGTATAAATATGTGTGCCAATAGCCTTTATAAGTCTGCCAAGTTTGAACTTTCCATGTTCCATAGTTTTCGAGAAAGACGGCTGTCACTAATATTGCCAGCTGTCCCGATTTTCAATGGCTCCAAGACCTGTCCCGCATAGCCACTGCGCGGGACGCCAAAAGTACCGATTTTTCATCATGCACAAAAATTCGTCCAAATTTTTTTGGTACCCATGCTATTCGTTAGTTTGCATCAACTGGAACTAAATACAATAAAATGCCTGAAGACATACCTACCTATAACGGAAAATTTTTATAGTCCCTTCCAAAGGAACAACTTAAAATCTAACTGCCCAGGCGTAAACTTGTGTAAAAGGGAATTGTTTGCGGTTCCTGGCGATCCTATTTTCACAAGTTTTACCGTACTTTGCTCTGTAAACCCTGTGTAAACGGAACCTCTTCATAACGGAATTCCGTTTTAAAAGGGAAAAAATCCATTATCTCTACGATGAGAAAACTATACAATTATACCTGCTAAATTAGAATTTTGTTTCAGGCCCTACCGATTATGATTATGTTGATTTAATATAATAAAACCTGTTAATACGGAATCGCGAGGAGCAGAAGAAAAATTCCTTTTTAAACAGGTTTTCTTCTTAGCAAGTATATAATTGTATGTCATTTCTACTGTGGAAACAATGAAATTTTAACGTATATTTCAGGTTTTTGCTTCCATAGGGTTTACAGTATTTTTATGTCCCGATATAGAAGTTGCTGTCCTGCTTTTTTTGTCTCCCTTTCCAGATGATTTTTTTTTTTACACTGGACCTGGCAACATTAGTCATGACTGACAGATTTTTTCTGCTAAATCAACCGTTTTAACAGTTCGCGGGAATACGTTTACTACATTTTTATTTATTGCCGCGGGTATTGTAATTTACACTTTCAGTATTTAACAAATTTAAGGATTGCAATTCGTTAGTCTGCATCGAGTAGAACTTAATACAGCAAAACCTCTGAAGACAGTTTCTATCTATAACGAAAAATGCTTAAAGTTTCTTACAAAGGAATACCTTAAAAAATGTACTCTTTGCCTGGGCGAAAACCTCTTTTAAACGGATTTTTTTTTGCAGTTTCTAGCAATTCTTTTTTTACAAAATTTACTACACATTGATCACCAAACGCTGTGTAATTCGGATCTGTTTATAACAGAATTCTCTAAAAAAAAAAAAAAAAAAAAAAAAAAAAAAAATCATTGTCCCTATGATAGAAATACTATACAGTTATACCTGTTAAAATGCAATTTTGTTCCATTCCCAAGCGATTTCGCTTTTACAGGTTTTACTGTATAAGATTGTTGTGTTTATTTAGTTTGACAAAATTGAAAGGAGAAAATTCCGTTTAAAATAAGTTTTCGTCTTAGCAGGTATAATTGTATGATATTCCTACCGTAGGAATAATGAGATTTTTATGTTCATAGGGTTTATTGTATTTTTGTGTCCCGATTTAGAAACCACTGTCCCGCTTTGTTTGTCTCCTTGTTTTGCGTTTTGAGACGCTGGATCTGGCAACACTAGTTGTAACAGACGGACAGACAAACACTCGAGTGATCTTGTAATGGTTCTTTTTTTACTTTTTAAGTACGGAACTCTAAAAATATCACTATCCTCTGAGTAATTTACTGTCACCATCTGAAAATTTACGATCACTTCGTGATCTGGCGGATTTATTATTCATAAATCGCGACTTCTCGACGGAAAGCTTGAATAGTTATTTTTGCTTTATATAGGGATAGATATTCCGTGAATAAAATATAATAAAATAAAATTACTATTTAAAGTTTACTGGCGATAAAAATCACACAACTGAGGTTAGTCTCTTGCTTTCAACGTTTGTTCTATTCAGGACTATGATCAGTCTCCCGCCTACAAAGTGTTTATATATATATATATATAAAAAAAGTAATAAAGGAAAATAATGCGTCAAGTATAGATTATGTAATACTTTCCAACACATTCAGAATACTATAACAAAACTTCACCGTTTAAAAAGGTGAAATATGTTAGCTAAGGAAACAATTTGGAAAACGCATAAAACATTTGAAAACTCAGTATCGGCAATTACCACCAATAATCGGAAAAAATTTCCACTTTTGTGCAGCCCTAGATATATCCTGTAGATTTTTATATGAGGGGCTCACATTCATAACCATAGTAGACCAAGTCCATTTTGAAAAATAAAAAGAGATAGTCCATTTAGAAGGTGCATAAAATCTGTTTTATTCACTCCCACAGTCAGTGGCGTAGCCAGGAATTTGTTTCGGGGGGGGGGGGGGTCCAAAATTTTTCTTTCTGTTTATATATATATTGTAAAACCTGTCAAGATGAAATCTTAAATATTGCTGAGAAATTCCGTTTTACACAGGTTTTCGTGTTATCAGGTGTATTTGTATAGTATTATTTTCCGTAGCACGGAACATTTCTGTTTAAGACAGAATTCCGTTATAGGCAGGTTCCATTTTTACAAGTTTTGTGTATTTATATAAATATACTTATTTATGTCATATGAATAGAATAAAAATTGTCAAAATAGTAATTGACTATAACAGAATCCTGTCTTAAACGGAAGCGTTACATGGTCTTAATATGAATTGCGATGCAATTAAATTTGCTGAAAACCTGTCTGAAATGGGATTTTCATCGTTCTTTAGTGAAACATAGTGAAACCTATGAAAGCGGAATCTTTCTATAACGGAATCCTGTCTCAAACTAAAGAGTTTCAGAATCCCTGCGAAACGAACAATAGATCTTATTGAGGTAGTGTATCTTAGAAGCATAATTAATTACACTTCTTTCTATGGAAGCCTGTCTAAAATGGAACTTTTTACCAGTCCCTTTGAATCTTGTCTTGACTGTGTATGTATAATAGAAGTATTTCGAGTAACTTTAAGAATTTAGGTCTATCCTTATTTAATTTCTTAATAAAAAAAAAAAAAGCATGGCCGATGTAAAGCCGAAATTAAAAAAATTTAATAATGTAAATAAAAAAATGTAAAGCCGATTTTTATAACTGCAACTAATAATACATAGAAGTTACATTAATATTTACCAATGAAAAAGTTTCACTATGATGTAAAAAGCTGAGCGCATACTGAAGAGTTAAATTTAATTAACCCATTCGCTGTCATCCACTAATATACTCGTGGCTTTAATTTATTAATTACTTTGTCACCACTATTTTAGAATTAAAAAAATTGCCTCATTTATTGGCAGAAATTTCGCTGTATTAGTAAAGCGAAATTTACCTTTCTGAATTTGTGGTAGCAAACGACTTTTAACAAAAAATTTGAAAATTATTACTTTATAGTTTTGGCAGAGAATGGGTTAAATCAAGTTTCATATTACATAACATTTGCCTACAATAAAGTTAGGATCAAGTGGTTAAGTTTGAAACAGCAATTACCATGTTTAATTTCTTGCCATTGAATTAAGAACTTGTGCTGTAATAGATATTGGATAATGATTTCACATAAGTGTCAATCGCACGAGACGTTCATGCGATAAGCCGCACTCCCCATGGGAGTTTTTGAGATAACCCAGATAGCATGAACATTGGCAGCAAGTTTGATTTTTTCTGATATTATCTTGCCGTGTCAAATTTGAATTGAAAAATTTGCAGCAAATCTCCCGTAAGGTATACCATCACCCACTTGCATGAGTAGTTTGTTGTGAAACTGATGCAAGACTGTCTTTAATTCACGAAAGTGACGAAAGCAAAAAATCCCTCTGTTGAGGGAATAGACAATCAGCACATACACAGAAATTGCAGAAATTTTATTCTGTTGGCACCGCTTTTTCTAAGCGCTATACTTATTAAATACCAAAAAATGCTCGAAATGAAAAGTACAAATATTACCTAAACTTGTTTATGGTGATAAAACCGATGCATGAACCGTCTGACGGCGCTTTCGCATCAATAGACTTGATCAGGTCTATGGACTCCTTCGAGGGTGTTAAACGTATAGTGTGACATGGAAAGATTACTACTTTGCAGTAACTTTGCAGTATTTTTGATTACTTGGTTGCCGTTAGTTTGCAATAAATTTGATAGAGTATTAATTTAACTTGCACGACAAGTTAGCTGCAAGTTCAAAGTGTGGTGACTTCGGCGTTTGCGTTATCTTGCTGCAGTCTTGTCATCAGTCTTGTCATGCTGAGCTTACTGCAACTTTGCAGGTTTTCAAAGCAAAACTGTTGCAAATTTTCTGCAAACTAAAAATGCTATGTGGGAAGGTTTTAACTTTAAGAAAAAGATCTTGCATTTTGAGCTACAGAAACTAGTAATGTAAGAAGCACACACATCAAATATAGTTCATGCTGGAAAAAGCAGTTTTGTTACAATTGTCTTATTCAGCCATAATTCTTTTGGGTTTCCATGTTTCATGGCTCGCCACTTTTGATACCATATTCGATCTAATAGTTGCTTCCGATATCTGGTCGTCTTTAAGGAAGTTAAATTTTTGTAATAAGTTTATTTGTGATGGATTAGCACTATTTTGGAAATATTAGAATATGTAAAAAAATGGTTCATGGTCGTTTCTGTTTTTGTACTTCCCAGCCAATTTATTTTAGATGGTTCGAAACAGTTTTAGAACATTCTCCAAGTTCAGCAGTAAGCTTTGGGCGGGTCGGATTTATGCAGCTCTGTAAGGGACACTTAGGAGTTCCGTGGAAGGGGGTAGCGCCCTTCTAGACCATTAATAATCATAAAATTCCGAATCTTCCGATTGTACCCTTAAAAAACTTGAGAGGAGGATCAAGAATCTCATCTCTGTATATTTCAGCATTCACAGTTGCATTGGTAAAAATTTGTCGGTCACTGCGGCCATTCAAAATTATGTTCGTCCATACCATGATTCCACGACCTTTGTATCGATGCCTTTCACGGATTTTTGGAGCCTTATAGCGTGTGATTTTCTCCCTCCATATGGTAAGACGTCTGTAATAAGTCTCTCAACAAAATCGGGATTCATCGGTAAAGAGAACTCGGCTCCAGTCCGTGGTACTTCAATGACGATGATCTCTGCACCACTTTAACCGGGCGCATTTCACTACCGGAGTTAGTGGAATACAAATCATGGGTTTCCTTGCATGCAGTCTGTCACTCACAGTAAACCAGGATAGTCGAGTTCTTGCTGCTGCAGCAAACTCCCTGCAATCTGAACTGACGTCAATTGCCTATTTCTTTTAGGAATCGTTGGCAAATTACAGTCCTGAGAGCCTATTATGGTGATTTTTCTACCTTGACCTGGTTGTCTGTGGACATTATACCAGTGTCTTTAAACCGTTTCCAGATTCTTGACATAACGCTTTTGGCTATTTATAAGTCTTTACAGACCCCTAAGAGTGTCTGTCTTGCTTCCATTCTCCCTATCGCACGCAATTTCTCAAAATCGGTCAAATGTCTTCTGGACGACATATTTCACCTACTAGAAGCGAAAATTTTACCTAATTACACGTACAATTCGTAAAATTAGACTTCAAATTATCCACGTGTGCTCCTTTTCGCACGTGAACCGAAAGAATGTGCTGAGGCTGAAAAATTTGCATATATTTCTGTAGTGAGTATTAATCCCAATTGGACTACGTGATAACGTTGACATTGAGTTACCTTTCTGGAAGTTCCCTTAATAGAATTAACATAAAGCACATTTTTATGCTTGTTCCTTTAATTTTTCTCGCCAGTGTATTTTAAAAGTAGTAATAACAAATAACCAGTCCAAAAATAAAGTTACTTTTATTAATTGCAGGCAGCAGATTTAAAGTAATTGTTAATATTGTCCGATATAAAGTGAACAAATATAAGGATCACGAAACTCAACCAACGTACCGTTATTGCGTTCGTATAAACTCGTTCTTTCCCAAAGTGTCGACAGCAGAACCCCATCGAAGTCCAAGATAAAGAAGTTTTACGTTTAATCTAGTTACAGTAAATTTGTGTAAACGGAATAGCAGGTATACTTGTAATAGTTATCTTTCCGTCTCGGGACATTAAAATGTTTTTGTTTATGAAAGGATTCCGTGTTTTCAGAAAACCTGCCAAGAAGGATTCACAATTGGAACAAGTTTCATTTCAGATAGGTTTCAAACGTTAGCAAGCACAAATATATAGTGTTGTTTTCGTCGAACCTTGAATTGCTTTCCTTTGAGATAGGTCATCTTCACAGATTTGCCTGTAATAGATTTATGCTCTTCAGAGGTGGTGTTATAGCAGCGGTTTCCAACCTGGGGTAGCGTACCCCTAGGGGAACGTGGCGGGTCAGCTGGGGGTATGTGAAAATAATATCGGTAATGGCGGAAGTCACAAAAATGTTAGGAATATCAATGTAATTTGCATCGATTTATTATATGGTTGGGATAAGAAGATTACTAATGAAAAAAAGCATGTTTACGTTATCTCCTTGAGTGGAAAGGGGGGAAGGCGGGCGTGTTTATGAGAAATGGGGGTACTCCGAAATGAAAAACCTAAGAAAGGGGTACGTGAAAGAAGAAAATTTGGGAAGTAAGTACGTTTTAGCAGTTTTAAGGGATACTGTGAAAACGGAAAGTGTTTATAACGGAAACCTGTCTAAAACGGAAAAGTTCGTAGTCCCAAAGAAAGACATACCTTTGAATTATACCTTCTAAGACGAACACCTGTCTGAAGCGGAATTTTTTTATAGATTCTTAGTCATTCTGTCTGAGCAGTTTTTACTGATGTATTTATTTGTATCCATGATCCAGTAAACCAGGTCTAGTTTCGGGGGGGGGGGGGTCTGGACCCCCCCCCCCCCTTGGCTACGCCACTGCCCACAGTAAACCAAGTCTGTTTTCACATACTTTGTCACATATTTCATCTGTTTACAGACTTGGTTTACTGTGGGAGTGAGTAAAACAGACTTTTTGCACCTTCTAAATGACCTACCTCATTTTTTTTTTTCAAAATAGACTTGGTCTACTATGGTTGTGAGCCCCTACTCCGTAATATGTTAAAATCTAGGTCAACAAATTTAGGAAACGCATTGCACAGTTGAAAATTCCCTTCCAAATATTTCCGTCAATAAACAAAAATGTACTCTATATCATTTGTGCAGCCCTGTATATGATCGATAGAAATAAAAAAGTAATGTGCAAAAAGTTATATTTAAAACCTCAGTACAACTAAAGACGCATTTCCAACAATTATTGTTCCTAGACAATAGTATAACCGAATTACTTTGTGTGTCCCTGCAAAGGAACGATTAATGCTATTCACACCCTATTCTGTAATTAGCATCTTGTAATGCACCTCAGTGATAGATGTCAATTTCAATCTGTTTGAAATAGCGTAACATCATTAAAATATCTTGCAAATGATTTCCTTCGTAGACTCTAATGTAACGGAATACTTTTGAGTCTCCGTGTAAACGTACTGACTTCATTTTTATTACCGAACTTGCCATTGTAAATCTCAATAACATATATCAATTATATAGCCATCCTTCTATGCTTATGTGAGTTAGAGAACGGACAGACAAACCGAATTCATAAACACTTTTCAACTATGTTGGAAAGTGATAAAAGAGACGGAAATCCTACAAATCAATGCCTCATCTATTATATATATGTGAATAACACCAAATGTCAGTTAAATTTTTAGCTCATAACTTCTTACTACGTTTCAAGGCCTAATTAAATGTAGGAGGTTTAAAATAGCCATTGGTCTTATTTCAAATATACAACTGTTTATGCACTGTAGAAAGCAAATCTTTTTATTTTTGTGGCAATTGATCGCCGTGTCAAATGGTCTATAAAATTAATTCTTTCGAAACGAGCCATTTTTATAATTTTTGGTTTTTATTGTAGTTTCTCTCTTTTCTCATCCAGACGATTTATTTTCGCATAACGATGTAGAACTTTTCTAAGAACATTTTCATACATTTAATTCCTTTTTTGCGCCATTTGCCAAATTTAAACCAATTCAAATCACCCGTTTTATACTCTTTACATCTATGTAATAATATATTTTCGTTAAACAAAAATTAAAGTAAAGATTCTAAAAGTTCAAGACCAAAATTAATCTAAGAAATACTAATCCTGTTTCTTTGAAGGTAATTCAAAATATTGGTTCTCCATTACGGTGATTAGGATTAATTAATTACTCGAATAATCTATCATTAAATTTGGAATGTAGTTATCGGTGGCAATTAATGCGAATGAAATACAAAATAAATTATACCAGTGAACGTTACATGAACATGAAACTTCCATCTCGCGAGGTACAGCATCATCAAGACTTAATTATCATGAAAGTATCGAATTAAAAGTAAATTTGTGCTGGCTGCACTTTTAGAAAGGAAGTTTTCATTTGTTGGGAAATTACTGCCGTAAATTACATTGAAATGATATATTGTGCCGGTGCCATCGTCCATATTGTTTCTTTGTGTTTTCTTTAATCCTTTATGTCTTAAAGCATGAATTCATGAAAGTTTCATCATCTAAAGCATTTTTCTTGAATTTTTGAAACTACATTAGAAGATTTACACAATCATTTAATAAATTGTAGAAGAATTTTTCAAATTAAAATTAATTAATTAAATTTGAATTTATAGGGATTTTGTACAATATTTATAACTCCACTCAAAAATCTTTTATTTAAAATATTTTTTTTTAGTATTTTATAGATTTAGGAAATGTACAAATATAATGCTCTTACAATAGAAATATAGAAATATTTCCGAACAGAAACTCCCCCCCCCCCCCTCAATCTTTCAACATCAAAAATTTAAAAAGAAATCATCCTTTTAAAAATATTTTTGTTTTGTGCAACCAATAATCGTTTTAGAACACGATAAAGTAAAGTATCTATAACTCATTCTAAGTTGAATTACTATTAATCGATGTATTAAATGAATTGTATAACAAGTTATTTTAATGGTACTTATAAGTGCCTCCAGGACATAAAGGGTTAAGTGCAATATGTCTCTCAATTAACTTAGCACTAATAATTTACATTGTATTTTCCTCTCAACCATATAGCTATAAAATCATTTAGGGTTTTTTAATTTTTATAATTATAAGCGAGTCGAAACCCGTTGAAATTCGACGAATAAAAATGTTTAAAAGAACTGTTTGACTGAATTGATAAAAAATAAACAAAAATAATTAAAATATACAGTGAAATCTCTCTAAGGAGACCATCCATTGGACCTTAAAAAATCAGTCTTTTAGAGAGGTGGTCTCAGAATAGAGGTAATGAATAAAGCAATGTTTCATACAATACATATTACAAAATAGATTTATTTTATTGAATTAGTTTATTATATTTCATGCCTACGCAACTTAGAAGAAATCAATTGAAGTTTGCTTTAATTTTAATAATTAATTATTTTAAACATTCTTTGAACTCTTTAGGAAAATTATTTATTTTAGTATCATCTCTAACAGGTATCGAATTTCCTATCAATCTGTCGATTTTAATGATTGAATTTTGGATGTTGAGTTAGGAGGGGAAAATTACAGTTTCACACTTTCAACACGGAGCGTTATCCAAAATAAGGATAATGTTTCTATCCTTTCTAGTTTCTGATTGGTCATCTTTTTGTCAAAGTCATATAACCAATTTTCAAAAATGGTCGATGTCATCAGTGCTAGCTGGACATTTTTTTCCCGGAGAATTTTGCGATTCCCTAAAAAGAAATAATCGTACATTTTGGCTAAAAAGATGAAAAGTGGTCTTTCATGGAGGGGGAGACAGGAAATACTGGTACTTTAACAGAAGGAAAATTAACATTGAGCCTATAGCCAAAAATTATGGACAAGAAATAAACGGTCTTTATGAGAGGTGGTCTCCTTATAGAGGTGGTCTTTCACAGAGGTTTCACTGTATTATATTGGCTAGCCTAGCTCTTATAAAACAAATATTATTTTAACCAAAGTTTAATTTCAACTTTTCTAATTATTGAAAAATCAAACTTTATTCCTATACGTAATCAGTAACATGCAATTAAGATAATGAAATTATGAAGTTATTCATTGAGGCTTTGATCTCTGGTATTATGTAATGAAAAATCAATGAAAATTGCGCCACTATGACAGAATTATAATTTTTGTTTTCAACGAAATCTTAAAAATAACATCTTTTTCACCGTCGCAAAATTTACATACATACTTTTAATATTCATATTCCCTATTTTAAAAATATTTTAATGTGCATTAGAATAATTAAATATATTCCCAAACTTAATGTCACGTTTGCCTGTTATACAATTTTGCATGTAAACATTAGCACTTTTTACTTGAGGTTCTAATCAGAGTGCCGGGGTAGTCCAGAAATTTCCTTTTAGATGCATTCGTAGTAAAATATTTAGTTTTATCAAAGGAAATATTTAATTTCTACTATGACATCATTTTCAGATACTGAAGCCCTCTGAGATGAGCGTCTCAGTATCAGCGGAATGAAAAAAATATTGAAACGTAACAGCTTTATGAATAAAAATGCGTTATTTTAAATCGTGACGTCATTCAATTCCTACTATTAGTTCACACTTTCCCTATATATATCTTGTTCAAATTTTCAATCGTTAATAAAATATTTATTATTCATCCACTCAAATTCAAATACTTTTTTTTGAACTTGTAGTGGATGACACTTGACGTTAATACAGTTTTTTCAAATATTAATTAATTAATTAAATTAAATTAATTAATTAATTTTATTTTTATATGGGAGAAAAATATTTCTCTTGTTCAAATTTTCAATCGTTAATAAAATACTTATTATTCATCCACTCAAGTTCAAATACATTTTTTTAAACTTGTAGTGGATGACACTTGATGTTAATACAGTTTTTTTAAATATTAATTCATTAATTAAATTAAATTAATTAATTTTATTCAAATTTTCAGTCGTTAATAAAATACTTATTATTCATCCACTCAAGTTCAAATACATTTTTTTAAACTTGTAGTGGATGACACTTGATGTTAATACAGTTTTTTTTAAATATTAATTCATTAATTAAATTAAATTAATTAATTTTATTCAAATTTTCAGTCGTTAATAAAATACTTATTATTCATCCACTCAAGTTCAAATACATTTTTTTAAACTTGTAGTGGATGACACTTGATGTTAATACAGTTTTTTAAAATATTAATTCATTAATTAAATTAAATTAATTAATTTTATTCAAATTTTCAGTCGTTAATAAAATACTTATTATTCATCCACTCAAGTTCAAATACATATTTTTAAACTTGTAGTGGATGACACTTGATGTTAATACAGTTTTTTTAAATATTAATTCATTAATTAAATTAAATTAATTAATTTTATTCAAATTTTCAATCGTTAATAAAATATTTATTATTCATCCACTCAAATTCAAATACTTTTTTTTGAACTTGTAGTGGATGACACTTGACGTTAATACAGTTTTTTCAAATATTAATTAATTAATTAAATTAAATTAATTAATTAATTTTATTTTTATATGGGAGAAAAATATTTCTCTTGTTCAAATTTTCAATCGTTAATAAAATACTTATTATTCATCCACTCAAGTTCAAATACATTTTTTTAAACTTGTAGTGGATGACACTTGATGTTAATACAGTTTTTTTAAATATTAATTCATTAATTAAATTAAATTAATTAATTTTATTCAAATTTTCAGTCGTTAATAAAATACTTATTATTCATCCACTCAAGTTCAAATACATTTTTTTAAACTTGTAGTGGATGACACTTGATGTTAATACAGTTTTTTTTAAATATTAATTCATTAATTAAATTAAATTAATTAATTTTATTCAAATTTTCAGTCGTTAATAAAATACTTATTATTCATCCACTCAAGTTCAAATACATTTTTTTAAACTTGTAGTGGATGACACTTGATGTTAATACAGTTTTTTAAAATATTAATTCATTAATTAAATTAAATTAATTAATTTTATTCAAATTTTCAGTCGTTAATAAAATACTTATTATTCATCCACTCAAGTTCAAATACATATTTTTAAACTTGTAGTGGATGACACTTGATGTTAATACAGTTTTTTTAAATATTAATTCATTAATTAAATTAAATTAATTAATTTTATTCAAATTTTCAGTCGTTAATAAAATACTTATTATTCATCCACTCAAGTTCAAATACATTTTTTTAAACTTGTAGTGGATGACACTTGATGTTAATACAGTTTTTTCAAATATTAACCTTCTTAGGGTCGTGAACTGATATATCCGTTCACTAAGCTGTCGGTTTCACTGCAATACAAGCATTATTTATATTGATATAATTCTACAGATACAAGCATTATTTAAATTGATATAATTCTACAAATATAACGCTTAATTCTCTCTAGGATTATATTCGTATGCATAATGAAGTTTTGTATCTCATGTTGAAAAAATCCTCCTGTTATAGCATTAAAAAAAAAAAATACGGAGAAAACAAAATTACAATTTTGGCCTTTTGCTGGGCAGTCGGGGTTAATTCATTAATTAAATTTAATTAATTAATTTTAGTTTTATATAGGAGAAAAAAAAATTCTTATTCAAATTTTCAATCGTAAATAAAATACTTATTATTCATCCACTCAAGTTCAAATACATTTTATTAAACTTGTAGTGGATGACACTTGATGTTAATACAGTTTTTTTAAATATTAATTCATTAATTAAATTAAATTAATTAATTTTATTCAAATTTTCAGTCGTTAATAAAATACTTATTATTCATCCACTCAAGTTCAAATACATTTTTTTAAACTTGTAGTGGATGACACTTGATGTTAATACAGTTTTTTTAAATATTAATTCATTAATTAAATTAAATTAATTAATTTTATTCAAATTTTCAGTCGTTAATAAAATACTTATTATTCATCCACTCAAGTTCAAATACATTTTTTTAAACTTGTAGTGGATGACACTTGATGTTAATACAGTTTTTTAAATATTAATTCATTAATTAAATTAAATTAATTAATTTTATTCAAATTTTCAGTCGTTAATAAAATACTTATTATTCATCCACTCAAGTTCAAATACATTTTTTTAAACTTGTAGTGGATGACACTTGATGTTAATACAGTTTTTTTAAATATTAATTCATTAATTAAATTAAATTAATTAATTTTATTCAAATTTTCAGTCGTTAATAAAATACTTATTATTCATCCACTCAAGTTCAAATACACTTTTTTAAACTTGTAGTGGATGGCACTTGATGTTAATACAGTTTTTTTTAAATATTAATTCATTAATTAAATTAAATTAATTAATTTTATTCAAATTTTCAGTCGTTAATAAAATACTTATTATTCATCCACTCAAGTTCAAATACATTTTTTTAAACTTGTAGTGGATGACACTTGATGTTAATACAGTTTTTTTAAATATTAATTCATTAATTAAATTAAATTAATTAATTTTATTCAAATTTTCAGTCGTTAATAAAATACTTATTATTCATCCACTCAAGTTCAAATACATTTTTTTAAACTTGTAGTGGATGACACTTGATGTTAATACAGTTTTTTTAAATATTAATTCATTAATTAAATTAAATTAATTAATTTTATTCAAATTTTCAGTCGTTAATAAAATACTTATTATTCATCCACTCAAGTTCAAATACATTTTTTTAAACTTGTAGTGGATGACACTTGATGTTAATACAGTTTTTTTAAATATTAATTCATTAATTAAATTTAATTAATTAATTTTATTCAAATTTTCAGTCGTTAATAAAATACTTATTATTCATCCACTCAAGTTCAAATACATTTTTTTAAACTTGTAGTGGATGACACTTGATGTTAATACAGTTTTTTTAAATATTAATTCATTAATTTAATTAAATTAATTAATTTTATTCAAATTTTCAGTCGTTAATAAAATACTTATTATTCATCCACTCAAGTTCAAATACATTTTTTTAAACTTGTAGTGGATGACACTTGATGTTAATACAGTTTTTTCAAATATTAACCTTCTTAGGGTCGTGAACTGATATATCCGTTCACTAAGCTGTCGGTTTCACTGCAATACAAGCATTATTTATATTGATATAATTCTACAGATACAAGCATTATTTAAATTGATATAATTCTACAAATATAACGCTTAATTCTCTCTAGGATTATATTCGTATGCATAATGAAGTTTTGTATCTCATGTTGAAAAAATCCTCCTGTTATAGCATTAAAAAAAAAAATACGGAGAAAACAAAATTACAATTTTGGCCTTTTGCTGGGCAGTCGGGGTTAATTCATTAATTAAATTTAATTAATTAATTTTAGTTTTATATAGGAGAAAAAAAAATTCTTATTCAAATTTTCAATCGTAAATAAAATACTTATTATTCATCCACTCAAGTTCAAATACATTTTATTAAACTTGTAGTGGATGACACTTGATGTTAATACAGTTTTTTTAAATATTAATTCATTAATTAAATTAAATTAATTAATTTTATTCAAATTTTCAGTCGTTAATAAAATACTTATTATTCATCCACTCAAGTTCAAATACATTTTTTTAAACTTGTAGTGGATGGCACTTGATGTTAATACAGTTTTTTTAAATATTAATTCATTAATTAAATTAAATTAATTAATTTTATTCAAATTTTCAGTCGTTAATAAAATACTTATTATTCATCCACTCAAGTTCAAATACATTTTTTTAAACTTGTAGTGGATGACACTTGATGTTAATACAGTTTTTTTAAATATTAATTCATTAATTAAATTAAATTAATTAATTTTATTCAAATTTTCAGTCGTTAATAAAATACTTATTATTCATCCACTCAAGTTCAAATACATTTTTTTAAACTTGTAGTGGATGACACTTGATGTTAATACAGTTTTTTTAAATATTAATTCATTAATTAAATTAAATTAATTAATTTTATTCAAATTTTCAGTCGTTAATAAAATACTTATTATTCATCCACTCAAGTTCAAATACATTTTTTTAAACTTGTAGTGGATGACACTTGATGTTAATACAGTTTTTTTAAATATTAATTCATTAATTAAATTAAATTAATTAATTTTATTCAAATTTTCAGTCGTTAATAAAATACTTATTATTCATCCACTCAAGTTCAAATACATTTTTTTAAACTTGTAGTGGATGACACTTGATGTTAATACAGTTTTTTTAAATATTAATTCATTAATTTAATTAAATTAATTAATTTTATTCAAATTTTCAGTCGTTAATAAAATACTTATTATTCATCCACTCAAGTTCAAATACATTTTTTTAAACTTGTAGTGGATGACACTTGATGTTAATACAGTTTTTTCAAATATTAACCTTCTTAGGGTCGTGAACTGATATATCCGTTCACTAAGCTGTCGGTTTCACTGCAATACAAGCATTATTTATATTGATATAATTCTACAGATACAAGCATTATTTAAATTGATATAATTCTACAAATATAACGCTTAATTCTCTCTAGGATTATATTCGTATGCATAATGAAGTTTTGTATCTCATGTTGAAAAAATCCTCCTGTTATAGCATTAAAAAAAAATACGGAGAAAACAAAATTACAATTTTGGCCTTTTGCTGGGCAGTCGGGGTTAATTCATTAATTAAATTTAATTAATTAATTTTAGTTTTATATAGGAGAAAAAAAAATTCTTATTCAAATTTTCAATCGTAAATAAAATACTTATTATTCATCCACTCAAGTTCAAATACATTTTTTTAAACTTGTAGTGGATGACACTTGATGTTAATACAGTTTTTTTAAATATTAATTCATTAATTAAATTAAATTAATTAATTTTATTCAAATTTTCAGTCGTTAATAAAATACTTATTATTCATCCACTCAAGTTCAAATACATTTTTTTAAACTTGTAGTGGATGACACTTGATGTTAATACAGTTTTTTCAAATATTAATCTTCTTAGGGTCGTGAACTGATATATCCGTTCACTAAGCTGTCGGTTTCACTGCAATATAAGCATTATTTATATTGATATAATTCTACAGATACAAGCATTATTTAAATTGATATAATTCTACAAATATAACGCTTAATTCTCTCTAGGATTATATTCGTATGCATAATGAAGTTTTGTATCTCATGTTGAAAAAATCCTCCTGTTATAGCATTTAAAAAAAATACGGAGAAAACAAAATTATAATTTTTGCCTTTTGCTGGGCAGTCGGGGTTAATTCATTAATTAAATTTAATTAATTAATTTTAGTTTTATATAGGAGAAAAAAAAATTCTTATTCAAATTTTCAATCGTAAATAAAATACTTATTATTCAATCAAAGTAGAAATTGACTTTAAAAGTTTTTTTTTCTTTTACTTGTTTTCTGTTCAAAAGTTTAAAAAAAAAAAAAAAAGTTGCTTTTAACTGTAATACGAAAATGGCATTCGTAATGATATAGTAACCCCCTCCCATTGTTTCCCACTCTCTCTTCAACAATGGAAGTAACCCGATTGCCACCAATGTGAAGAAATTTCATAAAAAAACTTTTTTAATTAAAATATAAAAATGGGATTGTTTTTAAAAATAGATAGTGCAGGCACATGTACAAATGAACAGCTTTCATTAAAAAAATAATTAGAAAAATCGGTTCAGTGGAAAGCTCAAGGCAAATGACTAAAAAAACAGCATTGTCTTTCAAATACAGTCGGACCTCGTTTTCCCGGCACCCGGTTTTCACGTCACTCCGCTTATCACGTAAGTTTTCCAAAGTCCCGATTTTCTGTATATGATTTTAATGTATATAAACTCCGTACTTTATGTCGTTAAATAATTTTCAACTCCGGATGTCCCGACGGTTTAGGAAAATTGTCCATTTTTCATAATCCATTTTATAAGCACGGCAATTAAGCGGCAAGAAATGCCTTAGCCAAATTTTTCACAAAAGTGTCTAAATTACCCATTGAGATAAATGAGAAATTTTACTTCAATCCTTTATCTGAATAAATTAACCCACACTAAGAATGATCCACATACGTATCAGTCTACTCGCGGTCTTTTAGTTCTGGTCAGGCGCCGCTTTCTTGTGGCTACACGGCGTTTTTCATCCGACTAAAACCGAAACATTGCATTGCATTGAAACGATCAGAAATTATCTAACACCCATTTCTGAAACAACGAAAATTGCTTACAATTCATTGCATAACATTGAAAAATTATTCTAGGGAGCACATAAAGGGATAAGTAAACCTTAATTAATTAATATTTCAGGTAACAAAAAAAAAAAAAAAAAAAGTCATCATAAATCCGTTTTTTATTCTTTTCAATTTTGTTTTTGTATTTATTTTGTTTAATAATAATGTTTTATTGCTTAAATCTGCAAGAACAGTTATGAATTTAAAACAGTCTTAAATTAATTAAAAATACAGCTTTTTATAAGCATATTTTTCTCAAACTCCGGTTACCGCGACACTTCGCTTATGGCGACACTTTTTTCTGGACATTAGAGTGTCGGGATAACGAGGTTCGACTGTATGTAAATTACTTTTAACGCAGAACTACAAAGGATCTTAATTTAACTCCTTTTAACTCAAATTTTGCTAAAATTTATGGCTTTTAAAACACTTTTTTTTATTAAGAATTATTGTCAAAATTAAATAGTACCGTTTTCATGGAAGGATCAGAAAGGTCCAGAGGCCCAACCCAGGCCGGTGCCCAGACTTAGCGTTCGGATTCCAGGTTTGTTTCATCTATTTCCCTATTAAATTTTAACCCTCCCATGCAGGAATTATTTTTAAATGGATGAAAAACGTATTTTGATTCTTACAATAGATTTAAAAGGGATTATTAGACAAGATAACGTTGAATTAAAAAAGAAAAACTATTTAATCACTCTTAATAATTTTCTGTTGTATATAAAGAATAATATTTGCTTGTAATTTGGAACACGGCACACCTGTATAAAAAAGGGACCTATACCTACAAAATCAGGCGCATATGCATATTAAATGAAATATTTCGTTCTGTTAATGTGAGAGTTCGTGCTAAAATCTGCGGATTTGCTATTTACAGAAAAATATACATAAATAAATCAATCCAACAATGTCGTTTGTCTCATTTTTATTTTTATTTATTTATTTATTTATTTTTTTTTTTTTTTCAAATTTGATCAAATTATACCCTGCGTGATATCAAACATTGCTCTATAACATATTCGATAAAATATTCATGAATTAAATGTCTATTTAGAATATATTTCAAACACACACATAGGGACTCTTGCACTTAATTTTGAGTTTTATAAAAATTACAGTAAGTAGACTTTACTATTTTCGAACTATTATTACAGTTAATTAAAGTTTAATTGTTTACTCTTAAGTTTCTGTAAAATTAAATGTAAGAAAAATAAAATTCTTCTAATATTATTGAAAAGTTGCGAGTATATCATTAAGTTCTATTCAAACAAATGCAAAAAAAGGTATAAGTGGGGGCTCTGCTAGTAAAATACACAATCTTTGCTGTGTGCGTTTCAAATATCTTCGAGGCTATTTAATTTTATAAGATTTGTATATTAACTTTTTAATTTTAACTCACAATTTGCATTATTATCAAATAAACTTATATGCTTGTACATTTAGAATTATTCTAGTTTGAATTCAATTTCATTTCTGTCTGTACTTTTCTCTCTCTCTCTCTCTCTCTTTCTCTCCCCCCCCCCCCCTCCCCTGTGTGTGTGTATGGATTTGAGAAAATGGTTTTGGAATTCGCTCTGAGAAAAGGAATTTTCCATTTTAATGATATTATTTTTATTCCAACTTCAGTAAAACAAATCTGCTAATATCTGTGACCACGCCCCGTAATTAATTGAGGAAGCTTGTTGATTTTGCGGAAGCACCGAATGGCAACATTCCAGTTAAATGATTGGCAGCCATGTTCTACAACATTTGCCAGATGACAAGTTCATGGTATCCGAAAGATAAAAATAAAGCAGGTCATATTGTATTTGCCATTGTTCGCCGGGAGAAAAAAAATCCATAGTTCTCTCTTTTTTAAAAGTTCCAATAAGCGGTACCTACATCTGCTCTTTTCTTGGCTAGTGTGTACATATGTTAAGAATATATAACCCGCGCAGTCGGTTTTTATTACATTGCTGATTGATTTGTTCTAGTAAACCTTGATGTACACTAAACATTTAGTTGCCAACTTTTCTTTTTGCTCCTGCAAACTCTTTTAACCGTTAACATTGTTTCAGAATCTGGTTCTGCTCTGCTTACTGCTAACATTTAAAAGAAATCGCCCTTAGATTTTGTGGTTAAGTAAAAAAATGTTTATACGTTTCATTACTTTCGGTGTTGGATCTTTAAAAGCATTTTGGTGTACGGTTCATGTTTTTACCATTTGACGAGTGTATTTTATTTCGAAAATCATTATTCACTCGATCTGAAAACTGTTTTATTATTAAGTTATACATTTGTTTCCGGTTAAGATATAATAGAAATAAAACTTGTTTTTATGCTGCCTAAATAGTTGATATCGATAAACCTATTTCTCTGTTTTGAGTTTAGCCCTTCGCTATATAGCTCATGTTTAGTAACGGCGAGAAGTTTCAAAATATCGATGTATTGTCTTAACGATATTTGCTTGCCTAGTGATTAGGGTGCTGGCTGCTAGACAAAAGGTGCGGAGTTCGAATCCCGACTCAGGCATGGATAATTGTAAGTGAGTAGGATTCCACTTTAAACAGAGGTCCTTGGTCAGTTTAGCCGTCATGCGCAAGACAGTAGCGTCCACAACAAACGAAACCAACCAAGATGTCGACATCCGAAAAATATCAGTCAGAAAATATGGATATATGTGAATATTTACATTGTTATATTTCTCGGAATGATTTATGTTAAATAATGTTTTATTTAAAAATGCCTTTTGAGAGTTTTACAGACATATTTTCAACATTAATAATGTTTGTAAAGTCGATGAGATTATTTCCAGCATTTTTGAGGCAATGCATTTAAAAAAGTGTAATCTAATAGTAAAGCTATTTTAATATCTGATCGTTTTGATGTTGAAGAGTGGATTTTCTTTCCGAAAAGTATTTTTATTTAACCATTAAAATGTTTCGAAATAAGGTGATTAAATCACAGCTCATAATCTTTTAATCCGACCCTCCCCCCCCTCCCCGAAATTGATCTTGATATTTTTAACGTTCTGTTTTAATAATAATTATTATCAACATCAACCTATATTAAATAGCAGAATATTTACATCACTTAAAAGAGGGGTATTATAGCATGTGAGTGAATTGAGAGATTCTGTTAGTAAAGCTTGGAGTTTTTATTAACGAACATTTTTAAATGCAATGATCAACGCAATATACACAATTATGATATTGACGTATTATGAGTTTTGATAACGTATTTTATTTATGGATTGGCTTCGTATTTAGTGAATGATTTTAAACGTTGATTACATATATTATAACGTTAGTAAAAATGTATGCATGCTTTAAATTTGAATGAGTTGCGTACAAGTTGGTGATTTGAATTTTTTTTTTTTTATGACAAAAAATGTAAAATAAAAATGGTACAGTTAGGATGTGTCGTTTGGTTGGGGTTTAATGACACAAAGTTCTTTTAGGAACATGCTGCGCCATTTAGGATGTATTGTGGAATTATCTCGAATTTCTTATAGATGAGAAATAATTATATCTTTGTGGGACAATATCACAAAATACGAAAATTGTAGTCCGCACAGTAAAATGTCTATTAAATGTTAGATAATGCAGTTTTTTTTAAACATTCTAATAAAAAAAAAAATCTTAGAAGTATTTTCAAGAAATATTACGTTCATAATAACACAAAAATAAAGCAGTTAAAAGACTTAAACATTCAGATTGTCATTTTCCTAACATGTCACACTGTGATGTGTGCAAAGTAAAAGGCTTCTGCTATACTGTACAGATATCTTTTTCTAGTTTTTTTAATTTCTAATTATAAACTATACCTTATATAACACATGTATGAGGAAGGTAACAAGTTTTGTATTTTACAAATAATTTTCCATTATTAAAATATGAAAATGAATGTCACTGAAATTGAATGTCATTTTCCTGGCCTGCTCGTTTTAGTTCTTTATGAGGTATAAAGATAGCGCTGCAGGCTAATTCTTCTTGTTCTTGACATAGTTCAAGTCAGAAGTAGTAAAATCATTGCTACCAGCAAGATCTTTTAGATATGTCTTTGAAAATATTATGTTTAAAAGCCTTGTAAAAATTGAGTTGCTTTTTATTATGTCATTTTCCTGGCTTCGATAAATTGCAAATAAAACTGAACATTACACTGAATTTGAGGTACTATAGAGGGAACGTGTTCCTTTAAGCGAAATTAAAATGTTAGATCTTAAAAAAAAAAAAAAAAAATGTGAAAAATGTTTTAGAATGAAATTGTCTTTATCCTGGCGGTCATTATCCGAGCATACATATGCCAAGAAAATGACATATAATTATAATTACATAAAAATGAACTTAAGCTCTTCAAACTTTAACAATTTTACGTGTAAATTCCTTTATTCAGCTGCTCAACTAACATTTTTAAAAGTATCAAAAGCTTTGAAAGATTTAAATTTTCAAAAAATTTTGTTTTCAAAATCTCACATTCTGTGATATTCATCCCTATAGTGTTTTTTAAAGCATTAGATAATTATTTTTCTTTCTTTTTTTTAGGTAAGTGTTATTTGCTCCTCGTGCGAATTACTATCTTCTTTTCTATTTACGAATGAGTTGGTAAGTAATCACATACATTAAAAAATATATATTCTCTTTTTAATGTTGCTTTATTCCTTAAATTACAACATACGTCTTTTTAATCAGTTTTAGACAATTTGCTCAGGTGCATTCGAACATGTCTTCTTCTATACGGAATTATATTACCAGGCCCCTACGTGCGATAGATTTCTCCAAAAGACAGACACATGCACAGACAAAAACTTTCTTTTATTAATATAAATTTTATTTAATAAATTCTTTGGTTTCGGGCAGGGTTCGTTGATATATATCATGATATATTATATATATATATATATATATATATATATGAAAGGATAAAACTCCTTTTTAAATTCAAAATTTCAAAAATTTAATTAAAATCCGAAGTTTTCGTTCTAACTTTAAACCTCATTCTAAAACCAGTTTCTCACCTTGTAACTTTGTTTCCCAGCAATACATCTTATTACTTTCAGATATCATTTTCGGACGATCTTTAAGAGTAAAAATGCTGACGTTCGGAATATTCTCATTCACTTGTGGTTAGCCGATTCCCGGGTCGGCCAAGCCCAGGTCTTGCATCTGAGCCTGGACAATCAGTCAAAAGCTAATCAACCAATTAAAGAAATGTTCCTCCCAATTTTACAACTGTGCCCTCTGCTGGAAAATGTGTTAAACCCCAAGATATTAGCTAAAACCCGCGCCAAAAACGAGAGGAATTTGCACTTTTGAGATGCCGGCAAAACCTATGACGATGTAGCTCCTAAAATCAGCAACATAAGTGGCTCGAGGGGGCCCCGGTCGAACTCGCGAATCGACTGTAAGATGAGCGGCGAAATTAATGAGTTCGGTCCACCAAAAGGTTCCCGAGTCTAATTATTATACAAGTATGACACCCCAAGAATGACATATCTCTGTACGGACACATGCCACGAAGTGAACGGGCCGCGACTACCCCCTGTACAAGTCCGGAACGCTCCCGAAATCGTTACATATATATCATGATATATATCCGATATTTATTTTCAAAATATCAAGATTTTTTATATTTTCGATATTTTCACGTACTTAATACTTATTTTCGAAATATCAAGATATTTCATATTTTCTATATTTGATATTTATTTTCAAAATATCACTGTGCAAGATTTTTTTTTCTAGTCAAAACAAGTGTAAATGAAATTTTGAACTGTTATACTGCGTCATTCTGTAAAGAACTTTTGTCTCTGGCAGTGACTTTTTTAACCAAAGAGGAAAATAAATATCTTTTCGAAGCTTTGTGTTTAAAGATTTTAATTTTAAATGTAGAACTACTAATTATGTGGTACATAATTCAGAACCGCCATTGAAATATAAACTGTCTAATTTAGATAATCAGGTATATTGGCGATTCAAGCGCTCGAATACGCCATCTGATGGAGAAGAGATGTAACTTCTCGTTTCAGGATAGTGCCGTGCAAGCACATTAAGCATTACATGTATTTTAAATTTGTTCAGAATGCTTATTCTTTTGCGCAATTTTAGATTTCCTGTGACATTTGTGTTCTGTCGTATATGACAAAGTAAAAATTATCCGAATTTTGAATATCTAAAACTTTCAAATGCATTTACAATAAAGAATTATTTCAATGGCACTTTAGCATTAATTAAAGGGAAATTAAAGAGACAATTTTCCTGTACTGAAGGTTGCGAGCAGTGCCTCTATAGGCCGTTTTAATTAAATAATTTTAATTTTAATAGGGCAATATACAGCTTCATTAGAAAAGAATCTTTTCTGGCTTTGGTTTAGTTGGGTTTAAACTTGTACAACATTTTAGGGAATAAAAAAATAAGACAATCTATATTTACGTTAAAATTTTTTCAATCAAAAACAATTAATTTGTATTTAAAATTTTGTTTTATAAATTTCTGATTTCTTGCACTTTATACCTATAGTTGGAATCCTATAGTGTTTTTTTTTTTTTTTTTTTTTTTTTTTTTAGATAAGTGTATAAAGCAAATTGTTTCTGTTTTCAATTAGTTGGTCTTCAGTTTTGCTCTAAGTGGAAGAAAAAAAGAAAAATGAAAAATGCCGCTTTAGACTATTCTTCGATTAAGTTTTCATGTTAAGTGCTATATGTTTTAACTCCTAATTAATATTATGATTGAAAAATTTATTATCAGTAGTAATTTGACTATTTTGAAAATATCGGATATTTTTGATATTTTCGAAAATACGATATTTACGAAGCATGTTTCCATTAAGGTTGGCAGTAATGGTACATAATTTAAAAGTATTTTGCTTTAAAATTTTAAGTATAAAGCTAATTTAGAAGTATGAGGGTAGTGTCTCAACCGGAATAAAGATCCATATTTCACTGTATTTCTGTAAATTTTGAATTTTGAACTTCAGCTGCTGTGAACGGAAATTATTTTATCTTGAATTTTGTATTCCAAAACTTACTAGCCTATTTTCAAACATTTTAAAGTGAATGATTAGCTTTTCCATGCGGAATGAGTATAGTTCTTTTTTTAGTACACGTGACTAACCCATAACTGAGTCGACCATTTATTGTCGGCAAAAATAAAAGAACTACAACTTTCACTCTTTACCTCGCAACAGCATGCTTATTTTGCTATCTACGTGAGCAACGTAGTCAAATTCTTGTTAGTTCTTTATGATGCACAGAAAAAGAAAACAAAATTGTTATTCTTGGTTCGTAGGACATAACTTCGTTCTCGAAAGCAACAAACGGTGGCATTACCCTCTGTGAGTTCCACCCGTCAAGGTCAGAATTTGTGAAGAGTTATCTGGTGCCACAATGTAAAAAATGATTTTTTTTTTTTTAAACTAACGTACATTAAATATGCATTTTGCATCGAACTTTTTTTTCTCTCTCATTTGTGTTTCGGATTGTCTATTGAATAACTTTTTTTCTTTATTTATATTCTTTGTTATATTGGTATACAATTACCCCTAACGTTGGAAGACTACTCGTAAATCCAGTTTCTCTTGCTTATCTTAAAATGAGATTGTCTAGCTATGAAATACATAATATGTATTTCGTGATTGCAATTCTTAACTAGTGTATGAGATGCGACATCTTTTCTGTATTTTTTCAGCCTTTAAAAGGGCTAATGGCTTCACCTTGTTTAAGCTATGCTGTTAAATTTTTGTTTTGTGTATATAAAAAAAAATTAAATTAAGTAGTGACCAGCAGCTATGTCAGAAATTTATATATAGCATTGAGATGATATGTTAATATTTTTATGGCAAATGTTCAATAAGAAACAGTTCACTTATAAATACAATAATTAAATGAGAAATATACATACTGTGTTTAGATATTAACTTTATTGTTTTCAATATTATTTGCTACAAAAAAAAAAAAAAAAAAAAAAAAAAAAAAAATGTATATATATATATATATATATATATATATATATAATAAATTTGAAATCACAAATATATGAAGAAATGGGTAAAGTTCTAAAGATGATTTAGAAATGAACATATGAAACCAGTATGTAAAATAAGGAACTATGAATGACTCACAGAATCATCAGAGAAGCTTGTGAGTTCATTCATAGAAGATGCGTTATTTCATCCAATTTTGTCGGCATTAAGCCTAAAATGACAAAATTTAGCTCTTTATAACGCAAACATTACAGAAAATAGATAATAAAAAGCTAAGAGATCTAAAGAAAGATACACCTCATACAGGATATTAAAAATTATTAGAGCACAATACCTGAATGACATATTAAGAGTCAAAACTACTGCATATCAGCATGGAAAACAATGTTAAGACTATTTTAACATGTGATCTACAGTTGAGCATCTGAGTGAAACCCATAACTGTGCTGCTATCTGGTGTGAGAAATGAAAAATTTAAACTGGAACTGGATTAATAACAATAATGTTTAGAGTTGCCATCTTAAGCCCCCATATATATATATATATATATATATATATATATACATATACAGTGTGACTTCAAAAATCCGGCATCAAAACCATCTTTTCCCTTCCCTTTTCTTTTACATTTTCAAGTTATGGGAGAAGAAAAATAGCAATTCTTTATCAATTAAAAAACTTCAAGATCGAAAGTAAAAATATAAAAAAAGAATATTTGACTTTTTTTTTTTCATTTGTCAGAGGCAATTATTTTCTGAACAAATTGCATGAGAGTTGCACCGTTGATTAGAAACGGGAACAACTTTCGGGACTACTTTCGCGAATGCATGACACAACATGTGAATGTGCCAGATGCATGTGACTGGAACGGATTTTCGGCAACGGCGACATCAATGATGAGGAAGAATTTTCAGGCTTTTACATTTCCCGTGAAAAGATCGCAATTTATGAGTTGATAGAACACTCAAAATCTAAAAATGCACTAAGTGTCGAAAAAAGGGATATAGATGATTGGCTATAAGCATTGACGGAAATGCATCAAGAACGAAGAATTTAACGGTCAGCGAGATCGCTGACGCTGTGCTAAATAGAACCGCCGATAATGCTAGTAGCAGCTCAGAAGACGAGGACGAACAACCGGCAGAAGAAAAGGTGTCACTATAAAAATGAATAAGTTTAACTGGAGAATTAATAGATGCTTTATAGAAACAAAACTGTATTTCCGAAATAGACATTCTTCATTTGTGTAAAATACAAAATTAAAGAACGGCCAAAAAAATTGAAGCAAACAAAGGTAATATCGATGTTTCCAAAATTACAAAAGAAGAAATAATTTCACCCTTTAGATTTTTTTCTCGGTAACAGAAATTATCAAAAAATATCAATTAAAAAAAAATTTTTTTTATTTAAATCTCTTTTTTCTTAGATAATTATCAATTATGGCTAAAGGCGTCATTAAGCATATAGCACTACTTTTGATATTCCTTCAAAACTCCGTAATTTTCAAAAATCCGGCATAGTCTCGATTCCGATGATGCCGGATTTTTAAAGTTATACTGTATATATATATATATATATACAGTGAAACTTCCATTTAACGAAGCCTCGTTGTTACATTTAAACATTTCGTTATGAAGAAAATTCGTTAAATTAGAAATCAACTCAAATTCATGAAATTTGTATAATAGAATACATATGGATAAAATGAAAAAATACACATTAAATGGGAATATTGAAAAATGTATCTTCATTCGGGGCTGTAACTTTTGTTTATGCTTTATGCAGTGAACACACATGAGAAATTAGAATAATGCCTATAAAACACGTAATAAAGATAGGTAAACAAAAACTGAAGTGTGGAATACCTTTTTTTTTTCTCAGTATTCCAATTGCTCCACTTTAAAAAAGTCTGTAATGTCACTTTGTAAATGTTTCTTCAAAAAAATACATTGTCCATAAATTTTTTCGCACTTTAGTAAATACCCGAACAAATCCTCTATGACATTCCCGTGAAACTGGAATCTCCTTATTGTATCGAAGGTTTTTAAGGCTCCTGTCCCTGCCGGGGAAGACACTCACAAGCTAATTGGGGGGGGGGGGGGGGGGGACTTATCTAATATCTCGTTTGCATTTCGGCATTTTTAAATAATTTTTTTTGTATTGGATAGCCGAGGTCCGTCTCTACATCGCACCTTTTTTACTTTTTCAATTTGGGTCACAGATATTTTTTATAAAGTTGCTTTCACTTTCAAAACCGGTTCTGAAAATGAAAGTGTCATTCTAAACATTATCTGCAACCAAAATCGAAAAAGTAAAATAGGTGCGATGTAGAGATGGATCTCGGCTATCCAATCAAAAAAAAAAAAAAAAAAAAAAAAAAAAAAAAAAGTCGAAATTCAAACGAGATATTAGATAAATTCCTCCCCATAGGATTAGCATTAGCTCGTGAGTGCCTCTGCCGGCAGGGACAGGAGCCTTAACATTTCTTCTTTTGCATGGAAATCGTTAAATAAATAAATAATTTAATTTTCATACAATCCGCTGAAATAAATCCATACATTCATCGCTACAGCAACCTCTCCGTTTGAATGTTGTACACGCATGAAAGTGGAATAAACTTCGTTATATAGAATATATTTTTCGTAATAAGGAGATTAACTTGCATATTAATGGTCCTCAAAGTCAAGGTTCAGCAGAAAATTTCGTTAAGTAGAAAACTTCCTTAAATGGGGACTTCGTTAAGAGGAAGTTCGACTGTATGTACACATATATTTAATTAATTTATTAACCTTCAATAAAAAAATTCAATAAAATACTCTACAAGAAACATATTTAACTCCGTCAGATTAATTTTTAACACAATTATTCAGTTGGAAAATAAATCATAACATTTGAAAATTTCCATGAGGGTGAAAAAAATCCAGACCAGTATTCGAACCAGGTATGTCTTGGCTGGAGCCGCCAATGCTCTACCTACTGATCTATCCCGGACGACTCTGGAGGACTAATTCACCCAACTAACCTTTAACGTTCATAGCATCTTCGGTCTGATATCTGAATCCGCTCATAACACTAAATCGAAGGTTATACAGTCG
The DNA here is from genome assembly GCA_963932465.1 of Maratus speciosus. NCBI lineage: Eukaryota > Metazoa > Arthropoda > Arachnida > Araneae > Salticidae > Maratus > Maratus speciosus. Next base: position 410,793,987 of record OZ010793.1, on the reverse strand, counting down.
AACCCGGTTAAGACGCGATCCCGCTTAATACGCGAATTTTTTCCTATCCCTTGAACATCGCCCATAAGGCTAATGCAAAAATATCACGTTTAATACGCGAACGGTTATTACGCGATCCCGCTTAATACACGATAAATTTTTGGTCCTTTGGGGAAAAAGAATCACGCGAATTCATTGATGAAATTGCGAATTCTTTCTGTAGAGTGTTGCCAAGATAGCGTTTTTTTAAATTCATATAAAAAACACTGTTTCCGAATAGTATTATTTACTTTATTTAGTAACAGATAAATTAAGGCGAAAATTACTAATCGGAAATAGTGGTAGATATTTGAATAAAACAAAAACCAGCTAAATCAGGAATACTGCAATTATTCTTCGATTCCACCTCTTAACATCATTTGTATCTCGCTTCGTGTATGTTTTTACGGTAGTATAGAGATATAGACGAATTCGGGTTACGCAGATACGTCATAAAATGTATTATGATTAGAAATGATCATATCCATTAGTGAGGTTTTAAATGTGCCTTATATCACTACTATGTTTTATAATGTATATTATAGGCAACAAAAAATGAAAATCGTAAAGATTAAATAAATACTGCGGTTGGATGATTTTTTTTAATGTTTTTTTTACGTTTTGCTATACTAACAATATAACACTATTTTTTTACGGAAAGATTAATAATGATAGTTTTCTCTTGTAAAAAGGACAGATTATAATGGTACTCATTATTACAAGTACTAAATATGACTTTAAAAACTGGACTGTGCTTCAAAGATTTAATATTTTTTTCTTTCTGTTAAAAAAATTAGTCTAGTAAGAAAATTATTTTTGGTTGAAATGTATTAATCGAGAATAAAGTCGTGTTGGAATCCATATATATTTTCCGTTATTATTCCAGTCGGTCCTACAAAAAGAAACAATGAATTAAAGTGGAATACAATTAAATTTCAATTTAAATATACTTAAAAGACAAATTTCGGCCGTAAACATGTAAATGGAAGCTCTCAAGTTCATTCAGACGATTAGACGTGTCAATAATCCCAGTTCCTTCTACTTTATACAAATCACGTTTAATACGCGACTTTTGTCCACTCCCTTGAAACGCGTCTTAACCGGTTCGACTGTATTTGGAACTGCAGTAAACACTGCATGCTTAATTATACAGTAAATTCTGTCTAAGGCGGACTCTGTATAAACTGGAAATCTGTCTAACGCGGAAAATTTTCCTAGTCCCGGTGAACCCATAGATAATAATATTAATTGATGCTGTGTAAGCCGGAATCTGCCTAACGCGGAAACGGAAAGCTTTATAAGGTCCCACTGAACCCCAAATTTTGCTTAAGGCGGAAAAAATTATCTTTTAAAAATGAAATGCATTTAATTTATGAAACTTTAAAACTGATATAGAGTAGGTGGGGGGCAAAGATACGCACTTTCCATACATTTTCATTTTTAACACACACATTGGTCTAAACTTATGTAATGAGTAATTAAAATGTTAGATTAGAACCTTAGGCAAGTGCTAACATCAACCGACATTCTGTCAAATTATAATTCTGAGAGAAATTGCAATTTTTAAAAAACATTGCTCTGCGTATCTTTGCCCCATCGGTTGGGGCAAAAGTACGCAGTCGTGGGGCAAAGATACGCAGTGCGTATTTTTGCCCACTTACTGTGGGTTTTTGCCCCATTTCCAATAAAACGAATGAGTTATGCAAAAGCATTATTCAATTTCACTAGTAGTTAAACTGAAAATTGTAAGTTAAACCACGGAAAAAAGAAAAAAAACAGGGGGTTTGTGGATCGCAAATAGCAGTTAACCTCAAACTACTGTGACAAAAATTGTTGCATAAATACTGTGAGCGGTCTTAAAGACCCCTTGATCGTAGAATGAATAAAAGGGTTGACTGACTCATAAGATACTGTTTTTGCGCTAAACTTTATGTAAAGGCCTATTATAATAAAAGTTCTCCTCATTTAGAAGTCTTTAGCGATACTATGAAGTTTCCAAACGAATCAAAATTAAACTATCATCAATAGTTAAATTAAAAATTACAAGTTAAGCTATGAAAAATGAATATAGCAGCAGTCTGTGAGACCGTTAACAGGAGTTAAGGGTTAAGACTTTAAAACAAAATCGTTTTATGAAACAAGAATATTGATTTTTAAAAATAGGTAGGTAGATACCTACGTTCTATATTTTAAAAAAATCTTAACTAGAAAAAGGAAAATGTAGTTAACTAGCTTATATTAGTTAAGTAGCTATTATATTTTATACAATATAAAAAATAAAACTTACCGCAACGTAATTGTGGAAAGCTTTGCATCTAGCTAAAACGATAAGGCAAAGCCCCGAATCTTAAACTTGTGCGTATCTTTGCCCCAAGACGGATGCGTACTTTTACCCAATTCTGCAGTATTTTACTTAACCGGCTACCTACAAGTTTAAACAAACGCGATCGAGATAAACTATACGGCATTTAGAAGCTATAGAGCTTCCGTTCTCCACTGAATTTTTGGATTTGTAAAAATTCGAAGTATTGTTAGCTAAACAATAAAGTGAAATTTTAAAAATATTAGATCAAAATTCGAAAATTTAAACTTACCTCATTTTCTTGGCACGGAGTGCTACTTTTTTCATAAGGTTTGAACACACAACTACTACACATGACGCAGGGCTTAATTTCTATGAAAAGAAGTACCGGAGCCCTAATATTCTGCAGTACTAAAACCGTAGCGTCCCCTTCCCCCCGCCATCATTCTGATCCGCATATTTATATTTCATGCCTTATTTGCAAAATTTAAAGCATCTTTTTTTTCTTTAGCAAAGTAAGAATTTTAAATATATCTGCCTGAATATACTTAACTGTCAACTATTCCGCTTTTTAGCTCATCACTCCTTCGAATAGAAACCTTTGCCTAATTTTAATGTTAATTAATCGCAGAATCCTTCAATTTAATAAGGTAAGGATTATGATTCGGAAATAGTGTTAACACACACACACACCAAAAAAAAAAAAAAAAAAAAAAAAAAAAAAAAAAAAAATGTTCGCAGCTATACATATATGTAGCTAATGAATGAACAACAGGTAAAAACATTTATAAGAAATATGTTCAGAAAATCTTACGCGCCGTTTCCTCTCCATCCCTTACGTGGGCGATACACTACGTAAGCGTTTTGATAGAAAAGAATGCAGAAACTTGGAGATCGGAGGGAAAGGAAAGAGTAATTTAGGCCTCGGTTTTTCGAAATCACTATTGCACTGGGCTCCGGAGCCCTGTTTTTATGAGCTCCGGTGAATTCCGACCAATATTTAAATATTTACTTAAAACAGAGAAGTACCGGAGCCGAGCTCCGGTGGGCTCCGGCGCAAATTAAGCCCTGCACATGAGACCAAACTACAACCTAGCGGTCATGATTGTAGAAATGTTTCTTCATATTAAATCAGGCAGTGCGTATCTTTGCCCCCACCTACTCTTTGTACATCAAATACTTTCGAACATTTTGATAAATTTCGTAATAAAGTTAATTCAAGAACCTTATTTAACTTTATGATTAAATATTTTTAAATGTGTTACTGAAAAATGCTTGGTAAACCGAAAGACAAAAAAAAAAAAAAAAAAAAAAAAAGCATGGATAAAATATTATTTTCCGACTCTCTAAACTACTATATTAAAGATGAGGTTTGTATTTGTTAATGTTTTTCATTAAATTCTAGTACTGAAGTTATTTTATATCGATACCATTTATTTCAACTTTCAAATAAAGTTTTTCAAGATTATTAAAACAATAAATTTAATAAAAAGTTTAATTTCATTAAAATCTTAATTTTAAAGATCGATACTAAAGATTGCAAACGTAAAACATACACAATTTGTGCATTTTTAAAATTTTATTTTTCGGGTGGGGGGGGGGGGATATTTTGCAAAAGACGGAATATTGTCTACGGTGGAAAATTTCTTCGGTCCCGATCGATTCCGGCTTAGACAGCATTGTGAATGAATAATACTTAAGCAAAAAAGCAGCAAAAAAGACGCCCGTCTGACATTGGTCTTAGACAGAGTTTACTTAGATTAATTTTAAACACAATTATTCAATTGGTAAATAAATTATAACAGTTGTAAATTTCCATGTGGTTATGTGGGTGAATAAGTTCAGTTGGTAGAGCATTGGTGGCTTCAGCCAAGACATCCCCTTAGAGGTGATTCTGTTCCAAAAAATTAAGGCAGTCATTTCCGAAAATTAAAAAAAAAATCGGTCACGATTCCCAAAATTCGGACATAAAATATATCGCGAATTTCGACAAATGATCGCCAAAAAAAATCAATTTCGTCAATCGTTCGAAGAGAAATTGCCAATTTCGTCAAAGGATCGCGGAAAAAACCGCAAATTTCTTCAAAGGATAGCAAAAAGCGCGAATTTCGTCCAGAGATCATGGAAAAAACCGCGAATTTCGTCCAAGGATCGCGAAAAGGGGCAAATTTCGTCAAAAGATCGCCAAAAAACGGCAAATGTTGTCAAAAGGGCACGAAAAAACAAACACAGTTAATGTCGGGAGTGGATTTCTCTCACCCCCCCCCCCCCCTCTGTTGTAACCTTTCAGAAAATTTACTGTGAATTTCAGAAATTTTATTTTTTACTCAGAATCACCCTTGCATCCCCTGTTCAAATTCTGGCCGAAAATTTTTCTGGCCGGTCGTATTATTAAGTTTATACATAAATGTCGAGCTGGTCGGAATTAATTTTTGTTGAACGAACGGTAAGATTATGAAGAAAAAACAAAATTTATTAATTCTTTTTTAAACTTCAGATATGTGTAACCCAATAATATGTTTTAATTTTATTTATGTAAAAATTATATTTTATAGTTCTCCATTGTGTGGTATCTTTAGGTAGCCCTTCATTTTTCTGTTTGAACATACAGAGCAATCTTTACTCTTTACATCTTATATCTTATCTTTTTTCGTATTTCTTTCTTATTTTTTTAAAGTACTTTCAATTTCACGGTACACTTCTTTCGGTAACTTACTTTTTGCCATTTTAGAGCATTATTTAAACAATATTTTAAGAAGCGAAAATGCATAATGACACTTAAACACAATTTGTAAAATAGTATTTCGAATTCTACGTATCTCCGAAGCGTATCGACTTAATATAATATACAAGGGCGGATCCAGCTCACCATTTAGGGGGTGGGGGGGGGGGTCAAGGATTTCATTTTTTTGGCGGGATGGGATCACATCTCTTTATGAGAATTTTTTATATTGAAAGCTATTCACAAACCCAAACTAACTACTTTTCTGATACTTTCGCGAAGTCATTTTCATTCGTAAATACAAAAAAATTGCATTAATATTCGAAAAAATATAAAATTTACCGATTTTGTTCAGATACCAAGAAATTAAAGTTTCCCATTTTCTTATAAAAGCAAAGATTCATTCAGAAAATGTTGTCAAATTTAGTATTTTTAGCTAAGTTTTAGGAGTTGGCAGTCACAGAAATGTCATCACACAAGGGAGCACTTGTCTGTCACTTCAGTTTTAAAGGTCTAACAATTGACTGTCAACGATTAAATATGGCAAAAATTTGTATTCAATTTTAGAGGTAACAAAACCGTACAAATTGGCAACTATGTAATTCTATTAGTGTCATGAAAATTGCAGGTGTAGCCTCTTCTTTCTGCTCAAAGTATTAAATAGTTTTTTTTCAATCGAACTTATACCTTTGGAATTGATCATTTTCTTCTGATGGACTGGTGGCTTCCATTATTATGAAACAGCCATTATAAATGAAGTGTTAGGTGAAGATGAAAGAGCAGCCATAAAAAGTTAGAACTCTGATTTTCTGGTCAGAATGGGAAAAAAAAAAACTGTTATTTTCTTCCCCATTCTGATCAGAAACTCAGAAATTCTATTAGTGTCATGAAAATTGCAGGTGTAGCCTTTCTGCTATACCTGCTACACCTGCATTAAATAGTTTTTTCAATCGAACTTATACCTTTGGAATGGATCATTTTCTTCTGATAGACTGGTGGCTTCCATTATTATGAAACAGCCATTATAAATGAAGTGTTAGGTGAAGATGAATGGACAGCCGTAAAAAGTTAGAACTCTGTTTTTCTGGTCAGAATGGGGGAAAAAATGGCCGTAATTTTTTTTCCCCATTTATAATGGCTGTTTCATAATAATGGAAGCCATCAGTCCATCAGATGAAAATAACTCGGTTAAAGCGGAAACTTGGTTAAGCGGGACTCGGATAATAGGATATGTATATTTCATTTTTTAATGATCTTTAGAATATTTTTGTTGGTGTTCAGAGGGGGGGGGGGTCATGACCCCCGTGACCTCCCCCTTGGATCCGCTATTGATAATATAAGATGAATATTGTTCTTTGCTGTAGTGGCTGAGAGCAGACGTACGACTGGAATGGTAAAAACCTTTGGCGGCTGAGAGTAGGCATGTGACCGCAAAGGGTTAATACAGTAAAATCTGCTAAGAAGTAATTGCAAGGGATTGGAGAAAATTTCGCTTTAAACAAGATTCATCTTAGCATGTATAATTGTACGGTATTCTTGCCGTAGGGACGATGGAATTTTCTTTTGTTTATGATTGGATTCCTTTACAGACAAGTTTCATTTTAAAAAGATTTATTCTATTTTTGTGTCCCAATTTAGAAGCTCGTGTACCGCTTTTTGGGACACTGGACCTGGCAACCCTATCTCATACTGTGTTATTGTAATTTGTGAAAAAAAAAAAGTAAACACCCCTACTAACTCTGGTACCAGTAACTTTCATCTGTTATAATTAGTTGCAAACGATTTGAAATAAAGTCTACTTTTAAATGACCTATATTAAATTTGCTTAGGGGGGGGGGGGGGGGCATCTACAAATAAAAACCAGACCAAACTTTGTTTTTTCGATGGCAACACCCAATTTTGACAGTATATTTTAAATCTTCTGTTTAAACTATGAAAAGAAACGAAATTTCAAGTCATTTGGATGGTAAGTTTTTGAATTACAAACATTCAAAATTTATAGCTTCTAATGTAAATTACATTTTCATATTTTTATTAATATCTCCTGAAATTGTAATCCTAATGCGATAATTTTGTGTTTGTTTATAATACTAAAACAACAAAAACATAAATACATTGAATTTGTAATTTAAAAAAATTTATAATATTAATTATGAAATAAATATTTGAAAAATATATTTTTGTGTGGTTATAATACTAAAAAACCCAAACATAATTACATTGAAATTATAATATTAAAAATTTTACGATATGAATTATGATACTGATATTTGAAAAATAGATGAATTGCAACATACATGTTTGATAGATATTTATTATGTCCTGCTTTATGCGAATTCTCAATTTCAAATTTTCCTTCCGAGTAGTTTTCGAATTATGATTAAAAAACGTCAAAATAATGGTTTAAGGGCCCGCTTATGATGTGCAGAAAAGCATAATTTGAAAAAAAAAAAATATTTTTTACTGATTTTATTGAAACATTTGGGCTAGCAGTAGTCGAAATATATTAAGCGAGTGAAATGGTCATATTGGCAAGAAATAATACATTAATAGTGACATAGTCATTCTGTAGCATGTCAACAACCGCGTACCGAACTTCAATTTGGATACAGCCCCTAAAATAGACTCCTTTTTAAATAATTAATTTCTCTGAAGTTAATCGTTCTAATTTCATGAAAATTTGTATTTAGGCTAATAGAAAGGTGTAGAATTTATTTAAGGTGTAAAACTTGTCTATTGCTGTTGAAAACAACAAAGTTTAGGTTCGTTTTGATATGTAGCAATCACATGTTATAATAATTTTGATATGACCCCTAAGCAAATTTTATATACATCATTTAAAAGACTGTATCCCCAATCGTTTGGTACCAGTAACTTTCTTCTACAGTAATTTGTTTCAGAGTTTGTAGGGGGTGTTAACTTTTTTTTTCCACGGCTTTGTTCACATCACAGCGTACATCATAGATCCATATCTCAGTAATAACTATAATTCCTCTACTTCAGTATTTTGTCTAGTTTTATATACTCGACATATTGCTTACTATTCGTTTTATTTATTTATTACAATGTATAAATATATTGCCTCTGAAATTATAACAAAAAAGCTTGTGACTGGAATAACTGCTGATAAAAATATTACAAACAAAACTGTTTAAAAAGTGGCTAGCTTTAAGAGAGAGAATTTTACAGCTCATTTATCGAAAAAATCATATTTGAAACCCCCTAAATAAAATCAGAAGAATGTCAACTTCTGGATTTAGCTTTTCATTCTATTGTGTATATACTAAGTAGGATTTTACCTTAGATGTACGAAAGGTTATATGAGTTAAAAATCGTAAATTTCTATTCTTTTTAGTTTGATTTTTAGAGTTTTCGTTTTAGTTGAGAAATGCTAGGCTTTTATCAAATGACATACCTTGAGCATTTATTTAATCTGAATTACGATGCAATGCAGCTATTATTATACAGAAATAACGGACAAAATTGGGTTTAACTACACGCATCACTTAGATACAGAGATTTTAAAATTTTAAACAATCCAGCTACATTTTTTCTCATCTCGCACGTTAGGAGAACCTATTCCAAGAAATACCAGTGATTTAACAATGTGTTTAAAATATTCACCATAAAAAAAATAAAAAACACCTTAGAAAATTGAAATTAAGAAAGAATGAAAATACTCTGTATAAAAAAGTGGTCACCCATTCTTTTTAAAATACACGTTTTATCCAGAATCTTTTCCACTTAAGTTAGTTTCTTGAAAAGAGGAATTCTACTTCTGCTGCATTGTATACAACTTATTTTTAACGCTCGTATAATATAGTAAAAGTTTTGAGTTGCTCGAACTTTTCCCCCCCTATTTCTGTGTTTGTTTTTTAAACTGTGGTTAGATGTTTGCTCATCCAGAAAACTCGAGTTTTCTAGTGAAAAATGAAGAAAACACGGAGTTTTATTTTAAAAATATTTTTTATTAACTTCCAAGTATGTTCAAGAAAATGTGTAACATTTAAGAGTTAACTTTAGATTTGTTCTTGTTCTTATTTGGTGATTAATGAATCACCGAGACCATTGAAATACTTTATAACTTGTCGGCTTTTTAATTAGCGGTGCTAAATAACTTTCCAGAAATGCATTAACTATTCGACTTTTTTCAAGAAAAGTTCCGTTAAATATAAGTTACTGGAAAATAATTCTGACATTTTTAATGTATAGGAAAGGTAAATACTTTGATTTGACACTGTAAACATAGAATACATAATTGCATATGTTTTATAAAAACGCTTGCTAATGAATAATTTACACACGCCGAGACATTTCTTGCCTTGTTACTTTGCATATTACTTGCGATATAATTAATTTGCGATAAAATTTTGCTATTCAATGTGGCTCGTAACTGTTCTTTATACAGACTAAATACTGAATAATATTTTTTATTATAGTTTGATTCTAACAAAAATATTTTGTGCTATTCTATTCTATGTACGGATAGTAAAGCATCTTCGTGATGGAGTAATATATGTTAATAAAATATTTTTGTCTGTATGTGTCTGTCTGCATGTTTGTTGGCGATGGTTAGGGACAACTATCGCACATAGAGGTCTGCAAAATTTGGTTCCGGGCATACAAAAGCAGGTTTCAATGCATCTGAGATTCAAATTTGTTTATAATTGGCCGATATATTAATTAAAAATGCTCATCGAACACTAATATAGCAAGATTCAGTTGATCTCACTTTCATGATTTTATTCCACTCATGGTCGGAGAAACCGTAGTTTTTTAATCACGTAGTTCGCAGACGTCAGGAAAATGTTCCGTTTTTCCTGGTGTTTGAAATTGTTATTGCTTGGTTCTCGAAAGAAAAGAAAAAAAAAAAAAAGACACTTGGAAACAGACAGTACCTCCCCAGTACTGATGGTACTTTTCATTTAAGGAGAAAAAAAATCGCAATCGCTCGAATGGAGTTATAAATAAATAATAATAATAATACAAAAAAAAAAATACGTGAGTAGCTTGTAGCTTCTTCTTTAAGCGGCACTTTTCGTAAAAAAAATATGAATGTTTGCTATTGCAAAAATAATTATTTTCTGGAGGTCGTTTTTATATTTTCCGGGGTTTTTAGCAGTTTTAAGTAGCAATATTCGTAGCCCGAATGAAAATACTACTACTACTACTACAAATGAAATGAAATGAAATGGAATTTTTTTCCAAGATATTTGAAAAGTTTTTATGAGTTTAGTCTGTTTGTCTGGTCGTGTTCTATTTCTCGTACATATACTCGGATTGCCATGCTATTGATATGTTATAGAGGTTTAAAATTGCCTCTTCGCTGTTGAAAATGAAATGTCTAACATTTATAGTCCATTTATAGAGGCACTCAAAAAAATCCCGTTACATTACGATCTATTGGGGAAAATTGTTCGCAGTATATTTTAATTATGTTACAATATTCTAAATATAATGAAATTCATATGCGTCACTGCGTTGGGCTTACAACATACTTTCTTTTTAGAGTAAATAATAAGTAGAATTAAGTTTCTTTACGGGGATGCACTGCACATTATGGTGTGTGTGTGGCAGGGTTGCTGGCTTTTAGCCAGGCCAAAAAAAGCCGGCCGGCTTTTTTTGGTTTTAACCACTTAAAAAAAGCCGGCTTTTATTGGAAGAAGCCAGTTTTTATTTTTTAAAGTTGGTTTACAGTAAATTTGTTTTAAATTTGGATCAATTAATTTTTAATACATTTATAAATATTTTCTACTAAAAAAAATAATAGACTTCTATTAAATTTTATCAAATAAATAAGTCTTTATAACTTCTAGAAGACAACTGTGAACGCATTATCTCTGAAAAAAAAAAAAAAATACAGTACAGAACCATTTATCCGGAATGCTTTGGGTCAGATGTATTCCGGATAACTGGTTTTTCCGGTTAACTGGTTGTGCATTAAAGCAGCATCCATTTGATAAGTTTTGTGGAGTATGTGTGGTTGTGGTATTATTTCTGATTTTAAATTATTAGATTACTTGGATTAAAAATCAATGCAAGAAAGATCAAAAGTTAACCAGAGTTTAAAAGAAGATAATTTATAGGAATCCCTTAGGAACAAAAATTCTTCTGTTTCCTCTGCATAAAAATTAAAACATCTAAAATACAACTTAAATATATTTTCATTTCAAATACTAGATGTTGTCACCAAATTATACAATTGTTTCAGGCAAAGCCTATATCAAACTAGCAGTGTATGACACCTTTTTCTGCAAAGATTCTGAAATCAGTCTATCAGAAATATCATTCCGGATAACTGGTTTTCTGGTTAACTGGTTTCCGGATAAATGGTTCCATACTGTATATATAAACATTGAAAAGGATATATGTTAGGCTCCAAACTGGTGTTTTGAAATTCTATATTATATAGCTCCACATATACTACACATTTTAAAGATTATATTTAATTAAAACTGTTCTTAACTGCTCTGCTCAACAAGCGCAAAATGTTTTGACACATTTACAAATTCATTTTTTAACGGAAAGATGTAAAATTCGAAAGCCTGACCATGAAACATGAAAGCAATTTGATATTGAACTGTGTTTTCTATTTTTTGATCCATCAATTACCTATTGAGCTATAAAGAGATTTTGATCACGTGACAAACATGTTTTTTCACCCTTTTCTGAGTGGTTTCTTCTTTCGTGTGGAAATTCAGTTCAAAATGCTCACTTTGACACTATTTTCTGAAAAATCTATTGCGTTTGCAAAAAAAAAAAAAAAAAAAAAACCCAGAAAAAACAGTGCAATTACATAGTTTCTGAACAACAACATCTGCTAATTTCATGTATTTCTGAACAAAAATAAATTAAAACTTAGGTCAGAAAGTTGCCATTTTGGATTTAACAGCCTTAATGACAAAATATAACATATCAAAATGGAAACGAGAAATTAGAAAAGATGTTTTATTTGAGGAGAGTGGTACATAAGTGTATAAAAAATAGAGCATTTAAAAAAGAAAAAAAATAAAAATAAAAAATTCTCAAAATAAAATTTTGAAAAGCTTGTTGCTACGCATATTCATGCATATGCTATTCATAATGTTTTTAATAGTGAGAAATGGTGGTGTTTATTAATATGACTATGTATAATTTTAAATGTTTGCTAGAAATAAAATAAGACTTGTATGTTAATAGCTCTTAAAATTAAGTAATAAAACATAACTAAGTAACCATTGTCCTCTTTAATTTTATAAAGCAGTAAAAATAAAAAAATTGGCAGTTGGTATGGCCCTTTTAAAATTTAGCAGACATATTTGCAATTCTGAATACAAATCACTAGCAAAATCATCTAAGTTTTATTCCAGTATTACGTCCTCATTATTGTGAAATTGGGTTACTTATTAAACTGTAAATCAATTAAATGTCATTAAAACTAACTAAACACACTTTAAAATGTGTAGTTTATAATTACAATGCTTTATTGTATAAAAGACAATTATGGCCAAAAAAAGCCGGTTAAAACCAATAAAAGCCACCGGCCTGGCTTTTTTTAATTTTAGCCGGCTTTTTTGCAACCCTGGTGTGTGGGGAAAAATCGTTTGTGGTGCATTTTAATGATATTATGATGCTTCAAACGTGATGAAATTCATATACAAAACCCAGGTTGACTATTACAACATACTTTCCATAGATTATGGAGTGCATAGTAGTTATCGTTTATTTATATAGGGACACACAAACGCATTGCTTTACAAAATTGTTTATGAGCGATAATTTCTGGAAATGTGTTTTCAGCTGTGGTATGCTTTTAGGCAGCTTCGAATACAAAAAAAAAAAAAAAAAAAAAAACCTGCCGGCTCGGTCTAATGGCGGAGATAGATTTCGAAGTTAAGTACTAATTTCACCAACAAAAACTGAATCAAGATTAGAGTTAAAACCCAGTTTAACAATTTTATCTGGCCACTTTTCTCGAATTTTTAATTTCATTTTTTCATTTTTCTGTAAGAGCTGGTTTTATCAGAATCATATTAAAGCGGTATTAAAAGAAATATTTTTTCACGCTCAACAACTCGAAATTTTCTGACACAAATTCAGACTCATTTTTAAAAGTAAAAATATGAAACTGGCTGACGGTATTTTTTGAAGAGATTTATAAGCGACCTGTGTTTTTATATTTCGTTCAATTAGAACTTGATTTACAAACAATTATTTTCTCAGTACGACCATTTTTTACTTCTAAAATATACATTCACTATCGCTTCGGGAAATTCGGTTCAAAATGTCCACTTTGACAGTATTTTTTGAAATATATTCTGCCTTTATATATATATAAAAACCCCGACCAGTACAGTAAATTATATAGTTTCTGTATAAGAGAGCCTACCAATTGGATACGTTTGAGAGAAAAAATGAATTTAAAAATGAGTCAGAAAATAAGCCGTTTAGATTTGAGTACACTTGATGGAAAATTTCCGAAAATTTGGAAGAGGTGGAAAAAACCGTTTTTTTTTTTTTTTTTTTTTTTTTTTCCTGGAAAAATTACAAATTTTGGAAAAAATGATTTCACACAAATGTTTCTCAAAAATAAGTTATATTTTTCTTTAAAAATATGAAATAATGAACTTTTTAAATATTTATGCACACTAGAAATATTTTTTCCCCTTTACATGAATATATAAAAAGAAAAAAAAAAGAGAGAGAGAGAGAGCAAATAAGCCAGCTTTTAAGGGTTTATCCTTTCAGCCTCAGAATTTTGCCAGTAGATTTTCTTGCTTAAATTAACCCCAGTGTTTGTAATATATCATGTGTCTGTCGAAATGATTTTTCAGTTGCATTTGTTTAATTATATGAGTAGAACTAATTTTAAAAAATAACAACAACAAAAAAAAAATCTTAACTTTTAGCCAATATCACTGCAGTTTGAAAGAATTTTAAACAGTATTGTACATCCCATCTATATAGTACTGGTTTTCAAATATATAAACGATGCCAGTTTCAAAGAAACAAAGTATAGCAGTTCTGGTATTATTGTAAATACTACTATTATTTTCAAATCTTCCATATTGTTTAAAAATTGGTATTATTTTACAATATTACCCTTACAATTATAATTTTCCTTTCATGTGTACCTATTTAGTTTTGGTATTGCTTTCCAGTTTAAACCCAAACTATGTTTTAGATTAAGTTTTAAATTCTTAATTTTGAAAGTGGTAATTTTTTTTTTTTTAATTAAAGTTTTAAAACAGGTGTATTTTTCCATATGTTTGTTGTCAGATTTGTTTTCAACTAAATTTTTCTCAGAAATTTGCTTACATTTTCTTTGCAAAGTTGGTTTGTATATATTTATATTTTAAAAAAATGCTGTCTATTGACTCTAAGAATCTATAGTTCTGGAAAAGAAAGAAAGAAAACAAATAATTTTAACTGCATGTTATTATCAAAAGAATTTTTTATAATAATAGTGAAAAATTACAGCTATGCGAAAAAAAAAAAATTTATGTTTCAAAATTTACATTACATTTTCCACCTTATCATTTTCATTAATTGGTATATTATTAAAATAATTTTGCACATGATTTTTCTTTTTTAACAAAAGAAGTTGCATTTTATTATTTTACCAGGGATTTGCTTGGCTTTTTTTTATCGTTACGATACTGTTTTTGCGAAATAGTGAACTTTTGTATATATTTGTAAAAAATGTAATCAGAATTTCGTGAACTAAAAATTAGTATATTTAAGTTTTTATTTAGACATTATTGAGATGTGTACATACACAGCCAGATAATATATTAATTGGTGATTTCAGCTATTATGCAACGAGTTTTTTAATTCTAAAATCATTACATTTGCGAAGAATTCAATATGGAGATTGAAAATTTTTCTGAAGTGTCTATTTTTAAGAGAAAGAATTTTGTTAAGGGTTATAAGTTTTAAGGTGAAATAATTCTCTTTCAAAACAGATCTCTGCTTTCAAATAAGATTTTCCGTGTTAATGTTTTTATGTGAGACACTAAACATGAAGGGGAAAGAAAAAAAAGAACTGGTTTGTTCCCCAAAATTTCCGGGTTTTTCCGACTATTCCCATCTCTACACCCTTAAGGGTGTATTCCAATCCAAACTGCTTATTTTCTGATTCATTTTAAAATTCATTTTTGCTCTCAAACGCATCAAACTGGGAAATTCTCTTATTTAGAAACTATATAATGTGCCGTGCTTCTTAATTTTTTGATAAATGCAGAAAATGCCGTAAAAAACGCTGTCAAAGTTGGCGTTTTGAACCGAATTTTCCGAAGCGGCGATCTGGGAATGAAAAAAATGGTCATACTGAGAAAATAATTGTTTAAAAATCAAATTCTAATTAATTGAGCTGAAAATGAAATCACACGGCATGTTAAACATGTCTTCAGAAATCACTCCAGCAAGTTTCATGTTTTTACTTTTAAAAATGAGTCTGAAAATGTCTCAGAAAATTTCGAGCTGTTGAGGGTGAAAAAATATTTTTTCGAATACACCCTTAACACGATAATTTTTTTCGTCAACACCTTTTTTGTTTAAATTTGTTTTTGCTGTAAGAGTTGGTCCTATTAAAAACTTGTCAATATGAAAGTTGTAGATAATGTTGAGAAGATGTATAATAAATCTAAGCGCATTGGAATATCGTGTGAATTGACGAAGTTATGTATTTTTTTTCTTCTTCACCCCCCCCCCCCCCAATTTTTTTTTCGTTTTTAATTTCTTTTTGCGGTAAGCGTTGGTCCTATCAGTAAACTGTCAATATAAAAGTTGTAGATAATATTAAGAAGATTTATAATAATTTTAAGTGAATTTCATATCTTAAGAATTGACGAAGTTATGAATTGTTTTATCCCTAAAACCCTACTGTTTTCGCCCCTTGAGCTTGAGCCCATTTTTAATTTTATCAAAAATCTGTGATACCTAAATTTTCAGCTCTCTTCCTAGAAGTAATAATAACTTTAAACAAATTTAATATGTATCATAATTAAGAAGTTATGTTTTTTTTTTTGTTTTCACAAAATCCCTCCTTATTTCCACACCCTTGGTCCGATTTTGTCCATTAACGAACTTGGCCGAGATTTTGTACCTCTTGATTTTATGTATCAGTTTGGAAGAGATTTGTCCAGATTTATAGAAGTTATCGTGTCCATAAAAAAGTGATATACACTGGCCTCCAAAAGTTAAGGTACACGGACTAAATGCGTTCGATTGCACACGTTTTGTCGAATATCTACAAAACTTATTGGCGAATTGTTCTTGAACTTCTGGGATGAAAAGAACATGTTTCATTTCATATTTCTCAGTGAAGATTTAGTCGGAGGTACAATTAGAGGGCTAATAATAAATTTAATAATAAAATAATATTTGCGATCACCTATGTAACAGGAAAGACTGGAAATGGTTTGTCACTGTGGTAAATGACTGTTTGGGTCCTGTTCAACGTTTGTATGTATTTGTGTAAGCATAGCACTCATATTCGTGAAGATGTTAACGTTTTTGTGAAAAACTCAAACTTTTTTTTTTTTTTTTATAGCATACAGAGTTTTCAACCAAATTTAACACAACTTTCCAAAAACCTGACAAAGAACAGTAGAAACAGTATACTGCAATTAAAACATGAATATATTGAAAATTTGATAAGATATAGGCATTTTTATGAGATAATTTTTAACTGCGCATGCGCGGAAGATTTCAAAATTTTTATTTCATAATTTGGTACTCAGTATTTTGTGGCAACTTCCATAAAAAGTCCAGTCAAATGTTGTGAAAACTTAGGAAGATGTAGTGAGCTGATTGAAAAGTTGTGTAAAATCCCTTATAATAAAGCTATTTTTAGGAAGCAACTCACTATATCGACGCTATCTTTGTGAATTTTCGCGATATTTGACTAGACTTTTTATATAAGTTGCCCTAAATAGCTGACTACCAAATTCTGAAATAAAAATTTTGAAATCTGCCGCGCATGCGCAGTTAAAAATTATCTCATAAAAATGCCCATATCTCATCAAATATTCAATATATTCATGTTTTAATTGCAGTATACTATTTCTACTGTTCTTTGTCAGGTTTTTGGAAAGTTGTGTTAAATTTTGGTTGAAAACTCTGTATGCTATAAAAAAAAAGTTTGAGTTTTTCACAAAAACGTTAACATCTTCACGAATATGAGTGCTATGCTTACACAAATGCATACAAATGTTGAACAGGACCCAAATAGTCATTTACCACAGTGACAAACCATTTCCAGCCTTTCCTGTTACATAGGTGATCGCAAATATTATTTTATTATTAAATTTATTATTAGCCCCCTAATTGTACCCCTGACTAAATCTTCACCGAGAAATATGAAATGAAACATGTTCTTTTCATCCCAGAAGTTCAAGAACAATTCGCCAATAAGTTTCGTAGATATTCGACAAAACGTGTGCAATAGAACGCATTTAGTCCGTCTACCTTAACTTTTGGAGGCCAGTGTATGTACATAGATATATAAAGTTTTGAACTGGGGGTGGTTTTGGGTTCTAGCGGTCATGATCGGCGTAGATCTGCAAAATTTTTTAGAAATTCCAATATAGGGGAGATTGCAATATAGGTAGTATTTCTTACGAAGTCTACTTAAAAGTAAAAAGCTTACCTATTGCAACCGTCCCACAGTGGGACGTTTTGATAATCTGGTGGACAAAATCCATTTTTCCAGTTATGTCGAAATTTGACAAAACCGCGCGTACTGGTAGCTGAATGTCTGTATTTTCGAGATACGAACTGGTTTTGGCTTAAAAAGTCAGAGGTGTCGATTAAATTGTGATCCTAAAATAGCCATTTGCGCTGGCTATTTTGAAAGCACGCCGTGACTACTCTGTTTGATTTAAAAGCACGAGTTTGCTGATCTATAATGTCACAGCTTTGTCAAGGTTAGATTTAAACCATTTTTGTTTGAAAATAAGGAATACTTTACCGCATTTTTCAAAGGCTGAAATTCTGGATGATCCTTGATGTTTACAAATTTCACCTTGACTTAACAAATTATTCATCATTATTCAGCAATAAGCATTTTTTAAATCAAAGTGCCATTCCTAAAGCATTGAAAAATTAAACAAACTCCTGCAGATAAGTAAGTTTTTATTAATAAACAAGCATATTAACTTCCAGTGCATGCATGTATGTTTAGATCAAATCTTGCAAGTCCAAATTAAATCACTTTTAATTATCCTATTGAGCCGAAACAATGAATACGTGTTTAATTTGAATGGCAATACAATATTATTATGATTTAAAGAACGTAGAAGTTTAGTTAGGATAATGTTTGCACGGGGATTCACAAAAATTTAGATTAAAACTTGCAAGTTAATTTTAAGCCAATTTCAATAATCAGATTGAGCTGAAACTTTGCTCAGGATATGTAGCTCTGATGACAATGCAATATTATTATAATTTATAGAACGTAGCTGTTAGGCCTTTTTTTACAGGGCCACATAAAAACTAGTTCAAATCTTGCAAGACAATTTTAAACTACTTTCAGTTAGCTAATGGAGCTAAAACTTTGCCTACATGTGTTTTTTGACAATTCTATTAAATTATAATTTGACGAACGTAGAAGTTTGCATTTTTAATAGGGCCACACAAAAGATCGCAGAAAGATGGTCGCTAAAAATCAGAAATTTTAACAACATTTTCAAATTAATTAAATTTCAACAAATTATTTAATTAAATTTCAACAAAATTACTATAGGTTATTGAGATACACAATAACATTCCATAAAATGAAAATAAAGTGCGTAGCAGTTATATTTCTTTTACAGGGATACATAAAAAAATCAGATACTGTCTATATGTAGAAATATTATTTCAAATTGAATAAAATTTATATAGGTTATTTATTCACACAACAGCATTTTTTCAACCGAAAATAATTTAGGTAGCATTTATATGTTTTACAGGATAACACAAAACATTAAAATTTTTTTAAATATGATTTTATTTAAAAATTTTTATTTTTTAGGATGACTATACAAATTTCTAGAGCAAATCTGAGTTGACAAAAATAAAATAAGAAATGAATGTTAACTTACATATGCGAATTAAATTGTTTTTTACTTAATAGTAAAATAAGTACGTTTAACGCATTCTTTGTAATTCATTATTTTTTTTTATTTTGAAGCATTATTGTTAAATAAACCAATTATTTCTCACTATTTGAGCTATTTTATTAGGGATACATTCGAAAAATCAGTAAAAACTAGTTAAACTTCAACCAAATAATTTTGTCCACCTAGACTAGATTGTCAAAACGTCCCACTGTGCATCCGGGGAAAAGCTCCTAAGAAAATTTTCGGTAATTTTTCACCGATCATGAGCCCTAGACCAAAAATCACGCCCCGTTGAAATGTAATGTTGATATATATATATATACAGTCGAGTCTCTATAGAACGAAATCCACTGTTTCAGTAAAAAATTCGTTATATAGAGAAATTTGTTATATAGAGAATGAGTAAAAATTCCTATTTAATGTGTAAATTCTGAACAAAAATTACTTTTGGGGTGTTTAATTAAGAATTTTAAATGTTTAACTATAAATATTAACCTAATATTGGATTTCTGAATTATTTAAACAGTTTCAAAAAAGAGAACAGACATTTATTTGAAAGCATAATAAAAATCCCATAACGAAAAGTTACATTAATTTTAGACGAGGAAATCTGTAATTTTTCGCTGTTTTGATTTCCAAATTGTTACACTCGCGAAAAAATGTTCACACTTTAGCAACGAATGAAAAATTGTATCGGGAACACTTTCCTCCATTTGAATTCTAATTCACAATAAACTTCAATTACCTCTCTGATACCGCTCTTATATGTGTAACAATCCAATTGACACTGTTTTAAGAAGTATGTTGGAAGGTCTGTGGGAGATGAAATCGTTGGGCATAAAAAGCAAGGAGATTCAAGGTAGAAAAGTAAGATAAAAAACTCAGCACTGAGCGATAAATCCCTAATCAGTGATGGAAAATTGATTCCATATTATTTGGAAGCTTTTTTAAAACAATAAATAAAGAACATTTTATGAAAAAATTCGTTATATGAAGATAGATATTTCGCTATATGGAGACTGTTTTTAATGAGATCATGGGAAAAGGGGGCCGTTCCTACTAAAATTTCGTTATATAGAGAAATTCGATGTATGGAGTTTCGTTATAGAGAGACTCGACTGTATATATAACCTTTCTGTACAATTAAACCATTTAAACACATGAAAATTGACCAAAATTGAAACAATAACCAATTAAAGACAAAAGATAAAAAAAAAATCAGCTAAATGATGTTGAACTATTAAATGATATATAATACCTTTCAATCAAAATTTATCTTACAAGCTCATAGAACGATGTTAACCAAGGTTCTAAATTAAGATGGCATGTAATAATATGTAAAGGGTGGCCGATGGCTAATTCCTAAACCGTTAGGCATAGACATATAGTTCCAATTACAAAAATGTTTTAAATGAGGTAAAGAAGTATTTTAAAAGCAATTTGGGTCAAT
Source organism: Maratus speciosus (assembly GCA_963932465.1). NCBI lineage: Eukaryota > Metazoa > Arthropoda > Arachnida > Araneae > Salticidae > Maratus > Maratus speciosus. The sequence goes on along the minus strand of OZ010793.1, from coordinate 410,773,411 downwards.
GAAAACATTTCTTAAAAAATTACGAAATTTAGGTTTTTATAATGTCCCCTGGTCCTATAAGTTATATTCAGTAAACATATCCTATTACTCTGAGAAGTAAGGGAAAAAAGCCCCATTCTTCTATAATTAAAACTTACGGAGTATATTCCTTGTTTAAAGTTGAAACATCTTTTTTGCTGCGAAATAGGGGTCATCCACAAATCTACTAGAAATATAAATAATAATCAGATATTTAAAAAATAATAATAGTTGAGGGTAAAATTAACATTACAATATAAATTTGAAATCTATTTTCGTTCTGACATATTAAAGAAAAATATACAACTTGTACTAAAAATATAAGTTACAAAAATAATAGAATTTTTGTTAAATGAAATGATAAAAAGCAACAACCGAAATTATTTACAAAATGATACATATTTTTAATGTGCTATGAGGTTATCTCATCTAAAACTTAATTAATGGAAATTAAAGTTATCTAACGGCTGGCCCACATTTTTCCGTTTCTAGATATCATGTTAAAATGGCTGTAGACAAAAATATTTTGAACATAATCTTATTTTGAAACATATATAGAAAGAAGTGATATTAAAGCTATTATATCATTATACTGCGATTAAAAAAATAATTACCCTGGGATTTACAAGCATTCTTATAAAAATACAGGAAAAATTTCGGACGGTGAAAGGGTTAAAATTTGCTCGAAGCGATCCCTTCGGCTGCAATGCAGAAATGTACAAGCGATATAAATCGTTCTAATACTTTAAGAATTTTGTGTACGATCCCTCGAAGCATGGCTCCACTCATCTGTGTTAAGATGTAGAAAAGTGGCATAATTCATGCAATTCAATATTTCATAACTCGGACAATTTTAGTGTTAGATAAATGGGGCTTTTCCGTGTAAAAATTTAAATTTCGTAACTTTTTAAGAAATATTTTTATTGATCCAAAGGATGTTTAAAATATACGTCTTTACCTCATTTAAAACATTTTTGTAATTAGAACTATATGTCTACGACTAACGGTTTAGAAATTAATCATTGAACACCGTTGAGAGTGGACACCCTGTATGTGTAATGCACGAATTTCGACGCAGTAAGTGTTCACTGGTAACTTCACATCACATTTATTTTGGACAACACGCACAATACACAATTTTATATATAGTTAGTTACACGTAGACATTTCACACCAATAATTCACAGATTTAAAAACACATTGGACAGGTAGACTTCATTTTCAATGGTCGTCGGATGCGACCCTCTTTCTCAGAAACTAAATCTTAATACTCTATTGGGAGGTAAAAGACTATCCGCCAAGAAACCAACGGTCATAGCGCCTTCTGGTAAAGCGCAGGAGATGGCAAAAGTAAATGTGCTTACATATGTATATCAATATTACATGAGATATAGTATCTAAATTTGTGTTTTTATCATTTTGTTATTCGATTTGTTAGCTAGTTTAAATAAAAGGTATTCTGTATCTAAATTAATTACTTGCTATCTTTAATTAGAGATTTGGTCAGCACCTATATCTATCTGTCTATCTATCTATCTATCTATATATTAGCACTCGTGCTCATGAATCGATTTGGATATAACTGAACCTGTGTACAGGACATACCAAGGTCGTAACCAACGCTCGTTGACGAGCTTCATCTGCCATCTCGCTTCAAAATGGCGAACTGATGGAAAAATAGTAAAAATTCAAATAAAAAAATATATACAAAACCCTTATAAATTCAAAAGTTTTTCTTTTAAGTGTTCGGCTTCGATACAAGGATTCCTGGGTATGTTTTGTTTTGTCTCGAGATGCTGGGCAACATATAACTATGATATGTTCCCGCACCATGTTGGTTAAATCAAAGTAAAATTGCGTAATTGGTTATTTCTGTTTGTATAAATATTTTTTTATAAAATATAATTATGAGTGTAAAATTATAATGTTTATATATTTAAGTAAAATAAGAGTGTAAGTTCATACAAAAATTATTAAGTTGATTTTAAATATTAAATATATATTTTTTTAAAAAATTGTTGTATTGTAAAATGAATGTATAATGTTGAATAGAGTTCGGATCTCAGACAACAACAATAGCCAGACGCCATGGTGTCGTTTTATGACAAGCCAATGGAAAGTGGTGTATAATTAGAAATCGTAAAATAATAAAAACGTTGGAATAAATTTATGGCCTCAATAAAAGTGTTGGGATAAATTTATGGCTTTTCAGACCACCCAAACTTTAAGGCAGATAATAATATTAAAGTATATGTAAGGGGCCATTTGCAGGCTGTTAGCTAATAGGCCTATCGAAGAATAATGCAAAATCTTCTCACATCCAATAACAGTGGACTAGACAAAAATAGTTCCACCCACTGCAGGAGTTGGTGTGCAAGAAGAATAAGGTTTAAAAAAAAGAGAGTCTGAAAAAAGATGTAGAGGACGCAGGAGCTCTCCTGAAAGCCCGTGCAATGAATCCTAAAAGACCTAGTAATGCCCAGGCGAGATGGACATATCGGGGCGAGCCAAATCAAGCCTAATTGAGGATGTCTTCCTGATGTACATATCGGAGTGAGCCTAAGCAAGCCAAATTGAGGATGTCTTCCTGATGTTAAAATAAAGAGGATTGTTCTACAGAGGTCCGTAGCTATGCATCCTGCCATCCCGATGTTGCCGCTCTGATACGAAGCGAATTCCGGATGACATATGAATATGATCCTAAGCAACGCGACAACTCTGAATTTGATGAATAAAGGCCACCATCCCGTATATTAAAAAAAAGGTACCACTTTAAACTTTTTCTTTTACCACTTAAGATCATATGAAAAATCATAAATATACTTTTCTGATATTTTATGGTAGAGAGTAATCTGAGATCCGACAAAACCAATAATTAAATAAAATTAAGGTAATTTAAAAATGAAAGAGAATTATTCTTTTAGCAAAAAGAAAAAAATATAATAATTAGAGTAAATGAAAATATTGTCTTTTTTTTTAAAGATTAAATATACTTAAAATAATGAGAAGCAAACAAAGGTGTTGCTTTCTTTTTTTTGAAATAATATTATCTATTTCTGTATATAGTTGTATTCAATGTAAATAAAATATTTAATCAAGTTTTAAAAAGTTTCTGTAATTATTTAATTGATAATGTTTAAGGTGTGGCAATTTACTTTTACAGCTTAAATTTTAGCTTAATTCATAAGTGGAAGAGTTCGTCTAAATAATTCACAACGCAAACACTTAATTTTATTCGTAATTATTCCAATTTAATAATTACATTTTGACGCGAGTTATAATTTAATTTTATTAATGCTTCGCGTTGCTCTTCTACTAGAATTATGTAATTACGATCACTTATATTATTTGAATTTATCTAAGGTATATAAAATTATATACCAATTTGCTATGAGGTTGCTTGGATGATTTGGACCAATTAACAATTTTGGATGTAAATTAAATAGAAAATAAACAGGTGTAATTATCTGTCCAGCACTACCTTAAAAAATGGCTGAGATATAGCAATTTGAAAACAAAAATAGGTGGGAGTAAATGAAATTAACTTGGCTATACCTGTGTAATTTGTTGAAATTCCCATACAGTTTCAATATTGACGAAACTGTGAATCTTTTTTAATTGGGGTTCCATGCGTAGTGTTGAATTCAGACACTTGTCTCCGGGAGGGATTTCTGTGGCTCCGGGGGGACATTATAGAGTTCCGGGGAGAAATTGCACTTTTTGACCATTGAAAACACAAAATCTCAAATCTTTCGGGGGGAGGGGGATGCCACCCCCTGAATTCAACACTGTACCATGCATCTCAGCTTAATTAGCTGAGCTCCTTAACAAGCAATAGGGAAGATAGTTTTTCCCCTCGGCACAGGCCGGAAGGTCTTTTTAAAATTTAACTCATTTTTAGGGTATTACGTGGTGTGTATGAATTTTATAGCTATATATAAATTTTTAACAATTTTCTGATAGCGTTGGAGAATGTTTTATCTGTGCCCGATGCATGATTTATCGTTGTTGTTTTTTACGTTTGGCTTTGCGAGAATTATTTCTCGGATAACATTCCTTGTAAGCCCCCTCCTCTATTTTAAAGGTAGGCGATAATTATTTGTTTCCTCACGTGACTGCGGGATTTTTTTTTCCTCGGAGGAAGTAAAAAAAGGTTTAATTTTATGTATGCATTTAAATTATTAATTTATTACTAGCATTTTTTTTGTTGTGATCCGCTGGCCTGTCGCGTTCCGATTTTCTCTCATTAGACTTGAGCCGGGGCCTATAAGCCGGAATGGGCCGATCTTTTTTTTTAATTCTCATTATTCATTTTATTGTTACTGGAACTCATTAGACAGGCCCATGCTTAGTTTTTTCGGTAGACTCGGACGGGGACTGCAACGCTGGGCGTGTTTTCTAGTAATAGGAATAAAATCTCCTCATAGATACTCACTTTCTGCAGGATATGCCATTATCGTGTGGCGAATGGCAATCGAATCAAAACCTATTATTTCATGTTGTCATAGGGAATAAAATATTGAATGTAATGCTATTACGTAATGTAACCGCAGATAATTTTTACTTAAATGTTTACAGATTTCTTAATTTTCGCCAATCTTTGATAGTATTAGAATCTAAGAGCATTAGAATAGTAATTGTAATTTCGTTGATATAACAGAGATATTTTAGGTATTGAGTACGATAAAAATCGTTTTCTTTTTTAAAGTCTGAAACATTTTCTTATCGATTAATCGCTTAATGGTCTCTGTTTATATATTGATCTTGAAATAATCAGAAATCTCATTTCTGTCTTGAGGGAAACAAAGATAATTTAAAATCCCATCAATCTTAAGTAATACCATCTTCTCTTACAATCTGAAAAAAATAAATAAGAATCAGGCTTTGAGTTATTGTTAATGTAGTTACTAATATACATTCTCTTCTATGCTCCTAGCGATTGGCAACGGGTCAATGATCTTAAATGACTGCGTTTAATCAACAAAATGTTTCATGTAGAAAATCGGTTTCCTCGGAAATTTTTCGGTCGTCTGCGTTTCTCATGCACATTTTCTTTACATTATTATTTTATTATATACCTTTCATAACTTTGTGTAGCGAGGCATAAGCTATATACGTAAGACTAACTTACTGATAAAATTGAGGTTTTCTATGTCGAGCTAATGGAATTCCTTGATGGTATATTAATAGCTTTAGAATGAGATATTTTTTAAATATTAAATATTACTTTTTGTATGTTTTCATTAAAACAATAGATAACATAATAATATTGAGTAGAAGAATTTTTAAAGTTACCACTGATTATATTACTATATAGTAGGATAATTTTGAGGTGTCTTTTAATTTAGCATGAAGTTGTTTGTAATTTTTCCTGTTTCACTTTTTAGGGATTTATTTCTAACTCTGCATGTATATTTAATGCTGACGTAATTTTACTCATGTTAAAATTATTAGTAAGTTTTCTGTTATAGAAACATATAAAACTGTACCGATTTTTTGCCGAAAGTTCTTTTTGTATTATATTTTGTGTTATCCCGTTATATATTCCTAAAAAGGTTCGGATTATAATAAAATTTCTATGTATGAAGATGAACTGTATTGTGCTCGTTTCGTTATTAAAAAGCCTGCCGATATAAAAATTAATGAATTTCATTTAATAATATGGAATTCAATAACTGGATAACTCCTGTTATAATCGAGATATTGTACTTTGTCAGCTATTAAAAAATACTTTTTTTACAATTGTTGAATTTTTTTTTAATTTTTACATTTTTGGCCAGGTTTTTGGGCGCCAGCTTAACCCTCCCCCCTCCCTGTGAATAGGGCACCTGTGCAGTGCACTCGGGAGATTTTAACTTTCTACTTCGACCCATACATGAAATTTTAGCCTGATATTATACAGGGTTGCTACTGGTATCACGCTATGAGTTTGTTTGGAAACCATTGTATAGATGGCGTAAAACTATAAACGCATTTTACGCAAAATGTTTTTTTTTTTTTTCTTCCCAAAAATGGGCGAGATCAGACCGCAAAAACTGTCAAACCGATCTTGCTACGTATTTTTTTAAATTAAAGGGAACACAATTTATTGGAGCTAGGACCACTTTCAGCCATTTATATAAAAAATAAATATATTCAGAAGCACACCGAAGTGCGAAAAAATGGGGTCACAAATAGATCTTTTTTCTAAATGGCCGGCACTTTGTTCATTTTTAACTTTTTGACCTCAAAGTACTTGAAGCTCCAGACAATCTTATCTACTTTCATAATCCGTAATAAAAATTGATTGCAGACGACTCTGGTGATCTATCGGATCCCGTCCGATTGGATGTGCACGGCGCGCACGCTAAGGCATTCACCCACAAGACTTTAGCCGCAGCCGCATCATCAATTTTTGATTTAAAATTTTTTTGAAATATTCTTCAAATGATAATAAATAACATGCAGAAAACCCGTACCTCAAATCTTCATTCCTATTCCTGAATACAATACTGAAAAACACCCGTTTTCGGTCTTCTATAGGCAAATCTCCCTTTAACAAAAAACCTCTTCTTTATTGTAACAAAGTTCCTGTTGCACTTCTCGCTTATGAAAACCAAAAACAACACTAGTGGATCCGGATCGTTTAACAGGAATTACAGAAAATATACAGGTCAATTAAAACATCATTACGTCTGAAAACAGGCATCCCCCGACTTACGTAAGTAATGCGTTTCCCAAACTTTTACGTAACTTGAATTTTACGTAAGTCGAATTTGTAAATTGATTAGGTAAAAATTCATAAGAAACTGCAATATTTATCATATATATATATATATATATATATATATATATATATATATATATATATAACCATTATATAATTACAATTCATCATCTATTTCCAATTACTCAAATTAAATTAATAAATTTAACTTCAATACATAACACTGACATTATACAAAATAAAAATGGAACCTATGACTTTTAACACAAAATCAAGCACAATACTACTAATTCACTAGCTATATATATATATATATTAACGATAAGAACGATGATAATTTTTAAAGACTTAGAATTTAGTACAATACATTATTTATGAATGTAATATATGTATATGTATATATATATATATATATATATATATATATATATATATATATATATATATATATATGTGTATATGTATTATTTACACAGTATTATTTTATAAATAAGCCATCATGCAGCAGTATTTACTCGGATATAAACTATAAAAGTATGAAAAAATATAAAAACAAACTGAAAGAACACTTTTCAAATAAAAAAACCTCTTATGGAATGCGGGATTTATAAATTTAACTTTGATGAATTAATTGAAAAAATTTTCAATCTACATCAAACGAACAGGTGAAGAAGCTAGCAGAAAAAATACACTCGTTCTTCTTCATCAAAATTTTAAAATTATCCTTCGTTCTGGTTTGAATTCAGCTAACATAATTGTTACGGTTGAACCCTAGATTTTTTGTCTGATTTTAATTAGATTTGAGTTTGTTTAAATATTTGATTGTATATCCTAATAAAAATATAACTCTCACTATAATATATAAAACTATGTTGCTGTAATTATGGTTGTGGTTTTTATCTGCATATTTTATCTGTAAAATAATTATCAAAAGTATGCAAATGCATATCAAACGCGCTAGTGTGTTAATAAAATTAATTTTCGAGATTTATTACGTAATTGCGAATTTACGTAAAGTCGCATAATATGTAAATCGAGGGATGCCTGTACAATATTAAGAGATAACTATATTTAAATTTCATACATTTTAAATTAAAAAGTACACATAATACATATTATTTCTTGAGTATAGCATACGAATTTAGCCAATAATCCAATTAATGTAGCAGGCTAAATCACCATCTCAGTACTCTGTTTTGTTGTAATTTTAACTTTAGAATTAACTGTTCTGATGCATGTTTTCAGTTTGTAAGTTGTTTATGTCATCTTTCGTGATTTTACTTTGTATGGTACTGACGAGGAATGAATTTTCGTCCGGAATGTCTATTTTATTGTTTTTAATATGTATTATGTGTACTTTGTGATTTAAAATGTCTGAAATGTAACTATAATTATATTTTTAAAAAACCCTGACTGCCGCGCAAAAGGACAAAATTGTAATGTTTTTGCTGTAATTTTTTTAAAAATGCTGAAAAAGATAATTTTCTCAACGTGATATAAAAAAATTAATTATGTATAAAAGTATAATTCTTCAGATATTATAGATAAGTTTATCTTTTAAAACTGGATTATATGACATTAATGTAAAAAAATGCCTCTATTACAGTGTAACCTACAGGTTAGTGAACGGATATATCAGTTCACGGAGGTGAGAAGGTTTTAAAGTAATTATTTGGTGATCACTTAAAACGTGACTTCTATTTATTTGGGGGGGAGGGGGGGATCTGGAAAAGTTGCAGTACAGGAATCGCAGCACCCCAGCATTAAATGCGCCTTAGTCACCTAGTGCTTAGGTGGGTGTCATTCCTTACAGAAATTGCAAAAATCTCACATTAAACAGAAATTTACATTTTTTAAAACATTTTATAGATAAGGAAATTAAAATTGATACTATTTTATGTTATACAAAGTCATATTTTAGTTGCGTGCATAAAACAAATTTCTTGAAATTTTCTCTGAAAATACAAAAAAAATGTAAAATTGAAATCAGGATAACTTACACTAGGAAAAGCATAAAAGTGTAAGTATTATTTATTTTAGTATAAATTTTATATTTTATCTAAAAAAGAATGCTCGAAAAAATCTTTTTTCTTGCTTGGGATTTCTTCAAAGGTGAACAATAAAATTGCAATAGCCATTGATTCTGACTAATTTAGAATGCACATGGAATATTTTGAAATGTAGCATTATTATATGTTAGTTTTTTCCCCTAAAAGGTATTTTTCGACCATAAAACTTATTATGCTTTACTTCAAAACATACTATAGGTATATAAAAATGCTAATTTTATGTTCTGGCTTAGTTTATGGCACTGTAAAATGAAAAGTGAAAACGTGAACGTTTCTTGTCTCCACAGACTACCACTACCTTCAAACAATGAGTAAAAATAGTAGTACAGTACTACCTCGTTTTATGTTTGTGTTGGGACCAAAAGGAGCGAGTGCCATGAAAAAGTAGCGAGAAAGACATAAATTCCGAAAAAAGAAAAATGGCAAAACATTTAAAGTGAATGCATATTTTGTCGTAAGTTGCATGAAAACTTGAATTCCAGTGTCCTTAAAAGGGCGCTGTATTTTATTTGAATTTATTAAATTGAATATAAGCGACACATACTCATAGTTTTGTTAACTCAGGCTATCTTTTTGTTCATTAATACCTATAACGCACACAGTGTCTTTGTCTGGGGTACATACGGCGTTGAAAAAAGTAAGATTGCCTGAATTAATGAAAAAATTTCTAAAAATGAACATTTTTGACCTCAAAGTTATTTTAAGAGTCTACACTAGTCACGCGAAGAAACAAGAACGCTAATGTCAATCCTATGGGGGCGTTAGTTTCAAATTTCTCACTTAGATTTTAATATTTTTGAATGATTTTTTTTTTTTTTCGTAGGATAGCTGAGGATGATCTATAACCGGGCTAGTTTTTACTTTTTCGATTTTGGTTTTGATTTTTAAAAAAATTACTTTAACTTTCGGAACCGGTTCTGAAATTAAAACTATCCTAATAATAATAATAATAATAATAATAATAAATCGAAAAGGTAAAAACTAGCCCGGTTAGAACTATACCTAAGTTATCCTATGCAAAAAAAAAAAAAAAAAAAAAAAAAAAAAAAAAAAAAAAAAAAAAATCAAAAATATTAAAATACAAGCGAGAAATTTCAAAATAACGCCCTCATAGGATTAACATTATCGTTTTCGTTTTTTCCCGTGACTAATGTGAACTCTTAAGGGGGCACAGGATCTTTCAGTTTGAAAAAGGCGAGGTTTTTTTATCGTACCAAAAAGTACCAAAACACAAATAATATGCAATTAATATATTTTTCCCCCTTTCTGCCTAAAGTATATATTCTTAACTATGTTATCCAGAAAAAATAAATGTTGTATATGGAAAATTAATATTTAAATTTTAAATTTCATCTCAATAGTGCGTGAATTAAAATCATGGAGTGTATGATAAAACTCTAAATTAGGCATATAAAAAACAACTTTTGAACAAAATAGAATCATAACACACTTACTTCTAAATTAAAACCAAAATATATACAAAATGTTTGTTTAAAATTTAATTTTGGCACACAAAAAAAGTTCAAAATTTAAAAAAAAAAAATAAATAAATAAAAAAAAATAAGTGCAAAAAAATAAATATTAAAAATATGTTATTTTTGTTGTTGTTGTTGTTGTTTTAGCATGAAGACTATAAAAAAAATCATATTTGGTTATTTTTTTTAAGCTGTAGCTTATATAGTTTGAAAGTAACAGTGCGCGCAAACTTCAAACTTACTAATTAGAGAAAACACAGTTTCAATATCTTTCAATCTCTAATCAAATCTCTCAATATCTTCAATTATACTCACCGCCTATAAAAGATTATAGCTCAAGAACTAATGCTGGTTTTTGAATGGGATTTTTTGCATATTGTTTAGAAATTTTAAGAAATTCAGAATAAAACAAAATCCGAAAACTGATTTTTTGAAAGTTTAAAGGTCCTATGCCCCCTTAAGGTTATTAGTCAGTCAACGTCCGAATTCTCTTCTCTAATGTTAAACCTATGGGCGTAGAATGCATTTAAAGTATCTCCTCAGGACATTAATATTTTTAACATCTTTTTCGGTGTACTCTTTTTAAAAGATGTCTCTTTTTTGTTCTTAGTTCTCAAAATATTTCTAAAAGCTGTGCTTGATTTAATAGTGTATGTGTTAAAAGTTCAGGAACTGTGAGTAAGATTTTTAACACTTCATATAAAGTAAGGGAAATATTTTAGAAATATTTTGACAACTAAGAAAAAAAGAGACATCTTTTAAGAACAGCACTACACAGAAAAAATAGAAGTTAAAAATATTAATTTTCTGAGGAGATATTTTAAATAACGAATGCATTCTACACCCCCGTAGGTTTAACTTTAGCGAGGGGAATTCGAAAGTTGACTGACTGACAACAACGAATAAACCTAGCACATTTAAGCTTACTTGTTTACAACTGGGTAGTATTATGATTGATTTTTCTAAGGTTTAAAACTTTATCCATAACCGTTGACTAAAAACACTTTCTTGGTAATTACTTTCCTTTGCACTTTTTCAAATTTTTAAAGAAACAGCATGGTCTTACTTTTCAAATATACATATTTCGAAAAGAGGAAATCATTATATCAGAAATATAATCTCCCAAATGCATATATGGCACAATCAATAGAAATGTTACCCCATTTTCAGAAGATATGTAATCAATTCTAATAATATTAGACTTTATAGAAACTAATGCACAAATTTGGCATATTTATGTAAGATAAACATATAATACAGATTTTAATTATTGATTTGGAAAGACTTAGAACAGGCATACAGCATTTTGAAATATGAGTACATATATATATTATTTTCATTGAAAAATAACTTTTTAGATATGAAAGTACTTATATACATTGCGTCAAAACTAAATTATGTTTATACAAAAGTTATATTTGTAAATTGCGGCGTATCTTTACGACTGTAAAATTTAAAATAATTTCCACCGTCATTTTTCTCCTTAGCCTTCCGAGTCCTGAGATTAAAAACATTTTTTTAAATATGTTTCTTTAGATACTCAATGCTTATAATGTTCTACCGCTTATTCAAAAGGTGTAGAAGCAATTTCGAAAAATCTCGAAGCATTTAAATTAGTTTAAATTTTAGTATCTCTATCTCCTACAGGTGGCGTAAGTACTGAGAAGGATAAAGGTAAAAATAATAAAGAAATAATTTTTTTTAATGAATACACTACAGGTAAAAATAAAGAAACTGTAAACAGATTAAAAGAAAAAAAAAACAGTATGCAGATATTTCACAGCTTCGTAAAAAGGACCGCCAAAAACACATTTATTACTTACTCCTGCTGTTTCTTTCTTTCTTGCATTTTCTTTTCTTTTTTTGTTATTTTGGGCCGAAGATAAAGCTTCTTTACTTTATCTTACACAGTAAATAATGCAAAGGTGTGTATTTATCTTATCTTTTGTTTTATGTTACTTATTTATTTTATTTTAAATCTTTGAAGTGCTTTTTTTAACCCTTAATTTTTTTCACTTTCTCGTTGCTAGTGATGATGCAATGCGAATAATTAATAGGGAAAATAATCTTGCTTTCGTGTACTGTTTTATTAAATTAAATCATTTAATCAATAAAATTGAACATTTTCCCGCATTTTGATCTGCTTTTAATTTGTTTTGTTAAAGATACATCATACCGCATCTTCATAAAATAAACATTTTCGTAATTTCCCAGCCATGTTTTCGTAATATTTTGAAGCTGATATCTTTATTCATATATTTTCGCAAGCTGTGTGAAACTACGCGATTGTCTCTTCCTTTTCTAATTTCCCCTCAAAAAGAGAGATAATAACGAAAAAGAATTTTCTTTATGCTTCGAACGTGTAGTCTTCTGGAACAGGATAAACATAACAAATTGTTTTGCTATCGAGCATATATGACATTGATTGTAAAGCTGATATATATATTTTTTCGTTGATTTCTTGACATTATGAACTTATTTCAAGAATCTTGCTATACATATATCATGAATATCTAGTCGCCGTTTCATTACTCTTTTTTCGCTACATAATATGCGACTAAATTTATTTAAAGAGAGTGTTTACCTCTCATTTGAATTAATAATATATTTTGAATTTAATGAAATTTCTAGGACATAAAATCTGTGCAAAGAGTACCGGAATTGTTAAATAAAACACACACACTCTCTCTCTCTCTCTTACACACACACACAAAAAAAAAAAAAAAAAAAAAGAAAAAAAGAAAAAAAACCCACAAAATTAATTTTTTTGCCTTCAAAGTAGGCCGTATAGAGTTCAATACAGTAATACCTCGACTTCGTCAACAATTCGTTCGAAGACTAGAGACGTAAGTTGAGGTATATTTAGATAAGCAAAAAAGGATAAGTATAATAAAAATTCACCAAAATCTAATGAACATATTCTGTTGTATGTAGAGATTATGTTTCATACATTTAACATTAACAAAAAAATGCGTTTGCAGTACAAGAATTTGTAATAACTCAATGTTGTGAATTTGCAATTTATTGTTCTTCTAGCTGCCCCGTTCGAGTCTTTGAGCATGTGAAGAAAAAAAATCTTGCAATGAAGTTTGAACCGACAATTTTTTTAAATTCTTAGAAGCTCTTTGTAACAATAGAGTGAGTTTTCTAAGCTTTTTCTAATCTTTGCTCCTCTCTGCTCCTCCGAATCAATATCTTCAAGAACCGTCATCCCAGCTTCAATAAGTTTAGTCTTTCGGTTGATTTTGCAACCGTCATAATCTTTTCCGTTTGTTCAAAATCTTCATTTATTTCTTCGACAGTACTTTGTTTCCTTAATTCAATAAGTTCGTCGGTGATTAATTCCGGATCAGGGGAATTTACGAGTTCAACAATATCTTCAGCTGCCTAAGTTGAGTTCTCTTTCATTTTCGACAATTTCATCAATTAGGAGAGATACAGAATCACAATTTTCAGACGTTTTCTTAGTCTCCTCGAAGAAAAAGGGGTCTTTTTTTTCAGGCCAGACGACGTAAATGCGGGGTGTCGTAAGTCGAGGGGACGTAAGTAGGGTACTACTATACCGCGTTTGACACAACATTTTAGTAGGCCATTCATTTTTAGTAGGCTGATTGAGGTATGGTCTCTATCTCCCTCAGCAAATTTCCTTGTATGGCCTCAAGTGACTCAAAACGCATTCCTCGAAGTGGTCATTTTAACTTTGGGAGCAGGAAAAAGTCATACGGAGCCATATCAGGCGAGTACGATTTTTGGTCGATGATATTCGTTACGTTTTTTTCTACACAAAAACTTCAAAAACTCTTACATAACGATAACTCTGTGCAATGATCCATTATCGTGGTGAAAAATCTATACGAAATTTCGGTGATTTTTGAGATTTTCGGCATAAGAAATTTCCTTTGAAACGTAAAATTTAAGCAAAGTCTTTGTTCAATTAATTTTTCTATTGTCAAAAATTGCAAAGCACTGAGAAGTAATAACCAAAAGAAAAAAAAACTGCCATCAACACACTAATTCACAAATGGCGCTCAAAATCCGCTTTATAACTCGGTACAGTATTAGTACTTTCTTACAGAGAAAAAAAAAAAATGTGATATCTTTTACGGGCGTATCTTAAAACCTTCGGGACGAGCGTCTTTTACAGAATTTATATTCTTTCATCACCGGTTTTTGCAAAGGGAAATGTTTGCCTAATTTAATCGGGAAAATGCTCGGATTAAATAAGGCAAAATTTGCAATAAAAATTTACTGGTGAAAATAATTAAGGATTCTGATCACCTTATGCGGCACGCATACGTGTCGCTCGTCCCCAAGGAGTTAAATTAAAATTCCATGTACTTATTAAACAATGTATATCAAAAATTTAAATTATAGCGCCAATCCGTGTGTTTTGTTTATTTATTTATTGCAGAGTATGCAATAATCGTATACATGAATATTGTGATTAACATTCTGTATAATTCATATTTACGTAGAAGAAATAATATAAGGCAGTATAATAAAATAGAAAATAAAACCTGTCTAGTCTATAAAAAATTAAGCTTGTTACTCTGGTCTTTTGCAAGAATAGGTGAAAACAATTTTTTAAAAATTATTATAGATTTTTTATATTTAGTATATTTTTTTAGATCGCCCACTAACACCAAAAAGTTTTTTTTATTTAAAAAATGTCAACTATGTAATCAAAGAAATCTTTGAAATTTATTAGTAGTGATATTTTCGTACTTCACGCCAGGGAATTAATAGTCGATTTTTAAAATAGTTCTTTTTATAATCTGATTGAAAGTTATAATTCCTCAATGCAATGTGTTCCTCAGAAAAAAAGCTTTAGGAAGTTTCTCTAACACAGAGAATAAATCATCTGAATTGTAATGTGTACGTACATGCCTAATAAAAATTACACATTTTAGGGTTTCCTTACTTAAAAAGCAAAAATGGAAATATTATAAGATCGCTCCTCTGTCTGTCTGTCCGTCTGTCAGAGCCGTTTTACTCGTAAACAATATGGAACGTGGAACGTTCAAATTGGTTGAAGTAATAAAGGCTATTGACCCACATATTTGTAGATTATTAACCATTCACAACTATACTTAGGAAAAATGTAGAGAGGCTAATTAAGTTGCTTGGAAAAAAAAAATATTTTCTTTGTATATCGTGTGGGGAATCGTTTGAAATCTTTCGTAATGCCGAACTCAAAAATACATTTCTTTTAATTTTCGACGTTATATTTTCAGAGTTATCGTCGAAAATGTAATGCAAAATTGTCCCCCCGCCCTCTCTATTTTCGAATCTATTGAAACTAAAATTATAAAAAAAAAAAATAGGGGTAGAAGTTAATTTAAACCTTGCAGGAAAGCTATAGCGATTACCCTATGTTACACAGTTTTTGAGAAAATCTCATTTTCCCGTTACACACGAATTTCGATATGCAGGCGTCCAGCAAAGTAGTTGAGGAGCGCTAGAGGAGGTACTTATCGTCGCAAGTATAAAAAGTTGATATTGATGATTTTTTATAATGATTTTCGAAAAAAATTGTTTTTGATTAGCCGAGATAGTAACCCTTAAAGACACGGATGGTTTCACATACATAAAGACATGGGCGGCGTATTCTATGCGGCATCGGTTTTTAAAGACTAGATAATAGCTTTTAATGATATATTTGTGTAATGCAATGTCCAGTTACTAATTCATATATTTATTATTTTAGTTAAATGAAGTTATTTGAAGTTTCCTAAATTTGTGAGCTTAATCTCATATTTTCAATGCTTATGCATGTGTGCTGATATAACTCCTTAATCAACGTTAAATATGTTCTTTATTTTCTTAATTTTTAAAAATTATTCTGTTTGGTTAATATAAAATTCTATAAATGTGAAAATTTCGAAAATGTACTTTCAATTGTATACTAGATTCTGCCTTCGATCGATAATTCCTTACAATATTTTTTGTCTTTTGAACGTAACGCTGTTGTAAAACTTTAAACTTGTAACATGACTTCAAACAGGACGGTCGTTTCTCTGGAGACCTATTCGTTAGATTCCCTTCATTAAAAAAAAAAAAAAAAAAAAAAAAAAAGATAATCGTTTTTTGCTGGAGCTTATAGCACCGAAAAGTATATTTTTCATAGATTGTTTTTTAAGCTCACAAAAGGTAAAAAAAAAAAAAAAAAAATGCGAAGCAAATTACCTTTTTTGTTCAAATGATCGTCATTTTGTCGAAAATCAACTTTTTAACTAAAAGATGGTATAAGCTCCAGAGAATTTAATGGCTTTTCATAATTGGGTGACCAAATTTATTTAAGATGCTTCACTGTAAAAAAAAAAAAAAAAAAAAAAAAAAAAAAATCAGGGACGTTCCGTTTTGGAAAAGGCAAGTAGTTGCCTTTTCTGAAACGAATAGATTCATTTTGAGAATGAAAAGTTTTAATTTACAACACGATTAGTTTCAAATCTGCAATGAAAGTGACATCTTTCATTACCAAAAAGATCACTTTCATTGCAGATGTGAAAATGTGTTGCAGATGTGTTGAAAATTAAAACTTTTCATTCTCAAAATGAATCTATTTGTTTCAGAAAAAGCAACTACTTGCCTTTTCCAAAACGGAACGTCCATGAATTTTTTTTTTTTTTTTTTTTTTTACAGTGTTGTGACCGGAGAAAAACGGTCGTCCGATTGGAAGCTCACAGCAGACACCTGGAAGTGTTATTCGTCTCACAAATCATATTATTTTTTGTTTGTTTGTTTGTTTACACACTGAAATTTAAATATATAAGTGAAATATCAATAAATATAATGCAAAAATTTTGAAAGTTATAACTGTTTTCTCTTGTAACAGAAAAAAAATCTTTAAAGTTTATGTGAATTTTAGGCCAAAGAAGTAAAACCTCTCCTTAAAGAACGATAAGCGAAATTTTATGGTAGTGCGTTGCCGGTTAGAGGATGTAGGGCGTACCACAGCCAACGAGAAAGACTGGCTTGGGCACACTCGGCAGTTTCGACTATCACGTGATCAACATAGGCTGGCTTCCATCAATAGCGGAATTGCTTTTTGGCCTAACCTGCTTACGTGATCCTGACGTATCGTAGCCGGTCTTTGTTGATATAGTTGCGGTCGCGGTGGTATACCATACCTGCCTCCGTCCGCTGCCATTTGTGCTGCATAAACATAAAGGATTCTTTAGTTGTTTTATTGCCATTGCGTAGCAAGCAGGGCTGCGGAGTCGATGGGAAAAAGGGGCGACTCCGACTCTTTTGCTCAAAAATGGACAGACTAAGACTCCGAAAATTTTAACAGATTCGACTCCGACTCTTTCGCTTAAAAATGGGCCCGACTCAGACTCCGCAGCTCTGGTAGCAAGCACCCTTATATGACGACGTCTAGATGTACAGTACAGTCGTGGGGGAGGGGGAGGAGTAATCACCGCCTATTAACTCTGCAACAAATTATTATAAAAGAAAGTTACTGGTACCAAACGATTGGTAATAAATTCTACTTTTAAATGATGTATATAAAATTTGTTTAGGGGGCCATCTACATATCAAAACGAACCCAAACTTTGTTTATTTCAATAGCAATACACAAGTTTAACACCAGAAATAAATTCTACATCTTTCAATTAGCCTAAATTCAAATTTTCATTAAATTCGTACGATTAGTTTTCGAGAAATTAATTATTTTAAAACGAGTCTATTTTAGGGGCTGTATCCAAACTGAAGTTCAGTACTCGATTGTTGACATGCTACAGAAAACAGAATGACTATGTCACTTCTATCAATGTATATTTCTTGCCAATATGACCATTTCACTCGCTTAATATATTTCGACTACTGCCAGTTCAAGTGTTTCAGTAAAATGAGTAATATATAGAGGGTGCAATATGTTATCTATCGCCGACCTTTAATTTCTCAACCGTTGGCCGTACACATATAGTTCCAATTACAAAAACGTTTCAAATAAGCTAAATATTCATGTTGTGGCATTATTTAAAGTAAAAAATCACTTTTATAAAAAT
Source organism: Maratus speciosus (assembly GCA_963932465.1). Lineage (NCBI taxonomy): Eukaryota > Metazoa > Arthropoda > Arachnida > Araneae > Salticidae > Maratus > Maratus speciosus. The sequence continues at coordinate 410,755,131 of OZ010793.1, read as the reverse complement.
TACGAAATCTAACTTTTTATACGGTCCCCCAGTCCCTATAGTTATATTTAGTAAAAGTTTACACATATCATAACAGATATAACACAAAAAGTTTGACATCTGTACTACAAAAATTGACACAGTTATTAAATTTCAAAGTTTGAGATTTTTGCACATGATTTTGTCTTTCATTGAGGGATCAGTTAAACGATGAATTAAAGTGATTCGAGATCAAAATCAGGGTGCAATTCCGCTGCCATTTATCTAGTCACCAGTGAGTATGTTTTATTTTCCGGTTGTCGATTCTACCGTCTTTGACGTTTGAATATTGTTCGACCCATAAAAGTTAGTTCAAATTTTAGATACCGGCTAAAAGTGGTTTCGCCGTAAAAAGGACATTGCACCTTGATTTTGATCTCGAATTACTTTAATTCATCTTTTAACTGATCCCTCAATGAAAGACAAAATCATGTGCAAAAATCTCAAACTTTGAAATTTAATAACTGTGTCAATTTTTGTAGTACAGATGCCAAACTTTTTGTGTTATATCTGTTATGATATGTGTAAACTTTTACTAAATATAACTATAGGGACTGGGGGACCGTATAAAAAGTTAGATTTCGTAATTTTTATAAAATTGATTTTTTACTTTAAATAATGCCACAGCATGAATATTTACCTCATTTGAAACGTTTTTGCAATTGGAACTATATGTCTACGGCCAACGTTTGCTAAATTAAAGGTCGGCGATAGATAACATATTGCACCCTGTATATATATTCAAATTATGCTTTTCTGCACATCATAGATGGCCCCTGAAACCATCATTTGGAAGTTTTTTAAGCATAATTCGAAAACTACTTAGAAGGAAAATTTGAAATTGAGAATTCGCATAAAGAAGTACATAATAAATGTAAATCTATCAAAAAAAAATTTGTAGGTTGCAATTCCTATTTTTTTTTTCGAATATTAATTTCAAAATTCATAATTCCCATTATAAAATTTTTTAAGTTACAAATTCAATGTATTTATGTTTGGGTTTCTGAATATTAAAACCACACAAACAATTAACGCATTAGGGATATAATTTCAAGAGATATTAATAATAATATGAAAATGTAATTTAACATTGAATTGATGGAAGCTCTAAATTTTGAATTTTTATAATGCAAAAACTTATCATCCAAATGACTTGAAATTTCGTTTCTAGGCATAGTTTGAGCCGATGATTAAAAATATATTGTCAAAATTGGGTGTTGCCATTGAAAAAAACAAAGTTTGGTCTGGTTTTGATTTATAGATGCCCCCTCCCCTTAAGCAAATTTTATATACATCATTTAAAAGTAGACTTTATTACCAATCGTTTGGTACCAGTAACTTTCTTGTACTATAATTTGTTGCAGAGTTAGTAGGGGGTGTTTACTTTTTTTTTTTCTTCAGCGACTATACTTAGTATACTGTAGCTCGAAATTTAATAATATCTTTAAAACATAGGTGTGCACGATACACTGTAGTAAGGGGCCGGATTACTTTATTTGTAGCTCTTTATTTAAATAATTTTATATCAGAAACACTTTAATGTTTTTTTTATATTTAAGTTTAGTTAACATTTACTATTTATTATCCATATTTTAAAATCAATTTCTAGGAATTTATAAATATTTTTAATGTTTATAATATTTTACCAAAACTGCTAGATTTTTAAATACAGCAGTTTTTTTTTATTATGTCGTAGTTTTGTTCAAGTATAATTATCTGCATCCTTTTATGTTACGCTAGAGCTTTATTAAAAATCTTTAAGCTGTATAAAATGAAGTAGAATTTATCTTCGAAAGAAATTGTATGCTACATTTAATGCATTCAATGTACTGTTATCCAAATAAAATACCGTGTAATTAAAGAATGATCGCACAATAAAAATTCTTTTGTGTATTCCTTCGGAAAGAGAATGCAGACAAAGCATACCAAGTTTTTCGCAAGTGTAACAATAAAACGTGGAGTTATTTATTTATTTATTTTTTTTTTTAAATTGTCAAACAAAAAAAAGTCTAAAGATAGTCCGTCAAAACTCTTTATTTTGATAAAATCTTTAACGGAGACAAAAATAAATTTGCTTTATAAAACTAAAATAATATGCTATTCAGTAAAATATAAAAATAATCTTTCTAGTATTTTTGACCACGTTTAAACACAATTACCTTTTCGAATATCGAATGTCTTGCATCTTTTTAAATAAGAAAACAACCAAACTTGATATTCAAAATTAATTTTCATTTAAAAGTGCATGAAAATTTTTAATATTTGAATTTTAAATTCTGAACATTTATTTCACTTACTCTTATAAGTGCGGTATACCTCGGATCTTGAACTCCTCAGTTATCGAACAAAAAATTCGAGCAAAATTTGATTTGATTCTCGTGCAGAAATTAGATTCTCGACCAGTGACTGTGTCGTCGCCAAAGCGACTGAATTTATTTATTTATTTTTTTTTTTTTACTAGGCACGAAGTGTAATACATGAATGATGTAAAGTGATAGTAGTGGTAATGAAATTCAACATTTTGAGATTCTTGTACAGCGAGTTTCCTGTACACACTGATTTTTTTTTCTTCCACCCCCGCACCACCATTTCTACATATGCCTGCAATATATTTATCCTCGTATGAATTAGTTTCATGCATTTTGCGGAAAAAAAAAAAAAAAAAAAAAAAAAAAAACCACTTAATTTACTTAGTGTTTCTAATAATCTAAATAAATAAATGAAAATACCCTCCTTCTCAATCTCCGTTTTATCAGTAAAGGTATGGATGTTATTTTTGTTAAACTTTCATAAAAATCTTATAAATGTATGCCATTGTAATGTTAAGTATTGCAATATGTATTTATATTTTACTGTGTTGCATTATACAGTGCGTTGTTTGATACAGCTAAATCCAGTAAATAACTTGGGTGCGAACTAATTAATCATATTTTTATTATTTCTCATGATAAAATTTGATTATCTTCTCTAAGAATTTTTTGGAACGGATTGCATCCGAGATACCGCCGTAATAGGATATTTGTCATAAAACAACGGTAATCATTAACTTCAATGTTAAAAAAAAAAAATTGCATGTTTGGCATTCCAACACAAAAATACAATCAACTGTAATCAGAGATGAATACTATTTTTTGTAAATTACACAATGGAAATTTGTTGTTTGTTGTTTAAGTTTCAAATGAACGGATCTAAAACTTTTATGTCAGTACAGGGCCGAAACAAAGAGGGGGGGGGGGTTGCAGAATGAAAGGGCGCCAAATGAAGGATTATACCTTTGGAGTGGATCATTTTTTTCTGATGGACTAATGATTAGGGGAAGATGAAAGAGCAGTCGTAAAAAGTTAGAACTCTGATTTTCTGGTCAGAATGGGAAAAAAATGGCCATTATTTTCTTTTTTCTTATTTTTTTTTTTTCATTTATAACGGCTGTTTCATAATAATGGAAGCCATCAGTTCATCAGAAGAAAATAACTCGGTTAAGCGGGACTAGGATAATCAGGACTCTATATTTCATTTTAAAAATGATATTTAGAATATTTGTGTTGCTGTTCGGGGGGGGGGGGGTCATGATCCTGGTGACTTCCTCCTTGGATCCGCCATTGTAGAGTACGTAGTTCAGTATTACATATTTTATGATTACATATTTTAAATTTTAAAATAAGTCGGCTATTAGAAAATTAGTAAAATTCTCTTTATAAATATATTTTGCGGAAGAAGGGGGGGGGGGCGTCAAAATCCATTTTTGCCCCTGGTGCAGAAATGGCTAGTTTCGGCCTTGTGTCAGCATTATGAATGTAAAGTTTTTTGCAAAAAAATATTTTTGATTTAAGAACAGTTAAGAAAATTTTTATCTACCTAGTGCAAAATGTTTAGAACTTTCTTCGAATCTGTTTTGACAGAATTCGATCAAATCGTTTTTTCCCCCCTTGCGTGTTGCATAAAGAAACTATGTAAGCAAATAAGACTTGGAGGCAAAACGAAAGTGAAAAGGGTGAAGGAGTGACGGAATGTCGCTGGTCTGGTAATCTCGCGATATCGGGTTCAGTGTCCCCCTTCCCCCGGGCGTTTTCTTCAGGTTGAACTCCGGACAGGGTCAAGGTAAGGTGGGAAGGTGCTCTAGCTTGTGTGTAAATGAGCAAGCAATAGGCTGGTGTTTTCAGTAGAGAAAATGAGCAACAAATTGATATACGCTTATAGATAGATCAATGACTACTTAAACCTTTGTTTGTTTGTTTTGTTTTTGTCCTTTTTTTTTTTGCGTTTTTGTCTTACTGACTAAAAAATTAAAACACAAGCATTATTTTTATGTAACTTTATAAGATAGCACGACTACAGAGGAGACAATACAGAAGGGGTGTAGGGGATCGTGTCTTTTAAGGGTGTATTCCTATCCAAACTGCTTATTTTCTGATTCACTTTAAAATTCATTTTTGCTCTCAAACGCATCAAACTGGGAAATTCTTTTATTTAGAAACTATATAATGTGCCGTGCTTCTTAATTTTTTGATAAATGCAGAAAATGCCGTAAAAAACGCTGTCAAAGTTGGCGTTTTGAACCGAATTTTCCGAAGCGGGCGATCTGGGAATGAAAAAAACGGTCATACTGAGAAAATAATTGTTTAAAAATCAAATTCTAATTAATCGAGCTGAAAATGAAATCACACGGCATGTTAAACATGTCTTCAGAAATCACCCCAGCAAGTTTCATGTTTTTACTTTTAAAAATGAGTCTGAAAATGTCTCAGAAAATTTCGAGCTGTTGAGGGTGAAAAAATATTTTTTCGAATACACCCTTAACGAAATAATTTTATGCATTTACTTAGAAGTTTGAACGACCCCGGTGTAAATGCGATAAGTTCGACCCGTTCTGTTTATTTTCCCCCGATTCATGGCCCGTGTAAAAATCAATAAAATCAAGCTCGACACAGCCCAGCCCAATCCGATTTCTACAAAAAAATCTCATTATTTCTGGACCAACATTATCCTTCAATTAAATTTTTTCTAATAGAATATTTCACACATGTTTATGAAAACATTTTAAAGTATGCCATTTTTCAGATTATACATATCCGCAGGCAATGGTATACAAGATAACAGCCTTAATCACCACTCAGGCAATTATGTACCGTATTTTACTGAAGAAACGCCGCACCCGTCGTAAACGCCGCACTCCTCAAATTGGCCTGAAAAAGCTTAAAAATATTGTAAACGCCGCATCCATCAGAACGCTACTTTTGTCGACAGCGTCACATTGACCTAACTTTAATTAAAGTTTTCTGAGCAGTGTAGGATGCCTCGCTTTTAATATCTTAAGATGTCTGAAGTTTTATTTAAAATATTTAAATCCGATTTTAAATAGTTTTATGAATTTTTAAATTAAGGAAACTCAGTTGCTATTTAAAAAAATCGTAAACGCCGCACTTGGAAAAAAATTAACTCTTAAACTCGTAAACGCCGCGGCGTTTCTTCCATAAAATACGGTACATTTAAATCAAGATTCGTTGTAAAAATTAGTCTGTTTTAAAATTAAAATAAAAATTGGTTTAAAAAAAAAAATTAAGGCCTATGGAGTAAAAAAAGATTTAACAGAAAATTAGAAATCGAAATAAATGTTTAGAGATTCCGTTAAACAAATGTACTATTGTTCTCACACAAATAAAAAGGGAAATAATAATAACCCGATACGGCCCATAAAGAATGAAGTCCAGGCAAAAAAGTAAACCCCCTTTCAAGTCCGATGAAAGAAAATAGACCTGAGTCCAGCTCGCGGGCCGCGTCGAAATCAGGATTCAGGCCAGACCTGTACCAGTGCAAGCCTATAATTTACATTAAAAAAAAAAAGTTGCTATGTATCTAAATTCTTTTGTTTAGAAAAGAGCGTTATATAGACATATCTCCCACCCCTTAAATCTGCCCTTGCTATGGATGTAAAAAACTTAAAGATGTTCCACCGATTTTATTATTATTATTTTTTTTTTTTTTTTAGTTGAAGTATCATTTCATTTGCACTGCACTTACAGCAAGAATGTTGCAGGCTATATATATATATATATATATATATATATTTTTTTTTTTTTTTTTTTTTTTGGGAAGATCTCAAATGTCATCTGTCGACAACTAAATTTAGTATAATCTGTCATGCATCATTTGATTAATTGTAGTTTATCATAAATATTATATAATTTTGAAAACCATTATTAGTTTAATTTTCTGAGATTTACATTGTTCTTGTACGGCTTTTTCGGTTTTTTATATCTTGATAAGATGGAAAAGTATATCTCTGAAATGATATACTTTTTCCTTTCTAGACTTGCTAAGCTTTCTGCTCGAATTCATGCAGCTTTATTTTTATTGATACGCATCTGCACCCCAAGAAGCATCATGGACCGCCAGACATTGCTTCGGCCCGGGGTAATAAACTTAAATATAGCTTATTTCAGTGTTGAATTCTGACATTTTTCTTCAGAAGGGATTTAATGTTGGGGGCGCCAGTGCCTCCGGCAACGTACACCCGGGGGTGTTATGCACGCTCCGGTCTGTTTTTGCAAACGAATCTCGAATTTCTTTGATTGATATTTTTAAGCGAAACACTATCCAAACGAGCCCATAGTTGTGGGCTCTACTGCCTTCGGCAGCGCGTACACTCGGGCGTGCTATGCTCAATCCTGGCACGAGCCGGGACTACGGACGCTGTTTCTGAAAGCGAGCCGCAAATTTGTAGAATCTTATATTTTTAAATGAAAATATTTCCAAAAGAACCTAGCATTGGGGGCTATACATTGTGTCTGCGGCCTATTTTGTAAACTAACCTCGAATTTGTCTGATCTTATAATTTTACATAAAAATCCTCCGAGGTGAACCTGGTGTTTGGGGGCTCTACTACCTTCGGCTGCGGTCACACTCAAATTTGTATTATATTTCATTTTTGAACGAAACTGTATCCAAACGAACATAGTATTTTGAACCCCACTGCGTTTAACAGTGCACATCGGGCGAGTTGCGCACGATACGGCCTGTTTTTGCAAAGAAATCTTGAATTTGTATGATTTTATATTTTTTAACGAAAATCTTTCCAAACGAACTAAGAGGCTCTCATTATATAGTGATTGCTGATTTTATTTCTGGTCCTGGAATATATTGTACTTTCAATTTTGACCAAAAATTTTCCGGGAAACTTAAATAATAAAAGAAAAATGTAACCTATCTTATTTTTTCACTCTCTTTTAATAAAGAAAATTGTTTTAAAAAAAATCATTGAATCGGTCAATTAGTTGTGGAGTTATTATGAAATTTTTAACGCGACGCGGAAAAAAAGGAAAGAAAATACCCTCGCTCTATACATTGCCCTCTTTTATAACGCGAAATGATACCTCCGAGTTTTAAAAATATACTCACCCGGACATGCGTAGACGCGATCGACCTTTAGAAAATAATTTTTCGAAAGAGTAATTATTTTTATATTTTTTTAAAACAAATGATGCGGTTAAAATCTCAAAGATGCCCTGGTGAGTTATTAATATTATTAGTATTAATTTATTTTGTATTCTATTCGGGAAACGATGACAGTTTTAATATGCTGAAAAAAATGATAAACATGAAAACTAGCATGAAATCGATCTCTCAGATATACATATATTTTTCAGATAGTAAATATTAATATTTTTTAACAAAATTTAACGTTACAACCGGAACAAAACCCTGAATGAGTATTTTTGTATTTCTATCCACGTAACAAGGAGGGCAGTTTAAAAATGCCGGAAAACAAGAACCCTTTTTCCTTCGTTTGCTTGAAAGTGAACTTTGTTTTAACACTGCCAAACAATAACAATAACAACAACAAATCCTACTTTGAGCCATTGTAGTATTCTTTAAAATTTGACAATATGTTTTCAAATAATTTGTATAAGTGGTAGATGAATGGTGACACGTATCTTCGGATCCAATAAATTATTTCCTTCGTTTGCATTATTTAATAAATTGATTTTTTTTTTCTTTTTAAAGTACAGTAATGCAAACATAATTCGGTAAAAATCAGCAAACAAGATGTTACAGCATAACATTTAAAATTGAAAAATATTGAAATTGTATAATTTAAAAAATATGTAAAAATAAATAAAGAAAATAAAAATAAAATCGCATTTTCATTAGTATATTGTTATTACACTAAGGTTTAACGTTTCGAAGTGACTATGTTTTTTAGCGTATGAAAATGGCTTATCTAGTTCAAATGTTTAATACACAAAAATGCCATTTACGCTTAGCCTGATTTATCTTTAGACACTAACATACAAAGCATTGCGCCATAAAGACCTTTTCCAGATAAGTGGCATATGTGTAACTTTTTTTCTCCCCGTTCTTTAGTTTTACCATCTGTTGTTCAATGAACGTTTTCCTGGATGCTTTGATAATTTCCTCATTTTGTGAGCGAATGAGGTAGATGATTCCGCTTTGTTAACGAACCAGCTAGCATCGAAGTATCTGTTCGAAATCTGTTTCCAAACAATTGCTATGGCCTTGGTGTTAGCTGTCAAGCTTTAATTAACATTATTAAGTACAATTTTGTAACTGAACAGATTTGAGTGTTTCATAGCAAACAAATGATTTTTAACACGATCTTTTTTATTTCTATTTTACACATTCATGATGTCTGTCTGCATCTACATTAATAGTGTTTTTTATGTGTTTCTATTTTATCAGGGCTTGTTTTAATTTTCGATTTTACCAGCTAGCCTCGAAGTATCTGTTCGAAATCTGTTTCCAAACAATTGCTATGGCCTTGGTGTTAGCTGTCAAGCTTTAATTAACAGCATTAAAAGTACAATTTTGCAACTGAACAATTTCAGTGTTTCATACTAAAAAAATATTTTTTAACAAATATTTTTTATTTCTATTTTACACTTTCATTATAAATCTGTCTGCATCTGCATTAATAGTGTTTTTTATGTATTTCTATTTTATCAGGGCTTGTTTTAAATTTCGATTTTATCAGCTAACCTCGAATTATCTGTTCGAAATCTGCTTCCAAACAATTGCTAATGGCGTTGGTGTTCGCTGTTAAGCTTTAATTAACAGTATTAAAAGTACAATTTTATAACAGAACGGATGTCTGTGTTTCACAGCAAACAAATATGTTTTAACAAGATCATTTTTTTTTTTTTTTTAGCCATTTGGAAAAATGGTTATTGTTCTCTTCAGGATGGGAAATGAAAAGCATATCTGAAGGTTTTCATTGGTTTAATCCGCAATTTATTCGTTTTCTGATTGGTCTATACAGTAATCTGTATTTCCCTTTAATTTCAACAACGATGGCTACTTTTTGTTGCCACTATGACAAAAAAGTAATAAAAACGACAAAAAAAATTAATAACTCAGAAACAAATTGAGATACAGCTTTCAAACAAATTGCATTTAAAAGTACATTTTTTTTCTCTATCCGACGGTGTAAAAAGTAATATTGTCGGATGTTTAGAAGTTTAAGAATGAAATTTCATTTAAAATGGGCCGTCAGATTTCTTGGAAATCTGACGATGGAAAAGCCTTTTCCCGAACAGCCAATGAAATGCTTGGATATTTACGTAAGTTTCAGGTGGATAATACTTAAGTTTCATGAAATCTGACGGGTCGCAGGCGATATTTTTGGCTTGCAATTTTTACGTGTAATAACACTATTAATGTTTAATTCATGGCGTACGTAATGTATGATCAACTCCGTGGGATTTTTTATGTCTTAAATTTTAGTCTTAAAAAAAAAAAAAAATCGTTTTCCAAATGGTCATTGTAATTTGATAAATTGTTTTTTTTTTTTTTTTTTTTTTTTTTTTTTTTTTTTTTTTAACACGTTCAGGATGTCTGCCAGCATCTGCATTAACAGCGTTTTTTTTTTTTTTTTTTTTTTTTTTTTTATGTCTCTATTTTATTAGGGCTTACTCTAAAGTCTTACATATGGAATCAAAGTTTTAACTGAATGCCGTAATTAACCAATCATAGTTTCTTGACTAATCAAAGACCCAAGTAGCAAGCGGATGTTTCTTATTTTTACGCTTTCTCTCTACGAATATGTGAAGAGCAGAATCAATTCCGCCAGATCCGATCCGAGGGATTTTGTGTAAGGTTTTCCAGGAATTTTGTTAAACAGAGAGGAGAATGCAAACAACTTTAGTCAAAGTTGGTCTCAAATCCAAAAGAGCTACTTTCTGGCATATTTCTGAATTAATTTTTGTTCGGAAGCGCATGAAATTAGCAGGTGCTCTTATTCGGAAACTATGTAATCGAAAGACGTTTACCATGTTTTGGTAAAGGCGGAAGATCTTTCAGAAAATACAGTCAAAGTGGACGTTTTTAACCAAATTCCAAACGCGTCAGCTCGAGCAAGGCGAAAAACTTGTCGTCAAGTGACAAGAATCGCTTATAAATCGACAAGTAATTTATCAAAAAACGAAAAACGTGTTCCATTTCCAAATCGCGTCAATAGTCACGTTTACAAATTTTATGCCTTTACGTTTAAAAATGAGTCAGAAAATGTTCTAGAAAGTTGCGCGTCGTTGAGCAGAGAACTTGAGAAACACCTTAACAGTGTGTATTATCGGTCTCTATTTTATTAGGGCTTGCTCGAAAGGTGCAGATAGACGTATCATTGAACTACTTTCATGTTGGCGTCCTTTCTTGTAGTCACGCTGTGTTTTTTATCTTTAATGGCTTTACAAGGAAATTGCTGGTCATCCTACAGGAGGGAGAAGTTTACTTCAAGTTCGATCCGATCTTCTTAACTTCCTTTTCATTGAGGAATCCATGGTTGAATCTCCCGTCCTTTTGTTAAAAACTACATTTTATTGGTTTCGAATGAATGAGAGGGAGCACTTTTCCTTTTTAAACGCAGCCTTAATATCGATTTTGATCCAGATTAAAATTTCACGCATGAAATTAAAGTTTTAACTGAATGCCATAATGACACAATTCATAGTTTAACTAATCAAAGACCCGTGTAGCGCGGTGAATGCGATTCTTATTCTTACGCTTGGTCTCTACGAACATGTGAAGAGCAGGATCAATTCCACCCAATCCGAGCCGGGGAATTTTGTTACACAGAGACGAGAATGCAAATTACTTTGATTAAAACAAGGTTTTCAATTATCATGGTTATATTTCACACGATTGCACGAACTATAAATTCTCTGGATGCATTTTTTATAATCTGCGAATCGGACTTTTTTTAATACGATGTTTGACATTTTCCCAACTGATTGAAAAAGTGTCTATGTCCGGAGATACTTTTTCACTCAGTTCGAAAAATGTCAAAAATCGTTCATCTTTACCAATCAGTATGATTGAGTTAAAAATAATAAAGACTTGTTTTAAACCAGAAACTCTACTTAGTAAGTGAAATCAACTAATCAGGAAACTACACCTTAGTGTAAAAATGAAAAAAATCTAAGTAAGCAACAATCGAAAGAGTATATTGAAACACATTTGCTCATGCATAAATTATTTGCCCTCGTCTCCCCGTTATCGAAATATGCAGGGTTAGCACAAATGAATGACCGGATTTTGAAAATTTTTATTTTCAAAACTATTACACATATTATAATAAGTGATATATGAAAATAAAGATGATCATTCCAAGTATTTTTTTTTTCATTTACAAATGTTGGTGTGCAAACCTTTCGTAACACGAATAACACCAAATCTTTAATCAAGTTCGTTCTACACATTTGGCAATTTTGCATAGTCAACGATTTTTAATGCAGCATTGATGCATTAAAACACTAAATAATGCATCACAAAATAATGCTAAATGGTGCATACGTGCTGCATTATTAAGAGTTTTAATGCATCAGTGCTGCTTTAAGAGTCGTTGACTGAACACACAATTAAAGGATTAAAGGTATATATAAATATTATACAGACATACATACAATAAATACAATAAACCCAACTGGAGTGAAAAATTAGCCAGAGCCAGGAATCGAACCCGGGACCACAGTATACAAGACTGCTGCTCTAACCACTGAGCTACTCCGGCCGATGCCTGAGTCTGCAATTTCTCACTAATAAACCATGTTGGGGAAGTCATCAGCCATCTATCGACAGCCTTGGATGACAGGACAACGATGAATAGATTTTACTATTACATCGATCTACGATAATTATAATAAAACACTCATACTACAATATATATTAAAACACACATACACACATAAATAACGCCTGCATTCAACAGTTAAAGGTATATATAAATATTATACAGACATACATACAATAAATACAATAAACCCAACTGGAGTGAAAAATTAGCCAGAGCCAGGAATCGAACCCGGGACCACAGTATACAAGACTGCTGCTCTAACCACTGAGCTACTCCGGCCGATGCCTGAGTCTGCAATTTCTCACTAATAAACCATGTTGGGGAAGCATCGTTGTCCTGTCATCCAAGGCTGTCGATAGATGGCTGATGATTATATATTTACTTCCCCAACATGGTTTATTAGTGAGAAATTGCAGACTCAGGCATCGGCCGGAGTAGCTCAGTGGTTAGAGCAGCAGTCTTGTATACTGTGGTCCCGGGTTCGATTCCTGGCTCTGGCTAATTTTTCACTCCAGTTGGGTTTATTGTATTTATTGTATGTATGTCTGTATAATATTTATATATACCTTTAACTGTTGAATGCAGGCGTTATTTATGTGTGTATGTGTGTTTTAATATATATTGTAGTATGAGTGTTTTATTATAATTATCGTAGATCGATGTAATAGTAAAATCTATTCATCGTTGTCCTGTCATCCAAGGCTGTCGATAGATGGCTGATGACTTCCCCAACATGGTTTATTAGTGAGAAATTGCAGACTCAGGCATCGGCCGGAGTAGCTCAGTGGTTAGAGCAGCAGTCTTGTATACTGTGGTCCCGGGTTCGATTCCTGGCTCTGGCTAATTTTTCACTCCAGTTGGGTTTATTGTATTTATTGTATGTATGTCTGTATAATATTTATATATACCTTTAACTGTTGAATGCAGGCGTTATTTATGTGTGTATGTGTGTTTTAATATATATTGTAGTATGAGTGTTTTATTATAATTAAAGGATTAATTCGCATCTTTTCAATATAATACGCCTAAAATTCATACAGAGCCTAAAACGAGAATGAGATGTCTTACTATGTTTTATATTCAAAATCTGGGTTCCAAGCTGAATAAAATCACGTGGCACCGATAATTTACCCAAAGAACTTCTAATTGATAAGAAGGGAAGCTACTACTGCTTTACACCATGAACTGTTTCGCTCGCTGGCTGGCGGGGAGCCGTCCCTTCTTAAAGGTAGATGTTTTATTTTGCAAAATTTAAAACTTTATATCTCGATAACGGGGAGACGAGGGTAAATAATTTATGTGCCTATAAACAAGTTCTAATATGTCCTTTCGATTGATACTTATTTAGATTTTTTTCATTATTACACTATTGGGGTAGTTTCCTGGTAAATAATGTAAGAGTACTACTAATGGGCCATATAAGACGTATAGTGGGCCATTTAAAACCTATAATGGGCCATATAAAACCTATAATGGGCCATATAAAACCTATAATGGGCCACCTGCTGAGACAAATGTAAAATAAATTATGTATTACAGTCACAAGTGACTATATGACAGTTCATATGAAACGCCTATCAATTTATGCTTGTCATGGAAGACGGTAGTATTTCGAGTGACGCAGCCTTAAGCCTAAAATCGTATCGTATCGTATCGTTAAAATCGTATCGTATCGTATCGTATCATAGAATTCGTAGATGGCGGAACTCATATATACAGCTAACTCGACATCAAAGAAAACGCGAAAAGCCGCCTTTTAATAACTCAGCAGATATATGTCTTATTGTTCTGAATTTTCTAGAACAGTCTTATATCTGCAGTCTAATCGTATACTGAAATTTTTGCATTTCTACGTGCAGTATATTTTGAGATCTAAATAGCCATTTTTAAAGTGAAAATGTTGGTATAATATCGAGGAAGTTCCTAATTTGAAAATCTCGAAAACGGTTCTAACGATTATTTTTAAATTGATACATAATATAACTGTGATTAAGGCGAGGTGAATAACACTTTTCTTTTTTCTGGGAAAACTCTCGTTCGTTAAATAATTCGATTTTTTTTTCTCTCGCAAATGACACGGGCGATTTTTTAAAAATCAAATAAATATGTTTCAGATGAACCAAATAACAATTTACTTGCTTCCAGCAAGTCTCTTGTTCGTTTTATAATGCGCATGAAAAATCGGACTATATTTCTTCGCCATTCTATGGAAATTTCGCCGAAAATGCATGACACTGTATTCATACACATGCTTTCTTTTTAACCACTTTTGGGGAGAAAGATGTTGTCTTCCCACTGGCTGAGTGGCTAAGGGCCATCGTTTACTGACCTTAAGATAGGCAGTTCGATACTCAGTGGTACGTGTTTTCACATGTGAATGTTTTTTTTTTTTTTTTTTTTTTTTTTTTTAAGTCTGCTAGTTGACCATTATTCTCAGTTCCTTTGTAATTTTTTTAATTGCTATTAAGTTAAAATAAAATTAGAATTATAATGACGCCAATTTGATGATGATTATTTCTTGGCAATTTTTCAACAATAAAAATATTACCATAAATTTTATAAATATATTTCATTTCAATCACTTTACAAAAAATATACATTAATAATTATTATTTGAATATAAATCACACGATCAGAAACGTAAAAAAATAATTCATTTCAGCTCTTCTTTTTATAATATCATTTTTTATTATTATGACGGTCAATCAATATATAATCACTGACATCCATATTATTATTATTATTATTATTATTTTCCTTGCATAAAAGCTATTGTGATGTAATAATTCTTTTATAATAAATAATTTAGTTGAAATGTTTTATTTATAAATATCAATGAAGTTTGATAACCCCGAGACAATTCTTTTTTATTTAACTTTGCAATATTTACAGTTTACATAATAAGCATATCAGAATTCTGGTGTCGCCATCTTTTGACGCAATTGCGTAGTATTATAGAGAAATGTTTGATAAAAACGTTGAATTAGACAGTTTTTAAATCGAAGAATTATTTTAAGAGATATTTAATGTTAAATCTGGATAAAATTGTCTCATTAAAAAAGTCTCATAGGAAAAAAAAATATACATGGGAATTTAATCATTTTCATTCAATTTAATCATTCAATAGAAACTCGAAGTTTGCAGAATGCATTTATTATTCTTAACTTGCCTAATTTTTTGACGGTTTATTTCAATTTTAAATTAAAATTTTCAGAATTTCCAGAGATATTTTTTACATATTTTAGAAAAGGTTATTTTAAATTGTTGCCAATTGTTAAAACAGCGCAAAGAATAATATACCCTTTAAATTAAAAATTTATTCACACGTGACTATTATAAACAGAAAAAAATCCTTTTAAATTAGAATTAAATGATAACGTGTTAAAAGCAGGAAAATATTAAACATTACGTCATAAAAATTGTTTTTACACAAGCTTACTTAAAATGAAAGAAAATTATAAAATAATCAATTATTTTCAAATTAGAATTAAATGATTACGCATTAAAAGAAGGAAAACATTGAAAATTACGTCATAAAAATTATATTTACACGTGAATATTAAAAGAAAAAGAAAATTTTTAAATAATAAATTCATTGATATGTGTTAAAAGTCGTAAATGGAGGAAATTACGTCATATTGGCCAAAGTGGCCAAAACAGTTTACAAAACACATTGCAAAACATATTGCAAAACAGTGTAAATTAAAAAATATATTTATATGAGAGATTTATTTCAAATTTCGAGATGATATTTTTAACTATAGTTGCTAATTTTAAGGTAGCGCAAATAATAATATTATCTTTCTAATAATAAAAATATTTTCAGTTGAATGTTACAAAGAGAAAGGAAAGTTTGGTGAAAATTATGTCAGATTTAAAACGTTACATTTAAAATCTCTTATTTAAAATCATTTTCTTATAGCGTTGTTAAAAAATACCATAAAGCAAAGACTCTGTTGACTTAGTTCCTTTTATATTTGGTAATTTTCAAATGTTTAACTAATCTTATTTAATCAAGCAGGGAAACAGCAATTAACATCAGCTGATTCGGTTTTGAAATCCCTCAGTAAAAGGGAAACCCGTTTACAGTAAGATCGCCATTGATTTTTTAATTATACAGAGCTGCCTCGATTATCCGAGCTAATTGGGACTGTTAGTAAATCGGAATCGGAAATCTCGGTTAATAGAAGCTGTGTGTAAAAACTCGCCGTGCTTGCGAATTTAACATCTCTTTTAAAAAAATATATAGAACGTTTTTTAAATAATAAAAGTAAATATATGTAAAGTTCTGTTTCACAGCTTAACAAATTTAAAAAGAAAATCAACTACCAGTAGTAAATTTTAAAATGCAAATTGAAAAATTTACGAAAGTTCACACAGCCACTGGAAACAAAGCATTGTTCGCTATTGACTTCTCAGGGTCCAATGTTTCTTTGGAGTTGAGGGCTTTTGGGGCAGAAGGGCCTGTATAGCACGGACAGTGAGCTAAAGAGTGTGGTTATTTTTAAGGCTCATTCAAAAGGAAAAAAAAAAATCAGACTTTGTTATCGGCTCGGTTAACAGAAACCTCGATTAATCGAAGCTCGGTTAATCCAGGTTCTACTATAATTCAATCTTCCGTAATCTTTTTAAAGCAGATCAAATTAATGGACTTTAGCACAAAGTCACATAGCTGATAACTGCCATGCTTGTTGGCCACCTTTTTTTTCAAAAAGTTTGCTTCACCTTATCCAATTAATGAGATATCTCCGATAAAATAAGTCACATTTTCCCGTTCTAAAATACTGGTATCCAAAAATCGTAGCATGTAACTGACACTACAAGTACTCATGGAACTAGACTATTTTAAGTCTGATTTTTATTATAGACTATATAAAATTATTAAAAATATATATTATGATAGGAACTAGCGGGCTTCGTCCGCTATTTACGTTACGGATATAAAAATCATGTTTTTTTTTTAGGGAAAAAGAAATAAAAACCTATTTGACGATAGGTTTATAAAGACACATTTTGTATTTGTTATATTTCCGGGGATGAGGAGGGGGGGGGGGGCTATTTTGATTAAATATCGCAATTAGTCTACATGGCAGATATAATTATGATAGACACTAGCGGGCTTCGCCCCTCTATGGCGCCTTATGGGTCCAGCTTCCATAACTCAGAAACTACCTTTCGGACATCAATGCAACAGATTCCAAACGTTATAATTAACTTAATAATCACCCTATATAGCATTAAAGTAAATTTATGAGTACTGCATACTATTTTTTTATCGTAATTTCTGAAGAGAAAAAATTATTTCGGTTCCATTCTTAGGTACTGGTCTGAAAAATTTTGAAAAAGGGGGGAAGGAGGGGACATGAGACTGCTGTTTGTCAAACAACACAACGGGCTCTGGCTTATTCAACTTGGTTTTTGATGACTTCAATTGGAAGGTGGTTTGTTTAAAAGAGTGCGTTCCCTGCCCCATGAAAATTGGAACTATTGGTGCACCATCTATGTAAGAATTTAATAATTATAAATTAACATTTTGGATTCATTAATTTAAGGATAAAGTGTTTTTAAAGGAATATCAAATGAAACCCTCTGTGCGATCTGCGATTATACTTACCCAGTTGTTTTTATATACAAACTGCTATAAGGAAAATTGTAATAAAATAGTAAAAATTAAATCTCCATTAAATTCCATAAGTATCTTTTTTTTAATCATTTTATCACTAACCTCAAAAAAGTAATGATATCAATGCAAAAACCCTTGACGGGTTAAAAGTTTCTGACGCAGCACTTTATCTTATGCTCTAAGAATTTTAAATATGGAACTTAAAAATACTGATATCAAATTTTGAGTGACGTTATGCTATTTCTTAAAAAATATATTTGTATTTATTTCACCATTTTATTTTTGTTTTATTTATAATCGCATGTGCAAAAGTTATATTCAACATGAAAAGCTGCATAAAATTTTATTTGCTGTTGCTTTATCATTTACATCTCTCATAAATTCAAAATATGTGTTTTAAAAGATGTGATATAAAATTTAAGTGACGCCTTGATGTGACTTTAAAAGGTTTGTTTTTTAAAATTCAATTTAAATTATTTTTGACTTGGTTAAAATATTTTTTTTACATCTACACAATACTTTTAATTTTCCAATTCACTGTTAAATATATCACTTTCATTGAATCTATACTATGCATTGAAATGTATTTATTTCAATAAATTGATTTATCTTTTGTGTCACGCTATTCAAAATTGTGAGTAAGATTTATGTAAATGGTTTCTTTGCGTCATTGTGTCCAAACTACATGAAATGTATGAAAAAGGATAGTTTGACGCAAATAAACCATTTATATAAATCTTACTCACAATTTTGAATAGCGTGACACAAAAGATAAATCAATTTATTGAAATAAATACATTTCAATGCATAGTATAGATTCAATGAAAGTGATATATTTAACAGTGAATTGGAAAATTAAAAGTATTGTGTAGATGTAAAAAAAATATTTTAACCAAGTCAAAAATAATTTAAATTGAATTTTAAAAAACAAACCTTTTAAAGTCACATCAAGGCGTCACTTAAATTTTATATCACATCTTTTAAAACACATATTTTGAATTTATGAGAGATGTAAATGATAAAGCAACAGCAAATAAAATTTTATGCAGCTTTTCATGTTGAATATAACTTTTGCACATGCGATTATAAATAAAACAAAAATAAAATGGTGAAATAAATACAAATATATTTTTTAAGAAATAGCATAACGTCACTCAAAATTTGATATCAGTATTTTTAAGTTCCATATTTAAAATTCTTAGAGCATAAGATAAAGTGCTGCGTCAGAAACTTTTAACCCGTCAAGGGTTTTTGCATTGATATGATTTATACGCTTTTCTATAATTTGACAAAAGCTGGCGACCCATTAGAGTTACGTGATCCTAATATTGGTACACTTAGCTTACTACAAAAGAATAAGCTACATTTTATTAAATAGAATTCGGATTATAAATAAGCTCATATGCATTCCAGGAACTTTTGGATAAGACGTATCAGAGTATTTTCGTAAATGTAGCTTCAATTTTTAAATTCTTGATAAAGTTTTTCAAACTTTTGATGCTCAAAATCTATTTTTATTAATATATAGAAAAACAATTTGAATAATGAAATGATAAAAAATAAATTGATAAAAATGGAAAATAAAACACTATTATATGAACAAAATAAAAATGTGTATTTTTTTTTTTATACATTTTCCTTTTCAACCATAATGCCATGTTATACATTTCAATATGTTTACCACAATTTCTGATATTATTGAGAAAAGGTGTTTGTATTTCATCTTTAAACAATGAAAATTCCAATGCATGATTTACCACATGAATCAAGCAATATATGATAAAGGTCATTTTTGTCATATCTCAGAATAGTTTGTTTTTTATAGTACTGTGAGCTAAAATAGAGCTACATAAAAATACAGCTTCATTTGTCCTTTTTCTTTCATCTTCAGAAATATTCATATAATAGTTATATTCATTTTTAAATTTATTTTTCGAAAAATATTTCCCTGGGGGCAGGGTCAAACTACTGAGTATGGCCAAACCATTTTAACCTATGCCTTGTTACGGTCATAATTAGGAAAAACATTCTGTTTTAAAACGATAAAAGCGAAATCCACCCCTCCCTCCCAAAACACCTAAAAAAGTACTAATTGACATTTCAATTTGGTTAAAAAAGTTAGTCAAAAGCCATTATCCTTTTAACTGTACTATAATTGAATTTTTGAAAATGCATTAAGTATGTTTCATCTCGTTTTAAAGCTAAAAATATAGCATTTTTATTATTGAATTTAAATCTAATAAATACTAGGATGTGTGATGGTTCTGTGTGTAAATTTTTTATTTTAGTAAAATTGGTAAATTCTATTTCGGTTCCCTTTAAATGGCTTTTCTAAATATATCTCGGTGAAAAAACCCATTATCATAACCTCTTTCAGTGTAACTAATACTCCTTTTCAACCATAATACCTTGTTATACATTTCAAATTTAGGAAAATCGTCTTAAGTGATTCGGTTGAGTAAAACAGCTTTTACCATTCGATATTTTTTCCTCTGTTAGCGTAGAAAATCGCGTGCTATATGTTATGGCATCTAGTGAAATTCTTTTTTTGTTTCACGATGCTTCGTATGGGGCTTATATTGTTCTTTACTTGTTATGAAATCGAATATTTTAAAATAGTTTATCCATATTAAATTACGCATGTTTGCGACTTATATAACATCTGTAAGATGTTATTTTTTAAGTACTTTGAAAC
Source organism: Maratus speciosus (assembly GCA_963932465.1). Taxonomy (NCBI): domain Eukaryota; kingdom Metazoa; phylum Arthropoda; class Arachnida; order Araneae; family Salticidae; genus Maratus; species Maratus speciosus. Next base: position 410,734,713 of record OZ010793.1, on the reverse strand, counting down.
AGTGCAGTGTGATTTTATTTTCAAAAAAGTAGCTTCTTAACCGCAGCGACGCGTATATGCAGGGTGTCCCAAAAATATCGAAACTGTACAATTTAACCACTTTCTATAAAAATGTATATGTATTTTCATTCATATTCAATATAGTGAAGTAGAATCAATATGTACAGAAAGTATGGTTATTTCGCTACAAAATATAATTTAATATGTACCCTATTTTTTCTAAAAGTAAACAAAAGTGCTGCTTTTTTTTGTTTCTTTTTTTAAAGTTTGAATATGGCTGATATCTCCCACATGTGTAAGAGATTTGACCGGGGATACGACCATACCAAAGAAAGACAACAAAAACAGTAAAATAATATAATGTTTTATTTGGAAAACTACTTTTTTTCACCATAACCGACGTTGCGTTGTTTTATCGACGTATTACTTCGTAGCCATTATCATTCTCAATGAAATCCTTTTTTCAACATCTCCCAATGCATTGGAAATTTGCTTCTTTAAAGAAGTCATTCGTTTTATAACATTTTCCTTTGTTTTATATTAGAAAAACGTTTTTTGTGTGAAAGCAAATACATTTAATTTAAAGTTATAATAGTTGTCTATATGTGTACAGTCGTGGGGGAAAAAAAGTAAATATCTCTACTAACTCTGCAACTAATTATAATAGAAGAAAGTTATTGGTACCAAACGATTGGAAATAAAGCCTACTTTTAAATGATGCATATAAAATTTGCTTAGGGGGCAATCTACAAAGCAAAAGCAGACCAAACTTTGTTTTTTCAATGGCAACACCCAGTTTTGACAATATATTTTAAATCTTCGGTTTAAACTATGTTTAGAAACACGAAATTTGGATGGTAAGTTTTTGAATTATAACATTCAAAATTTAGAGCTTCTAATGTTAAATTACATTTACAATTAAATTTTGAATATGCATCATGATATATGTCATGTATATCTATATCCCTTGATTTATATCACTGAGCCGTAAAATATGGCACTTAAAGTATTCCGACGCTTCTTTTTCTCTAGTTGTTAAATCTGTTTGTATTTCCAAATAAGTGAAGCATTCCGCCGCGCACGCATCATAATAAAGCAACAAGTATGTCAGCCAAGGACAGCTATGCAAGGAAATGCGACCTGGATTTCATGTTCATGGATTTATTTTGTCTGTGATTTTGCTTTATGTTTGGAAATAAAATTTACTGGTGTTACTAAAGTAAGCTTTAACTTACGGCACCATTGCCTTTAAGACCAATTAAATTATGATTCCCTCATATGATTTGAAAAAATACATTGCTATGCCTTTTCTGGTATCTCTGCGTTGAAAACTAACTCGTATTTGATTTGTTTGGAATTACAAGGGCATATTCTAATTTTAAAGGTAGACTCTTTGGTGTTTATATTTCTCATTCTTAGATCTCCCGCTGATGTAACGCAAGCATTTGACATTGTAACATTTCTGTTCGAAATAAGAACTTGTTCAACATTTCACGATAATGGGTGTATATAATAAAATCTTTAAAATAAAAGAAAACAGAAAGATAAAGACGAAAAGAAAAATACTTGCATCTTAGAAAAATGTTTATAAAATATTGATAAAATTGCATTTTTAGGTTACCGAGGAGATAAAATGCGAAATCATATCTGCCGCGTCAGTTTTTTAAAACGTTAAAAAAATAATATTCAGTGTTGCACAATGCATTTTCCCCATTGTACTTAAAAGAATTATTCCATTACAAAAAGAAAGAAAAGTCTTATGTATTAAAATTTCTTATCAAGATGTATTTAACCATGATTTGCATAGCAATGTAACCAGTTTGTTTCTCGTTTAAATTATTTTAAAATAAATTTTTAATTCATCTTAATTTTTCATTAAAAAAATTAACCAGTTCTTTATGAGCCTCTTATTTCAATGTTTGGGCACCACAATTAACATACCGTAATTTTTATCTTATTTAATCTCTGAAATATTATGATTAAATAAGGCGAAAATTTTTGTACTAAAATACTGCTGTTGAAGAAATTCAAGAATTTTGTTAATATTTTAGGGTACAACTTTTAAAAAAAAATTTCCGCTTCTTAAAGAATGTCTCTGAGTAGTTTGACAAAATATTTCTAAAATATACACTTAAAATTATTTACTATATTCTACCGGTGTCAAACGACACCTTTTAAAGGATTTCGATTTATTGTTATTTTATTTGTATCTTTTTAAAATTAAAATAATCATAAATTATTTTTAATACATAGAATTCTTATGTTTACACTTACTAGCTTTAAAAATTACAAGTAAAATAAACATAAATCAAAACTTTAAAAGGCGTCATTTTCCACCAGTGGAAATGGTGCTAATTTTACATTTCAATGCTGGAGTTGGCGAGGTATGATTAAGATTTTGACATTTCAAATACAGTACTGAGCATGTTCTATATTAGTCGTTGAGCCAGAAGCCAAAATTAGTGATTTTGGTTTCATCTCTGAGGACTTGATGATATATACTTTTTTGGATTCACAATGGTCCAAGGAGTTTATTTTATGATGATACTATGAAATTTGTGGTAGCTTATAGACGCCATATTGAAAAAATGAGCGCCATCTATCGCATATTGATACATATGATTTTTTTGCCAGTATCACATAATTAAATGGATTTTAATTAAAAAATGGAAAGAACAAATATTGTTAAGCATAAAACGTTATACAAATTTTATATTTATTACGATTTTATTTTAATATGATGCTTATCTTTACATTTAACTTTATATTTATTGACATTTTCGATGGGATAAACATCCTGTTTTTCATTTTAATGCGTATTATTTTCATGTGGTAAGACACAACAATTCAAGAAAAAAATTAATACTGGTGAAACTTTTGTACTTAGTCTGTTAAGAATTAACCCCTTCCGGACCACGGGTGCATATATGCACTTTCAGAAACGTGTTTCAATCGCTTGCTTTTGATACCACTAAAAAAAGAAAAGTAAAAATTTCCTTATTTAATTAAGAATTTTCTTGATGGCTAAGCTAAATTTAATTGTTTGACAAAAAGTGGTGTTAACCGAATAAAATTCATGTAAAAGCATCATCATCGGTTGACATTCCTGTGTCCAACTTCCATCGTCATAGAACAGTTCTACATTCGGCATATGCTTGTATATCTGAGGTTATTAAAAAGACATGCATATGATGATGATACAAATGTTCTTGAACAAGAACATGACATCAGTTCCAAAATAGCTTCAGAAGCAGGAGGACTGCCATTCCACTGGACCTTTAGATAGCCTTTTCCTTCACTATCTGCTCCAAAAATCCAACCATATTTATCTGGGGATAGAAGATCAGGATCAGCCTGTAGGCACTTCATCCAAACAAGACCGTGGTAATTAGCTCGCATTACCTATAGATAGAGTGTATTACTACATGGCAGAAGGCGATGCGACTGCACAAACTTATTTTTTACAAAAAAAATATATAGAATATAGCGCAATTCATTGATGTCTGAGTATTTGTGCTTTCCATAATAGAGATGGCAAACTTACGGCTCAAGCTATTTATTTGTTTCCTCTGCTATATCAGCGTCAGTATCAAGCGCCTTAAGCGCATTTCGAAATTCAGTGTTCTGAATCATCATTTTCCCTTGCAAAAGCACTTACTGTATCGCACCCGACAGGGAATGCATTACATACAGCTTTACCTAGAAGTCCATGCATCTCACTCAAGTTGTAGCACTTTACTTTACCCTGTCATTGGATCCACATTTTGCAAATATTAACCCTTTCTAGTTTTTCAAATCGTTAAAAAAAAAAACAGTGTGATAATAATATTTCTAAATCCAGACGCTAAAGCATGGTGTGAGCGAAATAAAAGTCGCGTATAACCTCTTCTTAGAAGCAGGTCAATTTAGTGTATTCTTCATTATATCGTTATATCGTGAATTTATAGCATTTTTCTCAGTAAATAACGTACATCATTCGTATATTCAACTATTTCAGATAATGTTCATTTTCCCATTCTTGAGAAATGAAATGTATAAGTTTTTTCTTGTTCTCCTCATCAGATAGAAACTGCTTCCATTTTCGTACTGGGTGTCCAGGAGTATATAACTTTTATCGCATTACCAACAGTTCATATTTTTCGTTCATTTCGTTTTATTGACACCTGCCTGCATGTATCAAATACAACATCTATTCTTTGAGAGGATGTAGAATCTTTTACTATTTTAGAAAACAGATTCTTTGCTAGTTGTCCAAATGATTGTAGCTCCTGCGGTAGCTTTGAACAAAACACATTCCATCAATGATATTAACATTACTATCATTTGCATTCTTTCAGCAGTCGCAATTTTGTCATAACATCCATCAGTTTGATTTTTCAGTTTTTCGCATTAAACCATCAAGTGTTGCTAAAGACTATGGAAGAGGCCCTATGTGGTAGAAAAAGACAGTTCTCATATCGAAATTTCTTCACTCTGCAGTGATCGTCATCTGAGCAAACATATTTCTTTCTGCCTAGGCAACAAACTCTGATTTATTAAATTTTACACTCTAATTCTCCTTAAAGTCGGAAAATGTCTTTAGCTTCTTTATTTTTAGAGGTTTGGAAAACCCGTCTGGCTTTGAGTCTTCAGACAGATATTCTCTTTTGAAAGTTTGGTAAGCTTCTTCACCCATCTCATGAGCTTTGACCATGTCTTCGACAATTTCTAGATTTGTCATTGCTCCAGTTGATTCTATTACCGTGTCTAGATTTATCCATTCATTGGTAATCATGTTCTGTAAATATAAGATATCACGTTGGTCTTTCTGGATCCTGCTCAAAGACAGATCTGGATGTAGAACTAATTTTGGT